>CAUIJQ010000006.1:1407500-2815000 GCA_959613385.1 Geotrupes spiniger
GACAGATCTGTGATAGTAACAGAGGAAAAAGCAAAATATTAAGAAAATTTTAATTTCTTGATATACGCAAAGTACTCATAGAGACGTTTTGTTGTTACTCAAATGACAGATCTGTGATAGTAACAGAGGAAAAAGCAAAATATTCCGAAAATTTTAATTTCTCAATTTACGCAAAGTGCTCGTAGAGACGTTTTGTTGTTACTCAAATGGCAGATCTGTGGTAGTAACAGAGGAAAAAGCAAAATATTCCGAAAATTTTAATTTCTTGATTTACGCAAAGTTCTCGTAGAGACGTTCTGTTGCTACTCAAATGAAAGATGCGTGATAGTAATAGAGTAAAATGGAAAAAATTCCGAAAATATTGATTTCTCGATTTACGCAAAGTGCTCCTAGAGACAGACGTTTTGTTGTTACTCAAATGATAGATCTGTAATAGTAACAGAAGAAAAAGAGAAAAATACCTAAAATTTTGATTTCTTGACTTACGCAAAGTGCTCGTAGAGACGTTTTGTTGCTACTCAAATGAAAGATCTGTGATAGTAATAGAGTAAAATGGAAAAAATTCCGAAAATTTTAATTTCTTGATTTACGCAAAGTACTCTTAGAGACGTTTTGTTGGTACTCAAATGACAGATCTGTGATAGTAACAGAGGAAAAAGCAAAATATTCCGAAAATTTTAATTTCTTGATTTACGCAAAGTACTCGTAGAGACGTTTTGTTGTTACTCAAATGACAGATCTGTGATAGTAACAGAGGAAAAAGCAAAATATTCCGAAAATTTTAATTTCTCAATTTACGCAAAGTGCTCGTAGAGACGTTTTGTTGTTACTCAAATGACAGATCTGTGGTAGTAACAGAGGAAAAAGCAAAATATTCAGAAAATTTTAATTTCTTGATTTACGCAAAGTGGTCGTAGAGACGTTCTGTTGCTACTGAAATGAAAGATCCGTGATAGTAATAGAGTAAAATGGAAAAAATTCCGAAAATATTGATTTCTCGATTTACACAAAGTGCTCGTAGAGACAGACGTTTTGTTGTTACTCAAATGATAGATCTGTAATAGTAACAGAAGAAAAAGAGAAAAATACCTAAAATTTTGATTTCTTGACTTACGCAAAGTGCTCGTAGAGACGTTTTGTTGCTACTCAAATGAAAGATCTGTGATAGTAATAGAGTAAAATGGAGAAAATTCCGAAAATTTTAATTTCTTGAATTACGCAAAGTACTCATAGAGACGTTTTGTTGGTACTCAAATGACAGATCTGTGATAGTAACAGAGGAAAAAGCAAAATATTAAGAAAATTTTAATTTCTTGATATACGCAATGTACTCATAGAGACGTTTTGTTGTTACTCAAATGACAGATCTGTGATAGTAACAGAGGAAAAAGCAAAATATTCCGAAAATTTTAATTTCTCAATTTACGCAAAGTGCTCGTAGAGACGTTTTGTTGTTACTCAAATGGCAGATCTGTGGTAGTAACAGAGGAAAAAGCAAAATATTCCGAAAATTTTAATTTCTTGATTTACGCAAAGTTCTCGTAGAGACGTTCTGTTGCTACTCAAATGAAAGATGCGTGATAGTAATAGAGTAAAATGGAAAAAATTCCGAAAATATTGATTTCTCGATTTACGCAAAGTGCTCCTAGAGACAGACGTTTTGTTGTTACTCAAATGATAGATCTGTAATAGTAACAGAAGAAAAAGAGAAAAATACCTAAAATTTTGATTTCTTGACTTACGCAAAGCGCTCGTAGAGACGTTTCGTTGCTACTCAAATGAAAGATCTGTGATAGTAATAGAGTAAAATGGAAAAAATTCCGAAAATTTTAATTTCTTGATTTACGCAAAGTACTCGTAGAGACGTTTTGTTGTCACTCAAATGACAGATCTGTGATAGTAACAGAGGAAAAAGCAAAATATTCCGAAAATTTTAATTTCTTGATTTACGCAAAGTTCTCGTTGAGACGTTTTGTTGTTACTCAAATGACAGATCTGTGGTAGTAACTGAGGAAAAAGCAAAATATTCCGAAAATTTTAATTTCTTGATTTACGCAAAGTGGTCGTAGAGACGTTCTGTTGCTACTCAAATGAAAGATCCGTGATAGTAATAGAGTAAAATGGAAAAAATTCCGAAAATATTGATTTCTCAATTTACGCAAAGTGCTCGTAGAGACGTTTTGTTGTTACTCAAATGACAGATCTGTGGTAGTAACAGAGGAAAAAGCAAAATATTCCGAAAATTTTAATTTCTTGATTTACGCAAAGTTCTCGTAGAGACGTTCTGTTGCTACTCAAATGAAAGATGCGTGATAGTAATAGAGTAAAATGGAAAAAATTCCGAAAATATTGATTTCTCGATTTACGCAAAGTGCTCCTAGAGACAGACGTTTTGTTGTTACTCAAATGATAGATCTGTAATAGTAACTGAAGAAAAAGAGAAAAATACCTAAAATTTTGATTTCTTGACTTACGCAAAGTGCTCGTAGAGACGTTTTGTTGCTACTCAAATGAAAGATCTGTGATAGTAATAGAGTAAAATGGAAAAAAATCCGAAAATTTTAATTTCTTGATTTACGCAAAGTTCTCGTAGAGACGTTTTGTTGTTATTCAAATGTCAGATCTGTGATAGCAACAGAGGAAAAAAAATATTCCGAAAATTTTAATTTCCCAATTTACGCAAAGTGCTCTTAGAGACGTTTTGTTGTTACTCAAATGACAGATCTGTGGTAGTAACAGAGGAAAAAGCAAAATATTCCGAAAATTTTAATTTCTTCATTTACGCAAAGTGGTCGTAGAGACGTTCTGTTGCTACTCAAATGAAAGATCCGTGATAGTAATAGAGTAAAATGGAAAAAATTCCGAAAATATTGATTTCTCGATTTACACAAAGTGCTCGTAGAGACAGACGTTTTGTTGTTACTCAAATGATAGATCTGTAATAGTAACAGAAGAAAAAGAGAAAAATACCTAAAATTTTGATTTCTTGACTTACGCAAAGTGCTCGTAGAGACGTTTTGTTGCTACTCAAATGAAAGATCTGTGATAGTAATAGAGTAAAATGGAGAAAATTCCGAAAATTTTAATTTCTTGAATTACGCAAAGTACTCATAGAGACGTTTTGTTGGTACTCAAATGACAGATCTGTGATAGTAACAGAGGAAAAAGCAAAATATTAAGAAAATTTTAATTTCTTGATATACGCAAAGTACTCATAGAGACGTTTTGTTGTTACTCAAATGACAGATCTGTGATAGTAACAGAGGAAAAAGCAAAATATTCCGAAAATTTTAATTTCTCAATTTACGCAAAGTGCTCGTAGAGACGTTTTGTTGTTACTCAAATGGCAGATCTGTGGTAGTAACAGAGGAAAAAGCAAAATATTCCGAAAATTTTAATTTCTTGATTTACGCAAAGTTCTCGTAGAGACGTTCTGTTGCTACTCAAATGAAAGATGCGTGATAGTAATAGAGTAAAATGGAAAAAATTCCGAAAATATTGATTTCTCGATTTACGCAAAGTGCTCCTAGAGACAGACGTTTTGTTGTTACTCAAATGATAGATCTGTAATAGTAACAGAAGAAAAAGAGAAAAATACCTAAAATTTTGATTTCTTGACTTACGCAAAGTGCTCGTAGAGACGTTTTGTTGCTACTCAAATGAAAGATCTGTGATAGTAATAGAGTAAAATGGAAAAAATTCCGAAAATTTTAATTTCTTGATTTACGCAAAGTACTCGTAGAGACGTTTTGTTGTCACTCAAATGACAGATCTGTGATAGTAACAGAGGAAAAAGCAAAATATTCCGAAAATTTTAATTTCTTGATTTACGCAATGTTCTCGTTGAGACGTTTTGTTGTTACTCAAATGACAGATCTGTGGTAGTAACTGAGGAAAAAGCAAAATATTCCGAAAATTTTAATTTCTTGATTTACGCAAAGTGGTCGTAGAGACGTTCTGTTGCTACTCAAATGAAAGATCCGTGATAGTAATAGAGTAAAATGGAAAAAATTCCGAAAATATTGATTTCTCAATTTACGCAAAGTGCTCGTAGAGACGTTTTGTTGTTACTCAAATGACAGATCTGTGGTAGTAACAGAGGAAAAAGCAAAATATTCCGAAAATTTTAATTTCTTGATTTACGCAAAGTTCTCGTAGAGACGTTCTGTTGCTACTCAAATGAAAGATGCGTGATAGTAATAGAGTAAAATGGAAAAAATTCCGAAAATATTGATTTCTCGATTTACGCAAAGTGCTCCTAGAGACAGACGTTTTCTTGTTACTCAAATGATAGATCTGTAATAGTAACTGAAGAAAAAGAGAAAAATACCTAAAATTTTGATTTCTTGACTTACGCAAAGTGCTCGTAGAGACGTTTTGTTGTTACTCAAATGAAAGATTTGTGATAGTAATAGAGTAAAATGGAAAAAAATCCGAAAATTTTAATTTCTTGATTTACGCAAAGTTCTCGTAGAGACGTTTTGTTGTTATTCAAATGTCAGATCTGTGATAGCAACAGAGGAAAAAAAATATTCCGAAAATTTTAATTTCCCAATTTACGCAAAGTGCTCTTAGAGACGTTTTGTTGTTACTCAAATGACAGATCTGTGGTAGTAACAGAGGAAAAAGCAAAATATTCCGAAAATTTTAATTTCTTCATTTACGCAAAGTGGTCGTAGAGACGTTCTGTTGCTACTCAAATGAAAGATCCGTGATAGTAATAGAGTAAAATGGAAAAAATTCCGAAAATATTGATTTCTCGATTTACACAAAGTCCTCGTAGAGACAGACGTTTTGTTGTTACTCAAATGATAGATCTGTAATAGTAACAGAAGAAAAAGATAAAAATTCCTAAAATTTTGATTTCTTGACTTACGCAAAGTGCTCGTAGAGACGTTTTGTTGCTACTCAAATGAAAGATCTGTGATAGTAATAGAGTAAAATGGAGAAAATTCCGAAAATTTTAATTTCTTGAATTACGCAAAGTACTCTTAGAGACGTTTTGTTGGTACTCAAATGACAGATCTGTGATAGTAACAGAGGAAAAAGCAAAATATTCCGAAAATTTTAATTTCTTGATTTACGCAAACTACTCGTAGAGACGTTTTGTTGTTACTCAAATGACAGATCTGTGATAGTAACAGAGGAAAAAGCAAAATATTCCGAAAATTTTAATTTCTCAATTTACGCAAAGTGCTCGTAGAGACGTTTTGTTGTTACTCCAATGACAGATCTGTGGTAGTAACAGAGGAAAAAGCAAACTATTCAGAAAATTTTAATTTCTTGATTTACGCAAAGTGGTCGTAGAGACGTTCTGTTGCTACTGAAATGAAAGATCCGTGATAGTAATAGAGTAAAATGGAAAAAATTCCGAAAATATTGATTTCTCGATTTACACAAAGTGCTCGTAGAGACAGACGTTTTGTTGTTACTCAAATGATAGATCTGTAATAGTAACAGAAGAAAAAGAGAAAAATACCTAAAATTTTGATTTCTTGACTTACGCAAAGTGCTCGTAGAGACGTTTTGTTGCTACTCAAATGAAAGATCTGTGATAGTAATAGAGTAAAATGGAGAAAATTCCGAAAATTTTAATTTCTTGAATTACGCAAAGTACTCATAGAGACGTTTTGTTGGTACTCAAATGACAGATCTGTGATAGTAACAGAGGAAAAAGCAAAATATTAAGAAAATTTTAATTTCTTGATATACGCAAAGTACTCATAGAGACGTTTTGTTGTTACTCAAATGACAGATCTGTGATAGTAACAGAGGAAAAAGCAAAATATTCCGAAAATTTTAATTTCTCAATTTACGCAAAGTGCTCGTAGAGACGTTTTGTTGTTACTCAAATGGCAGATCTGTGGTAGTAACAGAGGAAAAAGCAAAATATTCCGAAAATTTTAATTTCTTGATTTACGCAAAGTTCTCGTAGAGACGTTCTGTTGCTACTCAAATGAAAGATGCGTGATAGTAATAGAGTAAAATGGAAAAAATTCCGAAAATATTGATTTCTCGATTTACGCAAAGTGCTCCTAGAGACAGACGTTTTGTTGTTACTCAAATGATAGATCTGTAATAGTAACAGAAGAAAAAGAGAAAAATACCTAAAATTTTGATTTCTTGACTTACGCAAAGTGCTCGTAGAGACGTTTTGTTGCTACTCAAATGAAAGATCTGTGATAGTAATAGAGTAAAATGGAAAAAATTCCGAAAATTTTAATTTCTTGATTTACGCAAAGTACTCGTAGAGACGTTTTGTTGTCACTCAAATGACAGATCTGTGATAGTAACAGAGGAAAAAGCAAAATATTCCGAAAATTTTAATTTCTTGATTTACGCAAAGTTCTCGTTGAGACGTTTTGTTGTTACTCAAATGACAGATCTGTGGTAGTAACTGAGGAAAAAGCAAAATATTCCGAAAATTTTAATTTCTTGATTTACGCAAAGTGGTCGTAGAGACGTTCTGTTGCTACTCAAATGAAAGATCCGTGATAGTAATAGAGTAAAATGGAAAAAATTCCGAAAATATTGATTTCTCAATTTACGCAAAGTGCTCGTAGAGACGTTTTGTTGTTACTCAAATGACAGATCTGTGGTAGTAACAGAGGAAAAAGCAAAATATTCCGAAAATTTTAATTTCTTGATTTACGCAAAGTTCTCGTAGAGACGTTCTTTTGCTACTCAAATGAAAGATGCGTGATAGTAATAGAGTAAAATGGAAAAAATTCCGAAAATATTGATTTCTCGATTTACGCAAAGTGCTCCTAGAGACAGACGTTTTGTTGTTACTCAAATGATAGATCTGTAATAGTAACTGAAGAAAAAGAGAAAAATACCTAAAATTTTGATTTCTTGACTTACGCAAAGTGCTCGTAGAGACGTTTTGTTGCTACTCAAATGAAAGATCTGTGATAGTAATAGAGTAAAATGGAAAAAAATCCGAAAATTTTAATTTCTTGATTTACGCAAAGTTCTCGTAGAGACGTTTTGTTGTTATTCAAATGTCAGATCTGTGATAGCAACAGAGGAAAAAAAATATTCCGAAAATTTTAATTTCCCAATTTACGCAAAGTGCTCTTAGAGACGTTTTGTTGTTACTCAAATGACAGATCTGTGGTAGTAACAGAGGAAAAAGCAAAATATTCCGAAAATTTTAATTTCTTCATTTACGCAAAGTGGTCGTAGAGACGTTCTGTTGCTACTCAAATGAAAGATCCGTGATAGTAATAGAGTAAAATGGAAAAAATTCCGAAAATATTGATTTCTCGATTTACACAAAGTCCTCGTAGAGACAGACGTTTTGTTGTTACTCAAATGATAGATCTGTGGTAGTAACAGAGGAAAAAGCAAAATATTCCGAAAATTTAAATTTCTTGACTTACGCAAAGTTCTCGTAGAGACGTTTTGTTGCTACTCAAATGAAAGATCTGTGATAGTAATAGAGTAAAATGGAAAAAATTCCGAAAATATTGATTTATCGATTTACGCAAGGTGCTCGTAGAGACAGACGTTTTGTTGTTACTCAAATGATAGATCTGTAATAGTAACAGAAGAAAAAGATAAAAATTCCTAAAATTTTGATTTCTTGACTTACGCAAAGTGCTCGTAAAGACGTTTTGTTGCTACTCAAATGAAAGATCTGTGATAGTAATAGAGTAAAATGGAGAAAATTCCGAAAATTTTAATTTCTTGAATTACGCAAAGTACTCATAGAGACGTTTTGTTGGTACTCAAATTACAGATGTGTGATAGTAACAGAGGAAAAAGCAAAATATTCCGAAAATTTTAATTTCTTGATTTACGCAAAGTTCTCGTAGAGACGTTCTGTTGCTACTCAAATGAAAGATCAGTGATAGTAATAGAGTAAAATGGAAAAAATTCCGAAAATATTGATTTCTCGATTTACGCAAAGTGCTCGTAGAGACAGACGTTTTGTTGTTACTCAAATGATAGATCTGTGGTAGTAACAGAGGAAAAAGCAAAATATTCCGAAAATTTTAATTTCTTGATTTACGCAAAGTTCTCGTAGAGACGTTCTGTTGCTACTCAAATGAAAGATGCGTGATAGTAATAGAGTAAAATGGAAAAAATTCCGAAAATATTGATTTCTCGATTTACGCAAAGTGCTCCTAGAGACAGACGTTTTGTTGTTACTCAAATGATAGATCTGTAATAGTAACAGAAGAAAAAGAGAAAAATACCTAAAATTTTGATTTCTTGACTTACGCAAAGTGCTCGTAGAGACGTTTTGTTGCTACTCAAATGAAAGATCTGTGATAGTAATAGAGTAAAATGGAAAAAATTCCGAAAATATTGATTTATCGATTTACGCAAGGTGCTCGTAGAGACAGACGTTTTGTTGTTACTCAAATGATAGATCTGTAATAGTAACAGAAGAAAAAGATAAAAATTCCTAAAATTTTGATTTCTTGACTTACGCAAAGTGCTCGTAAAGACGTTTTGTTGCTACTCAAATGAAAGATCTGTGATTGTAATAGAGTAAAATGGAGAAAATTCCGAAAATTTTAATTTCTTGAATTACGCAAAGTACTCATAGAGACGTTTTGTTGGTACTCAAATTACAGATGTGTGATAGTAACAGAGGAAAAAGCAAAATATTCCGAAAATTTTAATTTCTTGATTTACGCAAAGTTCTCGTTGAGACGTTTTGTTGTTACTCAAATGACAGATCTGTGGTAGTAACTGAGGAAAAAGCAAAATATTCCGAAAATTTTAATTTCTTGATTTACGCAAAGTGGTCGTAGAGACGTTCTGTTGCTACTCAAATGAAAGATCCGTGATAGTAATAGAGTAAAATGGAAAAAATTCCGAAAATATTGATTTCTCAATTTACGCAAAGTGCTCGTAGAGACGTTTTGTTGTTACTCAAATGACAGATCTGTGGTAGTAACAGAGGAAAAAGCAAAATATTCCGAAAATTTTAATTTCTTGATTTACGCAAAGTTCTCGTAGAGACGTTCTTTTGCTACTCAAATGAAAGATGCGTGATAGTAATAGAGTAAAATGGAAAAAATTCCGAAAATATTGATTTCTCGATTTACGCAAAGTGCTCCTAGAGACAGACGTTTTGTTGTTACTCAAATGATAGATCTGTAATAGTAACTGAAGAAAAAGAGAAAAATACCTAAAATTTTGATTTCTTGACTTACGCAAAGTGCTCGTAGAGACGTTTTGTTGCTACTCAAATGAAAGATCTGTGATAGTAATAGAGTAAAATGGAAAAAAATCCGAAAATTTTAATTTCTTGATTTACGCAAAGTTCTCGTAGAGACGTTTTGTTGTTATTCAAATGTCAGATCTGTGATAGCAACAGAGGAAAAAAAATATTCCGAAAATTTTACTTTCCCAATTTACGCAAAGTGCTCTTAGAGACGTTTTGTTGTTACTCAAATGACAGATCTGTGGTAGTAACAGAGGAAAAAGCAAAATATTCCGAAAATTTTAATTTCTTCATTTACGCAAAGTGGTCGTAGAGACGTTCTGTTGCTACTCAAATGAAAGATCCGTGATAGTAATAGAGTAAAATGGAAAAAATTCCGAAAATATTGATTTCTCGATTTACACAAAGTGCTCGTAGAGACAGACGTTTTGTTGTTACTCAAATGATAGATCTGTAATAGTAACAGAAGAAAAAGATAAAAATTCCTAAAATTTTGATTTCTTGACTTACGCAAAGTGCTCGTAGAGACGTTTTGTTGCTACTCAAATGAAAGATCTGTGATAGTAATAGAGTAAAATGGAGAAAATTCCGAAAATTTTAATTTCTTGAATTACGCAAAGTACTCATAGAGACGTTTTGTTGGTACTCAAATTACAGATGTGTGATAGTAACAGAGGAAAAAGCAAAATATTCCGAAAATTTTAATTTCTTGATTTACGCAAAGTTCTCGTAGAGACGTTCTGTTGCTACTCAAATGAAAGATCAGTGATAGTAATAGAGTAAAATGGAAAAAATTCCGAAAATATTGATTTCTCGATTTACGCAAAGTGCTCGTAGAGACAGACGTTTTGTTGTTACTCAAATGATAGATCTGTGGTAGTAACAGAGGAAAAAGCAAAATATTCCGAAAATTTTAATTTCTTGATTTACGCAAAGTTCTCGTAGAGACGTTCTGTTGCTACTCAAATGAAAGATGCGTGATAGTAATAGAGTAAAATGGAAAAAATTCCGAAATATTGATTTCTCGATTTACGCAAAGTGCTCCTAGAGACAGACGTTTTGTTGTTACTCAAATGATAGATCTGTAATAGTAACAGAAGAAAAAGAGAAAAATACCTAAAATTTTGATTTCTTGACTTACGCAAAGTGCTCGTAGAGACGTTTTGTTGCTACTCAAATGAAAGATCTGTGATAGTAATAGAGTAAAATGGAAAAAATTCCGAAAATATTGATTTATCGATTTACGCAAGGTGCTCGTAGAGACAGACGTTTTGTTGTTACTCAAATGATAGATCTGTAATAGTAACAGAAGAAAAAGATAAAAATTCCTAAAATTTTGATTTCTTGACTTACGCAAAGTGCTCGTAAAGACGTTTTGTTGCTACTCAAATGAAAGATCTGTGATAGTAATAGAGTAAAATGGAGAAAATTCCGAAAATTTTAATTTCTTGAATTACGCAAAGTACTCATAGAGACGTTTTGTTGGTACTCAAATTACAGATGTGTGATAGTAACAGAGGAAAAAGCAAAATATTCAGAAAATTTTAATTTCTTGATTTACGCAAAGTTCTCGTAGAGACGTTTTGTTGTTATTCAAATGCCAGATCTGTGATAGCAACAGAGGAAAAAAAAATATTCCGAAAATTTTAATTTCCCAATTTACGCAAAGTGCTCGTAGAGACGTTTTGTTGTTACTCAAATGACAGATCTGTGGTAGTAACAGAGGAAAAAGCAAAATATTCCGAAAATTTTAATTTCTTGATTTACGCAAAGTTCTCGTAGAGACGTTCTGTTGCTACTCAAATGAAAGATCAGTGATAGTAATAGAGTAAAATGGAAAAAATTCCGAAAATATTGATTTATCGATTTACGCAAAGTGCTCGTAGAGACAGACGTTTTGTTGTTACTCAAATGATAGATCTGTAATAGTAACAAAAGAAAAAGAGAAAAATACCTAAAATTTTGATTTCTTGACTTACGCAAAGTGCTCGTAGAAACGTTTTGTTGCTACTCAAATGAAAGATCTGTGATAGTAATAGAGTAAAATGGAGAAAATTCCGAAAATTTTAATTTCTTGAATTACGCAAAGTACTCATAGAGACGTTTTGTTGGTACTCAAATGACAGATCTGTGATAGTAACAGAGGAAAAAGCAAAATATTAAGAAAATTTTAATTTCTTGATATACGCAAAGTACTCATAGAGACGTTTTGTTGTTACTCAAATGACAGATCTGTGATAGTAACAGAGGAAAAAGCAGAATATTCCGAAAATTTTAATTTCTTGATTTACGCAAAGTGCTCGTAGAGACGTTTTGTTGTTACTCAAATGACAGATCTGTCATAGTAACAGAGGAAAAAGAGAAAAATTCCTAAAATTTTGATTTCTTGACTTACGCAAAGTGCTCGTAGAGACGTTTTGTTGCTACTCAAATGAAAGATCTGTGATAGTAATAGAGTAAAATGGAAAAAATTCCGAAAATTTTAATTTCTTGATTTACGCAAAGTACTCTTAGAGACGTTTTGTTGGTACTCAAATGACAGATCTGTGATAGTAACAGAGGAAAAAGCAAAATATTCCGAAAATTTTAATTTCTTGATTTACGCAAAGTACTCGTAGAGACGTTTTGTTGTTACTCAAATGACAGATCTGTGATAGTAACAGAGGAAAAAGCAAAATATTCCGAAAATTTTAATTTCTCAATTTACGCAAAGTGCTCGTAGAGACGTTTTGTTGTTACTCAAATGACAGATCTGTGGTAGTAACAGAGGAAAAAGCAAAATATTCCGAAAATTTTAATTTCTTGATTTACGCAAAGTGGTCGTAGAGACGTTCTGTTGCTACTGAAATGAAAGATCCGTGATAGTAATAGAGTAAAATGGAAAAAATTCCGAAAATATTGATTTCTCGATTTACACAAAGTGCTCGTAGAGACAGACGTTTTGTTGTTACTCAAATGATAGATCTGTAATAGTAACAGAAGATAAAGATAAAAATTCCTAAAATTTTGATTTCTTGACTTACGCAAAGTGCTCGTAGAGACGTTTTGTTGCTACTCAAATGAAAGATCTGTGATAGTAATAGAGTAAAATGGAGAAAATTCCGAAAATTTTAATTTCTTGAATTACGCAAAGTACTCATAGAGACGTTTTGTTGGTACTCAAATGACAGATCTGTGATAGTAACAGAGGAAAAAGCAAAATATTAAGAAAATTTTAATTTCTTGATATACGCAAAATACTCATAGAGACGTTTTGTTGTTACTCAAATGACAGATCTGTGATAGTAACAGAGGAAAAAGCAAAATATTCCGAAAATTTTAATTTCTCAATTTACGCAAAGTGCTCGTAGAGACGTTTTGTTGTTACTCAAATGGCAGATCTGTGGTAGTAACAGAGGAAAAAGCAAAATATTCCGAAAATTTTAATTTCTTGATTTACGCAAAGTTCTCGTAGAGACGTTCTGTTGCTACTCAAATGAAAGATGCGTGATAGTAATAGAGTAAAATGGAAAAAATTCCGAAAATATTGATTTCTCGATTTACGCAAAGTGCTCCTAGAGACAGACGTTTTGTTGTTACTCAAATGATAGATCTGTAATAGTAACAGAAGAAAAAGAGAAAAATACCTAAAATTTTGATTTCTTGACTTACGCAAAGTGCTCGTAGAGACGTTTTGTTGCTACTCAAATGAAAGATCTGTGATAGTAATAGAGTAAAATGGAAAAAATTCCGAAAATTTTAATTTCTTGATTTACGCAAAGTACTCGTAGAGACGTTTTGTTGTCACTCAAATGACAGATCTGTGATAGTAACAGAGGAAAAAGCAAAATATTCCGAAAATTTTAATTTCTTGATTTACGGAAAGTTCTCGTTGAGACGTTTTGTTGTTACTCAAATGACAGATCTGTGGTAGTAACTGAGGAAAAAGCAAAATATTCCGAAAATTTTAATTTCTTGATTTACGCAAAGTGGTCGTAGAGACGTTCTGTTGCTACTCAAATGAAAGATCCGTGATAGTAATAGAGTAAAATGGAAAAAATTCCGAAAATATTGATTTCTCAATTTACGCAAAGTGCTCGTAGAGACGTTTTGTTGTTACTCAAATGACAGATCTGTGGTAGTAACAGAGGAAAAAGCAAAATATTCCGAAAATTTTAATTTCTTGATTTACGCAAAGTTCTCGTAGAGACGTTCTGTTGCTACTCAAATGAAAGATGCGTGATAGTAATAGACTAAAATGGAAAAAATTCCGAAAATATTGATTTCTCGATTTACGCAAAGTGCTCCTAGAGACAGACGTTTTGTTGTTACTCAAATGATAGATCTGTAATAGTAACTGAAGAAAAAGAGAAAAATACCTAAAATTTTGATTTCTTGACTTACGCAAAGTGCTCGTAGAGACGTTTTGTTGCTACTCAAATGAAAGATCTGTGATAGTAATAGAGTAAAATGGAAAAAAATCCGAAAATTTTAATTTCTTGATTTACGCAAAGTACTCATAGAGACGTTTTGATGGTACTCAAATGACAGATCTGTGATAGTAACAGAGGAAAAAGCAAAATATTCCGAAAATTTTAATCTCTCAATTTACGCAAAGTGCTCGTAGAGACGTTTTGTTATTACTCAAATGACAGATCTGTGATAGTAACAGAGGAAAAAGCAAAATATTCCGAAAATTTTAATTTCTTGATTTACGCAAAGTTCTCGTTGAGACGTTTTGTTGTTACTCAAATGACAGATCTGTGGTAGTAACTGAGGAAAAAGCAAAATATTCCGAAAATTTTAATTTCTTGATTTACGCAAAGTGGTCGTAGAGACGTTCTGTTGCTACTCAAATGAAAGATCCGTGATAGTAATAGAGTAAAATGGAAAAAATTCCGAAAATATTGATTTCTCGATTTACGCAAAGTGCTCGTAGAGACAGACGTTTTGTTGTTACTCAAATAATAGATCTGTAATAGTAACAGAAGAAAAAGATAAAAATTCCTAAAATTTTGATTTCTTGACTTACGCAAAGTGCTCGTAGAGACGTTTTGTTGCTACTCAAATGAAAGATCTGTGATAGTAATAGCGTAAAATGGAAAAAATTCCGAAAATTTTAATTTCTTGATTTACGCAAAGTACTCGTAGAGACGTTTTGTTGTTACTCAAATGACAGATCTGTGGTAGTAACAGAGGAAAAAGCAAAATATTCCGAAAATTTTAATTTCTCAATTTACGCAAAGTGCTCGTAGAGACGTTTTGTTGTTACTCAAATGACAGATCTGTGGTAGTAACAAAGGAAAAAGCAAAATATTCAGAAAATTTTAATTTCTTGATTTACGCAAAGTTCTCGTAGAGACGTTCTGTTGCTACTCAAATGAAAGATCAGTGATAGTAATAGAGTAAAATGGAAAAAATTCCGAAAATATTGATTTCTCGATTTACGCAAAGTGCTCGTAGAGACAGACGTTTTGTTGTTACTCAAATGATAGATCTGTAATAGTAACAGAAGAAAAAGAGAAAAATACCTAAAATTTTGATTACTTGACTTACGCAAAGTGCTCGTAGAGACGTTTTGTTGCTACTCAAATGAGAGATCTGTGATAGTAATAGAGTAAAATGGAAAAAATTCCGAAAATTTTAATTTCTTGAATTACGCAAAGTACTCATAGAGACGTTTTGATGGTACTCAAATGACAGATCTGTGATAGTAACAGAGGAAATAGCAAAATATTCCGAAAATTTTAATTTCTCAATTTACGCAAAGTGCTCGTAGAGACGTTTTGTTGTTACTCAAATGACAGATCTGTGATAGTAACAGAGGAAAAAGCAAAATATTCCGAAAATTTTAATTTCTTCATTTACGCAAAGTGGTCGTACAGACGTTCTGTTGCTACTCAAATGAAAGATCCGTGATAGTAATAGAGTAAAATGGAAAAAATTCCGAAAATATTGATTTCTCGATTTACACAAAGTGCTCGTAGAGACAGACGTTTTGTTGTTACTCAAATGATAGATCTGTAATAGTAACAGAAGAAAAAGAGAAAAATTCCTAAAATTTTGATTTCTTGACTTACGCAAAGTGCTCGTAGAGACGTTTTGTTGCTACTCAAATGAAAGATCTGTGATAGTAATAGAGTAAAATGGAGAAAATTCCGAAAATTTTAATTTCTTGAATTACGCAAAGTACTCATAGAGACGTTTTGTTGGTACTCAAATTACAGATCTGTGATAGTAACAGAGGAAAAAGCAAAATATTCCGAAAATTTTAATTTCTTGATTTACGCAAAGTTCTCGTAGAGACGTTTTGTTGTTATTCAAATGCCAGATCTGTGATAGCAACAGAGGAAAAAAAAATATTCCGAAAATTTTAATTTCCCAATTTACGCAAAGTGCTCGTAGAGACGTTTTGTTGTTACTCAAATGACAGATCTGTGGTAGTAACAGTGGAAAAAGCAAAATATTCCGAAAAGTTTAATTTCTTGTTTTACGCAAAGTGGCCGTAGAGACGTTCTGTTGCTACTGAAATGAAAGATCCGTGATAGTAATAGAGTAAAATGGAAAAAATTCCGAAAATATTGATTTCTCGATTTACACAAAGTGCTCGTAGACACAGACGTTTTGTTGTTACTCAAATGATAGATCTGTAATAGTAACAGAAGATAAAGATAAAAATTCCTAAAATTTTGATTTCTTGACTTACGCAAAGTGCTCGTAGAGACGTTTTGTTGCTACTCAAATGAAAGATCTGTGATAGTAATAGAGTAAAATGGAGAAAATTCCGAAAATTTTAATTTCTTGAATTACGCAAAGTACTCATAGAGACGTTTTGTTGGTACTCAAATGACAGATCTGTGATGGTAACAGAGGAAAAAGCAAAATATTAAGAAAATTTTAATTTCTTGATATACGCAAAGTACTCATAGAGACGTTTTGTTGTTACTCAAATGACAGATCTGTGATAGTAACAGAGGAAAAAGCAAAATATTCCGAAAATTTTAATTTCTCAATTTACGCAAAGTGCTCGTAGAGACGTTTTGTTGTTACTCAAATGACAGATCTGTGGTAGTAACAGAGGAAAAAGCAAAATATTCCGAAAATTTTAATTTCTTGATTTACGCAAAGTACTCATAGAGACGTTTTGTTGTTACTCAAATGACAGATCTGTGATAGTAACAGAGGAAAAAGCAAAATATTCCGAAAATTTTAATTTCTCAATTTACGCAAAGTTCTCGTAGATACGTTCTGTTGCTACTCAAATGAAAGATGCGTGATAGTAACAGAGTAAAATGGAAAAAATTCCGCAAATATTGATTTCTCGATTTACGCAAAGTGCTCCTAGAGACAGACGTTTTGTTGTTACTCAAATGATAGATCTGTAATAGTAACAGAAGAAAAAGAGAAAAATACCTAAAATTTTGATTTCTTGACTTACGCAAAGTGCTCGTAGAGACGTTTTGTTGCTACTCAAATGAAAGATCTGTGATAGTAATAGAGTAAAATGGAAAAAATTCCGAAAATTTTAATTTCTTGATTTACGCAAAGTACTCGTAGATACGTTTTGTTGTCACTCAAATGACAGATCTGTGATAGTAACAGAGGAAAAATCAAAATATTCCGAAAATTTTAATTTCTTGATTTACGCAAAGTTCTCGTTGAGACGTTTTGTTGTTACTCAAATGACAGATCTGTGGTAGTAACTGAGGAAAAAGCAAAATATTCCGAAAATTTTAATTTCTTGATTTACGCAAAGTGGTCGTAGAGACGTTCTGTTGCTACTCAAATGAAAGATCCGTGATAGTAATAGAGTAAAATGGAAAAAATTCCGAAAATATTGATTTCTCAATTTACGCAAAGTGCTCGTAGAGACGTTTTGTTGTTACTCAAATGACAGATCTGTGGTAGTAACAGAGGAAAAAGCAAAATATTCCGAAAATTTTAATTTCTTGATTTACGCAAAGTTCTCGTAGAGACGTTCTGTTGCTACTCAAATGAAAGATGCGTGATAGTAATAGAGTAAAATGGAAAAAATTCCGAAAATATTGATTTCTCGATTTACGCAAAGTGCTCCTAGAGACAGACGTTTTGTTGTTACTCAAATGATAGATCTGTAATAGTAACAGAAGAAAAAGAGAAAAATACCTAAAATTTTGATTTCTTGACTTACGCAAAGTGCTTGTAGAGACGTTTTGTTGCTACTCAAATGAAAGATCTGTGATAGTAATAGAGTAAAATGGAAAAAAATCCGAAAATTTTAATTTCTTGATTTACGCAAAGTACTCATAGAGACGTTTTGATGGTACTCAAATGACAGATCTGTGATAGTAACAGAGGAAAAAGCAAAATATTCCGAAAATTTTAATTTCTCAATTTACGCAAAGTACTCGTAGAGACGTTTTGTTGTTACTCAAATGACAGATCTGTGGTAGTAACAGAGGAAAAAGCAAAATGTTCCGAAAATTTTAATTTCTTGATTAACGCAAAGTACTCGTAGAGACGTTTTGTTGTTACTCAAATGACAGATCTGTGATAGTAACAGAGGAAAAAGCAAAATATTCCGAAAATTTTAATTTCTTGATTTACGCAAAGTGGTCGTAGAGACGTTCTGTTGCTACTCAAATGAAAGATCCGTGATAGTAATAGAGTAAAATGGAAAAAATTCCGAAAATATTGATTTCTCGATTTACACAAAGTGCTCGTAGAGACAGACGTTTTGTTGTTACTCAAATGATAGATCTGTAATAGTAACAGAAGAAAAAGATAAAAATTCCTAAAATTTTGATTTCTTGACTTACGCAAAGTGCTCGTAGAGACGTTTTGTTGCTACTCAAATGAAAGGTCTGTGATAGTAATAGAGTAAAATGGAGAAAATTCCGAAAATTTTAATTTCTTGAATTACGCAAAGTACTCATAGAGACGTTTTGTTGGTACTCAAATGACAGATCTGTGATAGTAACAGAGGAAAATGCAAATTATTTAGAAAATTTTAATTTCTTGATATACGCAAAATACTCATAGAGACGTTTGTTGTTACTCAAATGACAGATCTGTGATAGTAACAAAGGAAAAAGCAGAATATTCCGAAATTTTAATTTCTTGATTTACGCAAAGTGCTCGTAGAGACGTTTTGTTGTTACTCAAATGACAGATCTGTCATAGTAACAGAGGAAAAAGAGAAAAATTCCTAAAATTTTGATTTCTTGACTTACGCAAAGTGCTCGTAGAGACGTTTTGTTGCTACTCAAATGAAAGATCTGTGATAGTAATAGAGTAAAATGGAAAAAAATCCGAAAATTTTAATTTCTTGATTTACGCAAAGTACTCGTAGAGACGTTTTGTTGGTACTCAAATGCCAGATCTGTGATAGTAACAGAAGAAAAAGCAAAATATTCCGAAAATTTTAATTTCTTGATTTACGCAAAGTACTCGTAGAGACGTTTTGTTGTTACTCAAATGAGAGATCTGTGATAGTAACAGAGGAAAAAGCAAAATATTCCAAAAATTTTAATTTCTCAATTTACGCAAAGTTCTCGTAGAGACGTTCTGTTGCTACTCAAATGAAAGATGCGTGATAGTAATAGAGTAAAATGGAAAAAATTCCGAAAATATTGATTTCTCGATTTACGCAAAGTGCTCCTAGAGACAGACGTTTTGTTGTTACTCAAATGATAGATCTGTAATAGTAACAGAAGAAAAAGAGAAAAATACCTAAAATGTTGATTTCTTGACTTACGCAAAGTGCTCGTAGAGACGTTTTGTTGCTACTCAAATGAAAGATCTGTGATAGTAATAGAGTAAAATGGAAAAAATTCCGAAAATTTTAATTTCTTGATTTACGCAAAGTGCTCGTAGAGACGTTTTGTTGTTACTCAAATGACAGATCTGTGGTAGTAACAGAGGAAAAAGCAAAATATTCCGAAAATTTTAATTTCTTGATTTACGCAAAGTTCTCGTAGAGACGTTCTGTTGCTACTCAAATGAAAGATGCGTGATAGTAATAGAGTAAAATGGAAAAAATTCCGAAAATATTGATTTCTCGATTTACGCAAAGTGCTCCTAGAGACAGACGTTTTGTTGTTACTCAAATGATAGATCTGTAATAGTAACAGAAGAAAAAGAGAAAAATACCTAAAATTTTGATTTCTTGACTTACGCAAAGTGCTTGTAGAGACGTTTTGTTGCTACTCAAATGAAAGATCTGTGATAGTAATAGAGTAAAATGGAAAAAAATCCGAAAATTTTAATTTCTTGATTTACGCAAAGTACTCATAGAGACGTTTTGATGGTACTCAAATGACAGATCTGTGATAGTAACAGAGGAAAAAGCAAAATATTCCGAAAATTTTAATTTCTCAATTTACGCAAAGTGCTCGTAGAGACGTTTTGTTGTTATTCAAATGACAGATCTGTGATAGTAACAGAGGAAAAAGCAAAATATTCCGAAAATTTTAATTTCTTGATTTACGCAAAGTTCTCGTTGAGACGTTTTGTTGTTACTCAAATGACAGATCTGTGGTAGTAACTGAGGAAAAAGCAAAATATTCCGAAAATTTTAATTTCTTGATTTACGCAAAGTGGTCGTAGAGACGTTCTGTTGCTACTCAAATGAAAGATCCGTGATAGTAATAGAGTAAAATGGAAAAAATTCCGAAAATATTGATTTCTCGATTTACGCAAAGTGCTCGTAGAGACAGACGTTTTGTTGTTACTCAAATAAAAGATCTGTAATAGTAACAGAAGAAAAAGATAAAAATTCCTAAAATTTTGATTTCTTGACTTACGCAAAGTGCTTGTAGAGACGTTCTGTTGCTACTCAAATGAAAGATCCGTGATAGTAATAGAGTAAAATGGAAAAAATTCCGAAAATATTGATTTCTCAATTTACGCAAAGTGCTCGTAGAGACGTTTTATTGTTACTCAAATGACAGATCTGTGGTAGTAACAGAGGAAAAAGCAAAATATTCCGAAAATTTTAATTTCTTGATTTACGCAAAGTTCTCGTAGAGACGTTCTGTTGCTACTCAAATGAAAGATGCGTGATAGTAATAGACTAAAATGGAAAAAATTCCGAAAATATTGATTTCTCGATTTACGCAAAGTGCTCCTAGAGACAGACGTTTTGTTGTTACTCAAATGATAGATCTGTAATAGTAACTGAAGAAAAAGAGAAAAATACCTAAAATTTTGATTTCTTGACTTACGCAAAGTGCTCGTAGAGACGTTTTGTTGCTACTCAAATGAAAGATCTGTGATAGTAATAGAGTAAAATGGAAAAAAATCCGAAAATTTTAATTTCTTGATTTACGCAAAGTACTCATAGAGACGTTTTGATGGTACTCAAATGACAGATCTGTGATAGTAACAGAGGAAAAAGCAAAATATTCCGAAAATTTTAATTTCTCAATTTACGCAAAGTGCTCGTAGAGACGTTTTGTTGTTATTCAAATGACAGATCTGTGATAGTAACAGAGGAAAAAGCAAAATATTCCGAAAATTTTAATTTCTTGATTTACGCAAAGTTCTCGTTGAGACGTTTTGTTGTTACTCAAATGACAGATCTGTGGTAGTAACTGAGGAAAAAGCAAAATATTCCGAAAATTTTAATTTCTTGATTTACGCAAAGTGGTCGTAGAGACGTTCTGTTGCTACTCAAATGAAAGATCCGTGATAGTAATAGAGTAAAATGGAAAAAATTCCGAAAATATTGATTTCTCGATTTACGCAAAGTGCTCGTAGAGACAGACGTTTTGTTGTTACTCAAATAAAAGATCTGTAATAGTAACAGAAGAAAAAGATAAAAATTCCTAAAATTTTGATTTCTTGACTTACGCAAAGTGCTTGTAGAGACGTTCTGTTGCTACTCAAATGAAAGATCCGTGATAGTAATAGAGTAAAATGGAAAAAATTCCGAAAATATTGATTTCTCAATTTACGCAAAGTGCTCGTAGAGACGTTTTGTTGTTACTCAAATGACAGATCTGTGGTAGTAACAGAGGAAAAAGCAAAATATTCCGAAAATTTTAATTTCTTGATTTACGCAAAGTTCTCGTAGAGACGTTCTGTTGCTACTCAAATGAAAGATGCGTGATAGTAATAGACTAAAATGGAAAAAATTCCGAAAATATTGATTTCTCGATTTACGCAAAGTGCTCCTAGAGACAGACGTTTTGTTGTTACTCAAATGATAGATCTGTAATAGTAACTGAAGAAAAAGAGAAAAATACCTAAAATTTTGATTTCTTGACTTACGCAAAGTGCTCGTAGAGACGTTTTGTTGCTACTCAAATGAAAGATCTGTGATAGTAATAGAGTAAAATGGAAAAAAATCCGAAAATTTTAATTTCTTGATTTACGCAAAGTACTCATAGAGACGTTTTGATGGTACTCAAATGACAGATCTGTGATAGTAACAGAGGAAAAAGCAAAATATTCCGAAAATTTTAATCTCTCAATTTACGCAAAGTGCTCGTAGAGACGTTTTGTTATTACTCAAATGACAGATCTGTGATAGTAACAGAGGAAAAAGCAAAATATTCCGAAAATTTTAATTTCTTGATTTACGCAAAGTTCTCGTTGAGACGTTTTGTTGTTACTCAAATGACAGATCTGTGGTAGTAACTGAGGAAAAAGCAAAATATTCCGAAAATTTTAATTTCTTGATTTACGCAAAGTGGTCGTAGAGACGTTCTGTTGCTACTCAAATGAAAGATCCGTGATAGTAATAGAGTAAAATGGAAAAAATTCCGAAAATATTGATTTCTCGATTTACGCAAAGTGCTCGTAGAGACAGACGTTTTGTTGTTACTCAAATAATAGATCTGTAATAGTAACAGAAGAAAAAGATAAAAATTCCTAAAATTTTGATTTCTTGACTTACGCAAAGTGCTCGTAGAGACGTTTTGTTGCTACTCAAATGAAAGATCTGTGATAGTAATAGCGTAAAATGGAAAAAATTCCGAAAATTTTAATTTCTTGATTTACGCAAAGTACTCGTAGAGACGTTTTGTTGTTACTCAAATGACAGATCTGTGGTAGTAACAGAGGAAAAAGCAAAATATTCCGAAAATTTTAATTTCTCAATTTACGCAAAGTGCTCGTAGAGACGTTTTGTTGTTACTCAAATGACAGATCTGTGGTAGTAACAAAGGAAAAAGCAAAATATTCAGAAATTTTAATTTCTTGATTTACGCAAAGTTCTCGTAGAGACGTTCTGTTGCTACTCAAATGAAAGATCAGTGATAGTAATAGAGTAAAATGGAAAAAATTCCGAAAATATTGATTTCTCGATTTACGCAAAGTGCTCGTAGAGACAGACGTTTTGTTGTTACTCAAATGATAGATCTGTAATAGTAACAGAAGAAAAAGAGAAAAATACCTAAAATTTTGATTACTTGACTTACGCAAAGCGCTCGTAGAGACGTTTTGTTGCTACTCAAATGAGAGATCTGTGATAGTAATAGAGTAAAATGGAAAAAAATCCGAAAATTTTAATTTCTTGATTTACGCAAAGTACTCATAGAGACGTTTTGATGGTACTCAAATGACAGATCTGTGATAGTAACAGAGGAAAAAGCAAAATATTCCGAAAATTTTAATTTCTCAATTTACGCAAAGTGCTCGTAGAGACGTTTTGTTGTTATTCAAATGACAGATCTGTGATAGTAACAGAGGAAAAAGCAAAATATTCCGAAAATTTTAATTTCTTGATTTACGCGAAGTTCTCGTTGAGACGTTTTGTTGTTACTCAAATGACAGATCTGTGGTAGTAACTGAGGAAAAAGCAAAATATTCCGAAAATTTTAATTTCTTGATTTACGCAAAGTGGTCGTAGAGACGTTCTGTTGCTACTCAAATGAAAGATCCGTGATAGTAATAGAGTAAAATGGAAAAAATTCCGAAAATATTGATTTCTCGATTTACGCAAAGTGCTCGTAGAGACAGACGTTTTGTTGTTACTCAAATAATAGATCTGTAATAGTAACAGAAGAAAAAGATAAAAATTCCTAAAATTTTCATTTCTTGACTTACGCAAAGTGCTCGTAGAGACTTTTTGTTGCTACTCAAATGAAAGATCTGTGATAGTAATAGCGTAAAATGGAAAAAATTCCGAAAATTTTAATTTCTTGATTTACGCAAAGTACTCGTAGAGACGTTTTGTTGTTACTCAAATGACAGATCTGTGGTAGTAACAGAGGAAAAAGCAAAATATTCCGAAAATTTTAATTTCTCAATTTACGCAAAGTGCTCGTAGAGACGTTTTGTTGTTACTCAAATGACAGATCTGTGGTAGTAACAAAGGAAAAAGCAAAATATTCAGAAAATTTTAATTTCTTGATTTACGCAAAGTTCTCGTAGAGACGTTCTGTTGCTACTCAAATGAAAGATCAGTGATAGTAATAGAGTAAAATGGAAAAAATTCCGAAAATATTGATTTCTCGATTTACGCAAAGTGCTCGTAGAGACAGACGTTTTGTTGTTACTCAAATGATAGATCTGTAATAGTAACTGAAGAAAAAGAGAAAAATACCTAAAATTTTGATTTCTTGACTTACGCAAAGTGCTCGTAGAGACGTTTTGTTGCTACTCAAATGAGAGATCTGTGATAGTAATAGAGTAAAATGGAAAAAAATCCGAAAATTTTAATTTCTTGATTTACGCAAAGTACTCATAGAGACGTTTTGATGGTACTCAAATGACAGATCTGTGATAGTAACAGAGGAAAAAGCAAAATATTCCGAAAATTTTAATCTCTCAATTTACGCAAAGTGCTCGTAGAGACGTTTTGTTATTACTCAAATGACAGATCTGTGATAGTAACAGAGGAAAAAGCAAAATATTCCGAAAATTTTAATTTCTTGATTTACGCAAAGTTCTCGTTGAGACGTTTTGTTGTTACTCAAATGACAGATCTGTGGTAGTAACTGAGGAAAAAGCAAAATATTCCGAAAATTTTAATTTCTTGATTTACGCAAAGTGGTCGTAGAGACGTTCTGTTGCTACTCAAATGAAAGATCCGTGATAGTAATAGAGTAAAATGGAAAAAATTCCGAAAATATTGATTTCTCGATTTACGCAATGTGCTCGTAGAGACAGACGTTTTGTTGTTACTCAAATAATAGATCTGTAATAGTAACAGAAGAAAAAGATAAAAATTCCTAAAATTTTGATTTCTTGACTTACGCAAAGTGCTCGTAGAGACGTTTTGTTGCTACTCAAATGAAAGATCTGTGATAGTAATAGCGTAAAATGGAAAAAATTCCGAAAATTTTAATTTCTTGATTTACGCAAAGTACTCGTAGAGACGTTTTGTTGTTACTCAAATGACAGATCTGTGGTAGTAACAGAGGAAAAAGCAAAATATTCCGAAAATTTTAATTTCTCAATTTACGCAAAGTGCTCGTAGAGACGTTTTGTTGTTACTCAAATGACAGATCTGTGGTAGTAACAAAGGAAAAAGCAAAATATTCAGAAAATTTTAATTTCTTGATTTACGCAAAGTTCTCGTAGAGACGTTCTGTTGCTACTCAAATGAAAGATCAGTGATAGTAATAGAGTAAAATGGAAAAAATTCCGAAAATATTGATTTCTCGATTTACGCAAAGTGCTCGTAGAGACAGACGTTTTGTTGTTACTCAAATGATAGATCTGTAATAGTAACAGAAGAAAAAGAGAAAAATACCTAAAATTTTGATTACTTGACTTACGCAAAGTGCTCGTAGAGACGTTTTGTTGCTACTCAAATGAGAGATCTGTGATAGTAATAGAGTAAAATGGAAAAAATTCCGAAAATTTTAATTTCTTGAATTACGCAAAGTACTCATAGAGACGTTTTGATGGTACTCAAATGACAGATCTGTGATAGTAACAGAGGAAATAGCAAAATATTCCGAAAATTTTAATTTCTCAATTTACGCAAAGTGCTCGTAGAGACGTTTTGTTGTTACTCAAATGACAGATCTGTGATAGTAACAGAGGAAAAAGCAAAATATTCCGAAAATTTTAATTTCTTCATTTACGCAAAGTGGTCGTACAGACGTTCTGTTGCTACTCAAATGAAAGATCCGTGATAGTAATAGAGTAAAATGGAAAAAATTCCGAAAATATTGATTTCTCGATTTACACAAAGTGCTCGTAGAGACAGACGTTTTGTTGTTACTCAAATGATAGATCTGTAATAGTAACAGAAGAAAAAGAGAAAAATTCCTAAAATTTTGATTTCTTGACTTACGCAAAGTGCTCGTAGAGACGTTTTGTTGCTACTCAAATGAAAGATCTGTGATAGTAATAGAGTAAAATGGAGAAAATTCCGAAAATTTTAATTTCTTGAATTACGCAAAGTACTCATAGAGACGTTTTGTTGGTACTCAAATTACAGATCTGTGATAGTAACAGAGGAAAAAGCAAAATATTCCGAAAATTTTAATTTCTTGATTTACGCAAAGTTCTCGTAGAGACGTTTTGTTGTTATTCAAATGCCAGATCTGTGATAGCAACAGAGGAAAAAAAAATATTCCGAAAATTTTAATTTCCCAATTTACGCAAAGTGCTCGTAGAGACGTTTTGTTGTTACTCAAATGACAGATCTGTGGTAGTAACAGTGGAAAAAGCAAAATATTCCGAAAAGTTTAATTTCTTGTTTTACGCAAAGTGGCCGTAGAGACGTTCTGTTGCTACTGAAATGAAAGATCCGTGATAGTAATAGAGTAAAATGGAAAAAATTCCGAAAATATTGATTTCTCGATTTACACAAAGTGCTCGTAGACACAGACGTTTTGTTGTTACTCAAATGATAGATCTGTAATAGTAACAGAAGATAAAGATAAAAATTCCTAAAATTTTGATTTCTTGACTTACGCAAAGTGCTCGTAGAGACGTTTTGTTGCTACTCAAATGAAAGATCTGTGATAGTAATAGAGTAAAATGGAGAAAATTCCGAAAATTTTAATTTCTTGAATTACGCAAAGTACTCATAGAGACGTTTTGTTGGTACTCAAATGACAGATCTGTGATGGTAACAGAGGAAAAAGCAAAATATTAAGAAAATTTTAATTTCTTGATATACGCAAAGTACTCATAGAGACGTTTTGTTGTTACTCAAATGACAGATCTGTGATAGTAACAGAGGAAAAAGCAAAATATTCCGAAAATTTTAATTTCTCAATTTACGCAAAGTGCTCGTAGAGACGTTTTGTTGTTACTCAAATGACAGATCTGTGGTAGTAACAGAGGAAAAAGCAAAATATTCCGAAAATTTTAATTTCTTGATTTACGCAAAGTACTCATAGAGACGTTTTGTTGTTACTCAAATGACAGATCTGTGATAGTAACAAAGGAAAAAGCAAAATATTCCGAAAATTTTAATTTCTCAATTTACGCAAAGTTCTCGTAGAGACGTTCTGTTGCTACTCAAATGAAAGATGCGTGATAGTAACAGTGTAAAGTGGAAAAAATTCCGCAAATATTGTTTTCTCGATTTACGCAAAGTGCTCCTAGAGACAGACGTTTTGTTGTTACTCAAATGATAGATCTGTAATAGTAACAGAAGAAAAAGAGAAAAATACCTAAAATTTTGATTTCTTGACTTACGCAAAGTGCTCGTAGAGACGTTTTGTTGCTACTCAAATGAAAGATCTGTGATAGTAATAGAGTAAAATGGAAAAAATTCCGAAAATTTTAATTTCTTGATTTACGCAAAGTACTCGTAGATACGTTTTGTTGTCACTCAAATGACAGATCTGTGATAGTAACAGAGGAAAAATCAAAATATTCCGAAAATTTTAATTTCTTGATTTACGCAAAGTTCTCGTTGAGACGTTTTGTTGTTACTCAAATGACAGATCTGTGGTAGTAACTGAGGAAAAAGCAAAATATTCCGAAAATTTTAATTTCTTGATTTACGCAAAGTGGTCGTAGAGACGTTCTGTTGCTACTCAAATGAAAGATCCGTGATAGTAATAGAGTAAAATGGAAAAAATTCCGAAAATATTGATTTCTCAATTTACGCAAAGTGCTCGTAGAGACGTTTTGTTGTTACTCAAATGACAGATCTGTGGTAGTAACAGAGGAAAAAGCAAAATATTCCGAAAATTTTAATTTCTTGATTTACGCAAAGTTCTCGTAGAGACGTTCTGTTGCTACTCAAATGAAAGATGCGTGATAGTAATAGAGTAAAATGGAAAAAATTCCGAAAATATTGATTTCTCGATTTACGCAAAGTGCTCCTAGAGACAGACGTTTTGTTGTTACTCAAATGATAGATCTGTAATAGTAACAGAAGAAAAAGAGAAAAATACCTAAAATTTTGATTTCTTGACTTACGCAAAGTGCTTGTAGAGACGTTTTGTTGCTACTCAAATGAAAGATCTGTGATAGTAATAGAGTAAAATGGAAAAAAATCCGAAAATTTTAATTTCTTGATTTACGCAAAGTACTCATAGAGACGTTTTGATGGTACTCAAATGACAGATCTGTGATAGTAACAGAGGAAAAAGCAAAATATTCCGAAAATTTTAATTTCTCAATTTACGCAAAGTACTCGTAGAGACGTTTTGTTGTTACTCAAATGACAGATCTGTGGTAGTAACAGAGGAAAAAGCAAAATGTTCCGAAAATTTTAATTTCTTGATTAACGCAAAGTACTCGTAGAGACGTTTTGTTGTTACTCAAATGACAGATCTGTGATAGTAACAGAGGAAAAAGCAAAATATTCCGAAAATTTTAATTTCTTGATTTACGCAAAGTGGTCGTAGAGACGTTCTGTTGCTACTCAAATGAAAGATCCGTGATAGTAATAGAGTAAAATGGAAAAAATTCCGAAAATATTGATTTCTCGATTTACACAAAGTGCTCGTAGAGACAGACGTTTTGTTGTTACTCAAATGATAGATCTGTAATAGTAACAGAAGAAAAAGATAAAAATTCCTAAAATTTTGATTTCTTGACTTACGCAAAGTGCTCGTAGAGACGTTTTGTTGCTACTCAAATGAAAGGTCTGTGATAGTAATAGAGTAAAATGGAGAAAATTCCGAAAATTTTAATTTCTTGATATACGCAAAATACTCATAGAGACGTTTGTTGTTACTCAAATGACAGATCTGTGATAGTAACAAAGGAAAAAGCAGAATATTCCGAAATTTTAATTTCTTGATTTACGCAAAGTGCTCGTAGAGACGTTTTGTTGCTACTCAAATGAAAGATCTGTGATAGTAATAGAGTAAAATGGAAAAAAATCCGAAAATTTTAATTTCTTGATTTACGCAAAGTACTCGTAGAGACGTTTTGTTGGTACTCAAATGCCAGATCTGTGATAGTAACAGAAGAAAAAGCAAAATATTCCGAAAATTTTAATTTCTTGATTTACGCAAAGTACTCATAGAGACGTTTTGATGGTACTCAAATGACAGATCTGTGATAGTAACAGAGGAAAAAGCAAAATATTCCGAAAATTTTAATTTCTCAATTTACGCAAAGTGCTCGTAGAGACGTTCTGTTGCTACTCAAATGAAAGATCCGTGATAGTAATAGAGTAAAATGGAAAAAATTCCGAAAATATTGATTTCTCGATTTACACAAAGTGCTCGTAGAGACAGACGTTTTGTTGTTAGTAATAGAGTAAAATGGAGAAAATTCCGAAAATTTTAATTTCTTGAATTACGCAAAGTACTCATAGAGACGTTTTGTTGGTACTCAAATGACAGATCTGTGATAGTAACAGAGGAAAATGCAAATTATTTAGAAAATTTTAATTTCTTGATATACGCAAAATACTCATAGAGACGTTTGTTGTTACTCAAATGACAGATCTGTGATAGTAACAAAGGAAAAAGCAGAATATTCCGAAAATTTTAATTTCTTGATTTACGCAAAGTGCTCCTAGAGACGTTTTGTTGTTACTCAAATGACAGATCTGTCATAGTAACAGAGGAAAAAGAGAAAAATTCCTAAAATTTTGATTTCTTGACTTACGCAAAGTGCTCGTAGAGACGTTTTGTTGCTACTCAAATGAAAGATCTGTGATAGTAATAGAGTAAAATGGAAAAAAATCCGAAAATTTTAATTTCTTTATTTACGCAAAGTACTCGTAGAGACGTTTTGTTGGTACTCAAATGACAGATCTGTGATAGTAACAGAGGAAAAAGCAAAATATTCCGAAAATTTTAATTTCTTGATTTACGCAAAGTACTCGTAGAGACGTTTTGTTGTTACTCAAATGAGAGATCTGTGATAGTAACAGAGGAAAAAGCAAAATATTCCGAAAATTTTAATTTCTTGATTTACGTAAAGTGGTCGTAGAGACGTTCTGTTGCTACTCAAATGAAAGATCCGTGATAGTAATAGAGTAAAATGGAAAAAATTCCGAAAATATTGATTTCTCAATTTACGCAAAGTGCTCGTGGAGACGTTTTGTTGTTACTCAAATGACAGATCTGTGGTAGTAACAGAGGAAAAAGCAAAATATTCCGAAAATTTTAATTTCTTGATTTACGCAAAGTTCTCGTAGAGACGTTCTGTTGCTACTCAAATGAAAGATGCGTGATAGTAATAGAGTAAAATGGAAAAAATTCCGAAAATATTGATTTCTCGATTTACGCAAAGTGCTCCTAGAGACAGACGTTTTGTTGTTACTCAAATGATAGATCTGTAATAGTAACAGAAGAAAAAGAGAAAAATACCTAAAATTTTGATTTCTTGACTTACGCAAAGTGCTTGTAGAGACGTTTTGTTGCTACTAAAATGAAAGATCTGTGATAGTAATAGAGTAGAATGGAAAAAAATCCGAAAATTTTAATTTCTTGATTTACGCAAAGTACTCATAGAGACGTTTTGATGGTACTCAAATGACATATCTGTGATAGTAACAGAGGAAAAAGCAAAATATTCCGAAAATTTTAATTTCTCAATTTACGCAAAGTGCTCGTAGAGACGTTTTGTTGTTATTCAAATGACAGATCTGTGATAGTAACAGAGGAAAAAGCAAAATATTCCGAAAATTTTAATTTCTTGATTTACGCAAAGTTCTCGTTGAGACGTTTTGTTGTTACTCAAATGACAGATCTGTGGTAGTAACTGAAGAAAAAGCAAAATATTCCGAAAATTTTAATTTCTTGATTTACGCAAAGTGGTCGTAGAGACGTTCTGTTGCTACTCAAATGAAAGATCCGTGATAGTAATAGAGTAAAATGGAAAAAATTCCGAAAATATTGATTCCTCGATTTACGCAAAGTGCTCGTAGAGACAGACGTTTTGTTGTTACTCAAATAAGAGATCTGTAATAGTAACAGAAGAAAAAGATAAAAATTCCTAAAATTTTGATTTCTTGACTTATGCAAAGTGCTCGTAGAGACGTTTTGTTGCTACTCAAATGAAAGATCTGTGATAGTAATAGCGTAAAATGGAAAAAATTCCGAAAATTTTAATTTCTTGATTTACGCAAAGTACTCGTAGAGACGTTTTGTTGTTACTCAAATGACAGATCTGTGGTAGTAACAGAGGAAAAAGCAAAATATTCCGAAAATTTTAATTTCTCAATTTACGCAAAGTGCTCGTAGAGACGTTTTGTTGTTACTCAAATGACAGATCTGTGGTAGTAACAAAGGAAAAAGCAAAATATTCAGAAAATTTTAATTTCTTGATTTACGCAAAGTTCTCGTAGAGACGTTCTGTTGCTACTCAAATGAAAGATCAGTGATAGTAATAGTGTAAAATGGAAAAAATTCCGAAAATATTGATTTCTCGATTTACGCAAAGTGCTCGTAGAGACAGACGTTTTGTTGTTACTCAAATGATAGATCTGTAATAGTAACAGAAGAAAAAGAGAAAAATACCTAAAATTTTGATTACTTGACTTACGCAAAGTGCTCGTAGAGACGTTTTGTTGCTACTCAAATGACAGATCTGTGATAGTAACAGAGGAAAAAGCAAAATATTCCGAAAATTTTAATTTCTTGATATACGCAAAGTACTCGTAGAGACGTTTTGTTGTTACTCAAATGACAGATCTGTGGTAGTAACAGAGGAAAAAGCAAAATGTTCCGAAAATTTTAATTTCTTGATTTACGCAAAGTACTCGTAGAGACGTTTTGTTGTTACTCAAATGACAGATCTGTGATAGTAACAGAGGAAAAAACAAAATATTCCGAAAATTTTAATTTCTTGATATACGCAAAGTACTCGTAGAGACGTTTTGTTGTTACTCAAATGACAGATCTGTGGTAGTAACAGAGGAAAAAGCAAAATGTTCCGAAAATTTTAATTTCTTGATTTACGCAAAGTACTCGTAGAGACGTTTTGTTGTTACTCAAATGACAGATCTGTGATAGTAACAGAGGAAAAAGCAAAATATTCCGAAAATTTTAATTTCTTGATTTACGCAAAGTGGTCGTAGAGACGTTCTGTTGCTACTCAAATGAAAGATCCGTGATAGTAATAGAGTAAAATGGAAAAAATTCCGAAAATATTGATTTCTCGATTTACACAAAGTGCTCGTAGAGACAGACGTTTTGTTGTTACTCAAATGATAGATCTGTAATAGTAACAGAAGAAAAAGATAAAAATTCCTAAAATTTTGATTTCTTGACTTACGCAAAGTGCTCGTAGAGACGTTTTGTTGCTACTCAAATGAAAGATCTGTGATAGTAATAGAGTAAAATGGAGAAAATTCCGAAAATTTTAATTTCTTGAATTACGCAAAGTACTCATAGAGACGTTTTGTTGGTACTCAAATGACAGATCTGTGATAGTAACAGAGGAAAATGCAAATTATTTAGAAAATTTTAATTTCTTGATATACGCAAAATACTCATAGAGACGTTTGTTGTTACTCAAATGACAGATCTGTGATAGTAACAAAGGAAAAAGCAGAATATTCCGAAAATTTTAATTTCTTGATTTACGCAAAGTGCTCGTAGAGACGTTTTGTTGTTACTCAAATGAGAGATCTGTCATAGTAACAGAGGAAAAAGAGAAAAATTCCTAAAATTTTGATTTCTTGACTTACGCAAAGTGCTCGTAGAGACGTTTTGTTGCTACTCAAATGAAAGATCTGTGATAGTAATAGAGTAAAATGGAAAAAAATCCGAAAATTTTAATTTCTTTATTTACGCAAAGTACTCGTAGAGACGTTTTGTTGGTACTCAAATGACAGATCTGTGATAGTAACAGAGGAAAAAGCAAAATATTCCGAAAATTTTAATTTCTTGATTTACGCAAAGTACTCGTAGAGACGTTTTGTTGTTACTCAAATGAGAGATCTGTGATAGTAACAGAGGAAAAAGCAAAATATTCCGAAAATTTTAATTTCTCAATTTACGCAAAGTTCTCGTAGAGACGTTCTGTTGCTACTCAAATGAAAGATGCGTGATAGTAATAGAGTAAAATGGAAAAAATTCCGAAAATATTGATTTCTCGATTTACGCAAAGTGCTCCTAGAGACAGACGTTTTGTTGTTACTCAAATGATAGATCTGTAATAGTAACAGAAGAAAAAGAGAAAAATACCTAAAATTTTGATTTCTTGACTTACGCAAAGTGCTCGTAGAGACGTTTTGTTGCTACTCAAATGAAAGATCTGTGATAGTAATAGAGTAAAATGGAAAAAATTCCGAAAATTTTAATTTCTTGATTTACGCAAAGTACTCGTAGAGACGTTTTGTTGTCACTCAAATGACAGATCTGTGATAGTAACAGAGGAAAAAGCAAAATATTCCGAAAATTTTAATTTCTTGATTTACGCAAAGTACTCGTAGAGACGTTTTGTTGTTACTCAAATGAGAGATCTGTGATAGTAACAGAGGAAAAAGCAAAATATTCCGAAAATTTTAATTTCTCAATTTACGCAAAGTTCTCGTAGAGACGTTCTGTTGCTACTCAAATGAAAGATGCGTGATAGTAATAGAGTAAAATGGAAAAAATTCCGAAAATATTGATTTCTCGATTTACGCAAAGTGCTCCTAGAGACAGACGTTTTGTTGTTACTCAAATGATAGATCTGTAATAGTAACAGAAGAAAAAGAGAAAAATACCTAAAATTTTGATTTCTTGACTTACGCAAAGTGCTCGTAGAGACGTTTTGTTGCTACTCAAATGAAAGATCCGTGATAGTAATAGAGTAAAATGGAAAAAATTCCGAAAATATTGATTTCTCAATTTACGCAAAGTGCTCGTAGAGACGTTTTGTTGTTACTCAAATGACAGATCTGTGGTAGTAACAGAGGAAAAAGCAAAATATTCCGAAAATTTTAATTTCTTGATTTACGCAAAGTTCTCGTAGAGACGTTCTGTTGCTACTCAAATGAAAGATCCGTGATAGTAATAGAGTAAAATGGAAAAAATTCCGAAAATATTGATTCCTCGATTTACGCAAAGTGCTCGTAGAGACAGACGTTTTGTTGTTACTCAAATGATAGATCTGTAATAGTAACAGAAGAAAAAGAGAAAAATACCTAAAATTTTGATTTCTTGACTTACGCAAAGTGCTCGTAGAGACGTTTTGTTGCTACTCAAATGAAAGATCTGTGATAGTAATAGAGTAAAATGGAAAAAATTCCGAAAATTTTAATTTCTTGATTTACGCAAAGTACTCGTAGAGACGTTTTGTTGTTACTCAAATGACAGATCTGTGGTAGTAACAGAGGAAAAAGCAAAATATTCCGAAAATTTTAATTTCTCAATTTACGCAAAGTGCTCGTAGAGACGTTTTGTTGTTACTCAAATGACAGATCTGTGGTAGTAACAAAGGAAAAAGCAAAATATTAAGAAAATTTTAATTTCTTGATTTACGCAAAGTTCTCGTAGAGACGTTCTGTTGCTACTCAAATGAAAGATCAGTGATAGTAATAGTGTAAAATGGAAAAAATTCCGAAAATATTGATTTCTCGATTTACGCAAAGTGCTCGTAGAGACAGACGTTTTGTTGTTACTCAAATGATAGATCTGTAATAGTAACAGAAGAAAAAGAGAAAAATACCTAAAATTTTGATTTCTTGACTTACGCAAAGTGCTCGTAGAGACGTTTTGTTGCTACTCAAATGAAAGATCTGTGATAGTAATAGAGTAAAATGGAAAAAATTCCGAAAATTTTAATTTCTTGATTTACGCAAAGTACTCGTAGAGACGTTTTGTTGTCACTCAAATGACAGATCTGTGATAGTAACAGAGGAAAAAGCAAAATATTCCGAAAATTTTAATTTCTTGATTTACGCAAAGTTCTCGTTGAGACGTTTTGTTGTTACTCAAATGACAGATTTGTGGTAGTAACTGAGGAAAAAGCAAAATATTCCGAAAATTTTAATTTCTTGATTTACGCAAAGTGGTCGTAGAGACGTTCTGTTGCTACTCAAATGAAAGATCCGTGATAGTAATAGAGTAAAATGGAAAAAATTCCGAAAATATTGATTTCTCAATTTACGCAAAGTGCTCGTAGAGACGTTTTGTTGTTACTCAAATGACAGATCTGTGGTAGTAACAGAGGAAAAAGCAAAATATTCCGAAAATTTTAATTTCTTGATTTACGCAAAGTTCTCGTAGAGACGTTCTGTTGCTACTCAAATGAAAGATGCGTGATAGTAATAGAGTAAAATGGAAAAAATTCCGAAAATATTGATTTCTCGATTTACGCAAAGTGCTCCTAGAGACAGACGTTTTGTTGTTACTCAAATGATAGATCTGTAATAGTAACAGAAGAAAAAGAGAAAAATACCTAAAATTTTGATTTCTTGACTTACGCAAAGTGCTTGTAGAGACGTTTTGTTGCTACTCAAATGAAAGATCTGTGATAGTAATAGAGTAGAATGGAAAAAAATCCGAAAATTTTAATTTCTTGATTTACGCAAAGTACTCATAGAGATGTTTTGATGGTACTCAAATGACAGATCTGTGGTAGTAACAGAGGAAAAAGCAAAGTATTCCGAAAATTTTAATTTCTCAATTTACGCAAAGTGCTCGTAGAGACGTTATGTTGTTACTCAAATGACAGATCTGTGGTAGTAACAAAGGAAAAAGAAAAATATTCAGAAAATTTTAATTTCTTGATTTACGCAAAGTATTCATAGAGACGTTTTGATGGTACTCAAATGACAGATCTGTGATAGTAACAGAGGAAATAGAAAAATATTCCGAAAATTTTAATTTCTCAATTTACGCAAAGTGCTCGTAGAGACGTTTTGTTGTTACTCAAATGACAGATCTGTGATAGTAACAGAGGAAAAAGCAAAATATTCCGAAAATTTTAATTTCTTGATATACGCAAAGTACTCGTAGAGACGTTTTGTTGTTACTCAAATGACAGATCTGTGGTAGTAACAGAGGAAAAAGCAAAATGTTCCGAAAATTTTAATTTCTTGATTTACGCAAAGTACTCGTAGAGACGTTTTGTTGTTACTCAAATGACAGATCTGTGATAGTAACAGAAGAAAAAGCAAAATATTCCGAAAATTTTAATTTCTTGATTTACGCAAAGTGGTCGTAGAGACGTTCTGTTGCTACTCAAATGAAAGATCCGTGATAGTAATAGAGTAAAATGGAAAAAATTCCGAAAATATTGATTTCTCGATTTACACAAAGTGCTCGTAGAGACAGACGTTTTGTTGTTACTCAAATGATAGATCTGTAATAGTAACAGAAGAAAAAGATAAAAATTCCTAAAATTTTGATTTCTTGACTTACGCAAAGTGCTCGTAGAGACGTTTTGTTGCTACTCAAATGAAAGATCTGTGATAGTAATAGAGTAAAATGGAGAAAATTCCGAAAATTTTAATTTCTTGAATTACGCAAAGTACTCATAGAGACGTTTTGTTGGTACTCAAATGACAGATCTGTGATAGTAACAGAGGAAAATGCAAATTATTTAGAAAATTTTAATTTCTTGATATACGCAAAATACTCATAGAGACGTTTGTTGTTACTCAAATGACAGATCTGTGATAGTAACAAAGGAAAAAGCAGAATATTCCGAAAATTTTAATTTCTTGATTTACGCAAAGTGCTCGTAGAGACGTTTTGTTGTTACTCAAATGACAGATCTGTCATAGTAACAGAGGAAAAAGAGAAAAATTCCTAAAATTTTGATTTCTTGACTTACGCAAAGTGCTCGTAGAGACGTTTTGTTGCTACTCAAATGAAAGATCTGTGATAGTAATAGAGTAAAATGGAAAAAAATCCGAAAATTTTAATTTCTTGATTTACGCAAAGTACTCGTAGAGACGTTTTGTTGGTACTCAAATGACAGATCTGTGATAGTAACAGAGGAAAAAGCAAAATATTCCGAAAATTTTAATTTCTTGATTTACGCAAAGTACTCGTAGAGACGTTTTGTTGTTACTCAAATGAGAGATCTGTGATAGTAACAGAGGAAAAAGCAAAATATTCCGAAAATTTTAATTTCTCAATTTACGCAAAGTGCTCGTAGAGACGTTTTGTTGTTACTCAAATGAAAGATCTGTTATAGTAATAGAGTAAAATGGAAAAAAATCCGAAAATTTTAATTTCTTGATTTACGCAAACTACTCGTAAAGACGTTTTGTTGGTACTCAAATGACAGATCTGTGATAGTAACAAAGGAAAACGCAAAATATTCCGAAAATTTTAATTTCTTGATTTACGGAAAGTACTCGTAGAGACGTTTTGTTGTTACTCAAATGACAGATCTGTGATAGTAACAGAGGAAAAAGCAAAATATTCCCAAAATTTTAATTTCTTGATATACGCAAAGTACTCGTAGAGACGTTTTGTTGTTACTCAAATGACAGATTTGTGATAGTAACAGAGGAAAAAGCAAAATATTCCGAAAATTTTAATTTCTTGATTTACGCAAAGTTCTCGTTGAGACGTTTTGTTGTTACTCAAATGACAGATCTGTGGTAGTAACTGAGGAAAAAGCAAAATATTCCGAAAATTTTAATTTCTTGATTTACGCAAAGTGGTCGTAGAGACGTTCTGTTGCTACTCAAATGAAAGATCGGTGATAGTAATAGAGTAAAATGGAAAAAATTCCGAAAATATTGATTTCTCGATTTACACAAAGTGCTCGTAGAGACAGACGTTTTGTTGTTACTCAAATGATAGATCTGTAATAGTAACAGAAGAAAAAGATAAAAATTCCTAAAATTTTGATTTCTTGACTTACGCAAAGTGCTCGTAGAGACGTTTTGTTGCTACTCAAATGAAAGATCTGTGATAGTAATAGAGTAAAATGGAGAAAATTCCGAAAATTTTAATTTCTTGAATTACGCAAAGTACTCATAGAGACGTTTTGTTGGTACTCAAATGACAGATCTGTGATAGTAACAGAGGAAAAAGCAAAATATTAAGAAAATTTTAATTTCTTGATATACGCAAAGTACTCATAGAGACGTTTGTTGTTACTCAAATGACAGATCTGTGATAGTAACAAAGGAAAAAGCAGAATATTCCGAAAATTTTAATTTCTTGATTTACGCAAAGTGCTCGTAGAGACGTTTTGTTGTTACTCAAATGACAGATATGTCATAGTAACAGAGGAAAAAGAGAAAAATTCCTAAAATTTTGATTTCTTGACTTACGCAAAGTGCTCGTAGAGACGTTTTGTTGCTACTCAAATGAAAGATCTGTGATAGTAATAGAGTAAAATGGAAAAAATTCCGAAAATTTTAATTTCTTGATTTACGCAAAGTACTCGTAGAGGCATTTTGTTGGTACTCAAATGACAGATCTGTGATAGTAACAGAGGAAAAAGCAAAATATTCCGAAAATTTTAATTTCTTGATTTACGCAAAGTACTCGTAGAGACGTTTTGTTGTTACACAAATGACAGATCTGTGATAGTAACAGAGGAAAATACAAAATATTCCGAAAATTTTAAATTCTTGATATACGCAAAGTACTCGTAGAAACGTTTTGTTGTTACTCAAATGACAGATCTGTGATAGTAACAGAGGAAAAAGAGAAAAATTCCTAAAGTTTTGATTTCTTGACTTACGCAACGTGCTCGTAGAGACGTTTGGTTGCTACTCAAATGAAAGATCTGTGATAGTAATAGAGTAAAATGGAAAAAAATCCGAAAATTTTAATTTCTTGATTTACGCAAACGACTCATAGAGACGTTCTGTTGGTACTCAAATGACAGATCTGTGATAGTAATAGCGTAAAATGGAAAAAATTCCGAAAATTTTAATTTCTTGATTTACGCAAAGTACTCGTAGAGGCATTTTGTTGGTACTCAAATGACAGATCTGTGATAGTAACAGAGGAAAAAGCAAAATATTCCGAAAATTTTAATTTCTTGATTTACGCAAAGTACTCGTAGAGACGTTTTGTTGTTACACAAATGACAGATCTGTGATAGTAACAGAGGAAAATACAAAATATTCCGAAAATTTTAAATTCTTGATATACGCAAAGTACTCGTAGAAACGTTTTGTTGTTACTCAAATGACAGATCTGTGATAGTAACAGAGGAAAAAGAGAAAAATTCCTAAAGTTTTGATTTCTTGACTTACGCAACGTGCTCGTAGAGACGTTTGGTTGCTACTCAAATGAAAGATCTGTGATAGTAATAGAGTAAAATGGAAAAAAATCCGAAAATTTTAATTTCTTGATTTACGCAAACGACTCATAGAGACGTTCTGTTGGTACTCAAATGACAGATCTGTGATAGTAATAGCGTAAAATGGAAAAAATTCCGAAAATTTTAATTTCTTGATTTACGCAAAGTACTCGTAGAGGCATTTTGTTGGTACTCAAATGACAGATCTGTGATAGTAACAGAGGAAAAAGCAAAATATTCCGAAAATTTTAATTTCTTGATTTACGCAAAGTACTCGTAGAGACGTTTTGTTGTTACACAAATGACAGATCTGTGATAGTAACAGAGGAAAATACAAAATATTCCGAAAATTTTAAATTCTTGATATACGCAAAGTACTCGTAGAAACGTTTTGTTGTTACTCAAATGACAGATCTGTGATAGTAACAGAGGAAAAAGAGAAAAATTCCTAAAGTTTTGATTTCTTGACTTACGCAACGTGCTCGTAGAGACGTTTGGTTGCTACTCAAATGAAAGATCTGTGATAGTAATAGAGTAAAATGGAAAAAAATCCGAAAATTTTAATTTCTTGATTTACGCAAACGACTCATAGAGACGTTCTGTTGGTACTCAAATGACAGATCTGTGATAGTAATAGCGTAAAATGGAAAAAATTCCGAAAATTTTAATTTCTTGATTTACGCAAAGTACTCGTAGAGACGTTCTGTTGCTACTCAAATGAAAGATCTGTGATAGTAATAGAGTAAAATGGAAAAAATTCCGAAAATTTTGATTTTTCGATTTACTATCACGGATCTTTCATTTGAGTGCTCGTAGAGACGATTTGTTGTTACCAAATGACAGATCTGTCATAGTAACAGAGGAAAAAGAGAAAAATTCTTAAAATTTTGATTTCTTGACTTACGCAACGTGCTCGTAGAGACGTTTGGTTGCTACTCAAATGAAAGATCTGTGATAGTAATAGAGTAAAATGGAAAAAAATCCGAAAATTTTAATTTCTTGATTTACGCAAACGACTCATAGAGACGTTCTGTTGGTACTCAAATGACAGATCTGTGATAGTAATAGCGTAAAATGGAAAAAATTCCGAAAATTTTAATTTCTTGATTTACGCAAAGTACTCGTAGAGACGTTCTGTTGCTACTCAAATGAAAGATCTGTGATAGTAATAGAGTAAAATGGAAAAAATTCCGAAAATTTTGATTTTTCGATTTACGCAAAGTGCTCGTAGAGACGATTTGTTGTTACCAAATGACAGATCTGTCATAGTAACAGAGGAAAAAGAGAAAAATTCTTAAAATTTTGATTTCTTGACTTACGCAAAGTGCTCGTAGAGACGTTTTGTTGCTACTCAAATGAAAGATCTGTGATAGTAATAGAGTAAAATGGAAAAAAAATCCGAAAATTTTAATTTCTTGATTTACGCAAAGTACTCATAGAGACGTTTTGATGGTACTCAAATGACAGATCTGTGATAGTAACAGAGGAAAAAGCAAAATATTCCGAAAATTTTAATTTCTCAATTTACGCAAAGTTCTCGTTGAGACGTTTTGTTGTTACTCAAATGACAGATCTGTGGTAGTAACTGAGGAAAAAGCAAAATATTCCGAAAATTTTAATTTCTTGATTTACGCAAAGTGGTCGTAGAGACGTTCTATTGCTACTCAAATGAAAGATCGGTGATAGTAATAGAGTAAAATGGAAAAAATTCCGAAAATATTGATTTCTCGATTTACACAAAGTGCTCGTAGAGACGTTTTGTTGTTACTCAAATGACAGATCTGTGGTAGTAACTGAGGAAAAAGCAAAATATTCCGAAAATTTTAATTTCTTGATTTACGCAAAGTGGTCGTAGAGACGTTCTGTTGCTACTCAAATGAAAGATCCGTGATAGTAATAGCGTAAAATGGAAAAAATTCCGAAAATTTTAATTTCTTGATTTACGCAAAGTACTCGTAGAGACGTTTTATTGTTACTCAAATGACAGATCTGTGGTAGTAACAGAGGAAAAAGCAAAATATTCCGAAAATTTTAATTTCTCAATTTACGCAAAGTTCTCGTAGAGACGTTTTGTTGTTACTCAAATGACAGATCTGTTGTAGTAACAGAGGAAAAAGCAAAATATTCCGAAAATTTTAATTTCTTGATTTACGCAAAGTTCTCGTAGAGACGTTCTGTTGCTACTCAAATGAAAGATCAGTGATAGTAATAGAGTAAAATGGAAAAAATTCCGAAAATATTGATTTCTCGATTTACGCAAAGTGCTCGTAGAGACAGACGTTTTGTTGTTACTCAAATGATAGATCTGTAATAGTAACAGAAGAAAAAGAGAAAAATACCTAAAATTTTGATTTCTTGACTTACGCAAAGTGCTCGTAGAGACGTTTTGTTGCTACTCAAATGAAAGATCTGTGATAGTAATAGAGTAAAATGGAAAAAATTCCGAAAATTTTAATTTCTTGATTTACGCAAATTACTCTTAGAGACGTTTTGATGGTACTCAAATGACAGATCTGTGATAGTAACAGAGGAAAAAGCAAAATATTCCGAAAATTTTAATTTCTTGATTTACGCAAAGTTCTCGTAGAGACGTTTTGTTGTTACTCAAATGCCAGATCTGTGATAGCAACCGAGGAAAAAGCAAAATATTCCGAAAATTTTAATTTCTCAATTTACGCAAAGTTCTCGTAGAGACGTTCTGTTGCTACTCAAATGAAAGATCAGTGATAGTAATAGAGTAGAATGGAAAAAATTCCGAAAATATTGATTTCTCGATTTACGCAAAGTGCACGTAGAGACAGACGTTTTGTTGTTACTCAAATGATAGATCTGTAATAGTAACAGAAGAAAAAGAGAAAAATACCTAAAATTTTGATTTCTTGACTTACGCAAAGTGCTCGTAGAGACGTTTTGTTGCTACTCAAATGAAAGATCTGTGATAGTAATAGAGTAAAATGGAAAAAAATTCCGAAAATTTTAATTTCTTGATTTACGCAAAGTACTCATAGAGACGTTTTGATGGTACTCAAATGACAGATCTGTGATAGTAACAGAGGAAATAGCAAAATATTCCGAAAATTTTAATTTCTCAATTTACGCAAAGTGCTCGTAGATACGTTTTGTTGTTACTCAAATGACAGATCTGTGATAGTAACAGAGGAAAAAGCAAAATATTCCGAAAATTTTAATTTCTTGATTTACGCAAAGTGGTCGTAGAGACGTTCTGTTGCTACTCAAATGAAAGATCCGTGATAGTAATAGAGTAAAATGAAAAAAATTCCGAAAATATTGATTTCTCGATTTACACAAAGTGCTCGTAGAGACAGACGTTTTGTTGTTACTCAAATGATAGATCTGTAATAGTAACAGAAGAAAAAGATAAAAATTCCTAAAATTTTGATTTCTTGACTTACGCAAAGTGCTCGTAGAGACGTTTTGTTGCTACTCAAATGAAAGATCTGTGATAGTAATAGAGTAAAATGGAGAAAATTCCGAAAATTTTAATTTCTTGAATTACGCAAAGTACTCATAGAGACGTTTTGTTGGTACTCAAATGACAGATCTGTGATAGTAACAGAGGAAAAAGCAAAATATTAAGAAAATTTTAATTTCTTGATATACGCAAAGTACTCATAGAGACGTTTGTTGTTACTCAAATGACAGATCTGTGATAGTAACAAAGGAAAAAGCAGAATATTCCGAAAATTTTTATTTCTTGATTTACGCAAAGTGCTCGTAGAGACGTTTTGTTGTTACTCAAATGACAGATCTGTCATAGTAACAGAGGAAAAAGAGAAAAATTCCTAAAATTTTGATTTCTTGACTTACGCAAAGTGCTCGTAGAGACGTTTTGTTGCTACTCAAATGAAAGATCTGTGATAGTAATAGAGTAAAATCTGTGATAGTAACAGAGGAAAAAGCAAAATATTCCGAAAATTTTAATTTCTTGATTTACGCAAAGTACTCGTAGAGACGTTTTGTTGTTACTCAAATGACAGATCTGTGATAGTAACAGAGGAAAAAGAGAAAAATTCCTAAAGTTTTGATTTCTTGACTTACGCAACGTGCTCGTAGAGACGTTTGGTTGCTACTCAAATGAAAGATCTGTGATAGTAATAGAGTAAAATGGAAAAAAATCCGAAAATTTTAATTTCTTGATTTACGCAAACGACTCATAGAGACGTTCTGTTGGTACTCAAATGACAGATCTGTGATAGTAATAGCGTAAAATGGAAAAAATTCCGAAAATTTTAATTTCTTGATTTACGCAAAGTACTCGTAGAGGCATTTTGTTGGTACTCAAATGACAGATCTGTGATAGTAACAGAGGAAAAAGCAAAATATTCCGAAAATTTTAATTTCTTGATTTACGCAAAGTACTCGTAGAGACGTTTTGTTGTTACACAAATGACAGATCTGTGATAGTAACAGAGGAAAATACAAAATATTCCGAAAATTTTAAATTCTTGATATACGCAAAGTACTCGTAGAAACGTTTTGTTGTTACTCAAATGACAGATCTGTGATAGTAACAGAGGAAAAAGAGAAAAATTCCTAAAGTTTTGATTTCTTGACTTACGCAACGTGCTCGTAGAGACGTTTGGTTGCTACTCAAATGAAAGATCTGTGATAGTAATAGAGTAAAATGGAAAAAAATCCGAAAATTTTAATTTCTTGATTTACGCAAACGACTCATAGAGACGTTCTGTTGGTACTCAAATGACAGATCTGTGATAGTAATAGCGTAAAATGGAAAAAATTCCGAAAATTTTAATTTCTTGATTTACGCAAAGTACTCGTAGAGACGTTCTGTTGCTACTCAAATGAAAGATCTGTGATAGTAATAGAGTAAAATGGAAAAAATTCCGAAAATTTTGATTTTTCGATTTACTATCACGGATCTTTCATTTGAGTGCTCGTAGAGACGATTTGTTGTTACCAAATGACAGATCTGTCATAGTAACAGAGGAAAAAGAGAAAAATTCTTAAAATTTTGATTTCTTGACTTACGCAACGTGCTCGTAGAGACGTTTGGTTGCTACTCAAATGAAAGATCTGTGATAGTAATAGAGTAAAATGGAAAAAAATCCGAAAATTTTAATTTCTTGATTTACGCAAACGACTCATAGAGACGTTCTGTTGGTACTCAAATGACAGATCTGTGATAGTAATAGCGTAAAATGGAAAAAATTCCGAAAATTTTAATTTCTTGATTTACGCAAAGTACTCGTAGAGACGTTCTGTTGCTACTCAAATGAAAGATCTGTGATAGTAATAGAGTAAAATGGAAAAAATTCCGAAAATTTTGATTTTTCGATTTACGCAAAGTGCTCGTAGAGACGATTTGTTGTTACCAAATGACAGATCTGTCATAGTAACAGAGGAAAAAGAGAAAAATTCTTAAAATTTTGATTTCTTGACTTACGCAAAGTGCTCGTAGAGACGTTTTGTTGCTACTCAAATGAAAGATCTGTGATAGTAATAGAGTAAAATGGAAAAAAAATCCGAAAATTTTAATTTCTTGATTTACGCAAAGTACTCATAGAGACGTTTTGATGGTACTCAAATGACAGATCTGTGATAGTAACAGAGGAAAAAGCAAAATATTCCGAAAATTTTAATTTCTCAATTTACGCAAAGTTCTCGTTGAGACGTTTTGTTGTTACTCAAATGACAGATCTGTGGTAGTAACTGAGGAAAAAGCAAAATATTCCGAAAATTTTAATTTCTTGATTTACGCAAAGTGGTCGTAGAGACGTTCTATTGCTACTCAAATGAAAGATCGGTGATAGTAATAGAGTAAAATGGAAAAAATTCCGAAAATATTGATTTCTCGATTTACACAAAGTGCTCGTAGAGACGTTTTGTTGTTACTCAAATGACAGATCTGTGGTAGTAACTGAGGAAAAAGCAAAATATTCCGAAAATTTTAATTTCTTGATTTACGCAAAGTGGTCGTACAGACGTTCTGTTGCTACTCAAATGAAAGATCCGTGATAGTAATAGCGTAAAATGGAAAAAATTCCGAAAATTTTAATTTCTTGATTTACGCAAAGTACTCGTAGAGACGTTTTATTGTTACTCAAATGACAGATCTGTGGTAGTAACAGAGGAAAAAGCAAAATATTCCGAAAATTTTAATTTCTCAATTTACGCAAAGTGCTCGTAGAGACGTTTTGTTGTTACTCAAATGACAGATCTGTTGTAGTAACAGAGGAAAAAGCAAAATATTCCGAAAATTTTAATTTCTTGATTTACGCAAAGTTCTCGTAGAGACGTTCTGTTGCTACTCAAATGAAAGATCAGTGATAGTAATAGAGTAAAATGGAAAAAATTCCGAAAATATTGATTTCTCGATTTACGCAAAGTGCTCGTAGAGACAGACGTTTTGTTGTTACTCAAATGATAGATCTGTAATAGTAACAGAAGAAAAAGAGAAAAATACCTAAAATTTTGATTTCTTGACTTACGCAAAGTGCTCGTAGAGACGTTTTGTTGCTACTCAAATGAAAGATCTGTGATAGTAATAGAGTAAAATGGAAAAAATTCCGAAAATTTTAATTTCTTGATTTACGCAAATTACTCTTAGAGACGTTTTGATGGTACTCAAATGACAGATCTGTGATAGTAACAGAGGAAAAAGCAAAATATTCCGAAAATTTTAATTTCTTGATTTACGCAAAGTTCTCGTAGAGACGTTTTGTTGTTACTCAAATGCCAGATATGTGATAGCAACCGAGGAAAAAGCAAAATATTCCGAAAATTTTAATTTCTCAATTTACGCAAAGTTCTCGTAGAGACGTTCTGTTGCTACTCAAATGAAAGATCAGTGATAGTAATAGAGTAGAATGGAAAAAATTCCGAAAATATTGATTTCTCGATTTACGCAAAGTGCACGTAGAGACAGACGTTTTGTTGTTACTCAAATGATAGATCTGTAATAGTAACAGAAGAAAAAGAGAAAAATACCTAAAATTTTGATTTCTTGACTTACGCAAAGTGCTCGTAGAGACGTTTTGTTGCTACTCAAATGAAAGATCTGTGATAGTAATAGAGTAAAATGGAAAAAAATTCCGAAAATTTTAATTTCTTGATTTACGCAAAGTACTCATAGAGACGTTTTGATGGTACTCAAATGACAGATCTGTGATAGTAACAGAGGAAATAGCAAAATATTCCGAAAATTTTAATTTCTCAATTTACGCAAAGTGCTCGTAGATACGTTTTGTTGTTACTCAAATGACAGATCTGTGATAGTAACAGAGGAAAAAGCAAAATATTCCGAAAATTTTAATTTCTTGATTTACGCAAAGTGGTCGTAGAGACGTTCTGTTGCGACTCAAATGAAAGATCCGTGATAGTAATAGAGTAAAATGAAAAAAATTCCGAAAATATTGATTTCTCGATTTACACAAAGTGCTCGTAGAGACAGACGTTTTGTTGTTACTCAAATGATAGATCTGTAATAGTAACAGAAGAAAAAGATAAAAATTCCTAAAATTTTGATTTCTTGACTTACGCAAAGTGCTCGTAGAGACGTTTTGTTGCTACTCAAATGAAAGATCTGTGATAGTAATAGAGTAAAATGGAGAAAATTCCGAAAATTTTAATTTCTTGAATTACGCAAAGTACTCATAGAGACGTTTTGTTGGTACTCAAATGACAGATCTGTGATAGTAACAGAGGAAAAAGCAAAATATTAAGAAAATTTTAATTTCTTGATATACGCAAAGTACTCATAGAGACGTTTGTTGTTACTGAAATGACAGATCTGTGATAGTAACAAAGGAAAAAGCAGAATATTCCGAAAATTTTTATTTCTTGATTTACGCAAAGTGCTCGTAGAGACGTTTTGTTGTTACTCAAATGACAGATCTGTCATAGTAACAGAGGAAAAAGAGAAAAATTCCTAAAATTTTGATTTCTTGACTTACGCAAAGTGCTCGTAGAGACGTTTTGTTGCTACTCAAATGAAAGATCTGTGATAGTAATAGAGTAAAATCTGTGATAGTAACAGAGGAAAAAGCAAAATATTCCGAAAATTTTAATTTCTTGATTTACGCAAAGTACTCGTAGAGACGTTTTGTTGTTACTCAAATGACAGATCTGTGATAGTAACTGAGGAAAAAGCAAAATATTCCGAAAATTTTAATTTCTCAATTTACGCAAAGTGCTCGTAGAGACGTTTTGTTGTTACTCAAATGACAGATCTGTGGTAGTAACAGAGGAAAAAGCAAAATATTCCGAAAATTTTAATTTCTTGATTTACGCAAAGTACTCGTAGAGAAGTTTTGTTGTTACTCAAATGACAGATCTGTGATAGTAACAGAGGAAAAAGCAAAATATTCCAAAAATTTTATTTTCTTGATTTACGCAAAGTACTCGTAGAGACGTTCTGTTGCTACTCAAATGAAAGATCTGTGATAGTAATAGAGTAAAATGGAAAAAATTCCGAAAATTTTGATTTTTCGATTTACGCAAAGTGCTCGTAGAGACGATTTGTTGTTACCAAATGACAGATCTGTCATAGTAACAGAGGAAAAAGAGAAAAATTCTTAAAATTTTGATTTCTTGACTTACGCAAAGTGCTCGTAGAGACGTTTTGTTGCTACTCAAATGAAAGATCTGAGATAGTAATACAGTAAAATGGAAAAAAATCCGAAAATTTTAATTTCTTGATTTACGCAAAGTACTCATAGAGACGTTTTGATGGTACTCAAATGACAGATCTGTGATAGTAACAGAGGAAAAAGCAAAATATTCCGAAAATTTTAATTTCTCAATTTACGCAAAGTGCTCGTAGAGACGTTTTGTTGTTACTCAAATGACAGATCTGTGATAGTAACAGAGGAAAAAGCAAAATATTCCGAAAATTTAATTTCTCGATATACGTTTTGTTGTTACTCAAATGATAGATCTGTAATAGTAACAGAAGAAAAAGATAAAAATTCCTAAAATTTTGATTTCTTGACTTACGCAAAGTGCTCGTAGAGACGTTTTGTTGCTACTCAAATGAGAGATCTGTGATAGTAATAGAGTAAAATGGAGAAAATTCCGAAAATTTTAATTTCTTGAATTACGCAAAGTACTCATAGAGACGTTTTGTTGGTACTCAAATGACAGATTTGTGATAGTAACAGAGGAAAAAGCAAAATATTAAGAAAATTTTAATTTCTTGATATACGCAAAGTACTCATAGAGACGTTTGTTGTTACTCAAATGACAGATCTGTGATAGTAACAAAGGAAAAAGCAGAATATTCCGAAAATTTTAATTTCTTGATTTACGCAAAGTGCTCGTAGAGACGTTTTGTTGTTACTCAAATGACAGATCTGCCTTAGTAACAGAGGAAAAAGAGAAAAATTCCTAAAATTTTGATTTCTTGACTTACCCAAAGTGCTCGTAGAGACGTTTTGTTGCTACTCAAATGAAAGATCTGTGATAGTAATAGAGTAAAATGGAAAAAATTCCGAAAATTTTAATTTCTTGATTTACGCAAAGTACTCGTAGAGACGTTTTGTTGGTACTCAAAAGACAGATCTGTGATAGTAACAGAGGAAAAAGCAAAATATTCCGAAAATTTTAATTTCTTGATTTACGCAAAGTACTCGTAGAGACGTTTTGTTGTTACTCAAATGACAGATCTGTGATAGTAACAGAGGAAAAAGCAAAATATTCCGAAAATTTTAATTTCTCAATTTACGCAAAGTGCTCGTAGAGACGTTTTGTTGTTACTCAAATGAAAGATCTGTGATAGTAATAGAGTAAAATGGAAAAAAATCCGAAAATTTTAATTTCTTGATTTACGCAAACTACTCGTAAAGACGTTTTGTTGGTACTCAAATGACAGATCTGTGATAGTAACAGAGGAAAAAGAGAAAAATTCCTAAAATTTTGATTTCTTGACTTACGCAAAGTGCTCGTAGAGACGTTTGGTTGCTACTCAAATGAAAGATCAGTGATAGTAATAGAGTAAAATGGAAAAAAATCCGAAAATTTTAATTTCTTGATTTACGCAAACTACTCATAGAGACGTTCTGTTGGTACTCAAATGACAGATCTGTGATAGTAACAGAGGAAAAAGCAAAATATTCCGAAAATTTTAATTTCTTGATTTACGCAAAGTACTCGTAGAGACGTTTTGTTGTTACTCAAATGACAGATCTGTGATAGTAACAGAGGAAAAAGCAAAATATTCCAAAAATTTTATTTTCTTGATTTACGCAAAGTACTCGTAGAGACGTTCTGTTGCTACTCAAATGAAAGATCTGTGATAGTAATAGAGTAAAATGGAAAAAATTCCGAAAATTTTGATTTTTCGATTTACGCAAAGTGCTCGTAGAGACGTTTTGTTGTTACCAAATGACAGATCTGTCATAGTAACAGAGGAAAAAGAGAAAAATTCTTAAAATTTTGATTTCTTGACTTACGCAAAGTGCTCGTAGAGACGTTTTGTTGCTACTCAAATGAAAGATCTGTGATAGTAATAGAGTAAAATGGAAAAAAATCCGAAAATTTTAATTTCTTGATTTACGCAAAGTACTCATAGAGACGTTTTGATGGTACTCAAATGACAGATCTGTGATAGTAACAGAGGAAAAAGCAAAATATTCCGAAAATTTTAATTTCTCAATTTACGCAAAGTGCTCGTAGAGACGTTTTGTTGTTACTCAAATGACAGATCTGTGATAGTAACAGAGGAAAAAGCAAAATATTCCGAAAATTTTAATTTCTTGATATACGCAAAGTACTCGTAGAGACGTTTTGTTGTTACTCAAATGACAGATCTGTGATAGTAACAGAGGAAAAAGCAAAATATTCCGAAAATTTTAATTTCTTGATTTACGCAAAGTTCTCGTTGAGACGTTTTGTTGTTACTCAAATGACAGATCTGTGGTAGTAACTGAGGAAAAAGCAAAATATTCCGAAAATTTTAATTTCTTGATTTACGCAAAGTGGTCGTAGAGACGTTCTGTTGCTACTCAAATGAAAGATCCGTGATAGTAATAGAGTAAAATGGAAAAAATTCCGAAAATATTGATTTCTCGATTTACGCAAAGTGCTCGTAGAGACAGACGTTTTGTTGTTACTCAAATGATAGATCTGTAATAGTAACAGAAGAAAAAGAGAAAAATACCTAAAATTTTGATTTCTTGACTTACGCAAAGTGCTCGTAGAGACGTTTTGTTGCTACTCAAATGAAAGATCTGTGATAGTAATAGAGTAAAATGGAAAAAATTCCGAAAATTTTAATTTCTTGATTTACGCAAGTACTCATAGAGACGTTTTGATGGTATTCAAATGACAGATCTGTGATAGTAACAGAGGAAATAGCAAAATATTCCGAAAATTTTAATTTCTCGATTTACGCAAAGTGCTCGTAGAGACGTTTTGTTGTTACTCAAATGACAGATCTGTGGTAGTAACAGAGGAAAAAGCAAAATATTCCGAAAATTTTAATTTCTTGATTTACGCAAAGTACTCGTAGAGACGTTTTGTTGTTACTCAAATGACAGATCTGTGATAGTAACAGAGGAAAAAGCAAAATATTCCGAAAATTTTAATTTCTCAATTTACGCAAAGTGCTCGTAGAGACGTTTTGTTGTTACTCAAATGAAAGATCTGTGATAGTAATAGAGTAAAATGGAAAAAAATCCGAAAATTTTAATTTCTTGATTTACGCAAACTACTCGTAAAGACGTTTTGTTGGTACTCAAATGACAGATCTGTGATAGTAACAGAGGAAAAAGAGAAAAATTCCTAAAATTTTGATTTCTTGACTTACGCAAAGTGCTCGTAGAGACGTTTGGTTGCTACTCAAATGAAAGATCAGTGATAGTAATAGAGTAAAATGGAAAAAAATCCGAAAATTTTAATTTCTTGATTTACGCAAACTACTCATAGAGACGTTCTGTTGGTACTCAAATGACAGATCTGTGATAGTAACAGAGGAAAAAGCAAAATATTCCGAAAATTTTAATTTCTTGATTTACGCAAAGTACTCGTAGAGACGTTTTGTTGTTACTCAAATGACAGATCTGTGATAGTAACAGAGGAAAAAGCAAAATATTCCAAAAATTTTATTTTCTTGATTTACGCAAAGTACTCGTAGAGACGTTCTGTTGCTACTCAAATGAAAGATCTGTGATAGTAATAGAGTAAAATGGAAAAAATTCCGAAAATTTTGATTTTTCGATTTACGCAAAGTGCTCGTAGAGACGTTTTGTTGTTACCAAATGACAGATCTGTCATAGTAACAGAGGAAAAAGAGAAAAATTCTTAAAATTTTGATTTCTTGACTTACGCAAAGTGCTCGTAGAGACGTTTTGTTGCTACTCAAATGAAAGATCTGTGATAGTAATAGAGTAAAATGGAAAAAAATCCGAAAATTTTAATTTCTTGATTTACGCAAAGTACTCATAGAGACGTTTTGATAGTACTCAAATGACAGATCTGTGATAGTAACAGAGGAAAAAGCAAAATATTCCGAAAATTTTAATTTCTCAATTTACGCAAAGTGCTCGTAGAGACGTTTTGTTGTTACTCAAATGACAGATCTGTGATAGTAACAGAGGAAAAAGCAAAATATTCCGAAAATTTTAATTTCTTGATATACGCAAAGTACTCGTAGAGACGTTTTGTTGTTACTCAAATGACAGATCTGTGATAGTAACAGAGGAAAAAGCAAAATATTCCGAAAATTTTAATTTCTTGATTTACGCAAAGTTCTCGTTGAGACGTTTTGTTGTTACTCAAATGACAGATCTGTGGTAGTAACTGAGGAAAAAGCAAAATATTCCGAAAATTTTAATTTCTTGATTTACGCAAAGTGGTCGTAGAGACGTTCTGTTGCTACTCAAATGAAAGATCCGTGATAGTAATAGAGTAAAATGGAAAAAATTCCGAAAATATTGATTTCTCGATTTACGCAAAGTGCTCGTAGAGACAGACGTTTTGTTGTTACTCAAATGATAGATCTGTAATAGTAACAGAAGAAAAAGAGAAAAATACCTAAAATTTTGATTTCTTGACTTACGCAAAGTGCTCGTAGAGACGTTTTGTTGCTACTCAAATGAAAGATCTGTGATAGTAATAGAGTAAAATGGAAAAAATTCCGAAAATTTTAATTTCTTGATTTACGCAAGTACTCATAGAGACGTTTTGATGGTATTCAAATGACAGATCTGTGATAGTAACAGAGGAAATAGCAAAATATTCCGAAAATTTTAATTTCTCGATTTACGCAAAGTGCTCGTAGAGACGTTTTGTTGTTACTCAAATGACAGATCTGTGGTAGTAACAGAGGAAAAAGCAAAATATTCCGAAAATTTTAATTTCTTGATTTACGCAAAGTTCTCGTAGAGACGTTTTGTTGTTACTCAAATGCCAGATCTGTGATAGCAACCGAGGAAAAAGCAAAATATTCCGAAAATTTTAATTTCTCAATTTACGCAAAGTGCTCGTAGAGACGTTTTGTTGTTACTCAAATGACAGATCTGTGGTAGTAACAGAGGAAAATGCAAAATATTCCGAAAATTTTAATTTCTTGATTTACGCAAAGTTCTCGTAGAGACGTTCTGTTGCTACTCAAATGAAAGATCAGTGATAGTAATAGAGTAGAATGGAAAAAACTCCGAAAATATTGATTTCTCGATTTACGCAAAGTGCACGTAGAGACAGACGTTTTGTTGTTACTCAAATGATAGATCTGTAATAGTAACAGAAGAAAAAGAGAAAAATACCTAAAATTTTGATTTCTTGACTTACGCAAAGTGCTCGTAGAGACGTTTTGTTGCTACTCAAATGAAAGATCTGTGATAGTAATAGAGTAAAATGGAAAAAATTCCGAAAATTTTAATTTCTTGATTTACGCAAAGTACTCATAGAGACGTTTTGATGGTACTCAAATGACAGATCTGTGATAGTAACAGAGGAAATAGCAAAATATTCCGAAAATTTTAATTTCTCAATTTACGCAAAGTGGTCGTAGAGACGTTCTGTTGCTACTCAAATGAAAGATCCGTGATAGTAATAGAGTAAAATGGAAAAAATTCCGAAAATATTGATTTCTCGATTTACACAAAGTGCTCGTAGAGACAGACGTTTTGTTGTTACTCAAATGATAGATCTGTAATAGTAACAGAAGAAAAAGATAAAAATTCCTAAAATTTTGATTTCTTGACTTACGCAAAGTGCTCGTAGAAACGTTTTGTTGCTACTCAAATGAAAGATCTGTGATAGTAATAGAGTAAAATGGAGAAAATTCCGAAAATTTTAATTTCTTGAATTACGCAAAGTACTCATAGAGACGTTTTGTTGGTACTCAAATGACAGATCTGTGATAGTAACAGAGGAAAAAGCAAAATATTAAGAAAATTTTAATTTCTTGATATACGCAAAGTACTCATAGAGACGTTTTGTTGTTACTCAAACGACAGATCTGTGATAGTAACAGAGGAAAAAGCAGAATATTCCGAAAATTTTAATTTCTTGATTTACGCAAAGTTCTCGTAGAGACGTTCTGTTGCTACTCAAATGAAAGATCCGTGATAGTAATAGAGCAAAATGGAAAAAATTCCGAAAATATTGATTTCTCGATTTACGCAAAGTGCTCGTAGAGACAGATGTTTTGTTGTTACTCAAATGATAGATCTGTAATAGTAACAGAAGAAAAAGAGAAAAATACCTAAAATTTTGATTTCTTGACTTACGCAAAGTGCTCGTAGAGACGTTTTGTTGCTACTCAAATGAAAGATCTGTGATAGTAATAGAGTAAAATGGAAAAAATTCAGAAAATTTTAATTTCTTGATTTACGCAAAGTACTCATAGAGACGTTTTGATGGTACTCAAATGACAGATCTGTGATAGTAACAGAGGAAAAAGCAAAATATTCCGAAAATTTTAATTTCTCAATTTACGCAAAGTGCTCGTAGAGACGTTTTGTTGTTACTCAAATGACAGATCTGTGATAGTAACAGAGGAAAAAGCAAAATATTCCGAAAATTTTAATTTCTTGATTTACGCAAAGTGGTCGTAGAGACGTTCTGTTGCTACTCAAATGAAAGATCCGTGATAGTAATAGAGTAAAATGAAAAAAATTCCGAAAATATTGATTTCTCGATTTACACAAAGTGCTCGTAGAGACAGACGTTTTGTTGTTACTCAAATGATAGATCTGTAATAGTAACAGAAGAAAAAGATAAAAATTCCTAAAATTTTGATTTCTTGACTTACGCAAAGTGCTCGTAGAGACGTTTTGTTGCTACTCAAATGAAAGATCTGTGATAGTAATAGAGTAAAATGGAGAAAATTCCGAAAATTTTAATTTCTTGAATTACGCAAAGTACTCATAGAGACGTTTTGTTGGTACTCAAATGACAGATCTGTGATAGTAACAGAGGAAAAAGCAAAATATTAAGAAAATTTTAATTTCTTGATATACGCAAAGTACTCATAGAGACGTTTGTTGTTACTCAAATGACAGATCTGTGATAGTAACAAAGGAAAAAGCAGAATATTCCGAAAATTTTTATTTCTTGATTTACGCAAAGTGCTCGTAGAGACGTTTTGTTGTTACTCAAATGACAGATCTGTCATAGTAACAGAGGAAAAAGAGAAAAATTCCTAAAATTTTGATTTCTTGACTTACGCAAAGTGCTCGTAGAGACGTTTTGTTGCTACTCAAATGAAAGATCTGTGATAGTAATAGAGTAAAATGGAAAAAATTCCGAAAATTTTAATTTCTTGATTTACGCAAAGTACTCGTAGAGACGTTTTGTTGGTACTCAAATGACAGATCTGTGATAGTAACAGAGGAAAAAGCAAAATATTCCGAAAATTTTAATTTCTTGATATACGCAAAGTACTCGTAGAGACGTTTTGTTGTTACTCAAATGACAGATCTGTGATAGTAACAGAGGAAAAAGCAAAATATTCCGAAAATTTTAATTTCTTGATTTACGCAAAGTACACGTAGAGACGTTTTGTTGGTACTCAAATGACAGATCTGTGATAGTAACAGAGGAAAAAGCAAAATATTCCGAAAATTTTAATTTCTTGATTTACGCAAAGTACTCGTAGAGACGTTTTGTTGTTACTCAAATGACAGATCTGTGATAGTAACTGAGGAAAAAGCAAAATATTCCGAAAATTTTAATTTCTCAATTTACGCAAAGTGCTCGTAGAGACGTTTTGTTGTTACTCAAATGACAGATCTGTGGTAGTAACAGAGGAAAAAGCAAAATATTCCGAAAATTTTAATTTCTTGATTTACGCAAAGTACTCGTAGAGACGTTTTGTTGTTACTCAAATGACAGATCTGTGATAGTAACAGAGGAAAAAGCAAAATATTCCAAAAATTTTATTTTCTTGATTTACGCAAAGTACTCGTAGAGACGTTCTGTTGCTACTCAAATGAAAGATCTGTGATAGTAATAGAGTAAAATGGAAAAAATTCCGAAAATTTTGATTTTTCGATTTACGCAAAGTGCTCGTAGAGACGATTTGTTGTTACCAAATGACAGATCTGTCATAGTAACAGAGGAAAAAGAGAAAAATTCTTAAAATTTTGATTTCTTGACTTACGCAAAGTGCTCGTAGAGACGTTTTGTTGCTACTCAAATGAAAGATCTGAGATAGTAATACAGTAAAATGGAAAAAAATCCGAAAATTTTAATTTCTTGATTTACGCAAAGTACTCATAGAGACGTTTTGATGGTACTCAAATGACAGATCTGTGATAGTAACAGAGGAAAAAGCAAAATATTCCGAAAATTTTAATTTCTCAATTTACGCAAAGTGCTCGTAGAGACGTTTTGTTGTTACTCAAATGACAGATCTGTGATAGTAACAGAGGAAAAAGCAAAATATTCCGAAAATTTAATTTCTCGATATACGTTTTGTTGTTACTCAAATGATAGATCTGTAATAGTAACAGAAGAAAAAGATAAAAATTCCTAAAATTTTGATTTCTTGACTTACGCAAAGTGCTCGTAGAGACGTTTTGTTGCTACTCAAATGAGAGATCTGTGATAGTAATAGAGTAAAATGGAGAAAATTCCGAAAATTTTAATTTCTTGAATTACGCAAAGTACTCATAGAGACGTTTTGTTGGTACTCAAATGACAGATCTGTGATAGTAACAGAGGAAAAAGCAAAATATTAAGAAAATTTTAATTTCTTGATATACGCAAAGTACTCATAGAGACGTTTGTTGTTACTCAAATGACAGATCTGTGATAGTAACAAAGGAAAAAGCAGAATATTCCGAAAATTTTAATTTCTTGATTTACGCAAAGTGCTCGTAGAGACGTTTTGTTGTTACTCAAATGACAGATCTGCCATAGTAACAGAGGAAAAAGAGAAAAATTCCTAAAATTTTGATTTCTTGACTTACCCAAAGTGCTCGTAGAGACGTTTTGTTGCTACTCAAATGAAAGATCTGTGATAGTAATAGAGTAAAATGGAAAAAATTCCGAAAATTTTAATTTCTTGATTTACGCAAAGTACTCGTAGAGACGTTTTGTTGGTACTCAAAAGACAGATCTGTGATAGTAACAGAGGAAAAAGCAAAATATTCCGAAAATTTTAATTTCTTGATTTACGCAAAGTACTCGTAGAGACGTTTTGTTGTTACTCAAATGACAGATCTGTGATAGTAACAGAGGAAAAAGCAAAATATTCCGAAAATTTTAATTTCTCAATTTACGCAAAGTGCTCGTAGAGACGTTTTGTTGTTACTCAAATGAAAGATCTGTGATAGTAATAGAGTAAAATGGAAAAAAATCCGAAAATTTTAATTTCTTGATTTACGCAAACTACTCATAGAGACGTTCTGTTGGTACTCAAATGACAGATCTGTGATAGTAACAGAGGAAAAAGCAAAATATTCCGAAAATTTTAATTTCTTGATTTACGCAAAGTACTCGTAGAGACGTTTTGTTGTTACTCAAATGACAGATCTGTGATAGTAACAGAGGAAAAAGCAAAATATTCCAAAAATTTTATTTTCTTGATTTACGCAAAGTACTCGTAGAGACGTTCTGTTGCTACTCAAATGAAAGATCTGTGATAGTAATAGAGTAAAATGGAAAAAATTCCGAAAATTTTGATTTTTCGATTTACGCAAAGTGCTCGTAGAGACGTTTTGTTGTTACCAAATGACAGATCTGTCATAGTAACAGAGGAAAAAGAGAAAAATTCTTAAAATTTTGATTTCTTGACTTACGCAAAGTGCTCGTAGAGACGTTTTGTTGCTACTCAAATGAAAGATCTGTGATAGTAATAGAGTAAAATGGAAAAAAATCCGAAAATTTTAATTTCTTGATTTACGCAAAGTACTCATAGAGACGTTTTGATGGTACTCAAATGACAGATCTGTGATAGTAACAGAGGAAAAAGCAAAATATTCCGAAAATTTTAATTTCTCAATTTACGCAAAGTGCTCGTAGAGACGTTTTGTTGTTACTCAAATGACAGATCTGTGATAGTAACAGAGGAAAAAGCAAAATATTCCGAAAATTTTAATTTCTTGATATACGCAAAGTACTCGTAGAGACGTTTTGTTGTTACTCAAATGACAGATCTGTGATAGTAACAGAGGAAAAAGCAAAATATTCCGAAAATTTTAATTTCTTGATTTACGCAAAGTTCTCGTTGAGACGATTTGTTGTTACTCAAATGACAGATCTGTGGTAGTAACTGAGGAAAAAGCAAAATATTCCGAAAATTTTAATTTCTTGATTTACGCAAAGTGGTCGTAGAGACGTTCTGTTGCTACTCAAATGAAAGATCCGTGATAGTAATAGAGTAAAATGGAAAAAATTCCGAAAATATTGATTTCTCGATTTACGCAAAGTGCTCGTAGAGACAGACGTTTTGTTGTTACTCAAATAATAGATCTGTAATAGTAACAGAAGAAAAAGATAAAAATTCCTAAAATTTTGATTTCTTGACTTACGCAAAGTGCTCGTAGAGACGTTTTGTTGCTACTCAAATGAAAGATCTGTGATAGTAATAGCGTAAAATGGAAAAAATTCCGAAAATTTTAATTTCTTGATTTACGCAAAGTACTCGTAGAGACGTTTTGTTGTTACTCAAATGACAGATCTGTGGTAGTAACAGAGGAAAAAGCAAAATATTCCGAAAATTTTAATTTTTTGATTTACGCAAAGTTCTCGTAGAGACGTTCTGTTGCTACTCAAATGAAAGATCAGTGATAGTAATAGAGTAAAATGGAAAAAATTCCGAAAATATTGATTTCTCGATTTACGCAAAGTGCTCGTAGAGACAGACGTTTTGTTGTTACTCAAATGATAGATCTGTAATAGTAACAGAAGAAAAAGAGAAAAATACCTAAAATTTTGATTTCTTGACTTACGCAAAGTGCTCGTAGAGACGTTTTGTTGCTACTCAAATGAAAGATCTGTGATAGTAATAGAGTAAAATGGAAAAAATTCCGAAAATTTTAATTTCTTGATTTACGCAAGTACTCATAGAGACGTTTTGATGGTATTCAAATGACAGATCTGTGATAGTAACAGAGGAAATAGCAAAATATTCCGAAAATTTTAATTTCTCGATTTACGCAAAGTGCTCGTAGAGACGTTTTGTTGTTACTCAAATGACAGATCTGTGGTAGTAACAGAGGAAAAAGCAAAATATTCCGAAAATTTTAATTTCTTGATTTACGCAAAGTTCTCGTAGAGACGTTTTGTTGTTACTCAAATGCCAGATCTGTGATAGCAACCGAGGAAAAAGCAAAATATTCCGAAAATTTTAATTTCTCAATTTACGCAAAGTGCTCGTAGAGACGTTTTGTTGTTACTCAAATGACAGATCTGTGGTAGTAACAGAGGAAAATGCAAAATATTCCGAAAATTTTAATTTCTTGATTTACGCAAAGTTCTCGTAGAGACGTTCTGTTGCTACTCAAATGAAAGATCAGTGATAGTAATAGAGTAGAATGGAAAAAACTCCGAAAATATTGATTTCTCGATTTACGCAAAGTGCACGTAGAGACAGACGTTTTGTTGTTACTCAAATGATAGATCTGTAATAGTAACAGAAGAAAAAGAGAAAAATACCTAAAATTTTGATTTCTTGACTTACGCAAAGTGCTCGTAGAGACGTTTTGTTGCTACTCAAATGAAAGATCTGTGATAGTAATAGAGTAAAATGGAAAAAATTCCGAAAATTTTAATTTCTTGATTTACGCAAAGTACTCATAGAGACGTTTTGATGGTACTCAAATGACAGATCTGTGATAGTAACAGAGGAAATAGCAAAATATTCCGAAAATTTTAATTTCTCAATTTACGCAAAGTGGTCGTAGAGACGTTCTGTTGCTACTCAAATGAAAGATCCGTGATAGTAATAGAGTAAAATGGAAAAAATTCCGAAAATATTGATTTCTCGATTTACACAAAGTGCTCGTAGAGACAGACGTTTTGTTGTTACTCAAATGATAGATCTGTAATAGTAACAGAAGAAAAAGATAAAAATTCCTAAAATTTTGATTTCTTGACTTACGCAAAGTGCTCGTAGAAACGTTTTGTTGCTACTCAAATGAAAGATCTGTGATAGTAATAGAGTAAAATGGAGAAAATTCCGAAAATTTTAATTTCTTGAATTACGCAAAGTACTCATAGAGACGTTTTGTTGGTACTCAAATGACAGATCTGTGATAGTAACAGAGGAAAAAGCAAAATATTAAGAAAATTTTAATTTCTTGATATACGCAAAGTACTCATAGAGACGTTTTGTTGTTACTCAAACGACAGATCTGTGATAGTAACAGAGGAAAAAGCAGAATATTCCGAAAATTTTAATTTCTTGATTTACGCAAAGTGCTCGTAGAGACGTTTTGTTGTTACTCAAATGACAGATCTGTCATAGTAACAGAGGAAAAAGCAAAATATTCCGAAAATTTTAATTTCTTGATTTACGCAAAGTTCTCGTTGAGACGTTTTGTTGTTACTCAAATGACAGATCTGTGGTAGTAACTGAGGAAAAGGCAAAATATTCCGAAAATTTTAATTTCTTGATTTACGGAAAGTACTCGTAGAGACGTTTTGTTGTTACTCAAATGACAGATCTGTGATAGTAACAGAGGAAAATACAAAATATTCCGAAAATTTTAATTTCTTGATATACGCAAAGTACTCGTAGAAACGTTTTGTTGTTACTCAAATGACAGATCTGTGATAGTAACAGAGGAAAAAGAGAAAAATTCCTAAAATTTTGATTTCTTGACTTACGCAAAGTGCTCGTAGAGACGTTTGGTTGCTACTCAAATGAAAGATCTGTGATAGTAATAGAGTAAAATGGAAAAAAATCCGAAAATTTTAATTTCTTGATTTACGCAAACTACTCATAGAGACGTTCTGTTGGTACTCAAATGACAGATCTGTGATAGTAACAGAGGAAAAAGCAAAATATTCCTTAAATTTTAATTTCTTGATTTACGCAAAGTACTCGTAGAGACGTTTTGTTGTTACTCAAATGACAGATCTGTGATAGTAACAGAGGAAAAAGCAAAATATTCCAAAAATTTTATTTTCTTGATTTACGCAAAGTACTCGTAGAGACGTTCTGTTGCTACTCAAATGAAAGATCTGTGATAGTAATAGAGTAAAATGGAAAAAATTCTGAAAATTTTGATTTTTCGATTTACGCAAAGTGCTCGTAGAGACGTTTTGTTGTTACCAAATGACAGATCTGTCATAGTAACAGAGGAAAAAGAGAAAAATTCTTAAAATTTTGATTTCTTGACTTACGCAAAGTGCTCGTAGAGACGTTTTGTTGCTACTCAAATGAAAGATCTGTGATAGTAATAGAGTAAAATGGAAAAAAATCCGAAAATTTTAATTTCTTGATTTACGCAAAGTACTCATAGAGACGGTTTGATGGTACTCAAATGACAGATCTGTGATAGTAACAGAGGAAAAAGCAAAATATTCCGAAAATTTTAATTTCTCAATTTACGCAAAGTGCTCGTAGAGACGTTTTGTTGTTACTCAAATGACAGATCTGTGATAGTAACAGAGGAAAAAGCAAAATATTCCGAAAATTTTAATTTCTTGATATACGCAAAGTACTCGTAGAGACGTTTTGTTGTTACTCAAATGACAGATCTGTGATAGTAACAGAGGAAAAAGCAAAATATTCCGAAAATTTTAATTTCTTGATTTACGCAAAGTTCTCGTTGAGACGTTTTGTTGTTACTCAAATGACAGATCTGTGGTAGTAACTGAGGAAAAAGCAAAATATTCCGAAAATTTTAATTTCTTGATTTACGCAAAGTGGTCGTAGAGACGTTCTGTTGCTACTCAAATGAAAGATCCGTGATAGTAATAGAGTAAAATGGAAAAAATTCCGAAAATATTGATTTCTCGATTTACGCAAAGTGCTCGTAGAGACAGACGTTTTGTTGTTACTCAAATAATAGATCTGTAATAGTAACAGAAGAAAAAGATAAAAATTCCTAAAATTTTGATTTTTTGACTTACGCAAAGTGCTCGTAGAGACGTTTTGTTGCTACTCAAATGAAAGATCTGTGATAGTAATAGCGTAAAATGGAAAAAATTCCGAAAATTTTAATTTCTTGATTTACGCAAAGTACTCGTAGAGACGTTTTGTTGTTACTCAAATGACAGATCTGTGGTAGTAGCAGAGGAAAAAGCAAAATATTCCGAAAATTTTAATTTCTCAATTTACGCAAAGTGCTCGTAGAGACGTTTTGTTGTTACTCAAATGACAGATCTGTTGTAGTAACAGAGGAAAAAGCAAAATATTCCGAAAATTTTAATTTCTTAATATACGCAAAGTTCTCGTAGAGACGTTCTGTTGCTACTCAAATGAAAGATCAGTGATAGTAATAGAGTAAAATGGAAAAAATTCCGAAAATATTGATTTCTCGATTTACGCAAAGTGCTCGTAGAGACAGACGTTTTGTTGTTACTCAAATGATAGATCTGTAATAGTAACAGAAGAAAAAGAGAAAAATACCTAAAATTTTGATTTCTTGACTTACGCAAAGTGCTCGTAGAGACGTTTTGTTGCTACTCAAATGAAAGATCTGTGATAGTAATAGAGTAAAATGGAAAAAATTCCGAAAATTTTAATTTCTTGATTTACGCAAAGTACTCATAGAGACGGTTTGATGGTACTCAAATGACAGATCTGTGATAGTAACAGAGGAAAAAGCAAAATATTCCGAAAATTTTAATTTCTCAATTTACGCAAAGTGCTCGTAGAGACGTTTTGTTGGTACTCAAATGACAGATCTGTGATAGTAACAGAGGAAAAAGCAAAATATTCCGAAAATTTTAATTTCTTGATATACGCAAAGTACTCGTAGAGACGTTTTGTTGTTACTCAAATGACAGATCTGTGATAGTAACAGAGGAAAAAGCAAAATATTCCGAAAATTTTAATTTCTTGATTTACGCAAAGTTCTCGTTGAGACGTTTTGTTGTTACTCAAATGAAAGATCTGTGATAGTAATAGAGTAAAATGGAAAAAATTCTGAAAATTTTGATTTTTCGATTTACGCAAAGTGCTCGTAGAGACGTTTTGTTGTTACTCAAATGACAGATCTGTTGTAGTAACAGAGGAAAAAACAAAATATTCCGAAAATTTTAATTTTTTGATTTACGCAAAGTTCTCGTAGAGACGTTCTGTTGCTACTCAAATGAAAGATCAGTGATAGTAATAGAGTAAAATGGAAAAAATTCCGAAAATATTGATTTCTTGATTTACGCAAGTACTCATAGAGACGTTTTGATGGTATTCAAATGACAGATCTGTGATAGTAACAGAGGAAATAGCAAAATATTCCGAAAATTTTAATTTCTCGATTTACGCAAAGTGCTCGTAGAGACGTTTTGTTGTTACTCAAATGACAGATCTGTGGTAGTAACAGAGGAAAAAGCAAAATATTCCGAAAATTTTAATTTCTTGATTTACGCAAAGTGCTCGTAGAGACGTTTTGTTGTTACTCAAATGACAGATCTGTTGTAGTAACAGAGGAAAAAGCAAAATATTCCGAAAATTTTAATTTCTTAATATACGCAAAGTTCTCGTAGAGACGTTCTGTTGCTACTCAAATGAAAGATCAGTGATAGTAATAGAGTAAAATGGAAAAAATTCCGAAAATATTGATTTCTCGATTTACGCAAAGTGCTCGTAGAGACAGACGTTTTGTTGTTACTCAAATGATAGATCTGTAATAGTAACAGAAGAAAAAGAGAAAAATACCTAAAATTTTGATTTCTTGACTTACGCAAAGTGCTCGTAGAGACGTTTTGTTGCTACTCAAATGAAAGATCTGTGATAGTAATAGAGTAAAATGGAAAAAATTCCGAAAATTTTAATTTCTTGATTTACGCAAAGTACTCATAGAGACGGTTTGATGGTACTCAAATGACAGATCTGTGATAGTAACAGAGGAAAAAGCAAAATATTCCGAAAATTTTAATTTCTCAATTTACGCAAAGTGCTCGTAGAGACGTTTTGTTGTTACTCAAATGACAGATCTGTGATAGTAACAGAGGAAAAAGCAAAATATTCCGAAAATTTTAATTTCTTGATATACGCAAAGTACTCGTAGAGACGTTTTGTTGTTACTCAAATGACAGATCTGTGATAGTAACAGAGGAAAAAGCAAAATATTCCGAAAATTTTAATTTCTTGATTTACGCAAAGTTCTCGTTGAGACGTTTTGTTGTTACTCAAATGAAAGATCTGTGATAGTAATAGAGTAAAATGGAAAAAATTCTGAAAATTTTGATTTTTCGATTTACGCAAAGTGCTCGTAGAGACGTTTTGTTGTTACTCAAATGACAGATCTGTTGTAGTAACAGAGGAAAAAGCAAAATATTCCGAAAATTTTAATTTTTTGATTTACGCAAAGTTCTCGTAGAGACGTTCTGTTGCTACTCAAATGAAAGATCAGTGATAGTAATAGAGTAAAATGGAAAAAATTCCGAAAATATTGATTTCTTGATTTACGCAAGTACTCATAGAGACGTTTTGATGGTATTCAAATGACAGATCTGTGATAGTAACAGAGGAAATAGCAAAATATTCCGAAAATTTTAATTTCTCGATTTACGCAAAGTGCTCGTAGAGACGTTTTGTTGTTACTCAAATGACAGATCTGTGGTAGTAACAGAGGAAAAAGCAAAATATTCCGAAAATTTTAATTTCTTGATTTACGCAAAGTTCTCGTAGAGACGTTTTGTTGTTACTCAAATGCCAGATCTGTGATAGCAACCGAGGAAAAAGCAAAATATTCCGAAAATTTTAATTTCTCAATTTACGCAAAGTGCTCGTAGAGACGTTTTGTTGTTACTCAAATGACAGATCTGTGGTAGTAACATAGGAAAATGCAAAATATTCCGAAAATTTTAATTTCTTGATTTACGCAAAGTGCTCGTAGAGACGTTTTGTTGCTACTCAAATGAAAGATCTGTGATAGTAATAGAGTAAAATGGAAAAAAATCCGAAAATTTTAATTTCTTGATTTACGCAAAGTACTCATAGAGACGGTTTGATGGTACTCAAATGACAGATCTGTGATAGTAACAGAGGAAAAAGCAAAATATTCCGAAAATTTTAATTTCTCAATTTACGCAAAGTGCTCGTAGAGACGTTTTGTTGTTACTCAAATGACAGATCTGTGATAGTAACAGAGGAAAAAGCAAAATATTCCGAAAATTTTAATTTCTTGATATACGCAAAGTACTCGTAGAGACGTTTTGTTGTTACTCAAATGACAGATCTGTGATAGTAACAGAGGAAAAAGCAAAATATTCCGAAAATTTTAATTTCTTGATTTACGCAAAGTTCTCGTTGAGACGTTTTGTTGTTACTCAAATGACAGATCTGTGGTAGTAACTGAGGAAAAAGCAAAATATTCCGAAAATTTTAATTTCTTGATTTACGCAAAGTGGTCGTAGAGACGTTCTGTTGCTACTCAAATGAAAGATCCGTGATAGTAATAGAGTAAAATGGAAAAAATTCCGAAAATATTGATTTCTCGATTTACGCAAAGTGCTCGTAGAGACAGACGTTTTGTTGTTACTCAAATAATAGATCTGTAATAGTAACAGAAGAAAAAGATAAAAATTCCTAAAATTTTGATTTTTTGACTTACGCAAAGTGCTCGTAGAGACGTTTTGTTGCTACTCAAATGAAAGATCTGTGATAGTAATAGCGTAAAATGGAAAAAATTCCGAAAATTTTAATTTCTTGATTTACGCAAAGTACTCGTAGAGACGTTTTGTTGTTACTCAAATGACAGATCTGTGGTAGTAGCAGAGGAAAAAGCAAAATATTCCGAAAATTTTAATTTCTCAATTTACGCAAAGTGCTCGTAGAGACGTTTTGTTGTTACTCAAATGACAGATCTGTTGTAGTAACAGAGGAAAAAGCAAAATATTCCGAAAATTTTAATTTCTTAATATACGCAAAGTTCTCGTAGAGACGTTCTGTTGCTACTCAAATGAAAGATCAGTGATAGTAATAGAGTAAAATGGAAAAAATTCCGAAAATATTGATTTCTCGATTTACGCAAAGTGCTCGTAGAGACAGACGTTTTGTTGTTACTCAAATGATAGATCTGTAATAGTAACAGAAGAAAAAGAGAAAAATACCTAAAATTTTGATTTCTTGACTTACGCAAAGTGCTCGTAGAGACGTTTTGTTGCTACTCAAATGAAAGATCTGTGATAGTAATAGAGTAAAATGGAAAAAATTCCGAAAATTTTAATTTCTTGATTTACGCAAAGTACTCATAGAGACGGTTTGATGGTACTCAAATGACAGATCTGTGATAGTAACAGAGGAAAAAGCAAAATATTCCGAAAATTTTAATTTCTCAATTTACGCAAAGTGCTCGCAGAGACGTTTTGTTGTTACTCAAATGACAGATCTGTGATAGTAACAGAGGAAAAAGCAAAATATTCCGAAAATTTTAATTTCTTGATATACGCAAAGTACTCGTAGAGACGTTTTGTTGTTACTCAAATGACAGATCTGTGATAGTAACAGAGGAAAAAGCAAAATATTCCGAAAATTTTAATTTCTTGATTTACGCAAAGTTCTCGTTGAGACGTTTTGTTGTTACTCAAATGAAAGATCTGTGATAGTAATAAAGTAAAATGGAAAAAATTCTGAAAATTTTGATTTTTCGATTTACGCAAAGTGCTCGTAGAGACGTTTTGTTGTTACTCAAATGACAGATCTGTTGTAGTAACAGAGGAAAAAGCAAAATATTCCGAAAATTTTAATTTTTTGATTTACGCAAAGTTCTCGTAGAGACGTTCTGTTGCTACTCAAATGAAAGATCAGTGATAGTAATAGAGTAAAATGGAAAAAATTCCGAAAATATTGATTTCTTGATTTACGCAAGTACTCATAGAGACGTTTTGATGGTATTCAAATGACAGATCTGTGATAGTAACAGAGGAAATAGCAAAATATTCCGAAAATTTTAATTTCTCGATTTACGCAAAGTGCTCGTAGAGACGTTTTGTTGTTACTCAAATGACAGATCTGTGGTAGTAACAGAGGAAAAAGCAAAATATTCCGAAAATTTTAATTTCTTGATTTACGCAAAGTTCTCGTAGAGACGTTTTGTTGTTACTCAAATGCCAGATCTGTGATAGCAACCGAGGAAAAAGCAAAATATTCCGAAAATTTTAATTTCTCAATTTACGCAAAGTGCTCGTAGAGACGTTTTGTTGTTACTCAAATGACAGATCTGTGGTAGTAACATAGGAAAATGCAAAATATTCCGAAAATTTTAATTTCTTGATTTACGCAAAGTTCTCGTAGAGACGTTCTGTTGCTACTCAAATGAAAGATCAGTGATAGTAATAGAGTAGAATGGAAAAAACTCCGAAAATATTGATTTCTCGATTTACGCAAAGTGCACGTAGAGACAGACGTTTTGTTGTTACACAAATGATAGATCTGTAATAGTAACAGAAGAAAAAGAGAAAAATACCTAAAATTTTGATTTCTTGACTTACGCAAAGTGCTCGTAGAGACGTTTTGTTGCTACTCAAATGAAAGATCTGTGATAGTAATAGAGTAAAATGGAAAAAATTCCGAAAATTTTAATTTCTTGATTTACGCAAGTACTCATAGAGACGTTTTGATTGTACTCAAATGACAGATCTGTGATAGTAACACAGGAAATAGCAAAATATTCCGAAAATTTTAATTTCTCGATTTACGCAAAGTGCTCCTAGAGACGTTTTGTTGTTACTCAAATGACAGATCTGTGGTAGTAACAGAGGAAAAAGCAAAATATTCCGAAAATTTTAATTTCTTGATTTACGCAAAGTTCTCGTAGAGACGTTTTGTTGTTACTCAAATGCCAGATCTGTGATAGCAACCGAGGAAAAAGCAAAATATTCCGAAAATTTTAATTTCTCAATTTACGCAAAGTGCTCGTAGAGACGTTTTGTTGTTACTCAAATGACAGATCTGTGGTAGTAACAGAGGAAAATGCAAAATATTCCGAAAATTTTAATTTCTTGATTTACGCAAAGTTCTCGTAGAGACGTTCTGTTGCTACTCAAATGAAAGATCAGTGATAGTAATAGAGTAGAATGGAAAAAATTCCGAAAATATTGATTTCTCGATTTACGCAAAGTGCACGTAGAGACAGACGTTTTGTTGTTACTCAAATGATAGATCTGTAATAGTAACAGAAGAAAAAGAGAAAAATACCTAAAATTTTGATTTCTTGACTTACGCAAAGTGCTCGTAGAGACGTTTTGTTGCTACTCAAATGAAAGATCTGTGATAGTAATAGAGTAAAATGGAAAAAATTCCGAAAATTTTAATTTCTTGATTTACGCAAAGTACTCATAGAGACGTTTTGATGGTACTCAAATGACAGATCTGTGATAGTAACAGAGGAAATAGCAAAATATTCCGAAAATTTTAATTTCTCAATTTACGCAAAGTGCTCGTAGAGACGTTTTGTTGTTACTCAAATGACAGATCTGTGATAGTAACAGAGGAAAAAGCAAAATATTCCGAAAATTTTAATTTCTTGATATACGCAAAGTACTCGTAGAGACGTTTTGTTGTTACTCAAATGACAGATCTGTGGTAGTAACAGAGGAAAAAGCAAAATATTCCGAAAATTTTAATTTCTTGATTTACGCAAAGTTCTCGTAGAGACGTTCGGTTGCTACTCAAATGAAAGATCAGTGATAGTAATAGAGTAAAATGGAAAAAATTCCGAAAATATTGATTTCTCGATTTACGCAAAGTGCTCGTAGAGACAGACGTTTTGTTGTTACTCAAATGATAGATCTGTAATAGTAACAGAAGAAAAAGAGAAAAATACCTAAAATTTTGATTTCTTGACTTACGCAAAGTGCTCGTAGAGACGTTTTGTTGCTACTCAAATGAAAGATCTGTGATAGTAATAGAGTAAAATGGAAAAAATTCCGAAAATTTTAATTTCTTGATTTACGCAAGTACTCATAGAGACGTTTTGATGGTACTCAAATGACAGATCTGTGATAGTAACAGAGGAAATAGCAAAATATTCCGAAAATTTTAATTTCTCGATTTACGCAAAGTGCTCGTAGAGACGTTTTGTTGTTACTCAAATGACAGATCTGTGGTAGTAACAGAGGAAAAAGCAAAATATTCCGAAAATTTTAATTTCTTGATTTACGCAAAGTTCTCGTAGAGACGTTTTGTTGCTACTCAAATGAAAGATCAGTGATAGTAATAGAGTAGAATGGAAAAAACTCCGAAAATATTGATTTCTCGATTTACGCAAAGTGCACGTAGAGACAGATGTTTTGTTGTTACTCAAATGATAGATCTGTAATAGTAACAGAAGAAAAAGAGAAAAATACCTAAAATTTTGATTTCTTGACTTACGCAAAGTGCTCGTAGAGACGTTTTGTTGCTACTCAAATGAAAGATCTGTGATAGTAATAGAGTAAAATGGAAAAAATTCCGAAAATTTTAATTTCTTGATTTACGCAAAGTACTCATAGAGGCGTTTTGATGGTACTCAAATGACAGATCTGTGATAGTAACAGAGGAAATAGCAAAATATTCCGAAAATTTTAATTTCTCTATTTACGCAAAGTGGTCGTAGAGACGTTCTGTTGCTACTCAAATGAAAGATCCGTGATAGTAATAGAGTAAAATGGAAAAAATTCCGAAAATATTGATTTCTCGATTTACACAAAGTGCTCGTAGAGACAGACGTTTTGTTGTTACTCAAATGATAGATCTGTAATAGTAACAGAAGAAAAAGATAAAAATTCCTAAAATTTTGATTTCTTGACTTACGCAAAGTGCTCGTAGAAACGTTTTGTTGCTACTCAAATGAAAGATCTGTGATAGTAATAGAGTAAAATGGAGAAAATTCCGAAAATTTTAATTTCTTGAATTACGCAAAGTACTCATAGAGACGTTTTGTTGGTACTCAAATGACAGATCTGTGATAGTAACAGAGGAAAAAGCAAAATATTAAGAAAATTTTAATTTCTTGATATACGCAAAGTACTCATAGAGACGTTTTGTTGTTACTCAAACGACAGATCTGTGATAGTAACAGAGGAAAAAGCAGAATATTCCGAAAATTTTAATTTCTTGATTTACGCAAAGTGCTCGTAGAGACGTTTTGTTGTTACTCAAATGACAGATCTGTCATAGTAACAGAGGAAAAAGCAAAATATTCCGAAAATTTTAATTTCTTGATATACGCAAAGTACTCGTAGAAACGTTTTGTTGTTACTCAAATGACAGATCTGTGATAGTAACAGAGGAAAAAGAGAAAAATTCCTAAAATTTTGATTTCTTGACTTACGCAAAGTGCTCGTAGAGACGTTTGGTTGCTACTCAAATGAAAGATCTGTGATAGTAATAGAGTAAAATGGAAAAAAATCCGAAAATTTTAATTTCTTGATTTACGCAAACTACTCATAGAGACGTTCTGTTGGTACTCAAATGACAGATCTGTGATAGTAACAGAGGAAAAAGCAAAATATTCCTTAAATTTTAATTTCTTGATTTACGCAAAGTACTCGTAGAGACGTTTTGTTGTTACTCAAATGACAGATCTGTGATAGTAACAGAGGAAAAAGCAAAATATTCCAAAAATTTTATTTTCTTGATTTACGCAAAGTACTCGTAGAGACGTTCTGTTGCTACTCAAATGAAAGATCTGTGATAGTAATAGAGTAAAATGGAAAAAATTCTGAAAATTTTGATTTTTCGATTTACGCAAAGTGCTCGTAGAGACGTTTTGTTGTTACCAAATGACAGATCTGTCATAGTAACAGAGGAAAAAGAGAAAAATTCTTAAAATTTTGATTTCTTGACTTACGCAAAGTGCTCGTAGAGACGTTTTGTTGCTACTCAAATGAAAGATCTGTGATAGTAATAGAGTAAAATGGAAAAAAATCCGAAAATTTTAATTTCTTGATTTACGCAAAGTACTCATAGAGACGGTTTGATGGTACTCAAATGACAGATCTGTGATAGTAACAGAGGAAAAAGCAAAATATTCCGAAAATTTTAATTTCTCAATTTACGCAAAGTGCTCGTAGAGACGTTTTGTTGTTACTCAAATGACAGATCTGTGATAGTAACAGAGGAAAAAGCAAAATATTCCGAACATTTTAATTTCTTGATATACGCAAAGTACTCGTAGAGACGTTTTGTTGTTACTCAAATGACAGATCTGTGATAGTAACAGAGGAAAAAGCAAAATATTCCGAAAATTTTAATTTCTTGATTTACGCAAAGTTCTCGTTGAGACGTTTTGTTGTTACTCAAATGAAAGATCTGTGATAGTAATAGAGTAAAATGGAAAAAATTCTGAAAATTTTGATTTTTCGATTTACGCAAAGTGCTCGTAGAGACGTTTTGTTGTTACTCAAATGACAGATCTGTTGTAGTAACAGAGGAAAAAGCAAAATATTCCGAAAATTTTAATTTTTTGATTTACGCAAAGTTCTCGTAGAGACGTTCTGTTGCTACTCAAATGAAAGATCAGTGATAGTAATAGAGTAAAATGGAAAAAATTCCGAAAATATTGATTTCTCGATTTACGCAAAGTGCTCGTAGAGACAGACGTTTTGTTGTTACTCAAATGATAGATCTGTAATAGTAACAGAAGAAAAAGAGAAAAATACCTAAAATTTTGATTTCTTGACTTACGCAAAGTGCTCGTAGAGACGTTTTGTTGCTACTCAAATGAAAGATCTGTGATAGTAATAGAGTAAAATGGAAAAAATTCCGAAAATTTTAATTTCTTGATTTACGCAAGTACTCATAGAGACGTTTTGATGGTATTCAAATGACAGATCTGTGATAGTAACAGAGGAAATAGCAAAATATTCCGAAAATTTTAATTTCTCGATTTACGCAAAGTGCTCGTAGAGACGTTTTGTTGTTACTCAAATGACAGATCTGTGGTAGTAACAGAGGAAAAAGCAAAATATTCCGAAAATTTTAATTTCTTGATTTACGCAAAGTTCTCGTAGAGACGTTTTGTTGTTACTCAAATGCCAGATCTGTGATAGCAACCGAGGAAAAAGCAAAATATTCCGAAAATTTTAATTTCTCAATTTACGCAAAGTGCTCGTAGAGACGTTTTGTTGTTACTCAAATGACAAATCTGTGGTAGTAACAGAGGAAAATGCAAAATATTCCGAAAATTTTAATTTCTTGATTTACGCAAAGTTCTCGTAGAGACGTTCTGTTGCTACTCAAATGAAAGATCAGTGATAGTAATAGAGTAGAATGGAAAAAACTCCGAAAATATTGATTTCTCGATTTACGCAAAGTGCACGTAGAGACAGACGTTTTGTTGTTACACAAATGATAGATCTGTAATAGTAACAGAAGAAAAAGAGAAAAATACCTAAAATTTTGATTTCTTGACTTACGCAAAGTGCTCGTAGAGACGTTTTGTTGCTACTCAAATGAAAGATCTGTGATAGTAATAGAGTAAAATGGAAAAAATTCCGAAAATTTTAATTTCTTGATTTACGCAAGTACTCATAGAGACGTTTTGATTGTACTCAAATGACAGATCTGTGATAGTAACACAGGAAATAGCAAAATATTCCGAAAATTTTAATTTCTCGATTTACGCAAAGTGCTCCTAGAGACGTTTTGTTGTTACTCAAATGACAGATCTGTGGTAGTAACAGAGGAAAAAGCAAAATATTCCGAAAATTTTAATTTCTTGATTTACGCAAAGTTCTCGTAGAGACGTTTTGTTGTTACTCAAATGCCAGATCTGTGATAGCAACCGAGGAAAAAGCAAAATATTCCGAAAATTTTAATTTCTCAATTTACGCAAAGTGCTCGTAGAGACGTTTTGTTGTTACTCAAATGACAGATCTGTGGTAGTAACAGAGGAAAATGCAAAATATTCCGAAAATGTTAATTTCTTGATTTACGCAAAGTTCTCGTAGAGACGTTCTGTTGCTACTCAAATGAAAGATCAGTGATAGTAATAGAGTAGAATGGAAAAAATTCCGAAAATATTGATTTCTCGATTTACGCAAAGTGCACGTAGAGACAGACGTTTTGTTGTTACTCAAATGATAGATCTGTAATAGTAACAGAAGAAAAAGAGAAAAATACCTAAAATTTTGATTTCTTGACTTACGCAAAGTGCTCGTAGAGACGTTTTGTTGCTACTCAAATGAAAGATCTGTGATAGTAATAGAGTAAAATGGAAAAAATTCCGAAAATTTTAATTTCTTGATTTACGCAAAGTACTCATAGAGACGTTTTGATGGTACTCAAATGACAGATCTGTGATAGTAACAGAGGAAATAGCAAAATATTCCGAAAATTTTAATTTCTCAATTTACGCAAAGTGCTCGTAGAGACGTTTTGTTGTTACTCAAATGACAGATCTGTGATAGTAACAGAGGAAAAAGCAAAATATTCCGAAAATTTTAATTTCTTGATATACGCAAAGTACTCGTAGAGACGTTTTGTTGTTACTCAAATGACAGATCTGTGGTAGTAACAGAGGAAAAAGCAAAATATTCCGAAAATTTTAATTTCTTGATTTACGCAAAGTTCTCGTAGAGACGTTCGGTTGCTACTCAAATGAAAGATCAGTGATAGTAATAGAGTAAAATGGAAAAAATTCCGAAAATATTGATTTCTCGATTTACGCAAAGTGCTCGTAGAGACAGACGTTTTGTTGTTACTCAAATGATAGATCTGTAATAGTAACAGAAGAAAAAGAGAAAAATACCTAAAATTTTGATTTCTTGACTTACGCAAAGTGCTCGTAGAGACGTTTTGTTGCTACTCAAATGAAAGATCTGTGATAGTAATAGAGTAAAATGGAAAAAATTCCGAAAATTTTAATTTCTTGATTTACGCAAGTACTCATAGAGACGTTTTGATGGTACTCAAATGACAGATCTGTGATAGTAACAGAGGAAATAGCAAAATATTCCGAAAATTTTAATTTCTCGATTTACGCAAAGTGCTCGTAGAGACGTTTTGTTGTTACTCAAATGACAGATCTGTGGTAGTAACAGAGGAAAAAGCAAAATATTCCGAAAATTTTAATTTCTTGATTTACGCAAAGTTCTCGTAGAGACGTTTTGTTGCTACTCAAATGAAAGATCAGTGATAGTAATAGAGTAGAATGGAAAAAACTCCGAAAATATTGATTTCTCGATTTACGCAAAGTGCACGTAGAGACAGATGTTTTGTTGTTACTCAAATGATAGATCTGTAATAGTAACAGAAGAAAAAGAGAAAAATACCTAAAATTTTGATTTCTTGACTTACGCAAAGTGCTCGTAGAGACGTTTTGTTGCTACTCAAATGAAAGATCTGTGATAGTAATAGAGTAAAATGGAAAAAATTCCGAAAATTTTAATTTCTTGATTTACGCAAAGTACTCATAGAGGCGTTTTGATGGTACTCAAATGACAGATCTGTGATAGTAACAGAGGAAATAGCAAAATATTCCGAAAATTTTAATTTCTCTATTTACGCAAAGTGGTCGTAGAGACGTTCTGTTGCTACTCAAATGAAAGATCCGTGATAGTAATAGAGTAAAATGGAAAAAATTCCGAAAATATTGATTTCTCGATTTACACAAAGTGCTCGTAGAGACAGACGTTTTGTTGTTACTCAAATGATAGATCTGTAATAGTAACAGAAGAAAAAGATAAAAATTCCTAAAATTTTGATTTCTTGACTTACGCAAAGTGCTCGTAGAAACGTTTTGTTGCTACTCAAATGAAAGATCTGTGATAGTAATAGAGTAAAATGGAGAAAATTCCGAAAATTTTAATTTCTTGAATTACGCAAAGTACTCATAGAGACGTTTTGTTGGTACTCAAATGACAGATCTGTGATAGTAACAGAGGAAAAAGCAAAATATTAAGAAAATTTTAATTTCTTGATATACGCAAAGTACTCATAGAGACGTTTTGTTGTTACTCAAACGACAGATCTGTGATAGTAACAGAGGAAAAAGCAGAATATTCCGAAAATTTTAATTTCTTGATTTACGCAAAGTGCTCGTAGAGACGTTTTGTTGTTACTCAAATGACAGATCTGTCATAGTAACAGAGGAAAAAGCAAAATATTCCGAAAATTTTAATTTCTTGATTTACGCAAAGTTCTCGTTGAGACGTTTTGTTGTTACTCAAATGACAGATCTGTGGTAGTAACTGAGGAAAAGGCAAAATATTCCGAAAATTTTAATTTCTTGATTTACGGAAAGTACTCGTAGAGACGTTTTGTTGTTACTCAAATGACAGATCTGTGATAGTAACAGAGGAAAATACAAAATATTCCGAAAATTTTAATTTCTTGATATACGCAAAGTACTCGTAGAAACGTTTTGTTGTTACTCAAATGACAGATCTGTGATAGTAACAGAGGAAAAAGAGAAAAATTCCTAAAATTTTGATTTCTTGACTTACGCAAAGTGCTCGTAGAGACGTTTGGTTGCTACTCAAATGAAAGATCTGTGATAGTAATAGAGTAAAATGGAAAAAAATCCGAAAATTTTAATTTCTTGATTTACGCAAACTACTCATAGAGACGTTCTGTTGGTACTCAAATGACAGATCTGTGATAGTAACAGAGGAAAAAGCAAAATATTCCTTAAATTTTAATTTCTTGATTTACGCAAAGTACTCGTAGAGACGTTTTGTTGTTACTCAAATGACAGATCTGTGATAGTAACAGAGGAAAAAGCAAAATATTCCAAAAATTTTATTTTCTTGATTTACGCAAAGTACTCGTAGAGACGTTCTGTTGCTACTCAAATGAAAGATCTGTGATAGTAATAGAGTAAAATGGAAAAAATTCTGAAAATTTTGATTTTTCGATTTACGCAAAGTGCTCGTAGAGACGTTTTGTTGTTACCAAATGACAGATCTGTCATAGTAACAGAGGAAAAAGAGAAAAATTCTTAAAATTTTGATTTCTTGACTTACGCAAAGTGCTCGTAGAGACGTTTTGTTGCTACTCAAATGAAAGATCTGTGATAGTAATAGAGTAAAATGGAAAAAAATCCGAAAATTTTAATTTCTTGATTTACGCAAAGTACTCATAGAGACGGTTTGATGGTACTCAAATGACAGATCTGTGATAGTAACAGAGGAAAAAGCAAAATATTCCGAAAATTTTAATTTCTCAATTTACGCAAAGTGCTCGTAGAGACGTTTTGTTGTTACTCAAATGACAGATCTGTGATAGTAACAGAGGAAAAAGCAAAATATTCCGAAAATTTTAATTTCTTGATATACGCAAAGTACTCGTAGAGACGTTTTGTTGTTACTCAAATGACAGATCTGTGATAGTAACAGAGGAAAAAGCAAAATATTCCGAAAATTTTAATTTCTTGATTTACGCAAAGTTCTCGTTGAGACGTTTTGTTGTTACTCAAATGACAGATCTGTGGTAGTAACTGAGGAAAAAGCAAAATATTCCGAAAATTTTAATTTCTTGATTTACGCAAAGTGGTCGTAGAGACGTTCTGTTGCTACTCAAATGAAAGATCCGTGATAGTAATAGAGTAAAATGGAAAAAATTCCGAAAATATTGATTTCTCGATTTACGCAAAGTGCTCGTAGAGACAGACGTTTTGTTGTTACTCAAATAATAGATCTGTAATAGTAACAGAAGAAAAAGATAAAAATTCCTAAAATTTTGATTTCTTGACTTACGCAAAGTGCTCGTAGAGACGTTTTGTTGCTACTCAAATGAAAGATCTGTGATAGTAATAGAGTAAAATGGAAAAAATTCCGAAAATATTGATTTCTTGATTTACGCAAAGTACTCGTAGAGACGTTTTGTTGTTACTCAAATGACAGATCTGTGGTAGTAGCAGAGGAAAAAGCAAAATATTCCGAAAATTTTAATTTCTCAATTTACGCAAAGTGCTCGTAGAGACGTTTTGTTGTTACTCAAATGACAGATCTGTTGTAGTAACAGAGGAAAAAGCAAAATATTCCGAAAATTTTAATTTCTTAATTTACGCAAAGTTCTCGTAGAGACGTTCTGTTGCTACTCAAATGAAAGATCAGTGATAGTAATAGAGTAAAATGGAAAAAATTCCGAAAATATTGATTTCTCGATTTACGCAAAGTGCTCGTAGAGACAGACGCTTTGTTGTTACTCAAATGATAGATCTGTAATAGTAACAGAAGAAAAAGAGAAAAATACCTAAAATTTTGATTTCTTGACTTACGCAAAGTGCTCGTAGAGACGTTTTGTTGCTACTCAAATGAAAGATCTGTGATAGTAATAGAGTAAAATGGAAAAAATTCCGAAAATTTTAATTTCTTGATTTACGCAAGTACTCATAGAGACGTTTTGATTGTACTCAAATGACAGATCTGTGATAGTAACACAGGAAATAGCAAAATATTCCGAAAATTTTAATTTCTCGATTTACGCAAAGTGCTCCTAGAGACGTTTTGTTGTTACTCAAATGACAGATCTGTGGTAGTAACAGAGGAAAAAGCAAAATATTCCGAAAATTTTAATTTCTTGATTTACGCAAAGTTCTCGTAGAGACGTTTTGTTGTTACTCAAATGCCAGATCTGTGATAGCAACCGAGGAAAAAGCAAAATATTCCGAAAATTTTAATTTCTCAATTTACGCAAAGTGCTCGTAGAGACGTTTTGTTGTTACTCAAATGACAGATCTGTGGTAGTAACAGAGGAAAATGCAAAATATTCCGAAAATTTTAATTTCTTGATTTACGCAAAGTTCTCGTAGAGACGTTCTGTTGCTACTCAAATGAAAGATCAGTGATAGTAATAGAGTAGAATGGAAAAAATTCCGAAAATATTGATTTCTCGATTTACGCAAAGTGCACGTAGAGACAGACGTTTTGTTGTTACTCAAATGATAGATCTGTAATAGTAACAGAAGAAAAAGAGAAAAATACCTAAAATTTTGATTTCTTGACTTACGCAAAGTGCTCGTAGAGACGTTTTGTTGCTACTCAAATGAAAGATCTGTGATAGTAATAGAGTAAAATGGAAAAAATTCGGAAAATTTTAATTTCTTGATTTACGCAAGTACTCATAGAGACGTTTTGATGGTATTCAAATGACAGATCTGTGATAGTAACAGAGGAAATAGCAAAATATTCCGAAAATTTTAATTTCTCGATTTACGCAAAGTGCTCGTAGAGACGTTTTGTTGTTACTCAAATGACAGATCTGTGGTAGTAACAGAGGAAAAAGCAAAATATTCCGAAAATTTTAATTTCTTGATTTACGCAAAGTTCTCGTAGAGACGTTTTGTTGTTACTCAAATGCCAGATCTGTGATAGCAACCGAGGAAAAAGCAAAATATTCCGAAAATTTTAATTTCTCAATTTACGCAAAGTGCTCGTAGAGACGTTTTGTTGTTACTCAAATGACAGATCTGTGGTAGTAACAGAGGAAAATGCAAAATATTCCGAAAATTTTAATTTCTTGATTTACGCAAAGTTCTCGTAGAGACGTTCTGTTGCTACTCAAATGAAAGATCAGTGATAGTAATAGAGTAGAATGGAAAAAACTCCGAAAATATTGATTTCTCGATTTACGCAAAGTGCACGTAGAGACAGACGTTTTGTTGTTACACAAATGATAGATCTGTAATAGTAACAGAAGAAAAAGAGAAAAATACCTAAAATTTTGATTTCTTGACTTACGCAAAGTGCTCGTAGAGACGTTTTGTTGCTACTCAAATGAAAGATCTGTGATAGTAATAGAGTAAAATGGAAAAAATTCCGAAAATTTTAATTTCTTGATTTACGCAAGTACTCATAGAGACGTTTTGATTGTACTCAAATGACAGATCTGTGATAGTAACACAGGAAATAGCAAAATATTCCGAAAATTTTAATTTCTCGATTTACGCAAAGTGCTCCTAGAGACGTTTTGTTGTTACTCAAATGACAGATCTGTGGTAGTAACAGAGGAAAAAGCAAAATATTCCGAAAATTTTAATTTCTTGATTTACGCAAAGTTCTCGTAGAGACGTTTTGTTGTTACTCAAATGCCAGATCTGTGATAGCAACCGAGGAAAAAGCAAAATATTCCGAAAATTTTAATTTCTCAATTTACGCAAAGTGCTCGTAGAGACGTTTTGTTGTTACTCAAATGACAGATCTGTGGTAGTAACAGAGGAAAATGCAAAATATTCCGAAAATTTTAATTTCTTGATTTACGCAAAGTTCTCGTAGAGACGTTCTGTTGCTACTCAAATGAAAGATCAGTGATAGTAATAGAGTAGAATGGAAAAAATTCCGAAAATATTGATTTCTCGATTTACGCAAAGTGCACGTAGAGACAGACGTTTTGTTGTTACTCAAATGATAGATCTGTAATAGTAACAGAAGAAAAAGAGAAAAATACCTAAAATTTTGATTTCTTGACTTACGCAAAGTGCTCGTAGAGACGTTTTGTTGCTACTCAAATGAAAGATCTGTGATAGTAATAGAGTAAAATGGAAAAAATTCCGAAAATTTTAATTTCTTGATTTACGCAAAGTACTCATAGAGACGTTTTGATGGTACTCAAATGACAGATCTGTGATAGTAACAGAAGAAATAGCAAAATATTCCGAAAATTTTAATTTCTCAATTTACGCAAAGTGCTCGTAGAGACGTTTTGTTGTTACTCAAATGACAGATCTGTGATAGTAACAGAGGAAAAAGCAAAATATTCCGAAAATTTTAATTTCTTGATATACGCAAAGTACTCGTAGAGACGTTTTGTTGTTACTCAAATGACAGATCTGTGGTAGTAACAGAGGAAAAAGCAAAATATTCCGAAAATTTTAATTTCTTGATTTACGCAAAGTTCTCGTAGAGACGTTCGGTTGCTACTCAAATGAAAGATCAGTGATAGTAATAGAGTAAAATGGAAAAAATTCCGAAAATATTGATTTCTCGATTTACGCAAAGTGCTCGTAGAGACAGACGTTTTGTTGTTACTCAAATGATAGATCTGTAATAGTAACAGAAGAAAAAGAGAAAAATACCTAAAATTTTGATTTCTTGACTTACGCAAAGTGCTCGTAGAGACGTTTTGTTGCTACTCAAATGAAAGATCTGTGATAGTAATAGAGTAAAATGGAAAAAATTCCGAAAATTTTAATTTCTTGATTTACGCAAGTACTCATAGAGACGTTTTGATGGTACTCAAATGACAGATCTGTGATAGTAACAGAGGAAATAGCAAAATATTCCGAAAATTTTAATTTCTCGATTTACGCAAAGTGCTCGTAGAGACGTTTTGTTGTTACTCAAATGACAGATCTGTGGTAGTAACAGAGGAAAAAGCAAAATATTCCGAAAATTTTAATTTCTTGATTTACGCAAAGTTCTCGTAGAGACGTTTTGTTGCTACTCAAATGAAAGATCAGTGATAGTAATAGAGTAGAATGGAAAAAACTCCGAAAATATTGATTTGTCGATTTACGCAAAGTGCACGTAGAGACAGATGTTTTGTTGTTACTCAAATGATAGATCTGTAATAGTAACAGAAGAAAAAGAGAAAAATACCTAAAATTTTGATTTCTTGACTTACGCAAAGTGCTCGTAGAGACGTTTTGTTGCTACTCAAATGAAAGATCTGTGATAGTAATAGAGTAAAATGGAAAAAATTCCGAAAATTTTAATTTCTTGATTTACGCAAAGTACTCATAGAGGCGTTTTGATGGTACTCAAATGACAGATCTGTGATAGTAACAGAGGAAATAGCAAAATATTCCGAAAATTTTAATTTCTCTATTTACGCAAAGTGGTCGTAGAGACGTTCTGTTGCTACTCAAATGAAAGATCCGTGATAGTAATAGAGTAAAATGGAAAAAATTCCGAAAATATTGATTTCTCGATTTACACAAAGTGCTCGTAGAGACAGACGTTTTGTTGTTACTCAAATGATAGATCTGTAATAGTAACAGAAGAAAAAGATAAAAATTCCTAAAATTTTGATTTCTTGACTTACGCAAAGTGCTCGTAGAAACGTTTTGTTGCTACTCAAATGAAAGATCTGTGATAGTAATAGAGTAAAATGGAGAAAATTCCGAAAATTTTAATTTCTTGAATTACGCAAAGTACTCATAGAGACGTTTTGTTGGTACTCAAATGACAGATCTGTGATAGTAACAGAGGAAAAAGCAAAATATTAAGAAAATTTTAATTTCTTGATATACGCAAAGTACTCATAGAGACGTTTTGTTGTTACTCAAACGACAGATCTGTGATAGTAACAGAGGAAAAAGCAGAATATTCCGAAAATTTTAATTTCTTGATTTACGCAAAGTGCTCGTAGAGACGTTTTGTTGTTACTCAAATGACAGATCTGCCATAGTAACAGAGGAAAAAGCAAAATATTCCGAAAATTTTAATTTCTTGATTTACGCAAAGTTCTCGTTGAGACGTTTTGTTGTTACTCAAATGACAGATCTGTGGTAGTAACTGAGGAAAAGGCAAAATATTCCGAAAATTTTAATTTCTTGATTTACGGAAAGTACTCGTAGAGACGTTTTGTTGTTACTCAAATGACAGATCTGTGATAGTAACAGAGCAAAATACAAAATATTCCGAAAATTTTAATTTCTTGATATACGCAAAGTACTCGTAGAAACGTTTTGTTGTTACTCAAATGACAGATCTATGATAGTAACAGAGGAAAAAGAGAAAAATTCCTAAAATTTTGATTTCTTGACTTACGCAAAGTGCTCGTAGAGACGTTTGGTTGCTACTCAAATGAAAGATCTGTGATAGTAATAGAGTAAAATGGAAAAAAATCCGAAAATTTTAATTTCTTGATTTACGCAAACTACTCATAGAGACGTTCTGTTGGTACTCAAATGACAGATCTGTGATAGTAACAGAGGAAAAAGCAAAATATTCCTTAAATTTTAATTTCTTGATTTACGCAAAGTACTCGTAGAGACGTTTTGTTGTTACTCAAATGACAGATCTGTGATAGTAACAGAGGAAAAAGCAAAATATTCCAAAAATTTTATTTTCTTGATTTACGCAAAGTACTCGTAGAGACGTTCTGTTGCTACTCAAATGAAAGATCTGTGATAGTAATAGAGTAAAATGGAAAAAATTCTGAAAATTTTGATTTTTCGATTTACGCAAAGTGCTCGTAGAGACGTTTTGTTGTTACCAAATGACAGATCTGTCATAGTAACAGAGGAAAAAGAGAAAAATTCTTAAAATTTTGATTTCTTGACTTACGCAAAGTGCTCGTAGAGACGTTTTGTTGCTACTCAAATGAAAGATCTGTGATAGTAATAGAGTAAAATGGAAAAAAATCCGAAAATTTTAATTTCTTGATTTACGCAAAGTACTCATAGAGACGGTTTGATGGTACTCAAATGACAGATCTGTGATAGTAACAGAGGAAAAAGCAAAATATTCCGAAAATTTTAATTTCTCAATTTACGCAAAGTGCTCGTAGAGACGTTTTGTTGTTACTCAAATGACAGATCTGTGATAGTAACAGAGGAAAAAGCAAAATATTCCGAAAATTTTAATTTCTTGATATACGCAAAGTACTCGTAGAGACGTTTTGTTGTTACTCAAATGACAGATCTGTGATAGTAACAGAGGAAAAAGCAAAATATTCCGAAAATTTTAATTTCTTGATTTACGCAAAGTTCTCGTTGAGACGTTTTGTTGTTACTCAAATGAAAGATCTGTGATAGTAATAGAGTAAAATGGAAAAAATTCTGAAAATTTTGATTTTTCGATTTACGCAAAGTGCTCGTAGAGACGTTTTGTTGTTACTCAAATGACAGATCTGTTGTAGTAACAGAGGAAAAAGCAAAATATTCCGAAAATTTTAATTTTTTGATTTACGCAAAGTTCTCGTAGAGACGTTCTGTTGCTACTCAAATGAAAGATCAGTGATAGTAATAGAGTAAAATGGAAAAACTTCCGAAAATATTGATTTCTCGATTTACGCAAAGTGCTCGTAGAGACAGACGTTTTGTTGTTACTCAAATGATAGATCTGTAATAGTAACAGAAGAAAAAGAGAAAAATACCTAAAATTTTGATTTCTTGACTTACGCAAAGTGCTCGTAGAGACGTTTTGTTGCTACTCAAATGAAAGATCTGTGATAGTAATAGAGTAAAATGGAAAAAATTCCGAAAATTTTAATTTCTTGATTTACGCAAGTACTCATAGAGACGTTTTGATGGTATTCAAATGATAGATCTGTGATAGTAACAGAGGAAATAGCAAAATATTTCGAAAATTTTAATTTCTCGATTTACGCAAAGTGCTCGTAGAGACGTTTTGTTGTTACTCAAATGACAGATCTGTGGTAGTAACAGAGGAAAAAGCAAAATATTCCGAAAATTTTAATTTCTTGATTTACGCAAAGTTCTCGTAGAGACGTTTTGTTGTTACTCAAATGCCAGATCTGTGATAGCAACCGAGGAAAAAGCAAAATATTCCGCAAATTTTAATTTCTCAATTTACGCAAAGTGCTCGTAGAGACGTTTTGTTGTTACTCAAATGACAGATCTGTGGTAGTAACAGAGGAAAATGCAAAATATTCCGAAAATTTTAATTTCTTGATTTACGCAATGTTCTCGTAGAGACGTTCTGTTGCTACTCAAATGAAAGATCAGTGATAGTAATAGAGTAGAATGGAAAAAACTCCGAAAATATTGATTTCTCGATTTACGCAAAGTGCACGTAGAGACAGACGTTTTGTTGTTACTCAAATGATAGATCTGTAATAGTAACAGAAGAAAAAGAGAAAAATACCTAAAATTTTGATTTCTTGACTTACGCAAAGTGCTCGTAGAAACGTTTTGTTGCTACTCAAATGAAAGATCTGTGATAGTAATAGAGTAAAATGGAGAAAATTCCGAAAATTTTAATTTCTTGAATTACGCAAAGTACTCATAGAGACGTTTTGTTGGTACTCAAATGACAGATCTGTGATAGTAACAGAGGAAAAAGCAAAATATTAAGAAAATTTTAATTTCTTGATATACGCAAAGTACTCATAGAGACGTTTTGTTGTTACTCAAACGACAGATCTGTGATAGTAACAGAGGAAAAAGCAGAATATTCCGAAAATTTTAATTTCTTGATTTACGCAAAGTGCTCGTAGAGACGTTTTGTTGTTACTCAAATGACAGATCTGTCATAGTAACAGAGGAAAAAGCAAAATATTCCGAAAATTTTAATTTCTTGATTTACGCAAAGTTCTCGTTGAGACGTTTTGTTGTTACTCAAATGACAGATCTGTGGTAGTAACTGAGGAAAAGGCAAAATATTCCGAAAATTTTAATTTCTTGATTTACGGAAAGTACTCGTAGAGACGTTTTGTTGTTACTCAAATGACAGATCTGTGATAGTAACAGAGCAAAATACAAAATATTCCGAAAATTTTAATTTCTTGATATACGCAAAGTACTCGTAGAAACGTTTTGTTGTTACTCAAATGACAGATCTGTGATAGTAACAGAGGAAAAAGAGAAAAATTCCTAAAATTTTGATTTCTTGACTTACGCAAAGTGCTCGTAGAGACGTTTGGTTGCTACTCAAATGAAAGATCTGTGATAGTAATAGAGTAAAATGGAAAAAAATCCGAAAATTTTAATTTCTTGATTTACGCAAACTACTCATAGAGACGTTCTGTTGGTACTCAAATGACAGATCTGTGATAGTAACAGAGGAAAAAGCAAAATATTCCTTAAATTTTAATTTCTTGATTTACGCAAAGTACTCGTAGAGACGTTTTGTTGTTACTCAAATGACAGATCTGTGATAGTAACAGAGGAAAAAGCAAAATATTCCAAAAATTTTATTTTCTTGATTTACGCAAAGTACTCGTAGAGACGTTCTGTTGCTACTCAAATGAAAGATCTGTGATAGTAATAGAGTAAAATGGAAAAAATTCTGAAAATTTTGATTTTTCGATTTACGCAAAGTGCTCGTAGAGACGTTTTGTTGTTACCAAATGACAGATCTGTCATAGTAACAGAGGAAAAAGAGAAAAATTCTTAAAATTTTGATTTCTTGACTTACGCAAAGTGCTCGTAGAGACGTTTTGTTGCTACTCAAATGAAAGATCTGTGATAGTAATAGAGTAAAATGGAAAAAAATCCGAAAATTTTAATTTCTTGATTTACGCAAAGTACTCATAGAGACGGTTTGATGGTACTCAAATGACAGATCTGTGATAGTAACAGAGGAAAAAGCAAAATATTCCGAAAATTTTAATTTCTCAATTTACGCAAAGTGCTCGTAGAGACGTTTTGTTGTTACTCAAATGACAGATCTGTGATAGTAACAGAGGAAAAAGCAAAATATTCCGAAAATTTTAATTTCTTGATATACGCAAAGTACTCGTAGAGACGTTTTGTTGTTACTCAAATGACAGATCTGTGATAGTAACAGAGGAAAAAGCAAAATATTCCGAAAATTTTAATTTCTTGATTTACGCAAAGTGCTCGTAGAGACGTTTTGTTGTTACTCAAATGACAGATCTGTTGTAGTAACAGAGGAAAAAGCAAAATATTCCGAAAATTTTAATTTCTTGATTTACGCAAAGTTCTCGTAGAGACGTTCTGTTGCTACTCAAATGAAAGATCAGTGATAGTAATAGAGTAAAATGGAAAAAATTCCGAAAATATTGATTTCTCGATTTACGCAAAGTGCTCGTAGAGACAGACGTTTTGTTGTTACTCAAATGATAGATCTGTAATAGTAACAGAAGAAAAAGAGAAAAATACCTAAAATTTTGATTTCTTGACTTACGCAAAGTGCTCGTAGAGACGTTTTGTTGCTACTCAAATGAAAGATCTGTGATAGTAATAGAGTAAAATGGAAAAAATTCCGAAAATTTTAATTTCTTGATTTACGCAAGTACTCATAGAGACGTTTTGATGGTACTCAAATGACAGATCTGTGATAGTAACACAGGAAATAGCAAAATATTCCGAAAATTTTAATTTCTCGATTTACGCAAAGTGCTCCTAGAGACGTTTTGTTGTTACTCAAATGACAGATCTGTGGTAGTAACAGAGGAAAAAGCAAAATATTCCGAAAATTTTAATTTCTTGATTTACGCAAAGTTCTCGTAGAGACGTTTTGTTGTTACTCAAATGCCAGATCTGTGATAGCAACCGAGGAAAAAGCAAAATATTCCGAAAATTTTAATTTCTCAATTTACGCAAAGTGCTCGTAGAGACGTTTTGTTGTTACTCAAATGACAGATCTGTGGTAGTAACAGAGGAAAATGCAAAATATTCCGAAAATTTTAATCTCTTGATTTACGCAAAGTTCTCGTAGAGACGTTCTGTTGCTACTCAAATGAAAGATCAGTGATAGTAATAGAGTAGAATGGAAAAAATTCCGAAAATATTGATTTCTCGATTTACGCAAAGTGCACGTAGAGACAGACGTTTTGTTGTTACTCAAATGATAGATCTGTAATAGTAACAGAAGAAAAAGAGAAAAATACCTAAAATTTTGATTTCTTGACTTACGCAAAGTGCTCGTAGAGACGTTTTGTTGCTACTCAAATGAAAGATCTGTGATAGTAATAGAGTAAAATGGAAAAAATTCCGAAAATTTTAATTCTTGATTTACGCAAAGTACTCATAGAGACGTTTTGATGGTACTCAAATGACAGATCTGTGATAGTAACAGAGGAATTGCAAAATATTCCGAAAATTTTAATTTCTCAATTTACGCAAAGTGCTCGTAGAGACGTTTTGTTGTTACTCAAATGACAGATCTGTGATAGTAACAGAGGAAAAAGCAAAATATTCCGAAAATTTTAATTTCTTGATATACGCAAAGTACTCGTAGAGACGTTTTGTTGTTACTCAAATGACAGATCTGTGGTAGTAACAGAGGAAAAAGCAAAATATTCCGAAAATTTTAATTTCTTGATTTACGCAAAGTTCTCGTAGAGACGTTCTGTTGCTACTCAAATGAAAGATCAGTGATAGTAATAGAGTAAAATGGAAAAAATTCCGAAAATATTGATTTCTCGATTTACGCAAAGTGCTCGTAGAGACAGACGTTTTGTTGTTACTCAAATGATAGATCTGTAATAGTAACAGAAGAAAAAGAGAAAAATACCTAAAATTTTGATTTCTTGACTTACGCAAAGTGCTCGTAGAGACGTTTTGTTGCTACTCAAATGAAAGATCTGTGATAGTAATAGAGTAAAATGGAAAAAATTCCGAAAATTTTAATTTCTTGATTTACGCAAGTACTCATAGAGACGTTTTGATGGTACTCAAATGACAGATCTGTGATAGTAACAGAGGAAATAGCAAAATATTCCGAAAATTTTAATTTCTCGATTTACGCAAAGTGCTCGTAGAGACGTTTTGTTGTTACTCAAATGACAGATCTGTGGTAGTAACAGAGGAAAAAGCAAAATATTCCGAAAATTTTAATTTCTTGATTTACGCAAAGTTCTCGTAGAGACGTTTTGTTGTTACTCAAATGCCAGATCTGTGATAGCAACCGAGGAAAAAGCAAAATATTCCGAAAATTTTAATTTCTCAATTTACGCAAAGTGCTCGTAGAGACGTTTTGTTGTTACTCAAATGACAGATCTGTGGTAGTAACAGAGGAAAATGCAAAATATTCCGAAAATTTTAATTTCTTGATTTACGCAAAGTTCTCGTAGAGACGTTCTGTTGCTACTCAAATGAAAGATCAGTGATAGTAATAGAGTAGAATGGAAAAAATTCCGAAAATATTGATTTCTCGATTTACGCAAAGTGCACGTAGAGACAGACGTTTTGTTGATACTCAAATGATAGATCTGTAATAGTAACAGAAGAAAAAGAGAAAAATACCTAAAATTTTGATTTCTTGACTTACGCAAAGTGCTCGTAGAGACGTTTTGTTGCTACTCAAATGAAAGATCTGTGATAGTAATAGAGTAAAATGGAAAAAATTCCGAAAATTTTAATTTCTTGATTTACGCAAAGTACTCATAGAGGCGTTTTGATGGTACTCAAATGACAGATCTGTGATAGTAACAGAGGAAATAGCAAAATATTCCGAAAATTTTAATTTCTCAATTTACGCAAAGTGCTCGTAGAGACGTTTTGTTGTTACTCAAATGACAGATCTGTGATAGTAACAGAGGAAAAAGCAAAATATTCCGAAAATTTTAATTTCTTGATATACGCAAAGTACTCGTAGAGACGTTTTGTTGTTACTCAAATGACAGATCTGTGGTAGTAACAGAGGAAAAAGCAAAATGTTCCGAAAATTTTAATTTCTTGATTTACGCAAAGTACTCGTAGAGACGTTTTGTTGTTACTCAAATGACAGATCTGTGATAGTATCAGAGGAAAAAGCAAAATATTCCGAAAATTTTAATTTCTTGATTTACGCAAAGTGGTCGTAGAGACGTTCTGTTGCTACTCAAATGAAAGATCCGTGATAGTAATAGAGTAAAATGGAAAAAATTCCGAAAATATTGATTTCTCGATTTACACAAAGTGCTCGTAGAGACAGACGTTTTGTTGTTACTCAAATGATAGATCTGTAATAGTAACAGAAGAAAAAGATAAAAATTCCTAAAATTTTGATTTCTTGACTTACGCAAAGTGCTCGTAGAAACGTTTTGTTGCTACTCAAATGAAAGATCTGTGATAGTAATAGAGTAAAATGGAGAAAATTCCGAAAATTTTAATTTCTTGAATTACGCAAAGTACTCATAGAGACGTTTTGTTGGTACTCAAATGACAGATCTGTGATAGTAACAGAGGAAAAAGCAAAATATTAAGAAAATTTTAATTTCTTGATATACGCAAAGTACTCATAGAGACGTTTTGTTGTTACTCAAATGACAGATCTGTGATAGTAACAGAGGAAAAAGCAGAATATTCCGAAAATTTTAATTTCTTGATTTACGCAAAGTGCTCGTAGAGACGTTTTGTTGTTACTCAAATGACAGATCTGTCATAGTAACAGAGGAAAAAGAGAAAAATTCCTAAAATTTTGATTTCTTGACTTACGCAAAGTGCTCGTAGAGACGTTTTGTTGCTACTCAAATGAAAGATCTGTGATAGTAATAGAGTAAAATGGAAAAAATTCCGAAAATTTTAATTTCTTGATTTACGCAAAGTACTCATAGAGGCGTTTTGATGGTACTCAAATGACAGATCTGTGATAGTAACAGAGGAAATAGCAAAATATTCCGAAAATTTTAATTTCTCTATTTACGCAAAGTGGTCGTAGAGACGTTCTGTTGCTACTCAAATGAAAGATCCGTGATAGTAATAGAGTAAAATGGAAAAAATTCCGAAAATATTGATTTCTCGATTTACACAAAGTGCTCGTAGAGACAGACGTTTTGTTGTTACTCAAATGATAGATCTGTAATAGTAACAGAAGAAAAAGATAAAAATTCCTAAAATTTTGATTTCTTGACTTACGCAAAGTGCTCGTAGAAACGTTTTGTTGCTACTCAAATGAAAGATCTGTGATAGTAATAGAGTAAAATGGAGAAAATTCCGAAAATTTTAATTTCTTGAATTACGCAAAGTACTCATAGAGACGTTTTGTTGGTACTCAAATGACAGATCTGTGATAGTAACAGAGGAAAAAGCAAAATATTAAGAAAATTTTAATTTCTTGATATACGCAAAGTACTCATAGAGACGTTTTGTTGTTACTCAAACGACAGATCTGTGATAGTAACAGAGGAAAAAGCAGAATATTCCGAAAATTTTAATTTCTTGATTTACGCAAAGTGCTCGTAGAGACGTTTTGTTGTTACTCAAATGACAGATCTGTCATAGTAACAGAGGAAAAAGCAAAATATTCCGAAAATTTTAATTTCTTGATTTACGCAAAGTTCTCGTTGAGACGTTTTGTTGTTACTCAAATGACAGATCTGTGGTAGTAACTGAGGAAAAGGCAAAATATTCCGAAAATTTTAATTTCTTGATTTACGGAAAGTACTCGTAGAGACGTTTTGTTGTTACTCAAACGACAGATCTGTGATAGTAACAGAGCAAAATACAAAATATTCCGAAAATTTTAATTTCTTGATATACGCAAAGTACTCGTAGAAACGTTTTGTTGTTACTCAAATGACAGATCTGTGATAGTAACAGAGGAAAAAGAGAAAAATTCCTAAAATTTTGATTTCTTGACTTACGCAAAGTGCTCGTAGAGACGTTTGGTTGCTACTCAAATGAAAGATCTGTGATAGTAATAGAGTAAAATGGAAAAAAATCCGAAAATTTTAATTTCTTGATTTACGCAAACTACTCATAGAGACGTTCTGTTGGTACTCAAATGACAGATCTGTGATAGTAACAGAGGAAAAAGCAAAATATTCCTTAAATTTTAATTTCTTGATTTACGCAAAGTACTCGTAGAGACGTTTTGTTGTTACTCAAATGACAGATCTGTGATAGTAACAGAGGAAAAAGCAAAATATTCCAAAAATTTTATTTTCTTGATTTACGCAAAGTACTCGTAGAGACGTTCTGTTGCTACTCAAATGAAAGATCTGTGATAGTAATAGAGTAAAATGGAAAAAATTCTGAAAATTTTGATTTTTCGATTTACGCAAAGTGCTCGTAGAGACGTTTTGTTGTTACCAAATGACAGATCTGTCATAGTAACAGAGGAAAAAGAGAAAAATTCTTAAAATTTTGATTTCTTGACTTACGCAAAGTGCTCGTAGAGACGTTTTGTTGCTACTCAAATGAAAGATCTGTGATAGTAATAGAGTAAAATGGAAAAAAATCCGAAAATTTTAATTTCTTGATTTACGCAAAGTACTCATAGAGACGGTTTGATGGTACTCAAATGACAGATCTGTGATAGTAACAGAGGAAAAAGCAAAATATTCCGAAAATTTTAATTTCTCAATTTACGCAAAGTGCTCGTAGAGACGTTTTGTTGTTACTCAAATGACAGATCTGTGATAGTAACAGAGGAAAAAGCAAAATATTCCGAAAATTTTAATTTCTTGATATACGCAAAGTACTCGTAGAGACGTTTTGTTGTTACTCAAATGACAGATCTGTGATAGTAACAGAGGAAAAAGCAAAATATTCCGAAAATTTTAATTTCTTGATTTACGCAAAGTTCTCGTTGAGACGTTTTGTTGTTACTCAAATGACAGATCTGTGGTAGTAACTGAGGAAAAAGCAAAATATTCCGAAAATTTTAATTTCTTGATTTACGCAAAGTGGTCGTAGAGACGTTCTGTTGCTACTCAAATGAAAGATCCGTGATAGTAATAGAGTAAAATGGAAAAAATTCCGAAAATATTGATTTCTCGATTTACGCAAAGTGCTCGTAGAGACAGACGTTTTGTTGTTACTCAAATAATAGATCTGTAATAGTAACAGAAGAAAAAGATAAAAATTCCTAAAATTTTGATTTCTTGACTTACGCAAAGTGCTCGTAGAGACGTTTTGTTGCTACTCAAATGAAAGATCTGTGATAGTAATAGCGTAAAATGGAAAAAATTCCGAAAATTTTAATTTCTTGATTTACGCAAAGTACTCGTAGAGACGTTTTGTTGTTACTCAAATGACAGATCTGTGGTAGTAGCAGAGGAAAAAGCAAAATATTCCGAAAATTTTAATTTCTCAATTTACGCAAAGTGCTCGTAGAGACGTTTTGTTGTTACTCAAATGACAGATCTGTTGTAGTAACAGAGGAAAAAGCAAAATATTCCGAAAATTTTAATTTCTTGATTTACGCAAAGTTCTCGTAGAGACGTTCTGTTGCTACTCAAATGAAAGATCAGTGATAGTAATAGAGTAAAATGGAAAAAATTCCGAAAATATTGATTTCTCGATTTACGCAAAGTGCTCGTAGAGACAGACGTTTTGTTGTTACTCAAATGATAGATCTGTAATAGTAACAGAAGAAAAAGAGAAAAATACCTAAAATTTTGATTTCTTGACTTACGCAAAGTGCTCGTAGAGACGTTTTGTTGCTACTCAAATGAAAGATCTGTGATAGTAATAGAGTAAAATGGAAAAAATTCCGAAAATTTTAATTTCTTGATTTACGCAAGTACTCATAGAGACGTTTTGATGGTACTCAAATGACAGATCTGTGATAGTAACACAGGAAATAGCAAAATATTCCGAAAATTTTAATTTCTCGATTTACGCAAAGTGCTCCTAGAGACGTTTTGTTGTTACTCAAATGACAGATCTGTGGTAGTAACAGAGGAAAAAGCAAAATATTCCGAAAATTTTAATTTCTTGATTTACGCAAAGTTCTCGTAGAGACGTTTTGTTGTTACTCAAATGCCAGATCTGTGATAGCAACCGAGGAAAAAGCAAAATATTCCGAAAATTTTAATTTCTCAATTTACGCAAAGTGCTCGTAGAGACGTTTTGTTGTTACTCAAATGACAGATCTGTGGTAGTAACAGAGGAAAATGCAAAATATTCCGAAAATTTTAATCTCTTGATTTACGCAAAGTTCTCGTAGAGACGTTCTGTTGCTACTCAAATGAAAGATCAGTGATAGTAATAGAGTAGAATGGAAAAAATTCCGAAAATATTGATTTCTCGATTTACGCAAAGTGCACGTAGAGACAGACGTTTTGTTGTTACTCAAATGATAGATCTGTAATAGTAACAGAAGAAAAAGAGAAAAATACCTAAAATTTTGATTTCTTGACTTACGCAAAGTGCTCGTAGAGACGTTTTGTTGCTACTCAAATGAAAGATCTGTGATAGTAATAGAGTAAAATGGAAAAAATTCCGAAAATTTTAATTCTTGATTTACGCAAAGTACTCATAGAGACGTTTTGATGGTACTCAAATGACAGATCTGTGATAGTACCAGAGGAATTGCAAAATATTCCGAAAATTTTAATTTCTCAATTTACGCAAAGTGCTCGTAGAGACGTTTTGTTGTTACTCAAATGACAGATCTGTGATAGTAACAGAGGAAAAAGCAAAATATTCCGAAAATTTTAATTTCTTGATATACGCAAAGTACTCGTAGAGACGTTTTGTTGTTACTCAAATGACAGATCTGTGGTAGTAACAGAGGAAAAAGCAAAATATTCCGAAAATTTTAATTTCTTGATTTACGCAAAGTTCTCGTAGAGACGTTCTGTTGCTACTCAAATGAAAGATCAGTGATAGTAATAGAGTAAAATGGAAAAAATTCCGAAAATATTGATTTCTCGATTTACGCAAAGTGCTCGTAGAGACAGACGTTTTGTTGTTACTCAAATGATAGATCTGTAATAGTAACAGAAGAAAAAGAGAAAAATACCTAAAATTTTGATTTCTTGACTTACGCAAAGTGCTCGTAGAGACGTTTTGTTGCTACTCAAATGAAAGATCTGTGATAGTAATAGAGTAAAATGGAAAAAATTCCGAAAATTTTAATTTCTTGATTTACGCAAGTACTCATAGAGACGTTTTGATGGTACTCAAATGACAGATCTGTGATAGTAACAGAGGAAATAGCAAAATATTCCGAAAATTTTAATTTCTCGATTTACGCAAAGTGCTCAAATGACAGATCTGTGATAGTACCAGAGGAATTGCAAAATATTCCGAAAATTTTAATTTCTCAATTTACGCAAAGTGCTCGTAGAGACGTTTTGTTGTTACTCAAATGACAGATCTGTGATAGTAACAGAGGAAAAAGCAAAATATTCCGAAAATTTTAATTTCTTGATATACGCAAAGTACTCGTAGAGACGTTTTGTTGTTACTCAAATGACAGATCTGTGGTAGTAACAGAGGAAAAAGCAAAATATTCCGAAAATTTTAATTTCTTGATTTACGCAAAGTTCTCGTAGAGACGTTCTGTTGCTACTCAAATGAAAGATCAGTGATAGTAATAGAGTAAAATGGAAAAAATTCCGAAAATATTGATTTCTCGATTTACGCAAAGTGCTCGTAGAGACAGACGTTTTGTTGTTACTCAAATGATAGATCTGTAATAGTAACAGAAGAAAAAGAGAAAAATACCTAAAATTTTGATTTCTTGACTTACGCAAAGTGCTCGTAGAGACGTTTTGTTGCTACTCAAATGAAAGATCTGTGATAGTAATAGAGTAAAATGGAAAAAATTCCGAAAATTTTAATTTCTTGATTTACGCAAGTACTCATAGAGACGTTTTGATGGTACTCAAATGACAGATCTGTGATAGTAACAGAGGAAATAGCAAAATATTCCGAAAATTTTAATTTCTCGATTTACGCAAAGTGCTCGTAGAGACGTTTTGTTGTTACTCAAATGACAGATCTGTGGTAGTAACAGAGGAAAAAGCAAAATATTCCGAAAATTTTAATTTCTTGATTTACGCAAAGTTCTCGTAGAGACGTTTTGTTGTTACTCAAATGCCAGATCTGTGATAGCAACCGAGGAAAAAGCAAAATATTCCGAAAATTTTAATTTCTCAATTTACGCAAAGTGCTCGTAGAGACGTTTTGTTGTTACTCAAATGACAGATCTGTGGTAGTAACAGAGGAAAATGCAAAATATTCCGAAAATTTTAATTTCTTGATTTACGCAAAGTTCTCGTAGAGACGTTCTGTTGCTACTCAAATGAAAGATCAGTGATAGTAATAGAGTAGAATGGAAAAAATTCCGAAAATATTGATTTCTCGATTTACGCAAAGTGCACGTAGAGACAGACGTTTTGTTGTTACTCAAATGATAGATCTGTAATAGTAACAGAAGAAAAAGAGAAAAATACCTAAAATTTTGATTTCTTGACTTACGCAAAGTGCTCGTAGAGACGTTTTGTTGCTACTCAAATGAAAGATCTGTGATAGTAATAGAGTAAAATGGAAAAAATTCCGAAAATTTTAATTTCTTGATTTACGCAAAGTACTCATAGAGGCGTTTTGATGGTACTCAAATGACAGATCTGTGATAGTAACAGAGGAAATAGCAAAATATTCCGAAAATTTTAATTTCTCAATTTACGCAAAGTGCTCGTAGAGACGTTTTGTTGTTACTCAAATGACAGATCTGTGATAGTAACAGAGGAAAAAGCAAAATATTCCGAAAATTTTAATTTCTTGATATACGCAAAGTACTCGTAGAGACGTTTTGTTGTTACTCAAATGACAGATCTGTGGTAGTAACAGAGGAAAAAGCAAAATGTTCCGAAAATTTTAATTTCTTGATTTACGCAAAGTACTCGTAGAGACGTTTTGTTGTTACTCAAATGACAGATCTGTGATAGTATCAGAGGAAAAAGCAAAATATTCCGAAAATTTTAATTTCTTGATTTACGCAAAGTGGTCGTAGAGACGTTCTGTTGCTACTCAAATGAAAGATCCGTGATAGTAATAGAGTAAAATGGAAAAAATTCCGAAAATATTGATTTCTCGATTTACACAAAGTGCTCGTAGAGACAGACGTTTTGTTGTTACTCAAATGATAGATCTGTAATAGTAACAGAAGAAAAAGATAAAAATTCCTAAAATTTTGATTTCTTGACTTACGCAAAGTGCTCGTAGAAACGTTTTGTTGCTACTCAAATGAAAGATCTGTGATAGTAATAGAGTAAAATGGAGAAAATTCCGAAAATTTTAATTTCTTGAATTACGCAAAGTACTCATAGAGACGTTTTGTTGGTACTCAAATGACAGATCTGTGATAGTTACAGAGGAAAAAGCAAAATATTAAGAAAATTTTAATTTCTTGATATACGCAAAGTACTCATAGAGACGTTTTGTTGTTACTCAAATGACAGATCTGTGATAGTAACAGAGGAAAAAGCAGAATATTCCGAAAATTTTAATTTCTTGATTTACGCAAAGTGCTCGTAGAGACGTTTTGTTGTTACTCAAATGACAGATCTGTCATAGTAACAGAGGAAAAAGAGAAAAATTCCTAAAATTTTGATTTCTTGACTTACGCAAAGTGCTCGTAGAGACGTTTTGTTGCTACTCAAATGAAAGATCTGTGATAGTAATAGAGTAAAATGGAAAAAATTCCGAAAATTTTAATTTCTTGATTTACGCAAAGTACTCGTAGAGACGTTTTGTTGGTACTCAAATGACAGATCTGTGATAGTAACAGAGGAAAAAGTAAAATATTGTGAAAATTTTAATTTCTTGATTTACGCAAAGTACTCGTAGTGACGTTTTGTTGTTACTCAAATGACAGATCTGTGATAGTAACTGAGGAAAAAGCAAAATATTCCGAAAATTTTAATTTCTCAATTTACGCAAAGTGCTCGTAGAGACGTTTTGTTGTTACTCAAATGACAGATCTGTGGTACTAACAGATGAAAAAGCAAAATATTCCGAAAATTTTAATTTCTTGATTTACGCAAAGTTCTCGTAGAGACGTTCTGTTGCTACTCAAATGAAAGATCCGTGATAGTAATAGAGCAAAATGGAAAAAATTCCGAAAATATTGATTTCTCGATTTACGCAAAGTGCTCGTAGAGACAGACGTTTTGTTGTTACTCAAATGATAGATCTGTAATAGTAACAGAAGAAAAAGAGAAAAATACCTAAAATTTTGATTTCTTGACTTACGCAAAGTGCTCGTAGAGACGTTTTGTTGCTACTCAAATGAAAGATCTGTGATAGTAATAGAGTAAAATGGAAAAAATTCCGAAAATTTTAATTTCTTGATTTACGCAAGTACTCATAGAGACGTTTTGATGGTACTCAAATGACAGATCTGTGATAGTAACAGAGGAAATAGCAAAATATTCCGAAAATTTTAATTTCTCGATTTACGCAAAGTGCTCGTAGAGACGTTTTGTTGTTACTCAAATGACAGATCTGTGGTAGTAACAGAGGAAAAAGCAAAATATTCCGAAAATTTTAATTTCTTGATTTACGCAAAGTTCTCGTAGAGACGTTTTGTTGTTACTCAAATGCCAGATCTGTGATAGCAACCGAGGAAAAAGCAAAATATTCCGAAAATTTTAATTTCTCAATTTACGCAAAGTGCTCGTAGAGACGTTTTGTTGTTACTCAAATGACAGATCTGTGGTAGTAACAGAGGAAAATGCAAAATATTCCGAAAATTTTAATTTCTTGATTTACGCAAAGTTCTCGTAGAGACGTTCTGTTGCTACTCAAATGAAAGATCAGTGATAGTAATAGAGTAGAATGGAAAATATTTCCGAAAATATTGATTTCTCGATTTACGCAAAGTGCACGTAGAGACAGACGTTTTGTTGTTACTCAAATGATAGATCTGTAATAGTAACAGAAGAAAAAGAGAAAAATACCTAAAATTTTGATTTCTTGACTTACGCAAAGTGCTCGTAGAGACGTTTTGTTGCTACTCAAATGAAAGATCTGTGATAGTAATAGAGTAAAATGGAAAAAATTCCGAAAATTTTAATTTCTTGATTTACGCAAAGTACTCATAGAGGCGTTTTGATGGTACTCAAATGACAGATCTGTGATAGTAACAGAGGAAATAGCAAAATATTCCGAAAATTTTAATTTCTCAATTTACGCAAAGTGCTCGTAGAGACGTTTTGTTGTTACTCAAATGACAGATCTGTGATAGTAACAGAGGAAAAAGCAAAATATTCCGAAAATTTTAATTTCTTGATATACGCAAAGTACTCGTAGAGACGTTTTGTTGTTACTCAAATGACAGATCTGTGGTAGTAACAGAGGAAAAAGCAAAATGTTCCGAAAATTTTAATTTCTTGATTTACGCAAAGTACTCGTAGAGACGTTTTGTTGTTACTCAAATGACAGATCTGTGATAGTATCAGAGGAAAAAGCAAAATATTCCGAAAATTTTAATTTCTTGATTTACGCAAAGTGGTCGTAGAGACGTTCTGTTGCTACTCAAATGAAAGATCCGTGATAGTAATAGAGTAAAATGGAAAAAATTCCGAAAATATTGATTTCTCGATTTACACAAAGTGCTCGTAGAGACAGACGTTTTGTTGTTACTCAAATGATAGATCTGTAATAGTAACAGAAGAAAAAGATAAAAATTCCTAAAATTTTGATTTCTTGACTTACGCAAAGTGCTCGTAGAAACGTTTTGTTGCTACTCAAATGAAAGATCTGTGATAGTAATAGAGTAAAATGGAGAAAATTCCGAAAATTTTAATTTCTTGAATTACGCAAAGTACTCATAGAGACGTTTTGTTGGTACTCAAATGACAGATCTGTGATAGTTACAGAGGAAAAAGCAAAATATTAAGAAAATTTTAATTTCTTGATATACGCAAAGTACTCATAGAGACGTTTTGTTGTTACTCAAATGACAGATCTGTGATAGTAACAGAGGAAAAAGCAGAATATTCCGAAAATTTTAATTTCTTGATTTACGCAAAGTGCTCGTAGAGACGTTTTGTTGTTACTCAAATGACAGATCTGTCATAGTAACAGAGGAAAAAGAGAAAAATTCCTAAAATTTTGATTTCTTGACTTACGCAAAGTGCTCGTAGAGACGTTTTGTTGCTACTCAAATGAAAGATCTGTGATAGTAATAGAGTAAAATGGAAAAAATTCCGAAAATTTTAATTTCTTGATTTACGCAAAGTACTCGTAGAGACGTTTTGTTGGTACTCAAATGACAGATCTGTGATAGTAACAGAGGAAAAAGTAAAATATTGTGAAAATTTTAATTTCTTGATTTACGCAAAGTACTCGTAGTGACGTTTTGTTGTTACTCAAATGACAGATCTGTGATAGTAACTGAGGAAAAAGCAAAATATTCCGAAAATTTTAATTTCTCAATTTACGCAAAGTGCTCGTAGAGACGTTTTGTTGTTACTCAAATGACAGATCTGTGGTACTAACAGATGAAAAAGCAAAATATTCCGAAAATTTTAATTTCTTGATTTACGCAAAGTTCTCGTAGAGACGTTCTGTTGCTACTCAAATGAAAGATCCGTGATAGTAATAGAGCAAAATGGAAAAAATTCCGAAAATATTGATTTCTCGATTTACGCAAAGTGCTCGTAGAGACAGACGTTTTGTTGTTACTCAAATGATAGATCTGTAATAGTAACAGAAGAAAAAGAGAAAAATACCTAAAATTTTGATTTCTTGACTTACGCAAAGTGCTCGTAGAGACGTTTTGTTGCTACTCAAATGAAAGATCTGTGATAGTAATAGAGTAAAATGGAAAAAATTCCGAAAATTTTAATTTCTTGATTTACGCAAGTACTCATAGAGACGTTTTGATGGTACTCAAATGACAGATCTGTGATAGTAACAGAGGAAATAGCAAAATATTCCGAAAATTTTAATTTCTCGATTTACGCAAAGTGCTCGTAGAGACGTTTTGTTGTTACTCAAATGACAGATCTGTGGTAGAAACAGAGGAAAAAGCAAAATATTCCGAAAATTTTAATTTCTTGATTTACGCAAAGTTCTCGTAGAGACGTTTTGTTGTTACTCAAATGCCAGATCTGTGATAGCAACCGAGGAAAAAGCAAAATATTCCGAAAATTTTAATTTCTCAATTTACGCAAAGTGCTCGTAGAGACGTTTTGTTGTTACTCAAATGACAGATCTGTGGTAGTAACAGAGGAAAATGCAAAATATTCCGAAAATTTTAATTTCTTGATTTACGCAAAGTTCTCGTAGAGACGTTCTGTTGCTACTCAAATGAAAGATCAGTGATAGTAATAGAGTAGAATGGAAAAAATTCCGAAAATATTGTTTTCTCGATTTACGCAAAGTGCACGTAGAGACAGACGTTTTGTTGTTACTCAAATGATAGATCTGTAATAGTAACAGAAGAAAAAGAGAAAAATACCTAAAATTTTGATTTCTTGACTTACGCAAAGTGCTCGTAGAGACGTTTTGTTGCTACTCAAATGAAAGATCTGTGATAGTAATAGAGTAAAATGGAAAAAATTCCGAAAATTTTAATTTCTTGATTTACGCAAAGTACTCATAGAGGCGTTTTGATGGTACTCAAATGACAGATCTGTGATAGTAACAGAGGAAATAGCAAAATATTCCGAAAATTTTAATTTCTCAATTTACGCAAAGTGCTCGTAGAGACGTTTTGTTGTTACTCAAATGACAGATCTGTGATAGTAACAGAGGAAAAAGCAAAATATTCCGAAAATTTTAATTTCTTGATATACGCAAAGTACTCATAGAGACGTTTTGTTGTTACTCAAATGACAGATCTGTGATAGTAACAGAGGAAAAAGCAGAATATTCCGAAAATTTTAATTTCTTGATTTACGCAAAGTGCTCGTAGAGACGTTTTGTTGTTACTCAAATGACAGATCTGTCATAGTAACAGAGGAAAAAGCAAAATATTAAGAAAATTTTAATTTCTTGATATACGCAAAGTACTCATAGAGACGTTTTGTTGTTACTCAAATGACAGATCTGTGATAGTAACAGAGGAAAAAGCAGAATATTCCGAAAATTTTAATTTCTTGATTTACGCAAAGTGCTCGTAGAGACGTTTTGTTGTTACTCAAATGACAGATCTGTCATAGTAACAGAGGAAAAAGAGAAAAATTCCTAAAATTTTGATTTCTTGACTTACGCAAAGTGCTCGTAGAGACGTTTTGTTGCTACTCAAATGAAAGATCTGTGATAGTAATAGAGTAAAATGGAAAAAATTCCGAAAATTTTAATTTCTTGATTTACGCAAAGTACTCGTAGAGACGTTTTGTTGGTACTCAAATGACAGATCTGTGATAGTAACAGAGGAAAAAGTAAAATATTGTGAAAATTTTAATTTCTTGATTTACGCAAAGTACTCGTAGTGACGTTTTGTTGTTACTCAAATGACAGATCTGTGATAGTAACTGAGGAAAAAGCAAAATATTCCGAAAATTTTAATTTCTCAATTTACGCAAAGTGCTCGTAGAGACGTTTTGTTGTTACTCAAATGACAGATCTGTGGTAGTAACAGATGAAAAAGCAAAATATTCCGAAAATTTTAATTTCTTGATTTACGCAAAGTTCTCGTAGAGACGTTCTGTTGCTACTCAAATGAAAGATCCGTGATAGTAATAGAGCAAAATGGAAAAAATTCCGAAAATATTGATTTCTCGATTTACGCAAAGTGCTCGTAGAGACAGACGTTTTGTTGTTACTCAAATGATAGATCTGTAATAGTAACAGAAGAAAAAGAGAAAAATACCTAAAATTTTGATTTCTTGACTTACGCAAAGTGCTCGTAGAGACGTTTTGTTGCTACTCAAATGAAAGATCTGTGATAGTAATAGAGTAAAATGGAAAAAATTCCGAAAATTTTAATTTCTTGATTTACGCAAGTACTCATAGAGACGTTTTGATGGTACTCAAATGACAGATCTGTGATAGTAACAGAGGAAATAGCAAAATATTCCGAAAATTTTAATTTCTCGATTTACGCAAAGTGCTCGTAGAGACGTTTTGTTGTTACTCAAATGACAGATCTGTGGTAGTAACAGAGGAAAAAGCAAAATATTCCGAAAATTTTAATTTCTTGATTTACGCAAAGTTCTCGTAGAGACGTTTTGTTGTTACTCAAATGCCAGATCTGTGATAGCAACCGAGGAAAAAGCAAAATATTCCGAAAATTTTAATTTCTCAATTTACGCAAAGTGCTCGTAGAGACGTTTTGTTGTTACTCAAATGACAGATCTGTGGTAGTAACAGAGGAAAATGCAAAATATTCCGAAAATTTTAATTTCTTGATTTACGCAAAGTTCTCGTAGAGACGTTCTGTTGCTACTCAAATGAAAGATCAGTGATAGTAATAGAGTAGAATGGAAAAAATTCCGAAAATATTGATTTCTCGATTTACGCAAAGTGCACGTAGAGACAGACGTTTTGTTGTTACTCAAATGATAGATCTGTAATAGTAACAGAAGAAAAAGAGAAAAATACCTAAAATTTTGATTTCTTGACTTACGCAAAGTGCTCGTAGAGACGTTTTGTTGCTACTCAAATGAAAGATCTGTGATAGTAATAGAGTAAAATGGAAAAAATTCCGAAAATTTTAATTTCTTGATTTACGCAAAGTACTCATAGAGGCGTTTTGATGGTACTCAAATGACAGATCTGTGATAGTAACAGAGGAAATAGCAAAATATTCCGAAAATTTTAATTTCTCAATTTACGCAAAGTGCTCGTAGAGACGTTTTGTTGTTACTCAAATGACAGATCTGTGATAGTAACAGAGGAAAAAGCAAAATATTCCGAAAATTTTAATTTCTTGATATACGCAAAGTACTCGTAGAGACGTTTTGTTGTTACTCAAATGACAGATCTGTGGTAGTAACAGAGGAAAAAGCAAAATGTTCCGAAAATTTTAATTTCTTGATTTACGCAAAGTACTCGTAGAGACGTTTTGTTGTTACTCAAATGACAGATCTGTGATAGTATCAGAGGAAAAAGCAAAATATTCCGAAAATTTTAATTTCTTGATTTACGCAAAGTGGTCGTAGAGACGTTCTGTTGCTACTCAAATGAAAGATCCGTGATAGTAATAGAGTAAAATGGAAAAAATTCCGAAAATATTGATTTCTCGATTTACACAAAGTGCTCGTAGAGACAGACGTTTTGTTGTTACTCAAATGATAGATCTGTAATAGTAACAGAAGAAAAAGATAAAAATTCCTAAAATTTTGATTTCTTGACTTACGCAAAGTGCTCGTAGAAACGTTTTGTTGCTACTCAAATGAAAGATCTGTGATAGTAATAGAGTAAAATGGAGAAAATTCCGAAAATTTTAATTTCTTGAATTACGCAAAGTACTCATAGAGACGTTTTGTTGGTACTCAAATGACAGATCTGTGATAGTAACAGAGGAAAAAGCAAAATATTAAGAAAATTTTAATTTCTTGATATACGCAAAGTACTCATAGAGACGTTTTGTTGTTACTCAAATGACAGATCTGTGATAGTAACAGAGGAAAAAGCAGAATATTCCGAAAATTTTAATTTCTTGATTTACGCAAAGTGCTCGTAGAGACGTTTTGTTGTTACTCAAATGACAGATCTGTCATAGTAACAGAGGAAAAAGAGAAAAATTCCTAAAATTTTGATTTCTTGACTTACGCAAAGTGCTCGTAGAGACGTTTTGTTGCTACTCAAATGAAAGATCTGTGATAGTAATAGAGTAAAATGGAAAAAATTCCGAAAATTTTAATTTCTTGATTTACGCAAAGTACTCGTAGAGACGTTTTGTTGGTACTCAAATGACAGATCTGTGATAGTAACAGAGGAAAAAGTAAAATATTGTGAAAATTTTAATTTCTTGATTTACGCAAAGTACTCGTAGAGACGTTTTGTTGTTACTCAAATGACAGATCTGTGATAGTAACTGAGGAAAAAGCAAAATATTCCGAAAATTTTAATTTCTCAATTTACGCAAAGTGCTCGTAGAGACGTTTTGTTGTTACTCAAATGACAGATCTGTGGTAGTAACAGATGAAAAAGCAAAATATTCCGAAAATTTTAATTTCTTGATTTACGCAAAGTTCTCGTAGAGACGTTCTGTTGCTACTCAAATGAAAGATCCGTGATAGTAATAGAGCAAAATGGAAAAAATTCCGAAAATATTGATTTCTCGATTTACGCAAAGTGCTCGTAGAGACAGACGTTTTGTTGTTACTCAAATGATAGATCTGTAATAGTAACAGAAGAAAAAGAGAAAAATACCTAAAATTTTGATTTCTTGACTTACGCAAAGTGCTCGTAGAGACGTTTTGTTGCTACTCAAATGAAAGATCTGTGATAGTAATAGAGTAAAATGGAAAAAATTCAGAAAATTTTAATTTCTTGATTTACGCAAAGTACTCATAGAGACGTTTTGATGGTACTCAAATGACAGATCTGTGATAGTAACAGAGGAAAAAGCAAAATATTCCGAAAATTTTAATTTCTCAATTTACGCAAAGTGCTCGTAGAGACGTTTTGTTGTTACTCAAATGACAGATCTGTGGTAGTAACTGAGGAAAAAGCAAAATATTCCGAAAATTTTAATTTCTTGATTTACGCAAAGTGGTCGTAGAGACGTTCTGTTGCTACTCAAATGAAAGATCCGTGATAGTAATAGAGTAAAATGGAAAAAATTCCGAAAATATTGATTTCTCGATTTACGCAAAGTGCTCGTAGAGACAGACGTTTTGTTGTTACTCAAATAATAGATCTGTAATAGTAACAGAAGAAAAAGATAAAAATTCCTAAAATTTTGATTTCTTGACTTACGCAAAGTGCTCGTAGAGACGTTTTGTTGCTACTCAAATGAAAGATCTGTGATAGTAATAGCGTAAAATGGAAAAAATTCCGAAAATTTTAATTTCTTGATTTACGCAAAGTACTCGTAGAGACGTTTTGTTGTTACTCAAATGACAGATCTGTGGTAGTAACAGAGGAAAAAGCAAAATATTCCGAAAATTTTAATTTCTCAATTTACGCAAAGTGCTCGTAGAGACGTTTTGTTGTTACTCAAATGACAGATCTGTTGTAGTAACAGAGGAAAAAGCAAAATATTCCGAAAATTTTAATTTCTTGATTTACGCAAAGTTCTCGTAGAGACGTTCTGTTGCTACTCAAATGAAAGATCAGTGATAGTAATAGAGTAAAATGGAAAAAATTCCGAAAATATTGATTTCTCGATTTACGCAAAGTGCTCGTAGAGACAGACGTTTTGTTGTTACTCAAATGATAGATCTGTAATAGTAACAGAAGAAAAAGAGACAAATACCTAAAATTTTGATTTCTTGACTTACGCAAAGTGCTCGTAGAGACGTTTTGTTGCTACTCAAATGAAAGATCTGTGATAGTAATAGAGTAAAATGGAAAAAATTCCGAAAATTTTAATTTCGTGATTTACGCAAGTACTCATAGAGACGTTTTGATGGTACTCAAATGACAGATCTGTGATAGTAACAGAGGAAATAGCAAAATATTCCGAAAATTTTAATTTCTCGATTTACGCAAAGTGCTCGTAGAGACGTTTTGTTGTTACTCAAATGACAGATCTGTGGTAGTAACAGAGGAAAAAGCAAAATATTCCGAAAATTTTAATTTCTTGATTTACGCAAAGTTCTCGTAGAGACGTTTTGTTGTTACTCAAATGCCAGATCTGTGATAGCAACCGAGGAAAAAGCAAAATATTCCGAAAATTTTAATTTCTCAATTTACGCAAAGTGCTCGTAGAGACGTTTTGTTGTTACTCAAATGACAGATCTGTGGTAGTAACAGAGGAAAATGCAAAATATTCCGAAAATTTTAATTTCTTGATTTACGCAAAGTTCTCGTAGAGACGTTCTGTTGCTACTCAAATGAAAGATCAGTGATAGTAATAGAGTAGAATGGAAAAAATTCCGAAAATATTGATTTCTCGATTTACGCAAAGTGCACGTAGAGACAGACGTTTTGTTGTTACTCAAATGATAGATCTGTAATAGTAACAGAAGAAAAAGAGAAAAATACCTAAAATTTTGATTTCTTGACTTACGCAAAGTGCTCGTAGAGACGTTTTGTTGCTACTCAAATGAAAGATCTGTGATAGTAATAGAGTAAAATGGAAAAAATTCCGAAAATTTTAATTTCTTGATTTACGCAAAGTACTCATAGAGACGTTTTGATGGTACTCAAATGACAGATCTGTGATAGTAACAGAGGAAATAGCAAAATATTCCGAAAATTTTAATTTCTCAATTTACGCAAAGTGCTCGTAGAGACGTTTTGTTGTTACTCAAATGACAGATCTGTGATAGTAACAGAGGAAAAAGCAAAATATTCCGAAAATTTTAATTTCTTGATATACGCAAAGTACTCGTAGAGACGTTTTGTTGTTACTCAAATGACAGATCTGTGGTAGTAACAGAGGAAAAAGCAAAATATTCCGAAAATTTTAATTTCTTGATTTACGCAAAGTTCTCGTAGAGACGTTCTGTTGCTACTCAAATGAAAGATCAGTGATAGTAATAGAGTAAAATGGAAAAAATTCCGAAAATATTGATTTCTCGATTTACGCAAACTGCTCGTAGAGACAGACGTTTTGTTGTTACTCAAATGATAGATCTGTAATAGTAACAGAAGAAAAAGAGAAAAGTACCTAAAATTTTGATTTCTTGACTTACGCAAAGTGCTCGTAGAGACGTTTTGTTGCTACTCAAATGAAAGATCTGTGATAGTAATAGAGTAAAATGGAAAAAATTCCGAAAATTTTAATTTCTTGATTTACGCAAGTACTCATAGAGACGTTTTGATGGTACTCAAATGACAGATCTGTGATAGTAGCAGAGGAAATAGCAAAATATTCCGAAAATTTTATTTTCTCGATTTACGCAAAGTGCTCGTAGAGACGTTTTGTTGTTACTCAAATGACAGATCTGTGGTAGTAACAGAGGAAAAAGCAAAATATTCCGAAAATTTTAATTTCTTGATTTACGCAAAGTTCTCGTAGAGACGTTTTTTTGTTACTCAAATGCCAGATCTGTGATAGCAACCGAGGAAAAAGCAAAATATTCCGAAAATTTTAATTTCTCAATTTACGCAAAGTGCTCGTAGAGACGTTTTGTTGTTACTCAAATGACAGATCTGTGGTAGTAACAGAGGAAAATGCAAAATATTCCGAAAATTTTAATTTCTTGATTTACGCAAAGTTCTCGTAGAGACGTTCTGTTGCTACTCAAATGAAAGATCAGTGATAGTAATAGAGTAGAATGGAAAAAATTCCGAAAATATTGATTTCTCGATTTACGCAAAGTGCACGTAGAGACAGACGTTTTGTTGTTACTCAAATGATAGATCTGTAATAGTAACAGAAGAAAAAGAGAAAAATACCTAAAATTTTGATTTCTTGACTTACGCAAAGTGCTCGTAGAGACGTTTTGTTGCTACTCAAATGAAAGATCTGTGATAGTAATAGAGTAAAATGGAAAAAATTCCGAAAATTTTAATTTCTTGATTTACGCAAAGTACTCATAGAGACGTTTTGATGGTACTCAAATGACAGATCTGTGATAGTAACAGAGGAAATAGCAAAATATTCCGAAAATTTTAATTTCTCAATTTACGCAAAGTGCTCGAAGAGACGTTTTGTTGTTACTCAAATGACAGATCTGGGATAGTAACAGAGGAAAAACCAAAATATTCCGAAAATTTTAATTTCTTGATATACGCAAAGTACTCGTAGAGACGTTTTGTTGTTACTCAAATGACAGATCTGTGGTAGTAACAGAGGAAAAAGCAAAATGTTCCGAAAATTTTAATTTCTTGATTTAGCAAAGTACTCGTAGAGACGTTTTGTTGTTACTCAAATGACAGATCTGTGATAGTATCAGAGGAAAAAGCAAAATATTCCGAAAATTTTAATTTCTTGATTTACGCAAAGTGGTCGTAGAGACGTTCTGTTGCTACTCAAATGAAAGATCCGTGATAGTAATAGAGTAAAATGGAAAAAATTCCGAAAATATTGATTTCTCGATTTACACAAAGTGCTCGTAGAGACAGACGTTTTGTTGTTACTCAAATGATAGATCTGTAATAGTAACAGAAGAAAAAGATAAAAATTCCTAAAATTTTGATTTCTTGACTTACGCAAAGTGCTCGTAGAAACGTTTTGTTGCTACTCAAATGAAAGATCTGTGATAGTAATAGAGTAAAATGGAGAAAATTCCGAAAATTTTAATTTCTTGAATTACGCAAAGTACTCATAGAGACGTTTTGTTGGTACTCAAATGACAGATCTGTGATAGTAACAGAGGAAAAAGCAAAATATTAAGAAAATTTTAATTTCTTGATATACGCAAAGTACTCATAGAGACGTTTTGTTGTTACTCAAATGACAGATCTGTGATAGTAACAGAGGAAAAAGCAGAATATTCCGAAAATTTTAATTTCTTAATTTACGCAAAGTGCTCGTAGAGACGTTTTGTTGTTACTCAAATGACAGATCTGTCATAGTAACAGAGGAAAAAGAGAAAAATTCCTAAAATTTTGATTTCTTGACTTACGCAAAGTGCTCGTAGAGACGTTTTGTTGCTACTCAAATGAAAGATCTGTGATAGTAATAGAGTAAAATGGAAAAAATTCCGAAAATTTTAATTTCTTGATTTACGCAAAGTACTCGTAGAGACGTTTTGTTGTTACTCAAATGACAGATCTGTGATAGTAACTGAGGAAAAAGCAAAATATTCCGAAAATTTTAATTTCTCAATTTACGCAAAGTGCTCGTAGAGACGTTTTGTTGTTACTCAAATGACAGATCTGTGGTAGTAACAGTTGAAAAAGCAAAATATTCTGAAAATTTTAATTTCTTGATTTACGCAAAGTTCTCGTAGAGACGTTCTGTTGCTACTCAAATGAAAGATCCGTGATAGTAATAGAGCAAAATGGAAAAAATTCCGAAAATATTGATTTCTCGATTTACGCAAAGTGCTCGTAGAGACAGACGTTTTGTTGTTACTCAAATGATAGATCTGTAATAGTAACAGAAGAAAAAGAGAAAAATACCTAAAATTTTGATTTCTTGACTTACGCAAAGTGCTCGTAGAGACGTTTTGTTGCTACTCAAATGAAAGATCTGTGATAGTAATAGAGTAAAATGGAAAAAATTCAGAAAATTTTAATTTCTTGATTTACGCAAAGTACTCATAGAGACGTTTTAATGGTACTCAAATGACAGATCTGTGATAGTAACAGAGGAAAAAGCAAAATATTCCGAAAATTTTAATTTCTCAATTTACGCAAAGTGCTCGTAGAGACGTTTTGTTGTTACTCAAATGACAGATCTGTGATAGTAACAGAGGAAAGAGCAAAATATTCCGAAAATTTTAATTTCTTGATATACGCAAAGTACTCGTAGAGACGTTTTGTTGTTACTCAAATGACAGATCTGTGGTAGTAACTGAGGAAAAAGCAAAATATTCCGAAAATTTTAATTTCTTGATTTACGCAAAGTGGTCGTAGAGACGTTCTGTTGCTACTCAAATGAAAGATCCGTGATAGTAATAGAGTAAAATGGAAAAAATTCCGAAAATATTGATTTCTCGATTTACGCAAAGTGCTCGTAGAGACAGACGTTTTGTTGTTACTCAAATGATAGATCTGTAATAGTAACAGAAGAAAAAGATAAAAATTCCTAAAATTTTGATTTCTTGACTTACGCAAAGTGCTCGTAGAGACGTTTTGTTGCTACTCAAATGAAAGATCTGTGATAGTAATAGAGTAAAATGGAAAAAATTCAGAAAATTTTAATTTCTTGATTTACGCAAAGTACTCGTAGAGACGTTTTGTTGTTACTCAAATGACAGATCTGTGGTAGTAACAGAGGAAAAAGCAAAATATTCCGAAAATTTTAATTTCTTGATTTACGCAAAGTTCTCGTAGAGACGTTTTGTTGTTACTCAAATGCCAGATCTGTGATACCAACAGAGGAAAAAGCAAAATATTCCGAAAATTTTAATTTCTCAATTTACGCAAAGTGCTCGTAGAGACGTTTTGTTGTTACTCAAATGACAGATCTGTGGTAGTAACAGAGGAAAAAGCAAAATATTCCGAAAATTTTAATTTCTTGATTTACGCAAAGTACTCGTAGAGACGTTTTGTTGTTACTCAAATGACAGATCTGTGATAGTATCAGAGGAAAAAGCAAAATATTCCGAAAATTTTAATTTCTTGACTTACGCAAAGTGGTCGTAGAGACGTTCTGTTGCTACTCAAATGAAAGATCCGTGATAGTAATAGAGTAAAATGGAAAAAATTCCGAAAATATTGATTTCTCGATTTACACAAAGGGCTCGTAGAGACAGACGTTTTGTTGTTACTCAAATGATAGATCTGTAATAGTAACAGAAGAAAAAGATAAAAATTCCTAAAATTTTGATTTCTTGACTTACGCAAAGTGCTCGTAGAAACGTTTTGTTGCTACTCAAATGAAAGATCTGTGATAGTAATAGAGTAAAATGGAGAAAATTCCGAAAATTTTAATTTCTTGAATTACGCAAAGTACTCATAGAGACGTTTTGTTGGTACTCAAATGACAGATTTGTGATAGTAACAGAGGAAAAAGCAAAATATTCCGAAAATTTTAATTTATTGATTTACGCAAAGTACTCGTAGAGACGTTTTGTTGTTACTCAAATGACAGATCTGTGATAGTATCAGAGGAAAAAGCAAAATATTCCGAAAATTTTAATTTCTTGATTTACGCAAAGTTCTCGTAGAGACGTTTTGTTGTTACTCAAATGCCAGATCTGTGATAGCAACCGAGGAAAAAGCAAAATATTCCGAAAATTTTAATTTCTCAATTTACGCAAAGTGCTCGTAGAGACGTTTTGTTGTTACTCAAATGACAGATCTGTGGTAGTAACAGAGGAAAATGCAAAATATTCCGAAAATTTTAATTTCTTGATTTACGCAAAGTTCTCGTAGAGACGTTCTGTTGCTACTCAAATGAAAGATCAGTGATAGTAATAGAGTAGAATGGAAAATTCCGAAAATATTGATTTCTCGATTTACGCAAAGTGCACGTAGCGACAGACGTTTTGTTGTTACTCAAATGATAGATCTGTAATAGTAACAGAAGAAAAAGAGAAAAATACCTAAAATTTTGATTTCTTGACTTACGCAAAGTGCTCGTAGAGACGTTTTGTTGCTACTCAAATGAAAGATCTGTGATAGTAATAGAGTAAAATGGAAAAAATTCCGAAAATTTTAATTTCTTGATTTACGCAAAGTACTCGTAGAGACGTTTTGTTGTTACTCAAATGACAGATCTGTGATAGTAACTGAGGAAAAAGCAAAATATTCCGAAAATTTTAATTTCTCAATTTACGCAAAGTGCTCGTAGAGACGTTTTGTTGTTACTCAAATGACAGATCTGTGGTAGTAACAGTTGAAAAAGCAAAATATTCCGAAAATTTTAATTTCTTGATTTACGCAAAGTTCTCGTAGAGACGTTCTGTTGCTACTCAAATGAAAGATCCGTGATAGTAATAGAGCAAAATGGAAAAAATTCCGAAAATATTGATTTCTCGATTTACGCAAAGTGCTCGTAGAGACAGACGTTTTGTTGTTACTCAAATGATAGATCTGTAATAGTAACAGAAGAAAAAGAGAAAAATACCTAAAATTTTGATTTCTTGACTTACGCAAAGTGCTCGTAGAGACGTTTTGTTGCTACTCAAATGAAAGATCTGTGATAGTAATAGAGTAAAATGGAAAAAATTCAGAAAATTTTAATTTCTTGATTTACGCAAAGTACTCATAGAGACGTTTTGATGGTACTCAAATGACAGATCTGTGATAGTAACAGAGGAAAAAGCAAAATATTCCGAAAATTTTAATTTCTCAATTTACGCAAAGTGCTCGTAGAGACGTTTTGTTGTTACTCAAATGACAGATCTGTGATAGTAACAGAGGAAAAAGCAAAATATTCCGAAAATTTTAATTTCTTGATATACGCAAAGTACTCGTAGAGACGTTTTGTTGTTACTCAAATGACAGATCCGTGATAGTAACAGAGGAAAAAGCAAAATATTCCGAAAATTTTAATTTCTTGATTTACGCAAAGTTCTCGTTGAGACGTTTTGTTGTTACTCAAATGACAGATCTGTGGTAGTAACTGAGGAAAAAGCAAAATATTCCGAAAATTTTAATTTCTTGATTTACGCAAAGTGGTCGTAGAGACGTTCTGTTGCTACTCAAATGAAAGATCCGTGATAGTAATAGAGTAAAATGGAAAAAATTCCGAAAATATTGATTTCTCGATTTACGCAAAGTGCTCGTAGAGACAGACGTTTTGTTGTTACTCAAATGATAGATCTGTAATAGTAACAGAAGAAAAAGATAAAAATTCCTAACATTTTGATTTCTTGACTTACCCAAAGTGCTCGTAGAGACGTTTTGTTGCTACTCAAATGAAAGATCTGTGATAGTAATAGAGTAAAATGGAAAAAATTCCGAAAATTTTAATTTCTTGATTTACGCAAAGTACTCGTAGAGACGTTTTGTTGTTACTCAAATGACAGATCTGTGATAGTAACAGAGGAAAAAGCAAAATATTCCGAAAATTTTTATTTCTTGATTTACGCAATGTGGTCGTAGAGACGTTCTGTTGCTACTCAAATGAAAGATCCGTGATAGTAATAGAGTAAAATGGAAAAAATTCCGAAAATATTGATTTCTCGATTTACGCAAAGTGCTCGTAGAGACAGACGTTTTGTTGTTACTCAAATGATAGATCTGTAATAGTAACAGAAGAAAAAGATAAAAATTCCTAAAATTTTGATTTCTTGACTTACGCAAAGTGCTCGTAGAGACGTTTTGTTGCTACTCAAATGAAAGATCTGTGATAGTAATAGAGTAAAATGGAAAAAATTCAGAAAATTTTAATTTCTTGATTTACGCAAAGTACTCGTAGAGACGTTTTGTTGTTACTCAAATGACAGATCTGTGGTAGTAACAGAGGAAAAAGCAAAATATTCCGAAAATTTTAATTTCTTGATTTACGCAAAGTTCTCGTAGAGACGTTTTGTTGTTACTCAAATGCCAGATCTGTGATACCAACAGAGGAAAAAGCAAAATATTCCGAAAATTTTAATTTCTCAATTTACGCAAAGTGCTCGTAGAGACGTTTTGTTGTTACTCAAATGACAGATCTGTGGTAGTAACAGAGGAAAAAGCAAAATATTCCGAAAATTTTAATTTCTTGATTTACGCAAAGTACTCGTAGAGACGTTTTGTTGTTACTCAAATGACAGATCTGTGATAGTATCAGAGGAAAAAGCAAAATATTCCGAAAATTTTAATTTCTTGACTTACGCAAAGTGGTCGTAGAGACGTTCTGTTGCTACTCAAATGAAAGATCCGTGATAGTAATAGAGTAAAATGGAAAAAATTCCGAAAATATTGATTTCTCGATTTACACAAAGGGCTCGTAGAGACAGACGTTTTGTTGTTACTCAAATGATAGATCTGTAATAGTAACAGAATAAAAAGATAAAAATTCCTAAAATTTTGATTTCTTGACTTACGCAAAGTGCTCGTAGAAACGTTTTGTTGCTACTCAAATGAAAGATCTGTGATAGTAATAGAGTAAAATGGAGAAAATTCCGAAAATTTTAATTTCTTGAATTACGCAAAGTACTCATAGAGACGTTTTGTTGGTACTCAAATGACAGATTTGTGATAGTAACAGAGGAAAAAGCAAAATATTCCGAAAATTTTAATTTATTGATTTACGCAAAGTACTCGTAGAGACGTTTTGTTGTTACTCAAATGACAGATCTGTGATAGTATCAGAGGAAAAAGCAAAATATTCCGAAAATTTTAATTTCTTGATTTACGCAAAGTTCTCGTAGAGACGTTTTGTTGTTACTCAAATGCCAGATCTGTGATAGCAACCGAGGAAAAAGCAAAATATTCCGAAAATTTTAATTTCTCAATTTACGCAAAGTGCTCGTAGAGACGTTTTGTTGTTACTCAAATGACAGATCTGTGGTAGTAACAGAGGAAAATGCAAAATATTCCGAAAATTTTAATTTCTTGATTTACGCAAAGTTCTCGTAGAGACGTTCTGTTGCTACTCAAATGAAAGATCAGTGATAGTAATAGAGTAGAATGGAAAATTCCGAAAATATTGATTTCTCGATTTACGCAAAGTGCACGTAGAGACAGACGTTTTGTTGTTACTCAAATGATAGATCTGTAATAGTAACAGAAGAAAAAGAGAAAAATACCTAAAATTTTGATTTCTTGACTTACGCAAAGTGCTCGTAGAGACGTTTTGTTGCTACTCAAATGAAAGATCTGTGATAGTATTAGAGTAAAATGGAAAAAATTCCGAAAATTTTAATTTCTTGATTTACGCAAAGTACTCATAGAGACGTTTTGATGGTACTCAAATGACAGATCTGTGATAGTAACAGAGGAAATAGCAAAATATTCCGAAAATTTTAATTTCTCAATTTACGCAAAGTGCTCGTAGAGACGTTTTGTTGTTACTCAAATGACAGATCTGTGATAGTAACAGAGGAAAAAGCAAAATATTCCGAAAATTTTAATTTCTTGATATACGCAAAGTACTCGTAGAGACGTTTTGTTGTTACTCAAATGACAGATCTGTGGTAGTAACAGAGGAAAAAGCAAAATGTTCCGAAAATTTTAATTTCTTGATTTACGCAAAGTACTCGTAGAGACGTTTTGTTGTTACTCAAATGACAGATCTGTGATAGTATCAGAGGAAAAAGCAAAATATTCCGAAAATTTTAATTTCTTGATTTACGCAAAGTGGTCGTAGAGACGTTCTGTTGCTACTCAAATGAAAGATCCGTGATAGTAATAGAGTAAAATGGAAAAAATTCCGAAAATATTGATTTCTCGATTTACACAAAGTGCTCGTAGAGACAGACATTTTGTTGTTACTCAAATGATAGATCTGTAATAGTAACAGAAGAAAAAGATAAAAATTCCTAAAATTTTGATTTCTTGACTTACGCAAAGTGCTCGTAGAAACGTTTTGTTGCTACTCAAATGAAAGATCTGTGATAGTAATAGAGTAAAATGGAGAAAATTCCGAAAATTTTAATTTCTTGAATTACGCAAAGTACTCATAGAGACGTTTTGTTGTTACTCAAATGACAGATCTGTGGTAGTAACAGAGGAAAATGCAAAATATTCCGAAAATTTTAATTTCTTGATTTACGCAAAGTTCTCGTAGAGACGTTCTGTTGCTACTCAAATGAAAGATCAGTGATAGTAATAGAGTAGAATGGAAAATTCCGAAAATATTGATTTCTCGATTTACGCAAAGTGCACGTAGAGACAGACGTTTTGTTGTTACTCAAATGATAGATCTGTAATAGTAACAGAAGAAAAAGAGAAAAATACCTAAAATTTTGATTTCTTGACTTACGCAAAGTGCTCGTAGAGACGTTTTGTTGCTACTCAAATGAAAGATCTGTGATAGTAATAGAGTAAAATGGAAAAAATTCCGAAAATTTTAATTTCTTGATTTACGCAAAGTACTCATAGAGACGTTTTGATGGTACTCAAATGACAGATCTGTGATAGTAACAGAGGAAATAGCAAAATATTCCGAAAATTTTAATTTCTCAATTTACGCAAAGTGCTCGTAGAGACGTTTTGTTGTTACTCAAATGACAGATCTGTGATAGTAACCGAGGAAAAAGCAAAATATTCCGAAAATTTTAATTTCTTGATATACGCAAAGTACTCGTAGAGACGTTTTGTTGTTACTCAAATGACAGATCTGTGGTAGTAACAGAGGAAAAAGCAAAATGTTCCGAAAATTTTAATTTCTTGATTTACGCAAAGTACTCGTAGAGACGTTTTGTTGTTACTCAAATGACAGATCTGTGATAGTATCAGAGGAAAAAGCAAAATATTCCGAAAATTTTAATTTCTTGATTTACGCAAAGTGGTCGTAGAGACGTTCTGTTGCTACTCAAATGAAAGATCCGTGATAGTAATAGAGTAAAATGGAAAAAAATCCGAAAATATTGATTTCTCGATTTACACAAAGTGCTCGTAGAGACAGACATTTTGTTGTTACTCAAATGATAGATCTGTAATAGTAACAGAAGAAAAAGATAAAAATTCCTAAAATTTTGATTTCTTGACTTACGCAAAGTGCTCGTAGAAACGTTTTGTTGCTACTCAAATGAAAGATCTGTGATAGTAATAGAGTAAAATGGAGAAAATTCCGAAAATTTTAATTTCTTGAATTACGCAAAGTACTCATAGAGACGTTTTGTTGGTACTCAAATGACAGATCTGTGATAGTAACAGAGGAAAAAGCAAAATATTCCGAAAATTTTAATTTCTTGATATACGCAAAGTACTCGTAGAGACGTTTTGTTGTTACTCAAATGACGGATCTGTGGTAGTAACAGAGGAAAAAGCAAAATGTTCCGAAAATTTTAATTTCTTGATTTACGCAAAGTACTCGTAGAGACGTTTTGTTGTTACTCAAATGACAGATCTGTGATAGTATCAGAGGAAAAAGCAAAATATTCCGAAAATTTTAATTTCTTGATTTACGCAAAGTGGTCGTAGAGACGTTCTGTTGCTACTCAAATGAAAGATCCGTGATAGTAATAGAGTAAAATGGAAAAAATTCCGAAAATATTGATTTCTCGATTTACACAAAGTGCTCGTAGAGACAGACATTTTGTTGTTACTCAAATGATAGATCTGTAATAGTAACAGAAGAAAAAGATAAAAATTCCTAAAATTTTGATTTCTTGACTTACGCAAAGTGCTCGTAGAAACGTTTTGTTGCTACTCAAATGAAAGATCTGTGATAGTAATAGAGTAAAATGGAGAAAATTCCGAAAATTTTAATTTCTTGAATTACGCAAAGTACTCATAGAGACGTTTTGTTGTTACTCAAATGACAGATCTGTGGTAGTAACAGAGGAAAATGCAAAATATTCCGAAAATTTTAATTTCTTGATTTACGCAAAGTTCTCGTAGAGACGTTCTGTTGCTACTCAAATGAAAGATCAGTGATAGTAATAGAGTAGAATGGAAAATTCCGAAAATATTGATTTCTCGATTTACGCAAAGTGCACGTAGAGACAGACGTTTTGTTGTTACTCAAATGATAGATCTGTAATAGTAACAGAAGAAAAAGAGAAAAATACCTAAAATTTTGATTTCTTGACTTACGCAAAGTGCTCGTAGAGACGTTTTGTTGCTACTCAAATGAAAGATCTGTGATAGTAATAGAGTAAAATGGAAAAAATTCCGAAAATTTTAATTTCTTGATTTACGCAAAGTACTCATAGAGACGTTTTGATGGTACTCAAATGACAGATCTGTGATAGTAACAGAGGAAATAGCAAAATATTCCGAAAATTTTAATTTCTCAATTTACGCAAAGTGCTCGTAGAGACGTTTTGTTGTTACTCAAATGACAGATCTGTGATAGTAACAGAGGAAAAAGCAAAATATTCCGAAAATTTTAATTGCTTGATATACGCAAAGTACTCGTAGAGACGTTTTGTTGTTACTCAAATGACAGATCTGTGGTAGTAACAGAGGAAAAAGCAAAATGTTCCGAAAATTTTAATTTCTTGATTTACGCAAAGTACTCGTAGAGACGTTTTGTTGTTACTCAAATGACAGATCTGTGATAGTATCAGAGGAAAAAGCAAAATATTCCGAAAATTTTAATTTCTTGATTTACGCAAAGTGGTCGTAGAGACGTTCTGTTGCTACTCAAATGAAAGATCCGTGATAGTAATAGAGTAAAATGGAAAAAAATCCGAAAATATTGATTTCTCGATTTACACAAAGTGCTCGTAGAGACAGACATTTTGTTGTTACTCAAATGATAGATCTGTAATAGTAACAGAAGAAAAAGATAAAAATTCCTAAAATTTTGATTTCTTGACTTACGCAAAGTGCTCGTAGAAACGTTTTGTTGCTACTCAAATGAAAGATCTGTGATAGTAATAGAGTAAAATGGAGAAAATTCCGAAAATTTTAATTTCTTGAATTACGCAAAGTACTCATAGAGACGTTTTGTTGGTACTCAAATGACAGATCTGTGATAGTAACAGAGGAAAAAGCAAAATATTAAGAAAATTTTAATTTCTTGATATACGCAAAGTACTCATAGAGACGTTTTGTTGTTACTCAAATGACAGATCTGTGATAGTAACAGAGGAAAAAGCAGAATATTCCGAAAATTTTAATTTCTTGATTTACGCAAAGTGCTCGTAGAGACGTTTTGTTGTTACTCAAATGACAGATCTGTCATAGTAACAGAGGATAAAGAGAAAAATTCCTAAAATTTTGATTTCTTGACTTACGCAAAGTGCTCGTAGAGACGTTTTGTTGCTACTCAAATGAAAGATTTGTGATAGTAATAGAGTAAAATGGAAAAAATTCCGAAAATTTTAATTTCTTGATTTACGCAAAGTACTCGTAGAGACGTTTTGTTGGTACTCAAATGACAGATCTGTGATAGTAACAGAGGAAAAAGTAAAATATTGTGAAAATTTTAATTTCTTGATTTACGCAAAGTACTCGTAGAGACGTTTTGTTGTTACTCAAATGACAGATCTGTGATAGTAACTGAGGAAAAAGCAAAATATTCCGAAAATTTTAATTTCTCAATTTACGCAAAGTGCTCGTAGAGACGTTTTGTTGTTACTCAAATGACAGATCTGTGGTAGTAACAGTTGAAAAAGCAAAATATTCCGAAAATTTTAATTTCTTGATTTACGCAAAGTTCTCGTAGAGACGTTCTGTTGCTACTCAAATGAAAGATCCGTGATAGTAATAGAGCAAAATGGAAAAAATTCCGAAAATATTGATTTCTCGATTTACGCAAAGTGCTCGTAGAGACAGACGTTTTGTTGTTACTCAAATGATAGATCTGTAATAGTAACAGAAGAAAAAGAGAAAAATACCTAAAATTTTGATTTCTTGACTTACCCAAAGTGCTCGTAGAGACGTTTTGTTGCTACTCAAATGAAAGATCTGTGATAGTAATAGAGTAAAATGGAAAAAATTCAGAAAATTTTAATTTCTTGATTTACGCAAAGTACTCATAGAGACGTTTTGATGGTACTCAAATGACATATCTGTGATAGTAACAGAGGAAAAAGCAAAATATTCCGAAAATTTTAATTTCTCAATTTACGCAACGTAGAGACGTTTTGTTGTTACTCAAATGACAGATCTGTGATAGTAACAGAGGAAAAAGCAAAATATTCCGAAAATTTTAATTTCTTGATATGCGCAAAGTACTCGTAGAGACGTTTTGTTGTTACTCAAATGACAGATCCGTGATAGTAACAGAGGAAAAAGCAAAATATTCCGAAAATTTTAATTTCTTGATTTACGCAAAGTTCTCGTTGAGACGTTTTGTTGTTACTCAAATGACAGATCTGTGGTAGTAACTGAGGAAAAAGCAAAATATTCCGAAAATTTTAATTTCTTGATTTACGCAAAGTACTCGTAGAGACGTTTTGTTGTTACTCAAATGACAGATCTGTGATAGTATCAGAGGAAAAAGCAAAATATTCCGAAAATTTTAATTTCTTGATTTACGCAAAGTGGTCGTAGAGACGTTCTGTTGCTACTCAAATGAAAGATCCGTGATAGTAATAGAGTAAAATGGAAAAAATTCCGAAAATATTGATTTCTCGATTTACACAAAGTGCTCGTAGAGACAGACATTTTGTTGTTACTCAAATGATAGATCTGTAATAGTAACAGAAGAAAAAGATAAAAATTCCTAAAATTTTGATTTCTTGACTTACGCAAAGTGCTCGTAGAAACGTTTTGTTGCTACTCAAATGAAAGATCTGTGATAGTAATAGAGTAAAATGGAGAAAATTCCGAAAATTTTAATTTCTTGAATTACGCAAAGTACTCATAGAGACGTTTTGTTGTTACTCAAATGACAGATCTGTGGTAGTAACAGAGGAAAATGCAAAATATTCCGAAAATTTTAATTTCTTGATTTACGCAAAGTTCTCGTAGAGACGTTCTGTTGCTACTCAAATGAAAGATCAGTGATAGTAATAGAGTAGAATGGAAAATTCCGAAAATATTGATTTCTCGATTTACGCAAAGTGCACGTAGAGACAGACGTTTTGTTGTTACTCAAATGATAGATCTGTAATAGTAACAGAAGAAAAAGAGAAAAATACCTAAAATTTTGATTTCTTGACTTACGCAAAGTGCTCGTAGAGACGTTTTGTTGCTACTCAAATGAAAGATCTGTGATAGTAATAGAGTAAAATGGAAAAAATTCCGAAAATTTTAATTTCTTGATTTACGCAAAGTACTCATAGAGACGTTTTGATGGTACTCAAATGACAGATCTGTGATAGTAACAGAGGAAATAGCAAAATATTCCGAAAATTTTAATTTCTCAATTTACGCAAAGTGCTCGTAGAGACGTTTTGTTGTTACTCAAATGACAGATCTGTGATAGTAACAGAGGAAAAAGCAAAATATTCCGAAAATTTTAATTTCTTGATATACGCAAAGTACTCGTAGAGACGTTTTGTTGTTACTCAAATGACAGATCTGTGGTAGTAACAGAGGAAAAAGCAAAATGTTCCGAAAATTTTAATTTCTTGATTTACGCAAAGTACTCGTAGAGACGTTTTGTTGTTACTCAAATGACAGATCTGTGATAGTATCAGAGGAAAAAGCAAAATATTCCGAAAATTTTAATTTCTTGATTTACGCAAAGTGGTCGTAGAGACGTTCTGTTGCTACTCAAATGAAAGATCCGTGATAGTAATAGAGTAAAATGGAAAAAAATCCGAAAATATTGATTTCTCGATTTACACAAAGTGCTCGTAGAGACAGACATTTTGTTGTTACTCAAATGATAGATCTGTAATAGTAACAGAAGAAAAAGATAAAAATTCCTAAAATTTTGATTTCTTGACTTACGCAAAGTGCTCGTAGAAACGTTTTGTTGCTACTCAAATGAAAGATCTGTGATAGTAATAGAGTAAAATGGAGAAAATTCCGAAAATTTTAATTTCTTGAATTACGCAAAGTACTCATAGAGACGTTTTGTTGGTACTCAAATGACAGATCTGTGATAGTAACAGAGGAAAAAGCAAAATATTAAGAAAATTTTAATTTCTTGATATACGCAAAGTACTCATAGAGACGTTTTGTTGTTACTCAAATGACAGATCTGTGATAGTAACAGAGGAAAAAGCAGAATATTCCGAAAATTTTAATTTCTTGATTTACGCAAAGTGCTCGTAGAGACGTTTTGTTGTTACTCAAATGACAGATCTGTCATAGTAACAGAGGATAAAGAGAAAAATTCCTAAAATTTTGATTTCTTGACTTACGCAAAGTGCTCGTAGAGACGTTTTGTTGCTACTCAAATGAAAGATTTGTGATAGTAATAGAGTAAAATGGAAAAAATTCCGAAAATTTTAATTTCTTGATTTACGCAAAGTACTCGTAGAGACGTTTTGTTGGTACTCAAATGACAGATCTGTGATAGTAACAGAGGAAAAAGTAAAATATTGTGAAAATTTTAATTTCTTGATTTACGCAAAGTACTCGTAGAGACGTTTTGTTGTTACTCAAATGACAGATCTGTGATAGTAACTGAGGAAAAAGCAAAATATTCCGAAAATTTTAATTTCTCAATTTACGCAAAGTGCTCGTAGAGACGTTTTGTTGTTACTCAAATGACAGATCTGTGGTAGTAACAGTTGAAAAAGCAAAATATTCCGAAAATTTTAATTTCTTGATTTACGCAAAGTGGTCGTAGAGACGTTCTGTTGCTACTCAAATGAAAGATCCGTGATAGTAATAGAGTAAAATGGAAAAAATTCCGAAAATATTGATTTCTCGATTTACACAAAGTGCTCGTAGAGACAGACATTTTGTTGTTACTCAAATGATAGATCTGTAATAGTAACAGAAGAAAAAGAGAAAAATACCTAAAATTTTGATTTCTTGACTTACGCAAAGTGCTCGTAGAGACGTTTTGTTGCTACTCAAATGAAAGATCTGTGATAGTAATAGAGTAAAATGGAAAAAATTCCGAAAATTTTAATTTCTTGATTTACGCAAAGTACTCATAGAGACGTTTTGATGGTACTCAAATGACAGATCTGTGATAGTAACAGAGGAAATAGCAAAATATTCCGAAAATTTTAATTTCTCAATTTACGCAAAGTGCTCGTAGAGACGTTTTGTTGTTACTCAAATGACAGATCTGTGATAGTAACAGAGGAAAAAGCAAAATATTCCGAAAATTTTAATTTCTTGATATACGCAAAGTACTCGTAGAGACGTTTTGTTGTTACTCAAATGACAGATCTGTGGTAGTAACAGAGGAAAAAGCAAAATGTTCCGAAAATTTTAATTTCTTGATTTACGCAAAGTACTCGTAGAGACGTTTTGTTGTTACTCAAATGACAGATCTGTGATAGTATCAGAGGAAAAAGCAAAATATTCCGAAAATTTTAATTTCTTGATTTACGCAAAGTGGTCGTAGAGACGTTCTGTTGCTACTCAAATGAAAGATCCGTGATAGTAATAGAGTAAAATGGAAAAAATTCCGAAAATATTGATTTCTCGATTTACACAAAGTGCTCGTAGAGACAGACATTTTGTTGTTACTCAAATGATAGATCTGTAATAGTAACAGAAGAAAAAGATAAAAATTCCTAAAATTTTGATTTCTTGACTTACGCAAAGTGCTCGTAGAAACGTTTTGTTGCTACTCAAATGAAAGATCTGTGATAGTAATAGAGTAAAATGGAGAAAATTCCGAAAATTTTAATTTCTTGAATTACGCAAAGTACTCATAGAGACGTTTTGTTGTTACTCAAATGACAGATCTGTGGTAGTAACAGAGGAAAATGCAAAATATTCCGAAAATTTTAATTTCTTGATTTACGCAAAGTTCTCGTAGAGACGTTCTGTTGCTACTCAAATGAAAGATCAGTGATAGTAATAGAGTAGAATGGAAAATTCCGAAAATATTGATTTCTCGATTTACGCAAAGTGCACGTAGAGACAGACGTTTTGTTGTTACTCAAATGATAGATCTGTAATAGTAACAGAAGAAAAAGAGAAAAATACCTAAAATTTTGATTTCTTGACTTACGCAAAGTGCTCGTAGAGACGTTTTGTTGCTACTCAAATGAAAGATCTGTGATAGTAATAGAGTAAAATGGAAAAAATTCCGAAAATTTTAATTTCTTGATTTACGCAAAGTACTCATAGAGACGTTTTGATGGTACTCAAATGACAGATCTGTGATAGTAACAGAGGAAATAGCAAAATATTCCGAAAATTTTAATTTCTCAATTTACGCAAAGTGCTCGTAGAGACGTTTTGTTGTTACTCAAATGACAGATCTGTGATAGTAACAGAGGAAAAAGCAAAATATTCCGAAAATTTTAATTGCTTGATATACGCAAAGTACTCGTAGAGACGTTTTGTTGTTACTCAAATGACAGATCTGTGGTAGTAACAGAGGAAAAAGCAAAATGTTCCGAAAATTTTAATTTCTTGATTTACGCAAAGTACTCGTAGAGACGTTTTGTTGTTACTCAAATGACAGATCTGTGATAGTATCAGAGGAAAAAGCAAAATATTCCGAAAATTTTAATTTCTTGATTTACGCAAAGTGGTCGTAGAGACGTTCTGTTGCTACTCAAATGAAAGATCCGTGATAGTAATAGAGTAAAATGGAAAAAAATCCGAAAATATTGATTTCTCGATTTACACAAAGTGCTCGTAGAGACAGACATTTTGTTGTTACTCAAATGATAGATCTGTAATAGTAACAGAAGAAAAAGATAAAAATTCCTAAAATTTTGATTTCTTGACTTACGCAAAGTGCTCGTAGAAACGTTTTGTTGCTACTCAAATGAAAGATCTGTGATAGTAATAGAGTAAAATGGAGAAAATTCCGAAAATTTTAATTTCTTGAATTACGCAAAGTACTCATAGAGACGTTTTGTTGGTACTCAAATGACAGATCTGTGATAGTAACAGAGGAAAAAGCAAAATATTAAGAAAATTTTAATTTCTTGATATACGCAAAGTACTCATAGAGACGTTTTGTTGTTACTCAAATGACAGATCTGTGATAGTAACAGAGGAAAAAGCAGAATATTCCGAAAATTTTAATTTCTTGATTTACGCAAAGTGCTCGTAGAGACGTTTTGTTGTTACTCAAATGACAGATCTGTCATAGTAACAGAGGATAAAGAGAAAAATTCCTAAAATTTTGATTTCTTGACTTACGCAAAGTGCTCGTAGAGACGTTTTGTTGCTACTCAAATGAAAGATTTGTGATAGTAATAGAGTAAAATGGAAAAAATTCCGAAAATTTTAATTTCTTGATTTACGCAAAGTACTCGTAGAGACGTTTTGTTGGTACTCAAATGACAGATCTGTGATAGTAACAGAGGAAAAAGTAAAATATTGTGAAAATTTTAATTTCTTGATTTACGCAAAGTACTCGTAGAGACGTTTTGTTGTTACTCAAATGACAGATCTGTGATAGTAACTGAGGAAAAAGCAAAATATTCCGAAAATTTTAATTTCTCAATTTACGCAAAGTGCTCGTAGAGACGTTTTGTTGTTACTCAAATGACAGATCTGTGGTAGTAACAGTTGAAAAAGCAAAATATTCCGAAAATTTTAATTTCTTGATTTACGCAAAGTTCTCGTAGAGACGTTCTGTTGCTACTCAAATGAAAGATCCGTGATAGTAATAGAGCAAAATGGAAAAAATTCCGAAAATATTGATTTCTCGATTTACGCAAAGTGCTCGTAGAGACAGACGTTTTGTTGTTACTCAAATGATAGATCTGTAATAGTAACAGAAGAAAAAGAGAAAAATACCTAAAATTTTGATTTCTTGACTTACCCAAAGTGCTCGTAGAGACGTTTTGTTGCTACTCAAATGAAAGATCTGTGATAGTAATAGAGTAAAATGGAAAAAATTCAGAAAATTTTAATTTCTTGATTTACGCAAAGTACTCATAGAGACGTTTTGATGGTACTCAAATGACATATCTGTGATAGTAACAGAGGAAAAAGCAAAATATTCCGAAAATTTTAATTTCTCAATTTACGCAACGTAGAGACGTTTTGTTGTTACTCAAATGACAGATCTGTGATAGTAACAGAGGAAAAAGCAAAATATTCCGAAAATTTTAATTTCTTGATATGCGCAAAGTACTCGTAGAGACGTTTTGTTGTTACTCAAATGACAGATCCGTGATAGTAACAGAGGAAAAAGCAAAATATTCCGAAAATTTTAATTTCTTGATTTACGCAAAGTTCTCGTTGAGACGTTTTGTTGTTACTCAAATGACAGATCTGTGGTAGTAACTGAGGAAAAAGCAAAATATTCCGAAAATTTTAATTTCTTGATTTACGCAAAGTACTCGTAGAGACGTTTTGTTGTTACTCAAATGACAGATCTGTGATAGTATCAGAGGAAAAAGCAAAATATTCCGAAAATTTTAATTTCTTGATTTACGCAAAGTGGTCGTAGAGACGTTCTGTTGCTACTCAAATGAAAGATCCGTGATAGTAATAGAGTAAAATGGAAAAAATTCCGAAAATATTGATTTCTCGATTTACACAAAGTGCTCGTAGAGACAGACATTTTGTTGTTACTCAAATGATAGATCTGTAATAGTAACAGAAGAAAAAGATAAAAATTCCTAAAATTTTGATTTCTTGACTTACGCAAAGTGCTCGTAGAAACGTTTTGTTGCTACTCAAATGAAAGATCTGTGATAGTAATAGAGTAAAATGGAGAAAATTCCGAAAATTTTAATTTCTTGAATTACGCAAAGTACTCATAGAGACGTTTTGTTGTTACTCAAATGACAGATCTGTGGTAGTAACAGAGGAAAATGCAAAATATTCCGAAAATTTTAATTTCTTGATTTACGCAAAGTTCTCGTAGAGACGTTCTGTTGCTACTCAAATGAAAGATCAGTGATAGTAATAGAGTAGAATGGAAAATTCCGAAAATATTGATTTCTCGATTTACGCAAAGTGCACGTAGAGACAGACGTTTTGTTGTTACTCAAATGATAGATCTGTAATAGTAACAGAAGAAAAAGAGAAAAATACCTAAAATTTTGATTTCTTGACTTACGCAAAGTGCTCGTAGAGACGTTTTGTTGCTACTCAAATGAAAGATCTGTGATAGTAATAGAGTAAAATGGAAAAAATTCCGAAAATTTTAATTTCTTGATTTACGCAAAGTACTCATAGAGACGTTTTGATGGTACTCAAATGACAGATCTGTGATAGTAACAGAGGAAATAGCAAAATATTCCGAAAATTTTAATTTCTCAATTTACGCAAAGTGCTCGTAGAGACGTTTTGTTGTTACTCAAATGACAGATCTGTGATAGTAACAGAGGAAAAAGCAAAATATTCCGAAAATTTTAATTTCTTGATATACGCAAAGTACTCGTAGAGACGTTTTGTTGTTACTCAAATGACAGATCTGTGGTAGTAACAGAGGAAAAAGCAAAATGTTCCGAAAATTTTAATTTCTTGATTTACGCAAAGTACTCGTAGAGACGTTTTGTTGTTACTCAAATGACAGATCTGTGATAGTATCAGAGGAAAAAGCAAAATATTCCGAAAATTTTAATTTCTTGATTTACGCAAAGTGGTCGTAGAGACGTTCTGTTGCTACTCAAATGAAAGATCCGTGATAGTAATAGAGTAAAATGGAAAAAAATCCGAAAATATTGATTTCTCGATTTACACAAAGTGCTCGTAGAGACAGACATTTTGTTGTTACTCAAATGATAGATCTGTAATAGTAACAGAAGAAAAAGATAAAAATTCCTAAAATTTTGATTTCTTGACTTACGCAAAGTGCTCGTAGAAACGTTTTGTTGCTACTCAAATGAAAGATCTGTGATAGTAATAGAGTAAAATGGAGAAAATTCCGAAAATTTTAATTTCTTGAATTACGCAAAGTACTCATAGAGACGTTTTGTTGGTACTCAAATGACAGATCTGTGATAGTAACAGAGGAAAAAGCAAAATATTAAGAAAATTTTAATTTCTTGATATACGCAAAGTACTCATAGAGACGTTTTGTTGTTACTCAAATGACAGATCTGTGATAGTAACAGAGGAAAAAGCAGAATATTCCGAAAATTTTAATTTCTTGATTTACGCAAAGTGCTCGTAGAGACGTTTTGTTGTTACTCAAATGACAGATCTGTCATAGTAACAGAGGATAAAGAGAAAAATTCCTAAAATTTTGATTTCTTGACTTACGCAAAGTGCTCGTAGAGACGTTTTGTTGCTACTCAAATGAAAGATTTGTGATAGTAATAGAGTAAAATGGAAAAAATTCCGAAAATTTTAATTTCTTGATTTACGCAAAGTACTCGTAGAGACGTTTTGTTGGTACTCAAATGACAGATCTGTGATAGTAACAGAGGAAAAAGTAAAATATTGTGAAAATTTTAATTTCTTGATTTACGCAAAGTACTCGTAGAGACGTTTTGTTGTTACTCAAATGACAGATCTGTGATAGTAACTGAGGAAAAAGCAAAATATTCCGAAAATTTTAATTTCTCAATTTACGCAAAGTGCTCGTAGAGACGTTTTGTTGTTACTCAAATGACAGATCTGTGGTAGTAACAGTTGAAAAAGCAAAATATTCCGAAAATTTTAATTTCTTGATTTACGCAAAGTTCTCGTAGAGACGTTCTGTTGCTACTCAAATGAAAGATCCGTGATAGTAATAGAGCAAAATGGAAAAAATTCCGAAAATATTGATTTCTCGATTTACGCAAAGTGCTCGTAGAGACAGACGATTTGTTGTTACTCAAATGATAGATCTGTAATAGTAACAGAAGAAAAAGAGAAAAATACCTAAAATTTTGATTTCTTGACTTACGCAAAGTGCTCGTAGAGACGTTTTGTTGCTACTCAAATGAAAGATCTGTGATAGTAATAGAGTAAAATGGAAAAAATTCAGAAAATTTTAATTTCTTGATTTACGCAAAGTACTCATAGAGACGTTTTGATGGTACTCAAATGACATATCTGTGATAGTAACAGAGGAAAAAGCAAAATATTCCGAAAATTTTAATTTCTCAATTTACGCAACGTAGAGACGTTTTGTTGTTACTCAAATGACAGATCTGTGATAGTAACAGGAAAAAGCAAAATATTCCGAAAATTTTAATTTCTTGATATGCGCAAAGTACTCGTAGAGACGTTTTGTTGTTACTCAAATGACAGATCCGTGATAGTAACAGAGGAAAAAGCAAAATATTCCGAAAATTTTAATTTCTTGATTTACGCAAAGTTCTCGTTGAGACGTTTTGTTGTTACTCAAATGACAGATCTGTGGTAGTAACTGAGGAAAAAGCAAAATATTCCGAAAATTTTAATTTCTTGATTTACGCAAAGTGGTCGTAGAGACGTTCTGTTGCTACTCAAATGAAAGATCCGTGATAGTAATAGAGTAAAATGGAAAAAATTCCGAAAATATTGATTTCTCGATTTACGCAAAGTGCTCGTAGAGACAGACGTTTTGTTGTTACTCAAATGATAGATCTGTAATAGTAACAGAAGAAAAAGATAAAAATTCCTAACATTTTGATTTCTTGACTTACCCAAAGTGCTCGTAGAGACGTTTTGTTGCTACTCAAATGAAAGATCTGTGATAGTAATAGAGTAAAATGGAAAAAATTCCGAAAATTTTAATTTCTTGATTTACGCAAAGTACTCGTAGAGACGTTTTGTTGTTACTCAAATGACAGATCTGTGATAGTAACAGAGGAAAAAGCAAAATATTCCGAAAATTTTTATTTCTTGATTTACGCAATGTGGTCGTAGAGACGTTCTGTTGCTACTCAAATGAAAGATCCGTGATAGTAATAGAGTAAAATGGAAAAAATTCCGAAAATATTGATTTCTCGATTTACGCAAAGTGCTCGTAGAGACAGACGTTTTGTTGTTACTCAAATGATAGATCTGTAATAGTAACAGAAGAAAAAGATAAAAATTCCTAAAATTTTGATTTCTTGACTTACGCAAAGTGCTCGTAGAGACGTTTTGTTGCTACTCAAATGAAAGATCTGTGATAGTAATAGAGTAAAATGGAAAAAATTCAGAAAATTTTAATTTCTTGATTTACGCAAAGTACTCGTAGAGAAGTTTTGTTGTTACTCAAATGACAGATCTGTGGTAGTAACAGAGGAAAAAGCAAAATATTCCGAAAATTTTAATTTCTTGATTTACGCAAAGTTCTCGTAGAGACGTTTTGTTGTTACTCAAATGCCAGATCTGTGATACCAACAGAGGAAAAAGCAAAATATTCCGAAAATTTTAATTTCTCAATTTACGCAAAGTGCTCGTAGAGACGTTTTGTTGTTACTCAAATGACAGATCTGTGGTAGTAACAGAGGAAAAACCAAAATATTCCGAAAATTTTAATTTCTTGATTTACGCAAAGTACTCGTATAGACGTTTTGTTGTTACTCAAATGACAGATCTGTGATAGTATCAGAGGAAAAAGCAAAATATTCCGAAAATTTTAATTTCTTGATTTACGCAAAGTGGTCGTAGAGACGTTCTGTTGCTACTCAAATGAAAGATCCGTGATAGTAATAGAGTAAAATGGAAAAAATTCCGAAAATATTGATTTCTCGATTTACGCAAAGTGCTCGTAGAGACAGACGTTTTGTTGTTACTCAAATGATAGATCTGTAATAGTAACAGAAGAAAAAGATAAAAATTCCTAAAATTTTGATTTCTTGACTTACGCAAAGTGCTCGTAGAGACGTTTTGTTGCTACTCAAATGACAGATCTGTGGTAGTAACAGAGGAAAAAGCAAAATATTCCGAAAATTTTAATTTCTTGATTTACGCAAAGTTCTCGTAGAGACGTTTTGTTGTTACTCAAATGCCAGATCTGTGATACCAACAGAGGAAAAAGCAAAATATTCCGAAAATTTTAATTTCTCAATTTACGCAAAGTGCTCGTAGAGACGTTTTGTTGTTACTCAAATGACAGATCTGTGGTAGTAACAGAGGAAAAAGCAAAATATTCCGAAAATTTTAATTTCTTGATTTACGCAAAGTACTCGTAGAGACGTTTTGTTGTTACTCAAATGACAGATCTGTGATAGTATCAGAGGAAAAAGCAAAATATTCCGAAAATTTTAATTTCTTGACTTACGCAAAGTGGTCGTAGAGACGTTCTGTTGCTACTCAAATGAAAGATCCGTGATAGTAATAGAGTAAAATGGAAAAAATTCCGAAAATATTGATTTCTCGATTTACACAAAGGGCTCGTAGAGACAGACGTTTTGTTGTTACTCAAATGATAGATCTGTAATAGTAACAGAAGAAAAAGATAAAAATTCCTAAAATTTTGATTTCTTGACTTACGCAAAGTGCTCGTAGAAACGTTTTGTTGCTACTCAAATGAAAGATCTGTGATAGTAATAGAGTAAAATGGAGAAAATTCCGAAAATTTTAATTTCTTGAATTACGCAAAGTACTCATAGAGACGTTTTGTTGGTACTCAAATGACAGATTTGTGATAGTAACAGAGGAAAAAGCAAAATATTCCGAAAATTTTAATTTATTGATTTACGCAAAGTACTCGTAGAGACGTTTTGTTGTTACTCAAATGACAGATCTGTGATAGTATCAGAGGAAAAAGCAAAATATTCCGAAAATTTTAATTTCTTGATTTACGCAAAGTTCTCGTAGAGACGTTCTGTTGCTACTCAAATGAATGATCAGTGATAGTAATAGAGTAGAATGGAAAATTCCGAAAATATTGATTTCTCGATTTACGCAAAGTGCACGTAGAGACAGACGTTTTGTTGTTACTCAAATGATAGATCTGTAATAGTAACAGAAGAAAAAGAGAAAAATACCTAAAATTTTGATTTCTTGACTTACGCAAAGTGCTCGTAGAGACGTTTTGTTGCTACTCAAATGAAAGATCTGTGATAGTAATAGAGTAAAATGGAAAAAATTCCGAAAATTTTAATTTCTTGATTTACGCAAAGTACTCATAGAGACGTTTTGATGGTACTCAAATGACAGATCTGTGATAGTAACAGAGGAAATAGCAAAATATTCCGAAAATTTTAATTTCTCAATTTACGCAAAGTGCTCGTAGAGACGTTTTGTTGTTACTCAAATGACAGATCTGTGATAGTAACAGAGGAAAAAGCAAAATATTCCGAAAATTTTAATTTCTTGATATACGCAAAGTACTCGTAGAGACGTTTTGTTGTTACTCAAATGACAGATCTGTGGTAGTAACAGAGGAAAAAGCAAAATGTTCCGAAAATTTTAATTTCTTGATTTACGCAAAGTACTCGTAGAGACGTTTTGTTGTTACTCAAATGACAGATCTGTGATAGTATCAGAGGAAAAAGCAAAATATTCCGAAAATTTTAATTTCTTGATTTACGCAAAGTGGTCGTAGAGACGTTCTGTTGCTACTCAAATGAAAGATCCGTGATAGTAATAGAGTAAAATGGAAAAAATTCCGAAAATATTTATTTCTCGATTTACACAAAGTGCTCGTAGAGACAGACATTTTGTTGTTACTCAAATGATAGATCTGTAATAGTAACAGAAGAAAAAGATAAAAATTCCTAAAATTTTGATTTCTTGACTTACGCAAAGTGCTCGTAGAAACGTTTTGTTGCTACTCAAATGAAAGATCTGTGATAGTAATAGAGTAAAATGGAGAAAATTCCGAAAATTTTAATTTCTTGAATTACGCAAAGTACTCATAGAGACGTTTTGTTGTTACTCAAATGACAGATCTGTGGTAGTAACAGAGGAAAATGCAAAATATTCCGAAAATTTTAATTTCTTGATTTACGCAAAGTTCTCGTAGAGACGTTCTGTTGCTACTCAAATGAAAGATCAGTGATAGTAATAGAGTAGAATGGAAAATTCCGAAAATATTGATTTCTCGATTTACGCAAAGTGCACGTAGAGACAGACGTTTTGTTGTTACTCAAATGATAGATCTGTAATAGTAACAGAAGAAAAAGAGAAAAATACCTAAAATTTTGATTTCTTGACTTACGCAAAGTGCTCGTAGAGACGTTTTGTTGCTACTCAAATGAAAGATCTGTGATAGTAATAGAGTAAAATGGAAAAAATTCAGAAAATTTTAATTTCTTGATTTACGCAAAGTACTCATAGAGACGTTTTGTTGGTACTCAAATGACAGATCTGTGATAGTAACAGAGGAAAAAGCAAAATATTAAGAAAATTTTAATTTCTTGATATACGCAAAGTACTCATAGAGACGTTTTGTTGTTACTCAAATGACAGATCTGTGATAGTAACAGAGGAAAAAGCAGAATATTCCGAAAATTTTAATTTCTTGATTTACGCAAAGTGCTCGTAGAGACGTTTTGTTGTTACTCAAATGACAGATCTGTCATAGTAACAGAGGATAAAGAGAAAAATTCCTAAAATTTTGATTTCTTGACTTACGCAAAGTGCTCGTAGAGACGTTTTGTTGCTACTCAAATGAAAGATTTGTGATAGTAATAGAGTAAAATGGAAAAAATTCCGAAAATTTTAATTTCTTGATTTACGCAAAGTACTCGTAGAGACGTTTTGTTGGTACTCAAATGACAGATCTGTGATAGTAACAGAGGAAAAAGTAAAATATTGTGAAAATTTTAATTTCTTGATTTACGCAAAGTACTCGTAGAGACGTTTTGTTGTTACTCAAATGACAGATCTGTGATAGTAACTGAGGAAAAAGCAAAATATTCCGAAAATTTTAATTTCTCAATTTACGCAAAGTGCTCGTAGAGACGTTTTGTTGTTACTCAAATGACAGATCTGTGGTAGTAACAGTTGAAAAAGCAAAATATTCCGAAAATTTTAATTTCTTGATTTACGCAAAGTTCTCGTAGAGACGTTCTGTTGCTACTCAAATGAAAGATCCGTGATAGTAATAGAGCAAAATGGAAAAAATTCCGAAAATATTGATTTCTCGATTTACGCAAAGTGCTCGTAGAGACAGACGTTTTGTTGTTACTCAAATGATAGATCTGTAATAGTAACAGAAGAAAAAGAGAAAAATACCTAAAATTTTGATTTCTTGACTTACGCAAAGTGCTCGTAGAGACGTTTTGTTGCTACTCAAATGAAAGTTCTGTGATAGTAATAGAGTAAAATGGAAAAAATTCAGAAAATTTTAATTTCTTGATTTACGCAAAGTACTCATAGAGACGTTTTGATGGTACTCAAATGACATATCTGTGATAGTAACAGAGGAAAAAGCAAAATATTCCGAAAATTTTAATTTCTCAATTTACGCAAAGTGCTCGTAGAGACGTTTTGTTGTTACTCAAATGACAGATCTGTGATAGTAACAGAGGAAAAAGCAAAATATTCCGAAAATTTTAATTTCTTGATATACGCAAAGTACTCGTAGAGACGTTTTGTTGTTACTCAAATGACAGATCCGTGATAGCAACAGAGGAAAAAGCAAAATATTCCGAAAATTTTAATTTCTTGATTTACGCAAAGTTCTCGTTGAGACGTTTTGTTGTTACTCAAATGACAGATCTGTGGTAGTAACTGAGGAAAAAGCAAAATATTCCGAAAATTTTAATTTCTTGATTTACGCAAAGTGGTCGTAGAGACGTTCTGTTGCTACTCAAATGAAAGATCCGTGATAGTAATAGAGTAAAATGGAAAAAATTCCGAAAATATTGATTTCTCGATTTACGCAAAGTGCTCGTAGAGACAGACGTTTTGTTGTTACTCAAATGATAGATCTGTAATAGTAACAGAAGAAAAAGATAAAAATTCCTAACATTTTGATTTCTTGACTTACCCAAAGTGCTCGTAGAGACGTTTTGTTGCTACTCAAATGAAAGATCTGTGATAGTAATAGAGTAAAATGGAAAAAATTCCGAAAATTTTAATTTCTTGATTTACGCAAAGTACTCGTAGAGACGTTTTGTTGTTACTCAAATGACAGATCTGTGATAGTAACAGAGGAAAAAGCAAAATATTCCGAAAATTTTTATTTCTTGATTTACGCAATGTGGTCGTAGAGACGTTCTGTTGCTACTCAAATGAAAGATCCGTGATAGTAATAGAGTAAAATGGAAAAAATTCCGAAAATATTGATTTCTCGATTTACGCAAAGTGCTCGTAGAGACAGACGTTTTGTTGTTACTCAAATGATAGATCTGTAATAGTAACAGAAGAAAAAGATAAAAATTCCTAAAATTTTGATTTCTTGACTTACGCAAAGTGCTCGTAGAGACGTTTTGTTGCTACTCAAATGAAAGATCTGTGATAGTAATAGAGTAAAATGGAAAAAATTCAGAAAATTTTAATTTCTTGATTTACGCAAAGTACTCGTAGAGACGTTTTGTTGTTACTCAAATGACAGATCTGTGGTAGTAACAGAGGAAAAAGCAAAATATTCCGAAAATTTTAATTTCTTGATTTACGCAAAGTTCTCGTAGAGACGTTTTGTTGTTACTCAAATGCCAGATCTGTGATACCAACAGAGGAAAAAGCAAAATATTCCGAAAATTTTAATTTCTCAATTTACGCAAAGTGCTCGTAGAGACGTTTTGTTGTTACTCCAATGACAGATCTGTGGTAGTAACAGAGGAAAAACCAAAATATTCCGAAAATTTTAATTTCTTGATTTACGCAAAGTACTCGTAGAGACGTTTTGTTGTTACTCAAATGACAGATCTGTGATAGTATCAGAGGAAAAAGCAAAATATTCCGAAAATTTTAATTTCTTGATTTACGCAAAGTGGTCGTAGAGACGTTCTGTTGCTACTCAAATGAAAGATCCGTGATAGTAATAGAGTAAAATGGAAAAAATTCTGAAAATATTGATTTCTCGATTTACACAAAGGGCTCGTAGAGACAGACGTTTTGTTGTTACTCAAATGATAGATCTGTAATAGTAACAGAAGAAAAAGATAAAAATTCCTAAAATTTTGATTTCTTGACTTACGCAAAGTGCTCGTAGAAACGTTTTGTTGCTACTCAAATGAAAGATCTGTGATAGTAATAGAGTAAAATGGAGAAAATTCCGAAAATTTTAATTTCTTGAATTACGCAAAGTACTCATAGAGACGTTTTGTTGGTACTCAAATGACAGATTTGTGATAGTAACAGAGGAAAAAGCAAAATATTCCGAAAATTTTAATTTCTTGATTTACGCAAAGTACTCGTAGAGACGTTTTGTTGTTACTCAAATGACAGATCTGTGATAGTATCAGAGGAAAAAGCAAAATATTGCGAAAATTTTAATTTCTTGATTTACGCAAAGTTCTCGTAGAGACGTTTTGTTGTTACTCAAATGCCAGATCTGTGATAGCAACCGAGGAAAAAGCAAAATATTCCGAAAATTTTAATTTCTCAATTTACGCAAAGTGCTCGTAGAGACGTTTTGTTGTTACTCAAATGACAGATCTGTGGTAGTAACAGAGGAAAATGCAAAATATTCCGAAAATTTTAATTTCTTGATTTACGCAAAGTTCTCGTAGAGACGTTCTGTTGCTACTCAAATGAAAGATCAGTGATAGTAATAGAGTAGAATGGAAAAAATTCCGAAAATATTGATTTCTCGATTTACGCAAAGTGCACGTAGAGACAGACGTTTTGTTGTTACTCAAATGATAGATCTGTAATAGTAACAGAAGAAAAAGAGAAAAATACCTAAAATTTTAATTTCTTGACTTACGCAAAGTGCTCGTAGAGACGTTTTGTTGCTACTCAAATGAAAGATCTGTGATAGTAATAGAGTAAAATGGAAAAAATTCCGAAAATTTTAATTTCTTGATTTACGCAAAGTACTCATAGAGACGTTTTGATGGTACTCAAATGACAGATCTGTGATAGTAACAGAGGAAATAGCAAAATATTCCGAAAATTTTAATTTCTCAATTTACGCAAAGTGCTCGTAGAGACGTTTTGTTGTTACTCAAATGACAGATCTGTGATAGTAACAGAGGAAAAAGCAAAATATTCCGAAAATTTTAATTTCTTGATATACGCAAAGTACTCGTAGAGACGTTTTGTTGTTACTCAAATGACAGATCTGTGGTAGTAACAGAGGAAAAAGCAAAATGTTCCGAAAATTTTAATTTCTTGATTTACGCAAAGTACTCGTAGAGACGTTTTGTTGTTACTCAAATGACAGATCTGTGATAGTATCAGAGGAAAAAGCAAAATACTCCGAAAATTTTAATTTCTTGATTTACGCAAAGTGGTCGTAGAGACGTTCTGTTGCTACTCAAATGAAAGATCCGTGATAGTAATAGAGTAAAATGGAAAAAATTCCGAAAATATTGATTTCTCGATTTACACAAAGTGCTCGTAGAGACAGACATTTTGTTGTTACTCAAATGATAGATCTGTAATAGTAACAGAAGAAAAAGATAAAAATTCCTAAAATTTTGATTTCTTGACTTACGCAAAGTGCTCGTAGAAACGTTTTGTTGCTACTCAAATGAAAGATCTGTGATAGTAATAGAGTAAAATGGAGAAAATTCCGAAAATTTTAATTTCTTGAATTACGCAAAGTACTCATAGAGACGTTTTGTTGGTACTCAAATGACAGATCTGTGATAGTAACAGAGGAAAAAGCAAAATATTAAGAAAATTTTAATTTCTTGATATACGCAAAGTACTCATAGAGACGTTTTGTTGTTACTCAAATGACAGATCTGTGATAGTAACAGAGGAAAAAGCAGAATATTCCGAAAATTTTAATTTCTTGATTTACGCAAAGTGCTCGTAGAGACGTTTTGTTGTTACTCAAATGACAGATCTGTCATAGTAACAGAGGAAAAAGAGAAAAATTCCTAAAATTTTGATTTCTTGACTTACGCAAAGTGCTCGTAGAGACGTTTTGTTGCTACTCAAATGAAAGATCTGTGATAGTAATAGAGTAAAATGGAAAAAATTCCGAAAATTTTAATTTCTTGATTTACGCAAAGTACTCGTAGAGACGTTTTGTTGGTACTCAAATGACAGATCTGTGATAGTAACAGAGGAAAAAGTAAAATATTGTGAAAATTTTAATTTCTTGATTTACGCAAAGTACTCGTAGAGACGTTTTGTTGTTACTCAAATGACAGATCTGTGATAGTAACTGAGGAAAAAGCAAAATATTCCGAAAATTTTAATTTCTCAATTTACGCAAAGTGCTCGTAGAGACGTTTTGTTGTTACTCAAATGACAGATCTGTGGTAGTAACAGAGGAAAATGCAAAATATTCCGAAAATTTTAATTTCTTGATTTACGCAAAGTGCTCGTAGAGACGTTCTGTTGCTACTCAAATGAAAGATCCGTGATAGTAATAGAGCAAAATGGAAAAAATTCCGAAAATATTGATTTCTCGATTTACGCAAAGTGCTCGTAGAGACAGACGTTTTGTTGTTACTCAAATGATAGATCTGTAATAGTAACAGAAGAAAAAGAGAAAAATACCTAAAATTTTGATTTCTTGACTTACGCAAAGTGCTCGTAGAGACGTTTTGTTGCTACTCAAATGAAAGATCTGTGATAGTAATAGAGTAAAATGGAAAAAATTTAGAAAATTTTAATTTCTTGATTTACGCAAAGTACTCATAGAGACGTTTTGATAGTACTCAAATGACAGATCTGTGATAGTAACAGAGGAAAAAGCAAAATATTCCGAAAATTTTAATTTCTCAATTTACGCAAAGTGCTCGTAGAGACGTTTTGTTGTTACTCAAATGACAGATCTGTGATAGTAACAGAGGAAAAAGCAAAATATTCCGAAAATTTTAATTTCTTGATATACGCAAAGTACTCGTAGAGACGTTTTGTTGTTACTCAAAGACAGATCCGTGATAGTAACAGAGGAAAAAGCAAAATATTCCGAAAATTTTAATTTCTTGATTTACGCAAAGTTCTCGTTGAGACGTTTTGTTGTTACTCAAATGACAGATCTGTGGTAGTAACTGAGGAAAAAGCAAAATATTCCGAAAATTTTAATTTCTTGATTTACGCAAAGTGGTCGTAGAGACGTTCTGTTGCTACTCAAATGAAAGATCCGTGATAGTAATAGAGTAAAATGGAAAAAATTCCGAAAATATTGATTTCTCGATTTACGCAAAGTGCTCGTAGAGACAGACGTTTTGTTGTTACTCAAATGATAGATCTGTAATAGTAACAGAAGAAAAAGATAAAAATTCCTAACATTTTGATTTCTTGACTTACCCAAAGTGCTCGTAGAGACGTTTTGTTGCTACTCAACTGAAAGATCTGTGATAGTAATAGAGTAAAATGGAAAAAATTCCGAAAATTTTAATTTCTTGATTTACGCAAAGTACTCGTAGAGACGTTTTGTTGTTACTCAAATGACAGATCTGTGATAGTAACAGAGGAAAAAGCAAAATATTCCGAAAATTTTTATTTCTTGATTTACGCAATGTGGTCGTAGAGACGTTCTGTTGCTACTCAAATGAAAGATCCGTGATAGTAATAGAGTAAAATGGAAAAAATTCCGAAAATATTGATTTCTCGATTTACGCAAAGTGCTCGTAGAGACAGACGTTTTGTTGTTACTCAAATGATAGATCTGTAATAGTAACAGAAGAAAAAGATAAAAATTCCTAAAATTTTGATTTCTTGACTTACGCAAAGTGCTCGTAGAGACGTTTTGTTGCTACTCAAATGAAAGATCTGTGATAGTAATAGAGTAAAATGGAAAAAATTCAGAAAATTTTAATTTCTTGATTTACGCAAAGTACTCGTAGAGACGTTTTGTTGTTACTCAAATGACAGATCTGTGGTAGTAACAGAGGAAAAAGCAAAATATTCCGAAAATTTTAATTTCTTGATTTACGCAAAGTTCTCGTAGAGACGTTTTGTTGTTACTCAAATGCCAGATCTGTGATACCAACAGAGGAAAAAGCAAAATATTCCGAAAATTTTAATTTCTCAATTTACGCAAAGTGCTCGTAGAGACGTTTTGTTGTTACTCAAATGACAGATCTGTGGTAGTAACAGAGGAAAAAGCAAAATATTCCGAAAATTTTAATTTCTTGATTTACGCAAAGTACTCGTAGAGACGTTTTGTTGTTACTCAAATGACAGATCTGTGATAGTATCAGAGGAAAAAGCAAAATATTCCGAAAATTTTAATTTCTTGATTTACGCAAAGTGGTCGTAGAGACGTTCTGTTGCTACTCAAATGAAAGATCCGTGATAGTAATAGAGTAAAATGGAAAAAATTCCGAAAATATTGATTTCTCGATTTACACAAAGGGCTCGTAGAGACAGACGTTTTGTTGTTACTCAAATGATAGATCTGTAATAGTAACAGAAGAAAAAGATAAAAATTCCTAAAATTTTGATTTCTTGACTTACGCAAAGTGCTCGTAGAAACGTTTTGTTGCTACTCAAATGAAAGATCTGTGATAGTAATAGAGTAAAATGGAGAAAATTCCGAAAATTTTAATTTCTTGAATTACGCAAAGTACTCATAGAGACGTTTTGTTGGTACTCAAATGACAGATTTGTGATAGTAACAGAGGAAAAAGCAAAATATTCCGAAAATTTTAATTTCTTGATTTACGCAAAGTACTCGTAGAGACGTTTTGTTGTTACTCAAATGACAGATCTGTGATAGTATCAGAGGAAAAAGCAAAATATTCCGAAAATTTTAATTTCTTGATTTACGCAAAGTGGTCGTAGAGACGTTCTGTTGCTACTCAAATGAAAGATCCGTGATAGTAATAGAGTAAAATGGAAAAAATTCCGAAAATATTGATTTCTCGATTTACGCAAAGTGCTCGTAGAGACAGACGTTTTGTTGTTACTCAAATGATAGATCTGTAATAGTAACAGAAGAAAAAGAGAAAAATACCTAAAATTTTGATTTCTTGACTTACGCAAAGTGCTCGTAGAGACGTTTTGTTGCTACTCAAATGAAAGATCTGTGATAGTAATAGAGTAAAATGGAAAAAATTCCGAAAATTTTAATTTCTTGATTTACGCAAGTACTCATAGAGACGTTTTGATAGTACTCAAATGACAGATCTGTGATAGTAACAGAGGAAAAAGCAAAATATTCCGAAAATTTTAATTTCTCAATTTACGCAAAGTGCTCGTAGAGACGTTTTGTTGTTACTCAAATGACAGATCTGTGATAGTAACAGAGGAAAAAGCAAAATATTCCGAAAATTTTAATTTCTTGATATACGCAAAGTACTCGTAGAGACGTTTTGTTGTTACTCAAATGACAGATCCGTGATAGTAACAGAGGAAAAAGCAAAATATTCCGAAAATTTTAATTTCTTGATTTACGCAAAGTTCTCGTTGAGACGTTTTGTTGTTACTCAAATGACAGATCTGTGGTAGTAACTGAGGAAAAAGCAAAATATTCCGAAAATTTTAATTTCTTGATTTACGCAAAGTGGTCGTAGAGACGTTCTGTTGCTACTCAAATGAAAGATCCGTGATAGTAATAGAGTAAAATGGAAAAAATTCCGAAAATATTGATTTCTCGATTTACGCAAAGTGCTCGTAGAGACAGACGTTTTGTTGTTACTCAAATGATAGATCTGTAATAGTAACAGAAGAAAAAGATAAAAATTCCTAACATTTTGATTTCTTGACTTACCCAAAGTGCTCGTAGAGACGTTTTGTTGCTACTCAAATGAAAGATCTGTGATAGTAATAGAGTAAAATGGAAAAAATTCCGAAAATTTTAATTTCTTGATTTACGCAATGTGGTCGTAGAGACGTTCTGTTGCTACTCAAATGAAAGATCCGTGATAGTAATAGAGTAAAATGGAAAAAATTCCGAAAATATTGATTTCTCGATTTACGCAAAGTGCTCGTAGAGACAGACGTTTTGTTGTTACTCAAATGATAGATCTGTAATAGTAACAGAAGAAAAAGATAAAAATTCCTAAAATTTTGATTTCTTGACTTACGCAAAGTGCTCGTAGAGACGTTTTGTTGCTACTCAAATGAAAGATCTGTGATAGTAATAGAGTAAAATGGAAAAAATTCAGAAAATTTTAATTTCTTGATTTACGCAAAGTACTCGTAGAGACGTTTTGTTGTTACTCAAATGACAGATCTGTGGTAGTAACAGAGGAAAAAGCAAAATATTCCGAAAATTTTAATTTCTTGATTTACGCAAAGTTCTCGTAGAGACGTTTTGTTGTTACTCAAATGCCAGATCTGTGATACCAACAGAGGAAAAAGCAAAATATTCCGAAAATTTTAATTTCTCAATTTACGCAAAGTGCTCGTAGAGACGTTTTGTTGTTACTCAAATGACAGATCTGTGGTAGTAACAGAGGAAAAAGCAAAATATTCCGAAAATTTTAATTTCTTGATTTACGCAAAGTACTCGTAGAGACGTTTTGTTGTTACTCAAATGACAGATCTGTGATAGTATCAGAGGAAAAAGCAAAATATTCCGAAAATTTTAATTTCTTGATTTACGCAAAGTGGTCGTAGAGACGTTCTGTTGCTACTCAAATGAAAGATCCGTGATAGTAATAGAGTAAAATGGAAAAAATTCCGAAAATATTGATTTCTCGATTTACACAAAGGGCTCGTAGAGACAGACGTTTTGTTGTTACTCAAATGATAGATCTGTAATAGTAACAGAAGAAAAAGATAAAAATTCCTAAAATTTTGATTTCTTGACTTACGCAAAGTGCTCGTAGAAACGTTTTGTTGCTACTCAAATGAAAGATCTGTGATAGTAATAGAGTAAAATGGAGAAAATTCCGAAAATTTTAATTTCTTGAATTACGCAAAGTACTCATAGAGACGTTTTGTTGGTACTCAAATGACAGATTTGTGATAGTAACAGAGGAAAAAGCAAAATATTCCGAAAATTTTAATTTCTTGATTTACGCAAAGTACTCGTAGAGACGTTTTGTTGTTACTCAAATGACAGATCTGTGATAGTATCAGAGGAAAAAGCAAAATATTCCGAAAATTTTAATTTCTTGATTTACGCAAAGTGGTCGTAGAGACGTTCTGTTGCTACTCAAATGAAAGATCCGTGATAGTAATAGAGTAAAATGGAAAAAATTCCGAAAATATTGATTTCTCGATTTACGCAAAGTGCTCGTAGAGACAGACGTTTTGTTGTTACTCAAATGATAGATCTGTAATAGTAACAGAAGAAAAAGAGAAAAATACCTAAAATTTTGATTTCTTGACTTACGCAAAGTGCTCGTAGAGACGTTTTGTTGCTACTCAAATGAAAGATCTGTGATAGTAATAGAGTAAAATGGAAAAAATTCCGAAAATTTTAATTTCTTGATTTACGCAAGTACTCATAGAGACGTTTTGATGGTACTCAAATGACAGATCTGTGATAGTAACAGAGGAAATTGCAAAATATTCCGAAAATTTTAATTTCTCGATTTACGCAAAGTGCTCGTAGAGACGTTTTGTTGTTACTCAAATGACAGATCTGTGGTAGTAACAGAGGAAAAAGCAAAATATTCCGAAAATTTTAATTTCTTGATTTACGCAAAGTTCTCGTAGAGACGTTTTGTTGTTACTCAAATGCCAGATCTGTGATAGCAACCGAGGAAAAAGCAAAATATTCCGAAAATTTTAATTTCTCAATTTACGCAAAGTGCTCGTAGAGACGTTTTGTTGTTACTCAAATGACAGATCTGTGGTAGTAACAGAGGAAAATGCAAAATATTCCGAAAATTTTAATTTCTTGATTTACGCAAAGTTCTCGTAGAGACGTTCTGTTGCTACTCAAATGAAAGATCAGTGATAGTAATAGAGTAGAATGGAAAAAATTCCGAAAATATTGATTTCTCGATTTACGCAAAGTGCACGTAGAGACAGACGTTTTGTTGTTACTCAAATGATAGATCTGTAATAGTAACAGAAGAAAAAGAGAAAAAATTTTAAGAAAATTTTAATTTCTTGATATACGCAAAGTACTCATAGAGACGTTTTGTTGTTACTCAAATGACAGATCTGTGATAGTAACAGAGGAAAAAGCAGAATATTCCGAAAATTTTAATTTCTTGATTTACGCAAAGTGCTCGTAGAGACGTTTTGTTGTTACTCAAATGACAGATCTGTCATAGTAACAGAGGAAAAAGAGAAAAATTCCTAAAATTTTGATTTCTTGACTTACGCAAAGTGCTCGTAGAGACGTTTTGTTGCTACTCAAATGAAAGATCTGTGATAGTAATAGAGTAAAATGGAAAAAATTCCGAAAATTTTAATTTCTTGATTTACGCAAAGTACTCGTAGAGACGTTTTGTTGGTACTCAAATGACAGATCTGTGATAGTAACAGAGGAAAAAGTAAAATATTGTGAAAATTTTAATTTCTTGATTTACGCAAAGTACTCGTAGAGACGTTTTGTTGTTACTCAAATGACAGATCTGTGATAGTAACTGAGGAAAAAGCAAAATATTCCGAAAATTTTAATTTCTCAATTTACGCAAAGTGCTCGTAGAGACGTTTTGTTGTTACTCAAATGACAGATCTGTGGTAGTAACAGAGGAAAAAGCAAAATATTCCGAAAATTTTAATTTCTTGATTTACGCAAAGTACTCGTAGAGACGTTTTGTTGTTACTCAAATGACAGATCTGTGATAGTATCAGAGGAAAAAGCAAAATATTCCGAAAATTTTAATTTCTTGATTTACGCAAAGTGGTCGTAGAGACGTTCTGTTGCTACTCAAATGAAAGATCCGTGATAGTAATAGAGTAAAATGGAAAAAATTCCGAAAATATTGATTTCTCGATTTACACAAAGGGCTCGTAGAGACAGACGTTTTGTTGTTACTCAAATGATAGATCTGTAATAGTAACAGAAGAAAAAGATAAAAATTCCTAAAATTTTGATTTCTTGACTTACGCAAAGTGCTCGTAGAAACGTTTTGTTGCTACTCAAATGAAAGATCTGTGATAGTAATAGAGTAAAATGGAGAAAATTCCGAAATTTTAATTTCTTGAATTACGCAAAGTACTCATAGAGACGTTTTGTTGGTACTCAAATGACAGATTTGTGATAGTAACAGAGGAAAAAGCAAAATATTCCGAAAATTTTAATTTCTTGATTTACGCAAAGTACTCGTAGAGACGTTTTGTTGTTACTCAAATGACAGATCTGTGATAGTATCAGAGGAAAAAGCAAAATATTCCGAAAATTTTAATTTCTTGATTTACGCAAAGTGGTCGTAGAGACGTTCTGTTGCTACTCAAATGAAAGATCCGTGATAGTAATAGAGTAAAATGGAAAAAATTCCGAAAATATTGATTTCTCGATTTACGCAAAGTGCTCGTAGAGACAGACGTTTTGTTGTTACTCAAATGATAGATCTGTAATAGTAACAGAAGAAAAAGAGAAAAATACCTAAAATTTTGATTTCTTGACTTACGCAAAGTGCTCGTAGAGACGTTTTGTTGCTACTCAAATGAAAGATCTGTGATAGTAATAGAGTAAAATGGAAAAAATTCCGAAAATTTTAATTTCTTGATTTACGCAAGTACTCATAGAGACGTTTTGATAGTACTCAAATGACAGATCTGTGATAGTAACAGAGGAAAAAGCAAAATATTCCGAAAATTTTAATTTCTCAATTTACGCAAAGTGCTCGTAGAGACGTTTTGTTGTTACTCAAATGACAGATCTGTGATAGTAACAGAGGAAAAAGCAAAATATTCCGAAAATTTTAATTTCTTGATATACGCAAAGTACTCGTAGAGACGTTTTGTTGTTACTCAAATGACAGATCCGTGATAGTAACAGAGGAAAAAGCAAAATATTCCGAAAATTTTAATTTCTTGATTTACGCAAAGTTCTCGTTGAGACGTTTTGTTGTTACTCAAATGACAGATCTGTGGTAGTAACTGAGGAAAAAGCAAAATATTCCGAAAATTTTAATTTCTTGATTTACGCAAAGTGGTCGTAGAGACGTTCTGTTGCTACTCAAATGAAAGATCCGTGATAGTAATAGAGTAAAATGGAAAAAATTCCGAAAATATTGATTTCTCGATTTACGCAAAGTGCTCGTAGAGACAGACGTTTTGTTGTTACTCAAATGATAGATCTGTAATAGTAACAGAAGAAAAAGATAAAAATTCCTAACATTTTGATTTCTTGACTTACCCAAAGTGCTCGTAGAGACGTTTTGTTGCTACTCAAATGAAAGATCTGTGATAGTAATAGAGTAAAATGGAAAAAATTCCGAAAATTTTAATTTCTTGATTTACGCAATGTGGTCGTAGAGACGTTCTGTTGCTACTCAAATGAAAGATCCGTGATAGTAATAGAGTAAAATGGAAAAAATTCCGAAAATATTGATTTCTCGATTTACGCAAAGTGCTCGTAGAGACAGACGTTTTGTTGTTACTCAAATGATAGATCTGTAATAGTAACAGAAGAAAAAGATAAAAATTCCTAAAATTTTGATTTCTTGACTTACGCAAAGTGCTCGTAGAGACGTTTTGTTGCTACTCAAATGAAAGATCTGTGATAGTAATAGAGTAAAATGGAAAAAATTCAGAAAATTTTAATTTCTTGATTTACGCAAAGTACTCGTAGAGACGTTTTGTTGTTACTCAAATGACAGATCTGTGGTAGTAACAGAGGAAAAAGCAAAATATTCCGAAAATTTTAATTTCTTGATTTACGCAAAGTTCTCGTAGAGACGTTTTGTTGTTACTCAAATGCCAGATCTGTGATACCAACAGAGGAAAAAGCAAAATATTCCGAAAATTTTAATTTCTCAATTTACGCAAAGTGCTCGTAGAGACGTTTTGTTGTTACTCAAATGACAGATCTGTGGTAGTAACAGAGGAAAAAGCAAAATATTCCGAAAATTTTAATTTCTTGATTTACGCAAAGTACTCGTAGAGACGTTTTGTTGTTACTCAAATGACAGATCTGTGATAGTATCAGAGGAAAAAGCAAAATATTCCGAAAATTTTAATTTCTTGATTTACGCAAAGTGGTCGTAGAGACGTTCTGTTGCTACTCAAATGAAAGATCCGTGATAGTAATAGAGTAAAATGGAAAAAATTCCGAAAATATTGATTTCTCGATTTACACAAAGGGCTCGTAGAGACAGACGTTTTGTTGTTACTCAAATGATAGATCTGTAATAGTAACAGAAGAAAAAGATAAAAATTCCTAAAATTTTGATTTCTTGACTTACGCAAAGTGCTCGTAGAAACGTTTTGTTGCTACTCAAATGAAAGATCTGTGATAGTAATAGAGTAAAATGGAGAAAATGGAGAAAATTTTAATTTCTTGAATTACGCAAAGTACTCATAGAGACGTTTTGTTGGTACTCAAATGACAGATTTGTGATAGTAACAGAGGAAAAAGCAAAATATTCCGAAAATTTTAATTTCTTGATTTACGCAAAGTACTCGTAGAGACGTTTTGTTGTTACTCAAATGACAGATCTGTGATAGTATCAGAGGAAAAAGCAAAATATTCCGAAAATTTTAATTTCTTGATTTACGCAAAGTGGTCGTAGAGACGTTCTGTTGCTACTCAAATGAAAGATCCGTGATAGTAATAGAGTAAAATGGAAAAAATTCCGAAAATATTGATTTCTCGATTTACGCAAAGTGCTCGTAGAGACAGACGTTTTGTTGTTACTCAAATGATAGATCTGTAATAGTAACAGAAGAAAAAGAGAAAAATACCTAAAATTTTGATTTCTTGACTTACGCAAAGTGCTCGTAGAGACGTTTTGTTGCTACTCAAATGAAAGATCTGTGATAGTAATAGAGTAAAATGGAAAAAATTCCGAAAATTTTAATTTCTTGATTTACGCAAGTACTCATAGAGACGTTTTGATGGTACTCAAATGACAGATCTGTGATAGTAACAGAGGAAATTGCAAAATATTCCGAAAATTTTAATTTCTCGATTTACGCAAAGTGCTCGTAGAGACGTTTTGTTGTTACTCAAATGACAGATCTGTGGTAGTAACAGAGGAAAAAGCAAAATATTCCGAAAATTTTAATTTCTTGATTTACGCAAAGTTCTCGTAGAGACGTTTTGTTGTTACTCAAATGCCAGATCTGTGATAGCAACCGAGGAAAAAGCAAAATATTCCGAAAATTTTAATTTCTCAATTTACGCAAAGTGCTCGTAGAGACGTTTTGTTGTTACTCAAATGACAGATCTGTGGTAGTAACAGAGGAAAATGCAAAATATTCCGAAAATTTTAATTTCTTGATTTACGCAAAGTTCTCGTAGAGACGTTCTGTTGCTACTCAAATGAAAGATCAGTGATAGTAATAGAGTAGAATGGAAAAAATTCCGAAAATATTGATTTCTCGATTTACGCAAAGTGCACGTAGAGACAGACGTTTTGTTGTTACTCAAATGATAGATCTGTAATAGTAACAGAAGAAAAAGAGAAAAAATATTAAGAAAATTTTAATTTCTTGATATACGCAAAGTACTCATAGAGACGTTTTGTTGTTACTCAAATGACAGATCTGTGATAGTAACAGAGGAAAAAGCAGAATATTCCGAAAATTTTAATTTCTTGATTTACGCAAAGTGCTCGTAGAGACGTTTTGTTGTTACTCAAATGACAGATCTGTCATAGTAACAGAGGAAAAAGAGAAAAATTCCTAAAATTTTGATTTCTTGACTTACGCAAAGTGCTCGTAGAGACGTTTTGTTGCTACTCAAATGAAAGATCTGTGATAGTAATAGAGTAAAATGGAAAAAATTCCGAAAATTTTAATTTCTTGATTTACGCAAAGTACTCGTAGAGACGTTTTGTTGGTACTCAAATGACAGATCTGTGATAGTAACAGAGGAAAAAGTAAAATATTGTGAAAATTTTAATTTCTTGATTTACGCAAAGTACTCGTAGAGACGTTTTGTTGTTACTCAAATGACAGATCTGTGATAGTAACTGAGGAAAAAGCAAAATATTCCGAAAATTTTAATTTCTCAATTTACGCAAAGTGCTCGTAGAGACGTTTTGTTGTTACTCAAATGACAGATCTGTGGTAGTAACAGATGAAAAAGCAAAATATTCCGAAAATTTTAATTTCTTGATTTACGCAAAGTTCTCGTAAAGACGTTCTGTTGCTACTCAAATGAAAGATCCGTGATAGTAATAGAGCAAAATGGAAAAAATTCCGAAAATATTGATTTCTCGATTTACGCAAAGTGCTCGTAGAGACAGACGTTTTGTTGTTACTCAAATGATAGATCTGTAATAGTAACAGAAGAAAAAGAGAAAAATACCTAAAATTTTGATTTCTTGACTTACGCAAAGTGCTCGTAGAGACGTTTTCTTGCTACTCAAATGAAAGATCTGTGATAGTAATAGAGTAAAATGGAAAAAATTTAGAAAATTTTAATTTCTTGATTTACGCAAAGTACTCATAGAGACGTTTTGATGGTACTCAAATGACAGATCTGTGATAGTAACAGAGGAAAAAGCAAAATATTCCGAAAATTTTAATTTCTCAATTTACGCAAAGTGCTCGTAGAGACGTTTTGTTGTTACTCAAATGACAGATCTGTGATAGTAACAGAGGAAAAAGCAAAATATTCCGAAAATTTTAATTTCTTGATATACGCAAAGTACTCGTAGAGACGTTTTGTTGTTACTCAAATGACAGATCTGTGGTAGTAACAGAGGAAAAAGCAAAATGTTCCGAAAATTTTAATTTCTTGATTTACGCAAAGTACTCGTAGAGACGTTTTGTTGTTACTCAAATGACAGATCTGTGATAGTATCAGAGGAAAAAGCAAAATATTCCGAAAATTTTAATTTCTTGATTTACGCAAAGTGGTCGTAGAGACGTTCTGTTGCTACTCAAATGAAAGATCCGTGATAGTAATAGAGTAAAATGGAAAAAATTCCGAAAATATTGATTTCTCGATTTACACAAAGTGCTCGTAGAGACAGACATTTTGTTGTTACTCAAATGATAGATCTGTAATAGTAACAGAAGAAAAAGATAAAAATTCCTAAAATTTTGATTTCTTGACTTACGCAAAGTGCTCGTAGAAACGTTTTGTTGCTACTCAAATGAAAGATCTGTGATAGTAATAGAGTAAAATGGAGAAAATTCCGAAAATTTTAATTTCTTGAATTACGCAAAGTACTCATAGAGACGTTTTGTTGGTACTCAAATGACAGATCTGTGATAGTAACAGAGGAAAAAGCAGAATATTCCGAAAATTTTAATTTCTTGATTTACGCAAAGTGCTCGTAGAGACGTTTTGTTGTTACTCAAATGACAGATCTGTCATAGTAACAGAGGAAAAAGAGAAAAATTCCTAAAATTTTGATTTCTTGACTTACGCAAAGTGCTCGTAGAGACGTTTTGTTGCTACTCAAATGAAAGATCTGTGATAGTAATAGAGTAAAATGGAAAAAATTCCGAAAATTTTAATTTCTTGATTTACGCAAAGTACTCGTAGAGACGTTTTGTTGGTACTCAAATGACAGATCTGTGATAGTAACAGAGGAAAAAGTAAAATATTGTGAAAATTTTAATTTCTTGATTTACGCAAAGTACTCGTAGAGACGTTTTGTTGTTACTCAAATGACAGATCTGTGATAGTAACTGAGGAAAAAGCAAAATATTCCGAAAATTTTAATTTCTCAATTTACGCAAAGTGCTCGTAGAGACGTTTTGTTGTTACTCAAATGACAGATCTGTGGTAGTAACAGATGAAAAAGCAAAATATTCCGAAAATTTTAATTTCTTGATTTACGCAAAGTTCTCCTAGAGACGTTCTGTTGCTACTCAAATGAAAGATCCGTGATAGTAATAGAGCAAAATGGAAAAAATTCCGAAAATATTGATTTCTCGATTTACGCAAAGTGCTCGTAGAGACAGACGTTTTGTTGTTACTCAAATGATAGATCTGTAATAGTAACAGAAGAAAAAGAGAAAAATACCTAAAATTTTGATTTCTTGACTTACGCAAAGTGCTCGTAGAGACGTTTTGTTGCTACTCAAATGAAAGATCTGTGATAGTAATAGAGTAAAATGGAAAAAATTTAGAAAATTTTAATTTCTTGATTTACGCAAAGTACTCATAGACACGTTTTGATGGTACTCAAATGACAGATCTGTGATAGTAACAGAGGAAAAAGCAAAATATTCCGAAAATTTTAATTTCTCAATTTACGCAAAGTGCTCGTAGAGACGTTTTGTTGTTACTCAAATGACAGATCTGTGATAGTAACAGAGGAAAAAGCAAAATATTCCGAAAATTTTAATTTCTTGATATACGCAAAGTACTCGTAGAGACGTTTTGTTGTTACTCAAATGACAGATCCGTGATAGTAACAGAGGAAAAAGCAAAATATTCCGAAAATTTTAATTTCTTGATTTACGCAAAGTTCTCGTTGAGACGTTTTGTTGTTACTCAAATGACAGATCTGTGGTAGTAACTGAGGAAAAAGCAAAATATTCCGAAAATTTTAATTTCTTGATTTACGCAAAGTGGTCGTAGAGACGTTCTGTTGCTACTCAAATGAAAGATCCGTGATAGTAATAGAGTAAAATGGAAAAAATTCCGAAAATATTGATTTCTCGATTTACGCAAAGTGCTCGTAGAGACAGACGTTTTGTTGTTACTCAAATGATAGATCTGTAATAGTAACAGAAGAAAAAGATAAAAATTCCTAACATTTTGATTTCTTGACTTACCCAAAGTGCTCGTAGAGACGTTTTGTTGCTACTCAAATGAAAGATCTGTGATAGTAATAGAGTAAAATGGAAAAAATTCCGAAAATTTTAATTTCTTGATTTACGCAAAGTACTCGTAGAGACGTTTTGTTGTTACTCAAATGACAGATCTGTGATAGTAACAGAGGAAAAAGCAAAATATTCCGAAAATTTTTATTTCTTGATTTACGCAATGTGGTCGTAGAGACGTTCTGTTGCTACTCAAATGAAAGATCCGTGATAGTAATAGAGTAAAATGGAAAAAATTCCGAAAATATTGATTTCTCGATTTACGCAAAGTGCTCGTAGAGACAGACGTTTTGTTGTTACTCAAATGATAGATCTGTAATAGTAACAGAAGAAAAAGATAAAAATTCCTAAAATTTTGATTTCTTGACTTACGCAAAGTGCTCGTGGAGACGTTTTGTTGCTACTCAAATGAAAGATCTGTGATAGTAATAGAGTAAAATGGAAAAAATTCAGAAAATTTTAATTTCTTGATTTACGCAAAGTACTCGTAGAGACGTTTTGTTGTTACTCAAATGACAGATCTGTGGTAGTAACAGAGGAAAAAGCAAAATATTCCGAAAATTTTAATTTCTTGATTTACGCAAAGTTCTCGTAGAGACGTTTTGTTGTTACTCAAATGCCAGATCTGTGATACCAACAGAGGAAAAAGCAAAATATTCCGAAAATTTTAATTTCTCAATTTACGCAAAGTGCTCGTAGAGACGTTTTGTTGTTACTCAAATGACAGATCTGTGGTAGTAACAGAGGAAAAAGCAAAATATTCCGAAAATTTTAATTTCTTGATTTACGCAAAGTACTCGTAGAGACGTTTTGTTGTTACTCAAATGACAGATCTGTGATAGTATCAGAGGAAAAAGCAAAATATTCCGAAAATTTTAATTTCTTGATTTACGCAAAGTGGTCGTAGAGACGTTCTGTTGCTACTCAAATGAAAGATCCGTGATAGTAATAGAGTAAAATGGAAAAAATTCCGAAAATATTGATTTCTCGATTTACACAAAGGGCTCGTAGAGACAGACGTTTTGTTGTTACTCAAATGATAGATCTGTAATAGTAACAGAAGAAAAAAATAAAAATTCCTAAAATTTTGATTTCTTGACTTACGCAAAGTGCTCGTAGAAACGTTTTGTTGCTACTCAAATGAAAGATCTGTGATAGTAATAGAGTAAAATGGAGAAAATTCCGAAAATTTTAATTTCTTGAATTACGCAAAGTACTCATAGAGACGTTTTGTTGGTACTCAAATGACAGATTTGTGATAGTAACAGAGGAAAAAGCAAAATATTCCGAAAATTTTAATTTCTTGATTTACGCAAAGTGGTCGTAGAGACGTTCTGTTGCTACTCAAATGAAAGATCCGTGATAGTAATAGAGTAAAATGGAAAAAATTCCGAAAATATTGATTTCTCGATTTACACAAAGTGCTCGTAGAGACAGACATTTTGTTGTTACTCAAATGATAGATCTGTAATAGTAACAGAAGAAAAAGATAAAAATTCCTAAAATTTTGATTTCTTGACTTACGCAAAGTGCTCGTAGAAACGTTTTGTTGCTACTCAAATGAAAGATCTGTGATAGTAATAGAGTAAAATGGAGAAAATTCCGAAAATTTTAATTTCTTGAATTACGCAAAGTACTCATAGAGACGTTTTGTTGGTACTCAAATGACAGATCTGTGATAGTAACAGAGGAAAAAGCAAAATATTAAGAAAATTTTAATTTCTTGATATACGCAAAGTACTCATAGAGACGTTTTGTTGTTACTCAAATGACAGATCTGTGATAGTAACAGAGGAAAAAGCAGAATATTCCGAAAATTTTAATTTCTTGATTTACGCAAAGTGCTCGTAGAGACGTTTTGTTGTTACTCAAATGACAGATCTGTCATAGTAACAGAGGAAAAAGAGAAAAATTCCTAAAATTTTGATTTCTTGACTTACGCAAAGTGCTCGTAGAGACGTTTTGTTGCTACTCAAATGAAAGATCTGTGATAGTAATAGAGTAAAATGGAAAAAATTCCGAAAATTTTAATTTCTTGATTTACGCAAAGTACTCGTAGAGACGTTTTGTTGGTACTCAAATGACAGATCTGTGATAGTAACAGAGGAAAAAGTAAAATATTGTGAAAATTTTAATTTCTTGATTTACGCAAAGTACTCGTAGAGACGTTTTGTTGTTACTCAAATGACAGATCTGTGATAGTAACTGAGGAAAAAGCAAAATATTCCGAAAATTTTAATTTCTCAATTTACGCAAAGTGCTCGTAGAGACGTTTTGTTGTTACTCAAATGACAGATCTGTGGTAGTAACAGATGAAAAAGCAAAATATTCCGAAAATTTTAATTTCTTGATTTACGCAAAGTTCTCCTAGAGACGTTCTGTTGCTACTCAAATGAAAGATCCGTGATAGTAATAGAGCAAAATGGAAAAAATTCCGAAAATATTGATTTCTCGATTTACGCAAAGTGCTCGTAGAGACAGACGTTTTGTTGTTACTCAAATGATAGATCTGTAATAGTAACAGAAGAAAAAGAGAAAAATACCTAAAATTTTGATTTCTTGACTTACGCAAAGTGCTCGTAGAGACGTTTTGTTGCTACTCAAATGAAAGATCTGTGATAGTAATAGAGTAAAATGGAAAAAATTTAGAAAATTTTAATTTCTTGATTTACGCAAAGTACTCATAGACACGTTTTGATGGTACTCAAATGACAGATCTGTGATAGTAACAGAGGAAAAAGCAAAATATTCCGAAAATTTTAATTTCTCAATTTACGCAAAGTGCTCGTAGAGACGTTTTGTTGTTACTCAAATGACAGATCTGTGATAGTAACAGAGGAAAAAGCAAAATATTCCGAAAATTTTAATTTCTTGATATACGCAAAGTACTCGTAGAGACGTTTTGTTGTTACTCAAATGACAGATCCGTGATAGTAACTGAGGAAAAAGCAAAATATTCCGAAAATTTTAATTTCTTGATTTACGCAAAGTTCTCGTTGAGACGTTTTGTTGTTACTCAAATGACAGATCTGTGGTAGTAACTGAGGAAAAAGCAAAATATTCCGAAAATTTTAATTTCTTGATTTACGCAAAGTGGTCGTAGAGACGTTCTGTTGCTACTCAAATGAAAGATCCGTGATAGTAATAGAGTAAAATGGAAAAAATTCCGAAAATATTGATTTCTCGATTTACGCAAAGTGCTCGTAGAGACAGACGTTTTGTTGTTACTCAAATGATAGATCTGTAATAGTAACAGAAGAAAAAGATAAAAATTCCTAACATTTTGATTTCTTGACTTACCCAAAGTGCTCGTAGAGACGTTTTGTTGCTACTCAAATGAAAGATCTGTGATAGTAATAGAGTAAAATGGAAAAAATTCCGAAAATTTTAATTTCTTGATTTACGCAAAGTACTCGTAGAGACGTTTTGTTGTTACTCAAATGACAGATCTGTGATAGTAACAGAGGAAAAAGCAAAATATTCCGAAAATTTTTATTTCTTGATTTACGCAATGTGGTCGTAGAGACGTTCTGTTGCTACTCAAATGAAAGATCCGTGATAGTAATAGAGTAAAATGGAAAAAATTCCGAAAATATTGATTTCTCGATTTACGCAAAGTGCTCGTAGAGACAGACGTTTTGTTGTTACTCAAATGATAGATCTGTAATAGTAACAGAAGAAAAAGATAAAAATTCCTAAAATTTTGATTTCTTGACTTACGCAAAGTGCTCGTGGAGACGTTTTGTTGCTACTCAAATGAAAGATCTGTGATAGTAATAGAGTAAAATGGAAAAAATTCAGAAAATTTTAATTTCTTGATTTACGCAAAGTACTCGTAGAGACGTTTTGTTGTTACTCAAATGACAGATCTGTGGTAGTAACAGAGGAAAAAGCAAAATATTCCGAAAATTTGAATTTCTTGATTTACGCAAAGTTCTCGTAGAGACGTTTTGTTGTTACTCAAATGCCAGATCTGTGATACCAACAGAGGAAAAAGCAAAATATTCCGAAAATTTTAATTTCTCAATTTACGCAAAGTGCTCGTAGAGACGTTTTGTTGTTACTCAAATGACAGATCTGTGGTAGTAACAGAGGAAAAAGCAAAATATTCCGAAAATTTTAATTTCTTGATTTACGCAAAGTACTCGTAGAGACGTTTTGTTGTTACTCAAATGACAGATCTGTGATAGTATCAGAGGAAAAAGCAAAATATTCCGAAAATTTTAATTTCTTGATTTACGCAAAGTGGTCGTAGAGACGTTCTGTTGCTACTCAAATGAAAGATCCGTGATAGTAATAGAGTAAAATGGAAAAAATTCCGAAAATATTGATTTCTCGATTTACACAAAGGGCTCGTAGAGACAGACGTTTTGTTGTTACTCAAATGATAGATCTGTAATAGTAACAGAAGAAAAAGATAAAAATTCCTAAAATTTTGATTTCTTGACTTACGCAAAGTGCTCGTAGAAACGTTTTGTTGCTACTCAATTGAAAGATCTGTGATAGTAATAGAGTAAAATGGAGAAAATTCCGAAAATTTTAATTTCTTGAATTACGCAAAGTACTCATAGAGACGTTTTGTTGGTACTCAAATGACAGATTTGTGATAGTAACAGAGGAAAAAGCAAAATATTCCGAAAATTTTAATTTCTTGATTTACGCAAAGTACTCGTAGAGACGTTTTGTTGTTACTCAAATGACAGATCTGTGATAGTATCAGAGGAAAAAGCAAAATATTCCGAAAATTTTAATTTCTTGATTTACGCAAAGTGGTCGTAGAGACGTTCTGTTGCTACTCAAATGAAAGATCCGTGATAGTAATAGAGTAAAATGGAAAAAATTCCGAAAATATTGATTTCTCGATTTACACAAAGGGCTCGTAGAGACAGACGTTTTGTTGTTACTCAAATGATAGATCTGTAATAGTAACAGAAGAAAAAGATAAAAATTCCTAAAATTTTGATTTCTTGACTTCCGCAAAGTGTTCGTAGAAACGTTTTGTTGCTACTCAAATGAAAGATCTGTGATAGTAATAGAGTAAAATGGAGAAAATTCCGAAAATTTTAATTTCTTGAATTACGCAAAGTACTCATAGAGACGTTTTGTTGGTACTCAAATGACAGATTTGTGATAGTAACAGAGGAAAAAGCAAAATATTCCGAAAATTTTAATTTCTTGATTTACGCAAAGTACTCGTAGAGACGTTTTGTTGTTACTCAAATGAGAGATCTGTGATAGTATCAGAGGAAAAAGCAAAATATTCCGAAAATTTTAATTTCTTGATTTACGCAAAGTGGTCGTAGAGACGTTCTGTTGCTACTCAAATGAAAGATCCGTGATAGTAATAGAGTAAAATGGAAAAAATTCCGAAAATATTGATTTCTCGATTTACACAAAGGGCTCGTAGAGACAGACGTTTTGTTGTTACTCAAATGATAGATCTGTAATAGTAACAGAAGAAAAAGATAAAAATTCCTAAAATTTTGATTTCTTGACTTACGCAAAGTGCTCGTAGAAACGTTTTGTTGCTACTCAAATGAAAGATCTGTGATAGTAATAGAGTAAAATGGAGAAAATTCCGAAAATTTTAATTTCTTGAATTACGCAAAGTACTCATAGAGACGTTTTGTTGGTACTCAAATGACAGATTTGTGATAGTAACAGAGGAAAAAGCAAAATATTCCGAAAATTTTAATTTCTTGATTTACGCAAAGTACTCGTAGAGACGTTTTGTTGTTACTCAAATGACAGATCTGTGATAGTATCAGAGGAAAAAGCAAAATATTCCGAAAATTTTAATTTCTTGATTTACGCAAAGTGGTCGTAGAGACGTTCTGTTGCTACTCAAATGAAAGATCCGTGATAGTAATAGAGTAAAATGGAAAAAATTCCGAAAATATTGATTTCTCGATTTACACAAAGGGCTCGTAGAGACAGACGTTTTGTTGTTACTCAAATGATAGATCTGTAATAGTAACAGAAGAAAAAGATAAAAATTCCTAAAATTTTGATTTCTTGACTTCCGCAAAGTGCTCGTAGAAACGTTTTGTTGCTACTCAAATGAAAGATCTGTGATAGTAATAGAGTAAAATGGAGAAAATTCCGAAAATTTTAATTTCTTGAATTACGCAAAGTACTCATAGAGACGTTTTGTTGGTACTCAAATGACAGATTTGTGATAGTAACAGAGGAAAAAGCAAAATATTCCGAAAATTTTAATTTCTTGATTTACGCAAAGTACTCGTAGAGACGTTTTGTTGTTACTCAAATGACAGATCTGTGATAGTATCAGAGGAAAAAGCAAAATATTCCGAAAATTTTAATTTCTTGATTTACGCAAAGTGGTCGTAGAGACGTTCTGTTGCTACTCAAATGAAAGATCCGTGATAGTAATAGAGTAAAATGGAAAAAATTCCGAAAATATTGATTTCTCGATTTACGCAAAGTGCTCGTAGAGACAGACGTTTTGTTGTTACTCAAATGATAGATCTGTAATAGTAACAGAAGAAAAAGAGAAAAATACCTAAAATTATGATTTCTTGACTTACGCAAAGTGCTCGTAGAGACGTTTTGTTGCTACTCAAATGAAAGATCTGTGATAGTAATAGAGTAAAATGGAAAAAATTCCGAAAATTTTAATTTCTTGATTTACGCAAAGTACTCGTAGAGACGTTTTGTTGGTACTCAAATGACAGATCTGTGATAGTAACAGAGGAAAAAGTAAAATATTGTGAAAATTTTAATTTCTTGATTTACGCAAAGTACTCGTAGAGACGTTTTGTTGTTACTCAAATGACAGATCTGTGATAGTAACTGAGGAAAAAGCAAAATATTCCGAAAATTTTAATTTCTCAATTTACGCAAAGTGCTCGTAGAGACGTTTTGTTGTTACTCAAATGACAGATCTGTGGTAGTAACAGATGAAAAAGCAAAATATTCCGAAAATTTTAATTTCTTGATTTACGCAAAGTTCTCGTAGAGACGTTTTGTTGTTACTCAAATGACAGATCTGTGGTAGTAACAGATGAAAAAGCAAAATATTCCGAAAATTTTAATTTCTTGATTTACGCAAAGTGGTCGTAGAGACGTTCTGTTGCTACTCAAATGAAAGATCCGTGATAGTAATAGAGTAAAATGGAAAAAATTCCGAAAATATTGATTTCTCGATTTACACAAAGTGCTCGTAGAGACAGACGTTTTGTTGTTACTCAAATGATAGATCTGTAATAGTAACAGAAGAAAAAGATAAAAATTCCTAAAATTTTGATTTCTTGACTTACGCAAAGTGCTCGTAGAAACGTTTTGTTGCTACTCAAATGAAAGATCTGTGATAGTAATAGAGTAAAATGGAGAAAATTCCGAAAATTTTAATTTCTTGAATTACGCAAAGTACTCATAGAGACGTTTTGTTGGTACTCAAATGACAGATCTGTGATAGTAACAGAGGAAAAAGCAAAATATTAAGAAAATTTTAATTTCTTGATATACGCAAAGTACTCATAGAGACGTTTTGTTGTTACTCAAATGACAGATCTGTGATAGTAACAGAGGAAAAAGCAGAATATTCCGAAAATTTTAATTTCTTGATTTACGCAAAGTGCTCGTAGAGACGTTTTGTTGTTACTCAAATGACAGATCTGTCATAGTAACAGAGGAAAAAGAGAAAAAGTCCTAAAATTTTGATTTCTTGACTTACGCAAAGTGCTCGTAGAGACGTTTTGTTGCTACTCAAATGAAAGATCTGTGATAGTAATAGAGTAAAATGGAAAAAATTCCGAAAATTTTAATTTCTTGATTTACGCAAAGTACTCGTAGAGACGTTTTGTTGGTACTCAAATGACAGATCTGTGATAGTAACAGAGGAAAAAGTAAAATATTGTGAAAATTTTAATTTCTTGATTTACGCAAAGTACTCGTAGAGACGTTTTGTTGTTACTCAAATGACAGATCTGTGATAGTAACTGAGGAAAAAGCAAAATATTCCGAAAATTTTAATTTCTCAATTTACGCAAAGTGCTCGTAGAGACGTTTTGTTGTTACGCAAATGACAGATCTGTGGTAGTAACAGATGAAAAAGCAAAATATTCCGAAAATTTTAATTTCTTGATTTACGCAAAGTTCTCGTAGAGACGTTATGTTGCTACTCAAATGAAAGATCCGTGATAGTAATAGAGCAAAATGGAAAAAATTCCGAAAATATTGATTTCTCGATTTACGCAAAGTGCTCGTAGAGACAGACGTTTTGTTGTTACTCAAATGATAGATCTGTAATAGTAACAGAAGAAAAAGAGAAAAATACCTAAAATTTTGATTTCTTGACTTACGCAAAGTGCTCGTATAGACGTTTTGTTGCTACTCAAATGAAAGATCTGTGATAGTAATAGAGTAAAATGGAAAAAATTCAGAAAATTTTAATTTCTTGATTTACGCAAAGTACTCATAGACACGTTTTGATGGTACTCAAATGACAGATCTGTGATAGTAACAGAGGAAAAAGCAAAATATTCCGAAAATTTTAATTTCTCAATTTACGCAAAGTGCTCGTAGAGACGTTTTGTTGTTACTCAAATGACAGATCTGTGATAGTAACAGAGGAAAAAGCAAAATATTCCGAAAATTTTAATTTCTTGATATACGCAAAGTACTCGTAGAGACGTTTTGTTGTTACTCAAATGACAGATCCGTGATAGTAACAGAGGAAAAAGCAAAATATTCCGAAAATTTTAATTTCTTGATTTACGCAAAGTTCTCGTTGAGACGTTTTGTTGTTACTCAAATGACAGATCTGTGGTAGTAACTGAGGAAAAAGCAAAATATTCCGAAAATTTTAATTTCTTGATTTACGCAAAGTGGTCGTAGAGACGTTCTGTTGCTACTCAAATGAAAGATCCGTGATAGTAATAGAGTAAAATGGAAAAAATTCCGAAAATATTGATTTCTCGATTTACGCAAAGTGCTCGTAGAGACAGACGTTTTGTTGTTACTCAAATGATAGATCTGTAATAGTAACAAAAGAAAAAGATAAAAATTCCTAACATTTTGATTTCTTGACTTACCCAAAGTGCTCGTAGAGACGTTTTGTTGCTACTCAAATGAAAGATCTGTGATAGTAATAGAGTAAAACGGAAAAAATTCCGAAAATTTTAATTTCTTGATTTACGCAAAGTACTCGTAGAGACGTTTTGTTGTTACTCAAATGACAGATCTGTGATAGTAACAGAGGAAAAAGCAAAATATTCCGAAAATTTTTATTTCTTGATTTACGCAATGTGGTCGTAGAGACGTTCTGTTGCTACTCAAATGAAAGATCCGTGATAGTAATAGAGTAAAATGGAAAAAATTCCGAAAATATTGATTTTTCGATTTACGCAAAGTGCTCGTAGAGACGTTTTGTTGTTACTCAAATGACAGATCTGTCATAGTAACCGAGGAAAAAGAGAAAAATTCCTAAAATTTTGATTTCTTGACTTACGCAAAGTGCTCGTAGAGACGTTTTGTTGCTACTCAAATGAAAGATCTGTGATAGTAATAGAGTAAAATGGAAAAAATTCCGAAAATTTTAATTTCTTGATTTACGCAAAGTACTCGTAGATACGTTTTGTTGGTACTCAAATGACAGATCTGTGATAGTAACAGAGGAAAAAGTAAAATATTGTGAAAATTTTAATTTCTTGATTTACGCAAAGTACTCGTAGAGACGTTTTGTTGTTACTCAAATGACAGATCTGTGATAGTAACTGAGGAAAAAGCAAAATATTCCGAAAATTTTAATTTCTCAATTTACGCAAAGTGCTCGTAGAGACGTTTTGTTGTTACTCAAATGACAGATCTGTGGTAGTAACAGATGAAAAAGCAAAATATTCCGAAAATTTTAATTTCTTGATTTACGCAAAGTTCTCCTAGAGACGTTCTGTTGCTACTCAAATGAAAGATCCGTGATAGTAATAGAGCAAAATGGAAAAAATTCCGAAAATATTGATTTCTCGATTTACGCAAAGTGCTCGTAGAGACAGACGTTTTGTTGTTACTCAAATGATAGATCTGTAATAGTAACAGAAGAAAAAGAGAAAAATACCTAAAATTTTGATTTCTTGACTTACGCAAAGTGCTCGTAGAGACGTTTTGTTGCTACTCAAATGAAAGATCTGTGATAGTAATAGAGTAAAATGGAAAAAATTTAGAAAATTTTAATTTCTTGATTTACGCAAAGTACTCATAGACACGTTTTGATGGTACTCAAATGACAGATCTGTGATAGTAACAGAGGAAAAAGCAAAATATTCCGAAAATTTTAATTTCTCAATTTACGCAAAGTGCTCGTAGAGACGTTTTGTTGTTACTCAAATGACAGATCTGTGATAGTAACAGAGGAAAAAGCAAAATATTCCGAAAATTTTAATTTCTTGATATACGCAAAGTACTCGTAGAGACGTTTTGTTGTTACTCAAATGACAGATCCGTGATAGTAACTGAGGAAAAAGCAAAATATTCCGAAAATTTTAATTTCTTGATTTACGCAAAGTTCTCGTTGAGACGTTTTGTTGTTACTCAAATGACAGATCTGTGGTAGTAACTGAGGAAAAAGCAAAATATTCCGAAAATTTTAATTTCTTGATTTACGCAAAGTGGTCGTAGAGACGTTCTGTTGCTACTCAAATGAAAGATCCGTGATAGTAATAGAGTAAAATGGAAAAAATTCCGAAAATATTGATTTCTCGATTTACGCAAAGTGCTCGTAGAGACAGACGTTTTGTTGTTACTCAAATGATAGATCTGTAATAGTAACAGAAGAAAAAGATAAAAATTCCTAACATTTTGATTTCTTGACTTACCCAAAGTGCTCGTAGAGACGTTTTGTTGCTACTCAAATGAAAGATCTGTGATAGTAATAGAGTAAAATGGAAAAAATTCCGAAAATTTTAATTTCTTGATTTACGCAAAGTACTCGTAGAGACGTTTTGTTGTTACTCAAATGACAGATCTGTGATAGTAACAGAGGAAAAAGCAAAATATTCCGAAAATTTTTATTTCTTGATTTACGCAAAGTGCTCGTAGAGACAGACGTTTTGTTGTTACTCAAATGATAGATCTGTAATAGTAACAGAAGAAAAAGATAAAAATTCCTAACATTTTGATTTCTTGACTTACCCAAAGTGCTCGTAGAGACGTTTTGTTGCTACTCAAATGAAAGATCCGTGATAGTAATAGAGTAAAATGGAAAAAATTCCGAAAATATTGATTTCTCGATTTACGCAAAGTGCTCGTAGAGACAGACGTTTTGTTGTTACTCAAATGATAGATCTGTAATAGTAACAGAAGAAAAAGATAAAAATTCCTAAAATTTTGATTTCTTGACTTACGCAAAGTGCTCGTGGAGACGTTTTGTTGCTACTCAAATGAAAGATCTGTGATAGTAATAGAGTAAAATGGAAAAAATTCAGAAAATTTTAATTTCTTGATTTACGCAAAGTACTCGTAGAGACGTTTTGTTGTTACTCAAATGACAGATCTGTGGTAGTAACAGAGGAAAAAGCAAAATATTCCGAAAATTTGAATTTCTTGATTTACGCAAAGTTCTCGTAGAGACGTTTTGTTGTTACTCAAATGCCAGATCTGTGATACCAACAGAGGAAAAAGCAAAATATTCCGAAAATTTTAATTTCTCAATTTACGCAAAGTGCTCGTAGAGACGTTTTGTTGTTACTCAAATGACAGATCTGTGGTAGTAACAGAGGAAAAAGCAAAATATTCCGAAAATTTTAATTTCTTGATTTACGCAAAGTACTCGTAGAGACGTTTTGTTGTTACTCAAATGACAGATCTGTGATAGTATCAGAGGAAAAAGCAAAATATTCCGAAAATTTTAATTTCTTGATTTACGCAAAGTGGTCGTAGAGACGTTCTGTTGCTACTCAAATGAAAGATCCGTGATAGTAATAGAGTAAAATGGAAAAAATTCCGAAAATATTGATTTCTCGATTTACACAAAGGGCTCGTAGAGACAGACGTTTTGTTGTTACTCAAATGATAGATCTGTAATAGTAACAGAAGAAAAAGATAAAAATTCCTAAAATTTTGATTTCTTGACTTACGCAAAGTGCTCGTAGAAACGTTTTGTTGCTACTCAATTGAAAGATCTGTGATAGTAATAGAGTAAAATGGAGAAAATTCCGAAAATTTTAATTTCTTGAATTACGCAAAGTACTCATAGAGACGTTTTGTTGGTACTCAAATGACAGATTTGTGATAGTAACAGAGGAAAAAGCAAAATATTCCGAAAATTTTAATTTCTTGATTTACGCAAAGTACTCGTAGAGACGTTTTGTTGTTACTCAAATGACAGATCTGTGATAGTATCAGAGGAAAAAGCAAAATATTCCGAAAATTTTAATTTCTTGATTTACGCAAAGTGGTCGTAGAGACGTTCTGTTGCTACTCAAATGAAAGATCCGTGATAGTAATAGAGTAAAATGGAAAAAATTCCGAAAATATTGATTTCTCGATTTACACAAAGGGCTCGTAGAGACAGACGTTTTGTTGTTACTCAAATGATAGATCTGTAATAGTAACAGAAGAAAAAGATAAAAATTCCTAAAATTTTGATTTCTTGACTTCCGCAAAGTGCTCGTAGAAACGTTTTGTTGCTACTCAAATGAAAGATCTGTGATAGTAATAGAGTAAAATGGAGAAAATTCCGAAAATTTTAATTTCTTGAATTACGCAAAGTACTCATAGAGACGTTTTGTTGGTACTCAAATGACAGATTTGTGATAGTAACAGAGGAAAAAGCAAAATATTCCGAAAATTTTAATTTCTTGATTTACGCAAAGTACTCGTAGAGACGTTTTGTTGTTACTCAAATGACAGATCTGTGATAGTATCAGAGGAAAAAGCAAAATATTCCGAAAATTTTTATTTCTTGATTTACGCAAAGTGGTCGTAGAGACGTTCTGTTGCTACTCAAATGAAAGATCCGTGATAGTAATAGAGTAAAATGGAAAAAATTCCGAAAATATTGATTTCTCGATTTACACAAAGGGCTCGTAGAGACAGACGTTTTGTTGTTACTCAAATGATAGATCTGTAATAGTAACAGAAGAAAAAGATAAAAATTCCTAAAATTTTGATTTCTTGAATTACGCAAAGTGCTCGTAGAAAAGTTTTGTTGCTACTCAAATGAAAGATCTGTGATAGTAATAGAGTAAAATGGAGAAAATTCCGAAAATTTTAATTTCTTGAATTACGCAAAGTACTCATAGAGACGTTTTGTTGGTACTCAAATGACAGATTTGTGATAGTAACAGAGGAAAAAGCAAAATATTCCGAAAATTTTAATTTCTTGATTTACGCAAAGTACTCGTAGAGACGTTTTGTTGTTACTCAAATGACAGATCTGTGATAGTATCAGAGGAAAAAGCAAAATATTCCGAAAATTTTAATTTCTTGATTTACGCAAAGTGGTCGTAGAGACGTTCTGTTGCTACTCAAATGAAAGATCCGTGATAGTAATAGAGTAAAATGGAAAAAAATTCCGAAAATATTGATTTCTCGATTTACACAAAGGGCTCGTAGAGACAGACGTTTTGTTGTTACTCAAATGATAGATCTGTAATAGTAACAGAAGAAAAAGATAAAAATTCCTAAAATTTTGATTTCTTGACTTCCGCAAAGTGCTCGTAGAAACGTTTTGTTGCTACTCAAATGAAAGATCTGTGATAGTAATAGAGTAAAATGGAGAAAATTCCGAAAATTTTAATTTCTTGAATTACGCAAAGTACTCATAGAGACGTTTTGTTGGTACTCAAATGACAGATTTGTGATAGTAACAGAGGAAAAAGCAAAATATTCCGAAAATTTTAATTTCTTGATTTACGCAAAGTACTCGTAGAGACGTTTTGTTGTTACTCAAATGACAGATCTGTGATAGTATCAGAGGAAAAAGCAAAATATTCCGAAAATTTTAATTTCTTGATTTACGCAAAGTGGTCGTAGAGACGTTCTGTTGCTACTCAAATGAAAGATCCGTGATAGTAATAGAGTAAAATGGAAAAAATTCCGAAAATATTGATTTCTCGATTTACGCAAAGTGCTCGTAGAGACAGACGTTTTGTTGTTACTCAAATGATAGATCTGTAATAGTAACAGAAGAAAAAGAGAAAAATACCTAAAATTATGATTTCTTGACTTACGCAAAGTGCTCGTAGAGACGTTTTGTTGCTACTCAAATGAAAGATCTGTGATAGTAATAGAGTAAAATGGAAAAAATTCCGAAAATTTTAATTTCTTGATTTACGCAAAGTACTCGTAGAGACGTTTTGTTGGTACTCAAATGACAGATCTGTGATAGTAACAGAGGAAAAAGTAAAATATTGTGAAAATTTTAATTTCTTGATTTACGCAAAGTACTCGTAGAGACGTTTTGTTGTTACTCAAATGACAGATCTGTGATAGTAACTGAGGAAAAGGCAAAATATTCCGAAAATTTTAATTTCTCAATTTACGCAAAGTGCTCGTAGAGACGTTTTGTTGTTACTCAAATGACAGATCTGTGGTAGTAACAGATGAAAAAGCAAAATATTCCGAAAATTTTAATTTCTTGATTTACGCAAAGTTCTCGTAGAGACGTTTTGTTGTTACTCAAATGACAGATCTGTGGTAGTAACAGATGAAAAAGCAAAATATTCCGAAAATTTTAATTTCTTGATTTACGCAAAGTGGTCGTAGAGACGTTCTGTTGCTACTCAAATGAAAGATCCGTGATAGTAATAGAGTAAAATGGAAAAAATTCCGAAAATATTGATTTCTCGATTTACACAAAGTGCTCGTAGAGACAGACGTTTTGTTGTTACTCAAATGATAGATCTGTAATAGTAACAGAAGAAAAAGATAAAAATTCCTAAAATTTTGATTTCTTGACTTACGCAAAGTGCTCGTAGAAACGTTTTGTTGCTACTCAAATGAAAGATCTGTGATAGTAATAGAGTAAAATGGAGAAAATTCCGAAAATTTTAATTTCTTGAATTACGCAAAGTACTCATAGAGACGTTTTGTTGGTACTCAAATGACAGATCTGTGATAGTAACAGAGGAAAAAGCAAAATATTAAGAAAATTTTAATTTCTTGATATACGCAAAGTACTCATAGAGACGTTTTGTTGTTACTCAAATGACAGATCTGTGATAGTAACAGAGGAAAAAGCAGAATATTCCGAAAATTTTAATTTCTTGATTTACGCAAAGTGCTCGTAGAGACGTTTTGTTGTTACTCAAATGACAGATCTGTCATAGTAACAGAGGAAAAAGAGAAAAAGTCCTAAAATTTTGATTTCTTGACTTACGCAAAGTGCTCGTAGAGACGTTTTGTTGCTACTCAAATGAAAGATCTGTGATAGTAATAGAGTAAAATGGAAAAAATTCCGAAAATTTTAATTTCTTGATTTACGCAAAGTACTCGTAGAGACGTTTTGTTGGTACTCAAATGACAGATCTGTGATAGTAACAGAGGAAAAAGTAAAATATTGTGAAAATTTTAATTTCTTGATTTACGCAAAGTACTCGTAGAGACGTTTTGTTGTTACTCAAATGACAGATCTGTGATAGTAACTGAGGAAAAAGCAAAATATTCCGAAAATTTTAATTTCTCAATTTACGCAAAGTGCTCGTAGAGACGTTTTGTTGTTACTCAAATGACAGATCTGTGGTAGTATCAGAGGAAAAAGCAAAATATTCCGAAAATTTTAATTTCTTGATTTACGCAAAGTTCTCGTTGAGACGTTTTGTTGTTACTCAAATGACACATCTGTGGTAGTAACTGAGGAAAAAGCAAAATATTCCGAAAATTTTAATTTCTTGATTTACGCAAAGTGGTCGTAGAGACGTTCTGTTGCTACTCAAATGAAAGATCCGTGATAGTAATAGAGTAAAATGGAAAAAATTCCGAAAATATTGATTTCTCGATTTACGCAAAGTGCTCGTAGAGACAGACGTTTTGTTGTTACTCAAATGATAGATCTGTAATAGTAACAGAAGAAAAAGATAAAAATTCCTAACATTTTGATTTCTTGACTTACCCAAAGTGCTCGTAGAGACTTTTTGTTGCTACTCAAATGAAAGATCTGTGATAGTAATAGAGTAAAACGGAAAAAATTCCGAAAATTTTAATTTCTTGATTTACGCAAAGTACTCGTAGAGACGTTTTGTTGTTACTCAAATGACAGATCTGTGATAGTAACAGAGGAAAAAGCAAAATATTCCGAAAATTTTTATTTCTTGATTTACGCAATGTGGTCGTAGAGACGTTCTGTTGCTACTCAAATGAAAGATCCGTGATAGTAATAGAGTAAAATGGAAAAAATTCCGAAAATATTGATTTCTCGATTTACGCAAAGTGCTCGTAGAGACAGACGTTTTGTTGTTACTCAAATGATAGATCTGTAATAGTAACAGAAGAAAAAGATAAAAATTCCTAAAATTTTGATTTCTTGACTTACGCAAAGTGCTCGTAGAGACGTTTTGTTGCTACTCAAATGAAAGATCTGTGATAGTAATAGAGTAAAATGGAAAAAATTCAGAAAATTTTAATTTCTTGATTTACGCAAAGTACTCATAGAGACGTTTTGTTGGTACTCAAATGACAGATCTGTGATAGTAACAGAGGAAAAAGCAAAATATTAAGAAAATTTTAATTTCTTGATATACGCAAAGTACCCATAGAGACGTTTTGTTGTTACTCAAATGACAGATCTGTGATAGTAACAGAGGAAAAAGCAGAATATTCCGAAAATTTTAATTTCTTGATTTACGCAAAGTACTCGTAGAGACGTTTTGTTGTTACTCAAATGACAGATCTGTGATAGTAACTGAGGAAAAAGCAAAATATTCCGAAAATTTTAATTTCTCAATTTACGCAAAGTGCTCGTAGAGACGTTTTGTTGTTACTCAAATGACAGATCTGTGGTAGTAACAGATGAAAAAGCAAAATATTCCGAAAATTTTAATTTCTTGATTTACGCAAAGTTCTCGTAGAGACGTTCTGTTGCTACTCAAATGAAAGATCCGTGATAGTAATAGGGCAAAATGGAAAAAATTCCGAAAATATTGATTTCTCGATTTACGCAAAGTGCTCGTAGAGACAGACGTTTTGTTGTTACTCAAATGATAGATCTGTAATAGTAACAGAAGAAAAAGAGAAAAATACCTAAAATTTTGATTTCTTGACTTACGCAAAGTGCTCGTAGAGACGTTTTGTTGCTACTCAAATGAAAGATCTGTGATAGTAATAGAGTAAAATGGAAAAAATTCAGAAAATTTTAATTTCTTGATTTACGCAAAGTACTCATAGAGACGTTTTGATGGTACTCAAATGACAGATCTGTGATAGTAACAGAGGAAAAAGCAAAATATTCCGAAAATTTTAATTTCTCAATTTACGCAAAGTGCTCGTAGAGACGTTTTGTTGTTACTCAAATGACAGATCTGTGATAGTAACAGAGGAAAAAGCAAAATATTCCGAAAATTTTAATTTCTTGATATACGCAAAGTACTCGTAGAGACGTTTTGTTGTTACTCAAATGACAGATCCGTGATAGTAACAGAGGAAAAAGCAAAATATTCCGAAAATTTTAATTTCTTGATTTACGCAAAGTTCTCGTTGAGACGTTTTGTTGTTACTCAAATGACAGATCTGTGGTAGTAACTGAGGAAAAAGCAAAATATTCCGAAAATTTTAATTTCTTGATTTACGCAAAGTGGTCGTAGAGACGTTCTGTTGCTACTCAAATGAAAGATCCGTGATAGTAATAGAGTAAAATGGAAAAAATTCCGAAAATATTGATTTCTCGATTTACGCAAAGTGCTCGTAGAGACAGACGTTTTGTTGTTACTCAAATGATAGATCTGTAATAGTAACAGAAGAAAAAGATAAAAATTCCTAACATTTTGATTTCTTGACTTACCCAAAGTGCTCGTAGAGACGTTTTGTTGCTACTCAAATGAAAGATCCGTGATAGTAATAGAGTAAAATGGAAAAAATTCCGAAAATATTGATTTCTCGATTTACGCAAAGTGCTCGTAGAGACAGACGTTTTGTTGTTACTCAAATGATAGATCTGTAATAGTAACAGAAGAAAAAGATAAAAATTCCTAAAATTTTGATTTCTTGACTTACGCAAAGTGCTCGTAGAGACGTTTTGTTGCTACTCAAATGAAAGATCTGTGATAGTAATAGAGTAAAATGGAAAAAATTCAGAAAATTTTAATTTCTTGATTTACGCAAAGTACTCGTAGAGACGTTTTGTTGTTACTCAAATGACAGATCTGTGGTAGTAACAGAGGAAAAAGCAAAATATTCCGAAAATTTTAATTTCTTGATTTACGCAAAGTTCTCGTAGAGACGTTTTGTTGTTACTCAAATGCCAGATCTGTGATACCAACAGAGGAAAAAGCAAAATATTCCGAAAATTTTAATTTCTCAATTTACGTAAAATGCTCGTAGAGACGTTTTGTTGTTACTCAAATGACAGATCTGTGGTAGTAACAGAGGAAAAAGCAAAATATTAAGAAAATTTTAATTTCTTGATATACGCAAAGTACTCATAGAGACGTTTTGTTGTTACTCAAATGACAGATCTGTGATAGTAACAGAGGAAAAAGCAAAATATTAAGAAAATTTTAATTTCTTGATATACGCAAAGTACTCATAGAGACGTTTTGTTGTTACTCAAATGACAGATCTGTGATAGTAACAGAGGAAAAAGCAGAATATTCCGAAAATTTTAATTTCTTGATTTACGCAAAGTGCTCGTAGAGACGTTTTGTTGTTACTCAAATGACAGATCTGTCATAGTAACAGAGGAAAAAGAGAAAAAGTCCTAAAATTTTGATTTCTTGACTTACGCAAAGTGCTCGTAGAGACGTTTTGTTGCTACTCAAATGAAAGATCTGTGATAGTAATAGAGTAAAATGGAAAAAATTCCGAAAATTTTAATTTCTTGATTTACGCAAAGTACTCGTAGAGACGTTTTGTTGGTACTCAAATGACAGATCTGTGATAGTAACAGAGGAAAAAGTAAAATATTGTGAAAATTTTAATTTCTTGATTTACGCAAAGTACTCGTAGAGACGTTTTGTTGTTACTCAAATGACAGATCTGTGATAGTAACTGAGGAAAAAGCAAAATATTCCGAAAATTTTAATTTCTCAATTTACGCAAAGTGCTCGTAGAGACGTTTTGTTGTTACTCAAATGACAGATCTGTCGTAGTAACAGATGAAAAAGCAAAATATTCCGAAAATTTTAATTTCTTGATTTACGCAAAGTTCTCGTAGAGACGTTCTGTTGCTACTCAAATGAAAGATCCGTGATAGTAATAGAGCAAAATGGAAAAAATTCCGAAAATATTGATTTCTCGATTTACGCAAAGTGCTCGTAGAGACAGACGTTTTGTTGTTACTCAAATGATAGATCTGTAATAGTAACAGAAGAAAAAGAGAAAAATACCTAAAATTTTGATTTCTTGACTTACGCAAAGTGCTCGTAGAGACGTTTTGTTGCTACTCAAATGAAAGATCTGTGATAGTAATAGAGTAAAATGGAAAAAATTCAGAAAATTTTAATTTCTTGATTTACGCAAAGTACTCATAGAGACGTTTTGATGGTACTCAAATGACAGATCTGTGATAGTAACAGAGGAAAAAGCAAAATATTCCGAAAATTTTAATTTCTCAATTTACGCAAAGTGCTCGTAGAGACGTTTTGTTGTTACTCAAATGACAGATCTGTGATAGTAACAGAGGAAAAAGCAAAATATTCCGAAAATTTTAATTTCTTGATATACGCAAAGTACTCGTAGAGACGTTTTGTTGTTACTCAAATGACAGATCCGTGATAGTAACAGAGGAAAAAGCAAAATATTCCGAAAATTTTAATTTCTTGATTTACGCAAAGTTCTCGTTGAGACGTTTTGTTGTTACTCAAATGACAGATCTGTGGTAGTAACTGAGGAAAAAGCAAAATATTCCGAAAATTTTAATTTCTTGATTTACGCAAAGTGGTCGTAGAGACGTTCTGTTGCTACTCAAATGAAAGATCCGTGATAGTAATAGAGTAAAATGGAAAAAATTCCGAAAATATTGATTTCTCGATTTACGCAAAGTGCTCGTAGAGACAGACGTTTTGTTGTTACTCAAATGATAGATCTGTAATAGTAACAAAAGAAAAAGATAAAAATTCCTAACATTTTGATTTCTTGACTTACCCAAAGTGCTCGTAGAGACGTTTTGTTGCTACTCAAATGAAAGATCTGTGAAAGTAATAGAGTAAAACGGAAAAAATTCCGAAAATTTTAATTTCTTGATTTACGCAAAGTACTCGTAGAGACGTTTTGTTGTTACTCAAATGACAGATCTGTGATAGTAACAGAGGAAAAAGCAAAATATTCCGAAAATTTTTATTTCTTGATTTACGCAATGTGGTCTTAGAGACGTTCTGTTGCTACTCAAATGAAAGATCCGTGATAGTAATAGAGTAAAATGGAAAAAATTCCGAAAATATTGATTTCTCGATTTACGCAAAGTGCTCGTAGAGACAGACGTTTTGTTGTTACTCAAATGATAGATCTGTAATAGTAACAGAAGAAAAAGATAAAAATTCCTAAAATTTTGATTTCTTGACTTACGCAAAGTGCTCGTAGAGACGTTTTGTTGCTACTCAAATGAAAGATCTGTGATAGTAATAGAGTAAAATGGAAAAAATTCAGAAAATTTTAATTTCTTGATTTACGCAAAGTACTCATAGAGACGTTTTGTTGGTACTCAAATGACAGATCTGTGATAGTAACAGAGGAAAAAGCAAAATATTAAGAAAATTTTAATTTCTTGATATACGCAAAGTACTCATAGAGACGTTTTGTTGTTACTCAAATGACAGATCTGTGATAGTAACAGAGGAAAAAGCAGAATATTCCGAAAATTTTAATTTCTTGATTTACGCAAAGTACTCGTAGAGACGTTTTGTTGTTACTCAAATGACAGATCTGTGATAGTAACTGAGGAAAAAGCAAAATATTCCGAAAATTTTAATTTCTTGATTTACGCAAAGTGGTCGTAGAGACGTTCTGTTGCTACTCAAATGAAAGATCTGTGATAGTAATAGAGAAAAATGGAAAAAATTCCGAAAATTTTAATTTCTTGATTTACGCAAAGTACTCGTAGAGACGTTTTGTTGTTACTCAAATGACAGATCTGTGGTAGTAACAGAGGAAAAAGCAAAATATTCCGAAAATTTTAATTTCTCAATTTACGCAAAGTGCTCGTAGAGACGTTTTGTTGCTACTCAAATGAAAGATCTGTGATAGTAATAGAGAAAAATGGAAAAAATTCCGAAAATTTTAATTTCTTGATTTACGCAAAGTACTCGTAGAGACGTTTTGTTGTTACTCAAATGACAGATCTGTGGTAGTAACAGAGGAAAAAGCAAAATATTCCGAAAATTTTAATTTCTCAATTTACGCAAAGTGCTCGTAGAGACGTTTTGTTGTTACTCAAATAATAGATCTGTAATAGTAACAGAAGAAAAAGATAAAAATTCCTAAAATTTTGATTTCTTGACTTACGCAAAGTGCTCGTAGAGACGTTTTGTTGCTACTCAAATGAAAGATCTGTGCTAGTAATAGCGTAAAATGGAAAAAATTCCGAAAATTTTAATTTCTTGACTTACGCAAAGTGCTCGTAGAGACGTTTTGTTGCTACTCAAATGAAAGATCTGTGATAGTAATAGAGAAAAATGGAAAAAATTCCGAAAATTTTAATTTCTTGATTTACGCAAAGTACTCGTAGAGACGTTTTGTTGTTACTCAAATGACAGATCTGTGGTAGTAACAGAGGAAAAAGCAAAATATTCCGAAAATTTTAATTTCTCAATTTACGCAAAGTGCTCGTAGAGACGTTTTGTTGTTACTCAAATGATAGATCTGTAATAGTAACAGAAGAAAAAGATAAAAATTCCTAACATTTTGATTTCTTGACTTACGCAAAGTGCTCGTAGAGACGTTTTGTTGCTACTCAAATGAAAGATCTGTGATAGTAATAGAGAAAAATGGAAAAAATTCCGAAAATTTTAATTTCTTGATTTACGCAAAGTACTCGTAGAGACGTTTTGTTGTTACTCAAATGACAGATCTGTGGTAGTAACAGAGGAAAAAGCAAAATATTCCGAAAATTTTAATTTCTCAATTTACGCAAAGTGCTCGTAGAGACGTTTTGTTGCTACTCAAATGAAAGATCTGTGATAGTAATGGAGAAAAATGGAAAAAATTCCGAAAATTTTAATTTCTTGATTTACGCAAAGTACTCGTAGAGACGTTTTGTTGTTACTCAAATGACAGATCTGTGGTAGTAACAGAGGAAAAAGCAAAATATTCCGAAAATTTTAATTTCTCAATTTACGCAAAGTGCTCGTAGAGACGTTTTGTTGTTACTCAAATAATAGATCTGTAATAGTAACAGAAGAAAAAGATAAAAATTCCTAAAATTTTGATTTCTTGACTTACGCAAAGTGCTCGTAGAGACGTTTTGTTGCTACTCAAATGAAAGATCTGTGATAGTAATAGCGTAAAATGGAAAAAATTCCGAAAATTTTAATTTCTTGACTTACGCAAAGTGCTCGTAGAGACGTTTTGTTGCTACTCAAATGAAAGATCTGTGATAGTAATAGAGAAAAATGGAAAAAATTCCGAAAATTTTAATTTCTTGATTTACGCAAAGTACTCGTAGAGACGTTTTGTTGTTACTCAAATGACAGATCTGTGGTAGTAACAGAGGAAAAAGCAAAATATTCCGAAAATTTTAATTTCTCAATTTACGCAAAGTGCTCGTAGAGACGTTTTGTTGTTACTCAAATAATAGATCTGTAATAGTAACAGAAGAAAAAGATAAAAATTCCTAAAATTTTGATTTCTTGACTTACGCAAAGTGCTCGTAGAGACGTTTTGTTGCTACTCAAATGAAAGATCTGTGATAGTAATAGCGTAAAATGGAAAAAATTCCGAAAATTTTAATTTCTTGATTTACGCAAAGTACTCGTAGAGGCGTTTTGTTGTTACTCAAATGACAGATCTGTGGTAGTAACAGAGGAAAAAGCAAAATATTCCGAAAATTTTAATTTCTCAATTTACGCAAAGTGCTCCTAGAGACGTTTTGTTGTTACTCAAATGACAGATCTGTGGTAGTAACAAAGGAAAAAGCAAAATATTCAGAAAATTTTAATTTCTTGATTTACGCAAAGTTCTCGTAGAGACGTTCTGTTGCTACTCAAATGAAAGATCAGTGATAGTAATAGAGTAAAATGGAAAAAATTCCGAAAATATTGATTTCTCGATTTACGCAAAGTGCTCGTAGAGACAGACGTTTTGTTGTTACTCAAATGATAGATCTGTAATAGTAACAGAAGAAAAAGAGAAAAATACCTAAAATTTTGATTACTTGACTTACGCAAAGTGCTCGTAGAGACGTTTTGTTGCTACTCAAATGAAAGATCTGTGATAGTAATAGAGTAAAATGGAAAAAATTCCGAAAATTTTAATTTCTTGAATTACGCAAAGTACTCATAGAGACGTTTTGATGGTACTCAAATGACAGATCTGTGATAGTAACAGAGGAAAAAGCAAAATATTCCAAAAATTTTATTTTCTTGATTTACGCAAAGTACTCGTAGAGACGTTCTGTTGCTACTCAAATGAAAGATCTGTGATAGTAATAGAGTAAAATGGAAAAAATTCCGAAAATATTGATTTCTCGATTTACGCAAAGTGCTCGTAGAGACAGACGTTTTGTTGTTACTCAAATGATAGATCTGTAATAGTAACAGAAGAAAAAGAGAAAAATACCTAAAATTTTGATTTCTTGACTTACGCAAAGTGCTCGTAGAGACGTTTTGTTGCTACTCAAATGAAAGATCTGTGATAGTAATAGAGTAAAATGGAAAAAATTCCGAAAATTTTAATTTCTTGATTTACGCAAAGTACTCATAGAGACGTTTTGATGGTACTCAAATGACAGATCTGTGATAGTAACAGAGGAAATAGCAAAATATTCCGAAAATTTTAATTTCTCGATTTACGCAAAGTGCTCGTAGAGACGTTTTGTTGTTACTCAAATGACAGATCTGTGGTAGTAACAGAGGAAAAAGAGAAAAATTCTTAAAATTTTGATTTCTTGACTTACGCAAAGTGCTCGTAGAGACGTTTTGTTGCTACTCAAATGAAAGATCTGTGATAGTAATAGAGTAAAATGGAAAAAAATCCGAAAATTTTAATTTCTTGATTTACGCAAAGTACTCATAGAGACGTTTTGATGGTACTCAAATGACAGATCTGTGATAGTAACAGAGGAAAAAGCAAAATATTCCGAAAATTTTAATTTCTCAATTTACGCAAAGTGCTCGTAGAGACGTTTTGTTGTTACTCAAATGACAGATCTGTGATAGTAACAGAGGAAAAAGCAAAATATTCCGAAAATTTTAATTTCTTGATATACGCAAAGTACTCGTAGAGACGTTTTGTTGTTACTCAAATGACAGATCTGTGATAGTAACAGAGGAAAAAGCAAAATATTCCGAAAATTTTAATTTCTTGATTTACGCAAAGTTCTCGTAGAGACGTTTTGTTGTTACTCAAATGCCAGATCTGTGATAGCAACCGAGGAAAAAGCAAAATATTCCGAAAATTTTAATTTCTCAATTTACGCAAAGTGCTCCTAGAGACGTTTTGTTGTTACTCAAATGACAGATCTGTGGTAGTAACAAAGGAAAAAGCAAAATATTCAGAAAATTTTAATTTCTTGATTTACGCAAAGTTCTCGTAGAGACGTTCTGTTGCTACTCAAATGAAAGATCAGTGATAGTAATAGAGTAAAATGGAAAAAATTCCGAAAATATTGATTTCTAGATTTACGCAAAGTGCTCGTAGAGACAGACGTTTTGTTGTTACTCAAATAATAGATCTGTAATAGTAACAGAAGAAAAAGATAAAAATTCCAAAAATTTTGATTTCTTGACTTACGCAAAGTGCTCGTAGAGACGTTTTGTTGCTACTCAAATGAAAGATCTGTGATAGTAATAGCGTAAAATGGAAAAAATTCCGAAAATTTTAATTTCTTGATTTACGCAAAGTACTCGTAGAGGCGTTTTGTTGTTACTCAAATGACAGATCTGTGGTAGTAACAGAGGAAAAAGCAAAATATTCCGAAAATTTTAATTTCTCAATTTACGCAAAGTGCTCCTAGAGACGTTTTGTTGTTACTCAAATGACAGATCTGTGGTAGTAACAAAGGAAAAAGCAAAATATTCAGAAAATTTTAATTTCTTGATTTACGCAAAGTTCTCGTAGAGACGTTCTGTTGCTACTCAAATGAAAGATCAGTGATAGTAATAGAGTAAAATGGAAAAAATTCCGAAAATATTGATTTCTCGATTTACGCAAAGTGCTCGTAGAGACAGACGTTTTGTTGTTACTCAAATGATAGATCTGTAATAGTAACAGAAGAAAAAGAGAAAAATACCTAAAATTTTGATTACTTGACTTACGCAAAGTGCTCGTAGAGACGTTTTGTTGCTACTCAAATGAAAGATCTGTGATAGTAATAGAGTAAAATGGAAAAAATTCCGAAAATTTTAATTTCTTGAATTACGCAAAGTACTCATAGAGACGTTTTGATGGTACTCAAATGACAGATCTGTGATAGTAACAGAGGAAAAAGCAAAATATTCCAAAAATTTTATTTTCTTGATTTACGCAAAGTACTCGTAGAGACGTTCTGTTGCTACTCAAATGAAAGATCTGTGATAGTAATAGAGTAAAATGGAAAAAATTCCGAAAATATTGATTTCTCGATTTACGCAAAGTGCTCGTAGAGACAGACGTTTTGTTGTTACTCAAATGATAGATCTGTAATAGTAACAGAAGAAAAAGAGAAAAATACCTAAAATTTTGATTTCTTGACTTACGCAAAGTGCTCGTAGAGACGTTTTGTTGCTACTCAAATGAAAGATCTGTGATAGTAATAGAGTAAAATGGAAAAAATTCCGAAAATTTTAATTTCTTGATTTACGCAAAGTACTCATAGAGACGTTTTGATGGTACTCAAATGACAGATCTGTGATAGTAACAGAGGAAATAGCAAAATATTCCGAAAATTTTAATTTCTCGATTTACGCAAAGTGCTCGTAGAGACGTTTTGTTGTTACTCAAATGACAGATCTGTGGTAGTAACAGAGGAAAAAGAGAAAAATTCTTAAAATTTTGATTTCTTGACTTACGCAAAGTGCTCGTAGAGACGTTTTGTTGCTACTCAAATGAAAGATCTGTGATAGTAATAGAGTAAAATGGAAAAAAATCCGAAAATTTTAATTTCTTGATTTACGCAAAGTACTCATAGAGACGTTTTGATGGTACTCAAATGACAGATCTGTGATAGTAACAGAGGAAAAAGCAAAATATTCCGAAAATTTTAATTTCTCAATTTACGCAAAGTGCTCGTAGAGACGTTTTGTTGTTACTCAAATGACAGATCTGTGATAGTAACAGAGGAAAAAGCAAAATATTCCGAAAATTTTAATTTCTTGATATACGCAAAGTACTCGTAGAGACGTTTTGTTGTTACTCAAATGACAGATCTGTGATAGTAACAGAGGAAAAAGCAAAATATTCCGAAAATTTTAATTTCTTGATTTACGCAAAGTGGTCGTAGAGACGTTCTGTTGCTACTCAAATGAAAGATCCGTGATAGTAATAGAGTATATTGGAAAAAATTGTGAAAATATTGATTTCTCGATTTACGCAAAGTGCTCGTAGACACAGACGATTTGTTGTTACTCAAATGATAGATCTGTAATAGTAACAGAAGAAAAAGATAAAAATTCCTAACATTTTGATTTCTTGACTTACGCAAAGTGCTCGTAGAGACGTTTTGTTGCTACTCAAATGAAAGATCTGTGATAGTAATAGAGAAAAATGGAAAAAATTCCGAAAATTTTAATTTCTTGATTTACGCAAAGTACTCGTAGAGACGTTTTGTTGTTACTCAAATGACAGATCTGTGGTAGTAACAGAGGAAAAAGCAAAATATTCCGAAAATTTTAATTTCTCAATTTACGCAAAGTGCTCGTAGAGACGTTTTGTTGTTACTCAAATGACAGATCTGTGATAGTAACAGAGGAAAAAGCAAAATATTCCGAAAATTTTAATTTCTTGATTTACGCAAAGTGGTCGTAGAGACGTTCTGTTGCTACTCAAATGAAAGATGCGTGATAGTAATAGAGTAAAATGGAAAAAATTCCGAAAATATTGCTTTCTCGATTTACGCAAAGTGCTCGTAGAGACAGACGTTTTGTTGTTACTCAAATAATAGATCTGTAATAGTAACAGAAGAAAAAGATAAAAATTCCTAAAATTTTGATTTCTTGACTTACGCAAAGTGCTCGTAGAGACGTTTTGTTGCTACTCAAATGAAAGATCTGTGATAGTAATAGCGTAAAATGGAAAAAATTCCGAAAATTTTAATTTCTTGATTTACGCAAAGTACTCGTAGAGGCGTTTTGTTGTTACTCAAATGACAGATCTGTGGTAGTAACAGAGGAAAAAGCAAAATATTCCGAAAATTTTAATTTCTCAATTTACGCAAAGTGCTCCTAGAGACGTTTTGTTGTTACTCAAATGACAGATCTGTGGTAGTAACAAAGGAAAAAGCAAAATATTCAGAAAATTTTAATTTCTTGATTTACGCAAAGTTCTCGTAGAGACGTTCTGTTGCTACTCAAATGAAAGATCAGTGATAGTAATAGAGTAAAATGGAAAAAATTGTTACTCAAATGATAGATCTGTAATAGTAACAGAAGAAAAAGAGAAAAATTCTTAAAATTTTGATTTCTTGACTTACGCAAAGTGCTCGTAGAGACGTTTTGTTGCTACTCAAATGAAAGATCTGTGATAGTAATAGAGTAAAATGGAAAAAAATCCGAAAATTTTAATTTCTTGATTTACGCAAAGTACTCATAGAGACGTTTTGATGGTACTCAAATGACAGATCTGTGATAGTAACAGAGGAAAAAGCAAAATATTCCGAAAATTTTAATTTCTCAATTTACGCAAAGTGCTCGTAGAGACGTTTTGTTGTTACTCAAATGACAGATCTGTGATAGTAACAGAGGAAAAAGCAAAATATTCCGAAAATTTTAATTTCTTGATATACGCAAAGTACTCGTAGAGACGTTTTGTTGTTACTCAAATGACAGATCTGTGATAGTAACAGAGGAAAAAGCAAAATATTCCGAAAATTTTAATTTCTTGATTTACGCAAAGTTCTCGTAGAGACGTTTTGTTGTTACTCAAATGCCAGATCTGTGATAGCAACCGAGGAAAAAGCAAAATATTCCGAAAATTTTAATTTCTCAATTTACGCAAAGTGCTCCTAGAGACGTTTTGTTGTTACTCAAATGACAGATCTGTGGTAGTAACAAAGGAAAAAGCAAAATATTCAGAAAATTTTAATTTCTTGATTTACGCAAAGTTCTCGTAGAGACGTTCTGTTGCTACTCAAATGAAAGATCAGTGATAGTAATAGAGTAAAATGGAAAAAATTCCGAAAATATTGATTTCTAGATTTACGCAAAGTGCTCGTAGAGACAGACGTTTTGTTGTTACTCAAATGATAGATCTGTAATAGTAACAGAAGGAAAAGAGAAAAATACCTAAAATTTTGATTACTTGACTTACGCAAAGTGCTCGTAGAGACGTTTTGTTGCTACTCAAATGAAAGATCTGTGATAGTAATAGAGTAAAATGGAAAAAATTCCGAAAATTTTAATTTCTTGAATTACGCAAAGTACTCATAGAGACGTTTTGATGGTACTCAAATGACAGATCTGTGATAGTAACAGAGGAAAAAGCAAAATATTCCAAAAATTTTATTTTCTTGATTTACACAAAGTACTCGTAGAGACGTTCTGTTGCTACTCAAATGAAAGATCTGTGATAGTAATAGAGTAAAATGGAAAAAATTCCGAAAATTTTGATTTTTCGATTTACGCAAAGTGCTCGTAGAGACGTTTTGTTGTTACCAAATGACAGATCTGTCATAGTAACAGAGGAAAAAGAGAAAAATTCTTAAAATTTTGATTTCTTGACTTACGCAAAGTGCTCGTAGAGACGTTTTGTTGCTACTCAAATGAAAGATCTGTGATAGTAATAGAGTAAAATGGAAAAAAATCCGAAAATTTTAATTTCTTGATTTACGCAAAGTACTCATAGAGACGTTTTGATGGTACTCAAATGACAGATCTGTGATAGTAACAGAGGAAAAAGCAAAATATTCCGAAAATTTTAATTTCTCAATTTACGCAAAGTGCTCGTAGAGACGTTTTGTTGTTACTCAAATGACAGATCTGTGATAGTAACAGAGGAAAAAGCAAAATATTCCGAAAATTTTAATTTCTTGATTTACGCAAAGTGGTCGTAGAGACGTTCTGTTGCTACTCAAATGAAAGATCCGTGATAGTAATAGAGTAAAATGGAAAAAATTCCGAAAATATTGATTTCTCGATTTACGCAAAGTGCTCGTAGAGACAGACGTTTTGTTGTTACTCAAATAATAGATCTGTAATAGTAACAGAAGAAAAAGATAAAAATTCCTAAAATTTTGATTTCTTTACTTACGCAAAGTGCTCGTAGATACGTTTTGTTGCTACTCAAATGAAAGATCTGTGATAGTAATAGCGTAAAATGGAAAAAATTCCGAAAATTTTAATTTCTTGATTTACGCAAAGTACTCGTAGAGACGTTTTGTTGTTACTCAAATGACAGATCTGTGGTAGTAACAGAGGAAAAAGCAAAATATTCCGAAAATTTTAATTTCTCAATTTACGCAAAGTGCTCCTAGAGACGTTTTGTTGTTACTCAAATGACAGATCTGTGGTAGTAACAAAGGAAAAAGCAAAATATTCAGAAAATTTTAATTTCTTGATTTACGCAAAGTTCTCGTAGAGACGTTCTGTTGCTACTCAAATGAAAGATCAGTGATAGTAATAGAGTAAAATGGAAAAAATTCCGAAAATATTGATTTCTCGATTTACGCAAAGTGCTCGTAGAGACAGACGTTTTGTTGTTACTCAAATGATAGATCTGTAATAGTAACAGAAGAAAAAGAGAAAAATACCTAAAATTTTGATTACTTGACTTACGCAAAGTGCTCGTAGAGACGTTTTGTTGCTACTCAAATGAAAGATCTGTGATAGTAATAGAGTAAAATGGAAAAAATTCCGAAAATTTTAATTTCTTGAATTACGCAAAGTACTCATAGAGACGTTTTGATGGTACTCAAATGACAGATCTGTGATAGTAACAGAGGAAAAAGCAAAATATTCCAAAAATTTTATTTTCTTGATTTACGCAAAGTACTCGTAGAGACGTTCTGTTGCTACTCAAATGAAAGATCTGTGATAGTAATAGAGTAAAATGGAAAAAATTCCGAAAATTTTGATTTTTCGATTTACGCAAAGTGCTCGTAGAGACGTTTTGTTGTTACCAAATGACAGATCTGTCATAGTAACAGAGGAAAAAGAGAAAAATTCTTAAAATTTTGATTTCTTGACTTACGCAAAGTGCTCGTAGAGACGTTTTGTTGCTACTCAAATGAAAGATCTGTGATAGTAATAGAGTAAAATGGAAAAAAATCCGAAAATTTTAATTTCTTGATTTACGCAAAGTACTCATAGAGACGTTTTGATGGTACTCAAATGACAGATCTGTGATAGTAACAGAGGAAAAAGCAAAATATTCCGAAAATTTTAATTTCTCAATTTACGCAAAGTGCTCGTAGAGACGTTTTGTTGTTACTCAAATGACAGATCTGTGATAGTAACAGAGGAAAAAGCAAAATATTCCGAAAATTTTAATTTCTTGATATACGCAAAGTACTCGTAGAGACGTTTTGTTGTTACTCAAATGACAGATCTGTGATAGTAACAGAGGAAAAAGCAAAATATTCCGAAAATTTTAATTTCTTGATTTACGCAAAGTTCTCGTTGAGACGTTTTGTTGTTACTCAAATGACAGATCTGTGGTAGTAACTGAGGAAAAAGCAAAATATTCCGAAAATTTTAATTTCTTGATTTACGCAAAGTGGTCGTAGAGACGTTCTGTTGCTACTCAAATGAAAGATCCGTGATAGTAATAGAGTAAAATGGAAAAAATTCCGAAAATATTGATTTCGCGATTTACGCAAAGTGCTCGTAGAGACAGACGTTTTGTTGTTACTCAAATGATAGATCTGTAATAGTAACAGAAGAAAAAGAGAAAAATATCTAAAATTTTGATTTCTTGACTTACGCAAAGTGCTCGTAGAGACGTTTTGTTGCTACTCAAATGAAAGATCTGTGATAGTAATAGCGTAAAATGGAAAAAATTCCGGAAATTTTAATTTCTTGATTTACGCAAAGTTCTCGTTGAGACGTTTTGTTGTTACTCAAATGACAGATCTGTGGTAGTAACAGAGGAAAAAGCAAAATATTCCGAAAATTTTAATTTCTTGATTTACGCAAAGTGGTCGTAGAGACGTTCTGTTGCTACTCAAATGAAAGATCCGTGATAGTAATAGAGTAAAATGGAAAAAATTCCGAAAATATTGATTTCTCGATTTACGCAAAGTGCTCGTAGAGACAGACGTTTTGTTGTTACTCAAATGATAGATCTGTAATAGTAACAGAAGAAAAAGATAAAAATTCCTAAAATTTTGATTTCTTGACTTACGCAAAGTGCTCGTAGGAACGTTTTGTTGCTACTCAAATGAAAGATCTGTGATAGTAATAGAGTAAAATGGAGAAAATTCCGAAAATTTTAATTTCTTGAATTACGCAAAGTACTCATAGAGACGTTTTGTTGGTACTCAAATGACAGATTTGTGATAGTAACAGAGGAAAAAGCAAAATATTAAGAAAATTTTAATTTCTTGATATACGCAACGTACTCATAGAGACGTTTTGTTGTTACTCAAATGACAGATCCGTGATAGTAACAGAGGAAAAAGCAAAATATTCCAAAAATTTTAATTTCTTGATTTACGCAAAGTTCTCGTTGAGACGTTTTGTTGTTACTCAAATGACAGATCTGTGGTAGTAACAGAGGAAAAAGCAAAATATTCCGAAAATTTTAATTTCTTGATTTACGCAAAGTTCTCGTAGAGACGTTCTGTTGCTACTCAAATGAAAGATCCGTGATAGTAATAGAGCAAAATGGAAAAAATTCCGAAAATATTGATTTCTCGATTTACGCAAAGTGCTCGTAGAGACAGACGTTTTGTTGTTACTCAAATGATAGATCTGTAATAGTAACAGAAGAAAAAGAGAAAAATACCTAAAATTTTGATTTCTTGACTTACGCAAAGTGCTCGTAGAGACGTTTTGTTGCTACTCAAATGAAAAATCTGTGATAGTAATAGAGTAAAATGGAAAAAATTCAGAAAATTTTAATTTCTTGATTTACGCAAAGTACTCATAGAGACGTTTTGATGGTACTCAAATGACAGATCTGTGATAGTAACAGAGGAAAAAGCAAAATATTCCGAAAATTTTAATTTCTCAATTTACGCAAAGTGCTCGTAGAGACGTTTTGTTGTTACTCAAATGAGAGATCTGTGATAGTATCAGAGGAAAAAGCAAAATATTCCGAAAATTTTAATTTCTTGATTTACGCAAAGTGGTCGTAGAGACGTTCTGTTGCTACTCAAATGAAAGATCCGTGATAGTAATAGAGTAAAATGGAAAAAATTCCGAAAATATTGATTTCTCGATTTACACAAAGGGCTCGTAGAGACAGACGTTTTGTTGTTACTCAAATGATAGATCTGTAATAGTAACAGAAGAAAAAGATAAAAATTCCTAAAATTTTGATTTCTTGACTTACGCAAAGTGCTCGTAGAAACGTTTTGTTGGTACTCAAATGAAAGATCTGTGATAGTAATAGAATAAAATGGAGAAAATTCCGAAAATTTTAATTTCTTGAATTACGCAAAGTACTCATAGAGACGTTTTGTTGTTACTCAAATGACAGATCTGTGATAGTAACAGAGGAAAAAGCAGAATATTCCGAAAATTTTAATTTCTTGATTTACGCAAAGTGCTCGTAGAGACGTTTTGTTGTTACTCAAATGACAGATCTGTCATAGTAACAGAGGAAAAAGAGAAAAATTCCTAAAATTTTGATTTCTTGACTTACGCAAAGTGCTCGTAGAGACGTTTTGTTGCTACTCAAATGAAAGATCTGTGATAGTAATAGAGTAAAATGGAAAAAATTCCGAAAATTTTAATTTCTTGATTTACGCAAAGTACTCGTAGAGACGTTTTGTTGGTACTCAAATGACAGATCTGTGATAGTAACAGAGGAAAAAGCAAAATATTCCGAAAATTTTAATTTCTTGATTTACGCAAAGTACTCGTAGAGACGTTTTGTTGTTACTCAAATGACAGATCTGTGATAGTAACTGAGGAAAAAGCAAAATATTCCGAAAATTTTAATTTCTCAATTTACGCAAAGTGCTCGTAGAGACGTTTTGTTGTTACTCAAATGACAGATCTGTGGCAGTAACAGAGGAAAAAGCAAAATATTCCGAAAATTTTAATTTCTTGATTTACGCAAAGTTCTCGTAGAGACGTTCTGTTGCTACTCAAATGAAAGATCCGTGATAGTAATAGAGCAAAATGGAAAAAATTCCGAAAATATTGATTTCTCGATTTACGCAAAGTGCTCGTAGAGACAGACGTTTTGTTCTTACTCAAATGATAGATCTGTAATAGTAACAGAAGAAAATGAGAAAAATACCTAAAATTTTGATTTCTTGACTTACGCAAAGTGCTCGTAGAGACGTTTTGTTGCTACTCAAATGAAAGATCTGTGATAGTAATAGAGTAAAATGGAAAAAATTCAGAAAATTTTAATTTCTTGATTTACGCAAAGTACTCATAGAGACGTTTTGATGGTACTCAAATGACTGATCTGTGATAGTAACAGAGGAAAAAGCAAAATATTCCGAAAATTTTAATTTCTCAATTTACGCAAAGTGCTCGTAGAGACGTTTTGTTGTTACTCAAATGACAGATCTGTGATAGTAACAGAGGAAAAAGCAAAATATTCCGAAAATTTTAATTTCTTGATATACGCAAAGTACTCGTAGAGACGTTTTGTTGTTACTCAAATGACAGATCCGTGATAGTAACAGAGGAAAAAGCAAAATATTCCGAAAATTTTAATTTCTTGATTTACGCAAAGTTCTCGTTGAGACGTTTTGTTGTTACTCAAATGACAGATCTGTGGTAGTAACTGAGGAAAAAGCAAAATATTCCGAAAATTTTAATTTCTTGATTTACGCAAAGTGGTCGTAGAGACGTTCTGTTGCTACTCAAATGAAAGATCCGTGATAGTAATAGAGTATATTGGAAAAAATTGTGAAAATATTGATTTCTCGATTTACGCAAAGTGCTCGTGGAGACAGACGTTTTGTTGTTACTCAAATGATAGATCTGTAATAGTAACAGAAGAAAAAGATAAAAATTCCTAACATTTTGATTTCTTGACTTACGCAAAGTGCTCGTAGAGACGTTTTGTTGCTACTCAAATGAAAGGTCTGTGATAGTAATAGAGTAAAATGGAAAAAATTCCGAAAATTTTAATTTCTTGATTTACGCAAAGTACTCGTAGAGACGTTTTGTTGTTACTCAACTGACAGATCTGTGATAGTAACAGAGGAAAAAGCAAAATATTCCGAAAATTTGTATTTCTTGATTTACGCAAAGTGGTCGTAGAGACGTTCTGTTGCTACTCAAATGAAAGATCCGTGATAGTAATAGAGTAAAATGGAAAAAATTCCGAAAATATTGATTTCTCGATTTACGCAAAGTGCTCGTAGAGACAGACGTTTTGTTGTTACTCAAATGATAGATCTGTAATAGTAACAGAAGAAAAAGATAAAAATTCCTAAAATTTTGATTTCTTGACTTACGCAAAGTGCTCGTAGAAACGTTTTGTTGCTACTCAAATGAAAGATCTGTGATAGTAATAGAGTAAAATGGAGAAAATTCCGAAAATTTTAATTTCTTGAATTACGCAAAGTACTCATAGAGACGTTTTGTTGGTACTCAAATGACAGATTTGTGATAGTAACAGAGGAAAAAGCAAAATATTAAGAAAATTTTAATTTCTTGATATACGCAAAGTACTCATAGAGACGTTTTGTTGTTACTCAAATGACAGATCCGTGATAGTAACAGAGGAAAAAGCAAAATATTCCGAAAATTTTAATTTCTTGATTTACGCAAAGTTCTCGTTGAGACGTTTTGTTGTTACTCAAATGACAGATCTGTGGTAGTAACAGAGGAAAAAGCAAAATATTCCGAAAATTTTAATTTCTTGATTTACGCAAAGTTCTCGTAGAGACGTTCTGTTGCTACTCAAATGAAAGATCCGTGATAGTAATAGAGCAAAATGGAAAAAATTCCGAAAATATTGATTTCTCGATTTACGCAAAGTGCTCGTAGAGACAGACGTTTTGTTGTTACTCAAATGATAGATCTGTAATAGTAACAGAAGAAAAAGAGAAAAATACCTAAAATTTTGATTTCTTGACTTACGCAATGTGCTCGTAGAGACGTTTTGTTGCTACTCAAATGAAAAATCTGTGATAGTAATAGAGTAAAATGGAAAAAATTCAGAAAATTTTAATTTCTTGATTTACGCAAAGTACTCATAGAGACGTTTTGATGGTACTCAAATGACAGATCTGTGATAGTAACAGAGGAAAAAGCAAAATATTCCGAAAATTTTAATTTCTCAATTTACGCAAAGTGCTCGTAGAGACGTTTTGTTGTTACTCAAATGAGAGATCTGTGATAGTATCAGAGGAAAAAGCAAAATATTCCGAAAATTTTAATTTCTTGATTTACGCAAAGTGGTCGTAGAGACGTTCTGTTGCTACTCAAATGAAAGATCCGTGATAGTAATAGAGTAAAATGGAAAAAATTCCGAAAATATTGATTTCTCGATTTAAACAAAGGGCTCGTAGAGACAGGCGTTTTGTTGTTACTCAAATGATAGATCTGTAATAGTAACAGAAGAAAAAGATAAAAATTCTTAAAATTTTGATTTCTTGACTTACGCAAAGTGCTCGTAGAAACGTTTTGTTGCTACTCAAATGAAAGATCTGTGATAGTAATAGAGTAAAATGGAGAAAATTCCGAAAATTTTAATTTCTTGAATTACGCAAAGTACTCATAGAGACGTTTTGTTGTTACTCAAATGACAGATCTGTGATAGTAACAGAGGAAAAAGCAGAATATTCCGAAAATTTTAATTTCTTGATTTACGCAAAGTGCTCGTAGAGACGTTTTGTTGTTACTCAAATGACAGATCTGTCATAGTAACAGAGGAAAAAGAGAAAAATTCCTAAAATTTTGATTTCTTGACTTACGCAAAGTGCTCGTAGAGACGTTTTGTTGCTACTCAAATGAAAGATCTGTGATAGTAATAGAGTAAAATGGAAAAAATTCCGAAAATTTTAATTTCTTGATTTACGCAAAGTACTAGTAGAGACGTTTTGTTGGTACTCAAATGACAGATCTGTGATAGTAACAGAGGAAAAAGCAAAATATTCCGAAAATTTTAATTTCTTGATTTACGCAAAGTACTCGTAGAGACGTTTTGTTGTTACTCAAATGACAGATCTGTGATAGTAACTGAGGAAAAAGCAAAATATTCCGAAAATTTTAATTTCTCAATTTAGGCAAAGTGCTCGTAGAGACGTTTTGTTGTTACTCAAATGACAGATCTGTGGTAGTAACAGAGGAAAAAGCAAAATATTCCGAAAATTTTAATTTCTTGATTTACGCAAAGTTCTCGTAGAGACGTTCTGTTGCTACTCAAATGAAAGATCCGTGATAGTAATAGAGCAAAATGGAAAAAATTCCGAAAATATTGATTTCTCGATTTACGCAAAGTGCTCGTAGAGACAGACGTTTTGTTTTTACTCAAATGATAGATCTGTAATAGTAACAGAAGAAAATGAGAAAAATACCTAAAATTTTGATTTCTTGACTTACGCAAAGTGCTCGTAGAGACGTTTTGTTGCTACTCAAATGAAAGATCTGTGATAGTAATAGAGTAAAATGGAAAAAATTCAGAAAATTTTAATTTCTTGATTTACGCAAAGTACTCATAGAGACGTTTTGATGGTACTCAAATGACTGATCTGTGATAGTAACAGAGGAAAAAGCAAAATATTCCGAAAATTTTAATTTCTCAATTTACGCAAAGTGCTCGTAGAGACGTTTTGTTGTTACTCAAATGACAGATCTGTGATAGTAACAGAGGAAAAAGCAAAATATTCCGAAAATTTTAATTTCTTGATATACGCAAAGTACTCGTAGAGACGTTTTGTTGTTACTCAAATGACAGATCCGTGATAGTAACAGAGGAAAAAGCAAAATATTCCGAAAATTTTAATTTCTTGATTTACGCAAAGTTCTCGTTGAGACGTTTTGTTGTTACTCAAATGACAGATCTGTGGTAGTAACTGAGGAAAAAGCAAAATATTCCGAAAATTTTAATTTCTTGATTTACGCAAAGTGGTCGTAGAGACGTTCTGTTGCTACTCAAATGAAAGATCCGTGATAGTAATAGAGTATATTGGAAAAAAATGTGAAAATATTGATTTCTCGATTTACGCAAAGTGCTCGTAGAGACAGACGTTTTCTTGTTACTCAAATGACAGATCTGTGATAGTAACAGAGGAAAAAGCAAAATATTCCGAAAATTTTTATTTCTTGATTTACGCAAAGTGGTCGTAGAGACGTTCTGTTGCTACTCAAATGAAAGATCCGTGATAGTAATTGAGTAAAATGGAAAAAATTCCGAAAATATTGATTTCTCGATTTACACAATGTGCTCGTAGAGACAGACGTTTTGTTGTTACTCAAATGATAGATCTGTAATAGTAACAGAAGAAAAAGATAAAAACTCCTAAAATTTTGATTTCTTGACTTACGCAAAGTGCTCGTAGTGACGTTTTGTTGCTACTCAAATGAAAGATCTGTGATAGTAATAGAGTAAAATGGAAAAAATTCCGAAAATTTTAATTTCTTGATTTACGCAAAGTACTCGTAGAGACGTTTTGTTGTTACTCAAATGACAGATCTGTGGTAGTAACAGAGGAAAAAGCAAAATATTCCGAAAATTTTAATTTCTTGATTTACGCAAAGTTCTCGTAGAGACGTTCTGTTGCTACTCAAATGAAAGATCCGTGATAGTAATAGAGCAAAATGGAAAAAATTCCGAAAATATTGATTTCTCGATTTACGCAAAGTGCTCGTAGAGACAGACGTTTTGTTGTTACTCAAATGATAGATCTGTAATAGTAACAGAAGAAAAAGAGAAAAATACCTAAAATTTTGATTTCTTGACTTACGCAAAGTGCTCGTAGAGACGTTTTGTTGCTACTCAAATGAAAGATCTGTGATAGTAATAGAGGAAAAAGCAAAATATTCCGAAAATTTTAATTTCTCAATTTACGCAAAGTGCTCGTAGAGACGTTTTGTTGTTACTCAAATGACAGATCTGTGATAGTAACAGAGGAAAAAGCAAAATATTCCGAAAATTTTAATTTCTTGATATACGCAAAGTACTCGTAGAGACGTTTTGTTGTTACTCAAATGACAGATCCGTGATAGTAACAGAGGAAAAAGCAAAATATTCCGAAAATTTTAATTTCTTGATTTACGCAAAGTTCGCGTTGAGACGTTTTGTTGTTACTCAAATGACAGATCTGTGATAGTAACACAGGAAAAAGCAAAATATTCCGAAAATTTTTATTTCTTGATTTACGCAATGTGGTCGTAGAGACGTTCTGTTGCTACTCAAATGAAAGATCCGTGATAGTAATAGAGTAAAATGGAAAAAATTCCGAAAATATTGATTTCTCGATTTACGCAAAGTGCTCGTAGAGACAGACGTTTTGTTGTTACTCAAATGATAGATCTGTAATAGTAACAGAAGAAAAAGATAAAAATTCCTAAAATTTTGATTTCTTGACTTACGCAAAGTGCTCGTAGAGACGTTTTGTTGCTACTCAAATGAAAGATCTGTGATAGTAATAGAGTAAAATGGAAAAAATTCCGAAAATTTTAATTTCTTGATTTACGCAAAGTACTCGTAGAGACGTTTTGTTGTTACTCAAATGACAGATCTGTGGTAGTAACAGAGGAAAAAGCAAAATATTCCGAAAATTTTAATTTCTTGATTTACGCAAAGTTCTCGTAGAGACGTTTTCTTGTTACTCAAATGCCAGATCTGTGATACCAACAGAGGAAAAAGCAAAATATTCTGAAAATTTTAATTTCTCAATTTACGCAAAGTGCTCGTAGAGACGTTTTGTTGTTACTCAAATGACAGATCTGTGGTAGTAACAGAGGAAAAAGCAAAATATTCCGAAAATTTTAATTTCTTGATTTACGCAAAGTACTCGTAGAGACGTTTTGTTGTTACTCAAATGACAGATCTGTGATAGTATCAGAGGAAAAAGCAAAATATTCCGAAAATTTTAATTTCTTGATTTACGCAAAGTGGTCGTAGAGACGTTCTGTTGCTACTCAAATGAAAGATCCGTGATAGTAATAGAGTAAAATGGAAAAAATTCCGAAAATATTGATTTCTCGATTTACACAAAGTGCTCGTAGAGACAGACGTTTTGTTGTTACTCAAATGATAGATCTGTAATAGTAACAGAAGAAAAAGATAAAAATTCCTAAAATTTTGATTTCTTGACTTACGCAAAGTGCTCGTAGAAACATTTTGTTGCTACTCAAATGAAAGATCTGTGATAGTAATAGAGTAAAATGGAGAAAATTCCGAAAATTTTAATTTTTTTGAATTACGCAAAGTACTCATAGAGACGTTTTGTTGGTACTCAAATGACAGATTTGTGATAGTAACAGAGGAAAAAGCAAAATATTAAGAAAATTTTAATTTCTTGATATACGCAAAGTACTCATAGAGACGTTTTGTTGTTACTCAAATGACAGATCTGTGATAGTAACAGAGGAAAAAGCAGAATATTCCGAAAATTTTAATTTCTTGATTTACGCAAAGTGCTCGTAGAGACGTTTTGTTGATACTCAAATGACAGATCTGTCATAGTAACAGAGGAAAAAGGGAAAAATTCGTAAAATTTTGATTTCTTGACTTACGCAAAGTGCTCGTAGAGACGTTTTGTTGCTACTCAAATGAAAGATCTGTGATAGTAATAGAGTAAAATGGAAAAAATTCCGAAAATTTTAATTTCTTGATTTACGCAAAGTACTCATAGAGACGTTTTGATGGTACTCAAATGACAGATCTGTGATAGTAACTGAGGAAAAAGCAAAATATTCCGAAAATTTTAATTTCTCAATTTACGCAAAGTGCTCGTAGAGACGTTTTGTTGTTACTCAAATGACAGATCTGTGGTAGTAACAGAGGAAAAAGCAAAATATTCCGAAAATTTTAATTTCTTGATTTACGCAAAGTTCTCGTAGAGACGTTCTGTTGCTACTCAAATGAAAGATCCGTGATAGTAATAGAGCAAAATGGAAAAAATTCCGAAAATATTGATTTCTCGATTTACGCAAAGTGCTCGTAGAGACAGACGTTTTGTTGTTACTCAAATGATAGATCTGTAATAGTAACAGAAGAAAAAGAGAAAAATACCTAAAATTTTGATTTCTTGACTTACGCAAAGTGCTCATAGAGACGTTTTGTTGCTACTCAAATGAAAGATCTGTGATAGTAATAGAGTAAAATGGAAAAAATTCAGAAAATTTTAATTTCTTGATTTACGCAAAGTACTCATAGAGACGTTTTGATGGTACTCAAATGACAGATCTGTGATAGTAACAGAGGAAAAAGCAAAATATTCCGAAAATTTTAATTTCTCAATTTACGCAAAGTGCTCGTAGAGACGTTTTGTTGTTACTCAAATGACAGATCTGTGATAGTAACAGAGGAAAAAGCAAAATATTCCGAAAATTTTAATTTCTTGATATACGCAAAGTACTCGTAGAGACGTTTTGTTCTTACTCAAATGACAGATCCGTGATAGTAACAGAGGAAAAAGCAAAATATTCCGAAAATTTTAATTTCTTGATTTACGCAAAGTTCTCGTTGAGACGTTTTGTTGTTACTCAAATGACAGATCTGTGGTAGTAACAGAGGAAAAAGCAAAATATTCCGAAAATTTTAATTTCTTGATTTACGCAAAGTTCTCGTAGAGACGTTTTCTTGTTACTCAAATGCCAGATCTGTGATACCAACAGAGGAAAAAGCAAAATATTCCGAAAATTTTAATTTCTCAATTTACGCAATGTGCTCGTAGAGACGTTTTGTTGTTACTCAAATGACAGATCTGTGGTAGTAACAGAGGAAAAAGCAAAATATTCCGAAAATTTTAATTTCTTGATTTACGCAAAGTACTCGTAGAGACGTTTTGTTGTTACTCAAATGACAGATCTGTGATAGTATCAGAGGAAAAAGCAAAATATTTAGAAAATTTTAATTTCTTGATTTACGCAAAGTACTCGTAGAGACGTTCTGTTGCTACTCAAATGAAAGATCTGTGATAGTAACAGAGGAAAAAGCAGAATATTCCGAAAATTTTAATTTCTTGATTTAAGCAAAGTGCTCGTAGAGGCGTTTTGTTGTTACTCAAATGACAGATCTGTCATAGTAACAGAGGAAAAAGAGAAAAATTCCTAAAATTTTGATTTCTTGACTTACGCAAAGTGCTCGTAGAGACGTTTTGTTGCTACTCAAATGAAAGATCTGTGATAGTAATAGAGTAAAATGGAAAAAAATCCGAAAATTTTAATTTCTTGATTTACGCAAACTACTCATAGAGACGTTCTGTTGGTACTCAAATGACAGATCTGTGATAGTAACAGAGGAAAAAGCAAAATATTCCGAAAATTTTAATTTCTTGATTTACGCAAAGTACTCGTAGAGACGTTTTGTTGTTACTCAAATGACAGATCTGTGATAGTAACAGAGGAAAAAGCAAAATATTCCAAAAATTTTAATTTCTTGATTTACGCAAAGTACTCGTAGAGACGTTCTGTTGCTACTCAAATGAAAGATCTGTGATAGTAATAGAGTAAAATGGAAAAAATTCCGAAAATTTTGATTTTTCGATTTACGCAAAGTGCTCGTAGAGACGTTTTGTTGTTACTCAAATGACAGATCTGTCATAGTAACAGGGGAAAAAGAGAAAAATTCCTAAAATTTTGATTTCTTGACTTACGCAAAGTGCTCGTAGAGACGTTTGGTTGCTTCTCAAATGAAAGATCTGTGATAGTAATAGAGTAAAATGGAAAAAATTCCGAAAATTTTAATTTCTTGATTTACGCAAAGTACTCATAGAGACGTTTTGGTGGTACTCAAATGACAGATCTGTGATAGTAACAGAGGAAAAAGCAAAATATTCCGAAAATTTTAATTTGTTGATTTACGCAAAGTACTCGTAGAGACGTTTTGTTGTTACTCAAATGACAGATCTGTGATAGTAACAGAGGAAAAAGCAAAATATTCCAAAAATTTTAATTTCTTGATTTACGCAAAGTACTCGTAGAGACGTTCTGTTGCTACTCAAATGAAAGATCTGTGATAGTAATAGAGTAAAATAGAAAAAATTCCGAAAATTTTGATTTTTCGATTTACGCAAAGTGCTCGTAGAGACGTTTTGTTGTTACTCAAATGACAGATCTGTCATAGTAACAGAGGAAAAAGAGAGAAATTCCTAAAATTTTGATTTCTTGACTTACGCAAAGTGCTCGTAGAGACGTTTGGTTGCTACTCAAATGAAAGATCTGTGATAGTAATAGAGTAACATGGAAAAAATTCCGAAAATTTTAATTTCTTGATTTACGCAAAGTACTCATAGAGACGTTTTGGTGGTATTCAAATGACAGATCTGTGATAGTAACAGAGGAAAAAGCAAAATATTCCGAAAATTTTAATTTCTCAATTTACGCAAAGTGCTCGTAGAGACGTTTTGTTGTTACTCAAATGACAGATCTGTGATAGAAACAGAGGAAAAAGCAAAATATTCCGAAAATTTTAATTTCTTGATATACGCAAAGTACTCGTAGAGACGTTTTGTTGTTACTCAAATGACAGATCTGTGATAGTAACAGAGGAAAAAGCAAAATATTCCGAAAATTTTAATTTCTTGATATACGCAAAGTACTCGTAGAAAAGTTTTGTTGTTACTCAAATGACAGATCTGTGATAGTAACAGAGGAAAAAGCAAAATATTCCAAAAATTTTAATTTCTTGATTTACGCAAAGTACTCGTAGAGACGTTCTGTTGCTACTCAAATGAAAGATCTGTGATAGTAATAGAGTAAAATAGAAAAAATTCCGAAAATTTTGATTTTTCGATTTACGCAAAGTGCTCGTAGAGACGTTTTGTTGTTACTCAAATGACAGATCTGTCATAGTAACAGAGGAAAAAGAGAGAAATTCCTAAAATTTTGATTTCTTGACTTACGCAAAGTGCTCGTAGAGACGTTTGGTTGCTACTCAAATGAAAGATCTGTGATAGTAATAGAGTAACATGGAAAAAATTCCGAAAATTTTAATTACTTGATTTACGCAAAGTACTCATAGAGACGTTTTGGTGGTATTCAAATGACAGATCTGTGATAGTAACAGAGGAAAAAGCAAAATATTCCGAAAATTTTAATTTCTCAATTTACGCAAAGTGCTCGTAGAGACGTTTTGTTGTTACTCAAATGACAGATCTGTGATAGAAACAGAGGAAAAAGCAAAATATTCCGAAAATTTTAATTTCTTGATATACGCAAAGTACTCGTAGAGACGTTTTGTTGTTACTCAAATGACAGATCTGTGATAGTAACAGAGGAAAAAGCAAAATATTCCGAAAATTTTAATTTCTTGATATACGCAAAGTACTCGTAGAAAAGTTTTGTTGTTACTCAAATGACAGATCTGTGATAGTAACAGAGGAAAAAGCAAAATATTCCAAAAATTTTAATTTCTTGATTTACGCAAAGTGGTCGTAGAGACGTTCTGTTGCTACTCAAATCAAAGATCCGTGATAGTAATAGAGTAAAATGGAAAAAATTCCGAAAATATTGATTTCTCGATTTACACAAAGTGCTCGTAGAGACAGACGTTTTGTTGTTACTCAAATGATAGATCTGTAATAGTAACAGAAGAAAAAGATAAAAATTCCTAAAATTTTGATTTCTTGACTTACGCAAAGTGCTCGTAGAGACGTTTTGTTGCTACTCAAATGAAAGATCTGTGATAGTAATAGAGTAAAATGGAGAAAATTCCGAAAATTTTAATTTCTTGAATTACGCAAAGTACTCATAGAGACGTTTTGTTGGTACTCAAATGACAGATCTGTGATAGTAACAGAGGAAAAAGCAGTATATTAAGAAAATTTTAACTTCTTGATATACGCAAAGTACTCATAGAGACGTTTTGTTGTTACTCAAATGACAGATCTGTGATAGTAACAGAGGAAAAAGCAGAATATTCCGAAAATTTTAATTTCTTGATTTAAGCAAAGTGCTCGTAGAGACGTTTTGTTGTTACTCAAATGACAGATCTGTCATAGTAACAGAGGAAAAAGAGAAAAATTCCTAAAATTTTGATTTCTTGACTTACGCAAAGTGCTCGTAGAGACGTTTTGTTGCTACTCAAATGAAAGATCTGTGATAGTAATAGAGTAAAATGGAGAAAATTCCGAAAATTTTAATTTCTTGAATTACGCAAAGTACTCATAGAGACGTTTTGTTGGTACTCAAATGACAGATCTGTGATAGTAACAGAGGAAAAAGCAGTATATTAAGAAAATTTTAACTTCTTGATATACGCAAAGTACTCGTAGAGACGTTTTGTTGTTACTCAAATGACAGATCTGTGATAGTAACTGAGGAAAAAGCAAAATATTCCGAAAATTTTAATTTCTCAATTTACGCAAAGTGCTCGTAGAGACGTTTTGTTGTTACTCAAATGACAGATCTGTGGTAGTAACAGAGGAAAAAGCAAAATATTCCGAAAATTTTAATTTCTTGATTTACGCAAAGTACTCGTAGAGACGTTTTGTTGTTACTCAAATGACAGATCTGTGATAGTAACTGAGGAAAAAGCAAAATATTCCGAAAATTTTAATTTCTCGATTTACGCAAAGTGCTCGTAGAGACAGACGTTTTGTTGTTACTCAAATGATAGATCTGTAATAGTAACAGAAGAAAAAGAGAAAAATACCTAAAATTTTGATTTCTTGACTTACGCAAAGTGCTCATAGAGACGTTTTGTTGCTACTCAAATGAAAGATCTGTGATAGTAATAGAGTAAAATGGAAAAAATTCAGAAAATTTTAATTTCTTGATTTATGCAAAGTACTCATAGAGACGTTTTGATGGTACTCAAATGACAGATCTGTGATAGTAACAGAGGAAAAAGCAAAATATTCCGAAAATTTTAATTTCTCAATTTACGCAAAGTGCTCGTAGAGACGTTTTGTTGTTACTCAAATGACAGATCTGTGATAGTAACAGAGGAAAAAGCAAAATATTCCGAAAATTTTAATTTCTTGATATACGCAAAGTACTCGTAGAGACGTTTTGTTCTTACTCAAATGACAGATCCGTGATAGTAACAGAGGAAAAAGCAAAATATTCCGAAAATTTTAATTTCTTGATTTACGCAAAGTTCTCGTTGAGACGTTTTGTTGTTACTCAAATGACAGATCTGTGGTAGTAACAGAGGAAAAAGCAAAATATTCCGAAAATTTTAATTTCTTGATTTACGCAAAGTTCTCGTAGAGACGTTTTCTTGTTACTCAAATGCCAGATCTGTGATACCAACAGAGGAAAAAGCAAAATATTCCGAAAATTTTAATTTCTCAATTTACGCAAAGTGCTCGTAGAGACGTTTTGTTGTTACTCAAATGACAGATCTGTGGTAGTAACAGAGGAAAAAGCAAAATATTCCGAAAATTTTAGTTTCTTGATTTACGCAAAGTACTCGTAGAGACGTTTTGTTGTTACTCAAATGACAGATCTGTGATAGTATCAGAGGAAAAAGCAAAATATTTAGAAAATTTTAATTTCTTGATTTACGCAAAGTACTCGTAGAGACGTTCTGTTGCTACTCAAATGAAAGATCTGTGATAGTAACAGAGGAAAAAGCAGAATATTCCGAAAATTTTAATTTCTTGATTTAAGCAAAGTGCTCGTAGAGACGTTTTGTTGTTACTCAAATGACAGATCTGTCATAGTAACAGAGGAAAAAGAGAAAAATTCCTAAAATTTTGATTTCTTGACTTACGCAAAGTGCTCGTAGAGACGTTTTGTTGCTACTCAAATGAAAGATCTGTGATAGTAATAGAGTAAAATGGAAAAAAATCCGAAAATTTTAATTTCTTGATTTACGCAAACTACTCATAGAGACGTTCTGTTGGTACTCAAATGACAGATCTGTGATAGTAACAGAGGAAAAAGCAAAATATTCCGAAAATTTTAATTTCTTGATTTACGCAAAGTACTCGTAGAGACGTTTTGTTGTTACTCAAATGACAGATCTGTGATAGTAACAGAGGAAAAAGCAAAATATTCCAAAAATTTTAATTTCTTGATTTACGCAAAGTACTCGTAGAGACGTTCTGTTGCTACTCAAATGAAAGATCTGTGATAGTAATAGAGTAAAATGGAAAAAATTCCGAAAATTTTGATTTTTCGATTTACGCAAAGTGCTCGTAGAGACGTTTTGTTGTTACTCAAATGACAGATCTGTCATAGTAACAGGGGAAAAAGAGAAAAATTCCTAAAATTTTGATTTCTTGACTTACGCAAAGTGCTCGTAGAGACCTTTGGTTGCTACTCAAATGAAAGATCTGTGATAGTAATAGAGTAAAATGGAAAAAATTCCGAAAATTTTAATTTCTTGATTTACGCAAAGTACTCATAGAGACGTTTTGGTGGTACTCAAATGACAGATCTGTGATAGTAACAGAGGAAAAAGCAAAATATTCCGAAAATTTTAATTTGTTGATTTACGCAAAGTACTCGTAGAGACGTTTTGTTGTTACTCAAATGACAGATCTGTGATAGTAACAGAGGAAAAAGCAAAATATTCCAAAAATTTTAATTTCTTGATTTACGCAAAGTACTCGTAGAGACGTTCTGTTGCTACTCAAATGAAAGATCTGTGATAGTAATAGAGTAAAATAGAAAAAATTCCGAAAATTTTGATTTTTCGATTTACGCAAAGTGCTCGTAGAGACGTTTTGTTGTTACTCAAATGACAGATCTGTCATAGTAACAGAGGAAAAAGAGAGAAATTCCTAAAATTTTGATTTCTTGACTTACGCAAAGTGCTCGTAGAGACGTTTGGTTGCTACTCAAATGAAAGATCTGTGATAGTAATAGAGTAACATGGAAAAAATTCCGAAAATTTTAATTTCTTGATTTACGCAAAGTACTCATAGAGACGTTTTGGTGGTATTCAAATGACAGATCTGTGATAGTAACAGAGGAAAAAGCAAAATATTCCGAAAATTTTAATTTCTCAATTTACGCAAAGTGCTCGTAGAGACGTTTTGTTGTTACTCAAATGACAGATCTGTGATAGAAACAGAGGAAAAAGCAAAATATTCCGAAAATTTTAATTTATTGATATACGCAAAGTACTCGTAGAGACGTTTTGTTGTTACTCAAATGACAGATCTGTGATAGTAACAGAGGAAAAAGCAAAATATTCCGAAAATTTTAATTTCTTGATATACGCAAAGTACTCGTAGAAAAGTTTTGTTGTTACTCAAATGACAGATCTGTGATAGTAACAGAGGAAAAAGCAAAATATTCCAAAAATTTTAATTTCTTGATTTACGCAAAGTGGTCGTAGAGACGTTCTGTTGCTACTCAAATCAAAGATCCGTGATAGTAATAGAGTAAAATGGAAAAAATTCCGAAAATATTGATTTCTCGATTTACACAAAGTGCTCGTAGAGACAGACGTTTTGTTGTTACTCAAATGATAGATCTGTAATAGTAACAGAAGAAAAAGATAAAAATTCCTAAAATTTTGATTTCTTGACTTACGCAAAGTGCTCGTAGAGACGTTTTGTTGCTACTCAAATGAAAGATCTGTGATAGTAATAGAGTAAAATGGAGAAAATTCCGAAAATTTTAATTTCTTGAATTACGCAAAGTACTCATAGAGACGTTTTGTTGGTACTCAAATGACAGATCTGTGATAGTAACAGAGGAAAAAGCAGTATATTAAGAAAATTTTAACTTCTTGATATACGCAAAGTACTCATAGAGACGTTTTGTTGTTACTCAAATGACAGATCTGTGATAGTAACAGAGGAAAAAGCAGAATATTCCGAAAATTTTAATTTCTTGATTTAAGCAAAGTGCTCGTAGAGACGTTTTGTTGTTACTCAAATGACAGATCTGTCATAGTAACAGAGGAAAAAGAGAAAAATTCCTAAAATTTTGATTTCTTGACTTACGCAAAGTGCTCGTAGAGACGTTTTGTTGCTACTCAAATGAAAGATCTGTGATAGTAATAGAGTAAAATGGAGAAAATTCCGAAAATTTTAATTTCTTGAATTACGCAAAGTACTCATAGAGACGTTTTGTTGGTACTCAAATGACAGATCTGTGATAGTAACAGAGGAAAAAGCAGTATATTAAGAAAATTTTAACTTCTTGATATACGCAAAGTACTCATAGAGACGTTTTGTTGTTACTCAAATGACAGATCTGTGATAGTAACAGAGGAAAAAGCAGAATATTCCGAAAATTTTAATTTCTTGATTTAAGCAAAGTGCTCGTAGAGACGTTTTGTTGTTACTCAAATGACAGATCTGTCATAGTAACAGAGGAAAAAGAGAAAAATTCCTAAAATTTTGATTTCTTGACTTACGCAAAGTGCTCGTAGAGACGTTTTGTTGCTACTCAAATGAAAGATCTGTGATAGTAATAGAGTAAAATGGAAAAAAATCCGAAAATTTTAATTTCTTGATTTACGCAAACTACTCATAGAGACGTTCTGTTGGTACTCAAATTACAGATCTGTGATAGTAACAGAGGAAAAAGCAAAATATTCCGAAAATTTTAATTTTTGATTTACGCAAAGTACTCGTACTCGTAGAGACGTTTTGTTGTTACTCAAATGACAGATCTGTGATAGTAACAGAGGAAAAAGCAAAATATTCCAAAAATTTTAATTTCTTGATTTACGAAAAGTACTCGTAGAGACGTTCTGTTGCTACTCAAATGAAAGATCTGTGATAGTAATAGAGTAAAATGGAAAAAATTCCGAAAATTTTGATTTTTCGATTTACGCAAAGTGCTCGTAGAGACGTTTTGTTGTTACTCAAATGACAGATCTGTCATAGTAACAGGGGAAAAAGAGAAAAATTCCTAAAATTTTGATTTCTTGACTTACGCAAAGTGCTCGTAGAGACGTTTGGTTGCTACTCAAATGAAAGATCTGTGATAGTAATAGAGTAAAATGGAAAAAATTCCGAAAATTTTAATTTCTTGATTTACGCAAAGTACTCATAGAGACGTTTTGGTGGTACTCAAATGACAGATCTGTGATAGTAACAGAGGAAAAAGCAAAATATTCCGAAAATTTTAATTTCTTGATTTACGCAAAGTACTCGTAGAGACGTTTTGTTGTTACTCAAATGACAGATCTGTGATAGTAACAGAGGAAAAAGCAAAATATTCCAAAAATTTTAATTTCTTGATTTACGCAAAGTACTCGTAGAGACGTTCTGTTGCTACTCAAATGAAAGATCTGTGATAGTAATAGAGTAAAATAGAAAAAATTCCGAAAATTTTGATTTTTCGATTTACGCAAAGTGCTCGTAGAGACGTTTTGTTGTTACTCAAATGACAGATCTGTCATAGTAACAGAGGAAAAAGAGAGAAATTCCTAAAATTTTGATTTCTTGACTTACGCAAAGTGCTCGTAGAGACGTTTGGTTGCTACTCAAATGAAAGATCTGTGATAGTAATAGAGTAACATGGAAAAAATTCCGAAAATTTTAATTTCTTGATTTACGCAAAGTACTCATAGAGACGTTTTGGTGGTATTCAAATGACAGATCTGTGATAGTAACAGAGGAAAAAGCAAAATATTCCGAAAATTTTAATTTCTCAATTTACGCAAAGTGCTCGTAGAGACGTTTTGTTGTTACTCAAATGACAGATCTGTGATAGAAACAGAGGAAAAAGCAAAATATTCCGAAAATTTTAATTTCTTGATATACGCAAAGTACTCGTAGAGACGTTTTGTTGTTACTCAAATGACAGATCTGTGATAGTAACAGTGGAAAAAGCAAAATATTCCGAAAATTTTAATTTCTTGATATACGCAAAGTACTCGTAGAAACGTTTTGTTGTTACTCAAATGACAGATCTGTGATAGTAACAGAGGAAAAAGCAAAATATTCCAAAAATTTTAATTTCTTGATTTACGCAAAGTGGTCGTAGAGACGTTCTGTTGCTACTCAAATCAAAGATCCGTGATAGTAATAGAGTAAAATGGAAAAAATTCCGAAAATATTGATTTCTCGATTTACACAAAGTGCTCGTAGAGACAGACGTTTTGTTGTTACTCAAATGATAGATCTGTAATAGTAACAGAAGAAAAAGATAAAAATTCCTAAAATTTTGATTTCTTGACTTACGCAAAGTGCTCGTAGAGACGTTTTGTTGCTACTCAAATGAAAGATCTGTGATAGTAATAGAGTAAAATGGAGAAAATTCCGAAAATTTTAATTTCTTGAATTACGCAAAGTACTCATAGAGACGTTTTGTTGGTACTCAAATGACAGATCTGTGATAGTAACAGAGGAAAAAGCAGTATATTAAGAAAATTTTAACTTCTTGATATACGCAAAGTACTCATAGAGACGTTTTGTTGTTACTCAAATGACAGATCTGTGATAGTAACAGAGGAAAAAGCAGAATATTCCGAAAATTTTAATTTCTTGATTTAAGCAAAGTGCTCGTAGAGACGTTTTGTTGTTACTCAAATGACAGATCTGTCATAGTAACAGAGGAAAAAGAGAAAAATTCCTAAAATTTTGATTTCTTGACTTACGCAAAGTGCTCGTAGAGACGTTTTGTTGCTACTCAAATGAAAGATCTGTGATAGTAATAGAGTAAAATGGAAAAAATTCCGAAAATTTTAATTTCTTGATTTACGCAAAGTACTCGTAGAGACGTTTTGTTGGTACTCAAATGACAGATCTGTGATAGTAACAGAGGAAAAAGCAAAATATTCCGAAAATTTTAATTTCTCAATTTACGCAAAGTGCTCGTAGAGACGTTTTGTTGTTACTCAAATGAAAGATCTGTGATAGTAATAGAGTAAAATGGAAAAAAATCCGAAAATTTTAATTTCTTGATTTACGCAAAGTACTCGTAGAGACGTTTTGTTGTTACTCAAATGACAGATCTGTGATAGTAACAGAGGAAAAAGCAAAATATTCCAAAAATTTTAATTTCTTGATTTACGCAAAGTACTCGTAGAGACGTTCTGTTGCTACTCAAATGAAAGATCTGTGATAGTAATAGAGTAAAATGGAAAAAATGCCGAAAATTTTGATTTTTTGATTTACGCAAAGTGCTCGTAGAGACGTTTTGTTGTTACTCAAATGACAGATCTGTCATAGTAACAGGGGAAAAAGAGAAAAATTCCTAAAATTTTGATTTCTTGACTTACGCAAAGTGCTCGTAGAGACGTTTGGTTGCTACTCAAATGAAAGATCTGTGATAGTAATAGAGTAAAATGGAAAAAATTCCGAAAATTTTAATTTCTTGATTTACGCAAAGTACTCATAGAGACGTTTTGGTGGTACTCAAATGACAGATCTGTGATAGTAATAGAGTAAAATGAAAAAAATTCCGAAAATTTTGATTTTTCGATTTACGCAAAGTGCTCGTAGAGACGTTTTGTTGTTACTCAAATGACAGATCTGTCATAGTAACAGAGGAAAAAGAGAAAAATTCCTAAAATTTTGATTTCTTGACTTACGCAAAGTGCTCGTAGAGACGTTTGGTTGCTACTCAAATGAAAGATCTGTGATAGTAATAGAGTAAAATGGAAAAAAATCCGAAAATTTTAATTTCTTGATTTACGTAAACTACTCATAGAGACGTTCTGTTGGTACTCAAATGACAGATCTGTGATAGTAACAGAGGAAAAAGCAAAATATTCCGAAAATTTTAATTTCTTGATTTACGCAAAGTACTCGTAGAGACGTTTTGTTGTTACTCAAATGACAGATCTGTGATAGTAACAGAGGAAAAAGCAAAATATTCCAAAAATTTTAATTTCTTGATTTACGCAAAGTACTCGTAGAGACGTTCTGTTGCTACTCAAATGAAAGATCTGTGATAGTAATAGAGTAAAATAGAAAAAATTCCGAAAATTTTGATTTTTCGATTTACGCAAAGTGCTCGTAGAGACGTTTTGTTGTTACTCAAATGACAGATCTGTCATAGTAACAGAGGAAAAAGAGAGAAATTCCTAAAATTTTGATTTCTTGACTTACGCAAAGTGCTCGTAGAGACGTTTGGTTGCTACTCAAATGAAAGATCTGTGATAGTAATAGAGTAACATGGAAAAAATTCCGAAAATTTTAATTTCTTGATTTACGCAAAGTACTCATAGAGACGTTTTGGTGGTATTCAAATGACAGATCTGTGATAGTAACAGAGGAAAAAGCAAAATATTCCGAAAATTTTAATTTCTCAATTTACGCAAAGTGCTCGTAGAGACGTTTTGTTGTTACTCAAATGACAGATCTGTGATAGAAACAGAGGAAAAAGCAAAATATTCCGAAAATTTTAATTTCTTGATATACGCAAAGTACTCGTAGAGACGTTTTGTTGTTACTCAAATGACAGATCTGTGATAGTAACAGAGGAAAAAGCAAAATATTCCGAAAATTTTAATTTCTTGATATACGCAAAGTACTCGTAGAAACGTTTTGTTGTTACTCAAATGACAGATCTGTGATAGTAACAGAGGAAAAAGCAAAATATTCCAAAAATTTTAATTTCTTGATTTACGCAAAGTGGTCGTAGAGACGTTCTGTTGCTACTCAAATCAAAGATCCGTGATAGTAATAGAGTAAAATGGAAAAAATTCCGAAAATATTGATTTCTCGATTTACACAAAGTGCTCGTAGAGACAGACGTTTTGTTGTTACTCAAATGATAGATCTGTAATAGTAACAGAAGAAAAAGATAAAAATTCCTAAAATTTTGATTTCTTGACTTACGCAAAGTGCTCGTAGAGACGTTTTGTTGCTACTCAAATGAAAGATCTGTGATAGTAATAGAGTAAAATGGAGAAAATTCCGAAAATTTTAATTTCTTGAATTACGCAAAGTACTCATAGAGACGTTTTGTTGGTACTCAAATGACAGATCTGTGATAGTAACAGAGGAAAAAGCAGTATATTAAGAAAATTTTAACTTCTTGATATACGCAAAGTACTCATAGAGACGTTTTGTTGTTACTCAAATGACAGATCTGTGATAGTAACAGAGGAAAAAGCAGAATATTCCGAAAATTTTAATTTCTTGATTTAAGCAAAGTGCTCGTAGAGACGTTTTGTTGTTACTCAAATGACAGATCTGTCATAGTAACAGAGGAAAAAGAGAAAAATTCCTAAAATTTTGATTTCTTGACTTACGCAAAGTGCTCGTAGAGACGTTTTGTTGCTACTCAAATGAAAGATCTGTGATAGTAATAGAGTAAAATGGAAAAAAATGCGAAAATTTTAATTTCTTGATTTACGCAAACTACTCATAGAGACGTTCTGTTGGTACTCAAATGACAGATCTGTGATAGTAACAGAGGAAAAAGCAAAATATTCAGAAAATTTTAATTTCTTGATTTACGCAAAGTACTCGTAGAGACGTTTTGTTGTTACTCAAATGACAGATATGTGATAGTAACAGAGGAAAAAGCAAAATATTCCAAAAATTTTAATTTCTTGATTTACGCAAAGTACTCGTAGAGACGTTCTGTTGCTAATCAAATGAAAGATCTGTGATAGTAATAGAGTAAAATGGAAAAAATTCCGAAAATTTTGATTTTTCGATTTACGCAAAGTGCTCGTAGAGACGTTTTGTTGTTACTCAAATGACAGATCTGTCATAGTAACAGGGGAAAAAGAGAAAAATTCCTAAAATTTTGATTTCTTGACTTACGCAAAGTGCTCGTAGAGACGTTTGGTTGCTACTCAAATGAAAGATCTGTGATAGTAATAGAGTAAAATGGAAAAAATTCCGAAAATTTTAATTTCTTGATTTACGCAAAGTACTCATAGAGACGTTTTGGTGGTACTCAAATGACAGATCTGTGATAGTAATAGAGTAAAATGGAAAAAATTCCGAAAATTTTGATTTTTCGATTTACGCAAAGTGCTCGTAGAGACGTTTTGTTGTTACTCAAATGACAGATCTGTCATAGTAACAGAGGAAAAAGAGAAAAATTCCTAAAATTTTGATTTCTTGACTTACGCAAAGTGCTCGTAGAGACGTTTGGTTGCTACTCAAATGAAAGATCTGTGATAGTAATAGAGTAAAATGGAAAAAAATCCGAAAATTTTAATTTCTTGATTTACGCAAACTACTCATAGAGACGTTCTATTGGTACTCAAATGACAGATCTGTGATAGTAACAGAGGAAAAAGCAAAATATTCCGAAAATTTTAATTTCTTGATTTACGCAAAGTACTCGTAGAGACGTTTTGTTGTTACTCAAATGACAGATCTGTGATAGTAACAGAGGAAAAAGCAAAATATTCCAAAAATTTTAATTTCTTGATTTACGCAAAGTACTCGTAGAGACGTTCTGTTGCTACTCAAATGAAAGATCTGTGATAGTAATAGAGTAAAATAGAAAAAATTCCGAAAATTTTGATTTTTCGATTTACGCAAAGTGCTCGTAGAGACAGACGTTTTGTTGTTACTCAAATGATAGATCTGTAATAGTAACAGAAGAAAAAGATAAAAATTCCTAAAATTTTGATTTCTTGACTTACGCAAAGTGCTCGTAGAGACGTTTTGTTGCTACTCAAATGAAAGATCTGTGATAGTAATAGAGTAAAATGGAGAAAATTCCGAAAATTTTAATTTCTTGAATTACGCAAAGTACTCATAGAGACGTTTTGTTGGTACTCAAATGACAGATCTGTGATAGTAACAGAGGAAAAAGCAGTATATTAAGAAAATTTTAACTTCTTGATATACGCAAAGTACTCATAGAGACGTTTTGTTGTTACTCAAATGACAGATCTGTGATAGTAACAGAGGAAAAAGCAGAATATTCCGAAAATTTTAATTTCTTGATTTAAGCAAAGTGCTCGTAGAGACGTTTTGTTGTTACTCAAATGACAGATCTGTCATAGTAACAGAGGAAAAAGAGAAAAATTCCTAAAATTTTGATTTCTTGACTTACGCAAAGTGCTCGTAGAGACGTTTTGTTGCTACTCAAATGAAAGATCTGTGATAGTAATAGAGTAAAATGGAAAAAATTCCGAAAATTTTAATTTCTTGATTTACGCAAAGTACTCGTAGAGACGTTTTGTTGGTACTCAAATGACAGATCTGTGATAGTAACAGAGGAAAAAGCAAAATATTCCGAAAATTTTAATTTCTCAATTTACGCAAAGTGCTCGTAGAGACGTTTTGTTGTTACTCAAATGAAAGATCTGTGATAGTAATAGAGTAAAATGGAAAAAAATCCGAAAATTTTAATTTCTTGATTTACGCAAAGTACTCGTAGAGACGTTTTGTTGTTACTCAAATGACAGATCTGTGATAGTAACAGAGGAAAAAGCAAAATATTCCAAAAATTTTAATTTCTTGATTTACGCAAAGTACTCGTAGAGACGTTCTGTTGCTACTCAAATGAAAGATCTGTGATAGTAATAGAGTAAAATGGAAAAAAATCCGAAAATTTTAATTTCTTGATTTACGCAAACTACTCATAGAGACGTTCTGTTGGTACTCAAATGACAGATCTGTGATAGTAACAGAGGAAAAAGCAAAATATTCCGAAAATTTTAATTTCTTGATTTACGCAAAGTACTCGTAGAGACGTTTTGTTGTTACTCAAATGACAGATCTGTGATAGTAACCGAGGAAAAAGCAAAATATTCCAAAAAATTTAATTTCTTGATTTACGCAAAGTACTCGTAGAGACGTTCTGTTGCTACTCAAATGAAAGATCTGTGATAGTAATAGAGTAAAATGGAAAAAATTCCGAAAATATTGATTTCTCGATTTACACAAAGTGCTCGTAGAGACAGACGTTTTGTTGTTACTCAAATGATAGATCTGTAATAGTAACAGAAGAAAAAGATAAAAATTCCTAAAACTTTGATTTCTTGACTTACGCAAAGTGCTCGTAGAGACGTTTTGTTGCTACTCAAATGAAAGATCTGTGATAGTAATAGAGTAAAATGGAGAAAATTCCGAAAATTTTAATTTCTTGAATTACGCAAAGTACTCATAGAGACGTTTTGTTGGTACTCAAATGACAGATCTGTGATAGTAACAGAGGAAAAAGCAGTATATTAAGAAAATTTTAACTTCTTGATATACGCAAAGTACTCATAGAGACGTTTTGTTGTTACTCAAATGACAGATCTGTGATAGTAACAGAGGAAAAAGCAGAATATTCCGAAAATTTTAATTTCTTGATTTAAGCAAAGTGCTCGTAGAGACGTTTTGTTGTTACTCAAATGACAGATCTGTCATAGTAACAGAGGAAAAAGAGAAAAATTCCTAAAATTTTGATTTCTTGACTTACGCAAAGTGCTCGTAGAGACGTTTTGTTGCTACTCAAATGAAAGATCTGTGATAGTAATAGAGTAAAATGGAAAAAATTCCGAAAATTTTAATTTCTTGATTTACGCAAAGTACTTGTAGAGACGTTTTGTTGGTACTCAAATGACAGATCTGTGATAGTAACAGAGGAAAAAGCAAAATATTCCGAAAATTTTAATTTCTCAATTTACGCAAAGTGCTCGTAGAGACGTTTTGTTGTTACTCAAATGAAAGATCTGTGATAGTAATAGAGTAAAATGGAAAAAATTCCGAAAATTTTGATTTTTCGATTTACGCAAAGTGCTCGTAGAGACGTTTTGTTGTTACTCAAATGACAGATCTGTCATAGTAACAGAGGAAAAAGAGAACAATTCCTAAAATTTTGATTTCTTGACTTACGCAAAGTGCTCGTAGAGACGTTTTGTTGCTACTCAAATGAAAGATCTGTGATAGTAATAGAGTAAAATGGAAAAAAATGCGAAAATTTTAATTTCTTGATTTACGCAAACTACTCATAGAGACGTTCTGTTGGTACTCAAATGACAGATCTGTGATAGTAACAGAGGAAAAAGCAAAATATTCAGAAAATTTTAATTTCTTGATTTACGCAAAGTACTCGTAGAGACGTTTTGTTGTTACTCAAATGACAGATCTGTGATAGTAACAGAGGAAAAAGCAAAATATTCCAAAAATTTTAATTTCTTGATTTACGCAAAGTACTCGTAGAGACGTTCTGTTGCTACTCAAATGAAAGATCTGTGATAGTAATAGAGTAAAATGGAAAAAATTCCGAAAATTTTGATTTTTCGATTTACGCAAAGTGCTCGTAGAGACGTTTTGTTGTTACTCAAATGACAGATCTGTCATAGTAACAGGGGAAAAAGAGAAAAATTCCTAAAATTTTGATTTCTTGACTTACGCAAAGTGCTCGTAGAGACGTTTGGTTGCTACTCAAATGAAAGATCTGTGATAGTAATAGAGTAAAATGGAAAAAATTCCGAAAATTTTAATTTCTTGATTTACGCAAAGTACTTGTAGAGACGTTTTGTTGGTACTCAAATGACAGATCTGTGATAGTAACAGAGGAAAAAGCAAAATATTCCGAAAATTTTAATTTCTCAATTTACGCAAAGTGCTCGTAGAGACGTTTTGTTGTTACTCAAATGAAAGATCTGTGATAGTAATAGAGTAAAATGGAAAAAATTCCGAAAATTTTGATTTTTCGATTTACGCAAAGTGCTCGTAGAGACGTTTTGTTGTTACTCAAATGACAGATCTGTCATAGTAACAGAGGAAAAAGAGAACAATTCCTAAAATTTTGATTTCTTGACTTACGCAAAGTGCTCGTAGAGACGTTTTGTTGCTACTCAAATGAAAGATCTGTGATAGTAATAGAGTAAAATGGAAAAAAATGCGAAAATTTTAATTTCTTGATTTACGCAAACTACTCATAGAGACGTTCTGTTGGTACTCAAATGACAGATCTGTGATAGTAACAGAGGAAAAAGCAAAATATTCAGAAAATTTTAATTTCTTGATTTACGCAAAGTACTCGTAGAGACGTTTTGTTGTTACTCAAATGACAGATCTGTGATAGTAACAGAGGAAAAAGCAAAATATTCCAAAAATTTTAATTTCTTGATTTACGCAAAGTACTCGTAGAGACGTTCTGTTGCTACGCAAATGAAAGATCTGTGATAGTAATAGAGTAAAATGGAAAAAATTCCGAAAATTTTGATTTTTCGATTTACGCAAAGTGCTCGTAGAGACGTTTTGTTGTTACTCAAATGACAGATCTGTCATAGTAACAGGGGAAAAAGAGAAAAATTCCTAAAATTTTGATTTCTTGACTTACGCAAAGTGCTCGTAGAGACGTTTGGTTGCTACTCAAATGAAAGATCTGTGATAGTAATAGAGTAAAATGGAAAAAATTCCGAAAATTTTAATTTCTTGATTTACGCAAAGTACTCATAGAGACGTTTTGGTGGTACTCAAATGACAGATCTGTGATAGTAATAGAGTAAAATGGAAAAAATTCCGAAAATTTTGATTTTTCGATTTACGCAAAGTGCTCGTAGAGACGTTTTGTTGTTACTCAAATGACAGATCTGTCATAGTAACAGAGGAAAAAGAGAAAAATTCCTAAAATTTTGATTTCTTGACTTACGCAAAGTGCTCGTAGAGACGTTTGGTTGCTACTCAAATGAAAGATCTGTGATAGTAATAGAGTAAAATGGAAAAAAATCCGAAAATTTTAATTTCTTGATTTACGCAAACTACTCATAGAGACGTTCTATTGGTACTCAAATGACAGATCTGTGATAGTAACAGAGGAAAAAGCAAAATATTCCGAAAATTTTAATTTCTTGATTTACGCAAAGTACTCGTAGAGACGTTTTGTTGTTACTCAAATGACAGATCTGTGATAGTAACAGAGGAAAAAGCAAAATATTCCAAAAATTTTAATTTCTTGATTTACGCAAAGTACTCGTAGAGACGTTCTGTTGCTACTCAAATGAAAGATCTGTGATAGTAATAGAGTAAAATAGAAAAAATTCCGAAAATTTTGATTTTTCGATTTACGCAAAGTGCTCGTAGAGACGTTTTGTTGTTACTCAAATGACAGATCTGTCATAGTAACAGAGGAAAAAGAGAGAAATTCCTAAAATTTTGATTTCTTGACTTACGCAAAGTGCTCGTAGAGACGTTTGGTTGCTACTCAAATGAAAGATCTGTGATAGTAATAGAGTAACATGGAAAAAATTCCGAAAATTTTAATTTCTTGATTTACGCAAAGTACTCATAGAGACGTTTTGGTGGTACTCAAATGACAGATCTGTGATAGTAACAGAGGAAAAAGCAAAATATTCCGAAAATTTTAATTTCTCAATTTACGCAAAGTGCTCGTAGAGACGTTTTGTTGTTACTCAAATGACAGATCTGTGATAGAAACAGAGGAAAAAGCAAAATATTCCGAAAATTTTAATTTCTTGATATACGCAAAGTACTCGTAGAGACGTTTTGTTGTTACTCAAATGACAGATCTGTGATAATAACAGAGGAAAAAGCAAAATATTCCGAAAATTTTCATTTCTTGATATACGCAAAGTACTCGTAGAAACGTTTTGTTGTTACTCAAATGACAGATCTGTGATAGTAACAGAGGAAAAAGCAAAATATTCAGAAAATTTTAATTTCTTGATTTACGCAAAGTACTCGTAGAGACGTTTTGTTGTTACTCAAATGACAGATATGTGATAGTAACAGAGGAAAAAGCAAAATATTCCAAAAATTTTAATTTCTTGATTTACGCAAAGTACTCGTAGAGACGTTCTGTTGCTACTCAAATGAAAGATCTGTGATAGTAATAGAGTAAAATGGAAAAAATTCCGAAAATTTTGATTTTTCGATTTACGCAAAGTGCTCGTAGAGACGTTTTGTTGTTACTCAAATGACAGATCTGTCATAGTAACAGGGGAAAAAGAGAAAAATTCCTAAAATTTTGATTTCTTGACTTACGCAAAGTGCTCGTAGAGACGTTTGGTTGCTACTCAAATGAAAGATCTGTGATAGTAATAGAGTAAAATGGAAAAAATTCCGAAAATTTTAATTTCTTGATTTACGCAAAGTACTCATAGAGACGTTTTGGTGGTACTCAAATGACAGATCTGTGATAGTAATAGAGTAAAATGGAAAAAATTCCGAAAATTTTGATTTTTCGATTTACGCAAAGTGCTCGTAGAGACGTTTTGTTGTTACTCAAATGACAGATCTGTCATAGTAACAGAGGAAAAAGAGAAAAATTCCTAAAATTTTGATTTCTTGACTTACGCAAAGTGCTCGTAGAGACGTTTGGTTGCTACTCAAATGAAAGATCTGTGATAGTAATAGAGTAAAATGGAAAAAAATCCGAAAATTTTAATTTCTTGATTTACGCAAACTACTCATCGAGACGTTCTATTGGTACTCAAATGACAGATCTGTGATAGTAACAGAGGAAAAAGCAAAATATTCCGAAAATTTTAATTTCTTGATTTACGCAAAGTACTCGTAGAGACGTTTTGTTGTTACTCAAATGACAGATCTGTGATAGTAAGAGAGGAAAAAGCAAAATATTCCAAAAAGTTTAATTTCTTGATTTACGCAAAGTACTCGTAGAGACGTTCTGTTGCTACTCAAATGAAAGATCTGTGATAGTAACAGAGGAAAAAGCAAAATATTCCAAAAATTTTAATTTCTTGATTTACGCAAAGTGGTCGTAGAGACGTTCTGTTGCTACTCAAATCAAAGATCCGTGATAGTAATAGAGTAAAATGGAAAAAATTCCGAAAATATTGATTTCTCGATTTACACAAAGTGCTCGTAGAGACAGACGTTTTGTTGTTACTCAAATGATAGATCTGTAATAGTAACAGAAGAAAAAGATAAAAATTCCTAAAATTTTGATTTCTTGACTTACGCAAAGTGCTCGTAGAGACGTTTTGTTGCTACTCAAATGAAAGATCTGTGATAGTAATAGAGTAAAATGGAGAAAATTCCGAAAATTTTAATTTCTTGAATTACGCAAAGTACTCATAGAGACGTTTTGTTGGTACTCAAATGACAGATCTGTGATAGTAACAGAGGAAAAAGCAGTATATTAAGAAAATTTTAACTTCTTGATATACGCAAAGTACTCATAGAGACGTTTTGTTGTTACTCAAATGACAGATCTGTGATAGTAACAGAGGAAAAAGCAGAATATTCCGAAAATTTTAATTTCTTGATTTAAGCAAAGTGCTCGTAGAGACGTTTTGTTGTTACTCAAATGACAGATCTGTCATAGTAACAGAGGAAAAAGAGAAAAATTCCTAAAATTTTGATTTCTTGACTTACGCAAAGTGCTCGTAGAGACGTTTTGTTGCTACTCAAATGAAAGATCTGTGATAGTAATAGAGTAAAATGGAAAAAATTCCGAAAATTTTAATTTCTTGATTTACGCAAAGTACTCGTAGAGACGTTTTGTTGGTACTCAAATGACAGATCTGTGATAGTAACAGAGGAAAAAGCAAAATATTCCGAAAATTTTAATTTCTCAATTTACGCAAAGTGCTCGTAGAGACGTTTTGTTGTTACTCAAATGAAAGATCTGTGATAGTAATAGAGTAAAATGGAAAAAAATCCGAAAATTTTAATTTCTTGATTTACGCAAAGTACTCGTAGAGACGTTTTGTTGTTACTCAAATGACAGATCTGTGATAGTAACAGAGGAAAAAGCAAAATATTCCGAAAATTTTAATTTCTTGATTTACGCAAAGTACTCGTAGAGACGTTTTGTTGTTACTCAAATGACAGATCTGTGATAGTAAGAGAGGAAAAAGCAAAATATTCCAAAAATTTTAATTTCTTGATTTACGCAAAGTACTCGTAGAGACGTTCTGTTGCTACTCAAATGAAAGATCTGTGATAGTAACAGAGGAAAAAGCAAAATATTCCAAAAATTTTAATTTCTTGATTTACGCAAAGTGGTCGTAGAGACGTTCTGTTGCTACTCAAATCAAAGATCCGTGATAGTAATAGAGTAAAATGGAAAAAATTCCGAAAATATTGATTTCTCGATTTACACAAAGTGCTCGTAGAGACAGACGTTTTGTTGTTACTCAAATGATAGATCTGTAATAGTAACAGAAGAAAAAGATAAAAATTCCTAAAATTTTGATTTCTTGACTTACGCAAAGTGCTCGTAGAGACGTTTTGTTGCTACTCAAATGAAAGATCTGTGATAGTAATAGAGTAAAATGGAGAAAATTCCGAAAATTTTAATTTCTTGAATTACGCAAAGTACTCATAGAGACGTTTTGTTGGTACTCAAATGACAGATCTGTGATAGTAACAGAGGAAAAAGCAGTATATTAAGAAAATTTTAACTTCTTGATATACGCAAAGTACTCATAGAGACGTTTTGTTGTTACTCAAATGACAGATCTGTGATAGTAACAGAGGAAAAAGCAGAATATTCCGAAAATGTTAATTTCTTGATTTAAGCAAAGTGCTCGTAGAGACGTTTTGTTGTTACTCAAATGACAGATCTGTCATAGTAACAGAGGAAAAAGAGAAAAATTCCTAAAATTTTGATTTCTTGACTTACGCAAAGTGCTCGTAGAGACGTTTTGTTGCTACTCAAATGAAAGATCTGTGATAGTAATAGAGTAAAATGGAAAAAATTCCGAAAATTTTAATTTCTTGATTTACGCAAAGTACTCGTAGAGACGTTTTGTTGGTACTCAAATGACAGATCTGTGATAGTAACAGAGGAAAAAGCAAAATATTCCGAAAATTTTAATTTCTCAATTTACGCAAAGTGCTCGTAGAGACGTTTTGTTGTTACTCAAATGAAAGATCTGCGATAGTAATAGAGTAAAATGGAAAAAAATCCGAAAATTTTAATTTCTTGATTTACGCAAAGTACTCGTAGAGACGTTTTGTTGTTACTCAAATGACAGATCTGTGATAGTAACAGAGGAAAAAGCAAAATATTCCAAAAATTTTAATTTCTTGATTTACGCAAAGTACTCGTAGAGACGTTCTGTTGCTACTCAAATGAAAGATCTGTGATAGTAATAGAGTAAAATAGAAAAAATTCCGAAAATTTTGATTTTTCGATTTACGCAAAGTGCTCGTAGAGACGTTTTGTTGTTACTCAAATGACAGATCTGTCATAGTAACAGAGGAAAAAGAGAGAAATTCCTAAAATTTTGATTTCTTGACTTACGCAAAGTGCTCGTAGAGACGTTTGGTTGCTACTCAAATGAAAGATCTGTGATAGTAATAGAGTAACATGGAAAAAATTCCGAAAATTTTAATTTCTTGATTTACGCAAAGTACTCATAGAGACGTTTTGGTGGTACTCAAATGACAGATCTGTGATAGTAACAGAGGAAAAAGCAAAATATTCCGAAAATTTTAATTTCTCAATTTACGCAAAGTGCTCGTAGAGACGTTTTGTTGTTACTCAAATGACAGATCTGTGATAGAAACAGAGGAAAAAGCAAAATATTCCGAAAATTTTAATTTCTTGATATACGCAAAGTACTCGTAGAGACGTTTTGTTGTTACTCAAATGACAGATCTGTGATAATAACAGAGGAAAAAGCAAAATATTCCGAAAATTTTCATTTCTTGATATACGCAAAGTACTCGTAGAAACGTTTTGTTGTTACTCAAATGACAGATCTGTGATAGTAACAGAGGAAAAAGCAAAATATTCAGAAAATTTTAATTTCTTGATTTACGCAAAGTACTCGTAGAGACGTTTTGTTGTTACTCAAATGACAGATATGTGATAGTAACAGAGGAAAAAGCAAAATATTCCAAAAATTTTAATTTCTTGATTTACGCAAAGTACTCGTAGAGACGTTCTGTTGCTACTCAAATGAAAGATCTGTGATAGTAATAGAGTAAAATGGAAAAAATTCCGAAAATTTTGATTTTTCGATTTACGCAAAGTGCTCGTAGAGACGTTTTGTTGTTACTCAAATGACAGATCTGTCATAGTAACAGGGGAAAAAGAGAAAAATTCCTAAAATTTTGATTTCTTGACTTACGCAAAGTGCTCGTAGAGACGTTTGGTTGCTACTCAAATGAAAGATCTGTGATAGTAATAGAGTAAAATGGAAAAAATTCCGAAAATTTTAATTTCTTGATTTACGCAAAGTACTCATAGAGACGTTTTGGTGGTACTCAAATGACAGATCTGTGATAGTAATAGAGTAAAATGGAAAAAATTCCGAAAATTTTGATTTTTCGATTTACGCAAAGTGCTCGTAGAGACGTTTTGTTGTTACTCAAATGACAGATCTGTCATAGTAACAGAGGAAAAAGAGAAAAATTCCTAAAATTTTGATTTCTTGACTTACGCAAAGTGCTCGTAGAGACGTTTGGTTGCTACTCAAATGAAAGATCTGTGATAGTAATAGAGTAAAATGGAAAAAAATCCGAAAATTTTAATTTCTTGATTTACGCAAACTACTCATCGAGACGTTCTATTGGTACTCAAATGACAGATCTGTGATAGTAACAGAGGAAAAAGCAAAATATTCCGAAAATTTTAATTTCTTGATTTACGCAAAGTACTCGTAGAGACGTTTTGTTGTTACTCAAATGACAGATCTGTGATAGTAAGAGAGGAAAAAGCAAAATATTCCAAAAATTTTAATTTCTTGATTTACGCAAAGTACTCGTAGAGACGTTCTGTTGCTACTCAAATGAAAGATCTGTGATAGTAACAGAGGAAAAAGCAAAATATTCCAAAAATTTTAATTTCTTGATTTACGCAAAGTGGTCGTAGAGACGTTCTGTTGCTACTCAAATCAAAGATCCGTGATAGTAATAGAGTAAAATGGAAAAAATTCCGAAAATATTGATTTCTCGATTTACACAAAGTGCTCGTAGAGACAGACGTTTTGTTGTTACTCAAATGATAGATCTGTAATAGTAACAGAAGAAAAAGATAAAAATTCCTAAAATTTTGATTTCTTGACTTACGCAAAGTGCTCGTAGAGACGTTTTGTTGCTACTCAAATGAAAGATCTGTGATAGTAATAGAGTAAAATGGAGAAAATTCCGAAAATTTTAATTTCTTGAATTACGCAAAGTACTCATAGAGACGTTTTGTTGGTACTCAAATGACAGATCTGTGATAGTAACAGAGGAAAAAGCAGTATATTAAGAAAATTTTAACTTCTTGATATACGCAAAGTACTCATAGAGACGTTTTGTTGTTACTCAAATGACAGATCTGTGATAGTAACAGAGGAAAAAGCAGAATATTCCGAAAATTTTAATTTCTTGATTTAAGCAAAGTGCTCGTAGAGACGTTTTGTTGTTACTCAAATGACAGATCTGTCATAGTAACAGAGGAAAAAGAGAAAAATTCCTAAAATTTTGATTTCTTGACTTACGCAAAGTGCTCGTAGAGACGTTTTGTTGCTACTCAAATGAAAGATCTGTGATAGTAATAGAGTAAAATGGAAAAAATTCCGAAAATTTTAATTTCTTGATTTACGCAAAGTACTCGTAGAGACGTTTTGTTGGTACTCAAATGACAGATCTGTGATAGTAACAGAGGAAAAAGCAAAATATTCCGAAAATTTTAATTTCTCAATTTACGCAAAGTGCTCGTAGAGACGTTTTGTTGTTACTCAAATGAAAGATCTGTGATAGTAATAGAGTAAAATGGAAAAAAATCCGAAAATTTTAATTTCTTGATTTACGCAAAGTACTCGTAGAGACGTTTTGTTGTTACTCAAATGACAGATCTGTGATAGTAACAGAGGAAAAAGCAAAATATTCCGAAAATTTTAATTTCTTGATTTACGCAAAGTACTCGTAGAGACGTTTTGTTGTTACTCAAATGACAGATCTGTGATAGTAAGAGAGGAAAAAGCAAAATATTCCAAAAATTTTAATTTCTTGATTTACGCAAAGTACTCGTAGAGACGTTCTGTTGCTACTCAAATGAAAGATCTGTGATAGTAACAGAGGAAAAAGCAAAATATTCCAAAAATTTTAATTTCTTGATTTACGCAAAGTGGTCGTAGAGACGTTCTGTTGCTACTCAAATCAAAGATCCGTGATAGTAATAGAGTAAAATGGAAAAAATTCCGAAAATATTGATTTCTCGATTTACACAAAGTGCTCGTAGAGACAGACGTTTTGTTGTTACTCAAATGATAGATCTGTAATAGTAACAGAAGAAAAAGATAAAAATTCCTAAAATTTTGATTTCTTGACTTACGCAAAGTGCTCGTAGAGACGTTTTGTTGCTACTCAAATGAAAGATCTGTGATAGTAATAGAGTAAAATGGAGAAAATTCCGAAAATTTTAATTTCTTGAATTACGCAAAGTACTCATAGAGACGTTTTGTTGGTACTCAAATGACAGATCTGTGATAGTAACAGAGGAAAAAGCAGTATATTAAGAAAATTTTAACTTCTTGATATACGCAAAGTACTCATAGAGACGTTTTGTTGTTACTCAAATGACAGATCTGTGATAGTAACAGAGGAAAAAGCAGAATATTCCGAAAATTTTAATTTCTTGATTTAAGCAAAGTGCTCGTAGAGACGTTTTGTTGTTACTCAAATGACAGATCTGTCATAGTAACAGAGGAAAAAGAGAAAAATTCCTAAAATTTTGATTTCTTGACTTACGCAAAGTGCTCGTAGAGACGTTTTGTTGCTACTCAAATGAAAGATCTGTGATAGTAATAGAGTAAAATGGAAAAAATTCCGAAAATTTTATTTCTTGATTTACGCAAAGTACTCGTAGAGACGTTTTGTTGGTACTCAAATGACAGATCTGTGATAGTAACAGAGGAAAAAGCAAAATATTCCGAAAATTTTAATTTCTCAATTTACGCAAAGTGCTCGTAGAGACGTTTTGTTGTTACTCAAATGAAAGATCTGTGATAGTAATAGAGTAAAATGGAAAAAAATCCGAAAATTTTAATTTCTTGATTTACGCAAAGTACTCGTAGAGACGTTTTGTTGTTACTCAAATGACAGATCTGTGATAGTAACAGAGGAAAAAGCAAAATATTCCAAAAATTTTAATTTCTTGATTTACGCAAAGTACTCGTAGAGACGTTCTGTTGCTACTCAAATGAAAGATCTGTGATAGTAATAGAGTAAAATGGAAAAAATTCCGAAAATTTTGATTTTTCGATTTACGCAAAGTGCTCGTAGAGACGTTTTGTTGTTACTCAAATGACAGATCTGTCATAGTAACAGGGGAAAAAGAGAAAAATTCCTAAAATTTTGATTTCTTGACTTACGCAAAGTGCTCGTAGAGACGTTTGGTTGCTACTCAAATGAAAGATCTGTGATAGTAATAGAGTAAAATGGAAAAAATTCCGAAAATTTTAATTTCTTGATTTACGCAAAGTACTCATAGAGACGTTTTGGTGGTACTCAAATGACAGATCTGTGATAGTAATAGAGTAAAATGAAAAAAATTCCGAAAATTTTGATTTTTCGATTTACGCAAAGTGCTCGTAGAGACGTTTTGTTGTTACTCAAATGACAGATCTGTCATAGTAACAGAGGAAAAAGAGAAAAATTCCTAAAATTTTGATTTCTTGACTTACGCAAAGTGCTCGTAGAGACGTTTGGTTGCTACTCAAATGAAAGATCTGTGATAGTAATAGAGTAAAATGGAAAAAAATCCGAAAATTTTAATTTCTTGATTTACGCAAACTACTCATAGAGACGTTCTGTTGGTACTCAAATGACAGATCTGTGATAGTAACAGAGGAAAAAGCAAAATATTCCGAAAATTTTAATTTCTTGATTTACGCAAAGTACTCGTAGAGACGTTTTGTTGTTACTCAAATGACAGATCTGTGATCGTAACAGAGGAAAAAGCAAAATATTCCAAAAATTTTAATTTCTTGATTTACGCAAAGTACTCGTAGAGACGTTCTGTTGCTACTCAAATGAAAGATCTGTGATAGTAATAGAGTAAAATAGAAAAAATTCCGAAAATTTTGATTTTTCGATTTACGCAAAGTGCTCGTAGAGACGTTTTGTTGTTACTCAAATGACAGATCTGTCATAGTAACAGAGGAAAAAGAGAGAAATTCCTAAAATTTTGATTTCTTGACTTACGCAAAGTGCTCGTAGAGACGTTTGGTTGCTACTCAAATGAAAGATCTGTGATAGTAATAGAGTAACATGGAAAAAATTCCGAAAATTTTAATTTCTTGATTTACGCAAAGTACTCATAGAGACGTTTTGGTGGTATTCAAATGACAGATCTGTGATAGTAACAGAGGAAAAAGCAAAATATTCCGAAAATTTTAATTTCTCAATTTACGCAAAGTGCTCGTAGAGACGTTTTGTTGTTACTCAAATGACAGATCTGTGATAGAAACAGAGGAAAAAGCAAAATATTCCGAAAATTTTAATTTCTTGATATACGCAAAGTACTCGTAGAGACGTTTTGTTGTTACTCAAATGACAGATCTGTGATAGTAACAGAGGAAAAAGCAAAATATTCCGAAAATTTTAATTTCTTGATATACGCAAAGTACTCGTAGAAACGTTTTGTTGTTACTCAAATGACAGATCTGTGATAGTAACAGAGGAAAAAGCAAAATATTCCAAAAATTTTAATTTCTTGATTTACGCAAAGTGGTCGTAGAGACGTTCTGTTGCTACTCAAATCAAAGATCCGTGATAGTAATAGAGTAAAATGGAAAAAATTCCGAAAATATTGATTTCTCGATTTACACAAAGTGCTCGTAGAGACAGACGTTTTGTTGTTACTCAAATGATAGATCTGTAATAGTAACAGAAGAAAAAGATAAAAATTCCTAAAATTTTGATTTCTTGACTTACGCAAAGTGCTCGTAGAGACGTTTTGTTGCTACTCAAATGAAAGATCTGTGATAGTAATAGAGTAAAATGGAGAAAATTCCGAAAATTTTAATTTCTTGAATTACGCAAAGTACTCATAGAGACGTTTTGTTGGTACTCAAATGACAGATCTGTGATAGTAACAGAGGAAAAAGCAGTATATTAAGAAAATTTTAACTTCTTGATATACGCAAAGTACTCATAGAGACGTTTTGTTGTTACTCAAATGACAGATCTGTGATAGTAACAGAGGAAAAAGCAGAATATTCCGAAAATTTAAATTTCTTGATTTAAGCAAAGTGCTCGTAGAGACGTTTTGTTGTTACTCAAATGACAGATCTGTCATAGTAACAGAGGAAAAAGAGAAAAATTCCTAAAATTTTGATTTCTTGACTTACGCAAAGTGCTCGTAGAGACGTTTTGTTGCTACTCAAATGAAAGATCTGTGATAGTAATAGAGTAAAATGGAAAAAATTCCGAAAATTTTAATTTCTTGATTTACGCAAAGTACTTGTAGAGACGTTTTGTTGGTACTCAAATGACAGATCTGTGATAGTAACAGAGGAAAAAGCAAAATATTCCGAAAATTTTAATTTCTCAATTTACGCAAAGTGCTCGTAGAGACGTTTTGTTGTTACTCAAATGAAAGATCTGTGATAGTAATAGAGTAAAATGGAAAAAATTCCGAAAATTTCGATTTTTCGATTTACGCAAAGTGCTCGTAGAGACGTTTTGTTGTTACTCAAATGACAGATCTGTCATAGTAACAGAGGAAAAAGAGAACAATTCCTAAAATTTTGATTTCTTGACTTACGCAAAGTGCTCGTAGAGACGTTTTGTTGCTACTCAAATGAAAGATCTGTGATAGTAATAGAGTAAAATGGAAAAAAATGCGAAAATTTTAATTTCTTGATTTACGCAAACTACTCATAGAGACGTTCTGTTGGTACTCAAATGACAGATCTGTGATAGTAACAGAGGAAAAAGCAAAATATTCAGAAAATTTTAATTTCTTGATTTACGCAAAGTACTCGTAGAGACGTTTTGTTGTTACTCAAATGACAGATCTGTGATAGTAACAGAGGAAAAAGCAAAATATTCCAAAAATTTTAATTTCTTGATTTACGCAAAGTACTCGTAGAGACGTTCTGTTGCTACTCAAATGAAAGATCTGTGATAGTAATAGAGTAAAATGGAAAAAATTCCGAAAATTTTGATTTTTCGATTTACGCAAAGTGCTCGTAGAGACGTTTTGTTGTTACTCAAATGACAGATCTGTCATAGTAACAGGGGAAAAAGAGAAAAATTCCTAAAATTTTGATTTCTTGACTTACGCAAAGTGCTCGTAGAGACGTTTGGTTGCTACTCAAATGAAAGATCTGTGATAGTAATAGAGTAAAATGGAAAAAATTCCGAAAATTTTAATTTCTTGATTTACGCAAAGTACTCATAGAGACGTTTTGGTGGTACTCAAATGACAGATCTGTGATAGTAATAGAGTAAAATGGAAAAAATTCCGAAAATTTTGATTTTTCGATTTACGCAAAGTGCTCGTAGAGACGTTTTGTTGTTACTCAAATGACAGATCTGTCATAGTAACAGAGGAAAAAGAGAAAAATTCCTAAAATTTTGATTTCTTGACTTACGCAAAGTGCTCGTAGAGACGTTTGGTTGCTACTCAAATGAAAGATCTGTGATAGTAATAGAGTAAAATGGAAAAAAATCCGAAAATTTTAATTTCTTGATTTACGCAAACTACTCATAGAGACGTTCTATTGGTACTCAAATGACAGATCTGTGATAGTAACAGAGGAAAAAGCAAAATATTCCGAAAATTTTAATTTCTTGATTTACGCAAAGTACTCGTAGAGACGTTTTGTTGTTACTCAAATGACAGATCTGTGATAGTAACAGAGGAAAAAGCAAAATATTCCAAAAATTTTAATTTCTTGATTTACGCAAAGTACTCGTAGAGACGTTCTGTTGCTACTCAAATGAAAGATCTGTGATAGTAATAGAGTAAAATAGAAAAAATTCCGAAAATTTTGATTTTTCGATTTACGCAAAGTGCTCGTAGAGACGTTTTGTTGTTACTCAAATGACAGATCTGTCATAGTAACAGAGGAAAAAGAGAGAAATTCCTAAAATTTTGATTTCTTGACTTACGCAAAGTGCTCGTAGAGACGTTTGGTTGCTACTCAAATGAAAGATCTGTGATAGTAATAGAGTAACATGGAAAAAATTCCGAAAATTTTAATTTCTTGATTTACGCAAAGTACTCATAGAGACGTTTTGGTGGTACTCAAATGACAGATCTGTGATAGTAACAGAGGAAAAAGCAAAATATTCCGAAAATTTTAATTTCTCAATTTACGCAAAGTGCTCGTAGAGACGTTTTGTTGTTACTCAAATGACAGATCTGTGATAGAAACAGAGGAAAAAGCAAAATATTCCGAAAATTTTAATTTCTTGATATACGCAAAGTACTCGTAGAGACGTTTTGTTGTTACTCAAATGACAGATCTGTGATAATAACAGAGGAAAAAGCAAAATATTCCGAAAATTTTCATTTCTTGATATACGCAAAGTACTCGTAGAAACGTTTTGTTGTTACTCAAATGACAGATCTGTGATAGTAACAGAGGAAAAAGCAAAATATTCAGAAAATTTTAATTTCTTGATTTACGCAAAGTACTCGTAGAGACGTTTTGTTGTTACTCAAATGACAGATATGTGATAGTAACAGAGGAAAAAGCAAAATATTCCAAAAATTTTAATTTCTTGATTTACGCAAAGTACTCGTAGAGACGTTCTGTTGCTACTCAAATGAAAGATCTGTGATAGTAATAGAGTAAAATGGAAAAAATTCCGAAAATTTTGATTTTTCGATTTACGCAAAGTGCTCGTAGAGACGTTTTGTTGTTACTCAAATGACAGATCTGTCATAGTAACAGGGGAAAAAGAGAAAAATTCCTAAAATTTTGATTTCTTGACTTACGCAAAGTGCTCGTAGAGACGTTTGGTTGCTACTCAAATGAAAGATCTGTGATAGTAATAGAGTAAAATGGAAAAAATTCCGAAAATTTTAATTTCTTGATTTACGCAAAGTACTCATAGAGACGTTTTGGTGGTACTCAAATGACAGATCTGTGATAGTAATAGAGTAAAATGGAAAAAATTCCGAAAATTTTGATTTTTCGATTTACGCAAAGTGCTCGTAGAGACGTTTTGTTGTTACTCAAATGACAGATCTGTCATAGTAACAGAGGAAAAAGAGAAAAATTCCTAAAATTTTGATTTCTTGACTTACGCAAAGTGCTCGTAGAGACGTTTGGTTGCTACTCAAATGAAAGATCTGTGATAGTAATAGAGTAAAATGGAAAAAAATCCGAAAATTTTAATTTCTTGATTTACGCAAACTACTCATCGAGACGTTCTATTGGTACTCAAATGACAGATCTGTGATAGTAACAGAGGAAAAAGCAAAATATTCCGAAAATTTTAATTTCTTGATTTACGCAAAGTACTCGTAGAGACGTTTTGTTGTTACTCAAATGACAGATCTGTGATAGTAAGAGAGGAAAAAGCAAAATATTCCAAAAATTTTAATTTCTTGATTTACGCAAAGTACTCGTAGAGACGTTCTGTTGCTACTCAAATGAAAGATCTGTGATAGTAACAGAGGAAAAAGCAAAATATTCCAAAAATTTTAATTTCTTGATTTACGCAAAGTGGTCGTAGAGACGTTCTGTTGCTACTCAAATCAAAGATCCGTGATAGTAATAGAGTAAAATGGAAAAAATTCCGAAAATATTGATTTCTCGATTTACACAAAGTGCTCGTAGAGACAGACGTTTTGTTGTTACTCAAATGATAGATCTGTAATAGTAACAGAAGAAAAAGATAAAAATTCCTAAAATTTTGATTTCTTGACTTACGCAAAGTGCTCGTAGAGACGTTTTGTTGCTACTCAAATGAAAGATCTGTGATAGTAATAGAGTAAAATGGAGAAAATTCCGAAAATTTTAATTTCTTGAATTACGCAAAGTACTCATAGAGACGTTTTGTTGGTACTCAAATGACAGATCTGTGATAGTAACAGAGGAAAAAGCAGTATATTAAGAAAATTTTAACTTCTTGATATACGCAAAGTACTCATAGAGACGTTTTGTTGTTACTCAAATGACAGATCTGTGATAGTAACAGAGGAAAAAGCAGAATATTCCGAAAATTTTAATTTCTTGATTTAAGCAAAGTGCTCGTAGAGACGTTTTGTTGTTACTCAAATGACAGATCTGTCATAGTAACAGAGGAAAAAGAGAAAAATTCCTAAAATTTTGATTTCTTGACTTACGCAAAGTGCTCGTAGAGACGTTTTGTTGCTACTCAAATGAAAGATCTGTGATAGTAATAGAGTAAAATGGAAAAAATTCCGAAAATTTTAATTTCTTGATTTACGCAAAGTACTCGTAGAGACGTTTTGTTGGTACTCAAATGACAGATCTGTGATAGTAACAGAGGAAAAAGCAAAATATTCCGAAAATTTTAATTTCTCAATTTACGCAAAGTGCTCGTAGAGACGTTTTGTTGTTACTCAAATGAAAGATCTGTGATAGTAATAGAGTAAAATGGAAAAAAATCCGAAAATTTTAATTTCTTGATTTACGCAAAGTACTCGTAGAGACGTTTTGTTGTTACTCAAATGACAGATCTGTGATAGTAACAGAGGAAAAAGCAAAATATTCCGAAAATTTTAATTTCTTGATTTACGCAAAGTACTCGTAGAGACGTTTTGTTGTTACTCAAATGACAGATCTGTGATAGTAAGAGAGGAAAAAGCAAAATATTCCAAAAATTTTAATTTCTTGATTTACGCAAAGTACTCGTAGAGACGTTCTGTTGCTACTCAAATGAAAGATCTGTGATAGTAACAGAGGAAAAAGCAAAATATTCCAAAAATTTTAATTTCTTGATTTACGCAAAGTGGTCGTAGAGACGTTCTGTTGCTACTCAAATCAAAGATCCGTGATAGTAATAGAGTAAAATGGAAAAAATTCCGAAAATATTGATTTCTCGATTTACACAAAGTGCTCGTAGAGACAGACGTTTTGTTGTTACTCAAATGATAGATCTGTAATAGTAACAGAAGAAAAAGATAAAAATTCCTAAAATTTTGATTTCTTGACTTACGCAAAGTGCTCGTAGAGACGTTTTGTTGCTACTCAAATGAAAGATCTGTGATAGTAATAGAGTAAAATGGAGAAAATTCCGAAAATTTTAATTTCTTGAATTACGCAAAGTACTCATAGAGACGTTTTGTTGGTACTCAAATGACAGATCTGTGATAGTAACAGAGGAAAAAGCAGTATATTAAGAAAATTTTAACTTCTTGATATACGCAAAGTACTCATAGAGACGTTTTGTTGTTACTCAAATGACAGATCTGTGATAGTAACAGAGGAAAAAGCAGAATATTCCGAAAATTTTAATTTCTTGATTTAAGCAAAGTGCTCGTAGAGACGTTTTGTTGTTACTCAAATGACAGATCTGTCATAGTAACAGAGGAAAAAGAGAAAAATTCCTAAAATTTTGATTTCTTGACTTACGCAAAGTGCTCGTAGAGACGTTTTGTTGCTACTCAAATGAAAGATCTGTGATAGTAATAGAGTAAAATGGAAAAAATTCCGAAAATTTTAATTTCTTGATTTACGCAAAGTACTCGTAGAGACGTTTTGTTGGTACTCAAATGACAGATCTGTGATAGTAACAGAGGAAAAAGCAAAATATTCCGAAAATTTTAATTTCTCAATTTACGCAAAGTGCTCGTAGAGACGTTTTGTTGTTACTCAAATGAAAGATCTGTGATAGTAATAGAGTAAAATGGAAAAAAATCCGAAAATTTTAATTTCTTGATTTACGCAAAGTACTCGTAGAGACGTTTTGTTGTTACTCAAATGACAGATCTGTGATAGTAACAGAGGAAAAAGCAAAATATTCCAAAAATTTTAATTTCTTGATTTACGCAAAGTACTCGTAGAGACGTTCTGTTGCTACTCAAATGAAAGATCTGTGATAGTAATAGAGTAAAATGGAAAAAATTCCGAAAATTTTGATTTTTCGATTTACGCAAAGTGCTCGTAGAGACGTTTTGTTGTTACTCAAATGACAGATCTGTCATAGTAACAGGGGAAAAAGAGAAAAATTCCTAAAATTTTGATTTCTTGACTTACGCAAAGTGCTCGTAGAGACGTTTGGTTGCTACTCAAATGAAAGATCTGTGATAGTAATAGAGTAAAATGGAAAAAATTCCGAAAATTTTAATTTCTTGATTTACGCAAAGTACTCATAGAGACGTTTTGGTGGTACTCAAATGACAGATCTGTGATAGTAATAGAGTAAAATGAAAAAAATTCCGAAAATTTTGATTTTTCGATTTACGCAAAGTGCTCGTAGAGACGTTTTGTTGTTACTCAAATGACAGATCTGTCATAGTAACAGAGGAAAAAGAGAAAAATTCCTAAAATTTTGATTTCTTGACTTACGCAAAGTGCTCGTAGAGACGTTTGGTTGCTACTCAAATGAAAGATCTGTGATAGTAATAGAGTAAAATGGAAAAAAATCCGAAAATTTTAATTTCTTGATTTAGGCAAACTACTCATAGAGACGTTCTGTTGGTACTCAAATGACAGATCTGTGATAGTAACAGAGGAAAAAGCAAAATATTCCGAAAATTTTAATTTCTTGATTTACGCAAAGTACTCGTAGAGACGTTTTGTTGTTACTCAAATGACAGATCTGTGATAGTAACAGAGGAAAAAGCAAAATATTCCAAAAATTTTAATTTCTTGATTTACGCAAAGTACTCGTAGAGACGTTCTGTTGCTACTCAAATGAAAGATCTGTGATAGTAATAGAGTAAAATAGAAAAAATTCCGAAAATTTTGATTTTTCGATTTACGCAAAGTGCTCGTAGAGACGTTTTGTTGTTACTCAAATGACAGATCTGTCATAGTAACAGAGGAAAAAGAGAGAAATTCCTAAAATTTTGATTTCTTGACTTACGCAAAGTGCTCGTAGAGACGTTTGGTTGCTACTCAAATGAAAGATCTGTGATAGTAATAGAGTAACATGGAAAAAATTCCGAAAATTTTAATTTCTTGATTTACGCAAAGTACTCATAGAGACGTTTTGGTGGTATTCAAATGACAGATCTGTGATAGTAACAGAGGAAAAAGCAAAATATTCCGAAAATTTTAATTTCTCAATTTACGCAAAGTGCTCGTAGAGACGTTTTGTTGTTACTCAAATGACAGATCTGTGATAGAAACAGAGGAAAAAGCAAAATATTCCGAAAATTTTAATTTCTTGATATACGCAAAGTACTCGTAGAGACGTTTTGTTGTTACTCAAATGACAGATCTGTGATAGTAACAGAGGAAAAAGCAAAATATTCCGAAAATTTTAATTTCTTGATATACGCAAAGTACTCGTAGAAACGTTTTGTTGTTACTCAAATGACAGATCTGTGATAGTAACAGAGGAAAAAGCAAAATATTCCAAAAATTTTAATTTCTTGATTTACGCAAAGTGGTCGTAGAGACGTTCTGTTGCTACTCAAATCAAAGATCCGTGATAGTAATAGAGTAAAATGGAAAAAATTCCGAAAATATTGATTTCTCGATTTACACAAAGTGCTCGTAGAGACAGACGTTTTGTTGTTACTCAAATGATAGATCTGTAATAGTAACAGAAGAAAAAGATAAAAATTCCTAAAATTTTGATTTCTTGACTTACGCAAAGTGCTCGTAGAGACGTTTTGTTGCTACTCAAATGAAAGATCTGTGATAGTAATAGAGTAAAATGGAGAAAATTCCGAAAATTTTAATTTCTTGAATTACGCAAAGTACTCATAGAGACGTTTTGTTGGTACTCAAATGACAGATCTGTGATAGTAACAGAGGAAAAAGCAGTATATTAAGAAAATTTTAACTTCTTGATATACGCAAAGTACTCATAGAGACGTTTTGTTGTTACTCAAATGACAGATCTGTGATAGTAACAGAGGAAAAAGCAGAATATTCCGAAAATTTAAATTTCTTGATTTAAGCAAAGTGCTCGTAGAGACGTTTTGTTGTTACTCAAATGACAGATCTGTCATAGTAACAGAGGAAAAAGAGAAAAATTCCTAAAATTTTGATTTCTTGACTTACGCAAAGTGCTCGTAGAGACGTTTTGTTGCTACTCAAATGAAAGATCTGTGATAGTAATAGAGTAAAATGGAAAAAATTCCGAAAATTTTAATTTCTTGATTTACGCAAAGTACTTGTAGAGACGTTTTGTTGGTACTCAAATGACAGATCTGTGATAGTAACAGAGGAAAAAGCAAAATATTCCGAAAATTTTAATTTCTCAATTTACGCAAAGTGCTCGTAGAGACGTTTTGTTGTTACTCAAATGAAAGATCTGTGATAGTAATAGAGTAAAATGGAAAAAATTCCGAAAATTTTGATTTTTCGATTTACGCAAAGTGCTCGTAGAGACGTTTTGTTGTTACTCAAATGACAGATCTGTCATAGTAACAGAGGAAAAAGAGAACAATTCCTAAAATTTTGATTTCTTGACTTACGCAAAGTGCTCGTAGAGACGTTTTGTTGCTACTCAAATGAAAGATCTGTGATAGTAATAGAGTAAAATGGAAAAAAATGCGAAAATTTTAATTTCTTGATTTACGCAAACTACTCATAGAGACGTTCTGTTGGTACTCAAATGACAGATCTGTGATAGTAACAGAGGAAAAAGCAAAATATTCCAAAAATTTTAATTTCTTGATTTACGCAAAGTACTCGTAGAGACGTTCTGTTGCTACTCAAATGAAAGATCTGTGATAGTAATAGAGTAAAATGGAAAAAATTCCGAAAATTTTGATTTTTCGATTTACGCAAAGTGCTCGTAGAGACGTTTTGTTGTTACTCAAATGACAGATCTGTCATAGTAACAGGGGAAAAAGAGAAAAATTCCTAAAATTTTGATTTCTTGACTTACGCAAAGTGCTCGTAGAGACGTTTGGTTGCTACTCAAATGAAAGATCTGTGATAGTAATAGAGTAAAATGGAAAAAATTCCGAAAATTTTAATTTCTTGATTTACGCAAAGTACTCATAGAGACGTTTTGGTGGTACTCAAATGACAGATCTGTGATAGTAATAGAGTAAAATGGAAAAAATTCCGAAAATTTTGATTTTTCGATTTACGCAAAGTGCTCGTAGAGACGTTTTGTTGTTACTCAAATGACAGATCTGTCATAGTAACAGAGGAAAAAGAGAAAAATTCCTAAAATTTTGATTTCTTGACTTACGCAAAGTGCTCGTAGAGACGTTTGGTTGCTACTCAAATGAAAGATCTGTGATAGTAATAGAGTAAAATGGAAAAAAATCCGAAAATTTTAATTTCTTGATTTACGCAAACTACTCATAGAGACGTTCTATTGGTACTCAAATGACAGATCTGTGATAGTAACAGAGGAAAAAGCAAAATATTCCGAAAATTTTAATTTCTTGATTTACGCAAAGTACTCGTAGAGACGTTTTGTTGTTACTCAAATGACAGATCTGTGATAGTAACAGAGGAAAAAGCAAAATATTCCAAAAATTTTAATTTCTTGATTTACGCAAAGTGGTCGTAGAGACGTTCTGTTGCTACTCAAATCAAAGATCCGTGATAGTAATAGAGTAAAATGGAAAAAATTCCGAAAATATTGATTTCTCGATTTACACAAAGTGCTCGTAGAGATAGACGTTTTGTTGTTACTCAAATGATAGATCTGTAATAGTAACAGAAGAAAAAGATAAAAATTCCTAAAATTTTGATTTCTTGACTTACGCAAAGTGCTCGTAGAGACGTTTTGTTGCTACTCAAATGAAAGATCTGTGATAGTAATAGAGTAAAATGGAGAAAATTCCGAAAATTTTAATTTCTTGAATTACGCAAAGTACTCATAGAGACGTTTTGTTGGTACTCAAATGACAGATCTGTGATAGTAACAGAGGAAAAAGCAGTATATTAAGAAAATTTTAACTTCTTGATATACGCAAAGTACTCATAGAGACGTTTTGTTGTTACTCAAATGACAGATCTGTGATAGTAACAGAGGAAAAAGCAGAATATTCCGAAAATTTTAATTTCTTGATTTAAGCAAAGTGCTCGTAGAGACGTTTTGTTGTTACTCAAATGACAGATCTGTCATAGTAACAGAGGAAAAAGAGAAAAATTCCTAAAATTTTGATTTCTTGACTTACGCAAAGTGCTCGTAGAGACGTTTTGTTGCTACTCAAATGAAAGATCTGTGATGGTAATAGAGGAAAATGGAAAAAATTCCGAAAATTTTAATTTCTTGATTTACGCAAAGTACTCGTAGAGACGTTTTGTTGGTACTCAAATGACAGATCTGTGATAGTAACAGAGGAAAAAGCAAAATATTCCGAAAATTTTAATTTCTCAATTTACGCAAAGTGCTCGTAGAGACGTTTTGTTGTTACTCAAATGAAAGATCTGTGATAGTAATAGAGTAAAATGGAAAAAAAATCCGAAAATTTTAATTTCTTGATTTACGCAAACTACTCGTAGAGACGTTTTGTTGGTACTCAAATGACAGATCTGTGGTAGTAACAAAGGAAAACGCAAAATATTCCGAAAATTTTAATTTCTCAATTTACGCAAAGTGCTCGTAGAGACGTTCTGTTGGTACTCAAATGACAGATCTGTGATAGTAACAGAGGAAAAAGCAAAATATTCCGAAAATTTTAATTTCTTGATTTACGCAAAGTACTCGTAGAGACGTTTTGTTGTTACTCAAATGACAGATCTGTGATAGTAACAGAGGAAAAAGCAAAATATTCCAAAAATTTTAATTTCTTGATTTACGCAAAGTACTCGTAGAGACGTTCTGTTGCTACTCAATTGAAAGATCTGTGATAGTAATAGAGTAAAATGGAAAAAATTCCGAAAATTTTGATTTTTCGATTTACGCAAAGTGCTCGTAGAGACGTTTTGTTGTTACTCAAATGACAGATCTGTCATAGTAACAGGGGAAAAAGAGAAAAATTCCTAAAATTTTGATTTCTTGACTTACGCAAAGTGCTCGTAGAGACGTTTGGTTGCTACTCAAATGAAAGATCTGTGATAGTAATAGAGTAAAATGGAAAAAATTCCGAAAATTTTAATTTCTTGATTTACGCAAAGTACTCATAGAGACGTTTTGGTGGTACTCAAATGACAGATCTGTGATAGTAATAGAGTAAAATGGAAAAAATTCCGAAAATTTTGATTTTTCGATTTACGCAAAGTTCTCGTAGAGACGTTTTGTTGTTACTCAAATGACAGATCTGTGATAGAAACAGAGGAAAAAGCAAAATATTCCGAAAATTTTAATTTCTTGATATACGTAAAGTACTCGTAGAGACGTTTTGTTGTTACTCAAATGACAGATCTGTGATAGTAACAGAGGAAAAAGCAAAATATTCCGAAAATTTTCATTTCTTGATATACGCAAAGTACTCGTAGAAACGTTTTGTTGTTACTCAAATGACAGATCTGTGATAGTAACAGAGGAAAAAGCAAAATATTCCAAAAATTTTAATTTCTTGATTTACGCAAAGTGGTCGTAGAGACGTTCTGTTGCTACTCAAATCAAAGATCCGTGATAGTAATAGAGTAAAATGGAAAAAATTCCGAAAATATTGATTTCTCGATTTACACAAAGTGCTCGTAGAGACAGACGTTTTGTTGTTACTCAAATGATAGATCTGTAATAGTAACAGAAGAAAAAGATAAAAATTCCTAAAATTTTGATTTCTTGACTTACGCAAAGTGCTCGTAGAGACGTTTTGTTGCTACTCAAATGAAAGATCTGTGATAGTAATAGAGTAAAATGGAGAAAATTCCGAAAATTTTAATTTCTTGAATTACGCAAAGTACTCATAGAGACGTTTTGTTGGTACTCAAATGACAGATCTGTGATAGTAACAGAGGAAAAAGCAGTATATTAAGAAAATTTTAACTTCTTGATATACGCAAAGTACTCATAGAGACGTTTTGTTGTTACTCAAATGACAGATCTGTGATAGTAACAGAGGAAAAAGCAGAATATTCCGAAAATTTTAATTTCTTGATTTAAGCAAAGTGCTCGTAGAGACGTTTTGTTGGTACTCAAATGACAGATCTGTGATAGTAACAGAGGAAAAAGCAAAATATTCCGAAAATTTTAATTTCTCAATTTACGCAAAGTGCTCGTAGAGACGTTTTGTTGTTACTCAAATGAAAGATCTGTGATAGTAATAGAGTAAAATGGAAAAAAATCCGAAAATTTTAATTTCTTGATTTACGCAAACTACTCGTAGAGACGTTTTGTTGGTACTCAAATGACAGATCTGTGATAGTAATAGAGTAAAATGGAAAAAAATCCGAAAATTTTAATTTCTTGATTTACGCAAACTACTCGTAGAGACGTTTTGTTGGTACTCAAATGACAGATCTGTGATAGTAACAAAGGAAAACGCAAAATATTCCGAAAATTTTAATTTCTTGATTTCCGCAAAGTACTCGTAGAGACGTTTTGTTGTTACTCAAATGACAGATCTGTGATAGTAACAGAGGAAAATACAAAATATTCCGAAAATTTTAATTTCTTGATATACGCAAAGTACTCGTAGAAACGTTTTGTTGTTACTCAAAAGACAGATCTGTGATAGTAACAGAGGAAAAAGCAAAATATTCCAAAAATTTTAATTTCTTGATTTACGCAAAGTACTCGTAGAGACGTTCTGTTGCTACTCAAATGAAAGATCTGTGATAGTAATAGAGTAAAATGGAAAAAATTCCGAAAATTTTGATTTTTCGATTTACGCAAAGTGCTCGTAGAGACGTTTTGTTGTTACTCAAATGACAGATCTGTCATAGTAACAGAGGAAAAAGAGAAAAATTCCGAAAATTTTAATTTCTTGAATTACGCAAAGTACTCGTAGAGACGTTTTGTTGTTACTCAAATGACAGATCTGTGATAGTAACAGAGGAAAAAGCAAAATATTCCAAAAATTTTAATTTCTTGATTTACGCAAAGTACTCGTAGAGACGTTCTGTTGCTACTCAAATGAAAGATCTGTGATAGTAATAGAGTAAAATGGAAAAAATTCCGAAAATTTTGATTTTTCGATTTACGCAAAGTGCTCGTAGAGACGTTTTGTTGTTACTCAAATGACAGATCTGTCATAGTAACAGAGGAAAAAGAGAAAAATTCCGAAAATTTTAATTTCTTGATTTACGCAAAGTACTCGTAGAGACGTTTTGTTGGTACTCAAATGACAGATCTGTGATAGTAACAGAGGAAAAAGCAAAATATTCCGAAAATTTTAATTTCTCAATTTACGCAAAGTGCTCGTAGAGACGTTTTGTTGTTACTCAAATGAAAGATCTGTGATAGTAATAGAGTAAAATGGAAAAAAATCCGAAAATTTTAATTTCTTGATTTACGCAAACTACTCGTAGAGACGTTTTGTTGGTACTCAAATGACAGATCTGTGATAGTAACAAAGGAAAACGCAAAATATTCCGAAAATTTTAATTTCTTGATTTACGCAAAGTACTCGTAGAGACGTTTTGTTGTTACTCAAATGACAGATCTGTGATAGTAACAGAGGAAAATACAAAATATTCCGATAATTTTAATTTCTTGATATACGCAAAGTACTCGTAGAAACGTTTTGTTGTTACTCAAAAGACAGATCTGTGATAGTAACAGAGGAAAAGGCAAAATATTCCAAAAATTTTAATTCCTTGATTTACGCAAAGTACTCGTAGAGACGTTCTGTTGCTACTCAAATGAAAGATCTGTGATAGTAATAGAGTAAAATGGAAAAAATTCCGAAAATTTTGATTTTTCGATTTACGCAAAGTGCTCGTAGAGACGTTTTGTTGTTACTCAAATGACAGATCTGTCATAGTAACAGAGGAAAAAGAGAAAAATTCCGAAAATTTTAATTTCTTGAATTACGCAAAGTACTCGTAGAGACGTTTTGTTGTTACTGAAATGACAGATCTGTGATAGTAACAGAGGAAAAAGCAAAATATTCCAAAAATGTTAATTTCTTGATTTACGCAAAGTACTCGTAGAGACGTTCTGTTGCTACTCAAATGAAAGATCTGTGATAGTAATAGAGTAAAATGGAAAAAATTCCGAAAATTTTGATTTTTCGATTTACGCAAAGTGCTCGTAGAGACGTTTTGTTGTTACTCAAATGACAGATCTGTCATAGTAACAGGGGAAAAAGAGAAAAATTCCTAAAATGTTGATTTCTTGACTTACGCAAAGTGCTCGTAGAGACGTTTGGTTGCTACTCAAATGAAAGATCTGTGATAGTAATAGAGTAAAATGGAAAAAATTCCGAAAATTTTAATTTCTTGATTTACGCAAAGTACTCATAGAGACGTATTGGTGGTACTCAAATGACAAATCTGTGATAGTAATAGAGTAAAATGGAAAAAATTCCGAAAATTTTGATTTTTCGATTTACGCAAAGTGCTCGTAGAGACGTTTTGTTGTTACTCAAATGACAGATCTGTCATAGTAACAGAGGAAAAAGGGAAAAATTCCTAAAATTTTGATTTCTTGACTTACGCAAAGTGCTCGTAGAGACGTTTGGTTGCTACTCAAATGAAAGATCTGTGATAGTAATAGAGTAAAATGGAAAAAAATCCGAAAATTTTAATTTCTTGATTTACGGAAACTACTCATAGAGACGTTCTGTTGGTACTCAAATGACAGATCTGTGATAGTAACAGAGGAAAAAGCAAAATATTCCAAAAATTTTAATTTCTTGATTTACGCAAAGTACTCGTAGAGACGTTCTGTTGCTACTCAAATGAAAGATCTATGATAGTAATAGAGTAAAATTGAAAAAATTCCGAAAATTTTGATTTTTCGATTTACGCAATGTGCTCGTAGAGACGTTTTGTTGTTACTCAAATGACAGATCTGTCATAGTAACAGAGGAAAAAGAGAAAAATTCCGAAAATTTTAATTTCTTGATTTACGCAAAGTACTCATAGAGACGTTTTCGTGGTACTCAAATGACAGATCTGTGATAGTAACAGAGGAAAAAGCAAAATATTCCGAAAATTTTAATTTCTCAATTTACGCAAAGTGCTCGTAGAGACGTTTTGTTGTTACTCAAATGACAGATCTGTGATAGTAACAGAGGAAAAAGCAAAATATTCCGAAAATTTTAATTTCTTGATATACGCAAAGTACTCGTAGAGGCATTTTGTTGTTACTCAAATGACAGATCTGTGATAGTAACAGAGGAAAAAGCAAAATATTCCGAAAATTTTAATTTCTTGATATACGCAAAGTACTCGTAGAAACGTTTTGTTGTTACTCAAATGACAGATCTGTGATAGTAACAGAGGAAAAAGCAAAATATTCCAAAAATTTTAATTTCTTGATTTACGCAAAGTACTCGTAGAGACGTTCTGTTGCTACTCAAATGAAAGATCTGTGATAGTAATAGAGTAAAATGGAAAAAATTCCGAAAATTTTGATTTTTCGATTTACGCAAAGTGCTCGTAGAGACGTTTTGTTGTTACTCAAATGACAGATCTGTCATAGTAACAGGGGAAAAAGAGAAAAATTCCTAAAATTTTGATTTCTTGACTTACGCAAAGTGCTCGTAGAGACGTTTGGTTGCTACTCAAATGAAAGATCTGTGATAGTAATAGAGTAAAATGGAAAAAATTCCGAAAATTTTAATTTCTTGATTTACGCAAAGTACTCATAGAGACGTTTTGGTGGTACTCAAATGACAGATCTGTGATAGTAATAGAGTAAAATGGAAAAAATTCCGAAAATTTTGATTTTTCGATTTACGCAAAGTGCTCGTAGAGACGTTTTGTTGTTACTCAAATGACAGATCTGTCATAGTAACAGAGGAAAAAGAGAAAAATTCCTAAAATTTTGATTTCTTGACTTACGCAAAGTGCTCGTAGAGACGTTTGGTTGCTACTCAAATGAAAGATCTGTGATAGTAATAGAGTAAAATGGAAAAAAATCCGAAAATTTTAATTTCTTGATTTACGCAAACTACTCATAGAGACGTTCTGTTGGTACTCAAATGACAGATCTGTGATAGTAACAGAGGAAAAAGCAAAATATTCCGAAAATTTTAATTTCTTGATTTACGCAAAGTACTCGTAGAGACGTTTTGTTGTTACTCAAATGACAGATCTGTGATAGTAACAGAGGAAAAAGCAAAATATTCCAAAAATTTTAATTTCTTGATTTACGCAAAGTACTCGTAGAGACGTTCTGTTGCTACTCAAATGAAAGATCTGTGATAGTAATAGAGTAAAATGGAAAAAATTCCGAAAATTTTGATTTTTCGATTTACGCAAAGTGCTCGTCGAGACGTTTTGTTGTTACTCAAATGACAGATCTGTCATAGTAACAGAGGAAAAAGAGAAAAATTCCGAAAATTTTAATTTCTTGAATTACGCAAAGTACTCGTAGAGACGTTTTGTTGTTACTCAAATGACAGATCTGTGATAGTAACAGAGGAAAAAGCAAAATATTCCAAAAATTTTAATTTCTTGATTTACACAAAGTACTCGTAGAGACGTTCTGTTGCTACTCAAATGAAAGATCTGTGATAGTAATAGAGTAAAATGGAAAAAATTCCGAAAATTTTGATTTTTCGATTTACGCAAAGTGCTCGTAGAGACGTTTTGTTGTTACTCAAATGACAGATCTGTCATAGTAACAGGGGAAAAAGAGAAAAATTCCTAAAATTTTGATTTCTTGACTTACGCAAAGTGCTCGTAGAGACGTTTGGTTGCTACTCAAATGAAACATCTGTGATAGTAATAGAGTAAAATGGAAAAAATTCCGAAAATTTTAATTTCTTGATTTACGCAAAGTACTCATAGAGACGTTTTGGTGGTACTCAAATGACAAATCTGTGATAGTAATAGAGTAAAATGGAAAAAATTCCGAAAATTTTGATTTTTCGATTTACGCAAAGTGCTCGTAGAGACGTTTTGTTGTTACTCAAATGACAGATCTGTGATAGTAACAGAGGAAAAAGCAAAATATTCCAAAAATTTTAATTTCTTGATTTACGCAAAGTACTCGTAGAGACGTTCTGTTGCTACTCAAATGAAAGATCTATGATAGTAATAGAGTAAAATAGAAAAAATTCCGAAAATTTTGATTTTTCGATTTACGCAAAGTGCTCGTAGAGACGTTTTGTTGTTACTCAAATGACAGATCTGTCATAGTAACAGAGGAAAAAGAGAAAAATTCCTAAAATTTTGATTTCTTGACTTACGCAAAGTGCTCGTAGAGACGTTTTGTTGCTACTCAAATGAAAGATCTGTGATAGTAATAGAGTAAAATGGAAAAAATTCCGAAAATTTTAATTTCTTGATTTACGCAATGTACTCGTAGAGACGTTTTGTTGGTACTCAAATGACAGATCTGTGATAGTAACAGAGGAAAAAGCAAAATATTCCGAAAATTTTAATTTCTCAATTTACGCAAGGTGCTCGTAGAGACGTTTTGTTGTTACTCAAATGAAAGATCTGTGATAGTAATAGAGTAAAATGGAAAAAAATCCGAAAATTTTAATTTCTTGATTTACGCAAACTACTCGTAGAGACGTTTTGTTGGTACTCAAATGACAGATCTGTGGTAGTAACAAAGGAAAACGCAAAATATTCCGAAAATTTTAATTTCTCAATTTACGCAAAGTGCTCGTAGAGACGTTTTGTTGTTACTCAAATGACAGATCTGTGATAGTAACAGAGGAAAAAGCAAAATATTCCGAAAATTTTAATTTCTTGATATACGCAAAGTACTCATAGAGACGTTTTGGTGGTACTCAAATGACAGATCTGTGATAGTAACAGAGGAAAAAGCAAAATATTCCGAAAATTTTAATTTCTCAATTTACGCAAAGTGCTCGTAGAGACGTTTTGTTGTTACTCAAATGACAGATCTGTGATAGTAACAGAGGAAAAAGCAAAATATTCCGAAAATTTTAATTTCTTGTTATACGCAAAGTACTCGTAGAGGCGTTTTGTTGTTACTCAAATGACAGATCTGTGATAGTAACAGAGGAAAAAGCAAAATATTCCGAAAATTTTAATTTCTTGATATACGCAAAGTACTCGTAGAAACGTTTTGTTGTTACTCAAATGACAGATCTGTGATAGTAACAGAGGAAAAAGCAAAATATTCCGAAAATTTTAATTTCTTGATATACGCAAAGTACTCGTAGAGACGTTTTGTTGGTACTCAAATGACAGATCTGTGATAGTAACAGAGGAAAAAGCAAAATATTCCGAAAATTTTAATTTCTCAATTTACGCAAAGTGCTCGTAGAGACGTTTTGTTGTTACTCAAATGAAAGATCTGTGATAGTAATAAAGTAAAATGGAAAAAAATCCGAAAATTTTAATTTCTTGATATACGCAAAGTACTCGTAGAGACGTTTTGTTGTTACTCAAATGACAGATCTGTGATAATAACAGAGGAAAAAGCAAAATATTCCGAAAATTTTTATTTCTTGATATACGCAAAGTACTCGTAGAAACGTTTTGTTGTTACTCAAATGACAGATCTGTGATAGTAACAGAGGAAAAAGCAAAATATTCAGAAAATTTTAATTTCTTGATTTACGCAAAGTACTCGTAGAGACGTTTTGTTGTTACTCAAATGACAGATATGTGATAGTAACAGAGGAAAAAGCAAAATATTCCAAAAATTTTAATTTCTTGATTTACGCAAAGTACTCGTAGAGACGTTCTGTTGCTACTCAAATGAAAGATCTGTGATAGTAATAGAGTAAAATGGAAAAAATTCCGAAAATTTTGATTTTTCGATTTACGCAAAGTGCTCGTAGAGACGTTTTGTTGTTACTCAAATGACAGATCTGTCATAGTAACAGGGGAAAAAGAGAAAAATTCCTAAAATTTTGATTTCTTGACTTACGCAAAGTGCTCGTAGAGACGTTTGGTTGCTACTCAAATGAAAGATCTGTGATAGTAATAGAGTAAAATGGAAAAAATTCCGAAAATTTTAATTTCTTGATTTACGCAAAGTACTCATAGAGACGTTTTGGTGGTACTCAAATGACAGATCTGTGATAGTAATAGAGTAAAATGGAAAAAATTCCGAAAATTTTGATTTTTCGATTTACGCAAAGTGCTCGTAGAGACGTTTTGTTGTTACTCAAATGACAGATCTGTCATAGTAACAGAGGAAAAAGAGAAAAATTCCTAAAATTTTGATTTCTTGACTTACGCAAAGTGCTCGTAGAGACGTTTGGTTGCTACTCAAATGAAAGATCTGTGATAGTAATAGAGTAAAATGGAAAAAAATCCGAAAATTTTAATTTCTTGATTTACGCAAACTACTCATAGAGACGTTATATTGGTACTCAAATGACAGATCTGTGATAGTAACAGAGGAAAAAGCAAAATATTCCGAAAATTTTAATTTCTTGATTTACGCAAAGTACTCGTAGAGACGTTTTGTTGTTACTCAAATGACAGATCTGTGATAGTAACAGAGGAAAAAGCAAAATATTCCAAAAATTTTAATTTCTTGATTTACGCAAAGTACTCGTAGAGACGTTCTGTTGCTACTCAAATGAAAGATCTGTGATAGTAATAGAGTAAAATAGAAAAAATTCCGAAAATTTTGATTTTTCGATTTACGCAAAGTGCTCGTAGAGACGTTTTGTTGTTACTCAAATGACAGATCTGTCATAGTAACAGAGGAAAAAGAGAGAAATTCCTAAAATTTTGATTTCTTGACTTACGCAAAGTGCTCGTAGAGACGTTTGGTTGCTACTCAAATGAAAGATCTGTGATAGTAATAGAGTAACATGGAAAAAATTCCGAAAATTTTAATTTCTTGATTTACGCAAAGTACTCATAGAGACGTTTTGGTGGTACTCAAATGACAGATCTGTGATAGTAACAGAGGAAAAAGCAAAATATTCCGAAAATTTTAATTTCTCAATTTACGCAAAGTGCTCGTAGAGACGTTTTGTTGTTACTCAAATGACAGATCTGTGATAGAAACAGAGGAAAAAGCAAAATATTCCGAAAATTTTAATTTCTTGATATACGCAAAGTACTCGTACAAACGTTTTGTTGTTACTCAAATGACAGATCTGTGATAGTAACAGAGGAAAAAGCAAAATATTCCAAAAATTTTAATTTCTTGATTTACGCAAAGTGGTCGTAGAGACGTTCTGTTGCTACTCAAATCAAAGATCCGTGATAGTAATAGAGTAAAATGGAAAAAATTCCGAAAATATTGATTTCTCGATTTACACAAAGTGCTCGTAGAGACAGACGTTTTGTTGTTACTCAAATGATAGATCTGTAATAGTAACAGAAGAAAAAGATAAAAATTCCTAAAATTTTGATTTCTTGACTTACGCAAAGTGCTCGTAGAGACGTTTTGTTGCTACTCAAATGAAAGATCTGTGATAGTAATAGAGTAAAATGGAGAAAATTCCGAAAATTTTAATTTCTTGAATTACGCAAAGTACTCATAGAGACGTTTTGTTGGTACTCAAATGACAGATCTGTGATAGTAACAGAGGAAAAAGCAGTATATTAAGAAAATTTTAACTTCTTGATATACGCAAAGTACTCATAGAGACGTTTTGTTGTTACTCAAATGACAGATCTGTGATAGTAACAGAGGAAAAAGCAGAATATTCCGAAAATTTTAATTTCTTGATTTAAGCAAAGTGCTCGTAGAGACGTTTTGTTGTTACTCAAATGACAGATCTGTCATAGTAACAGAGGAAAAAGAGAAAAATTCCTAAAATTTTGATTTCTTGACTTACGCAAAGTGCTCGTAGAGACGTTTTGTTGCTACTCAAATGAAAGATCTGTGATAGTAATAGAGTAAAATGGAAAAAATTCCGAAAATTTTAATTTCTTGATTTACGCAAAGTACTCGTAGAGACGTTTTGTTGGTACTCAAATGACAGATCTGTGATAGTAACAGAGGAAAAAGCAAAATATTCCGAAAATTTTAATTTCTCAATTTACGCAAAGTGCTCGTAGAGACGTTTTGTTGTTACTCAAATGAAAGATCTGTGATAGTAATAGAGTAAAATGGAAAAAAATCCGAAAATTTTAATTTCTTGATTTACGCAAAGTACTCGTAGAGACGTTTTGTTGTTACTCAAATGACAGATCTGTGATAGTAACAGAGGAAAAAGCAAAATATTCCAAAAATTTTAATTTCTTGATTTACGCAAAGTACTCGTAGAGACGTTCTGTTGCTACTCAAATGAAAGATCTGTGATAGTAATAGAGTAAAATGGAAAAAATTCCGAAAATTTTGATTTTTCGATTTACGCAAAGTGCTCGTAGAGACGTTTTGTTGTTACTCAAATGACAGATCTGTCATAGTAACAGGGGAAAAAGAGAAAAATTCCTAAAATTTTGATTTCTTGACTTACGCAAAGTGCTCGTAGAGACGTTTGGTTGCTACTCAAATGAAAGATCTGTGATAGTAATAGAGTAAAATGGAAAAAATTCCGAAAATTTTAATTTCTTGATTTACGCAAAGTACTCATAGAGACGTTTTGGTGGTACTCAAATGACAGATCTGTGATAGTAATAGAGTAAAATGAAAAAAATTCCGAAAATTTTGATTTTTCGATTTACGCAAAGTGCTCGTAGAGACGTTTTGTTGTTACTCAAATGACAGATCTGTCATAGTAACAGAGGAAAAAGAGAAAAATTCCTAAAATTTTGATTTCTTGACTTACGCAAAGTGCTCGTAGAGACGTTTGGTTGCTACTCAAATGAAAGATCTGTGATAGTAATAGAGTAAAATGGAAAAAAATCCGAAAATTTTAATTTCTTGATTTACGCAAACTACTCATAGAGACGTTCTGTTGGTACTCAAATGACAGATCTGTGATAGTAACAGAGGAAAAAGCAAAATATTCCGAAAATTTTAATTTCTTGATTTACGCAAAGTACTCGTAGAGACGTTTTGTTGTTACTCAAATGACAGATCTGTGATAGTAACAGAGGAAAAAGCAAAATATTCCAAAAATTTTAATTTCTTGATTTACGCAAAGTACTCGTAGAGACGTTCTGTTGCTACTCAAATGAAAGATCTGTGATAGTAATAGAGTAAAATAGAAAAAATTCCGAAAATTTTGATTTTTCGATTTACGCAAAGTGCTCGTAGAGACGTTTTGTTGTTACTCAAATGACAGATCTGTCATAGTAACAGAGGAAAAAGAGAGAAATTCCTAAAATTTTGATTTCTTGACTTACGCAAAGTGCTCGTAGAGACGTTTGGTTGCTACTCAAATGAAAGATCTGTGATAGTAATAGAGTAACATGGAAAAAATTCCGAAAATTTTAATTTCTTGATTTACGCAAAGTACTCATAGAGACGTTTTGGTGGTATTCAAATGACAGATCTGTGATAGTAACAGAGGAAAAAGCAAAATATTCCGAAAATTTTAATTTCTCAATTTACGCAAAGTGCTCGTAGAGACGTTTTGTTGTTACTCAAATGACAGATCTGTGATAGAAACAGAGGAAAAAGCAAAATATTCCGAAAATTTTAATTTCTTGATATACGCAAAGTACTCGTAGAGACGTTTTGTTGTTACTCAAATGACAGATCTGTGATAATAACAGAGGAAAAAGCAAAATATTCCGAAAATTTTCATTTCTTGATATACGCAAAGTACTCGTAGAAACGTTTTGTTGTTACTCAAATGACAGATCTGTGATAGTAACAGAGGAAAAAGCAAAATATTCCAAAAATTTTAATTTCTTGATTTACGCAAAGTGGTCGTAGAGACGTTCTGTTGCTACTCAAATCAAAGATCCGTGATAGTAATAGAGTAAAATGGAAAAAATTCCGAAAATATTGATTTCTCGATTTACACAAAGTGCTCGTAGAGATAGACGTTTTGTTGTTACTCAAATGATAGATCTGTAATAGTAACAGAAGAAAAAGATAAAAATTCCTAAAATTTTGATTTCTTGACTTACGCAAAGTGCTCGTAGAGACGTTTTGTTGCTACTCAAATGAAAGATCTGTGATAGTAATAGAGTAAAATGGAGAAAATTCCGAAAATTTTAATTTCTTGAATTACGCAAAGTACTCATAGAGACGTTTTGTTGGTACTCAAATGACAGATCTGTGATAGTAACAGAGGAAAAAGCAGTATATTAAGAAAATTTTAACTTCTTGATATACGCAAAGTACTCATAGAGACGTTTTGTTGTTACTCAAATGACAGATCTGTGATAGTAACAGAGGAAAAAGCAGAATATTCCGAAAATTTTAATTTCTTGATTTAAGCAAAGTGCTCGTAGAGACGTTTTGTTGTTACTCAAATGACAGATCTGTCATAGTAACAGAGGAAAAAGAGAAAAATTCCTAAAATTTTGATTTCTTGACTTACGCAAAGTGCTCGTAGAGACGTTTTGTTGCTACTCAAATGAAAGATCTGTGATGGTAATAGAGTAAAATGGAAAAAATTCCGAAAATTTTAATTTCTTGATTTACGCAAAGTACTCGTAGAGACGTTTTGTTGGTACTCAAATGACAGATCTGTGATAGTAACAGAGGAAAAAGCAAAATATTCCGAAAATTTTAATTTCTCAATTTACGCAAAGTGCTCGTAGAGACGTTTTGTTGTTACTCAAATGAAAGATCTGTGATAGTAATAGAGTAAAATGGAAAAAAAATCCGAAAATTTTAATTTCTTGATTTACGCAAACTACTCGTAGAGACGTTTTGTTGGTACTCAAATGACAGATCTGTGGTAGTAACAAAGGAAAACGCAAAATATTCCGACAATTTTAATTTCTCAATTTACGCAAAGTGCTCGTAGAGACGTTCTGTTGGTACTCAAATGACAGATCTGTGATAGTAACAGAGGAAAAAGCAAAATATTCCAAAAATTTTAATTTCTTGATTTACGCAAAGTACTCGTAGAGACGTTCTGTTGCTACTCAATTGAAAGATCTGTGATAGTAATAGAGTAAAATGGAAAAAATTCCGAAAATTTTGATTTTTCGATTTACGCAAAGTGCTCGTAGAGACGTTTTGTTGTTACTCAAATGACAGATCTGTCATAGTAACAGGGGAAAAAGAGAAAAATTCCTAAAATTTTGATTTCTTGACTTACGCAAAGTGCTCGTAGAGACGTTTGGTTGCTACTCAAATGAAAGATCTGTGATAGTAATAGAGTAAAATGGAAAAAATTCCGAAAATTTTAATTTCTTGATTTACGCAAAGTACTCATAGAGACGTTTTGGTGGTACTCAAATGACAGATCTGTGATAGTAATAGAGTAAAATGGAAAAAATTCCGAAAATTTTGATTTTTCGATTTACGCAAAGTGCTCGTAGAGACGTTTTGTTGTTACTCAAATGACAGATCTGTCATAGTAACACAGGAAAAAGAGAAAAATTCCTAAAATTTTGATTTCTTGACTTACGCAAAGTGCTCGTAGAGACGTTTGGTTGCTACTCAAATGAAAGATCTGTGATAGTAATAGAGTAAAATGGAAAAAAATCCGAAAATTTTAATTTCTTGATTTACGCAAACTACTCATAGAGACGTTCTGTTGGTACTCAAATGACAGATCTGTGATAGTAACAGAGGAAAAAGCAAAATATTCCGAAAATTTTAATTTCTTGATTTACGCAATGTACTCGTAGAGACGTTTTGTTGTTACTCAAATGACAGATCTGTGATAGTAACAGAGGAAAAAGCAAAATATTCCAAAAATTTTAATTTCTTGATTTACGCAAAGTACTCGTAGAGACGTTCTGTTGCTACTCAAATGAAAGATCTGTGATAGTAATAGAGTAAAATAGAAAAAATTCCGAAAATTTTGATTTTTCGATTTACGCAAAGTGCTCGTAGAGACGTTTTGTTGTTACTCAAATTACAGATCTGTCATAGTAACAGAGGAAAAAGAGAGAAATTCCTAAAATTTTGATTTCTTGACTTACGCAAAGTGCTCGTAGAGACGTTTGGTTGCTACTCAAATGAAAGAACTGTGATAGTAATAGAGTAACATGGAAAAAATTCCGAAAATTTTAATTTCTTGATTTACGCAAAGTACTCATAGAGACGTTTTGGTGGTACTCAAATGACAGATCTGTGATAGTAACAGAGGAAAAAGCAAAATATTCCGAAAATTTTCATTTCTTGATATACGCAAAGTACTCGTAGAAACGTTTTGTTGTTACTCAAATGACAGATCTGTGATAGTAACAGAGGAAAAAGCAAAATATTCCAAAAATTTTAATTTCTTGATTTACGCAAAGTGGTCGTAGAGACGTTCTGTTGCTACTCAAATCAAAGATCCGTGATAGTAATAGAGTAAAATGGAAAAAATTCCGAAAATATTGATTTCTCGATTTACACAAAGTGCTCGTAGAGACAGACGTTTTGTTGTTACTCAAATGATAGATCTGTAATAGTAACAGAAGAAAAAGATAAAAATTCCTAAAATTTTGATTTCTTGACTTACGCAAAGTGCTCGTAGAGACGTTTTGTTGCTACTCAAATGAAAGATCTGTGATAGTAATAGAGTAAAATGGAGAAAATTCCGAAAATTTTAATTTCTTGAATTACGCAAAGTACTCATAGAGACGTTTTGTTGGTACTCAAAGGACAGATCTGTGATAGTAACAGAGGAAAAAGCAGTATATTAAGAAAATTTTAACTTCTTGATATACGCAAAGTACTCATAGAGACGTTTTGTTGTTACTCAAATGACAGATCTGTGATAGTAACAGAGGAAAAAGCAGAATATTCCGAAAATTTTAATTTCTTGATTTAAGCAAAGTGCTCGTAGAGACGTTTTGTTGGTACTCAAATGACAGATCTGTGATAGTAACAGAGGAAAAAGCAAAATATTCCGAAAATTTTAATTTCTCAATTTACGCAAAGTGCTCGTAGAGACGTTTTGTTGTTACTCAAATGAAAGATCTGTGATAGTATTAGAGTAAAATGGAAAAAAATCCGAAAATTTTAATTTCTTGATTTACGCAAACTACTCGTAGAGACGTTTTGTTGGTACTCAAATGACAGATCTGTGATAGTAATAGAGTAAAATGGAAAAAAATCCGAAAATTTTAATTTCTTGATTTACGCAAACTACTCGTAGAGACGTTTTGTTGGTACTCAAATGACAGATCTGTGATAGTAACAAAGGAAAACGCAAAATATTCCGAAAATTTTAATTTCTTGATTTCCGCAAAGTACTCGTAGAGACGTTTTGTTGTTACTCAAATGACAGATCTGTGATAGTAACAGAGGAAAATACAAAATATTCCGAAAATTTTAATTTCTTGATATACGCAAAGTACTCGTTGAAACGTTTTGTTGTTACTCAAAAGACAGATCTGTGATAGTAACAGAGGAAAAAGCAAAATATTCCAAAAATTTTAATTTCTTGATTTACGCAAAGTACTCGTAGAGACGTTCTGTTGCTACTCAAATGAAAGATCTGTGATAGTAATAGAGTAAAATGGAAAAAATTCCGAAAATTTTGATTTTTCGATTTACGCAAAGTGCTCGTAGAGACGTTTTGTTGTTACTCAAATGACAGATCTGTCATAGTAACAGAGGAAAAAGAGAAAAATTCCGAAAATTTTAATTTCTTGAATTACGCAAAGTACTCGTAGAGACGTTTTGTTGTTACTCAAATGACAGATCTGTGATAGTAACAGAGGAAAAAGCAAAATATTCCAAAAATTTTAATTTCTTGATTTACGCAAAGTACTCGTAGAGACGTTCTGTTGCTACTCAAATGAAAGATCTGTGATAGTAATAGAGTAAAATGGAAAAAATTCCGAAAATTTTGATTTTTCGATTTACGCAAAGTGCTCGTAGAGACGTTTTGTTGTTACTCAAATGACAGATCTGTCATAGTAACAGAGGAAAAAGAGAAAAATTCCGAAAATTTTAATTTCTTGATTTACGCAAAGTACTCGTAGAGACGTTTTGTTGGTACTCAAATGACAGATCTGTGATAGTAACAGAGGAAAAAGCAAAATATTCCGAAAATTTTAATTTCTTGATTTACGCAAAGTACTGGTAGAGGCGTTTTGTTGTTACTCAAATGACAGATCTGTGATAGTAACAGAGGAAAAAGCAAAATATTCCGAAAATTTTAATTTCTCAATTTACGCAAAGTGCTCGTAGAGACGTTTTGTTGTTACTCAAATGAAAGATCTGTGATAGTAATAGAGTAAAATGGAAAAAAATCCGAAAATTTTAATTTCTTGATTTACGCAAACTACTCGTAGAGACGTTTTGTTGGTACTCAAATGACAGATCTGTGATAGTAACAAAGGAAAACGCAAAATATTCCGAAAATTTTAATTTCTTGATTTACGCAAAGTACTCGTAGAGACGTTTTGTTGTTACTCAAATGACAGATCTGTGATAGTAACAGAGGAAAATACAAAATATTCCGAAAATTTTAATTTCTTGATATACGCAAAGTACTCGTAGAAACGTTTTGTTGTTACTCAAAAGACAGATCTGTGATAGTAACAGAGGAAAAGGCAAAATATTCCAAAAATTTTAATTTCTTGATTTACGCAAAGTACTCGTAGAGACGTTCTGTTGCTACTCAAATGAAAGATCTGTGATAGTAATAGAGTAAAATGGAAAAAATTCCGAAAATTTTGATTTTTCGATTTACGCAAAGTGCTCGTAGAGACGTTTTGTTGTTACTCAAATGACAGATCTGTCATAGTAACAGAGGAAAAAGAGAAAAATTCCGAACATTTTAATTTCTTGAATTACGCAAAGTACTCGTAGAGACGTTTTGTTGTTACTGAAATGACAGATCTGTGATAGTAACAGAGGAAAAAGCAAAATATTCCAAAAATGTTAATTTCTTGATTTACGCAAAGTACTCGTAGAGACGTTTTGTTGTTACTCAAATGAAAGATCTGTGATAGTATTAGAGTAAAATGGAAAAAAATCCGAAAATTTTAATTTCTTGATTTACGCAAACTACTCGTAGAGACGTTTTGTTGGTACTCAAATGACAGATCTGTGATAGTAATAGAGTAAAATGGAAAAAAATCCGAAAATTTTAATTTCTTGATTTACGCAAACTACTCGTAGAGACGTTTTGTTGGTACTCAAATGACAGATCTGTGATAGTAACAAAGGAAAACGCAAAATATTCCGAAAATTTTAATTTCTTGATTTCCGCAAAGTACTCGTAGAGACGTTTTGTTGTTACTCAAATGACAGATCTGTGATAGTAACAGAGGAAAATACAAAATATTTCGAAAATTTTAATTTCTTGATATACGCAAAGTACTCGTTGAAACGTTTTGTTGTTACTCAAAAGACAGATCTGTGATAGTAACAGAGGAAAAAGCAAAATATTCCAAAAATTTTAATTTCTTGATTTACGCAAAGTACTCGTAGAGACGTTCTGTTGCTACTCAAATGAAAGATCTGTGATAGTAATAGAGTAAAATGGAAAAAATTCCGAAAATTTTGATTTTTCGATTTACGCAAAGTGCTCGTAGAGACGTTTTGTTGTTACTCAAATGACAGATCTGTCATAGTAACAGAGGAAAAAGAGAAAAATTCCGAAAATTTTAATTTCTTGAATTACGCAAAGTACTCGTAGAGACGTTTTGTTGTTACTCAAATGACAGATCTGTGATAGTAACAGAGGAAAAAGCAAAATATTCCAAAAATTTTAATTTCTTGATTTACGCAAAGTACTCGTAGAGACGTTCTGTTGCTACTCAAATGAAAGATCTGTGATAGTAATAGAGTAAAATGGAAAAAATTCCGAAAATTTTGATTTTTCGATTTACGCAAAGTGCTCGTAGAGACGTTTTGTTGTTACTCAAATGACAGATCTGTCATAGTAACAGAGGAAAAAGAGAAAAATTCCGAAAATTTTAATTTCTTGATTTACGCAAAGTACTCGTAGAGACGTTTTGTTGGTACTCAAATGACAGATCTGTGATAGTAACAGAGGAAAAAGCAAAATATTCCGAAAATTTTAATTTCTTGATTTACGCAAAGTACTGGTAGAGGCGTTTTGTTGTTACTCAAATGACAGATCTGTGATAGTAACAGAGGAAAAAGCAAAATATTCCGAAAATTTTAATTTCTCAATTTACGCAAAGTGCTCGTAGAGACGTTTTGTTGTTACTCAAATGAAAGATCTGTGATAGTAATAGAGTAAAATGGAAAAAAATCCGAAAATTTTAATTTCTTGATTTACGCAAACTACTCGTAGAGACGTTTTGTTGGTACTCAAATGACAGATCTGTGATAGTAACAAAGGAAAACGCAAAATATTCCGAAAATTTTAATTTCTTGATTTACGCAAAGTACTCGTAGAGACGTTTTGTTGTTACTCAAATGACAGATCTGTGATAGTAACAGAGGAAAATACAAAATATTCCGAAAATTTTAATTTCTTGATATACGCAAAGTACTCGTAGAAACGTTTTGTTGTTACTCAAAAGACAGATCTGTGATAGTAACAGAGGAAAAGGCAAAATATTCCAAAAATTTTAATTTCTTGATTTACGCAAAGTACTCGTAGAGACGTTCTGTTGCTACTCAAATGAAAGATCTGTGATAGTAATAGAGTAAAATGGAAAAAATTCCGAAAATTTTGATTTTTCGATTTACGCAAAGTGCTCGTAGAGACGTTTTGTTGTTACTCAAATGACAGATCTGTCATAGTAACAGAGGAAAAAGAGAAAAATTCCGAAAATTTTAATTTCTTGAATTACGCAAAGTACTCGTAGAGACGTTTTGTTGTTACTGAAATGACAGATCTGTGATAGTAACAGAGGAAAAAGCAAAATATTCCAAAAATGTTAATTTCTTGATTTACGCAAAGTACTCGTAGAGACGTTCTGTTGCTACTCAAATGAAAGATCTGTGATAGTAATAGAGTAAAATGGAAAAAATTCCGAAAATTTTGATTTTTCGATTTACGCAAAGTGCTCGTAGAGACGTTTTGTTGTTACTCAAATGACAGATCTGTCATAGTAACAGGGGAAAAAGAGAAAAATTCCTAAAATTTTGATTTCTTGACTTACGCAAAGTGCTCGTAGAGACGTTTGGTTGCTACTCAAATGAAAGATCTGTGATAGTAATAGAGTAAAATGGAAAAAATTCCGAAAATTTTAATTTCTTGATTTACGCAAAGTACTCATAGAGACGTTTTGGTGGTACTCAAATGACAAATCTGTGATAGTAATAGAGTAAAATGGAAAAAATTCCGAAAATTTTGATTTTTCGATTTACGCAAAGTGCTCGTAGAGACGTTTTGTTGTTACTCAAATGACAGATCTGTCATAGTAACAGAGGAAAAAGAGAAAAATTCCTAAAATTTTGATTTCTTGACTTACGCAAAGTGCTCGTAGAGACGTTTGGTTGCTACTCAAATGAAAGATCTGTGATAGTAATAGAGTAAAATGGAAAAAAATCCGAAAATTTTAATTTCTTGATTTACGGAAACTACTCATAGAGACGTTCTGTTGGTACTCAAATGACAGATCTGTGATAGTAACAGAGGAAAAAGCAAAATATTCCAAAAATTTTAATTTCTTGATTTACGCAAAGTACTCGTAGAGACGTTCTGTTGCTACTCAAATGAAAGATCTATGATAGTAATAGAGTAAAATTGAAAAATTCCGAAAATTTTGATTTTTCGATTTACGCAATGTGCTCGTAGAGACGTTTTGTTGTTACTCAAATGACAGATCTGTCATAGTAACAGAGGAAAAAGAGAAAAATTCCGAAAATTTTAATTTCTTGATTTACGCAAAGTACTCATAGAGACGTTTTCGTGGTACTCAAATGACAGATCTGTGATAGTAACAGAGGAAAAAGCAAAATATTCCGAAAATTTTAATTTCTCAATTTACGCAAAGTGCTCGTAGAGACGTTTTGTTGTTACTCAAATGACAGATCTGTGATAGTAACAGAGGAAAAAGCAAAATATTCCGAAAATTTTAATTTCTTGATATACGCAAAGTACTCGTAGAGGCGTTTTGTTGTTACTCAAATGACAGATCTGTGATAGTAACAGAGGAAAAAGCAAAATATTCCGAAAATTTTAATTTCTTGATATACGCAAAGTACTCGTAGAAACGTTTTGTTGTTACTCAAATGACAGATCTGTGATAGTAACAGAGGAAAAAGCAAAATATTCCAAAAATTTTAATTTCTTGATTTACGCAAAGTACTCGTAGAGACGTTCTGTTGCTACTCAAATGAAAGATCTGTGATAGTAATAGAGTAAAATGGAAAAAATTCCGAAAATTTTGATTTTTCGATTTACGCAAAGTGCTCGTAGAGACGTTTTGTTGTTACTCAAATGACAGATCTGTCATAGTAACAGGGGAAAAAGAGAAAAATTCCTAAAATTTTGATTTCTTGACTTACGCAAAGTGCTCGTAGAGACGTTTGGTTGCTACTCAAATGAAAGATCTGTGATAGTAATAGAGTAAAATGGAAAAAATTCCGAAAATTTTAATTTCTTGATTTACGCAAAGTACTCATAGAGACGTTTTGGTGGTACTCAAATGACAGATCTGTGATAGTAATAGAATAAAATGGAAAAAATTCCGAAAATTTTGATTTTTCGATTTACGCAAAGTGCTCGTAGAGACGTTTTGTTGTTACTCAAATGACAGATCTGTCATAGTAACAGAGGAAAAAGAGAAAAATTCCTAAAATTTTGATTTCTTGACTTACGCAAAGTGCTCGTAGAGACGTTTGGTTGCTACTCAAATGAAAGATCTGTGATAGTAATAGAGTAAAATGGAAAAAAATCCGAAAATTTTAATTTCTTGATTTACGCAAACTACTCATAGAGACGTTCTGTTGGTACTCAAATGACAGATCTGTGATAGTAACAGAGGAAAAAGCAAAATATTCCGAAAATTTTAATTTCTTGATTTACGCAAAGTACTCGTAGAGACGTTTTGTTGTTACTCAAATGACAGATCTGTGATAGTAACAGAGGAAAAAGCAAAATATTCCAAAAATTTTAATTTCTTGATTTACGCAAAGTACTCGTAGAGACGTTCTGTTGCTACTCAAATGAAAGATCTGTGATAGTAATAGAGTAAAATGGAAAAAATTCCGAAAATTTTGATTTTTCGATTTACGCAAAGTGCTCGTCGAGACGTTTTGTTGTTACTCAAATGACAGATCTGTCATAGTAACAGAGGAAAAAGAGAAAAATTCCGAAAATTTTAATTTCTTGAATTACGCAAAGTACTCGTAGAGACGTTTTGTTGTTACTCAAATGACAGATCTGTGATAGTAACAGAGGAAAAAGCAAAATATTCCAAAAATTTTAATTTCTTGATTTACACAAAGTACTCGTAGAGACGTTCTGTTGCTACTCAAATGAAAGATCTGTGATAGTAATAGAGTAAAATGGAAAAAATTCCGAAAATTTTGATTTTTCGATTTACGCAAAGTGCTCGTAGAGACGTTTTGTTGTTACTCAAATGACAGATCTGTCATAGTAACAGGGGAAAAAGAGAAAAATTCCTAAAATTTTGATTTCTTGACTTACGCAAAGTGCTCGTAGAGACGTTTGGTTGCTACTCAAATGAAAGATCTGTGATAGTAATAGAGTAAAATGGAAAAAATTCCGAAAATTTTAATTTCTTGATTTACGCAAAGTACTCATAGAGACGTTTTGGTGGTACTCAAATGACAAATCTGTGATAGTAATAGAGTAAAATGGAAAAAATTCCGAAAATTTTGATTTTTCGATTTACGCAAAGTGCTCGTAGAGACGTTTTGTTGTTACTCAAATGACAGATCTGTGATAGTAACAGAGGAAAAAGCAAAATATTCCAAAAATTTTAATTTCTTGATTTACGCAAAGTACTCGTAGAGACGTTCTGTTGCTACTCAAATGAAAGATCTATGATAGTAATAGAGTAAAATAGAAAAAATTCCGAAAATTTTGATTTTTCGATTTACGCAAAGTGCTCGTAGAGACGTTTTGTTGTTACTCAAATGATAGATCTGTCATAGTAACAGAGGAAAAAGAGAAAAATTCCTAAAATTTTGATTTCTTGACTTACGCAAAGTGCTCGTAGAGACGTTTTGTTGCTACTCAAATGAAAGATCTGTGATAGTAATAGAGTAAAATGGAAAAAATTCCGAAAATTTTAATTTCTTGATTTACGCAAAGTACTCGTAGAGACGTTTTGTTGGTACTCAAATGACAGATCTGTGATAGTAACAGAGGAAAAAGCAAAATATTCCGAAAATTTTAATTTCTCAATTTACGCAAGGTGCTCGTAGAGACGTTTTGTTGTTACTCAAATGAAAGATCTGTGATAGTAATAGAGTAAAATGGAAAAAAATCCGAAAATTTTAATTTCTTGATTTACGCAAACTACTCGTAGAGACGTTTTGTTGGTACTCAAATGACAGATCTGTGGTAGTAACAAAGGAAAACGCAAAATATTCCGAAAATTTTAATTTCTCAATTTACGCAAAGTGCTCGTAGAGACGTTCTGTTGGTACTCAAATGACAGATCTGTGATAGTAACAGAGGAAAAAGCAAAATATTCCAAAAATTTTAATTTCTTGATTTACGCAAAGTACTCGTAGAGACGTTCTGTTGCTACTCAATTGAAAGATCTGTGATAGTAATAGAGTAAAATGGAAAAAATTCCGAAAATTTTGATTTTTCGATTTACGCAAAGTGCTCGTAGAGACGTTTTGTTGTTACTCAAATGACAGATCTGTCATAGTAACAGGGGAAAAAGAGAAAAATTCCTAAAATTTTGATTTCTTGACTTACGCAAAGTGCTCGTAGAGACGTTTGGTTGCTACTCAAATGAAAGATCTGTGATAGTAATAGAGTAAAATGGAAAAAATTCCGAAAATTTTAATTTCTTGATTTACGCAAAGTACTCATAGAGACGTTTTGGTGGTACTCAAATGACAGATCTGTGATAGTAATAGAGTAAAATGGAAAAAATTCCGAAAATTTTGATTTTTCGATTTACGCAAAGTGCTCGTAGAGACGTTTTGTTGTTACTCAAATGACAGATCTGTCATAGTAACACAGGAAAAAGAGAAAAATTCCTAAAATTTTGATTTCTTGACTTACGCAAAGTGCTCGTAGAGACGTTTGGTTGCTACTCAAATGAAAGATCTGTGATAGTAATAGAGTAAAATGGAAAAAAATCCGAAAATTTTAATTTCTTGATTTACGCAAACTACTCATAGAGACGTTCTGTTGGTACTCAAATGACAGATCTGTGATAGTAACAGAGGAAAAAGCAAAATATTCCGAAAATTTTAATTTCTTGATTTACGCAAAGTACTCGTAGAGACGTTTTGTTGTTACTCAAATGACAGATCTGTGATAGTAACAGAGGAAAAAGCAAAATATTCCAAAAATTTTAATTTCTTGATTTACGCAAAGTACTCGTAGAGACGTTCTGTTGCTACTCAAATGAAAGATCTGTGATAGTAATAGAGTAAAATAGAAAAAATTACGAAAATTTTGATTTTTCGATTTACGCAAAGTGCTCGTAGAGACGTTTTGTTGTTACTCAAATTACAGATCTGTCATAGTAACAGAGGAAAAAGAGAGAAATTCCTAAAATTTTGATTTCTTGACTTACGCAAAGTGCTCGTAGAGACGTTTGGTTGCTACTCAAATGAAAGAACTGTGATAGTAATAGAGTAACATGGAAAAAATTCCGAAAATTTTAATTTCTTGATTTACGCAAAGTACTCATAGAGACGTTTTGGTGGTACTCAAATGACAGATCTGTGATAGTAACAGAGGAAAAAGCAAAATATTCCGAAAATTTTAATTTCTCAATTTACGCAAAGTGCTCGTAGAGACGTTTTGTTGTTACTCAAATGACAGATCTGTGATAGAAACAGAGGAAAAAGCAAAATATTCCGAAAATTTTAATTTCTTGATATACGCAAAGTACTCGTAGAGACGTTTTGTTGTTACTCAAATGACAGATCTGTGATAGTAACAGAGGAAAAAGCAAAATATTCCGAAAATTTTCATTTCTTGATATACGCAAAGTACTCGTAGAAACGTTTTGTTGTTACTCAAATGACAGATCTGTGATAGTAACAGAGGAAAAAGCAAAATATTCCAAAAATTTTAATTTCTTGATTTACGCAAAGTGGTCGTAGAGACGTTCTGTTGCTACTCAAATCAAAGATCCGTGATAGTAATAGAGTAAAATGGAAAAAATTCCGAAAATATTGATTTCTCGATTTAAACAAAGTGCTCGTAGAGACAGACGTTTTGTTGTTACTCAAATGATAGATCTGTAATAGTAACAGAAGAAAAAGATAAAAATTCCTAAAATTTTGATTTCTTGACTTACGCAAAGTGCTCGTAGAGACGTTTTGTTGCTACTCAAATGAAAGATCTGTGATAGTAATAGAGTAAAATGGAGAAAATTCCGAAAATTTTAATTTCTTGAATTACGCAAAGTACTCATAGAGACGTTTTGTTGGTACTCAAATGACAGATCTGTGATAGTAACAGAGGAAAAAGCAGTATATTAAGAAAATTTTAACTTCTTGATATACGCAAAGTACTCATAGAGACGTTTTGTTGTTACTCAAATGACAGATCTGTGATAGTAACAGAGGAAAAAGCAGAATATTCCGAAAATTTTAATTTCTTGATTTAAGCAAAGTGCTCGTAGAGACGTTTTGTTGGTACTCAAATGACAGATCTGTGATAGTAACAGAGGAAAAAGCAAAATATTCCGAAAATTTTAATTTCTCAATTTACGCAAAGTGCTCGTAGAGACGTTTTGTTGTTACTCAAATGAAAGATCTGTGATAGTATTAGAGTAAAATGGAAAAAAATCCGAAAATTTTAATTTCTTGATTTACGCAAACTACTCGTAGAGACGTTTTGTTGGTACTCAAATGACAGATCTGTGATAGTAATAGAGTAAAATGGAAAAAAATCCGAAAATTTTAATTTCTTGATTTACGCAAACTACTCGTAGAGACGTTTTGTTGGTACTCAAATGACAGATCTGTGATAGTAACAAAGGAAAACGCAAAATATTCCGAAAATTTTAATTTCTTGATTTCCGCAAAGTACTCGTAGAGACGTTTTGTTGTTACTCAAATGACAGATCTGTGATAGTAACAGAGGAAAATACAAAATATTCCGAAAATTTTAATTTCTTGATATACGCAAAGTACTCGTTGAAACGTTTTGTTGTTACTCAAAAGACAGATCTGTGATAGTAACAGAGGAAAAAGCAAAATATTCCAAAAATTTTAATTTCTTGATTTACGCAAAGTACTCGTAGAGACGTTCTGTTGCTACTCAAATGAAAGATCTGTGATAGTAATAGAGTAAAATGGAAAAAATTCCGAAAATTTTGATTTTTCGATTTACGCAAAGTGCTCGTAGAGACGTTTTGTTGTTACTCAAATGACAGATCTGTCATAGTAACAGAGGAAAAAGAGAAAAATTCCGAAAATTTTAATTTCTTGAATTACGCAAAGTACTCGTAGAGACGTTTTGTTGTTACTCAAATGACAGATCTGTGATAGTAACAGAGGAAAAAGCAAAATATTCCAAAAATTTTAATTTCTCAATTTACGCAAAGTGCTCGTAGAGACGTTTTGTTGTTACTCAAATGACAGATCTGTGATAGAAACAGAGGAAAAAGCAAAATATTCCGAAAATTTTAATTTCTTGATATACGCAAAGTACTCGTAGAGACGTTTTGTTGTTACTCAAATGACAGATCTGTGATAGTAACAGAGGAAAAAGCAAAATATTCCGAAAATTTTCATTTCTTGATATACGCAAAGTACTCGTAGAAACGTTTTGTTGTTACTCAAATGACAGATCTGTGATAGTAACAGAGGAAAAAGCAAAATATTCCAAAAATTTTAATTTCTTGATTTACGCAAAGTGGTCGTAGAGACGTTCTGTTGCTACTCAAATCAAAGATCCGTGATAGTAATAGAGTAAAATGGAAAAAATTCCGAAAATATTGATTTCTCGATTTACACAAAGTGCTCGTAGAGACAGACGTTTTGTTGTTACTCAAATGATAGATCTGTAATAGTAACAGAAGAAAAAGATAAAAATTCCTAAAATTTTGATTTCTTGACTTACGCAAAGTGCTCGTAGAGACGTTTTGTTGCTACTCAAATGAAAGATCTGTGATAGTAATAGAGTAAAATGGAGAAAATTCCGAAAATTTTAATTTCTTGAATTACGCAAAGTACTCATAGAGACGTTTTGTTGGTACTCAAATGACAGATCTGTGATAGTAACAGAGGAAAAAGCAGTATATTAAGAAAATTTTAACTTCTTGATATACGCAAAGTACTCATAGAGACGTTTTGTTGTTACTCAAATGACAGATCTGTGATAGTAACAGAGGAAAAAGCAGAATATTCCGAAAATTTTAATTTCTTGATTTAAGCAAAGTGCTCGTAGAGACGTTTTGTTGGTACTCAAATGACAGATCTGTGATAGTAACAGAGGAAAAAGCAAAATATTCCGAAAATTTTAATTTCTCAATTTACGCAAAGTGCTCGTAGAGACGTTTTGTTGTTACTCAAATGAAAGATCTGTGATAGTATTAGAGTAAAATGGAAAAAAATCCGAAAATTTTAATTTCTTGATTTACGCAAACTACTCGTAGAGACGTTTTGTTGGTACTCAAATGACAGATCTGTGATAGTAATAGAGTAAAATGGAAAAAAATCCGAAAATTTTAATTTCTTGATTTACGCAAACTACTCGTAGAGACGTTTTGTTGGTACTCAAATGACAGATCTGTGATAGTAACAAAGGAAAACGCAAAATATTCCGAAAATTTTAATTTCTTGATTTCCGCAAAGTACTCGTAGAGACGTTTTGTTGTTACTCAAATGACAGATCTGTGATAGTAACAGAGGAAAATACAAAATATTCCGAAAATTTTAATTTCTTGATATACGCAAAGTACTCGTTGAAACGTTTTGTTGTTACTCAAAAGACAGATCTGTGATAGTAACAGAGGAAAAAGCAAAATATTCCAAAAATTTTAATTTCTTGATTTACGCAAAGTACTCGTAGAGACGTTCTGTTGCTACTCAAATGAAAGATCTGTGATAGTAATAGAGTAAAATGGAAAAAATTCCGAAAATTTTGATTTTTCGATTTACGCAAAGTGCTCGTAGAGACGTTTTGTTGTTACTCAAATGACAGATCTGTCATAGTAACAGAGGAAAAAGAGAAAAATTCCGAAAATTTTAATTTCTTGAATTACGCAAAGTACTCGTAGAGACGTTTTGTTGTTACTCAAATGACAGATCTGTGATAGTAACAGAGGAAAAAGCAAAATATTCCAAAAATTTTAATTTCTTGATTTACGCAAAGTACTCGTAGAGACGTTCTGTTGCTACTCAAATGAAAGATCTGTGATAGTAATAGAGTAAAACGGAAAAAATTCCGAAAATTTTGATTTTTCGATTTACGCAAAGTGCTCGTAGAGACGTTTTGTTGTTACTCAAATGACAGATCTGTCATAGTAACAGAGGAAAAAGAGAAAAATTCCGAAAATTTTAATTTCTTGATTTACGCAAAGTACTCGTAGAGACGTTTTGTTGGTACTCAAATGACAGATCTGTGATAGTAACAGAGGAAAAAGCAAAATATTCCGAAAATTTTAATTTCTTGATTTACGCAAAGTACTGGTAGAGGCGTTTTGTTGTTACTCAAATGACAGATCTGTGATAGTAACAGAAGAAAAAGATAAAAATTCCTAAAATTTTGATTTCTTGACTTACGCAAAGTGCTCGTAGAGACGTTTTGTTGCTACTCAAATGAAAGATCTGTGATAGTAATAGAGTAAAATGGAGAAAATTCCGAAAATTTTAATTTCTTGAATTACGCAAAGTACTCATAGAGACGTTTTGTTGGTACTCAAATGACAGATCTGTGATAGTAACAGAGGAAAAAGCAGTATATTAAGAAAATTTTAACTTCTTGATATACGCAAAGTACTCATAGAGACGTTTTGTTGTTACTCAAATGACAGATCTGTGATAGTAACAGAGGAAAAAGCAGAATATTCCGAAAATTTTAATTTCTTGATTTAAGCAAAGTGCTCGTAGAGACGTTTTGTTGGTACTCAAATGACAGATCTGTGATAGTAACAGAGGAAAAAGCAAAATATTCCGAAAATTTTAATTTCTCAATTTACGCAAAGTGCTCGTAGAGACGTTTTGTTGTTACTCAAATGAAAGATCTGTGATAGTATTAGAGTAAAATGGAAAAAAATCCGAAAATTTTAATTTCTTGATTTACGCAAACTACTCGTAGAGACGTTTTGTTGGTACTCAAATGACAGATCTGTGATAGTAATAGAGTAAAATGGAAAAAAATCCGAAAATTTTAATTTCTTGATTTACGCAAACTACTCGTAGAGACGTTTTGTTGGTACTCAAATGACAGATCTGTGATAGTAACAAAGGAAAACGCAAAATATTCCGAAAATTTTAATTTCTTGATTTCCGCAAAGTACTCGTAGAGACGTTTTGTTGTTACTCAAATGACAGATCTGTGATAGTAACAGAGGAAAATACAAAATATTCCGAAAATTTTAATTTCTTGATATACGCAAAGTACTCGTTGAAACGTTTTGTTGTTACTCAAAAGACAGATCTGTGATAGTAACAGAGGAAAAAGCAAAATATTCCAAAAATTTTAATTTCTTGATTTACGCAAAGTACTCGTAGAGACGTTCTGTTGCTACTCAAATGAAAGATCTGTGATAGTAATAGAGTAAAATGGAAAAAATTCCGAAAATTTTGATTTTTCGATTTACGCAAAGTGCTCGTAGAGACGTTTTGTTGTTACTCAAATGACAGATCTGTCATAGTAACAGAGGAAAAAGAGAAAAATTCCGAAAATTTTAATTTCTTGAATTACGCAAAGTACTCGTAGAGACGTTTTGTTGTTACTCAAATGACAGATCTGTGATAGTAACAGAGGAAAAAGCAAAATATTCCAAAAATTTTAATTTCTTGATTTACGCAAAGTACTCGTAGAGACGTTCTGTTGCTACTCAAATGAAAGATCTGTGATAGTAATAGAGTAAAACGGAAAAAATTCCGAAAATTTTGATTTTTCGATTTACGCAAAGTGCTCGTAGAGACGTTTTGTTGTTACTCAAATGACAGATCTGTCATAGTAACAGAGGAAAAAGAGAAAAATTCCGAAAATTTTAATTTCTTGATTTACGCAAAGTACTCGTAGAGACGTTTTGTTGGTACTCAAATGACAGATCTGTGATAGTAACAGAGGAAAAAGCAAAATATTCCGAAAATTTTAATTTCTTGATTTACGCAAAGTACTGGTAGAGGCGTTTTGTTGTTACTCAAATGACAGATCTGTGATAGTAACAGAGGAAAAAGCAAAATATTCCGAAAATTTTAATTTCTCAATTTACGCAAAGTGCTCGTAGAGACGTTTTGTTGTTACTCAAATGAAAGATCTGTGATAGTAATAGAGTAAAATGGAAAAAAATCCGAAAATTTTAATTTCTTGATTTACGCAAACTACTCGTAGAGACGTTTTGTTGGTACTCAAATGACAGATCTGTGATAGTAACAAAGGAAAACGCAAAATATTCCGAAAATTTTAATTTCTTGATTTACGCAAAGTACTCGTAGAGACGTTTTGTTGTTACTCAAATGACAGATCTGTGATAGTAACAGAGGAAAATACAAAATATTCCGAAAATTTTAATTTCTTGATATACGCAAAGTACTCGTAGAAACGTTTTGTTGTTACTCAAAAGACAGATCTGTGATAGTAACAGAGGAAAAGGCAAAATATTCCAAAAATTTTAATTTCTTGATTTACGCAAAGTACTCGTAGAGACGTTCTGTTGCTACTCAAATGAAAGATCTGTGATAGTAATAGAGTAAAATGGAAAAAATTCCGAAAATTTTGATTTTTCGATTTACGCAAAGTGCTCGTAGAGACGTTTTGTTGTTACTCAAATGACAGATCTGTCATAGTAACAGAGGAAAAAGAGAAAAATTCCGAAAATTTTAATTTCTTGAATTACGCAAAGTACTCGTAGAGACGTTTTGTTGTTACTGAAATGACAGATCTGTGATAGTAACAGAGGAAAAAGCAAAATATTCCAAAAATGTTAATTTCTTGATTTACGCAAAGTACTCGTAGAGACGTTCTGTTGCTACTCAAATGAAAGATCTGTGATAGTAATAGAGTAAAATGGAAAAAATTCCGAAAATTTTGATTTTTCGATTTACGCAAAGTGCTCGTAGAGACGTTTTGTTGTTACTCAAATGACAGATCTGTCATAGTAACAGGGGAAAAAGAGAAAAATTCCTAAAATTTTGATTTCTTGACTTACGCAAAGTGCTCGTAGAGACGTTTGGTTGCTACTCAAATGAAAGATCTGTGATAGTAATAGAGTAAAATGGAAAAAATTCCGAAAATTTTAATTTCTTGATTTACGCAAAGTACTCATAGAGACGTTTTGGTGGTACTCAAATGACAAATCTGTGATAGTAATAGAGTAAAATGGAAAAAATTCCGAAAATTTTGATTTTTCGATTTACGCAAAGTGCTCGTAGAGACGTTTTGTTGTTACTCAAATGACAGATCTGTCATAGTAACAGAGGAAAAAGAGAAAAATTCCTAAAATTTTGATTTCTTGACTTACGCAAAGTGCTCGTAGAGACGTTTGGTTGCTACTCAAATGAAAGATCTGTGATAGTAATAGAGTAAATTGGAAAAAAATCCGAAAATTTTAATTTCTTGATTTACGGAAACTACTCATAGAGACGTTCTGTTGGTACTCAAATGACAGATCTGTGATAGTAACAGAGGAAAAAGCAAAATATTCCAAAAATTTTAATTTCTTGATTTACGCAAAGTACTCGTAGAGACGTTCTGTTGCTACTCAAATGAAAGATCTATGATAGTAATAGAGTAAAATTGAAAAAATTCCGAAAATTTTGATTTTTCGATTTACGCAATGTGCTCGTAGAGACGTTTTGTTGTTACTCAAATGACAGATCTGTCATAGTAACAGGGGAAAAAGAGAAAAATTCCTAAAATTTTGATTTCTTGACTTACGCAAAGTGCTCGTAGAGACGTTTGGTTGCTACTCAAATGAAAGATCTGTGATAGTAATAGAGTAAAATGGAAAAAATTCCGAAAATTTTAATTTCTTGATTTACGCAAAGTACTCATAGAGACGTTTTGGTGGTACTCAAATGACAGATCTGTGATAGTAATAGAATAAAATGGAAAAAATTCCGAAAATTTTGATTTTTCGATTTACGCAAAGTGCTCGTAGAGACGTTTTGTTGTTACTCAAATGACAGATCTGTCATAGTAACAGAGGAAAAAGAGAAAAATTCCTAAAATTTTGATTTCTTGACTTACGCAAAGTGCTCGTAGAGACGTTTGGTTGCTACTCAAATGAAAGATCTGTGATAGTAATAGAGTAAAATGGAAAAAAATCCGAAAATTTTAATTTCTTGATTTACGCAAACTACTCATAGAGACGTTCTGTTGGTACTCAAATGACAGATCTGTGATAGTAACAGAGGAAAAAGCAAAATATTCCGAAAATTTTAATTTCTTGATTTACGCAAAGTACTCGTAGAGACGTTTTGTTGTTACTCAAATGACAGATCTGTGATAGTAACAGAGGAAAAAGCAAAATATTCCAAAAATTTTAATTTCTTGATTTACGCAAAGTACTCGTAGAGACGTTCTGTTGCTACTCAAATGAAAGATCTGTGATAGTAATAGAGTAAAATGGAAAAAATTCCGAAAATTTTGATTTTTCGATTTACGCAAAGTGCTCGTCGAGACGTTTTGTTGTTACTCAAATGACAGATCTGTCATAGTAACAGAGGAAAAAGAGAAAAATTCCGAAAATTTTAATTTCTTGAATTACGCAAAGTACTCGTAGAGACGTTTTGTTGTTACTCAAATGACAGATCTGTGATAGTAACAGAGGAAAAAGCAAAATATTCCAAAAATTTTAATTTCTTGATTTACACAAAGTACTCGTAGAGACGTTCTGTTGCTACTCAAATGAAAGATCTGTGATAGTAATAGAGTAAAATGGAAAAAATTCCGAAAATTTTGATTTTTCGATTTACGCAAAGTGCTCGTAGAGACGTTTTGTTGTTACTCAAATGACAGATCTGTCATAGTAACAGGGGAAAAAGAGAAAAATTCCTAAAATTTTGATTTCTTGACTTACGCAAAGTGCTCGTAGAGACGTTTGGTTGCTACTCAAATGAAAGATCTGTGATAGTAATAGAGTAAAATGGAAAAAATTCCGAAAATTTTAATTTCTTGATTTACGCAAAGTACTCATAGAGACGTTTTGGTGGTACTCAAATGACAAATCTGTGATAGTAATAGAGTAAAATGGAAAAAATTCCGAAAATTTTGATTTTTCGATTTACGCAAAGTGCTCGTAGAGACGTTTTGTTGTTACTCAAATGACAGATCTGTGATAGTAACAGAGGAAAAAGCAAAATATTCCAAAAATTTTAATTTCTTGATTTACGCAAAGTACTCGTAGAGACGTTCTGTTGCTACTCAAATGAAAGATCTATGATAGTAATAGAGTAAAATAGAAAAAATTCCGAAAATTTTGATTTTTCGATTTACGCAAAGTGCTCGTAGAGACGTTTTGTTGTTACTCAAATGACAGATCTGTCATAGTAACAGAGGAAAAAGAGAAAAATTCCTAAAATTTTGATTTCTTGACTTACGCAAAGTGCTCGTAGAGACGTTTTGTTGCTACTCAAATGAAAGATCTGTGATAGTAATAGAGTAAAATGGAAAAAATTCCGAAAATTTTAATTTCTTGATTTACGCAAAGTACTCGTAGAGACGTTTTGTTGGTACTCAAATGACAGATCTGTGATAGTAACAGAGGAAAAAGCAAAATATTCCGAAAATTTTAATTTCTCAATTTACGCAAGGTGCTCGTAGAGACGTTTTGTTGTTACTCAAATGAAAGATCTGTGATAGTAATAGAGTAAAATGGAAAAAAATCCGAAAATTTTAATTTCTTGATTTACGCAAACTACTCGTAGAGACGTTTTGTTGGTACTCAAATGACAGATCTGTGGTAGTAACAAAGGAAAACGCAAAATATTCCGAAAATTTTAATTTCTCAATTTACGCAAAGTGCTCGTAGAGACGTTTTGTTGTTACTCAAATGACAGATCTGTGATAGTAACAGAGGAAAAAGCAAAATATTCCGAAAATTTTAATTTCTTGATATACGCAAAGTACTCATAGAGACGTTTTGGTGGTACTCAAATGACAGATCTGTGATAGTAACAGAGGAAAAAGCAAAATATTCCGAAAATTTTAATTTCTCAATTTACGCAAAGTGCTCGTAGAGACGTTTTGTTGTTACTCAAATGACAGATCTGTGATAGTAACAGAGGAAAAAGCAAAGTATTCCGAAAATTTTAATTTCTTGTTATACGCAAAGTACTCGTAGAGGCGTTTTGTTGTTACTCAAATGACAGATCTGTGATAGTAACAGAGGAAAAAGCAAAATATTCCGAAAATTTTAATTTCTTGATATACGCAAAGTACTCGTAGAAACGTTTTGTTGTTACTCAAATGACAGATCTGTGATAGTAACAGAGGAAAAAGCAAAATATTCCGAAAATTTTAATTTCTTGATATACGCAAAGTACTCGTAGAGACGTTTTGTTGGTACTCAAATGACAGATCTGTGATAGTAACAGAGGAAAAAGCAAAATATTCCGAAAATTTTAATTTCTCAATTTACGCAAAGTGCTCGTAGAGACGTTTTGTTGTTACTCAAATGAAAGATCTGTGATAGTAATAGAGTAAAATGGAAAAAAATCCGAAAATTTTAATTTCTTGATTTACGCAAACTACTCGTAGAGACGTTTTGTTGGTACTCAAATGACAGATCTGTGGTAGTAACAAAGGAAAACGCAAAATATTCCGAAAATTTTAATTTCTCAATTTACGCAAAGTGCTCGTAGAGACGTTTTGTTGTTACTCAAATGACAGATCTGTGATAGTAACAGAGGAAAAAGCAAAATATTCCGAAAATTTTAATTTCTTGATATACGCAAAGTACTCGTAGAGACGTTCTGTTGCTACTCAAATGAAAGATCTGTGATAGTAATAGAGTAAAATGGAAAAAATTCCGAAAATTTTGATTTTTCGATTTACGCAAAGTGCTCGTAGAGACGTTTTGTTGTTACTCAAATGACAGATCTGTCATAGTAACAGGGGAAAAAGAGAAAAATTCCTAAAATTTTGATTTCTTGACTTACGCAAAGTGCTCGTAGAGACGTTTGGTTGCTACTCAAATGAAAGATCTGTGATAGTAATAGAGTAAAATGGAAAAAATTCCGAAAATTTTAATTTCTTGATTTACGCAAAGTACTCATAGAGACGTTTTGGTGGTACTCAAATGACAGATCTGTGATAGTAATAGAATAAAATGGAAAAAATTCCGAAAATTTTGATTTTTCGATTTACGCAAAGTGCTCGTAGAGACGTTTTGTTGTTACTCAAATGACAGATCTGTCATAGTAACAGAGGAAAAAGAGAAAAATTCCTAAAATTTTGATTTCTTGACTTACGCAAAGTGCTCGTAGAGACGTTTGGTTGCTACTCAAATGAAAGATCTGTGATAGTAATAGAGTAAAATGGAAAAAAATCCGAAAATTTTAATTTCTTGATTTACGCAAACTACTCATAGAGACGTTCTGTTGGTACTCAAATGACAGATCTGTGATAGTAACAGAGGAAAAAGCAAAATATTCCGAAAATTTTAATTTCTTGATTTACGCAAAGTACTCGTAGAGACGTTTTGTTGTTACTCAAATGACAGATCTGTGATAGTAACAGAGGAAAAAGCAAAATATTCCAAAAATTTTAATTTCTTGATTTACGCAAAGTACTCGTAGAGACGTTCTGTTGCTACTCAAATGAAAGATCTGTGATAGTAATAGAGTAAAATGGAAAAAATTCCGAAAATTTTGATTTTTCGATTTACGCAAAGTGCTCGTCGAGACGTTTTGTTGTTACTCAAATGACAGATCTGTCATAGTAACAGAGGAAAAAGAGAAAAATTCCGAAAATTTTAATTTCTTGAATTACGCAAAGTACTCGTAGAGACGTTTTGTTGTTACTCAAATGACAGATCTGTGATAGTAACAGAGGAAAAAGCAAAATATTCCAAAAATTTTAATTTCTTGATTTACACAAAGTACTCGTAGAGACGTTCTGTTGCTACTCAAATGAAAGATCTGTGATAGTAATAGAGTAAAATGGAAAAAATTCCGAAAATTTTGATTTTTCGATTTACGCAAAGTGCTCGTAGAGACGTTTTGTTGTTACTCAAATGACAGATCTGTCATAGTAACAGGGGAAAAAGAGAAAAATTCCTAAAATTTTGATTTCTTGACTTACGCAAAGTGCTCGTAGAGACGTTTGGTTGCTACTCAAATGAAAGATCTGTGATAGTAATAGAGTAAAATGGAAAAAATTCCGAAAATTTTAATTTCTTGATTTACGCAAAGTACTCATAGAGACGTTTTGGTGGTACTCAAATGACAAATCTGTGATAGTAATAGAGTAAAATGGAAAAAATTCCGAAAATTTTGATTTTTCGATTTACGCAAAGTGCTCGTAGAGACGTTTTGTTGTTACTCAAATGACAGATCTGTGATAGTAACAGAGGAAAAAGCAAAATATTCCAAAAATTTTAATTTCTTGATTTACGCAAAGTACTCGCAGAGACGTTCTGTTGCTACTCAAATGAAAGATCTATGATAGTAATAGAGTAAAATAGAAAAAATTCCGAAAATTTTGATTTTTCGATTTACGCAAAGTGCTCGTAGAGACGTTTTGTTGTTACTCAAATGACAGATCTGTCATAGTAACAGAGGAAAAAGAGAAAAATTCCTAAAATTTTGATTTCTTGACTTACGCAAAGTGCTCGTAGAGACGTTTTGTTGCTACTCAAATGAAAGATCTGTGATAGTAATAGAGTAAAATGGAAAAAATTCCGAAAATTTTAATTTCTTGATTTACGCAAAGTACTCGTAGAGACGTTTTGTTGGTACTCAAATGACAGATCTGTGATAGTAACAGAGGAAAAAGCAAAATATTCCGAAAATTTTAATTTCTCAATTTACGCAAGGTGCTCGTAGAGACGTTTTGTTGTTACTCAAATGAAAGATCTGTGATAGTAATAGAGTAAAATGGAAAAAAATCCGAAAATTTTAATTTCTTGATTTACGCAAACTACTCGTAGAGACGTTTTGTTGGTACTCAAATGACAGATCTGTGGTAGTAACAAAGGAAAACGCAAAATATTCCGAAAATTTTAATTTCTCAATTTACGCAAAGTGCTCGTAGAGACGTTTTGTTGTTACTCAAATGACAGATCTGTGATAGTAACAGAGGAAAAAGCAAAATATTCCGAAAATTTTAATTTCTTGATATACGCAAAGTACTCATAGAGACGTTTTGGTGGTACTCAAATGACAGATCTGTGATAGTAACAGAGGAAAAAGCAAAATATTCCGAAAATTTTAATTTCTCAATTTACGCAAAGTGCTCGTAGAGACGTTTTGTTGTTACTCAAATGACAGATCTGTGATAGTAACAGAGGAAAAAGCAAAATATTCCGAAAATTTTAATTTCTTGTTATACGCAAAGTACTCGTAGAGGCGTTTTGTTGTTACTCAAATGACAGATCTGTGATAGTAACAGAGGAAAAAGCAAAATATTCCGAAAATTTTAATTTCTTGATATACGCAAAGTACTCGTAGAAACGTTTTGTTGTTACTCAAATGACAGATCTGTGATAGTAACAGAGGAAAAAGCAAAATATTCCGAAAATTTTAATTTCTTGATATACGCAAAGTACTCGTAGAGACGTTTTGTTGGTACTCAAATGACAGATCTGTGATAGTAACAGAGGAAAAAGCAAAATATTCCGAAAATTTTAATTTCTCAATTTACGCAAAGTGCTCGTAGAGACGTTTTGTTGTTACTCAAATGAAAGATCTGTGATAGTAATAGAGTAAAATGGAAAAAAATCCGAAAATTTTAATTTCTTGATTTACGCAAACTACTCGTAGAGACGTTTTGTTGGTACTCAAATGACAGATCTGTGGTAGTAACAAAGGAAAACGCAAAATATTCCGAAAATTTTAATTTCTCAATTTACGCAAAGTGCTCGTAGAGACGTTTTCTTGTTACTCAAATGACAGATCTGTGATAGTAACAGAGGAAAAAGCAAAATATTCCGAAAATTTTAATTTCTTGATATACGCAAAGTACTCATAGAGACGTTTTGGTGGTACTCAAATGACAGATCTGTGATAGTAATAGAGTAAAATGGAAAAAATTCCGAAAATTTTGATTTTTCGATTTACGCAAAGTGCTCGTAGAGACGTTTTGTTGTTACTCAAATGACAGATCTGTCATAGTAACAGAGGAAAAAGAGAAAAATTCCTAAAATTTTGATTTCTTGACTTACGCAAAGTGCTCGTAGAGACGTTTTGTTGCTACTCAAATGAAAGATCTGTGATAGTAATAGAGTAAAATGGAGAAAATTCCGAAAATTTTAATTTCTTGAATTACGCAAAGTACTCATAGAGACGTTTTGTTGGTACTCAAATGACAGATCTGTGATAGTAACAGAGGAAAAAGCAAAATATTCCGAAAATTTTCATTTCTTGATATACGCAAAGTACTCGTAGAAACGTTTTGTTGTTACTCAAATGACAGATCTGTGATAGAAACAGAGGAAAAAGCAAAATATTCCGAAAATTTTAATTTCTTGATATACGCAAAGTACTCGTAGAGACGTTTTGTTGTTACTCAAATGACAGATCTGTGATAGTAACAGAGGAAAAAGCAAAATATTCCGAAAATTTTCATTTCTTGATATACGCAAAGTACTCGTAGAAACGTTTTGTTGTTACTCAAATGACAGATCTGTGATAGTAACAGAGGAAAAAGCAAAATATTCCAAAAATTTTAATTTCTTGATTTACGCAAAGTGGTCGTAGAGACGTTCTGTTGCTACTCAAATCAAAGATCCGTGATAGTAATAGAGTAAAATGGAAAAAATTCCGAAAATATTGATTTCTCGATTTACACAAAGTGCTCGTAGAGACAGACGTTTTGTTGTTACTCAAATGATAGATCTGTAATAGTAACAGAAGAAAAAGATAAAAATTCCTAAAATTTTGATTTCTTGACTTACGCAAAGTGCTCGTAGAGACGTTTTGTTGCTACTCAAATGAAAGATCTGTGATAGTAATAGAGTAAAATGGAGAAAATTCCGAAAATTTTAATTTCTTGAATTACGCAAAGTACTCATAGAGACGTTTTGTTGGTACTCAAATGACAGATCTGTGATAGTAACAGAGGAAAAAGCAGTATATTAAGAAAATTTTAACTTCTTGATATACGCAAAGTACTCATAGAGACGTTTTGTTGTTACTCAAATGACAGATCTGTGATAGTAACAGAGGAAAAAGCAGAATATTCCGAAAATTTTAATTTCTTGATTTAAGCAAAGTGCTCGTAGAGACGTTTTGTTGGTACTCAAATGACAGATCTGTGATAGTAACAGAGGAAAAAGCAAAATATTCCGAAAATTTTAATTTCTCAATTTACGCAAAGTGCTCGTAGAGACGTTTTGTTGTTACTCAAATGAAAGATCTGTGATAGTATTAGAGTAAAATGGAAAAAAATCCGAAAATTTTAATTTCTTGATTTACGCAAACTACTCGTAGAGACGTTTTGTTGGTACTCAAATGACAGATCTGTGATAGTAATAGAGTAAAATGGAAAAAAATCCGAAAATTTTAATTTCTTGATTTACGCAAACTACTCGTAGAGACGTTTTGTTGGTACTCAAATGACAGATCTGTGATAGTAACAAAGGAAAACGCAAAATATTCCGAAAATTTTAATTTCTTGATTTCCGCAAAGTACTCGTAGAGACGTTTTGTTGTTACTCAAATGACAGATCTGTGATAGTAACAGAGGAAAATACAAAATATTCCGAAAATTTTAATTTCTTGATATACGCAAAGTACTCGTTGAAACGTTTTGTTGTTACTCAAAAGACAGATCTGTGATAGTAACAGAGGAAAAAGCAAAATATTCCAAAAATTTTAATTTCTTGATTTACGCAAAGTACTCGTAGAGACGTTCTGTTGCTACTCAAATGAAAGATCTGTGATAGTAATAGAGTAAAATGGAAAAAATTCCGAAAATTTTGATTTTTCGATTTACGCAAAGTGCTCGTAGAGACGTTTTGTTGTTACTCAAATGACAGATCTGTCATAGTAACAGAGGAAAAAGAGAAAAATTCCGAAAATTTTAATTTCTTGAATTACGCAAAGTACTCGTAGAGACGTTTTGTTGTTACTCAAATGACAGATCTGTGATAGTAACAGAGGAAAAAGCAAAATATTCCAAAAATTTTAATTTCTTGATTTACGCAAAGTACTCGTAGAGACGTTCTGTTGCTACTCAAATGAAATATCTGTGATAGTAATAGAGTAAAATGGAAAAAATTCCGAAAATTTTGATTTTTCGATTTACGCAAAGTGCTCGTAGAGACGTTTTGTTGTTACTCAAATGACAGATCTGTCATAGTAACAGAGGAAAAAGAGAAAAATTCCGAAAATTTTAATTTCTTGATTTACGCAAAGTACTCGTAGAGACGTTTTGTTGGTACTCAAATGACAGATCTGTGATAGTAACAGAGGAAAAAGCAAAATATTCCGAAAATTTTAATTTCTTGATTTACGCAAAGTACTGGTAGAGGCGTTTTGTTGTTACTCAAATGACAGATCTGTGATAGTAACAGAGGAAAAAGCAAAATATTCCGAAAATTTTAATTTCTCAATTTACGCAAAGTGCTCGTAGAGACGTTTTGTTGTTACTCAAATGAAAGATCTGTGATAGTAATAGAGTAAAATGGAAAAAAATCCGAAAATTTTAATTTCTTGATTTACGCAAACTACTCGTAGAGACGTTTTGTTGGTACTCAAATGACAGATCTGTGATAGTAACAAAGGAAAACGCAAAATATTCCGAAAATTTTAATTTCTTGATTTACGCAAAGTACTCGTAGAGACGTTTTGTTGTTACTCAAATGACAGATCTGTGATAGTAACAGAGGAAAATACAAAATATTCCGAAAATTTTAATTTCTTGATATACGCGAAGTACTCGTAGAAACGTTTTGTTGTTACTCAAAAGACAGATCTGTGATAGTAACAGAGGAAAAGGCAAAATATTCCAAAAATTTTAATTTCTTGATTTACGCAAAGTACTCGTAGAGACGTTCTGTTGCTACTCAAATGAAAGATCTGTGATAGTAATAGAGTAAAATGGAAAAAATTCCGAAAATTTTGATTTTTCGATTTACGCAAAGTGCTCGTAGAGACGTTTTGTTGTTACTCAAATGACAGATCTGTCATAGTAACAGAGGAAAAAGAGAAAAATTCCGAAAATTTTAATTTCTTGAATTACGCAAAGTACTCGTAGAGACGTTTTGTTGTTACTGAAATGACAGATCTGTGATAGTAACAGAGGAAAAAGCAAAATATTCCAAAAATGTTAATTTCTTGATTTACGCAAAGTACTCGTAGAGACGTTCTGTTGCTACTCAAATGAAAGATCTGTGATAGTAATAGAGTAAAATGGAAAAAATTCCGAAAATTTTGATTTTTCGATTTACGCAAAGTGCTCGTAGAGACGTTTTGTTGTTACTCAAATGACAGATCTGTCATAGTAACAGGGGAAAAAGAGAAAAATTCCTAAAATTTTGATTTCTTGACTTACGCAAAGTGCTCGTAGAGACGTTTGGTTGCTACTCAAATGAAAGATCTGTGATAGTAATAGAGTAAAATGGAAAAAATTCCGAAAATTTTAATTTCTTGATTTACGCAAAGTACTCATAGAGACGTTTTGGTGGTACTCAAATGACAGATCTGTGATAGTAATAGAATAAAATGGAAAAAATTCCGCAAATTTTGATTTTTCGATTTACGCAAAGTGCTCGTAGAGACGTTTTGTTGTTACTCAAATGACAGATCTGTCATAGTAACAGAGGAAAAGAGAAAAATTCCTAAAATTTTGATTTCTTGACTTACGCAAAGTGCTCGTAGAGACGTTTGGTTGCTACTCAAATGAAAGATCTGTGATAGTAATAGAGTAAAATGGAAAAAAATCCGAAAATTTTAATTTCTTGATTTACGCAAACTACTCATAGAGACGTTCTGTTGGTACTCAAATGACAGATCTGTGATAGTAACAGAGGAAAAAGCAAAATATTCCGAAAATTTTAATTTCTTGATTTACGCAAAGTACTCGTAGAGACGTTTTGTTGTTACTCAAATGACAGATCTGTGATAGTAACAGAGGAAAAAGCAAAATATTCCAAAAATTTTAATTTCTTGATTTACGCAAAGTACTCGTAGAGACGTTCTGTTGCTACTCAAATGAAAGATCTGTGATAGTAATAGAGTAAAATGGAAAAAATTCCGAAAATTTTGATTTTTCGATTTACGCAAAGTGCTCGTCGAGACGTTTTGTTGTTACTCAAATGACAGATCTGTCATAGTAACAGAGGAAAAAGAGAAAAATTCCGAAAATTTTAATTTCTTGAATTACGCAAAGTACTCGTAGAGACGTTTTGTTGTTACTCAAATGACAGATCTGTGATAGTAACAGAGGAAAAAGCAAAATATTCCAAAAATTTTAATTTCTTGATTTACACAAAGTACTCGTAGAGACGTTCTGTTGCTACTCAAATGAAAGATCTGTGATAGTAATAGAGTAAAATGGAAAAAATTCCGAAAATTTTGATTTTTCGATTTACGCAAAGTGCTCGTAGAGACGTTTTGTTGTTACTCAAATGACAGATCTGTCATAGTAACAGGGGAAAAAGAGAAAAATTCCTAAAATTTTGATTTCTTGACTTACGCAAAGTGCTCGTAGAGACGTTTGGTTGCTACTCAAATGAAAGATCTGTGATAGTAATAGAGTAAAATGGAAAAAATTCCGAAAATTTTAATTTCTTGATTTACGCAAAGTACTCATAGAGACGTTTTGGTGGTACTCAAATGACAAATCTGTGATAGTAATAGAGTAAAATGGAAAAAATTCCGAAAATTTTGATTTTTCGATTTACGCAAAGTGCTCGTAGAGACGTTTTGTTGTTACTCAAATGACAGATCTGTGATAGTAACAGAGGAAAAAGCAAAATATTCCAAAAATTTTAATTTCTTGATTTACGCAAAGTACTCGTAGAGACGTTCTGTTGCTACTCAAATGAAAGATCTATGATAGTAATAGAGTAAAATAGAAAAAATTCCGAAAATTTTGATTTTTCGATTTACGCAAAGTGCTCGTAGAGACGTTTTGTTGTTACTCAAATGACAGATCTGTCATAGTAACAGAGGAAAAAGAGAAAAATTCCTAAAATTTTGATTTCTTGACTTACGCAAAGTGCTCGTAGAGACGTTTTGTTGCTACTCAAATGAAAGATCTGTGATAGTAATAGAGTAAAATGGAAAAAATTCCGAAAATTTTAATTTCTTGATTTACGCAAAGTACTCGTAGAGACGTTTTGTTGGTACTCAAATGACAGATCTGTGATAGTAACAGAGGAAAAAGCAAAATATTCCGAAAATTTTAATTTCTCAATTTACGCAAGGTGCTCGTAGAGACGTTTTGTTGTTACTCAAATGAAAGATCTGTGATAGTAATAGAGTAAAATGGAAAAAAATCCGAAAATTTTAATTTCTTGATTTACGCAAACTACTCGTAGAGACGTTTTGTTGGTACTCAAATGACAGATCTGTGGTAGTAACAAAGGAAAACGCAAAATATTCCGAAAATTTTAATTTCTCAATTTACGCAAAGTGCTCGTAGAGACGTTTTGTTGTTACTCAAATGACAGATCTGTGATAGTAACAGAGGAAAAAGCAAAATATTCCGAAAATTTTAATTTCTTGATATACGCAAAGTACTCATAGAGACGTTTTGGTGGTACTCAAATGACAGATCTGTGATAGTAACAGAGGAAAAAGCAAAATATTCCGAAAATTTTAATTTCTCAATTTACGCAAAGTGCTCGTAGAGACGTTTTGTTGTTACTCAAATGACAGATCTGTGATAGTAACAGAGGAAAAAGCAAAATATTCCGAAAATTTTAATTTCTTGTTATACGCAAAGTACTCGTAGAGGCGTTTTGTTGTTACTCAAATGACAGATCTGTGATAGTAACAGAGGAAAAAGCAAAATATTCCGAAAATTTTAATTTCTTGATATACGCAAAGTACTCGTAGAAACGTTTTGTTGTTACTCAAATGACAGATCTGTGATAGTAACAGAGGAAAAAGCAAAATATTCCGAAAATTTTAATTTCTTGATATACGCAAAGTACTCGTAGAGACGTTTTGTTGGTACTCAAATGACAGATCTGTGATAGTAACAGAGGAAAAAGCAAAATATTCCGAAAATTTTAATTTCTCAATTTACGCAAAGTGCTCGTAGAGACGTTTTGTTGTTACTCAAATGAAAGATCTGTGATAGTAATAGAGTAAAATGGAAAAAAATCCGAAAATTTTAATTTCTTGATTTACGCAAACTACTCGTAGAGACGTTTTGTTGGTACTCAAATGACAGATCTGTGGTAGTAACAAAGGAAAACGCAAAATATTCCGAAAATTTTAATTTCTCAATTTACGCAAAGTGCTCGTAGAGACGTTTTGTTGTTACTCAAATGACAGATCTGTGATAGTAACAGAGGAAAAAGCAAAATATTCCGAAAATTTTAATTTCTTGATATACGCAAAGTACTCATAGAGACGTTTTGGTGGTACTCAAATGACAGATCTGTGATAGTAATAGAGTAAAATGGAAAAAATTCCGAAAATTTTGATTTTTCGATTTACGCAAAGTGCTCGTAGAGACGTTTTGTTGTTACTCAAATGACAGATCTGTCATAGTAACAGAGGAAAAAGAGAAAAATTCCTAAAATTTTGATTTCTTGACTTACGCAAAGTGCTCGTAGAGACGTTTGGTTGCTACTCAAATGAAAGATCTGTGATAGTAATAGAGTAAAATGGAAAAAAATCCGAAAATTTTAATTTCTTGATTTACGCAAACTACTCATAGAGACGTTCTGTTGGTACTCAAATGACAGATCTGTGATAGTAACAGAGGAAAAAGCAAAATATTCCGAAAATTTTAATTTCTTGATTTACGCAAAGTACTCGTAGAGACGTTTTGTTGTTACTCAAATGACAGATCTGTGATAGTAACAGAGGAAAAAGCAAAATATTCCAAAAATTTTAATTTCTTGATTTACGCAAAGTACTCGTAGAGACGTTCTGTTGCTACTCAAATGAAAGATCTGTGATAGTAATAGAGTAAAATGGAAAAAATTCCGAAAATTTTGATTTTTCGATTTACGCAAAGTGCTCGTCGAGACGTTTTGTTGTTACTCAAATGACAGATCTGTCATAGTAACAGAGGAAAAAGAGAAAAATTCCGAAAATTTTAATTTCTTGAATTACGCAAAGTGCTCGTAGAGACGTTTGGTTGCTACTCAAATGAAAGATCTGTGATAGTAATAGAGTAAAATGGAAAAAATTCCGAAAATTTTAATTTCTTGATTTACGCAAAGTACTCATAGAGACGTTTTGGTGGTACTCAAATGACAAATCTGTGATAGTAATAGAGTAAAATGGAAAAAATTCCGAAAATTTTGATTTTTCGATTTACGCAAAGTGCTCGTAGAGACGTTTTGTTGTTACTCAAATGACAGATCTGTGATAGTAACAGAGGAAAAAGCAAAATATTCCAAAAATTTTAATTTCTTGATTTACGCAAAGTACTCGTAGAGACGTTCTGTTCCTACTCAAATGAAAGATCTATGATAGTAATAGAGTAAAATAGAAAAAATTCCGAAAATTTTGATTTTTCGATTTACGCAAAGTGCTCGTAGAGACGTTTTGTTGTTACTCAAATGACAGATCTGTCATAGTAACAGAGGAAAAAGAGAAAAATTCCTAAAATTTTGATTTCTTGACTTACGCAAAGTGCTCGTAGAGACGTTTTGTTGCTACTCAAATGAAAGATCTGTGATAGTAATAGAGTAAAATGGAAAAAATTCCGAAAATTTTAATTTCTTGATTTACGCAAAGTACTCGTAGAGACGTTTTGTTGGTACTCAAATGACAGATCTGTGATAGTAACAGAGGAAAAAGCAAAATATTCCGAAAATTTTAATTTCTCAATTTACGCAAGGTGCTCGTAGAGACGTTTTGTTGTTACTCAAATGAAAGATCTGTGATAGTAATAGAGTAAAATGGAAAAAAATCCGAAAATTTTAATTTCTTGATTTACGCAAACTACTCGTAGAGACGTTTTGTTGGTACTCAAATGACAGATCTGTGGTAGTAACAAAGGAAAACGCAAAATATTCCGAAAATTTTAATTTCTCAATTTACGCAAAGTGCTCGTAGAGACGTTTTGTTGTTACTCAAATGACAGATCTGTGATAGTAACAGAGGAAAAAGCAAAATATTCCGAAAATTTTAATTTCTTGATATACGCAAAGTACTCATAGAGACGTTTTGGTGGTACTCAAATGACAGATCTGTGATAGTAACAGAGGAAAAAGCAAAATATTCCGAAAATTTTAATTTCTCAATTTACGCAAAGTGCTCGTAGAGACGTTTTGTTGTTACTCAAATGACAGATCTGTGATAGTAACAGAGGAAAAAGCAAAATATTCCGAAAATTTTAATTTCTTGTTATACGCAAAGTACTCGTAGAGGCGTTTTGTTGTTACTCAAATGACAGATCTGTGATAGTAACAGAGGAAAAAGCAAAATATTCCGAAAATTTTAATTTCTTGATATACGCAAAGTACTCGTAGAAACGTTTTGTTGTTACTCAAATGACAGATCTGTGATAGTAACAGAGGAAAAAGCAAAATATTCCGAAAATTTTAATTTCTTGATATACGCAAAGTACTCGTAGAGACGTTTTGTTGGTACTCAAATGACAGATCTGTGATAGTAACAGAGGAAAAAGCAAAATATTCCGAAAATTTTAATTTCTCAATTTACGCAAAGTGCTCGTAGAGACGTTTTGTTGTTACTCAAATGAAAGATCTGTGATAGTAATAGAGTAAAATGGAAAAAAATCCGAAAATTTTAATTTCTTGATTTACGCAAACTACTCGTAGAGACGTTTTGTTGGTACTCAAATGACAGATCTGTGGTAGTAACAAAGGAAAACGCAAAATATTCCGAAAATTTTAATTTCTCAATTTACGCAAAGTGCTCGTAGAGACGTTTTGTTGTTACTCAAATGACAGATCTGTGATAGTAACAGAGGAAAAAGCAAAATATTCCGAAAATTTTAATTTCTTGATATACGCAAAGTACTCATAGAGACGTTTTGGTGGTACTCAAATGACAGATCTGTGATAGTAATAGAGTAAAATGGAAAAAATTCCGAAAATTTTGATTTTTCGATTTACGCAAAGTGCTCGTAGAGACGTTTTGTTGTTACTCAAATGACAGATCTGTCATAGTAACAGAGGAAAAAGAGAAAAATTCCTAAAATTTTGATTTCTTGACTTACGCAAAGTGCTCGTAGAGACGTTTGGTTGCTACTCAAATGAAAGATCTGTGATAGTAATAGAGTAAAATGGAAAAAAATCCGAAAATTTTAATTTCTTGATTTACGCAAACTACTCATAGAGACGTTCTGTTGGTACTCAAATGACAGATCTGTGATAGTAACAGAGGAAAAAGCAAAATATTCCGAAAATTTTAATTTCTTGATTTACGCAAAGTACTCGTAGAGACGTTTTGTTGTTACTCAAATGACAGATCTGTGATAGTAACAGAGGAAAAAGCAAAATATTCCAAAAATTTTAATTTCTTGATTTACGCAAAGTACTCGTAGAGACGTTCTGTTGCTACTCAAATGAAAGATCTGTGATAGTAATAGAGTAAAATGGAAAAAATTCCGAAAATTTTGATTTTTCGATTTACGCAAAGTGCTCGTCGAGACGTTTTGTTGTTACTCAAATGACAGATCTGTCATAGTAACAGAGGAAAAAGAGAAAAATTCCGAAAATTTTAATTTCTTGAATTACGCAAAGTACTCGTAGAAACGTTTTGTTGTTACTCAAATGACAGATCTGTGATAGTAACAGAGGAAAAAGCAAAATATTCCAAAAATTTTAATTTCTTGATTTACACAAAGTACTCGTAGAGACGTTCTGTTGCTACTCAAATGAAAGATCTGTGATAGTAATAGAGTAAAATGGAAAAAATTCCGAAAATTTTGATTTTTCGATTTACGCAAAGTGCTCGTAGAGACGTTTTGTTGTTACTCAAATGACAGATCTGTCATAGTAACAGGGGAAAAAGAGAAAAATTCCTAAAATTTTGATTTCTTGACTTACGCAAAGTGCTCGTAGAGACGTTTGGTTGCTACTCAAATGAAAGATCTGTGATAGTAATAGAGTAAAATGGAAAAAATTCCGAAAATTTTAATTTCTTGATTTACGCAAAGTACTCATAGAGACGTTTTGGTGGTACTCAAATGACAAATCTGTGATAGTAATAGAGTAAAATGGAAAAAATTCCGAAAATTTTGATTTTTCGATTTACGCAAAGTGCTCGTAGAGACGTTTTGTTGTTACTCAAATGACAGATCTGTGATAGTAACAGAGGAAAAAGCAAAATATTCCAAAAATTTTAATTTCTTGATTTACGCAAAGTACTCGTAGAGACGTTCTGTTGCTACTCAAATGAAAGATCTATGATAGTAATAGAGTAAAATAGAAAAAATTCCGAAAATTTTGATTTTTCGATTTACGCAAAGTGCTCGTAGAGACGTTTTGTTGTTACTCAAATGACAGATCTGTCATAGTAACAGAGGAAAAAGAGAAAAATTCCTAAAATTTTGATTTCTTGACTTACGCAAAGTGCTCGTAGAGACGTTTTGTTGCTACTCAAATGAAAGATCTGTGATAGTAATAGAGTAAAATGGAAAAAATTCCGAAAATTTTAATTTCTTGATTTACGCAAAGTACTCGTAGAGACGTTTTGTTGGTACTCAAATGACAGATCTGTGATAGTAACAGAGGAAAAAGCAAAATATTCCGAAAATTTTAATTTCTCAATTTACGCAAGGTGCTCGTAGAGACGTTTTGTTGTTACTCAAATGAAAGATCTGTGATAGTAATAGAGTAAAATGGAAAAAAATCCGAAAATTTTAATTTCTTGATTTACGCAAACTACTCGTAGAGACGTTTTGTTGGTACTCAAATGACAGATCTGTGGTAGTAACAAAGGAAAACGCAAAATATTCCGAAAATTTTAATTTCTCAATTTACGCAAAGTGCTCGTAGAGACGTTTTGTTGTTACTCAAATGACAGATCTGTGATAGTAACAGAGGAAAAAGCAAAATATTCCGAAAATTTTAATTTCTTGATATACGCAAAGTACTCATAGAGACGTTTTGGTGGTACTCAAATGACAGATCTGTGATAGTAACAGAGGAAAAAGCAAAATATTCCGAAAATTTTAATTTCTCAATTTACGCAAAGTGCTCGTAGAGACGTTTTGTTGTTACTCAAATGACAGATCTGTGATAGTAACAGAGGAAAAAGCAAAATATCCCGAAAATTTTAATTTCTTGTTATACGCAAAGTACTCGTAGAGGCGTTTTGTTGTTACTCAAATGACAGATCTGTGATAGTAACAGAGGAAAAAGCAAAATATTCCGAAAATTTTAATTTCTTGATATACGCAAAGTACTCGTAGAAACGTTTTGTTGTTACTCAAATGACAGATCTGTGATAGTAACAGAGGAAAAAGCAAAATATTCCGAAAATTTTAATTTCTTGATATACGCAAAGTACTCGTAGAGACGTTTTGTTGGTACTCAAATGACAGATCTGTGATAGTAACAGAGGAAAAAGCAAAATATTCCGAAAATTTTAATTTCTCAATTTACGCAAAGTGCTCGTAGAGACGTTTTGTTGTTACTCAAATGAAAGATCTGTGATAGTAATAGAGTAAAATGGAAAAAAATCCGAAAATTTTAATTTCTTGATTTACGCAAACTACTCGTAGAGACGTTTTGTTGGTACTCAAATGACAGATCTGTGGTAGTAACAAAGGAAAACGCAAAATATTCCGAAAATTTTAATTTCTCAATTTACGCAAAGTGCTCGTAGAGACGTTTTGTTGTTACTCAAATGACAGATCTGTGATAGTAACAGAGGAAAAAGCAAAATATTCCGAAAATTTTAATTTCTTGATATACGCAAAGTACTCATAGAGACGTTTTGGTGGTACTCAAATGACAGATCTGTGATAGTAACAGAGGAAAAAGCAAAATATTCCGAAAATTTTAATTTCTCAATTTACGCAAAGTGCTCGTAGAGACGTTTTGTTGTTACTCAAATGACAGATCTGTGATAGTAACAGAGGAAAAAGCAAAATATTCCGAAAATTTTAATTTCTTGTTATACGCAAAGTACTCGTAGAGGCGTTTTGTTGTTACTCAAATGACAGATCTGTGATAGTAACAGAGGAAAAAGCAAAATATTCCGAAAATTTTAATTTCTTGATATACGCAAAGTACTCGTAGAAACGTTTTGTTGTTACTCAAATGACAGATCTGTGATAGTAACAGAGGAAAAAGCAAAATATTCCAAAAATTTTAATTTCTTGATTTACGCAAAGTGGTCGTAGAGACGTTCTGTTGCTACTCAAATCAAAGATCCGTGATAGTAATAGAGTAAAATGGAAAAAATTCCGAAAATATTGATTTCTCGATTTACACAAAGTGCTCGTAGAGACAGACGTTTTGTTGTTACTCAAATGATAGATCTGTAATAGTAACAGAAGAAAAAGATAAAAATTCCTAAAATTTTGATTTCTTGACTTACGCAAAGTGCTCGTAGAGACGTTTTGTTGCTACTCAAATGAAAGATCTGTGATAGTAACAGAGGAAAAAGCAGTATATTAAGAAAATTTTAACTTCTTGATATACGCAAAGTACTCATAGAGACGTTTTGTTGTTACTCAAATGACAGATCTGTGATAGTAACAGAGGAAAAAGCAGAATATTCCGAAAATTTTAATTTCTTGATTTAAGCAAAGTGCTCGTAGAGACGTTTTGTTGTTACTCAAATGACAGATCTGTCATAGTAACAGAGGAAAAAGAGAAAAATTCCTAAAATTTTGATTTCTTGACTTACGCAAAGTGCTCGTAGAGACGTTTTGTTGCTACTCAAATGAAAGATCTGTGATAGTAATTGAGTAAAATGGAAAAAATTCCGAAAATTTTAATTTCTTGATTTACGCAAAGTACTCGTAGAGACGTTTTGTTGGTACTCAAATGACAGATCTGTGATAGTAACAGAGGAAAAAGCAAAATATTCCGAAAATTTTAATTTCTTGATTTACGCAAAGTACTGGTAGAGGCGTTTTGTTGTTACTCAAATGACAGATCTGTGATAGTAACAGAGGAAAAAGCAAAATATTCCGAAAATTTTAATTTCTCAATTTACGCAAAGTGCTCGTAGAGACGTTTTGTTGTTACTCAAATGAAAGATCTGTGATAGTAATAGAGTAAAATGGCAAAAAATCCGAAAATTTTAATTTCTTGATTTACGCAAACTACTCGTAGAGACGTTTTGTTGGTACTCAAATGACAGATCTGTGATAGTAACAAAGGAAAACGCAAAATATTCCGAAAATGTTAATTTCTTGATTTACGCAAAGTACTCGTAGAGACGTTTTGTTGTTACTCAAATAACAGATCTGTGATAGTAACAGAGGAAAATACAAAATATTCCGAAAATTTTAATTTCTTGATATACGCAAAGTACTCGTAGAAACGTTTTGTTGTTACTCAAAAGACAGATCTGTGATATTAACAGAGGAAAAAGCAAAATATTCCAAAAATTTTAATTTCTTGATTTACGCAAAGTACTCGTAGAGACGTTCTGTTGCTACTCAAATGAAAGATCTGTGATAGTAATAGAGTAAAATGGAAAAAATTCCGAAAATTTTGATTTTTCGATTTACGCAAAGTGCTCGTAGAGACGTTTTGTTGTTACTCAAATGACATATCTGTCATAGTAACAGAGGAAAAAGAGAAAAATTCCGACAATTTTAATTTCTTGAATTACGCAAAGTACTCGTAGAGACGTTTTGTTGTTACTCAAATGACAGATCTGTGATAGTAACAGAGGAAAAAGCAAAATATTCCAAAAATTTTAATTTCTTGATTTACGCAAAGTACTCGTAGAGACGTTCTGTTGCTACTCAAATGAAAGATCTGTGATAGTAATAGAGTAAAATGGAAAAAATTCCGAAAATTTTGATTTTTCGATTTACGCAAAGTGCTCGTAGAGACGTTTTGTTGTTACTCAAATGACAGATCTGTCATAGTAACAGGGGAAAAAGAGAAAAATTCCTAAAATTTGATTTCTTGACTTACGCAAAGTGCTCGTAGAGACGTTTGGTTGCTACTCAAATGAAAGATCTGTGATAGTAATAGAGTAAAATGGAAAAAATTCCGAAAATTTTAATTTCTTGATTTACGCAAAGTACTCATAGAGACGTTTTGGTGGTACTCAAATGACAAATCTGTGATAGTAATAGAGTAAAATGGAAAAAATTCCGAAAATTTTGATTTTTCGATTTACGCAAAGTGCTCGTAGAGACGTTTTGTTGTTACTCAAATGACAGATCTGTCATAGTAACAGAGGAAAAAGAGAAAAATTCCTAAAATTTTGATTTCTTGACTTACGCAAAGTGCTCGTAGAGACGTTTGGTTGCTACTCAAATGAAAGATCTGTGATAGTAATAGAGTAAAATGGAAAAAAATCCGAAAATTTTAATTTCTTGATTTACGGAAACTACTCATAGAGACGTTCTGTTGGTACTCAAATGACAGATCTGTGATAGTAACAGAGGAAAAAGCAAAATATTCCAAAAATTTTAATTTCTTGATTTACGCAAAGTACTCGTAGAGACGTTCTGTTGCTACTCAAATGAAAGATCTATGATAGTAATAGAGTAAAATTGAAAAAATTCCGAAAATTTTGATTTTTCGATTTACGCAATGTGCTCGTAGAGACGTTTTGTTGTTACTCAAATGACAGATCTGTCATAGTAACAGAGGAAAAAGAGAAAAATTCCGAAAATTTTAATTTCTTGAATTACGCAAAGTACTCGTAGAGACGTTTTGTTGTTACTCAAATGACAGATCTGTGATAGTAACAGAGGAAAAAGCAAAATATTCCAAAAATTTTAATTTCTTGATTTACGCAAAGTACTCGTAGAGACGTTCTGTTGCTACTCAAATGAAAGATCGGTGATAGTAATAGAGTAAAATGGAAAAAATTCCGAAAAATTTGATTTTTCGATTTACGCAAAGTGCTCGTAGAGACGTTTTGTTGTTACTCAAATGACAGATCTGTGATAGTAACAGAGGAAAAAGCAAAATATTCCGAAAATTTTAATTTCTTGATATACGCAAAGTACTCATAGAGACGTTTTGGTGGTACTCAAATGACAGATCTGTGATAGTAACAGAGGAAAAAGCAAAATATTCCGAAAATTTTAATTTCTCAATTTACGCAAAGTGCTCGTAGAGACGTTTTGTTGTTACTCAAATGACAGATCTGTGATAGTAACAGAGGAAAAAGCAAAATATTCCGAAAATTTTAATTTCTTGTTATACGCAAAGTACTCGTAGAGGCGTTTTGTTGTTACTCAAATGACAGATCTGTGATAGTAACAGAGGAAAAAGCAAAATATTCCGAAAATTTTAATTTCTTGATATACGCAAAGTACTCGTAGAAACGTTTTGTTGTTACTCAAATGACAGATCTGTGATAGTAACAGAGGAAAAAGCAAAATATTCCGAAAATTTTAATTTCTTGATATACGCAAAGTACTCGTAGAGACGTTTTGTTGGTACTCAAATGACAGATCTGTGATAGTAACAGAGGAAAAAGCAAAATATTCCGAAAATTTTAATTTCTCAATTTACGCAAAGTGCTCGTAGAGACGTTTTGTTGTTACTCAAATGAAAGATCTGTGATAGTAATAGAGTAAAATGGAAAAAAATCCGAAAATTTTAATTTCTTGATTTACGCAAACTACTCGTAGAGACGTTTTGTTGGTACTCAAATGACAGATCTGTGGTAGTAACAAAGGAAAACGCAAAATATTCCGAAAATTTTAATTTCTCAATTTACGCAAAGTGCTCGTAGAGACGTTTTGTTGTTACTCAAATGACAGATCTGTGATAGTAACAGAGGAAAAAGCAAAATATTCCGAAAATTTTAATTTCTTGATATACGCAAAGTACTCATAGAGACGTTTTGGTGGTACTCAAATGACAGATCTGTGATAGTAACAGAGGAAAAAGCAAAATATTCCGAAAATTTTAATTTCTCAATTTACGCAAAGTGCTCGTAGAGACGTTTTGTTGTTACTCAAATGACAGATCTGTGATAGTAACAGAGGAAAAAGCAAAATATTCCGAAAATTTTAATTTCTTGTTATACGCAAAGTACTCGTAGAGGCGTTTTGTTGTTACTCAAATGACAGATCTGTGATAGTAACAGAGGAAAAAGCAAAATATTCCGAAAATTTTAATTTCTTGATATACGCAAAGTACTCGTAGAAACGTTTTGTTGTTACTCAAATGACAGATCTGTGATAGTAACAGAGGAAAAAGCAAAATATTCCAAAAATTTTAATTTCTTGATTTACGCAAAGTGGTCGTAGAGACGTTCTGTTGCTACTCAAATCAAAGATCCGTGATAGTAATAGAGTAAAATGGAAAAAATTCCGAAAATATTGATTTCTCGATTTACACAAAGTGCTCGTAAAGACAGACGTTTTGTTGTTACTCAAATGATAGATCTGTAATAGTAACAGAAGAAAAAGATAAAAATTCCTAAAATTTTGATTTCTTGACTTACGCAAAGTGCTCGTAGAGACGTTTTGTTGCTACTCAAATGAAAGATCTGTGATAGTAACAGAGGAAAAAGCAGTATATTAAGAAAATTTTAACTTCTTGATATACGCAAAGTACTCATAGAGACGTTTTGTTGTTACTCAAATGACAGATCTGTGATAGAAACAGAGGAAAAAGCAGAATATTCCGAAAATTTTAATTTCTTGATTTAAGCAAAGTGCTCGTAGAGACGTTTTGTTGTTACTCAAATGACAGATCTGTGATAGTAACAGAGGAAAAAGCAAAATATTCCAAAAATTTTAATTTCTTAATTTACGCAAAGTACTCGTAGAGACGTTCTGTTGCTACTCAAATGAAAGATCTGTGATAGTAATAGAGTAAAATGGAAAAAATTCCGAAAATTTTGATTTTTCGATTTACGCAAAGTGCTCGTAGAGACGTTTTGTTGTTACTCAAATGACAGATCTGTCATAGTAACAGAGGAAAAAGAGAAAAATTCCTAAAGTTTAGATTTCTTGACTTACGCAAAGTGCTCGTAGAGACGTTTGGTTGCTACTCAAATGAAAGATCTGTGATAGTAATAGAGTAAAATGGAAAAAAATCCGAAAATTTTAATTTCTTGATTTACGCAAAGTGCTCGTAGAGACGTTTTGTTGCTACTCAAATGAAAGATCTGTGATAGTAATAGAGTAAAATGGAGAAAATTCCGAAAATTTTAATTTCTTGAATTACGCAAAGTACTCATAGAGACGTTTTGTTGGTACTCAAATGACAGATCTGTGATAGTAACAGAGGAAAAAGCAGTATATTAAGAAAATTTTAACTTCTTGATATACGCAAAGTACTCATAGAGACGTTTTGTTGTTACTCAAATGACAGATCTGTGATAGTAACAGAGGAAAAAGCAGAATATTCCGAAAATTTTAATTTCTTGATTTAAGCAAAGTGCTCGTAGAGACGTTTTGTTGTTACTCAAATGACAGATCTGTCATAGTAACAGAGGAAAAAGAGAAAAATTCCTAAAATTTTGATTTCTTGACTTACGCAAAGTGCTCGTAGAGACGTTTTGTTGCTACTCAAATGAAAGATCTGTGATAGTAATTGAGTAAAATGGAAAAAATTCCGAAAATTTTAATTTCTTGATTTACGCAAAGTACTCGTAGAGACGTTTTGTTGGTACTCAAATGACAGATCTGTGATAGTAACAGAGGAAAAAGCAAAATATTCCGAAAATTTTAATTTCTTGATTTACGCAAAGTACTGGTAGAGGCGTTTTGTTGTTACTCAAATGACAGATCTGTGATAGTAACAGAGGAAAAAGCAAAATATTCCGAAAATTTTAATTTCTCAATTTACGCAAAGTGCTCGTAGAGACGTTTTGTTGTTACTCAAATGAAAGATCTGTGATAGTAATAGAGTAAAATGGCAAAAAATCCGAAAATTTTAATTTCTTGATTTACGCAAACTACTCGTAGAGACGTTTTGTTGGTACTCAAATGACAGATCTGTGATAGTAACAAAGGAAAACGCAAAATATTCCGAAAATTTTAATTTCTTGATTTACGCAAAGTACTCGTAGAGACGTTTTGTTGTTACTCAAATAACAGATCTGTGATAGTAACAGAGGAAAATACAAAATATTCCGAAAATTTTAATTTCTTGATATACGCAAAGTACTCGTAGAAACGTTTTGTTGTTACTCAAAAGACAGATCTGTGATATTAACAGAGGAAAAAGCAAAATATTCCAAAAATTTTAATTTCTTGATTTACGCAAAGTACTCGTAGAGACGTTCTGTTGCTACTCAAATGAAAGATCTGTGATAGTAATAGAGTAAAATGGAAAAAATTCCGAAAATTTTGATTTTTCGATTTACGCAAAGTGCTCGTAGAGACGTTTTGTTGTTACTCAAATGACATATCTGTCATAGTAACAGAGGAAAAAGAGAAAAATTCCGACAATTTTAATTTCTTGAATTACGCAAAGTACTCGTAGAGACGTTTTGTTGTTACTCAAATGACAGATCTGTGATAGTAACAGAGGAAAAAGCAAAATATTCCAAAAATTTTAATTTCTTGATTTACGCAAAGTACTCGTAGAGACGTTCTGTTGCTACTCAAATGAAAGATCTGTGATAGTAATAGAGTAAAATGGAAAAAATTCCGAAAATTTTGATTTTTCGATTTACGCAAAGTGCTCGTAGAGACGTTTTGTTGTTACTCAAATGACAGATCTGTCATAGTAACAGGGGAAAAAGAGAAAAATTCCTAAAATTTGATTTCTTGACTTACGCAAAGTGCTCGTAGAGACGTTTGGTTGCTACTCAAATGAAAGATCTGTGATAGTAATAGAGTAAAATGGAAAAAATTCCGAAAATTTTAATTTCTTGATTTACGCAAAGTACTCATAGAGACGTTTTGGTGGTACTCAAATGACAAATCTGTGATAGTAATAGAGTAAAATGGAAAAAATTCCGAAAATTTTGATTTTTCGATTTACGCAAAGTGCTCGTAGAGACGTTTTGTTGTTACTCAAATGACAGATCTGTCATAGTAACAGAGGAAAAAGAGAAAAATTCCTAAAATTTTGATTTCTTGACTTACGCAAAGTGCTCGTAGAGACGTTTGGTTGCTACTCAAATGAAAGATCTGTGATAGTAATAGAGTAAAATGGAAAAAAATCCGAAAATTTTAATTTCTTGATTTACGGAAACTACTCATAGAGACGTTCTGTTGGTACTCAAATGACAGATCTGTGATAGTAACAGAGGAAAAAGCAAAATATTCCAAAAATTTTAATTTCTTGATTTACGCAAAGTACTCGTAGAGACGTTCTGTTGCTACTCAAATGAAAGATCTATGATAGTAATAGAGTAAAATTGAAAAAATTCCGAAAATTTTGATTTTTCGATTTACGCAATGTGCTCGTAGAGACGTTTTGTTGTTACTCAAATGACAGATCTGTCATAGTAACAGAGGAAAAAGAGAAAAATTCCGAAAATTTTAATTTCTTGAATTACGCAAAGTACTCGTAGAGACGTTTTGTTGTTACTCAAATGACAGATCTGTGATAGTAACAGAGGAAAAAGCAAAATATTCCAAAAATTTTAATTTCTTGATTTACGCAAAGTACTCGTAGAGACGTTCTGTTGCTACTCAAATGAAAGATCTGTGATAGTAATAGAGTAAAATGGAAAAAATTCCGAAAAATTTGATTTTTCGATTTACGCAAAGTGCTTGTAGAGACGTTTTGTTGTTACTCAAATGACAGATCTGTCATAGTAACAGGGGAAAAAGAGAAAAATTCCTAAAATTTTGATTTCTTGACTTACGCAAAGTGCTCGTAGAGACGTTTGGTTGCTACTCAAATGAAAGATCTGTGATAGTAATAGAGTAAAATGGAAAAAATTCCGAAAATTTTAATTTCTTGATTTACGCAAAGTACTCATAGAGACGTTTTGGTGGTACTCAAATGACAGATCTGTGATAGTAATAGAGTAAAATGGAAAAAATTCCGAAAATTTTGATTTTTCGATTTACGCAAAGTGCTCGTAGAGACGTTTTGTTGTTACTCAAATGACAGATCTGTCATAGTAACAGAGGAAAAAGAGAAAAATTCCAAAAATTTTGATTTCTTGACTTACGCAAAGTGCTCGTAGAGACGTTTGGTTGCTACTCAAATGAAAGATCTGTGATAGTAATAGAGTAAAATGGAAAAAAATCCGAAAATTTTAATTTCTTGATTTACGCAAACTACTCATAGAGACGTTCTGTTGGTACTCAAATGACAGATCTGTGATAGTAACAGAGGAAAAAGCAAAATATTCCGAAAATTTTAATTTCTTGATTTACGCAAAGTACTCGTAGAGACGTTTTGTTGTTACTCAAATGACAGATCTGTGATAGTAACAGAGGAAAAAGCAAAATATTCCAAAAATTTTAATTTCTTGATTTACGCAAAGTACTCGTAGAGACGTTCTGTTGCTACTCAAATGAAAGATCTGTGATAGTAATAGAGTAAAATGGAAAAAATTCCGAAAATTTTGATTTTTCGATTTACGGAAAGTGCTCGTAGAGACGTTTTGTTGTTACTCAAATGACAGATCTGTCATAGTAACAGGAAAAAAGAAAAATTCCTAAAATTTTGATTTCTTGACTTACGCAAAGTGCTCGTAGAGACGTTTGGTTGCTACTCAAATGAAAGATCTGTGATAGTAATAGAGTAACATGGAAAAAATTCCGAAAATTTTAATTTCTTGATTTACGCAAAGTACTCATAGAGACGTTTTCGTGGTACTCAAATGACAGATCTGTGATAGTAACAGAGGAAAAAGCAAAATATTCCGAAAATTTTAATTTCTCAATTTACGCAAAGTGCTCGTAGAGACGTTTTGTTGTTACTCAAATGACAGATCTGTGATAGTAACAGAGGAAAAAGCAAAATATTCCGAAAATTTTAATTTCTTGATATACGCAAAGTACTCGTAGAGGCGTTTTGTTGTTACTCAAATGACAGATCTGTGATAGTAACAGAGGAAAAAGCAAAATATTCCGAAAATTTTAATTTCTTGATATACGCAAAGTACTCGTAGAAACGTTTTGTTGTTACTCAAATGACAGATCTGTGATAGTAACAGAGGAAAAAGCAAAATATTCCAAAAATTTTAATTTCTTGATTTACGCAAAGTACTCGTAGAGACGTTCTGTTGCTACTCAAATGAAAGATCTGTGATAGTAATAGAGTAAAATGGAAAAAATTCCGAAAATTTTGATTTTTCGATTTACGCAAAGTGCTCGTAGAGACGTTTTGTTGTTACTCAAATGACAGATCTGTCATAGTAACAGGGGAAAAAGAGAAAAATTCCTAAAATTTTGATTTCTTGACTTACGCAAAGTGCTCGTAGAGACGTTTGGTTGCTACTCAAATGAAAGATCTGTGATAGTAATAGAGTAAAATGGAAAAAATTCCGAAAATTTTAATTTCTTGATTTACGCAAAGTACTCATAGAGACGTTTTGGTGGTACTCAAATGACAGATCTGTGATAGTAATAGAGTAAAATGGAAAAATTCCGAAAATTTTGATTTTTCGATTTACGCAAAGTGCTCGTAGAGACGTTTTGTTGTTACTCAAATGACAGATCTGTCATAGTAACAGAGGAAAAAGAGAAAAATTCCTAAAATTTTGATTTCTTGACTTACGCAAAGTGCTCGTAGAGACGTTTGGTTGCTACTCAAATGAAAGATCTGTGATAGTAATAGAGTAAAATGGAAAAAAATCCGAAAATTTTAATTACTTGATTTACGCAAACTACTCATAGAGACGTTCTGTTGGTACTCAAATGACAGATCTGTGATAGTAACAGAGGAAAAAGCAAAATATTCCGAAAATTTTAATTTCTTGATTTACGCAAAGTACTCGTAGAGACGTTTTGTTGTTACTCAAATGACAGATCTGTGATAGTAACAGAGGAAAAAGCAAAATATTCCAAAAATTTTAATTTCTTGATTTACGCAAAGTACTCGTAGAGACGTTCTGTTGCTACTCAAATGAAAGATCTGTGATAGTAATAGAGTAAAATGGAAAAAATTCCGAAAATTTTGATTTTTCGATTTACGCAAAGTGCTCGTAGAGACGTTTTGTTGTTACTCAAATGACAGATCTGTCATAGTAACAGGGGAAAAAGAGAAAAATTCCTAAAATTTTGATTTCTTGACTTACGCAAAGTGCTCGTAGAGACGTTTGGTTGCTACTCAAATGAAAGATCTGTGATAGTAATAGAGTAAAATGGAAAAAATTCCGAAAATTTTAATTTCTTGATTTACGCAAAGTACTCATAGAGACGTTTTGGTGGTACTCAAATGACAGATCTGTGATAGTAATAGAGTAAAATGGAAAAAATTCCGAAAATTTTGATTTTTCGATTTACGCAAAGTGCTCGTAGAGACGTTTTGTTGTTACTCAAATGACAGATCTGTCATAGTAACAGAGGAAAAAGAGAAAAATTCCTAAAATTTTGATTTCTTGACTTACGCAAAGTGCTCGTAGAGACGTTTGGTTGCTACTCAAATGAAAGATCTGTGATAGTAATAGAGTAAAATGGAAAAAAATCCGAAAATTTTAATTTCTTGATTTACGCAAACTACTCATAGAGACGTTCTGTTGGTACTCAAATGACAGATCTGTGATAGTAACAGAGGAAAAAGCAAAATATTCCGAAAATTTTAATTTCTTGATTTACGCAAAGTACTCGTAGAGACGTTTTGTTGTTACTCAAATGACAGATCTGTGATAGTAACAGAGGAAAAAGCAAAATATTCCAAAAATTTTAATTTCTTGATTTACGCAAAGTACTCGTAGAGACGTTCTGTTGCTACTCAAATGAAAGATCTGTGATAGTAATAGAGTAAAATGGAAAAAATTCCGAAAATTTTGATTTTTCGATTTACGCAAAGTGCTCGTAGAGACGTTTTGTTGTTACTCAAATGACAGATCTGTCATAGTAACAGAGGAAAAAAGAAAAATTCCTAAAATTTTGATTTCTTGACTTACGCAAAATGCTCGTAGAGACGTTTGGTTGCTACTCAAATGAAAGATCTGTGATAGTAATAGAGTAACATGGAAAAAATTCCGAAAATTTTAATTTCTTGATTTACGCAAAGTACTCATAGAGACGTTTTGGTGGTACTCAAATGACAGATCTGTGATAGTAACAGAGGAAAAAGCAAAATATTACGAAAATTTTAATTTCTCAATTTACGCAAAGTGCTCGTAGAGACGTTTTGTTGTTACTCAAATGACAGATCTGTCATAGTAACAGGGGAAAAAGAGAAAAATTCCTAAAATTTTGATTTCTTGACTTACGCAAAGTGCTCGTAGAGACGTTTGGTTGCTACTCAAATGAAAGATCTGTGATAGTAATAGAGTAAAATGGAAAAAATTTCGAAAATTTTAATTTCTTGATTTACGCAAAGTACTCATAGAGACGTTTTGGTGGTACTCAAATGACAGATCTGTGATTGTAATAGAGTAAAATGGAAAAAATTCCGAAAATTTTGATTTTTCGATTTACGCAAAGTGCTCGTAGAGACGTTTTGTTGTTACTCAAATGACAGATCTGTCATAGTAACAGAGGAAAAAGAGAAAAATTCCAAAAATTTTGATTTCTTGACTTACGCAAAGTGCTCGTAGAGACGTTTGGTTGCTACTCAAATGAAAGATCTGTGATAGTAATAGAGTAAAATGGAAAAAAATCCGAAAATTTTAATTTCTTGATTTACGCAAACTACTCATAGAGTCGTTCTGTTGGTACTCAAATGACAGATCTGTGATAGTAACAGAGGAAAAAGCAAAATATTCCGAAAATTTTAATTTCTTGATTTACGCAAAGTACTCGTAGAGACGTTTTGTTGTTACTCAAATGACAGATCTGTGATAGTAACAGAGGAAAAAGCAAAATATTCCAAAAATTTTAATTTCTTGATTTACGCAAAGTACTCGTAGAGACGTTCTGTTGCTACTCAAATGAAAGATCTGTGATAGTAATAGAGTAAAATGGAAAAAATTCCGAAAATTTTGATTTTTCGATTTACGCAAAGTGCTCGTAAGGGCCTTTTTGTTGTTACTCAAATGACAGATCTGTCATAGTAACAGGAAAAAAGAAAAATTCCTAAAATTTTGATTTCTTGACTTACGCAAAGTGCTCGTAGAGACGTTTGGTTGCTACTAAAATAAAAGATCTGTGATAGTAATAGAGTAACATGGAAAAAATTCCGAAAATTTTAATTTCTTGATTTACGCAAAGTGCTCATAGAGACGTTTTCGTGGTACTCAAATGACAGATCTGTGATAGTAACAGAGGAAAAAGCAAAATATTCCGAAAATTTTAATTTCTCAATTTACGCAAAGTGCTCGTAGAGACGTTTTGTTGTTACTCAAATGACAGATCTGTGATAGTAACAGAGGAAAAAGCAAAATATTCCGAAAATTTTAATTTCTTGATATACGCAAAGTACTCGTAGAGGCGTTTTGTTGTTACTCAAATGACAGATCTGTTATTGTAACAGAGGAAAAAGCAAAATATTCCGAAAATTTTAATTTCTTGATATACGCAAAGTACTCGTAGAAACGTTTTGTTGTTACTCAAATGACAGATCTGTGATAGTAACAGAGGAAAAAGCAAAATATTCCAAAAATTTTAATTTCTTGATTTACGCAAAGTACTCGTAGAGACGTTTGGTTGCTACTCAAATGAAAGATCTGTGATAGTAATAGAGTAAAATGGAAAAAATTCCGAAAATTTTAATTTCTTGATTTACGCAAAGTACTCATAGAGACGTTTTGGTGGTACTCAAATGACAGATCTGTGATAGTAATAGAGTAAAATGGAAAAAATTCCGAAAATTTTGATTTTTCGATTTACGCAAAGTGCTCGTAGAGACGGTTTGTTGTTACTCAAATGACAGATCTGTCATAGTAACAGAGGAAAAAGAGAAAAATTCCTAAAATTTTGATTTCTTGACTTACGCAAAGTGCTCGTAGAGACGTTTGGTTGCTACTCAAATGAAAGATCTGTGATAGTAATAGAGTAAAATGGAAAAAAATCCGAAAATTTTAATTTCTTGATTTACGCAAACTACTCATAGAGACGTTCTGTTGGTACTCAAATGACAGATCTGTGATAGTAACAGAGGAAAAAGCAAAATATTCCGAAAATTTTAATTTCTTGATTTACGCAAAGTGCTCGTAGAGACGTTTTGTTGTTACTCAAATGACAGATCTGTCATAGTAACAGAGGAAAAAAGAAAAATTCCTAAAATTTTGATTTCTTGACTTACGCAAAGTGCTCGTAGAGACGTTTGGTTGCTACTCAAATGAAAGATCTGTGATAGTAATAGAGTAACATGGAAAAAATTCCGAAAATTTTAATTTCTTGATTTACGCAAAGTACTCATAGAGACGTTTTGGTGGTACTCAAATGACAGATCTGTGATAGTAACAGAGGAAAAAGCAAAATATTCCGAAAATTTTAATTTCTCAATTTACGCAAAGTGCTCGTAGAGACGTTTTGTTGTTACTCAAATGACAGATCTGTGATAGTAACAGAGGAAAAAGCAAAATATTCCGAAAATTTTAATTTCTTGATATACGCAAAGTACTCGTAGAGGCGTTTTGTTGTTACTCAAATGACAGATCTGTGATAGTAACAGAGGAAAAAGCAAAATATTCCGAAAATTTTAATTTCTTGATATACGCAAAGTACTCGTAGAAACGTTTTGTTGTTACTCAAATGACAGATCTGTGATAGTAATAGAGTAAAATGGAAAAAATTCCGAAAATTTTGATTTTTCGATTTACGCAAAGTGCTCGTAGAGACGTTTTGTTGTTACTCAAATGACAGATCTGTCATAGTAACAGGAAAAAAGAAAAATTCCTAAAATTTTGATTTCTTGACTTACGCAAAGTGCTCGTAGAGACGTTTGGTTGCTACTCAAATAAAAGATCTGTGATAGTAATAGAGTAACATGGAAAAAATTCCGAAAATTTTAATTTCTTGATTTACGCAAAGTACTCATAGAGACGTTTTCGTGGTACTCAAATGACAGATCTGTGATAGTAACAGAGGAAAAAGCAAAATATTCCGAAAATTTTAATTTCTCAATTTACGCAAAGTGCTCGTATAGACGTTTTGTTGTTACTCAAATGACAGATCTGTGATAGTAACAGAGGAAAAAGCAAAATATTCCGAAAATTTTAATTTCTTGATATACGCAAAGTACTCGTAGAGGCGTTTTGTTGTTACTCAAATGACAGATCTGTGATAGTAACAGAGGAAAAAGCAAAATATTCCGAAAATTTTAATTTCTTGATATACGCAAAGTACTCGTAGAAACGTTTTGTTGTTACTCAAATGACAGATCTGTGATAGTAACAGAGGAAAAAGCAAAATATTCCAAAAATTTTAATTTCTTGATTTACGCAAAGTACTCGTAGAGACGTTCTGTTGCTACTCAAATGAAAGATCTGTGATAGTAATAGAGTAAAATGGAAAAAATTCCGAAAATTTTGATTTTTCGATTTACGCAAAGTGCTCGTGGAGACGTTTTGTTGTTACTCAAATGACAGATCTGTCATAGTAACAGGGGAAAAAGAGAAAAATTCCTAAAATTTTGATTTCTTGACTTACGCAAAGTGCTCGTAGAGACGTTTGGTTGCTACTCAAATGAAAGATCTGTGATAGTAATAGAGTAAAATGGAAAAAATTCCGAAAATTTTAATTTCTTGATTTACGCAAAGTACTCATAGAGACGTTTTGGTGGTACTCAAATGACAGATCTGTGATAGTAATAGAGTAAAATGGAAAAAATTCCGAAAATTTTGATTTTTCGATTTACGCAAAGTACTCGTAGAGACGTTTTGTTGTTACTCAAATGACAGATCTGTGATAGTAACAGAGGAAAAAGCAAAATATTCCAAAAATTTTAATTTCTTGATTTACGCAAAGTACTCGTAGAGACGTTCTGTTGCTACTCAAATGAAAGATCTGTGATAGTAATAGAGTAAAATGGAAAAAATTCCGAAAATTTTGATTTTTCGATTTACGCAAAGTGCTCGTAGAGACGTTTTGTTGTTACTCAAATGACAGATCTGTCATAGTAACAGAGGAAAAAAGAAAAATTCCTAAAATTTTGATTTCTTGACTTACGCAAAGTGCTCGTAGAGACGTTTGGTTGCTACTCAAATGAAAGATCTGTGATAGTAATAGAGTAACATGGAAAAAATTCCGAAAATTTTAATTTCTTGATTTACGCAAAGTACTCATAGAGACGTTTTGGTGGTACTCAAATGACAGATCTGTGATAGTAACAGAGGAAAAAGCAAAATATTCCGAAAATTTTAATTTCTCAATTTACGCAAAGTGCTCGTAGAGACGTTTTGTTGTTACTCAAATGACAGATCTGTCATAGTAACAGGGGAAAAAGAGAAAAATTCCTAAAATTTTGATTTCTTGACTTACGCAAAGTGCTCGTAGAGACGTTTGGTTGCTACTCAAATGAAAGATCTGTGATAGTAATAGAGTAAAATGGAAAAAATTCCGAAAATTTTAATTTCTTGATTTACGCAAAGTACTCATAGAGACGTTTTGGTGGTACTCAAATGACAGATCTGTGATAGTAATAGAGTAAAATGGAAAAAATTCCGAAAATTTTGATTTTTCGATTTACGCAAAGTGCTCGTAGAGACGTTTTGTTGTTACTCAAATGACAGATCTGTCATAGTAACAGAGGAAAAAGAGAAAAATTCCTAAAATTTTGATTTCTTGACTTACGCAAAGTGCTCGTAGAGACGTTTGGTTGCTACTCAAATGAAAGATCTGTGATAGTAATACAGTAAAATGGAAAAAAAAACCGAAAATTTTAATTTCTTGATTTACGCAAACTACTCATAGAGACGTTCTGTTGGTACTCAAATGACAGTTCTGTGATAGTAACAGAGGAAAAAGCAAAATATTCCGAAAATTTTAATTTCTTGATTTACGCAAAGTACTCATAGAGACGTTTTGGTGGTACTCAAATGACAGATCTGTGATAGTAATAGAGTAAAATGGAAAAAATTCCGAAAATTTTGATTTTTCGATTTACGCAAAGTGCTCGTAGAGACGTTTTGTTGTTACTCAAATGACAGATCTGTCATAGTAACAGAGGAAAAAGAGAAAAATTCCTAAAATTTTGATTTCTTGACTTACGCAAAGTGCTCGTAGAGACGTTTGGTTGCTACTCAAATGAAAGATCTGTGATAGTAATAGAGTAAAATGGAAAAAAATCCGAAAATTTTAATTTCTTGATTTACGCAAACTACTCATAGAGACGTTCTGTTGGTACTCAAATGACAGATCTGTGATAGTAACAGAGGAAAAAGCAAAATATTCCGAAAATTTTAATTTCTTGATTTACGCAAAGTACTCGTAGAGACGTTTTGTTGTTACTCAAATGACAGATCTGTGATAGTAACAGAGGAAAAAGCAAAATATTCCAAAAATTTTAATTTCTTGATTTACGCAAAGTACTCGTAGAGACGTTCTGTTGCTACTCAAATGAAAGATCTGTGATAGTAATAGAGTAAAATGGAAAAAATTCCGAAAATTTTGATTTTTCGATTTACGCAAAGTGCTCGTAGAGACGTTTTGTTGTTACTCAAATGACAGATCTGTCATAGTAACAGAGGAAAAAAGAAAAATTCCTAAAATTTTGATTTCTTGACTTACGCAAAATGCTCGTAGAGACGTTTGGTTGCTACTCAAATGAAAGATCTGTGATAGTAATAGAGTAACATGGAAAAAATTCCGAAAATTTTAATTTCTTGATTTACGCAAAGTACTCATAGAGACGTTTTGGTGGTACTCAAATGACAGATCTGTGATAGTAACAGAGGAAAAAGCAAAATATTACGAAAATTTTAATTTCTCAATTTACGCAAAGTGCTCGTAGAGACTTTTTGTTGTTACTCAAATGACAGATCTGTCATAGTAACAGGGGAAAAAGAGAAAAATTCCTAAAATTTTGATTTCTTGACTTACGCAAAGTGCTCGTAGAGACGTTTGGTTGCTACTCAAATGAAAGATCTGTGATAGTAATAGAGTAAAATGGAAAAAATTTCGAAAATTTTAATTTCTTGATTTACGCAAAGTACTCATAGAGACGTTTTGGTGGTACTCAAATGACAGATCTGTGATAGTAATAGAGTAAAATGGAAAAAATTCCGAAAATTTTGATTTTTCGATTTACGCAAAGTGCTCGTAGAGACGTTTTGTTGTTACTCAAATGACAGATCTGTCATAGTAACAGAGGAAAAAGAGAAAAATTCCAAAAATTTTGATTTCTTGACTTACGCAAAGTGCTCGTAGAGACGTTTGGTTGCTACTCAAATGAAAGATCTGTGATAGTAATAGAGTAAAATGGAAAAAAATCCGAAAATTTTAATTTCTTGATTTACGCAAACTACTCATAGAGTCGTTCTGTTGGTACTCAAATGACAGATCTGTGATAGTAACAGAGGAAAAAGCAAAATATTCCGAAAATTTTAATTTCTTGATTTACGCAAAGTACTCGTAGAGACGTTTTGTTGTTACTCAAATGACAGATCTGTGATAGTAACAGAGGAAAAAGCAAAATATTCCAAAAATTTTAATTTCTTGATTTACGCAAAGTACTCGTAGAGACGTTCTGTTGCTACTCAAATGAAAGATCTGTGATAGTAATAGAGTAAAATGGAAAAAATTCCGAAAATTTTGATTTTTCGATTTACGCAAAGTGCTCGTAAGGGCCTTTTTGTTGTTACTCAAATGACAGATCTGTCATAGTAACAGGAAAAAAGAAAAATTCCTAAAATTTTGATTTCTTGACTTACGCAAAGTGCTCGTAGAGACGTTTGGTTGCTACTAAAATAAAAGATCTGTGATAGTAATAGAGTAACATGGAAAAAATTCCGAAAATTTTAATTTCTTGATTTACGCAAAGTGCTCATAGAGACGTTTTCGTGGTACTCAAATGACAGATCTGTGATAGTAACAGAGGAAAAAGCAAAATATTCCGAAAATTTTAATTTCTCAATTTACGCAAAGTGCTCGTAGAGACGTTTTGTTGTTACTCAAATGACAGATCTGTGATAGTAACAGAGGAAAAAGCAAAATATTCCGAAAATTTTAATTTCTTGATATACGCAAAGTACTCGTAGAGGCGTTTTGTTGTTACTCAAATGACAGATCTGTTATTGTAACAGAGGAAAAAGCAAAATATTCCGAAAATTTTAATTTCTTGATATACGCAAAGTACTCGTAGAAACGTTTTGTTGTTACTCAAATGACAGATCTGTGATAGTAACAGAGGAAAAAGCAAAATATTCCAAAAATTTTAATTTCTTGATTTACGCAAAGTACTCGTAGAGACGTTTGGTTGCTACTCAAATGAAAGATCTGTGATAGTAATAGAGTAAAATGGAAAAAATTCCGAAAATTTTAATTTCTTGATTTACGCAAAGTACTCATAGAGACGTTTTGGTGGTACTCAAATGACAGATCTGTGATAGTAATAGAGTAAAATGGAAAAAATTCCGAAAATTTTGATTTTTCGATTTACGCAAAGTGCTCGTAGAGACGGTTTGTTGTTACTCAAATGACAGATCTGTCATAGTAACAGAGGAAAAAGAGAAAAATTCCTAAAATTTTGATTTCTTGACTTACGCAAAGTGCTCGTAGAGACGTTTGGTTGCTACTCAAATGAAAGATCTGTGATAGTAATAGAGTAAAATGGAAAAAAATCCGAAAATTTTAATTTCTTGATTTACGCAAACTACTCATAGAGACGTTCTGTTGGTACTCAAATGACAGATCTGTGATAGTAACAGAGGAAAAAGCAAAATATTCCGAAAATTTTAATTTCTTGATTTACGCAAAGTGCTCGTAGAGACGTTTTGTTGTTACTCAAATGACAGATCTGTCATAGTAACAGAGGAAAAAAGAAAAATTCCTAAAATTTTGATTTCTTGACTTACGCAAAGTGCTCGTAGAGACGTTTGGTTGCTACTCAAATGAAAGATCTGTGATAGTAATAGAGTAACATGGAAAAAATTCCGAAAATTTTAATTTCTTGATTTACGCAAAGTACTCATAGAGACGTTTTGGTGGTACTCAAATGACAGATCTGTGATAGTAACAGAGGAAAAAGCAAAATATTCCGAAAATTTTAATTTCTCAATTTACGCAAAGTGCTCGTAGAGACGTTTTGTTGTTACTCAAATGACAGATCTGTGATAGTAACAGAGGAAAAAGCAAAATATTCCGAAAATTTTAATTTCTTGATATACGCAAAGTACTCGTAGAGGCGTTTTGTTGTTACTCAAATGACAGATCTGTGATAGTAACAGAGGAAAAAGCAAAATATTCCGAAAATTTTAATTTCTTGATATACGCAAAGTACTCGTAGAAACGTTTTGTTGTTACTCAAATGACAGATCTGTGATAGTAATAGAGTAAAATGGAAAAAATTCCGAAAATTTTGATTTTTCGATTTACGCAAAGTGCTCGTAGAGACGTTTTGTTGTTACTCAAATGACAGATCTGTCATAGTAACAGGAAAAAAGAAAAATTCCTAAAATTTTGATTTCTTGACTTACGCAAAGTGCTCGTAGAGACGTTTGGTTGCTACTCAAATAAAAGATCTGTGATAGTAATAGAGTAACATGGAAAAAATTCCGAAAATTTTAATTTCTTGATTTACGCAAAGTACTCATAGAGACGTTTTCGTGGTACTCAAATGACAGATCTGTGATAGTAACAGAGGAAAAAGCAAAATATTCCGAAAATTTTAATTTCTCAATTTACGCAAAGTGCTCGTATAGACGTTTTGTTGTTACTCAAATGACAGATCTGTGATAGTAACAGAGGAAAAAGCAAAATATTCCGAAAATTTTAATTTCTTGATATACGCAAAGTACTCGTAGAGGCGTTTTGTTGTTACTCAAATGACAGATCTGTGATAGTAACAGAGGAAAAAGCAAAATATTCCGAAAATTTTAATTTCTTGATATACGCAAAGTACTCGTAGAAACGTTTTGTTGTTACTCAAATGACAGATCTGTGATAGTAACAGAGGAAAAAGCAAAATATTCCAAAAATTTTAATTTCTTGATTTACGCAAAGTACTCGTAGAGACGTTCTGTTGCTACTCAAATGAAAGATCTGTGATAGTAATAGAGTAAAATGGAAAAAATTCCGAAAATTTTGATTTTTCGATTTACGCAAAGTGCTCGTGGAGACGTTTTGTTGTTACTCAAATGACAGATCTGTCATAGTAACAGGGGAAAAAGAGAAAAATTCCTAAAATTTTGATTTCTTGACTTACGCAAAGTGCTCGTAGAGACGTTTGGTTGCTACTCAAATGAAAGATCTGTGATAGTAATAGAGTAAAATGGAAAAAATTCCGAAAATTTTAATTTCTTGATTTACGCAAAGTACTCATAGAGACGTTTTGGTGGTACTCAAATGACAGATCTGTGATAGTAATAGAGTAAAATGGAAAAAATTCCGAAAATTTTGATTTTTCGATTTACGCAAAGTACTCGTAGAGACGTTTTGTTGTTACTCAAATGACAGATCTGTGATAGTAACAGAGGAAAAAGCAAAATATTCCAAAAATTTTAATTTCTTGATTTACGCAAAGTACTCGTAGAGACGTTCTGTTGCTACTCAAATGAAAGATCTGTGATAGTAATAGAGTAAAATGGAAAAAATTCCGAAAATTTTGATTTTTCGATTTACGCAAAGTGCTCGTAGAGACGTTTTGTTGTTACTCAAATGACAGATCTGTCATAGTAACAGAGGAAAAAAGAAAAATTCCTAAAATTTTGATTTCTTGACTTACGCAAAGTGCTCGTAGAGACGTTTGGTTGCTACTCAAATGAAAGATCTGTGATAGTAATAGAGTAACATGGAAAAAATTCCGAAAATTTTAATTTCTTGATTTACGCAAAGTACTCATAGAGACGTTTTGGTGGTACTCAAATGACAGATCTGTGATAGTAACAGAGGAAAAAGCAAAATATTCCGAAAATTTTAATTTCTCAATTTACGCAAAGTGCTCGTAGAGACGTTTTGTTGTTACTCAAATGACAGATCTGTCATAGTAACAGGGGAAAAAGAGAAAAATTCCTAAAATTTTGATTTCTTGACTTACGCAAAGTGCTCGTAGAGACGTTTGGTTGCTACTCAAATGAAAAATCTGTGATAGTAATAGAGTAAAATGGAAAAAATTCCGAAAATTTTAATTTCTTGATTTACGCAAAGTACTCATAGAGACGTTTTGGTGGTACTCAAATGACAGATCTGTGATAGTAATAGAGTAAAATGGAAAAAATTCCGAAAATTTTGATTTTTCGATTTACGCAAAGTGCTCGTAGAGACGTTTTGTTGTTACTCAAATGACAGATCTGTCATAGTAACAGAGGAAAAAGAGAAAAATTCCTAAAATTTTGATTTCTTGACTTACGCAAAGTGCTCGTAGAGACGTTTGGTTGCTACTCAAATGAAAGATCTGTGATAGTAATACAGTAAAATGGAAAAAAAAACCGAAAATTTTAATTTCTTGATTTACGCAAACTACTCATAGAGACGTTCTGTTGGTACTCAAATGACAGTTCTGTGATAGTAACAGAGGAAAAAGCAAAATATTCCGAAAATTTTAATTTCTTGATTTACGCAAAGTACTCGTAGAGACGTTTTGTTGTTACTCAAATGACAGATCTGTGATAGTAACAGAGGAAAAAGCAAAATATTCCAAAAATTTTAATTTCTTGATTTACGCAAAGTACTCGTAGAGACGTTCTGTTGCTACTCAAATGATAGATCTGTGATAGTAATAGAGTAAAATGGAAAAAATTCCGAAAATTTTGATTTTTCGATTTACGCAAAGTGCTCGTAGAGACGTTTTGTTGTTACTCAAATGACAGATCTGTCATAGTAACAGGAAAAAAGAAAAATTCCTAAAATTTTGATTTCTTGACTTACGCAAAGTGCTCGTAGAGACGTTTGGTTGCTACTCAAATAAAAGATCTGTGATAGTAATAGAGTAACATGGAAAAAAATCCGAAAATTTTAATTTCTTGATTTACGCAAAGTACTCATAGAGACGTTTTCGTGGTACTCAAATGACAGATCTGTGATAGTAACAGAGGAAAAAGCAAAATATTCCGAAAATTTTAATTTCTCAATTTACGCAAAGTGCTCGTAGAGACGTTTTGTTGTTACTCAAATGACAGATCTGTGATAGTAACAGAGGAAAAAGCAAAATATTCCGAAAATTTTAATTTCTTGATATACGCAAAGTACTCGTAGAGGCGTTTTGTTGTTACTCAAATGACAGATCTGTGATAGTAACAGAGGAAAAAGCAAAATATTCCGAAAATTTTAATTTCTTGATATACGCAAAGTACTCGTAGAAACGTTTTGTTGTTACTCAAATGACAGATCTGTCATAGTAACAGGGGAAAAAGAGAAAAATTCCTAAAATTTTGATTTCTTGACTTACGCAAAGTGCTCGTAGAGACGTTTGGTTGCTACTCAAATGAAAGATCTGTGATAGTAATAGAGTAACATGGAAAAAATTCCGAAAATTTTAATTTCTTGATTTACGCAAAGTACTCATAGAGACGTTTTGGTGGTACTCAAATGACAGATCTGTGATAGTAACAGAGGAAAAAGCAAAATATTTCGAAAATTTTAATTTCTCAATTTACGCAAAGTGCTCGTAGAGACGTTTTGTTGTTACTCAAATGACAGATCTGTCATAGTAACAGGGGAAAAAGAGAAAAATTCCTAAAATTTTGATTTCTTGACTTACGCAAAGTGCTCGTAGAGACGTTTGGTTGCTACTCAAATGAAAGATCTGTGATAGTAATAGAGTAAAATGGAAAAAATTCCGAAAATTTTAATTTCTTGATTTACGCAAAGTACTCATAGAGACGTTTTGGTGGTACTCAAATGACAGATCTGTGATAGTAATAGAGTAAAATGGAAAAAATTCCGAAAATTTTGATTTTTCGATTTACGCAAAGTGCTCGTAGAGACGTTTTGTTGTTACTCAAATGACAGATCTGTCATAGTAACAGAGGAAAAAGAGAAAAATTCCAAAAATTTTGATTTCTTGACTTACGCAAAGTGCTCGTAGAGACGTTTGGTTGCTACTCAAATGAAAGATCTGTGATAGTAATAGAGTAAAATGGAAAAAAATCCGAAAATTTTAATTTCTTGATTTACGCAAACTACTCATAGAGTCGTTCTGTTGGTACTCAAATGACAGATCTGTGATAGTAACAGAGGAAAAAGCAAAATATTCCGAAAATTTTAATTTCTTGATTTACGCAAAGTACTCGTAGAGACGTTTTGTTGTTACTCAAATGACAGATCTGTGATAGTAACAGAGGAAAAAGCAAAATATTCCAAAAATTTTAATTTCTTGATTTACGCAAAGTACTCGTAGAGACGTTCTGTTGCTACTCAAATGAAAGATCTGTGATAGTAATAGAGTAAAATGGAAAAAATTCCGAAAATTTTGATTTTTCGATTTACGCAAAGTGCTCGTAAGGGCCTTTTTGTTGTTACTCAAATGACAGATCTGTCATAGTAACAGGAAAAAAGAAAAATTCCTAAAATTTTGATTTCTTGACTTACGCAAAGTGCTCGTAGAGACGTTTGGTTGCTACTCAAATAAAAGATCTGTGATAGTAATAGAGTAACATGGAAAAAATTCCGAAAATTTTAATTTCTTGATTTACGCAAAGTACTCATAGAGACGTTTTCGTGGTACTCAAATGACAGATCTGTGATAGTAACAGAGGAAAAAGCAAAATATTCCGAAAATTTTAATTTCTCAATTTACGCAAAGTGCTCGTAGAGACGTTTTGTTGTTACTCAAATGACAGATCTGTGATAGTAACAGAGGAAAAAGCAAAATATTCCGAAAATTTTAATTTCTTGATATACGCAAAGTACTCGTAGAGGCGTTTTGTTGTTACTCAAATGACAGATCTGTTATTGTAACAGAGGAAAAAGCAAAATATTCCGAAAATTTTAATTTCTTGATATACGCAAAGTACTCGTAGAAACGTTTTGTTGTTACTCAAATGACAGATCTGTGATAGTAACAGAGGAAAAAGCAAAATATTCCAAAAATTTTAATTTCTTGATTTACGCAAAGTACTCGTAGAGACGTTCTGTTGCTACTCAAATGAAAGATCTGTGATAGTAATAGAGTAAAATAGAAAAAATTCCGAAAATTTTGATTTTTCGATTTACGCAAAGTGCTCGTAGAGACGTTTTGTTGTTACTCAAATGACAGATCTGTCATAGTAACAGGGGAAAAAGAGAAAAATTCCTAAAATTTTGATTTCTTGACTTACGCAAAGTGCTCGTAGAGACGTTTGGTTGCTACTCAAATGAAAGATCTGTGATAGTAATAGAGTAAAATGGAAAAAATTCCGAAAATTTTAATTTCTTGATTTACGCAAAGTACTCATAGAGACGTTTTGGTGGTACTCAAATGACAGATCTGTGATAGTAATAGAGTAAAATGGAAAAAATTCCGAAAATTTTGATTTTTCGATTTACGCAAAGTGCTCGTAGAGACGGTTTGTTGTTACTCAAATGACAGATCTGTCATAGTAACAGAGGAAAAAGAGAAAAATTCCTAAAATTTTGATTTCTTGACTTACGCAAAGTGCTCGTAGAGACGTTTGGTTGCTACTCAAATGAAAGATCTGTGATAGTAATAGAGTAAAATGGAAAAAAATCCGAAAATTTTAATTTCTTGATTTACGCAAACTACTCATAGAGACGTTCTGTTGGTACTCAAATGACAGATCTGTGATAGTAACAGAGGAAAAAGCAAAATATTCCGAAAATTTTAATTTCTTGATTTACGCAAAGTGCTCGTAGAGACGTTTTGTTGTTACTCAAATGACAGATCTGTCATAGTAACAGAGGAAAAAAGAAAAATTCCTAAAATTTTGATTTCTTGACTTACGCAAAGTGCTCGTAGAGACGTTTGGTTGCTACTCAAATGAAAGATCTGTGATAGTAATAGAGTAACATGGAAAAAATTCCGAAAATTTTAATTTCTTGATTTACGCAAAGTACTCATAGAGACGTTTTGGTGGTACTCAAATGACAGATCTGTGATAGTAACAGAGGAAAAAGCAAAATATTCCGAAAATTTTAATTTCTCAATTTACGCAAAGTGCTCGTAGAGACGTTTTGTTGTTACTCAAATGACAGATCAGTCATAGTAACAGGGGAAAAAGAGAAAAATTCCTAAAATTTTGATTTCTTGACTTACGCAAAGTGCTCGTAGAGACGTTTGGTTGCTACTCAAATGAAAGATCTGTGATAGTAATAGAGTAAAATGGAAAAAATTCCGAAAATTTTAATTTCTTGATTTACGCAAAGTACTCATAGAGACGTTTTGGTGGTACTCAAATGACAGATCTGTGATAGTAATAGAGTATAATGGAAAAAATTCCGAAAATTTTGATTTTTCGATTTACGCAAAGTGCTCGTAGAGACGTTTTGTTGTTACTCAAATGACAGATCTGTCATAGTAACAGAGGAAAAAGAGAAAAATTCCAAAAATTTTGATTTCTTGACTTACGCAAAGTGCTCGTAGAGACGTTTGGTTGCTACTCAAATGAAAGATCTGTGATAGTAATAGAGTAAAATGGAAAAAAATCCGAAAATTTTAATTTCTTGATTTACGCAAACTACTCATAGAGTCGTTCTGTTGGTACTCAAATGACAGATCTGTGATAGTAACAGAGGAAAAAGCAAAATATTCCGAAAATTTTAATTTCTTGATTTACGCAAAGTACTCGTAGAGACGTTTTGTTGTTACTCAAATGACAGATCTGTGATAGTAACAGAGGAAAAAGCAAAATATTCCAAAAATTTTAATTTCTTGATTTACGCAAAGTACTCGTAGAGACGTTCTGTTGCTACTCAAATGAAAGATCTGTGATAGTAATAGAGTAAAATGGAAAAAATTCCGAAAATTTTGATTTTTCGATTTACGCAAAGTGCTCGTAAGGGCCTTTTTGTTGTTACTCAAATGACAGATCTGTCATAGTAACAGGAAAAAAGAAAAATTCCTAAAATTTTGATTTCTTGACTTACGCAAAGTGCTCGTAGAGACGTTTGGTTGCTACTCAAATAAAAGATCTGTGATAGTAATAGAGTAACATGGAAAAAATTCCGAAAATTTTAATTTCTTGATTTACGCAAAGTACTCATAGAGACGTTTTCGTGGTACTCAAATGACAGATCTGTGATAGTAACAGAGGAAAAAGCAAAATATTCCGAAAATTTTAATTTCTCAATTTACGCAAAGTGCTCGTAGAGACGTTTTGTTGTTACTCAAATGACAGATCTGTGATAGTAACAGAGGAAAAAGCAAAATATTCCGAAAATTTTAATTTCTTGATATACGCAAAGTACTCGTAGAGGCGTTTTGTTGTTACTCAAATGACAGATCTGTGATAGTAACAGAGGAAAAAGCAAAATATTCCGAAAATTTTAATTTCTTGATATATGCAAAGTACTCGTAGAAACGTTTTGTTGTTACTCAAATGACAGATCTGTGATAGTAACAGAGGAAAAAGCAAAATATTCAAAAAATTTTAATTTCTTGATTTACGCAAAGTACTCGTAGAGACGTTCTGTTGCTACTCAAATGAAAGATCTGTGATAGTAATAGAGTAAAATAGAAAAAATTCCGAAAATTTTGATTTTTCGATTTACGCAAAGTGCTCGTAGAGACGTTTTGTTGTTACTCAAATGACAGATCTGTCATAGTAACAGGGGAAAAAGAGAAAAATTCCTAAAATTTTGATTTCTTGACTTACGCAAAGTGCTCGTAGAGACGTTTGGTTGCTACTCAAATGAAAGATCTGTGATAGTAATAGAGTAAAATGGAAAAAATTCCGATAATTTTAATTTCTTGATTTACGCAAAGTACTCATAGAGACGTTTTGGTGGTACTCAAATGACAGATATGTGATAGTAACAGAGGAAAAAGCAAAATATTCCGAAAATTTTAATTTCTTGATATACGCAAAGTACTCGTAGAGGCGTTTTGTTGTTACTCAAATGACAGATCTGTGATAGTAACAGAGGAAAAAGCAAAATATTCCGAAAATTTTAATTTCTTGATTTACGCAAAGTACTCGTAGAGACGTTCTGTTGCTACTCAAATGAAAGATCTGTGATAGTAATAGAGTAAAATAGAAAAAATTCCGAAAATTTTAATTTCTTGATTTACGCAAAGTACTCATAGAGACGTTTTGGTGGTACTCAAATGACAGATCTGTGATAGTAACAGAGGAAAAAGCAAAATATTCCGAAAATTTTAATTTCTCAATTTACGCAAAGTGCTCGTAGAGACGTTTTGTTGTTACTCAAATGACAGATCTGTCATAGTAACAGGGGAAAAAGAGAAAAATTCCTAAAATTTTGTTTTCTTGACTTACGCAAAGTGCTCGTAGAGACGTTTGGTTGCTACTCAAATGAAAGATCTGTGATAGTAATAGAGTAAAATGGAAAAAATTCCGAAAATTTTAATTTCTTGATTTACGCAAAGTACTCATAGAGACGTTTTGGTGGTACTCAAATGACAGATCTGTGATAGTAATAGAGTAAAATGGAAAAAATTCCGAAAATTTTGATTTTTCGATTTACGCAAAGTGCTCGTAGAGACGTTTTGTTGTTACTCAAATGACAGATCTGTCATAGTAACAGAGGAAAAAGAGAAAAATTCCAAAAATTTTGATTTCTTGACTTACGCAAAGTGCTCGTAGAGACGTTTGGTTGCTACTCAAATGAAAGATCTGTGATAGTAATAGAGTAAAATGGAAAAAAATCCGAAAATTTTAATTTCTTGATTTACGCAAACTACTCATAGAGTCGTTCTGTTGGTACTCAAATGACAGATCTGTGATAGTAACAGAGGAAAAAGCAAAATATTCCGAAAATTTTAATTTCTTGATTTACGCAAAGTACTCGTAGAGACGTTTTGTTGTTACTCAAATGACAGATCTGTGATAGTAACAGAGGAAAAAGCAAAATATTCCAAAAATTTTAATTTCTTGATTTACGCAAAGTACTCGTAAAGACGTTCTGTTGCTACTCAAATGAAAGATCTGTGATAGTAATAGAGTAAAATGGAAAAAATTCCGAAAATTTTGATTTTTCGATTTACGCAAAGTGCTCGTAAGGGCCTTTTTGTTGTTACTCAAATGACAGATCTGTCATAATAACAGGAAAAAAGAAAAATTCCTAAAATTTTGATTTCTTGACTTACGCAAAGTGCTCGTAGAGACGTTTGGTTGCTACTCAAATAAAAGATCTGTGATAGTAATAGAGTAACATGGAAAAAATTCCGAAAATTTTAATTTCTTGATTTACGCAAAGTACTCATAGAGACGTTTTCGTGGTACTCAAATGACAGATCTGTGATAGTAACAGAGGAAAAAGCAAAATATTCCGAAAATTTTAATTTCTCAATTTACGCAAAGTGCTCGTAGAGACGTTTTGTTGTTACTCAAATGACAGATCTGTGATAGTAACAGAGGAAAAAGCAAAATATTCCGAAAATTTTAATTTCTTGATATACGCAAAGTACTCGTAGAGGCGTTTTGTTGTTACTCAAATGACAGATCTGTGATAGTAACAGAGGAAAAAGCAAAATATTCCGAAAATTTTAATTTCTTGATATACGCAAAGTACTCGTAGAAACGTTTTGTTGTTACTCAAATGACAGATCTGTGATAGTAACAGAGGAAAAAGCAAAATATTCCAAAAATTTTAATTTCTTGATTTACGCAAAGTACTCGTAGAGACGTTCTGTTGCTACTCAAATGAAAGATCTGTGATAGTAATAGAGTAAAATAGAAAAAATTCCGAAAATTTTGATTTTTCGATTTACGCAAAGTGCTCGTAGAGACGTTTTGTTGTTACTCAAATGACAGATCTGTCATAGTAACAGGGGAAAAAGAGAAAAATTCCTAAAATTTTGATTTCTTGACTTACGCAAAGTGCTCGTAGAGACGTTTGGTTGCTACTCAAATGAAAGATCTGTGATAGTAATAGAGTAAAATGGAAAAAATTCCGAAAATTTTAATTTCTTGATTTACGCAAAGTACTCATAGAGACGTTTTGGTGGTACTCAAATGACAGATCTGTGATAGTAATAGAGTAAAATGGAAAAAATTCCGAAAATTTTGATTTTTCGATTTACGCAAAGTGCTCGTAGAGACGTTTTGTTGTTACTCAAATGACAGATCTGTCATAGTAACAGGGGAAAAAGAGAAAAATTCCTAAAATTTTGTTTTCTTGACTTACGCAAAGTGCTCGTAGAGACGTTTGGTTGCTACTCAAATGAAAGATCTGTGATAGTAATAGAGTAAAATGGAAAAAAATCCGAAAATTTTAATTTCTTGATTTACGCAAACTACTCATAGAGTCGTTCTGTTGGTACTCAAATGACAGATCTGTGATAGTAACAGAGGAAAAAGCAAAATATTCCGAAAATTTTAATTTCTTGATTTACGCAAAGTACTCGTAGAGACGTTTTGTTGTTACTCAAATGACAGATCTGTGATAGTAACAGAGGAAAAAGCAAAATATTCCAAAAATTTTAATTTCTTGATTTACGCAAAGTACTCGTAGAGACGTTCTGTTGCTACTCAAATGAAAGATCTGTGATAGTAATAGAGTAAAATGGAAAAAATTCCGAAAATTTTGATTTTTCGATTTACGCAAAGTGCTCGTAAGGGCCTTTTTGTTGTTACTCAAATGACAGATCTGTCATAGTAACAGGAAAAAAGAAAAATTCCTAAAATTTTGATTTCTTGACTTACGCAAAGTGCTCGTAGAGACGTTTGGTTGCTACTCAAATAAAAGATCTGTGATAGTAATAGAGTAACATGGAAAAAATTCCGAAAATTTTAATTTCTTGATTTACGCAAAGTACTCATAGAGACGTTTTCGTGGTACTCAAATGACAGATCTGTGATAGTAACAGAGGAAAAAGCAAAATATTCCGAAAATTTTAATTTCTCAATTTACGCAAAGTGCTCGTAGAGACGTTTTGTTGTTACTCAAATGACAGATCTGTGATAGTAACAGAGGAAAAAGCAAAATATTCCGAAAATTTTAATTTCTTGATATACGCAAAGTACTCGTAGAGGCGTTTTGTTGTTACTCAAATGACAGATCTGTGATAGTAACAGAGGAAAAAGCAAAATATTCCGAAAATTTTAATTTCTTGATATATGCAAAGTACTCGTAGAAACGTTTTGTTGTTACTCAAATGACAGATCTGTGATAGTAACAGAGGAAAAAGCAAAATATTCAAAAAATTTTAATTTCTTGATTTACGCAAAGTACTCGTAGAGACGTTCTGTTGCTACTCAAATGAAAGATCTGTGATAGTAATAGAGTAAAATAGAAAAAATTCCGAAAATTTTGATTTTTCGATTTACGCAAAGTGCTCGTAGAGACGTTTTGTTGTTACTCAAATGACAGATCTGTCATAGTAACAGGGGAAAAAGAGAAAAATTCCTAAAATTTTGATTTCTTGACTTACGCAAAGTGCTCGTAGAGACGTTTGGTTGCTACTCAAATGAAAGATCTGTGATAGTAATAGAGTAAAATGGAAAAAATTCCGAAAATTTTAATTTCTTGATTTACGCAAAGTACTCATAGAGACGTTTTGGTGGTACTCAAATGACAGATATGTGATAGTAACAGAGGAAAAAGCAAAATATTCCGAAAATTTTAATTTCTTGATATACGCAAAGTACTCGTAGAGGCGTTTTGTTGTTACTCAAATGACAGATCTGTGATAGTAACAGAGGAAAAAGCAAAATATTCCGAAAATTTTAATTTCTTGATTTACGCAAAGTACTCGTAGAGACGTTCTGTTGCTACTCAAATGAAAGATCTGTAATAGTAATAGAGTAAAATAGAAAAAATTCCGAAAATTTTAATTTCTTGATTTACGCAAAGTACTCATAGAGACGTTTTGGTGGTACTCAAATGACAGATCTGTGATAGTAACAGAGGAAAAAGCAAAATATTCCGAAAATTTTAATTTCTCAATTTACGCAAAGTGCTCGTAGAGACGTTTTGTTGTTACTCAAATGACAGATCTGTCATAGTAACAGGGGAAAAAGAGAAAAATTCCTAAAATTTTGTTTTCTTGACTTACGCAAAGTGCTCGTAGAGACGTTTGGTTGCTACTCAAATGAAAGATCTGTGATAGTAATAGAGTAAAATGGAAAAAATTCCGAAAATTTTAATTTCTTGATTTACGCAAAGTACTCATAGAGACGTTTTGGTGGTACTCAAATGACAGATCTGTGATAGTAATAGAGTAAAATGGAAAAAATTCCGAAAATTTTGATTTTTCGATTTACGCAAAGTGCTCGTAGAGACGTTTTGTTGTTACTCAAATGACAGATCTGTCATAGTAACAGAGGAAAAAGAGAAAAATTCCAAAAATTTTGATTTCTTGACTTACGCAAAGTGCTCGTAGAGACGTTTGGTTGCTACTCAAATGAAAGATCTGTGATAGTAATAGAGTAAAATGGAAAAAAATCCGAAAATTTTAATTTCTTGATTTACGCAAACTACTCATAGAGTCGTTCTGTTGGTACTCAAATGACAGATCTGTGATAGTAACAGAGGAAAAAGCAAAATATTCCGAAAATTTTAATTTCTTGATTTACGCAAAGTACTCGTAGAGACGTTTTGTTGTTACTCAAATGACAGATCTGTGATAGTAACAGAGGAAAAAGCAAAATATTCCAAAAATTTTAATTTCTTGATTTACGCAAAGTACTCGTAAAGACGTTCTGTTGCTACTCAAATGAAAGATCTGTGATAGTAATAGAGTAAAATGGAAAAAATTCCGAAAATTTTGATTTTTCGATTTACGCAAAGTGCTCGTAAGGGCCTTTTTGTTGTTACTCAAATGACAGATCTGTCATAGTAACAGGAAAAAAGAAAAATTCCTAAAATTTTGATTTCTTGACTTACGCAAAGTGCTCGTAGAGACGTTTGGTTGCTACTCAAATAAAAGATCTGTGATAGTAATAGAGTAACATGGAAAAAATTCCGAAAATTTTAATTTCTTGATTTACGCAAAGTACTCATAGAGACGTTTTCGTGGTACTCAAATGACAGATCTGTGATAGTAACAGAGGAAAAAGCAAAATATTCCGAAAATTTTAATTTCTCAATTTACGCAAAGTGCTCGTAGAGACGTTTTGTTGTTACTCAAATGACAGATCTGTGATAGTAACAGAGGAAAAAGCAAAATATTCCGAAAATTTTAATTTCTTGATATACGCAAAGTACTCGTAGAGGCGTTTTGTTGTTACTCAAATGACAGATCTGTGATAGTAACAGAGGAAAAAGCAAAATATTCCGAAAATTTTAATTTCTTGATATACGCAAAGTACTCGTAGAAACGTTTTGTTGTTACTCAAATGACAGATCTGTGATAGTAACAGAGGAAAAAGCAAAATATTCCAAAAATTTTAATTTCTTGATTTACGCAAAGTACTCGTAGAGACGTTCTGTTGCTACTCAAATGAAAGATCTGTGATAGTAATAGAGTAAAATAGAAAAAATTCCGAAAATTTTGATTTTTCGATTTACGCAAAGTGCTCGTAGAGACGTTTTGTTGTTACTCAAATGACAGATCTGTCATAGTAACAGGGGAAAAAGAGAAAAATTCCTAAAATTTTGATTTCTTGACTTACGCAAAGTGCTCGTAGAGACGTTTGGTTGCTACTCAAATGAAAGATCTGTGATAGTAATAGAGTAAAATGGAAAAAATTCCGAAAATTTTAATTTCTTGATTTACGCAAAGTACTCATAGAGACGTTTTGGTGGTACTCATATGACAGATCTGTGATAGTAATAGAGTAAAATGGAAAAAATTCCGAAAATTTTGATTTTTCGATTTACGCAAAGTGCTCGTAGAGACGTTTTGTTGTTACTCAAATGACAGATCTGTCATAGTAACAGAGGAAAAAGAGAAAAATTCCTAAAATTTTGATTTCTTGACTTACGCAAAGTGCTCGTAGAGACGTTTGGTTGCTACTCAAATGAAAGATCTGTGATAGTAATAGAGTAAAATGGAAAAAAATCCGAAAATTTTAATTTCTTGATTTACGCAAACTACTCATAGAGACGTTCTGTTGGTACTCAAATGACAGATCTGTGATAGTAACAGAGGAAAAAGCAAAATATTCCGAAAATTTTAATTTCTTGATTTACGCAAAGTACTCGTAGAGACGTTTTGTTGTTACTCAAATGACAGATCTGTGATAGTAACACAGGAAAAAGCAAAATATTCCAAAAATTTTAATTTCTTGATTTACGCAAAGTACTCGTAGAGACGTTCTGTTGCTACTCAAATGAAAGATCTGTGATAGTAATAGAGTAAAATGGAAAAAATTCCGAAAATTTTGATTTTTCGATTTACGCAAAGTGCTCGTAGAGACGTTTTGTTGTTACTCAAATGACAGATCTGTCATAGTAACAGAGGAAAAAAGAAAAATTCCTAAAATTTTGATTTCTTGACTTACGCAAAGTGCTCGTAGAGACGTTTGGTTGCTACTCAAATGAAAGATCTGTGATAGTAATAGAGTAACATGGAAAAAATTCCGAAAATTTTAATTTCTTGATTTACGCAAAGTACTCATAGAGACGTTTTGGTGGTACTCAAATGACAGATCTGTGATAGTAACAGAGGAAAAAGCAAAATATTCCGAAAATTTTAATTTCTCAATTTACGCAAAGTGCTCGTAGAGACGTTTTGTTGTTACTCAAATGACAGATCTGTGATAGTAACAGAGGAAAAAGCAAAATATTCCGAAAATTTTAATTTCTTGATATACGCAAAGTACTCGTAGAGGCGTTTTGTTGTTACTCAAATGACAGATCTGTGATAGTAACAGAGGAAAAAGCAAAATATTCCGAAAATTTTAATTTCTTGATATACGCAAAGTACTCGTAGAAACGTTTTGTTTTTACTCAAATGACAGATCTGTGATAGTAACAGAGGAAAAAGCAAAATATTCCAAAAATTTTAATTTCTTGATTTACGCAAAGTGGTCGTAGAGACGTTCTGTTGCTACTCAAATCAAAGATCCGTGATAGTAATAGAGTAAAATGGAAAAAATTCCGAAAATATTGATTTCTCGATTTACACAAAGTGCTCGTAGAGACAGACGTTTTGTTGTTACTCAAATGATAGATCTGTAATAGTAACAGAAGAAAAAGATAAAAATTCCTAAAATTTTGATTTCTTGACTTACGCAAAGTGCTCGTAGAGACGTTTTGTTGCTACTCAAATGAAAGATCTGTGATAGTAATAGAGTAAAATGGAGAAAATTCCGAAAATTTTAATTTCTTGAATTACGCAAAGTACTCATAGAGACGTTTTGTTGGTACTCAAATGACAGATCTGTGATAGTAACAGAGGAAAAAGCAGTATATTAAGAAAATGTTAACTTCTTGATATACGCAAAGTACTCATAGAGACGTTTTGTTGTTACTCAAATGACAGATCTGTCATAGTAACAGAGGAAAAAGAGAAAAATTCCTAAAATTTTGATTTCTTGACTTACGCAAAGTGCTCGTAGAGACGTTTTGTTGCTACTCAAATGAAAGATCTGTGATAGTAATAGAGTAAAATGGAAAAAATTCCGAAAATTTTAATTTCTTGATTTACGCAAAGTACTCGTAGAGACGTTTTGTTGGTACTCAAATGACAGATCTGTGATAGTAACAGAGGAAAAAGCAAAATATTCCGAAAATTTTAATTTCTTGATTTACGCAAAGTACTGGTAGAGGCGTTTTGTTGTTACTCAAATGACAGATCTGTGATAGTAACAGAGGAAAAAGCAAAATATTCCGAAAATTTTAATTTCTCAATTTACGCAAAGTGCTCGTAGAGACGTTTTGTTGTTACTCAAATGAAAGATCTGTGATAGTAATAGAGTAAAATGGAAAAAAATCCGAAAATTTTAATTTCTTGATTTACGCAAACTACTCGTAGAGACGTTTTGTTGGTACTCAAATGACAGATCTGTGATAGTAACAAAGGAAAACGCAAAATATTCCGAAAATTTTAATTTCTTGATTTACGCAAAGTACTCGTAGAGACGTTTTGTTGTTACTCAAATGACAGATCTGTGATAGTAACAGAGGAAAATACAAAATATTCCGAAAATTTTAATTTCTTGATATACGCAAAGTACTCGTAGAAACGTTTTGTTGTTACTCAAATGACAGATCTGTGATAGTAACAGAGGAAAAAGCAAAATATTCAAAAAATTTTAATTTCTTGATTTACGCAAAGTACTCGTAGAGACGTTCTGTTGCTACTCAAATGAAAGATCTGTGATAGTAATAGAGTAAAATGGAAAAAATTCCGAAAATTTTGATTTTTCGATTTACGCAAAGTGCTCGTAGAGACGTTTTGTTGTTACTCAAATGACAGATCTGTCATAGTAACAGAGGAAAAAGAGAAAAATTCCGAAAATTTTAATTTCTTGAATTACGCAAAGTACTCGTAGAGACGTTTTGTTGTTACTCAAATGACAGATCTGTGATAGTAACAGAGGAAAAAGCAAAATATTCCAAAAATTTTAATTTCTTGATTTACGCAAAGTACTCGTAGAGACGTTCTGTTGCTACTCAAATGAAAGATCTGTGATAGTAATAGAGTAAAATGGAAAAAATTCCGAAAATTTTGATTTTTCGATTTACGCAAAGTGCTCGTAGAGACGTTTTGTTGTTACTCAAATGACAGATCTGTCATAGTAACAGGGGAAAAAGAGAAAAATTCCTAAAATTTTGATTTCTTGATTTACGCAAAGTACTCGTAGAGACGTTTTGTTGGTACTCAAATGACAGATCTGTGATAGTAACAGAGGAAAAAGCAAAATATTCCGAAAATTTTAATTTCTTGATTTACGCAAAGTACTGGTAGAGGCGTTTTGTTGTTACTCAAATGACAGATCTGTGATAGTAACAGAGGAAAAAGCAAAATATTCCGAAAATTTTAATTTCTCAATTTACGCAAAGTGCTCGTAGAGACGTTTTGTTGTTACTCAAATGAAAGATCTGTGATAGTAATAGAGTAAAATGGAAAAAAATCCGAAAATTTTAATTTCTTGATTTACGCAAACTACTCGTAGAGACGTTTTGTTGGTACTCAAATGACAGATCTGTGATAGTAACAAAGGAAAACGCAAAATATTCCGAAAATTTTAATTTCTTGATTTACGCAAAGTACTCGTAGAGACGTTTTGTTGTTACTCAAATGACAGATCTGTGATAGTAACAGAGGAAAATACAAAATATTCCGAAAATTTTAATTTCTTGATATACGCAAAGTACTCGTAGAAACGTTTTGTTGTTACTCAAATGACAGATCTGTGATAGTAACAGAGGAAAAAGCAAAATATTCAAAAAATTTTAATTTCTTGATTTACGCAAAGTACTCGTAGAGACGTTCTGTTGCTACTCAAATGAAAGATCTGTGATAGTAATAGAGTAAAATGGAAAAAATTCCGAAAATTTTGATTTTTCGATTTACGCAAAGTGCTCGTAGAGACGTTTTGTTGTTACTCAAATGACAGATCTGTCATAGTAACAGAGGAAAAAGAGAAAAATTCCGAAAATTTTAATTTCTTGAATTACGCAAAGTACTCGTAGAGACGTTTTGTTGTTACTCAAATGACAGATCTGTGATAGTAACAGAGGAAAAAGCAAAATATTCCAAAAATTTTAATTTCTTGATTTACGCAAAGTACTCGTAGAGACGTTCTGTTGCTACTCAAATGAAAGATCTGTGATAGTAATAGAGTAAAATGGAAAAAATTCCGAAAATTTTGATTTTTCGATTTACGCAAAGTGCTCGTAGAGACGTTTTGTTGTTACTCAAATGACAGATCTGTCATAGTAACAGGGGAAAAAGAGAAAAATTCCTAAAATTTTGATTTCTTGACTTACGCAAAGTGCTCGTAGAGACGTTTGGTTGCTACTCAAATGAAAGATCTGTGATAGTAATAGAGTAAAATGGAAAAAATTCCGAAAATTTTAATTTCTTGATTTACGCAAAGTACTCATAGAGACGTTTTGGTGGTACTCAAATGACAAATCTGTGATAGTAATAGAGTAAAATGGAAAAAATTCCGAAAATTTTAATTTTTTGATTTACGCAAAGAACTCGTAGAGACGTTTTGTTGTTACTCAAATGACAGATCTGTGATAGTAACAGAGGAAAAAGCAAAATATTCCAAAAATTTTAATTTCTTGATTTACGCAAAGTACTCGTAGAGACGTTCTGTTGCTACTCAAATGAAAGATCTATGATAGTAATAGAGTAAAATTGAAAAAATTCCGAAAATTTTGATTTTTCGATTTACGCAAAGTGCTCGTAGAGACGTTTTGTTGTTACTCAAATGACAGATCTGTCATAGTAACAGAGGAAAAAGAGAAAAATTCCGAAAATTTTAATTTCTTGAATTACGCAAAGTACTCGTAGAGACGTTTTGTTGTTACTCAAATGACAGATCTGTGATAGTAACAGAGGAAAAAGCAAAATATTCCAAAAATTTTAATTTCTTGATTTACGCAAAGTACTCGTAGAGACGTTCTGTTGCTACTCAAATGAAAGATCTGTGATAGTAATAGAGTAAAATGGAAAAAATTCCGAAAATTTTGATTTTTCGATTTACGCAAAGTGCTCGTAGAGACGTTTTGTTGTTACTCAAATGACAGATCTGTCATAGTAACAGGGGAAAAAGAGAAAAATTCCTAAAATTTTGATTTCTTGACTTACGCAAAGTGCTCGTAGAGACGTTTGGTTGCTACTCAAATGAAAGATCTGTGATAGTAATAGAGTAAAATGGAAAAAATTCCGAAAATTTTAATTTCTTGATTTACGCAAAGTACTCATAGAGACGTTTTGGTGGTACTCAAATGACAGATCTGTGATAGTAATAGAGTAAAATGGAAAAAATTCCGAAAATTTTGATTTTTCGATTTACGCAAAGTGCTCGTAGAGACGTTTTGTTGTTACTCAAATGACAGATCTGTGATAGTAACAGAGGAAAAAGCAAAATATTCCGAAAATTTTAATTTCTTGATTTACGCAAACTACTCATAGAGACGTTCTGTTGGTACTCAAATGACAGATCTGTGATAGTAACAGAGGAAAAAGCAAAATATTCCGAAAATTTTAATTTCTTGATTTACGCAAAGTTATCGTAGAGACGTTTTGTTGTTACTCAAATGACAGATCTGTGATAGTAACAGAGGAAAAAGCAAAATATTCCAAAAATTTTAATTTCTTGATTTACGCAAAGTACTCATAGAGACGTTCTGTTGCTACTCAAATGAAAGATCTGTGATAGTAATAGAGTAAAATAGAAAAAATCCGAAAATTTTAATTTCTTGATTTACGCAAAGTACTCATAGAGACGTTCTGTTGCTACTCAAATGAAAGATCTGTGATAGTAATAGAGTAAAATAGAAAAAATCCGAAAATTTTAATTTCTTGATTTACGCAAAGTGCTCGTAGAGACGTTTGGTTGCTACTCAAATGAAAGATCTGTGATAGTAATAGAGTAAAATAGAAAAAATCCGAAAATTTTAATTTCTTGATTTACGCAAACTACTCATAGAGACGTTCTGTTGGTACTCAAATGACAGATCTGTGATAGTAACAGAGGAAAAAGCAAAATATTCCGAAAATTTTAATTTCTTGATTTACGCAAAGTTATCGTAGAGACGTTTTGTTGTTACTCAAATGACAGATCTGTGATAGTAACAGAGGAAAAAGCAAAATATTCCAAAAATTTTAATTTCTTGATTTACGCAAAGTACTCGTAGAGACGTTCTGTTGCTACTCAAATGAAAGATCTGTGATAGTAATAGAGTAAAATGGAAAAAATTCCGAAAATTTTGATTTTTCGATTTACGCAAAGTGCTCGTAGAGACGTTTTGTTGTTACTCAAATGACAGATCTGTCATAGTAACAGGAAAAAAGAAAAATTCCTAAAATTTTGATTTCTTGACTTACGCAAAGTGCTCGTAGAGACGTTTGGTTGCTACTCAAATGAAAGATCTGTGATAGTAATAGAGTAACATGGAAAAAATTCCGAAAATTTTAATTTCTTGATTTACGCAAAGTACTCATAGAGACGTTTTCGTGGTACTCAAATGACAGATCTGTGATAGTAACAGAGGAAAAAGCAAAATATTCCGAAAATTTTAATTTCTCAATTTACGCAAAGTGCTCGTAGAGACGTTTTGTTGTTTCTCAAATGACAGATCTGTGATAGTAACAGAGGAAAAAGCAAAATATTCCGAAAATTTTAATTTCTTGATATACGCAAAGTACTCGTAGAGGCGTTTTGTTGTTACTCAAATGACAGATCTGCGATAGTAACAGAGGAAAAAGCAAAATATTCCGAAAATTTTAATTTCTTGATATACGCAAAGTACTCGTAGAAACGTTTTGTTGTTACTCAAATGACAGATCTGTGATAGTAACAGAGGAAAAAGCAAAATATTCCAAAAAATTTAATTTCTTGATTTACGCAAAGTGGTCGTAGAGACGTTCTGTTGCTACTCAAATCAAAGATCCGTGATAGTAATAGAGCAAAATGGAAAAAATTCCGAAAATATTGATTTCTCGATTTACACAAAGTGCTCGTAGAGACAGACGTTTTGTTGTTACTCAAATGATAGATCTGTAATAGTAACAGAAGAAAAAGATAAAAATTCCTAAAATTTTGATTTCTTGACTTACGCAAAGTGCTCGTAGAGACGTTTTGTTGCTACTCAAATGAAAGATCTGTGATAGTAATAGAGTAAAATGGAGAAAATTCCGAAAATTTTAATTTCTTGAATTACGCAAAGTACTCATAGAGACGTTTTGTTGGTACTCAAATGACAGATCTGTGATAGTAACAGAGGAAAAAGCAGTATATTAAGAAAATTTTAACTTCTTGATATACGCAAAGTACTCATAGAGACGTTTTGTTGTTACTCAAATGACAGATCTGTGATAGTAACAGAGGAAAAAGCAGAATATTCCGAAAATTTTAATTTCTTGATTTAAGCAAAGTGCTCGTAGAGACGTTTTGTTGTTACTCAAATGACAGATCTGTCATAGTAACAGGGAAAAAGAGAAAAATTCCTAAAATTTTGATTTCTTGACTTACGCAAAGTGCTCGTAGAGACGTTTTGTTGCTACTCAAATGAAAGATCTGTGATAGTAATAGAGTAAAATGGAAAAAATTCCGAAAATTTTAATTTCTTGATTTACGCAAAGTACTCGTAGAGACGTTTTGTTGGTACTCAAATGATAGATCTGTGATAGTAACAGAGGAAAAAGCAAAATATTCCGAAAATTTTAATTTCTCAATTTACGCAAAGTGCTCGTAGAGACGTTTTGTTGTTACTCAAATGAAAGATCTGTGATAGTAATAGAGTAAAATGGAAAAAATTCCGAAAATTTTAATTTCTTGATTTACGCAAAGTACTCGTAGAGGCGTTTTGTTGTTACTCAAATGACAGATCTGTGATAGTAACAGAGGAAAAAGCAAAATATTCCGAAAATTTTAATTTCTCAATTTACGCAAAGTGCTCGTAGAGACGTTTTGTTGTTACTCAAATGAAAGATCTGTGATAGTAATAGAGTAAAATGGAAAAAAATCCGAAAATTTTAATTTCTTGATTTACGCAAACTACTCGTAGAGACGTTTTGTTGGTACTCAAATGACAGATCTGTGATAGTAACAAAGGAAAACGCAAAATATTCCGAAAATTTTAATTTCTTGATTTACGCAAAGTACTCGTAGAGACGTTTTGTTGTTACTCAAATGACAGATCTGTGATAGTAACAGAGGAAAATACAAAATATTCCGAAAATTTTAATTTCTTGATATACGCAAAGTACTCGTAGAAACGTTTTGTTGTTACTCAAATGACAGATCTGTGATAGTAACAGAGGAAAAAGCAAAATATTCCAAAAATTTTAATTTCTTGATTTACGCAAAGTACTCGTAGAGACGTTCTGTTGCTACTCAAATGAAAGATCTGTGATTGTAATAGAGTAAAATGGAAAAAATTCCGAAAATTTTGATTTTTCGATTTACGCAAAGTGCTCGTAGAGACGTTTTGTTGTTACTCAAATGACAGATCTGTCATAGTAACAGAGGAAAAAGAGAAAAATTCCTAAAATTTTGATTTCTTGACTTACGCAAAGTGCTCGTAGAGACGTTTGGTTGCTACTCAAATGAAAGATCTGTGATAGTAATAGAGTAAAATGGAAAAAAATCCGAAAATTTTAATTTCTTGATTTACGCAAACTACTCATAGAGACGTTCTGTTGGTACTCAAATGACAGATCTGTGATAGTAACAGAGGAAAAAGCAAAATATTCCGAAAATTTCAATTTCTTGATTTACGCAAAGTACTCGTAGAGACGTTTTGTTGTTACTCAAATGACAGATCTGTGATAGTAACAGAGGAAAAAGCAAAATATTCCAAAAATTTTAACTTCTTGATTTACGCAAAGTAGTCGTAGAGACGTTCTGTTGCTACTCAAATGAAAGATCTATGATAGTAATAGAGTAAAATTGAAAAAATTCCGAAAATTTTGAATTTTCGATTTACGCAAAGTGCTCGTAGAGACGTTTTGTTGTTACTCAAATGACAGATCTGTCATAGTAACAGAGAAAAAAGAGAAAAATTCCGAAAATTTTAATTTCTTGAATTACGCAAAGTACTCGTAGAGACGTTTTGTTGTTACTCAAATGACAGATCTGTGATAGTAACAGAGGAAAAAGCAAAATATTCCAAAAATTTTAATTTCTTGATTTACGCAAAGTACTCGTAGAGACGTTCTGTTGCTACTCAAATGAAAGATCTGTGATAGTAATAGAGTAAAATGGAAAAAATTCCGAAAATTTTGATTTTTCGATTTACGCAAAGTGCTAGTAGAGACGTTTTGTTGTTACTCAAATGACAGATCTGTCATAGTAACAGGGGAAAAAGAGAAAAATTCCTAAAATTTTGATTTCTTGACTTACGCAAAGTGCTCGTAGAGACGTTTGGTTGCTACTCAAATGAAAGATCTGTGATAGTAATAGAGTAAAATGGAAAAAATTCCGAAAATTTTAATTTCTTGATTTACGCAAAGTACTCATAGAGACGTTTTGGTGGTACTCAAATGACAGATCTGTGATAGTAATAGAGTAAAATGGAAAAAATTCCGAAAATTTTGATTTTTCGATTTACGCAAAGTGCTCGTAGAGACGTTTTGTTGTTACTCAAATGACAGATCTGTCATAGTAACAGAGGAAAAAGAGAAAAATTCCAAAAATTTAGATTTCTTGACTTACGCAAAGTGCTCGTAGAGACGTTTGGTTGCTACTCAAATGAAAGATCTGTGATAGTAATAGAGTAAAATGGAAAAAAATCCGAAAATTTTAATTTCTTGATTTACGCAAACTACTCATAGAGACGTTCTGTTGGTACTCAAATGACAGATCCGTGATAGTAACAGAGGAAAAAGCAAAATATTCCGAAAATTTTAATTTCTTGATTTACGCAAAGTTATCGTAGAGACGTTTTGTTGTTACTCAAATGACAGATCTGTGATAGTAACAGAGGAAAAAGCAAAATATTCCAAAAATTTTAATTTCTTGATTTACGCAAAGTACTCGTAGAGACGTTCTGTTGCTACTCAAATGAAAGATCTGTGATAGTAATAGAGTAAAATGGAAAAAATTCCGAAAATTTTGATTTTTCGATTTACGCAAAGTGCTCGTAGAGACGTTTTGTTGTTACTCAAATGACAGATCTGTCATAGTAACAGGAAAAAAGAAAAATTCCTAAAATTTTAATTTCTTGATTTACGCAAAGTACTCATAGAGACGTTTTCGTGGTACTCAAATGACAGATCTGTGATAGTAACAGAGGAAAAAGCAAAATATTCCGAAAATTTTAATTTCTCAATTTACGCAAAGTGCTCGTAGAGACGTTTTGTTGTTACTCAAATGACAGATCTGTGATAGTAACAGAGGAAAAAGCAAAATATTCCGAAAATTTTAATTTCTTGATATACGTAAAGTACTCGTAGAGGCGTTTTGTTGTTACTCAAATGACAGATCTGTGATAGTAACAGAGGAAAAAGCAAAATATTCCGAAAATTTTAATTTCTTGATATACGCAAAGTACTCGTAGAAACGTTTTGTTGTTACTCAAATGACAGATCTGTGATAGTAACAGAGGAAAAAGCAAAATATTCCAAAAAATTTCATTTCTTGATTTACGCAAAGTGGTCGTAGAGACGTTCTGTTGCTACTCAAATCAAAGATCCGTGATCCGAAAATATTGATTTCTCGATTTACACAAAGTGCTCGTAGAGACAGACGTTTTGTTGTTACTCAAATGATAGATCTGTAATAGTAACAGAAGAAAAAGATAAAAATTCCTAAAATTTTGATTTCTTGACTTACGCAAAGTGCTCGTAGAGACGTTTTGTTGCTACTCAAATGAAAGATCTGTGATAGTAATAGAATAAAATGGAGAAAATTCCGAAAATTTTAATTTCTTGAATTACGCAAAGTACTCATAGAGACGTTTTGTTGGTACTCAAATGACAGATCTGTGATAGTAACAGAGGAAAAAGCAGTATATTAAGAAAATTTTAACTTCTTGATATACGCAAAGTACTCATAGAGACGTTTTGTTGTTACTCAAATGACAGATCTGTGATAGTAACAGAGGAAAAAGCAGAATATTCCGAAAATTTTAATTTCTTGATTTAAGCAAAGTGCTCGTAGAGACGTTTTGTTGTTACTCAAATGACAGATCTGTCATAGTAACAGAGGAAAAAGAGAAAAATTCCTAAAATTTTGATTTCTTGACTTACGCAAAGTGCTCGTAGAGACGTTTTGTTGCTACTCAAATGAAAGATCTGTGATAGTAATAGAGTAAAATGGAAAAAATTCGGAAAATTTTAATTTCTTGACTTACGCAAAGTACTCGTAGAGACGTTTTGTTGGTACTCAAATGACAGATCTGTGATAGTAACAGAGGAAAAAGCAAAATATTCCGAAAATTTTAATTTCTTGATTTACGCAAAGTACTCGTAGAGGCGTTTTGTTGTTACTCAAATGACAGATCTGTGATAGTAACAGAGGAAAAAGCAAAATATTCCGAAAATTTTAATTTCTCAATTTACGCAAAGTGCTCGTAGAGACGTTTTGTTGTTACTCAAATGACAGATCTGTGATAGTAACAGAGGAAAAAGCAAAATATTCCGAAAATTTTAATTTCTTGATATACGCAAAGTACTCGTAGAGGCGTTTTGTTGTTACTCAAATGACAGATCTGTGATAGTAACAGAGGAAAAAGCAAAATATTCCGAAAATTTTAATTTCTTGATATACGCAAAGTACTCGTAGAAACGTTTTGTTGTTACTCAAATGACAGATCTGTGATAGTAACAGAGGAAAAAGCAAAATATTCCAAAAAATTTAATTTCTTGATTTACGCAAAGTGGTCGTAGAGACGTTCTGTTGCTACTCAAATCAAAGATCCGTGATCCGAAAATATTGATTTCTCGATTTACACAAAGTGCTCGTAGAGACAGACGTTTTGTTGTTACTCAAATGATAGATCTGTAATAGTAACAGAAGAAAAAGATAAAAATTCCTAAAATTTTGATTTCTTGACTTACGCAAAGTGCTCGTAGAGACGTTTTGTTGCTACTCAAATGAAAGATCTGTGATAGTAATAGAATAAAATGGAGAAAATTCCGAAAATTTTAATTTCTTGAATTACGCAAAGTACTCATAGAGACGTTTTGTTGCTACTCAAATGAAAGATCTGTGATAGTAATAGAATAAAATGGAGAAAATTCCGAAAATTTTAATTTCTTGAATTACGCAAAGTACTCATAGAGACGTTTTGTTGTTACTCAAATGACAGATCTGTGATAGTAACAGAGGAAAAAGCAGAATATTCCGAAAATTTTAATTTCTTGATTTAAGGAAAGTGCTCGTAGAGACGTTTTGTTGTTACTCAAATGACAGATCTGTCATAGTAACAGAGGAAAAAGAGAAAAATTCCTAAAATTTTGATTTCTTGACTTACGCAAAGTGCTCGTAGAGACGTTTTGTTGCTACTCAAATGACAGATCTGTCATAGTAACAGAGGAAAAAGAGAAAAATTCCGAAAATTTTAATTTCTTGATTTACGCAAAGTACTCGTAGAGACGTTTTGTTGGTACTCAAATGACAGATCTGTGATAGTAACAGAGGAAAAAGCAAAATATTCCGAAAATTTTAATTTCTCAATTTACGCAAAGTGCTCGTAGAGACGTTTTGTTGTTACTCAAATGAAAGATCTGTTATAGTAATAGAGTAAAATGGAAAAAATTCCGAAAATTTTAATTTCTTGATTTACGCAAAGTACTCGTATAGGCGTTTTGTTGTTACTCAAATGACAGATCTGTGATAGTAACAGAGGAAAAAGCAAAATATTCCGAAAATTTTAATTTCTTGATATACGCAAAGTACTCGTAGAGGCGTTTTGTTGTTACTCAAATGACAGATCTGTGATAGTAACAGAGGAAAAAGCAAAATATTCCGAAAATTTTAATTTCTTGATATACGCAAAGTACTCGTAGAAACGTTTTGTTGTTACTCAAATGACAGATCTGTGATAGTAACAGAGGAAAAAGCAAAATATTCCAAAAAATTTAATTTCTTGATTTACGCAAAGTGGTCGTAGAGACGTTCTGTTGCTACTCAAATCAAAGATCCGTGATCCGAAAATATTGATTTCTCGATTTACACAAAGTGCTCGTAGAGACAGACGTTTTGTTGTTACTCAAATGATAGATCTGTAATAGTAACAGAAGAAAAAGATAAAAATTCCTAAAATTTTGATTTCTTGACTTACGCAAAGTGCTCGTAGAGACGTTTTGTTGCTACTCAAATGAAAGATCTGTGATAGTAATAGAATAAAATGGAGAAAATTCCGAAAATTTTAATTTCTTGAATTACGCAAAGTACTCATAGAGACGTTTTGTTGCTACTCAAATGAAAGATCTGTGATAGTAATAGAATAAAATGGAGAAAATTCCGAAAATTTTAATTTCTTGAATTACGCAAAGTATTCATAGAGACGTTTTGTTGTTACTCAAATGACAGATCTGTGATAGTAACAGAATAAAATGGAGAAAATTCCGAAAATTTTAATTTCTTGAATTACGCAAAGTATTCATAGAGACGTTTTGTTGTTACTCAAATGACAGATCTGTGATAGTAACAGAGGAAAAAGCAGAATATTCCGAAAATTTTAATTTCTTGATTTAAGGAAAGTGCTCGTAGAGACGTTTTGTTGCTACTCAAATGACAGATCTGTCATAGTAACAGAGGAAAAAGAGAAAAATTCCGAAAATTTTAATTTCTTGATTTACGCAAAGTACTCGTAGAGACGTTTTGTTGGTACTCAAATGACAGATCTGTGATAGTAACAGAGGAAAAAGCAAAATATTCCGAAAATTTTAATTTCTCAATTTACGCAAAGTGCTCGTAGAGACGTTTTGTTGTTACTCAAATGAAAGATCTGTGATAGTAATAGAGTAAAATGGAAAAAATTCCGAAAATTTTAATTTCTTGATTTACGCAAAGTACTCGTAGAAACGTTTTGTTGTTACTCAAATGACAGATCTGTGATAGTAACAGAGGAAAAAGCAAAATATTCCGAAAATTTTAATTTCTTGATTTACGCAAAGTACTCGTAGAGACGTTCTGTTGCTACTCAAATGAAAGATCTGTGATAGTAATAGAGTAAAATGGAAAAAATTCCGAAAATTTTGATTTTTCTATTTACGCAAAGTGCTCGTAGAGACGTTTTGTTGTTACTCAAATGACAGATCTGTCATAGTAATAGAGGAAAAAGAGAAAAATTCCGAAAATTTTAATTTCTTGAATTACGCAAAGTACTCATAGAGACGTTTTGTTGGTACTCAAATGACAGATCTGTGATAGTAACAGAGGAAAAAGCAGTATATTAAGAAAATTTTAACTTCTTGATATACGCAAAGTACTCATAGAGACGTTTTGTTGTTACTCAAATGACAGATCTGTGATAGTAACAGAGGAAAAAGCAGAATATTCCGAAAATTTTAATTTCTTGATTTAAGCAAAGTGCTCGTAGAGACGTTTTGTTGTTACTCAAATGACAGATCTGTCATAGTAACAGAGGAAAAAGAGAAAAATTCCTAAAATTTTGATTTCTTGACTTACGCAAAGTGCTCGTAGAGACGTTTTGTTGCTACTCAAATGAAAGATCTGTGATAGTAATAGAGTAAAATGGAAAAAATTCGGAAAATTTTAATTTCTTGACTTACGCAAAGTACTCGTAGAGACGTTTTGTTGGTACTCAAATGACAGATCTGTGATAGTAACAGAGGAAAAAGCAAAATATTCCGAAAATTTTAATTTCTTGATTTACGCAAAGTACTCGTAGAGGCGTTTTGTTGTTACTCAAATGACAGATCTGTGATAGTAACAGAGGAAAAAGCAAAATATTCCGAAAATTTTAATTTCTCAATTTACGCAAAGTGCTCGTAGAGACGTTTTGTTGTTACTCAAATGACAGATCTGTGATAGTAACAGAGGAAAAAGCAAAATATTCCGAAAATTTTAATTTCTTGATATACGCAAAGTACTCGTAGAGGCGTTTTGTTGTTACTCAAATGACAGATCTGTGATAGTAACAGAGGAAAAAGCAAAATATTCCGAAAATTTTAATTTCTTGATATACGCAAAGTACTCGTAGAAACGTTTTGTTGTTACTCAAATGACAGATCTGTGATAGTAACAGAGGAAAAAGCAAAATATTCCAAAAAATTTAATTTCTTGATTTACGCAAAGTGGTCGTAGAGACGTTCTGTTGCTACTCAAATCAAAGATCCGTGATCCGAAAATATTGATTTCTCGATTTACACAAAGTGCTCGTAGAGACAGACGTTTTGTTGTTACTCAAATGATAGATCTGTAATAGTAACAGAAGAAAAAGATAAAAATTCCTAAAATTTTGATTTCTTGACTTACGCAAAGTGCTCGTAGAGACGTTTTGTTGCTACTCAAATGAAAGATCTGTGATAGTAATAGAATAAAATGGAGAAAATTCCGAAAATTTTAATTTCTTGAATTACGCAAAGTACTCATAGAGACGTTTTGTTGCTACTCAAATGAAAGATCTGTGATAGTAATAGAATAAAATGGAGAAAATTCCGAAAATTTTAATTTCTTGAATTACGCAAAGTACTCATAGAGACGTTTTGTTGTTACTCAAATGACAGATCTGTGATAGTAACAGAGGAAAAAGCAGAATATTCCGAAAATTTTAATTTCTTGATTTAAGGAAAGTGCTCGTAGAGACGTTTTGTTGTTACTCAAATGACAGATCTGTCATAGTAACAGAGGAAAAAGAGAAAAATTCCTAAAATTTTGATTTCTTGACTTACGCAAAGTGCTCGTAGAGACGTTTTGTTGCTACTCAAATGACAGATCTGTCATAGTAACAGAGGAAAAAGAGAAAAATTCCGAAAATTTTAATTTCTTGATTTACGCAAAGTACTCGTAGAGACGTTTTGTTGGTACTCAAATGACAGATCTGTGATAGTAACAGAGGAAAAAGCAAAATATTCCGAAAATTTTAATTTCTCAATTTACCCAAAGTGCTCGTAGAGACGTTTTGTTGTTACTCAAATGAAAGATCTGTGATAGTAATAGAGTAAAATGGAAAAAATTCCGAAAATTTTAATTTCTTGATTTACGCAAAGTACTCGTAGAGGCGTTTTGTTGTTACTCAAATGACAGATCTGTGATAGTAACAGAGGAAAAAGCAAAATATTCCGAAAATTTTAATTTCTCAATTTACGCAAAGTGCTCGTAGAGACGTTTTGTTGTTACTCAAATGAAAGATCTGTGATAGTAATGGAGTAAAATGGAAAAAAATCCGAAAATTTTAATTTCTTGATTTACGCAAACTACTCGTAGAGACGTTTTGTTGGTACTCAAATGACAGATCTGTGATAGTAACAAAGGAAAACGCAAAATATTCCGAAAATTTTAATTTCTTGATTTACGCAAAGCACTCGTAGAGACGTTTTGTTGTTACTCAAATGACAGATCTGTGATAGTAACAGAGGAAAATACAAAATATTCCGAAAATTTTAATTTCTTGATATACGCAAAGTACTCGTAGAAACGTTTTGTTGTTACTCAAATGACAGATCTGTGATAGTAACAGAGGAAAAAGCAAAATATTCCAAAAATTTTAATTTCTTGATTTAAGCAAAGTGCTCGTAGAGACGTTTTGTTGTTACTCAAATGACAGATCTGTCATAGTAACAGAGGAAAAAGAGAAAAATTCCTAAAATTTTGATTTCTTGACTTACGCAAAGTGCTCGTAGAGACGTTTTGTTGCTACTCAAATGAAAGATCTGTGATAGTAATAGAGTAAAATGGAAAAAATTCGGAAAATTTTAATTTCTTGACTTACGCAAAGTACTCGTAGAGACGTTTTGTTGGTACTCAAATGACAGATCTGTGATAGTAACAGAGGAAAAAGCAAAATATTCCGAAAATTTTAATTTCTTGATTTACGCAAAGTACTCGTAGAGGCGTTTTGTTGTTACTCAAATGACAGATCTGTGATAGTAACAGAGGAAAAAGCAAAATATTCCGAAAATTTTAATTTCTCAATTTATGCAAAGTGCTCGTAGAGACGTTTTGTTGTTACTCAAATGAAAGATCTGTGATAGTAATAGAGTAAAATGGAAAAAAATCCGAAAATTTTAATTTCTTGATTTACGCAAACTACTCGTAGAGACGTTTTGTTGGTACTCAAATGACAGATCTGTGATAGTAACAAAGGAAAACGCAAAATATTCCGAAAATTTTAATTTCTTGATTTTCGCAAAGTACTCGTAGAGACGTTTTGTTGTTACTCAAATGACAGATCTGTGATAGTAACAGAGGAAAAAGCAAAATATTCCGAAAATTTTAATTTCTTGATATACGCAAAGTACTCGTAGAGGCGTTTTGTTGTTACTCAAATGACAGATCTGTGATAGTAACAGAGGAAAAAGCAAAATATTCCGAAAATTTTAATTTCTCAATTTACGCAAAGTGCTCGTAGAGACGTTTTGTTGTTACTCAAATGACAGATCTGTGATAGTAACAGAGGAAAAAGCAAAATATTCCGAAAATTTTAATTTCTTGATATACGCAAAGTACTCGTAGAGGCGTTTTGTTGGTACTCAAATGACAGATCTGTGATAGTAACAGAGGAAAAAGCAAAATATTCCGAAAATTTTAATTTCTTGATTTACGCAAAGTACTCGTAGAGGCGTTTTGTTGTTACTCAAATGACAGATCTGTGATAGTAACAGAGGAAAAAGCAAAATATTCCGAAAATTTTAATTTCTCAATTTACGCAAAGTGCTCGTAGAGACGTTTTGTTGTTACTCAAATGACAGATCTGTGATAGTAACAGAGGAAAAAGCAAAATATTCCGAAAATTTTAATTTCTTGATATACGCAAAGTACTCGTAGAGGCGTTTTGTTGTTACTCAAATGACAGATCTGTGATAGTAACAGAGGAAAAAGCAAAATATTCCGAAAATTTTAATTTCTTGATATACGCAAAGTACTCGTAGAAACGTTTTGTTGTTACTCAAATGACAGATCTGTGATAGTAACAGAGGAAAAAGCAAAATATTCCAAAAAATTTAATTTCTTGATTTACGCAAAGTGGTCGTAGAGACGTTCTGTTGCTACTCAAATCAAAGATCCGTGATCCGAAAATATTGATTTCTCGATTTACACAAAGTGCTCGTAGAGACAGACGTTTTGTTGTTACTCAAATGATAGATCTGTAATAGTAACAGAAGAAAAAGATAAAAATTCCTAAAATTTTGATTTCTTGACTTACGCAAAGTGCTCGTAGAGACGTTTTGTTGCTACTCAAATGAAAGATCTGTGATAGTAATAGAATAAAATGGAGAAAATTCCGAAAATTTTAATTTCTTGAATTACGCAAAGTACTCATAGAGACGTTTTGTTGCTACTCAAATGAAAGATCTGTGATAGTAATAGAATAAAATGGAGAAAATTCCGAAAATTTTAATTTCTTGAATTACGCAAAGTACTCATAGAGACGTTTTGTTGTTACTCAAATGACAGATCTGTGATAGTAACAGAGGAAAAAGCAGAATATTCCGAAAATTTTAATTTCTTGATTTAAGGAAAGTGCTCGTAGAGACGTTTTGTTGTTACTCAAATGACAGATCTGTCATAGTAACAGAGGAAAAAGAGAAAAATTCCTAAAATTTTGATTTCTTGACTTACGCAAAGTGCTCGTAGAGACGTTTTGTTGCTACTCAAATGACAGATCTGTCATAGTAACAGAGGAAAAAGAGAAAAATTCCGAAAATTTTAATTTCTTGATTTACGCAAAGTACTCGTAGAGACGTTTTGTTGGTACTCAAATGACAGATCTGTGATAGTAACAGAGGAAAAAGCAAAATATTCCGAAAATTTTAATTTCTCAATTTACGCAAAGTGCTCGTAGAGACGTTTTGTTGTTACTCAAATGAAAGATCTGTGATAGTAATAGAGTAAAATGGAAAAAATTCCGAAAATTTTAATTTCTTGATTTACGCAAAGTACTCGTAGAGGCGTTTTGTTGTTACTCAAATGACAGATCTGTGATAGTAACAGAGGAAAAAGCAAAATATTCCGAAAATTTTAATTTCTCAATTTACGCAAAGTGCTCGTAGAGACGTTTTGTTGTTACTCAAATGAAAGATCTGTGATAGTAATGGAGTAAAATGGAAAAAAATCCGAAAATTTTAATTTCTTGATTTACGCAAACTACTCGTAGAGACGTTTTGTTGGTACTCAAATGACAGATCTGTGATAGTAACAAAGGAAAACGCAAAATATTCCGAAAATTTTAATTTCTTGATTTACGCAAAGCACTCGTAGAGACGTTTTGTTGTTACTCAAATGACAGATCTGTGATAGTAACAGAGGAAAATACAAAATATTCCGAAAATTTTAATTTCTTGATATACGCAAAGTACTCGTAGAAACGTTTTGTTGTTACTCAAATGACAGATCTGTGATAGTAACAGAGGAAAAAGCAAAATATTCCAAAAATTTTAATTTCTTGATTTAAGCAAAGTGCTCGTAGAGACGTTTTGTTGTTACTCAAATGACAGATCTGTCATAGTAACAGAGGAAAAAGAGAAAAATTCCTAAAATTTTGATTTCTTGACTTACGCAAAGTGCTCGTAGAGACGTTTTGTTGCTACTCAAATGAAAGATCTGTGATAGTAATAGAGTAAAATGGAAAAAATTCGGAAAATTTTAATTTCTTGACTTACGCAAAGTACTCGTAGAGACGTTTTGTTGGTACTCAAATGACAGATCTGTGATAGTAACAGAGGAAAAAGCAAAATATTCCGAAAATTTTAATTTCTTGATTTACGCAAAGTACTCGTAGAGGCGTTTTGTTGTTACTCAAATGACAGATCTGTGATAGTAACAGAGGAAAAAGCAAAATATTCCGAAAATTTTAATTTCTCAATTTATGCAAAGTGCTCGTAGAGACGTTTTGTTGTTACTCAAATGAAAGATCTGTGATAGTAATAGAGTAAAATGGAAAAAAATCCGAAAATTTTAATTTCTTGATTTACGCAAACTACTCGTAGAGACGTTTTGTTGGTACTCAAATGACAGATCTGTGATAGTAACAAAGGAAAACGCAAAATATTCCGAAAATTTTAATTTCTTGATTTTCGCAAAGTACTCGTAGAGACGTTTTGTTGTTACTCAAATGACAGATCTGTGATAGTAACAGAGGAAAAAGCAAAATATTCCGAAAATTTTAATTTCTTGATATACGCAAAGTACTCGTAGAGGCGTTTTGTTGTTACTCAAATGACAGATCTGTGATAGTAACAGAGGAAAAAGCAAAATATTCCGAAAATTTTAATTTCTTGATATACGCAAAGTACTCGTAGAAACGTTTTGTTGTTACTCAAATGACAGATCTGTGATAGTAACAGAGGAAAAAGCAAAATATTCCAAAAAATTTAATTTCTTGATTTACGCAAAGTGGTCGTAGAGACGTTCTGTTGCTACTCAAATCAAAGATCCGTGATCCGAAAATATTGATTTCTCGATTTACACAAAGTGCTCGTAGAGACAGACGTTTTGTTGTTACTCAAATGATAGATCTGTAATAGTAACAGAAGAAAAAGATAAAAATTCCTAAAATTTTGATTTCTTGACTTACGCAAAGTGCTCGTAGAGACGTTTTGTTGCTACTCAAATGAAAGATCTGTGATAGTAATAGAATAAAATGGAGAAAATTCCGAAAATTTTAATTTCTTGAATTACGCAAAGTACTCATAGAGACGTTTTGTTGCTACTCAAATGAAAGATCTGTGATAGTAATAGAATAAAATGGAGAAAATTCCGAAAATTTTAATTTCTTGAATTACGCAAAGTATTCATAGAGACGTTTTGTTGTTACTCAAATGACAGATCTGTGATAGTAACAGAGGAAAAAGCAGAATATTCCGAAAATTTTAATTTCTTGATTTAAGGAAAGTGCTCGTAGAGACGTTTTGTTGTTACTCAAATGACAGATCTGTCATAGTAACAGAGGAAAAAGAGAAAAATTCCTAAAATTTTGATTTCTTGACTTACGCAAAGTGCTCGTAGAGACGTTTTGTTGCTACTCAAATGACAGATCTGTCATAGTAACAGAGGAAAAAGAGAAAAATTCCGAAAATTTTAATTTCTTGATTTACGCAAAGTACTCGTAGAGACGTTTTGTTGGTACTCAAATGACAGATCTGTGATAGTAACAGAGGAAAAAGCAAAATATTCCGAAAATTTTAATTTCTCAATTTACGCAAAGTGCTCGTAGAGACGTTTTGTTGTTACTCAAATGAAAGATCTGTGATAGTAATAGAGTAAAATGGAAAAAATTCCGAAAATTTTAATTTCTTGATTTACGCAAAGTACTCGTAGAGGCGTTTTGTTGTTACTCAAATGACAGATCTGTGATAGTAACAGAGGAAAAAGCAAAATATTCCGAAAATTTTAATTTCTCAATTTACGCAAAGTGCTCGTAGAGACGTTTTGTTGTTACTCAAATGAAAGATCTGTGATAGTAATGGAGTAAAATGGAAAAAAATCCGAAAATTTTAATTTCTTGATTTACGCAAACTACTCGTAGAGACGTTTTGTTGGTACTCAAATGACAGATCTGTGATAGTAACAAAGGAAAACGCAAAATATTCCGAAAATTTTAATTTCTTGATTTACGCAAAGCACTCGTAGAGACGTTTTGTTGTTACTCAAATGACAGATCTGTGATAGTAACAGAGGAAAATACAAAATATTCCGAAAATTTTAATTTCTTGATATACGCAAAGTACTCGTAGAAACGTTTTGTTGTTACTCAAATGACAGATCTGTGATAGTAACAGAGGAAAAAGCAAAATATTCCAAAAATTTTAAATTCTTGATTTACGCAGTGGTCGTAGAGACGTTCTGTTGCTACACAAATCAAAGATCCGTGATAGTAATAGAGTAAAATGGAAAAAATTCCGAAAATATTGATTTCTCGATTTACAGAAAGTGCTCGTAGAGACAGACGTTTTGTTGTTACTCAAATGATAGATCTGTAATAGTAACAGAAGAAAAAGATAAAAATTCCTAAAATTTTGATTTCTTGACTTACGCAAAGTGCTCGTAGAGACGTTTTGTTGCTACTCAAATGAAAGATCTGTGATAGTAACAGAGGAAAAAGCAGTATATTAAGAAAATTTTAACTTCTTGATATACGCAAAGTACTCATAGAGACGTTTTGTTGTTACTCAAATGACAGATCTGTGATAGTAACAGAGGAAAAAGCAAAATATTCCAAAAATTTTAATTTCTTGATTTACGCAAAGTACTCGTAGAGACGTTCTGTTGCTACTCAAATGAAAGATCTGTGATAGTAATAGAGTAAAATAGAAAAAATTCCGAAAATTTTGATTTTTCGATTTACGCATAGTGCTCGTAGAGACGTTTTGTTGTTACTCAAATGACAGATCTGTCATAGTAACAGGGGAAAAAGAGAAAAATTCCTAAAATTTTGATTTCTTGACTTACGCAAAGTGCTCGTAGAGACGTTTGGTTGCTACTCAAATGAAAGATCTGTGATAGTAATAGAGTAAAATGGAAAAAATTCCGAAAATTTTAATTTCTTGATTTACGCAAAGTACTCATAGAGACGTTTTGGTGGTACTCAAATGACAGATCTGTGATAGTAATAGAGTAAAATGGAAAAAATTCCGAAAATTTTTATTTTTCGATTTACGCAAAGTGCTCGTAGAGACGTTTTGTTGTTACTCAAATGACAGATCTGTCATAGTAACAGAGGAAAAAGAGAAAAATTCCTAAAATTTTGATTTCTTGACTTACGCAAAGTGCTCGTAGAGACGTTTGGTTGCTACTCAAATGAAAGATCTGTGATAGTAATAGAGTAAAATGGAAAAAAATCCGAAAATTTTAATTTCTTGATTTACGCAAACTACTCATAGAGACGTTCTGTTGGTACTCAAATGACAGATCTGTGATAGTAACAGAGGAAAAAGCAAAATATTCCGAAAATTTTAATTTCTTGATTTACGCAAAGTACTCGTAGAGACGTTTTGTTGTTACTCAAATGACAGATCTGTGATAGTAACAGAGGAAAATACAAAATATTCCGAAAATTTTAATTTCTTGATATACGCAAAGTACTCGTAGAAACGTTTTGTTGTTACTCAAATGACAGATCTGTGATAGTAACAGAGGAAAAAGCAAAATATTCCAAAAATTTTAATTTCTTAATTTACGCAAAGTACTCGTAGAGACGTTCTGTTGCTACTCAAATGAAAGATCTGTGATAGTAATAGAGTAAAATGGAAAAAATTCCGAAAATTTTGATTTTTCGATTTACGCAAAGTGCTCGTAGAGACGTTTTGTTGTTACTCAAATGACAGATCTGTCATAGTAACAGAGGAAAAAGAGAAAAATTCCTAAAATTTTGATTTCTTGACTTACGCAAAGTGCTCGTAGAGACGTTTGGTTGCTACTCAAATGAAAGATCTGTGATAGTAATAGAGTAAAATGGAAAAAAATCCGAAAATTTTGATTTCTTGACTTACGCAAAGTACTCGTAGAGACGTTTTGTTGTTACTCAAATGACAGATCTGTGATAGTAACAGAGGAAAAAGCAAAATATTCCAAAAATTTTAATTTCTTGATTTACGCAAAGTACTCGTAGAGACGTTTGGTTGCTACTCAAATGAAAGATCTGTGATAGTAATAGAGTAAAATGGAAAAAAAATCCGAAAATTTTAATTTCTTGATTTACGCAAACTACTCATAGAGACGTTCTGTTGGTACTCAAATGACAGATCTGTGATAGTAACAGAGGAAAAAGCAAAATATTCCGAAAATTTTAATTTCTTGATTTACGCAAAGTACTCGTAGAGACGTTTTGTTGTTACTCAAATGACAGATCTGTGATAGTAACAGAGGAAAAAGCAAAATATTCCAAAAATTTTAATTTCTTGATTTACGCAAAGTACTCGTAGAGACGTTCTGTTGCTACTCAAATGAAAGATCTGTGATAGTAATAGAGTAAAATGGAAAAAATTCCGAAAATTTTGATTTTTCGATTTACGCAAAGTGCTCGTAGAGACGTTTTGTTGTTACTCAAATGAAAGATCTGTGATAGTAATGGAGTAAAATGGAAAAAAATCCGAAAATTTTAATTTCTTGATTTACGCAAACTACTCGTAGAGACGTTTTGTTGGTACTCAAATGACAGATCTGTGATAGTAACAAAGGAAAACGCAAAATATTCCGAAAATTTTAATTTCTTGATTTACGCAAAGTACTCGTAGAGACGTTTTGTTGTTACTCAAATGACAGATCTGTGATAGTAACAGAGGAAAATACAAAATATTCCGAAAATTTTAATTTCTTGATATACGCAAAGTACTCGTAGAAACGTTTTGTTGTTACTCAAATGACAGATCTGTGATAGTAACAGAGGAAAAAGCAAAATATTCCAAAAATTTTAATTTCTTGATTTACGCAAAGTACTCGTAGAGACGTTCTGTTGCTACTCAAATGAAAGATCTGTGATAGTAATAGAGTAAAATGGAAAAAATTCCGAAAATTTTGATTTTTCTATTTACGCAAAGTGCTCGTAGAGACGTTTTGTTGTTACTCAAATGACAGATCTGTCATAGTAACAGAGGAAAAAGAGAAAAATTCCGAAAATTTTAATTTCTTGAATTACGCAAAGTACTCATAGAGACGTTTTGTTGGTACTCAAATGACAGATCTGTGATAGTAACAGAGGAAAAAGCAGTATATTAAGAAAATTTTAACTTCTTGATATACGCAAAGTACTCATAGAGACGTTTTGTTGTTACTCAAATGACAGATCTGTGATAGTAACAGAGGAAAAAGCAGAATATTCCGAAAATTTTAATTTCTTGATTTAAGCAAAGTGCTCGTAGAGACGTTTTGTTGTTACTCAAATGACAGATCTGTCATAGTAACAGAGGAAAAAGAGAAAAATTCCTAAAATTTTGATTTCTTGACTTACGCAAAGTGCTCGTAGAGACGTTTTGTTGCTACTCAAATGAAAGATCTGTGATAGTAATAGAGTAAAATGGAAAAAATTCCGAAAATTTTAATTTCTTGATTTACGCAAAGTACTCTTAGAGACGTTTTGTTGGTACTCAAATGACAGATCTGTGATAATAACAGAGGAAAAAGCAAAATATTCCGAAAATTTTAATTTCTTGATTTACGCAAAGTACTCGTAGAGGCGTTTTGTTGTTACTCAAATGACAGATCTGTGATAGTAACAGAGGAAAAAGCAAAATATTCCGAAAATTTTAATTTCTCAATTTACGCAAAGTGCTCGTAGAGACGTTTTGTTGTTACTCAAATGAAAGATCTGTGATAGTAATAGAGTAAAATGGAAAAAAATCCGAAAATTTTAATTTCTTGATTTACGCAAACTACTCGTAGAGACGTTTTGTTGGTACTCAAATGACAGATCTGTGATAGTAACAAAGGAAAACGCAAAATATTCCGAAAATTTTAATTTCTTGATTTACGCAAAGTACTCGTAGAGACGTTTTGTTGTTACTCAAATGACAGATCTGTGATAGTAACAGAGGAAAATACAAAATATTCCGAAAATTTTAATTTCTTGATATACGCAAAGTACTCGTAGAAACGTTTTGTTGTTACTCAAATGACAGATCTGTGATAGTAACAGAGGAAAAAGCAGAATATTCCGAAAATTTTAATTTCTTGATTTAAGCAAAGTGCTCGTAGAGACGTTTTGTTGTTACTCAAATGACAGATCTGTCATAGTAACAGAGGAAAAAGAGAAAAATTCCTAAAATTTTGATTTCTTGACTTACGCAAAGTGCTCGTAGAGACGTTTTGTTGCTACTCAAATGAAAGATCTGTGATAGTAATAGAGTAAAATGGAAAAAATTCGGAAAATTTTAATTTCTTGACTTACGCAAAGTACTCGTAGAGACGTTTTGTTTGAAAAAGCAAAATATTCCGAAAATTTTAATTTCTTGATATACGCAAAGTACTCGTAGAAACGTTTTGTTGTTACTCAAATGACAGATCTGTGATAGTAACAGAGGAAAAAGCAAAATATTCCAAAAATTTTAATTTCTTGATTTACGCAAAGTACTCGTAGAGACGTTCTGTTGCTACTCAAATGAAAGATCTGTGATAGTAATAGAGTAAAATGGAAAAAATTCCGAAAATTTTGATTTTTCTATTTACGCAAAGTGCTCGTAGAGACGTTTTGTTGTTACTCAAATGACAGATCTGTCATAGTAACAGAGGAAAAAGAGAAAAATTCCGAAAATTTTAATTTCTTGAATTACGCAAAGTACTCATAGAGACGTTTTGTTGGTACTCAAATGACAGATCTGTGATAGTAACAGAGGAAAAAGCAGTATATTAAGAAAATTTTAACTTCTTGATATACGCAAAGTACTAATAGAGACGTTTTGTTGTTACTCAAATGACAGATCTGTGATAGTAACAGAGGAAAAAGCAGAATATTCCGAAAATTTTAATTTCTTGATTTAAGCAAAGTGCTCGTAGAGACGTTTTGTTGTTACTCAAATGACAGATCTGTCATAGTAACAGAGGAAAAAGAGAAAAATTCCTAAAATTTTGATTTCTTGACTTACGCAAAGTGCTCGTAGAGACGTTTTGTTGCTACTCAAATGAAAGATCTGTGATAGTAATAGAGTAAAATGGAAAAAATTCCGAAAATTTTAATTTCTTGATTTACGCAAAGTACTCTTAGAGACGTTTTGTTGGTACTCAAATGACAGATCTGTGATAATAACAGAGGAAAAAGCAAAATATTCCGAAAATTTTAATTTCTTGATTTACGCAAAGTACTCGTAGAGGCGTTTTGTTGTTACTCAAATGACAGATCTGTGATAGTAACAGAGGAAAAAGCAAAATATTCCGAAAATTTTAATTTCTCAATTTACGCAAAGTGCTCGTAGAGACGTTTTGTTGTTACTCAAATGAAAGATCTGTGATAGTAATAGAGTAAAATGGAAAAAAATCGGAAAATTTTAATTTCTTGATTTACGCAAACTACTCGTAGAGACGTTTTGTTGGTACTCAAATGACAGATCTGTGATAGTAACAAAGGAAAACGCAAAATATTCCGAAAATTTTAATTTCTTGATTTACGCAAAGTACTCGTAGAGACGTTTTGTTGTTACTCAAATGACAGATCTGTGATAGTAACAGAGGAAAATACAAAATATTCCGAAAATTTTAATTTCTTGATATACGCAAAGTACTCGTAGAAACGTTTTGTTGTTACTCAAATGACAGATCTGTGATAGTAACAGAGGAAAAAGCAGAATATTCCGAAAATTTTAATTTCTTGATTTAAGCAAAGTGCTCGTAGAGACGTTTTGTTGTTACTCAAATGACAGATCTGTCATAGTAACAGAGGAAAAAGAGAAAAATTCCTAAAATTTTGATTTCTTGACTTACGCAAAGTGCTCGTAGAGACGTTTTGTTGCTACTCAAATGAAAGATCTGTGATAGTAATAGAGTAAAATGGAAAAAATTCGGAAAATTTTAATTTCTTGACTTACGCAAAGTACTCGTAGAGACGTTTTGTTTGAAAAAGCAAAATATTCCGAAAATTTTAATTTCTTGATATACGCAAAGTACTCGTAGAAACGTTTTGTTGTTACTCAAATGACAGATCTGTGATAGTAACAGAGGAAAAAGCAAAATATTCCAAAAATTTTAAATTCTTGATTTACGCAGTGGTCGTAGAGACGTTCTGTTGCTACACAAATCAAAGATCCGTGATAGTAATAGAGTAAAATGGAAAAAATTCCGAAAATATTGATTTCTCGATTTACACAAAGTGCTCGTAGAGACAGACGTTTTGTTGTTACTCAAATGATAGATCTGTAATAGTAACAGAAGAAAAAGATAAAAATTCCTAAAATTTTGATTTCTTGACTTACGCAAAGTGCTCGTAGAGACGTTTTGTTGCTACTCAAATGAAAGATCTGTGATAGTAACAGAGGAAAAAGCAGTATATTAAGAAAATTTTAACTTCTTGATATACGCAAAGTACTCATAGAGACGTTTTGTTGTCACTCAAATGACAGATCTGTGATAGTAACAGAGGAAAAAGCAAAATATTCCAAAAATTTTAATTTCTTGATTTACGCAAAGTACTCGTAGAGACGTTCTGTTGCTACTCAAATGAAAGATCTGTGATAGTAATAGAGTAAAATAGAAAAAATTCCGAAAATTTTGATTTTTCGATTTACGCATAGTGCTCGTAGAGACGTTTTGTTGTTACTCAAATGACAGATCTGTCATAGTAACAGGGGAAAAAGAGAAAAATTCCTAAAATTTTGATTTCTTGACTTACGCAAAGTGCTCGTAGAGACGTTTGGTTGCTACTCAAATGAAAGATCTGTGATAGTAATAGAGTAAAATGGAAAAAATTCCGAAAATTTTAATTTCTTGATTTACGCAAAGTACTCATAGAGACGTTTTGGTGGTACTCAAATGACAGATCTGTGATAGTAATAGAGTAAAATGGAAAAAATTCCGAAAATTTTTATTTTTCGATTTACGCAAAGTGCTCGTAGAGACGTTTTGTTGTTACTCAAATGACAGATCTGTCATAGTAACAGAGGAAAAAGAGAAAAATTCCTAAAATTTTGATTTCTTGACTTACGCAAAGTGCTCGTAGAGACGTTTGGTTGCTACTCAAATGAAAGATCTGTGATAGTAATAGAGTAAAATGGAAAAAAATCCGAAAATTTTAATTTCTTGATTTACGCAAACTACTCATAGAGACGTTCTGTTGGTACTCAAATGACAGATCTGTGATAGTAACAGAGGAAAAAGCAAAATATTCCGAAAATTTTAATTTCTTGATTTACGCAAAGTACTCGTAGAGACGTTTTGTTGTTACTCAAATGACAGATCTGTGATAGTAACAGAGGAAAATACAAAATATTCCGAAAATTTTAATTTCTTGATATACGCAAAGTACTCGTAGAAACGTTTTGTTGTTACTCAAATGACAGATCTGTGATAGTAACAGAGGAAAAAGCAAAATATTCCAAAAATTTTAATTTCTTAATTTACGCAAAGTACTCGTAGAGACGTTCTGTTGCTACTCAAATGAAAGATCTGTGATAGTAATAGAGTAAAATGGAAAAAATTCCGAAAATTTTGATTTTTCGATTTACGCAAAGTGCTCGTAGAGACGTTTTGTTGTTACTCAAATGACAGATCTGTCATAGTAACAGAGGAAAAAGAGAAAAATTCCTAAAATTTTGATTTCTTGACTTACGCAAAGTGCTCGTAGAGACGTTTGGTTGCTACTCAAATGAAAGATCTGTGATAGTAATAGAGTAAAATGGAAAAAAATCCGAAAATTTTGATTTCTTGACTTACGCAAAGTACTCGTAGAGACGTTTTGTTGTTACTCAAATGACAGATCTGTGATAGTAACAGAGGAAAAAGCAAAATATTCCAAAAATTTTAATTTCTTGATTTACGCAAAGTACTCGTAGAGACGTTTGGTTGCTACTCAAATGAAAGATCTGTGATAGTAATAGAGTAAAATGGAAAAAAAATCCGAAAATTTTAATTTCTTGATTTACGCAAACTACTCATAGAGACGTTCTGTTGGTACTCAAATGACAGATCTGTGATAGTAACAGAGGAAAAAGCAAAATATTCCGAAAATTTTAATTTCTTGATTTACGCAAAGTACTCGTAGAGACGTTTTGTTGTTACTCAAATGACAGATCTGTGATAGTAACAGAGGAAAAAGCAAAATATTCCAAAAATTTTAATTTCTTGATTTACGCAAAGTACTCGTAGAGACGTTCTGTTGCTACTCAAATGAAAGATCTGTGATAGTAATAGAGTAAAATGGAAAAAATTCCGAAAATTTTGATTTTTCGATTTACGCAAAGTGCTCGTAGAGACGTTTTGTTGTTACTCAAATGACAGATCTGTCATAGTAACAGAGGAAAAAAGAAAAATTCCTAAAATTTTGATTTCTTGACTTACGCATAGTGCTCGTAGAGACGTTTGGTTGCTACTCAAATGAAAGATCTGTGATAGTAATAGAGTAACATGGAAAAAATTCCGAAAATTTTAATTTCTTGATTTACGCAAAGTACTCATAGAGACGTTTTGGTGGTACTCAAATGACAGATCTGTGATAGTAACAGAGGAAAAAGCAAAATATTCCGAAAATTTTAATTTCTCAATTTACGCAAAGTGCTCGTAGAGACGTTTTGTTGTTACTCAAATGACAGATCTGTGATAGTAACAGAGGAAAAAGCAAAATATTCCGAAAATTTTAATTTCTTGATATATGCAAAGTACTCGTAGAGGAGTTTTGTTGTTACTCAAATGACAGATCTGTGATAGTAACAGAGGAAAAAGCAAAATATTCCGAAAATTTTAATTTCTTGATATACGCAAAGTACTCGTAGAAACGTTTTGTTGTTACTCAAATGACAGATCTGTGATAGTAACAGAGGAAAAAGCAAAATATTCCAAAAATTTTAATTTCTTGATTTACGCAAAGTGGTCGTAGAGACGTTCTGTTGCTACTCAAATCAAAGATCCGTGATAGTAATAGAGTAAAATGGAAAAAATTCCGAAAATATTGATTTCTCGATTTACACAAAGTGCTCGTAGAGACAGACGTTTTGTTGTTACTCAAATGATAGATCTGTAATAGTAACAGAAGAAAAAGATAAAAATTCCTAAAATTTTGATTTCTTGACTTACGCAAAGTGCTCGTAGAGACGTTTTGTTGCTACTCAAATGAAAGATCTGTGATAGTAACAGAGGAAAAAGCAGTATATTAAGAAAATTTTAACTTCTTGATATACGCAAAGTACTCATAGAGACGTTTTGTTGTTACTCAAATGACAGATCTGTGATAGTAACAGAGGAAAAAGCAGAATATTCCGAAAATTTTAATTTCTTGATTTAAGCAAAGTGCTCGTAGAGACGTTTTGTTGTTACTCAAATGACAGATCTGTCATAGTAACAGAGGAAAAAGAGAAAAATTCCTAAAATTTTGATTTCTTGACTTACGCAAAGTGCTCGTAGAGACGTTTTGTTGCTACTCAAATGAAAGATCTGTGATAGTAATAGAGTAAAATGGAAAAAATTCCGAAAATTTTAATTTCTTGATTTACGCAAAGTACTCGTAGAGACGTTTTGTTGGTACTCAAATGACAGATCTGTGATAGTAACAGAGGAAAAAGCAAAATATTCCGAAAATTTTAATTTCTTGATTTACGCAAAGTACTCGTAGAGGCGTTTTGTTGTTACTCAAATGGCAGATCTGTGATAGTAACAGAGGAAAAAGCAAAATATTCCGAAAATTTTAATTTCTCAATTTACGCAAAGTGCTCGTAGAGACGTTTTGTTGTTACTCAAATGAAAGATCTGTGATAGTAATAGAGTAAAATGGAAAAAAATCCGAAAATTTTAATTTCTTGATTTACGCAAACTACTCGTAGAGACGTTTTGTTGGTACTCAAATGACAGATCTGTGATAGTAACAAAGGAAAACGCAAAATATTCCGAAAATTTTAATTTCTTGATTTACGCAAAGTACTCGTAGAAACGTTTTGTTGTTACTCAAATGACAGATCTGTGATAGTAACAGAGGAAAAAGCAAAATATTCCAAAAATTTTAATTTCTTGATTTACGCAAAGTACTCGTAGAGACGTTCTGTTGCTACTCAAATGAAAGATCTGTGATAGTAATAGAGTAAAATGGAAAAAATTCCGAAAATTTTGATTTTTCGATTTACGCGAAGTGCTCGTAAGGGCCTTTTTGTTGTTACTCAAATGACAGATCTGTCATAGTAACAGGAAAAAAGAAAAATTCCTAAAATTTTGATTTCTTGACTTACGCAAAGTGCTCGTAGAGACGTTTGGTTGCTACTCAAATAAAAGATCTGTGATAGTAATAGAGTAACATGGAAAAAATTCCGAAAATTTTAATTTCTTGATTTACGCAAAGTACTTATAGAGACGTTTTCGTGGTACTCAAATGACAGATCTGTGATAGTAACAGAGGAAAAAGCAAAATATTCCGAAAATTTTAATTTCTCAATTTACGCAAAGTGCTCGTAGAGACGTTTTGTTGTTACTCAAATGACAGATCTGTGATAGTAACAGAGGAAAAAGCAAAATATTCCGAAAATTTTAATTTCTTGATATACGCAAAGTACTCGTAGAGGCGTTTTGTTGTTACTCAAATAACAGATCTGTGATAGTAACAGAGGAAAAAGCAAAATATTCCGAAAATTTTAATTTCTTGATATACGCAAAGTACTCGTAGAAACGTTTTGTTGTTACTCAAATGACAGATCTGTGATAGTAACAGAGGAAAAAGCAAAATATTCCAAAAATTTTAATTTCTTGATTTACGCAAAGTACTCGTAGAGACGTTCTGTTGCTACTCAAATGAAAGATCTGTGATAGTAATAGAGTAAAATAGAAAAAATTCCGAAAATTTTGATTTTTCGATTTACGCAAAGTGCTCGTAGAGACGTTTTGTTGTTACTCAAATGACAGATCTGTCATAGTAACAGGGGAAAAAGAGAAAAATTCCTAAAATTTTGATTTCTTGACTTACGCAAAGTGCTCGAAGAGACGTTTGGTTGCTACTCAAATGAAAGATCTGTGATAGTAATAGAGTAAAATGGAAAAAATTCCGAAAATTTTAATTTCTTGATTTACGCAAAGTACTCATAGAGACGTTTTGGTGGTACTCAAATGACAGATCTGTGATAGTAATAGAGTAAAATGGAAAAAATTCCGAAAATTTTGATTTTTCGATTTACGCAAAGTGCTCGTAGAGACGTTTTGTTGTTACTCAAATGACAGATCTGTCATAGTAACAGAGGAAAAAGAGAAAAATTCCTAAAATTTTGATTTCTTGACTTACGCAAAGTGCTCGTAGAGACGTTTGGTTGCTACTCAAATGAAAGATCTGTGATAGTAATAGAGTAAAATGGAAAAAAATCCGAAAATTTTGATTTCTTGACTTACGCAAAGTACTCGTAGAGACGTTTTGTTGTTACTCAAATGACAGATCTGTGATAGTAACAGAGGAAAAAGCAAAATATTCCAAAAATTTTAATTTCTTGATTTACGCAAAGTACTCGTAGAGACGTTTGGTTGCTACTCAAATGAAAGATCTGTGATAGTAATAGAGTAAAATGGAAAAAAAATCCGAAAATTTTAATTTCTTGATTTACGCAAACTACTCATAGAGACGTTCTGTTGGTACTCAAATGACAGATCTGTGATAGTAACAGAGGAAAAAGCAAAATATTCCGAAAATTTTAATTTCTTGATTTACGCAAAGTACTCGTAGAGACGTTTTGTTGTTACTCAAATGACAGATCTGTGATAGTAACAGAGGAAAAAGCAAAATATTCCAAAAATTTTAATTTCTTGATTTACGCAAAGTACTCGTAGAGACGTTCTGTTGCTACTCAAATGAAAGATCTGTGATAGTAATAGAGTAAAATGGAAAAAATTCCGAAAATTTTGATTTTTCGATTTACGCAAAGTGCTCGTAGAGACGTTTTGTTGTTACTCAAATGACAGATCTGTCATAGTAACAGAGGAAAAAAGAAAAATTCCTAAAATTTTGATTTCTTGACTTACGCATAGTGCTCGTAGAGACGTTTGGTTGCTACTCAAATGAAAGATCTGTGATAGTAATAGAGTAACATGGAAAAAATTCCGAAAATTTTAATTTCTTGATTTACGCAAAGTACTCATAGAGACGTTTTGGTGGTACTCAAATGACAGATCTGTGATAGTAACAGAGGAAAAAGCAAAATATTCCGAAAATTTTAATTTCTCAATTTACGCAAAGTGCTCGTAGAGACGTTTTGTTGTTACTCAAATGACAGATCTGTGATAGTAACAGAGGAAAAAGCAAAATATTCCGAAAATTTTAATTTCTTGATATATGCAAAGTACTCGTAGAGGAGTTTTGTTGTTACTCAAATGACAGATCTGTGATAGTAACAGAGGAAAAAGCAAAATATTCCGAAAATTTTAATTTCTTGATATACGCAAAGTACTCGTAGAAACGTTTTGTTGTTACTCAAATGACAGATCTGTGATAGTAACAGAGGAAAAAGCAAAATATTCCAAAAATTTTAATTTCTTGATTTACGCAAAGTGGTCGTAGAGACGTTCTGTTGCTACTCAAATCAAAGATCCGTGATAGTAATAGAGTAAAATGGAAAAAATTCCGAAAATATTGATTTCTCGATTTACACAAAGTGCTCGTAGAGACAGACGTTTTGTTGTTACTCAAATGATAGATCTGTAATAGTAACAGAAGAAAAAGATAAAAATTCCTAAAATTTTGATTTCTTGACTTACGCAAAGTGCTCGTAGAGACGTTTTGTTGCTACTCAAATGAAAGATCTGTGATAGTAACAGAGGAAAAAGCAGTATATTAAGAAAATTTTAACTTCTTGATATACGCAAAGTACTCATAGAGACGTTTTGTTGTTACTCAAATGACAGATCTGTGATAGTAACAGAGGAAAAAGCAGAATATTCCGAAAATTTTAATTTCTTGATTTAAGCAAAGTGCTCGTAGAGACGTTTAGTTGTTACTCAAATGACAGATCTGTCATAGTAACAGAGGAAAAAGAGAAAAATTCCTAAAATTTTGATTTCTTGACTTACGCAAAGTGCTCGTAGAGACGTTTTGTTGCTACTCAAATGAAAGATCTGTGATAGTAATAGAGTAAAATGGAAAAAATTCCGAAAATTTTAATTTCTTGATTTACTCAAAGTACTCGTAGAGACGTTTTGTTGGTACTCAAATGACAGATCTGTGATAGTAACAGAGGAAAAAGCAAAATATTCCGAAAATTTTAATTTCTTGATTTACGCAAAGTACTCGTAGAGGCGTTTTGTTGTTACTCAAATGACAGATCTGTGATAGTAACAGAGGAAAAAGCAAAATATTCCGAAAATTTTAATTTCTCAATTTACGCAAAGTGCTCGTAGAGACGTTTTGTTGTTACTCAAATGAAAGATCTGTGATAGTAATAGAGTAAAATGGAAAAAAATCCGAAAATTTTAATTTCTTGATTTACGCAAACTACTCGTAGAGACGTTTTGTTGGTACTCAAATGACAGATCTGTGATAGTAACAAAGGAAAACGCAAAATATTCCGAAAATTTTAATTTCTTGATTTACGCAAAGTACTCGTAGAAACGTTTTGTTGTTACTCAAATGACAGATCTGTGATAGTAACAGAGGAAAAAGCAAAATATTCCAAAAATTTTAATTTCTTGATTTACGCAAAGTACTCGTAGAGACGTTCTGTTGCTACTCAAATGAAAGATCTGTGATAGTAATAGAGTAAAATGGAAAAAATTCCGAAAATTTTGATTTTTCGATTTACGCGAAGTGCTCGTAAGGGCCTTTTTGTTGTTACTCAAATGACAGATCTGTCATAGTAACAGGAAAAAAGAAAAATTCCTAAAATTTTGATTTCTTGACTTACGCAAAGTGCTCGTAGAGACGTTTGGTTGCTACTCAAATAAAAGATCTGTGATAGTAATAGAGTAACATGGAAAAAATTCCGAAAATTTTAATTTCTTGATTTACGCAAAGTACTTATAGAGACGTTTTCGTGGTACTCAAATGACAGATCTGTGATAGTAACAGAGGAAAAAGCAAAATATTCCGAAAATTTTAATTTCTCAATTTACGCAAAGTGCTCGTAGAGACGTTTTGTTGTTACTCAAATGACAGATCTGTGATAGTAACAGAGGAAAAAGCAAAATATTCCGAAAATTTTAATTTCTTGATATACGCAAAGTACTCGTAGAGGCGTTTTGTTGTTACTCAAATAACAGATCTGTGATAGTAACAGAGGAAAAAGCAAAATATTCCGAAAATTTTAATTTCTTGATATACGCAAAGTACTCGTAGAAACGTTTTGTTGTTACTCAAATGACAGATCTGTGATAGTAACAGAGGAAAAAGCAAAATATTCCAAAAATTTTAATTTCTTGATTTACGAAAAGTACTCGTAGAGACGTTCTGTTGCTACTCAAATGAAAGATCTGTGATAGTAATAGAGTAAAATAGAAAAAATTCCGAAAATTTTGATTTTTCGATTTACGCAAAGTGCTCGTAGAGACGTTTTGTTGTTACTCAAATGACAGATCTGTCATAGTAACAGGGGAAAAAGAGAAAAATTCCTAAAATTTTGATTTCTTGACTTACGCAAAGTGCTCGAAGAGACGTTTGGTTGCTACTCAAATGAAAGATCTGTGATAGTAATAGAGTAAAATGGAAAAAATTCCGAAAATTTTAATTTCTTGATTTACGCAAAGTACTCATAGAGACGTTTTGGTGGTACTCAAATGACAGATCTGTGATAGTAATAGAGTAAAATGGAAAAAATTCCGAAAATTTTGATTTTTCGATTTACGCAAAGTGCTCGTAGAGACGTTTTGTTGTTACTCAAATGACAGATCTGTCATAGTAACAGAGGAAAAAGAGAAAAATTCCTAAAATTTTGATTTCTTGACTTACGCAAAGTGCTCGTAGAGACGTTTGGTTGCTACTCAAATGAAAGATCTGTGATAGTAATAGAGTAAAATGGAAAAAAATCCGAAAATTTTGATTTCTTGACTTACGCAAAGTACTCGTAGAGACGTTTTGTTGTTACTCAAATGACAGATCTGTGATAGTAACAGAGGAAAAAGCAAAATATTCCAAAAATTTTAATTTCTTGATTTACGCAAAGTACTCGTAGAGACGTTTGGTTGCTACTCAAATGAAAGATCTGTGATAGTAATAGAGTAAAATGGAAAAAAAATCCGAAAATTTTAATTTCTTGATTTACGCAAACTACTCATAGAGACGTTCTGTTGGTACTCAAATGACAGATCTGTGATAGTAACAGAGGAAAAAGCAAAATATTCCGAAAATTTTAATTTCTTGATTTAAGCAAAGTGCTCGTAGAGACGTTTTGTTGTTACTCAAATGACAGATCTGTCATAGTAACAGAGGAAAAAGAGAAAAATTCCTAAAATTTTGATTTCTTGACTTACGCAAAGTGCTCGTAGAGACGTTTTGTTGCTACTCAAATGAAAGATCTGTGATAGTAATAGAGTAAAATGGAAAAAATTCCGAAAATTTTAATTTCTTGATTTACGCAAAGTACTCGTAGAGACGTTTTGTTGGTACTCAAATGACAGATCTGTGATAGTAACAGAGGAAAAAGCAAAATATTCCGAAAATTTTAATTTCTTGATTTACGCAAAGTACTCGTAGAGGCGTTTTGTTGTTACTCAAATGACAGATCTGTGATAGTAACAGAGGAAAAAGCAAAATATTCCGAAAATTTTAATTTCTCAATTTACGCAAAGTGCTCGTAGAGACGTTTTGTTGTTACTCAAATGAAAGATCTGTGATAGTAATAGAGTAAAATGGAAAAAAATCCGAAAATTTTAATTTCTTGATTTACGCAAACTACTCGTAGAGACGTTTTGTTGGTACTCAAATGACAGATCTGTGATAGTAACAAAGGAAAACGCAAAATATTCCGAAAATTTTAATTTCTTGATTTACGCAAAGTACTCGTAGAAACGTTTTGTTGTTACTCAAATGACAGATCTGTGATAGTAACAGAGGAAAAAGCAAAATATTCCAAAAATTTTAATTTCTTGATTTACGCAAAGTACTCGTAGAGACGTTCTGTTGCTACTCAAATGAAAGATCTGTGATAGTAATAGAGTAAAATGGAAAAAATTCCGAAAATTTTGATTTTTCGATTTACGCGAAGTGCTCGTAAGGGCCTTTTTGTTGTTACTCAAATGACAGATCTGTCATAGTAACAGGAAAAAAGAAAAATTCCTAAAATTTTGATTTCTTGACTTACGCAAAGTGCTCGTAGAGACGTTTGGTTGCTACTCAAATAAAAGATCTGTGATAGTAATAGAGTAACATGGAAAAAATTCCGAAAATTTTAATTTCTTGATTTACGCAAAGTACTTATAGAGACGTTTTCGTGGTACTCAAATGACAGATCTGTGATAGTAACAGAGGAAAAAGCAAAATATTCCGAAAATTTTAATTTCTCAATTTACGCAAAGTGCTCGTAGAGACGTTTTGTTGTTACTCAAATGACAGATCTGTGATAGTAACAGAGGAAAAAGCAAAATATTCCGAAAATTTTAATTTCTTGATATACGCAAAGTACTCGTAGAGGCGTTTTGTTGTTACTCAAATAACAGATCTGTGATAGTAACAGAGGAAAAAGCAAAATATTCCGAAAATTTTAATTTCTTGATATACGCAAAGTACTCGTAGAAACGTTTTGTTGTTACTCAAATGACAGATCTGTGATAGTAACAGAGGAAAAAGCAAAATATTCCAAAAATTTTAATTTCTTGATTTACGCAAAGTACTCGTAGAGACGTTCTGTTGCTACTCAAATGAAAGATCTGTGATAGTAATAGAGTAAAATAGAAAAAATTCCGAAAATTTTGATTTTTCGATTTACGCAAAGTGCTCGTAGAGACGTTTTGTTGTTACTCAAATGACAGATCTGTCATAGTAACAGGGGAAAAAGAGAAAAATTCCTAAAATTTTGATTTCTTGACTTACGCAAAGTGCTCGAAGAGACGTTTGGTTGCTACTCAAATGAAAGATCTGTGATAGTAATAGAGTAAAATGGAAAAAATTCCGAAAATTTTAATTTCTTGATTTACGCAAAGTACTCATAGAGACGTTTTGGTGGTACTCAAATGACAGATCTGTGATAGTAATAGAGTAAAATGGAAAAAATTCCGAAAATTTTGATTTTTCGATTTACGCAAAGTGCTCGTAGAGACGTTTTGTTGTTACTCAAATGACAGATCTGTCATAGTAACAGAGGAAAAAGAGAAAAATTCCTAAAATTTTGATTTCTTGACTTACGCAAAGTGCTCGTAGAGACGTTTGGTTGCTACTCAAATGAAAGATCTGTGATAGTAATAGAGTAAAATGGAAAAAAATCCGAAAATTTTGATTTCTTGACTTACGCAAAGTACTCGTAGAGACGTTTTGTTGTTACTCAAATGACAGATCTGTGATAGTAACAGAGGAAAAAGCAAAATATTCCAAAAATTTTAATTTCTTGATTTACGCAAAGTACTCGTAGAGACGTTTGGTTGCTACTCAAATGAAAGATCTGTGATAGTAATAGAGTAAAATGGAAAAAAAATCCGAAAATTTTAATTTCTTGATTTACGCAAACTACTCATAGAGACGTTCTGTTGGTACTCAAATGACAGATCTGTGATAGTAACAGAGGAAAAAGCAAAATATTCCGAAAATTTTAATTTCTTGATTTACGCAAAGTACTCGTAGAGACGTTTTGTTGTTACTCAAATGACAGATCTGTGATAGTAACAGAGGAAAAAGCAAAATATTCCAAAAATTTTAATTTCTTGATTTACGCAAAGTACTCGTAGAGACGTTCTGTTGCTACTCAAATGAAAGATCTGTGATAGTAATAGAGTAAAATGGAAAAAATTCCGAAAATTTTGATTTTTCGATTTACGCAAAGTGCTCGTAGAGACGTTTTGTTGTTACTCAAATGACAGATCTGTCATAGTAACAGAGGAAAAAAGAAAAATTCCTAAAATTTTGATTTCTTGACTTACGCATAGTGCTCGTAGAGACGTTTGGTTGCTACTCAAATGAAAGATCTGTGATAGTAATAGAGTAACATGGAAAAAATTCCGAAAATTTTAATTTCTTGATTTACGCAAAGTACTCATAGAGACGTTTTGGTGGTACTCAAATGACAGATCTGTGATAGTAACAGAGGAAAAAGCAAAATATTCCGAAAATTTTAATTTCTCAATTTACGCAAAGTGCTCGTAGAGACGTTTTGTTGTTACTCAAATGACAGATCTGTGATAGTAACAGAGGAAAAAGCAAAATATTCCGATAATTTTAATTTCTTGATATAAGCAAAGTACTCGTAGAGGAGTTTTGTTGTTACTCAAATGACAGATCTGTGATAGTAACAGAGGAAAAAGCAAAATATTCCGAAAATTTTAATTTCTTGATATACGCAAAGTACTCGTAGAAACGTTTTGTTGTTACTCAAATGACAGATCTGTGATAGTAACAGAGGAAAAAGCAAAATATTCCAAAAATTTTAATTTCTTGATTTACGCAAAGTGGTCGTAGAGACGTTCTGTTGCTACTCAAATCAAAGATCCGTGATAGTAATAGAGTAAAATGGAAAAAATTCCGAAAATATTGATTTCTCGATTTACACAAAGTGCTCGTAGAGACAGACGTTTTGTTGTTACTCAAATGATAGATCTGTAATAGTAACAGAAGAAAAAGATAAAAATTCCTAAAATTTTGATTTCTTGACTTACGCAAAGTGCTCGTAGAGACGTTTTGTTGCTACTCAAATGAAAGATCTGTGATAGTAACAGAGGAAAAAGCAGTATATTAAGAAAATTTTAACTTCTTGATATACGCAAAGTACTCATAGAGACGTTTTGTTGTTACTCAAATGACAGATCTGTGATAGTAACAGAGGAAAAAGCAGAATATTCCGAAAATTTTAATTTCTTGATTTAAGCAAAGTGCTCGTAGAGACGTTTTGTTGTTACTCAAATGACAGATCTGTCATAGTAACAGAGGAAAAAGAGAAAAATTCCTAAAATTTTGATTTCTTGACTTACGCAAAGTGCTCGTAGAGACGTTTTGTTGCTACTCAAATGAAAGATCTGTGATAGTAATAGAGTAAAATGGAAAAAATTCCGAAAATTTTAATTTCTTGATTTACTCAAAGTACTCGTAGAGACGTTTTGTTGGTACTCAAATGACAGATCTGTGATAGTAACAGAGGAAAAAGCAAAATATTCCGAAAATTTTAATTTCTTGATTTACGCAAAGTACTCGTAGAGGCGTTTTGTTGTTACTCAAATGACAGATCTGTGATAGTAACAGAGGAAAAAGCAAAATATTCCGAAAATTTTAATTTCTCAATTTACGCAAAGTGCTCGTAGAGACGTTTTGTTGTTACTCAAATGAAAGATCTGTGATAGTAATAGAGTAAAATGGAAAAAAATCCGAAAATTTTAATTTCTTGATTTACGCAAACTACTCGTAGAGACGTTTTGTTGGTACTCAAATGACAGATCTGTGATAGTAACAAAGGAAAACGCAAAATATTCCGAAAATTTTAATTTCTTGATTTACGCAAAGTACTCGTAGAAACGTTTTGTTGTTACTCAAATGACAGATCTGTGATAGTAACAGAGGAAAAAGCAAAATATTCCAAAAATTTTAATTTCTTGATTTACGCAAAGTACTCGTAGAGACGTTCTGTTGCTACTCAAATGAAAGATCTGTGATAGTAATAGAGTAAAATGGAAAAAATTCCGAAAATTTTGATTTTTCGATTTACGCGAAGTGCTCGTAGAGACGTTTTGTTGTTACTCAAATGACAGATCTGTCATAGTAACAGGGGAAAAAGAGAAAAATTCCTAAAATTTTGATTTCTTGACTTACGCAAAGTGCTCGTAGAGACGTTTGGTTGCTACTCAAATAAAAGATCTGTGATAGTAATAGAGTAACATGGAAAAAATTCCGAAAATTTTAATTTCTTGATTTACGCAAAGTACTTATAGAGACGTTTTCGTGGTACTCAAATGACAGATCTGTGATAGTAACAGAGGAAAAAGCAAAATATTCCGAAAATTTTAATTTCTCAATTTACGCAAAGTGCTCGTAGAGACGTTTTGTTGTTACTCAAATGACAGATCTGTGATAGTAACAGAGGAAAAAGCAAAATATTCCGAAAATTTTAATTTCTTGATATACGCAAAGTACTCGTAGAGGCGTTTTGTTGTTACTCAAATAACAGATCTGTGATAGTAACAGAGGAAAAAGCAAAATATTCCGAAAATTTTAATTTCTTGATATACGCAAAGTACTCGTAGAAACGTTTTGTTGTTACTCAAATGACAGATCTGTGATAGTAACAGAGGAAAAAGCAAAATATTCCAAAAATTTTAATTTCTTGATTTACGCAAAGTACTCGTAGAGACGTTCTGTTGCTACTCAAATGAAAGATCTGTGATAGTAATAGAGTAAAATAGAAAAAATTCCGAAAATTTTGATTTTTCGATTTACGCAAAGTGCTCGTAGAGACGTTTTGTTGTTACTCAAATGACAGATCTGTCATAGTAACAGGGGAAAAAGAGAAAAATTCCTAAAATTTTGATTTCTTGACTTACGCAAAGTGCTCGAAGAGACGTTTGGTTGCTACTCAAATGAAAGATCTGTGATAGTAATAGAGTAAAATGGAAAAAATTCCGAAAATTTTAATTTCTTGATTTACGCAAAGTACTCATAGAGACGTTTTGGTGGTACTCAAATGACAGATCTGTGATAGTAATAGAGTAAAATGGAAAAAATTCCGAAAATTTTGATTTTTCGATTTACGCAAAGTGCTCGTAGAGACGTTTTGTTGTTACTCAAATGACAGATCTGTCATAGTAACAGAGGAAAAAGAGAAAAATTCCTAAAATTTTGATTTCTTGACTTACGCAAAGTGCTCGTAGAGACGTTTGGTTGCTACTCAAATGAAAGATCTGTGATAGTAATAGAGTAAAATGGAAAAAAATCCGAAAATTTTGATTTCTTGACTTACGCAAAGTACTCGTAGAGACGTTTTGTTGTTACTCAAATGACAGATCTGTGATAGTAACAGAGGAAAAAGCAAAATATTCCAAAAATTTTAATTTCTTGATTTACGCAAAGTACTCGTAGAGACGTTTGGTTGCTACTCAAATGAAAGATCTGTGATAGTAATAGAGTAAAATGGAAAAAAAATCCGAAAATTTTAATTTCTTGATTTACGCAAACTACTCATAGAGACGTTCTGTTGGTACTCAAATGACAGATCTGTGATAGTAACAGAGGAAAAAGCAAAATATTCCGAAAATTTTAATTTCTTGATTTACGCAAAGTACTCGTAGAGACGTTCTGTTGCTACTCAAATGAAAGATCTGTGATAGTAATAGAGTAAAATAGAAAAAATTCCGAAAATTTTGATTTTTCGATTTACGCAAAGTGCTCGTAGAGACGTTTTGTTGTTACTCAAATGACAGATCTGTCATAGTAACAGGGGAAAAAGAGAAAAATTCCTAAAATTTTGATTTCTTGACTTACGCAAAGTGCTCGTAGAGACGTTTGGTTGCTACTCAAATGAAAGATCTGTGATAGTAATAGAGTAAAATGGAAAAAATTCCGAAAATTTTAATTTCTTGATTTACGCAAAGTACTCATAGAGACGTTTTGGTGGTACTCAAATGACAGATCTGTGATAGTAATAGAGTAAAATGGAAAAAATTCCGAAAATTTTGATTTTTCGATTTACGCAAAGTGCTCGTAGAGACGTTTTGTTGTTACTCAAATGACAGATCTGTCATAGTAACAGAGGAAAAAAGAAAAATTCCTAAAATTTTGATTTCTTGACTTACGCAACGTGCTCGTAGAGACGTTTGGTTGCTACTCAAATGAAAGATCTGTGATAGTAATAGAGTAACATGGAAAAAATTCCGAAAATTTTAATTTCTTGATTTACGCAAAGTACTCATAGAGACGTTTTGGTGGTACTCAAATGACAGATCTGTGATAGTAACAGAGGAAAAAGCAAAATATTCCGAAAATTTTAATTTCTCAATTTACGCAAAGTGCTCGTAGAGACGTTTTGTTGTTACTCAAATGACAGATCTGTGATAGTAACAGAGGAAAAAGCAAAATATTCCGAAAATTTTAATTTCTTGATATACGCAAAGTACTCGTAGAGGCGTTTTGTTGTTACTCAAATGACAGATCTGTGATAGTAACAGAGGAAAAAGCAAAATATTCCGAAAATTTTAATTTCTTGATATACGCAAAGTACTCGTAGAAACGTTTTGTTTTTACTCAAATGACAGATCTGTGATAGTAACAGAGGAAAAAGCAAAATATTCCAAAAATTTTAATTTCTTGATTTACGCAAAGTGGTCGTAGAGACGTTCTGTTGCTACTCAAATCAAAGATCCGTGATAGTAATAGAGTAAAATGGAAAAAATTCCGAAAATATTGATTTCTCGATTTACACAAAGTGCTCGTAGAGACAGACGTTTTGTTGTTACTCAAATGATAGATCTGTAATAGTAACAGAAGAAAAAGATAAAAATTCCTAAAATTTTGATTTCTTGACTTACGCAAAGTGCTCGTAGAGACGTTTTGTTGCTACTCAAATGAAAGATCTGTGATAGTAATAGAGTAAAATGGAGAAAATTCCGAAAATTTTAATTTCTTGAATTACGCAAAGTACTCATAGAGACGTTTTGTTGGTACTCAAATGACAGATCTGTGATAGTAAGAGGAAAAAGCAGTATATTAAGAAAATTTTAACTTCTTGATATACGCAAAGTACTCATAGAGACGTTTTGTTGTTACTCAAATGACAGATCTGTGATAGTAACAGAGGAAAAAGCAGAATATTCCGAAAATTTTAATTTCTTGATTTAAGCAAAGTGCTCGTAGAGACGTTTTGTTGTTACTCAAATGACAGATCTGTCATAGTAACAGAGGAAAAAGAGAAAAATTCCTAAAATTTTGATTTCTTGACTTACGCAAAGTGCTCGTAGAGACGTTTTGTTGCTACTCAAATGAAAGATCTGTGATAGTAATAGAGTAAAATGGAAAAAATTCCGAAAATTTTAATTTCTTGATTTACGCAAAGTACTCGTAGAGACGTTTTGTTGGTACTCAAATGACAGATCTGTGATAGTAACAGAGGAAAAAGCAAAATATTCCGAAAATTTTAATTTCTTGATTTACGCAAAGTACTGGTAGAGGCGTTTTGTTGTTACTCAAATGACAGATCTGTGATAGTAACAGAGGAAAAAGCAAAATATTCCGAAAATTTTAATTTCTCAATTTACGCAAAGTGCTCGTAGAGACGTTTTGTTGTTACTCAAATGAAAGATCTGTGATAGTAATAGAGTAAAATGGAAAAAAATCCGAAAATTTTAATTTCTTGATTTACGCAAACTACTCGTAGAGACGTTTTGTTGGTACTCAAATGACAGATCTGTGATAGTAAAAAAGGAAAACGCAAAATATTCCGAAAATTTTAATTTCTTGATTTACGCAAAGTACTCGTAGAGACGTTTTGTTGTTACTCAAATGACAGATCTGTGATAGTAACAGAGGAAAATACAAAATATTCCGAAAATTTTAATTTCTTGATATACGCAAAGTACTCGTAGAAACGTTTTGTTGTTACTCAAATGACAGATCTGTGATAGTAACGGAAAAAGCAAAATATTCCAAAAATTTTAATTTCTTGATTTACGCAAAGTACTCGTATAGACGTTCTGTTGCTACTCAAATGAAAGATCTGTGATAGTAATAGAGTAAAATGGAAAAAATTCCGAAAATTTTGATTTTTCGATTTACGCAAAGTGCTCGTAGAGACGTTTTGTTGTTACTCAAATGACAGATCTGTCATAGTAACAGAGGAAAAAGAGAAAAATTCCGAAAATTTTAATTTCTTGAATTACGCAAAGTACTCGTAGAGACGTTTTGTTGTTACTCAAATGACAGATCTGTGATAGTAACAGAGGAAAAAGCAAAATATTCCAAAAATTTTAATTTCTTGATTTACGCAAAGTACTCGTAGAGACGTTCTGTTGCTACTCAAATGAAAGATCTGTGATAGTAATAGAGTAAAATGGAAAAAATTCCGAAAATTTTGATTTTTCGATTTACGCAAAGTGCTCGTAGAGACGTTTTGTTGTTACTCAAATGACAGATCTGTCATAGTAACAGGGGAAAAAGAGAAAAATTCCTAAAATTTTGATTTCTTGACTTACGCAAAGTGCTCGTAGAGACGTTTGGTTGCTACTCAAATGAAAGATCTGTGATAGTAATAGAGTAAAATGGAAAAAATTCCGAAAATTTTAATTTCTTGATTTACGCAAAGTACTCATAGAGACGTTTTGGTGGTACTCAAATGACAAATCTGTGATAGTAATAGAGTAAAATGGAAAAAATTCCGAAAATTTTGATTTTTCGATTTACGCAAAGTGCTCGTAGAGACGTTTTGTTGTTACTCAAATGACAGATCTGTCATAGTAACAGAGGAAAAAGAGAAAAATTCCTAAAATTTTGATTTCTTGACTTACGCAAAGTGCTCGTAGAGACGTTTGGTTGCTACTCAAATGCAAGATCTGTGATAGTAATAGAGTAAAATGGAAAAAAATCCGAAAATTTTAATTTCTTGATTTACGCAAACTACTCGTTCTGTTGGTACTCAAATGACAGATCTGTGATAGTAACAGAGGAAAAAGCAAAATATTCCGAAAATTTTAATTTCTTGATTTACGCAAAGTACTCGTAGAGACGTTTTGTTGTTACTCAAATGACAGATCTGTGATAGTAACAGAGGAAAAAGCAAAATATTCCAAAAATTTTAATTTCTTGATTTACGCAAAGTACTCGTAGAGACGTTCTGTTGCTACTCAAATGAAAGATCTATGATAGTAATAGAGTAAAATTGAAAAAATTCCGAAAATTTTGATTTTTCGATTTACGCAAAGTGCTCGTAGAGACGTTTTGTTGTTACTCAAATGACAGATCTGTCATAGTAACAGAGGAAAAAGAGAAAAATTCCGAAAATTTTAATTTCTTGAATTACGCAAAGTACTCGTAGAGACGTTTTGTTGTTACTCAAATGACAGATCTGTGATAGTAACAGAGGAAAAAGCAAAATATTCCAAAAATTTTAATTTCTTGATTTACGCAAAGTACTCGTAGAGACGTTCTGTTGCTACTCAAATGAAAGATCTGTGATAGTAATAGAGTAAAATGGAAAAAATTCCGAAAATTTTGATTTTTCGATTTACGCAAAGTGCTCGTAGAGACGTTTTGTTGTTACTCAAATGACAGATCTGTCATAGTAACAGGGGAAAAAGAGAAAAATTCCTAAAATTTTGATTTCTTGACTTACGCAAAGTGCTCGTAGAGACGTTTGGTTGCTACTCAAATGAAAGATCTGTGATAGTAATAGAGTAAAATGGAAAAAATTCCGAAAATTTTGATTTTTCGATTTACGCAAAGTGCTCGTAGAGACGTTTTGTTGTTACTCAAATGACAGATCTGTCATAATAACAGAGGAAAAAGAGAAAAATTCCAAGAATTTTGATTTCTTGACTTACGCAAAGTGCTCGTAGAGACGTTTGGTTGCTACTCAAATGAAAGATCTGTGATAGTAATAGAGTAAAATGGAAAAAAATCCGAAAATTTTAATTTCTTGATTTACGCAAACTACTCATAGAGACGTTCTGTTGGTACTCAAATGACAGATCTGTGATAGTAACAGAGGAAAAAGCAAAATATTCCGAAAATTTTAATTTCTTGATTTACGCAAAGTTATCGTAGAGACGTTTTGTTGTTACTCAAATGACAGATCTGTCATAGTAACAGAGGAAAAAGCAAAATATTCCAAAAATTTTAATTTCTTGATTTCCGCAAAGTACTCGTAGAGACGTTCTGTTGCTACTCAAATGAAAGATCTGTGATAGTAATAGAGTAAAATGGAAAAAATTCCGAAAATTTTGATTTTTCGATTTACGCAAAGTGCTCGTAGAGACGTTTTGTTGTTACTCAAATGACAGATCTGTCATAGTAACAGGAAAAAAGAAAAATTCCTAAAATTTTGATTTCTTGACTTACGCAAAGTTCTCGTAGAGACGTTTGGTTGCTACTCAAATGAAAGATCTGTGATAGTAATAGAGTAACATGGAAAAAATTCCGAAAATTTTAATTTCTTGATTTACGCAAAGTACTCATAGAGACGTTTTCGTGGTACTCAAATGACAGATCTGTGATAGTAACAGAGGAAAAAGCAAAATATTCCGAAAATTTTAATTTCTCAATTTACGCAAAGTGCTCGTAGAGACGTTTTGTTGTTACTCAAATGACAGATCTGTGATAGTAACAGAGGAAAAAGCAAAATATTCCGAAAATTTTAATTTCTTGATATACGCAAAGTACTCGTAGAGGCGTTTTGTTGTTACTCAAATGACAGATCTGTGATAGTAACAGAGGAAAAAGCAAAATATTCCGAAAATTTTAATTTCTTGATATACGCAAAGTACTCGTAGAAACGTTTTGTTGTTACTCAAATGACAGATCTGTGATAGTAACAGAGGAAAAAGCAAAATATTCCAAAAAATTTAATTTCTTGATTTACGCAAAGTGGTCGTAGAGATGTTCTGTTGCTACTCAAATCAAAGATCCGTGATAGTAATAGAGCAAAATGGAAAAAATTCCGAAAATATTGATTTCTCGATTTACACAAAGTGCTCGTAGAGACAGACGTTTTGTTGTTACTCAAATGATAGATCTGTAATAGTAACAGAAGAAAAAGATAAAAATTCCTAAAATTTTGATTTCTTGACTTACGCAAAGTGCTCGTAGAGACGTTTTGTTGCTACTCAAATGAAAGATCTGTGATAGTAATAGAGTAAAATGGAGAAAATTCCGAAAATTTTAATTTCTTGAATTACGCAAAGTACTCATAGAGACGTTTTGTTGGTACTCAAATGACAGATCTGTGATAGTAACAGAGGAAAAAGCAGTATATTAAGAAAATTTTAACTTGTTGATATACGCAAAGTACTCATAGAGACGTTTTGTTGTTACTCAAATGACAGATCTGTGATAGTAACAGAGGAAAAAGCAGAATATTCCGAAAATTTTAATTTCTTGATTTAAGCAAAGTGCTCGTAGAGACGTTTTGTTGTTACTCAAATGACAGATCTGTCATAGTAACAGAGGAAAAAGAGAAAAATTCCTAAAATTTTGATTTCTTGACTTACGCAAAGTGCTCGTAGAGACGTTTTGTTGCTACTCAAATGAAAGATCTGTGATAGTAATAGAGTAAAATGGAAAAAATTCCGAAAATTTTAATTTCTTGATTTACGCAAAGTACTCGTAGAGACGTTTTGTTGGTACTCAAATGATAGATCTGTGATAGTAACAGAGGAAAAAGCAAAATATTCCGAAAATTTTAATTTCTCAATTTACGCAAAGTGCTCGTAGAGACGTTTTGTTGTTACTCAAATGAAAGATCTGTCATAGTAATAGAGTAAAATGGAAAAAATTCCGAAAATTTTAATTTCTTGATTTACGCAAAGTACTCGTAGAGGCGTTTTGTTGTTACTCAAATGACAGATCTGTGATAGTAACAGAGGAAAAAGCAAAATATTCCGAAAATTTTAATTTCTCAATTTACGCAAAGTGCTCGTAGAGACGTTTTGTTGTTACTCAAATGAAAGATCTGTGATAGTAATAGAGTAAAATGGAAAAAAATCCGAAAATTTTAATTTCTTGATTTACGCAAACTACTCGTAGAGACGTTTTGTTGGTACTCAAATGACAGATCTGTGATAGTAACAAAGGAAAACGCAAAATATTCCGAAAATTTTAATTTCTTGATTTACGCAAAGTACTCGTAGAGACGTTTTGTTGTTACTCAAATGACAGATCTGTGATAGTAACAGAGGAAAATACAAAATATTCCGAAAATTTTAATTTCTTGATATACGCAAAGTACTCGTAGAAAGGTTTTGTTGTTACTCAAATGACAGATCTGTGATAGTAACAGAGGAAAAAGCAAAATATTCCAAAAATTTTAATTTCTTGATTTACGCAAAGTACTCGTAGAGACGTTCTGTTGCTACTCAAATGAAAGATCTGTGATAGTAATAGAGTAAAATGGAAAAAATTCCGAAAATTTTGATTTTTCGATTTACGCAAAGTGCTCGTAGAGACGTTTTGTTGTTACTCAAATGACAGATCTGTCATAGTAACAGAGGAAAAAGAGAAAAATTCCTAAAATTTTGATTTCTTGACTTACGCAAAGTGCTCGTAGAGACGTTTGGTTGCTACTCAAATGAAAGATCTGTGATAGTAATAGAGTAAAATGGAAAAAAATCCGAAAATTTTAATTTCTTGATTTACGCAAACTACTCATAGAGACGTTCTGTTGGTACTCAAATGACAGATCTGTGATAGTAACAGAGGAAAAAGCAAAATATTCCGAAAATTTTAATTTCTTGATTTACGCAAAGTACTCGTAGAGACGTTTTGTTGTTACTCAAATGACAGATCTGTGATAGTAACAGAGGAAAAAGCAAAATATTCCAAAAATTTTAACTTCTTGATTTACGCAAAGTACTCGTAGAGACGTTCTGTTGCTACTCAAATGAAAGATCTATGATAGTAATAGAGTAAAATTGAAAAAATTCCGAAAATTTTGATTTTTCGATTTACGCAAAGTGCTCGTAGAGACGTTTTGTTGTTACTCAAATGACAGATCTGTCATAGTAACAGAGGAAAAAGAGAAAAATTCCGAAAATTTTAATTTCTTGAATTACGCAAAGTACTCGTAGAGACGTTTTGTTGTTACTCAAATGACAGATCTGTGATAGTAACAGAGGAAAAAGCAAAATATTCCAAAAATTTTAATTTCTTGATTTACGCAAAGTACTCGTAGAGACGTTCTGTTGCTACTCAAATGAAAGATCTGTGATAGTAATAGAGTAAAATGGAAAAAATTCCGAAAATTTTGATTTTTCGATTTACGCAAAGTGCTCGTAGAGACGTTTTGTTGTTACTCAAATGACAGATCTGTCATAGTAACAGGGGAAAAAGAGAAAAATTCCTAAAATTTTGATTTCTTGACTTACGCAAAGTGCTCGTAGAGACGTTTGGTTGCTACTCAAATGAAAGATCTGTGATAGTAATAGAGTAAAATGGAAAAAATTCCGAAAATTTTAATTTCTTGATTTACGCAAAGTACTCATAGAGACGTTTTGGTGGTACTCAAATGACAGATCTGTGATAGTAATAGAGTAAAATGGAAAAAATTCCGAAAATTTTGATTTTTCGATTTACGCAAAGTGCTCGTAGAGACGTTTTGTTGTTACTCAAATGACAGATCTGTCATAGTAACAGAGGAAAAAGAGAAAAATTCCAAAAATTTTGATTTCTTGACTTACGCAAAGTGCTCGTAGAGACGTTTGGTTGCTACTCAAATGAAAGATCTGTGATAGTAATAGAGTAAAATGGAAAAAAATCCGAAAATTTTAATTTCTTGATTTACGCAAACTACTCATAGAGACGTTCTGTTGGTACTCAAATGACAGATCTGTGATAGTAACAGAGGAAAAAGCAAAATATTCCGAAAATTTTAATTTCTTGATTTACGCAAAGTTATCGTAGAGACGTTTTGTTGTTACTCAAATGACAGATCTGTGATAGTAACAGAGGAAAAAGCAAAATATTCCAAAAATTTTAATTTCTTGATTTACGGAAAGTACTCGTAGAGACGTTCTGTTGCTACTCAAATGAAAGATCTGTGATAGTAATAGAGTAAAATGGAAAAAATTCCGAAAATTTTGATTTTTCGATTTACGCAAAGTGCTCGTAGAGACGTTTTGTTGTTACTCAAATGACAGATCTGTCATGGTAACAGGAAAAAAGAAAAATTCCTAAAATTTTGATTTCTTGACTTACGCAAAGTGCTCGTAGAGACGTTTGGTTGCTACTCAAATGAAAGATCTGTGATAGTAATAGAGTAACATGGAAAAAATTCCGAAAATTTTAATTTCTTGATTTACGCAAAGTACTCATAGAGACGTTTTCGTGGTACTCAAATGACAGATCTGTGATAGTAACAGAGGAAAAAGCAAAATATTCCGAAAAATTTAATTTCTCAATTTACGCAAAGTGCTCGTAGAGACGTTTTGTTGTTACTCAAATGACAGATCTGTGATAGTAACAGAGGAAAAAGCAAAATATTCCGAAAATTTTAATTTCTTGATATACGCAAAGTACTCGTAGAGGCGTTTTGTTGTTACTCAAATGACAGATCTGTGATAGTAACAGAGGAAAAAGCAAAATATTCCGAAAATTTTAATTTCTTGATATACGCAAAGTACTCGTAGAAACGTTTTGTTGTTACTCAAATGACAGATCTGTGATAGTAACAGAGGAAAAAGCAAAATATTCCAAAAAATTTAATTTCTTGATTTACGCAAAGTGGTCGTAGAGACGTTCTGTTGCTACTCAAATCAAAGATCCGTGATAGTAATAGAGTAAAATGGAAAACATTCCGAAAATATTGATTTCTCGATTTACACAAAGTGCTCGTAGAGTAAGACGTTTTGTTGTTACTCAAATGATAGATCTGTAATAGTAACAGAAGAAAAAGATAAAAATTCCTAAAATTTTGATTCCTTGACTTACGCAAAGTGCTCGTAGAGACGTTTTGTTGCTACTCAAATGAAAGATCTGTGATAGTAATAGAGTAAAATGGAAAAAAATCCGAAAATTTTAATTTCTTGATTTACGCAAACTACTCATAGAGACGTTCTGTTGGTACTCAAATGACAGATCTGTGATAGTAACAGAGGAAAAAGCAAAATATTCCGAAAATTTTAATTTCTTGATTTACGCAAAGTACTCGTAGAGACGTTTTGTTGTTACTCAAATGACAGATCTGTGATAGTAACAGAGGAAAAAGCAAAATATTCCAAAAATTTTAACTTCTTGATTTACGCAAAGTACTCGTAGAGACGTTCTGTTGCTACTCAAATGAAAGATCTATGATAGTAATAGAGTAAAATTGAAAAAATTCCGAAAATTTTGATTTTTCGATTTACGCAAAGTGCTCGTAGAGACGTTTTGTTGTTACTCAAATGACAGATCTGTCATAGTAACAGAGGAAAAAGAGAAAAATTCCGAAAATTTTAATTTCTTGAATTACGCAAAGTACTCGTAGAGACGTTTTGTTGTTACTCAAATGACAGATCTGTGATAGTAACAGAGGAAAAAGCAAAATATTCCAAAAATTTTAATTTCTTGATTTACGCAAAGTACTCGTAGAGACGTTCTGTTGCTACTCAAATGAAAGATCTGTGATAGTAATAGAGTAAAATGGAAAAAATTCCGAAAATTTTGATTTTTCGATTTACGCAAAGTGCTCGTAGAGACGTTTTGTTGTTACTCAAATGACAGATCTGTCATAGTAACAGAGGAAAAAGAGAAAAATTCCAAAAATTTTGATTTCTTGACTTACGCAAAGTGCTCGTAGAGACGTTTGGTTGCTACTCAAATGAAAGATCTGTGATAGTAATAGAGTAAAATGGAAAAAAATCCGAAAATTTTAATTTCTTGATTTACGCAAACTACTCATAGAGACGTTCTGTTGGTACTCAAATGACAGATCTGTGATAGTAACAGAGGAAAAAGCAAAATATTCCGAAAATTTTAATTTCTTGATTTACGCAAAGTTATCGTAGAGACGTTTTGTTGTTACTCAAATGACAGATCTGTGATAGTAACAGAGGAAAAAGCAAAATATTCCAAAAATTTTAATTTCTTTATTTACGGAAAGTACTCGTAGAGACGTTCTGTTGCTACTCAAATGAAAGATCTGTGATAGTAATAGAGTAAAATGGAAAAAATTCCGAAAATTTTGATTTTTCGATTTACGCAAAGTGCTCGTAGAGACGTTTTGTTGTTACTCAAATGACAGATCTGTCATAGTAACAGGAAAAAAGAAAAATTCCTAAAATTTTGATTTCTTGACTTACGCAAAGTGCTCGTAGAGACGTTTGGTTGCTACTCAAATGAAAGATCTGTGATAGTAATAGAGTAACATGGAAAAAATTCCGAAAATTTTAATTTCTTGATTTACGCAAAGTACTCATAGAGACGTTTTCGTGGTACTCAAATGATAGATCTGTGATAGTAACAGAGGAAAAAGCAAAATATTCCGAAAATTTTAATTTCTCAATTTACGCAAAGTGCTCGTAGAGACGTTTTGTTGTTACTCAAATGAAAGATCTGTCATAGTAATAGAGTAAAATGGAAAAAATTCCGAAAATTTTAATTTCTTGATTTACGCAAAGTACTCGTAGAGGCGTTTTGTTGTTACTCAAATGACAGATCTGTGATAGTAACAGAGGAAAAAGCAAAATATTCCGAAAATTTTAATTTCTCAATTTACGCAAAGTGCTCGTAGAGACGTTTTGTTGTTACTCAAATGAAAGATCTGTGATAGTAATAGAGTAAAATGGAAAAAAATCCGAAAATTTTAATTTCTTGATTTACGCAAACTACTCGTAGAGACGTTTTGTTGGTACTCAAATGACAGATCTGTGATAGTAACAAAGGAAAACGCAAAATATTCCGAAAATTTTAATTTCTTGATTTACGCAAAGTACTCGTAGAGACGTTTTGTTGTTACTCAAATGACAGATCTGTGATAGTAACAGAGGAAAATACAAAATATTCCGAAAATTTTAATTTCTTGATATACGCAAAGTACTCGTAGAAAGGTTTTGTTGTTACTCAAATGACAGATCTGTGATAGTAACAGAGGAAAAAGCAAAATATTCCAAAAATTTTAATTTCTTGATTTACGCAAAGTACTCGTAGAGACGTTCTGTTGCTACTCAAATGAAAGATCTGTGATAGTAATAGAGTAAAATGGAAAAAATTCCGAAAATTTTGATTTTTCGATTTACGCAAAGTGCTCGTAGAGACGTTTTGTTGTTACTCAAATGACAGATCTGTCATAGTAACAGAGGAAAAAGAGAAAAATTCCTAAAATTTTGATTTCTTGACTTACGCAAAGTGCTCGTAGAGACGTTTGGTTGCTACTCAAATGAAAGATCTGTGATAGTAATAGAGTAAAATGGAAAAAAATCCGAAAATTTTAATTTCTTGATTTACGCAAACTACTCATAGAGACGTTCTGTTGGTACTCAAATGACAGATCTGTGATAGTAACAGAGGAAAAAGCAAAATATTCCGAAAATTTTAATTTCTTGATTTACGCAAAGTACTCGTAGAGACGTTTTGTTGTTACTCAAATGACAGATCTGTGATAGTAACAGAGGAAAAAGCAAAATATTCCAAAAATTTTAACTTCTTGATTTACGCAAAGTACTCGTAGAGACGTTCTGTTGCTACTCAAATGAAAGATCTATGATAGTAATAGAGTAAAATTGAAAAAATTCCGAAAATTTTGATTTTTCGATTTACGCAAAGTGCTCGTAGAGACGTTTTGTTGTTACTCAAATGACAGATCTGTCATAGTAACAGAGGAAAAAGAGAAAAATTCCGAAAATTTTAATTTCTTGAATTACGCAAAGTACTCGTAGAGACGTTTTGTTGTTACTCAAATGACAGATCTGTGATAGTAACAGAGGAAAAAGCAAAATATTCCAAAAATTTTAATTTCTTGATTTACGCAAAGTACTCGTAGAGACGTTCTGTTGCTACTCAAATGAAAGATCTGTGATAGTAATAGAGTAAAATGGAAAAAATTCCGAAAATTTTGATTTTTCGATTTACGCAAAGTGCTCGTAGAGACGTTTTGTTGTTACTCAAATGACAGATCTGTCATAGTAACAGGGGAAAAAGAGAAAAATTCCTAAAATTTTGATTTCTTGACTTACGCAAAGTGCTCGTAGAGACGTTTGGTTGCTACTCAAATGAAAGATCTGTGATAGTAATAGAGTAAAATGGAAAAAATTCCGAAAATTTTAATTTCTTGATTTACGCAAAGTACTCATAGAGACGTTTTGGTGGTACTCAAATGACAGATCTGTGATAGTAATAGAGTAAAATGGAAAAAATTCCGAAAATTTTGATTTTTCGATTTACGCAAAGTGCTCGTAGAGACGTTTTGTTGTTACTCAAATGACAGATCTGTCATAGTAACAGAGGAAAAAGAGAAAAATTCCAAAAATTTTGATTTCTTGACTTACGCAAAGTGCTCGTAGAGACGTTTGGTTGCTACTCAAATGAAAGATCTGTGATAGTAATAGAGTAAAATGGAAAAAAATCCGAAAATTTTAATTTCTTGATTTACGCAAACTACTCATAGAGACGTTCTGTTGGTACTCAAATGACAGATCTGTGATAGTAACAGAGGAAAAAGCAAAATATTCCGAAAATTTTAATTTCTTGATTTACGCAAAGTTATCGTAGAGACGTTTTGTTGTTACTCAAATGACAGATCTGTGATAGTAACAGAGGAAAAAGCAAAATATTCCAAAAATTTTAATTTCGTGATTTACGGAAAGTACTCGTAGAGACGTTCTGTTGCTACTCAAATGAAAGATCTGTGATAGTAATAGAGTAAAATGGAAAAAATTCCGAAAATTTTGATTTTTCGATTTACGCAAAGTGCTCGTAGAGACGTTTTGTTGTTACTCAAATGACAGATCTGTCATGGTAACAGGAAAAAAAAAAAATTCCTAAAATTTTGATTTCTTGACTTACGCAAAGTGCTCGTAGAGACGTTTGGTTGCTACTCAAATGAAAGATCTGTGATAGTAATAGAGTAACATGGAAAAAATTCCGAAAATTTTAATTTCTTGATTTACGCAAAGTACTCATAGAGACGTTTTCGTGGTACTCAAATGACAGATCTGTGATAGTAACAGAGGAAAAAGCAAAATATTCCGAAAATTTTAATTTCTCAATTTACGCAAAGTGCTCGTAGAGACGTTTTGTTGTTACTCAAATGACAGATCTGTGATAGTAACAGAGGAAAAAGCAAAATATTCCGAAAATTTTAATTTCTTGATATACGCAAAGTACTCGTAGAGGCGTTTTGTTGTTACTCAAATGACAGATCTGTGATAGTAACAGAGGAAAAAGCAAAATATTCCGAAAATTTTAATTTCTTGATATACGCAAAGTACTCGTAGAAACGTTTTGTTGTTACTCAAATGACAGATCTGTGATAGTAACAGAGGAAAAAGCAAAATATTCCAAAAAATTTAATTTCTTGATTTACGCAAAGTGGTCGTAGAGACGTTCTGTTGCTACTCAAATCAAAGATCCGTGATAGTAATAGAGTAAAATGGAAAAAATTCCGAAAATATTGATTTCTCGATTTACACAAAGTGCTCGTAGAGTAAGACGTTTTGTTGTTACTCAAATGATAGATCTGTAATAGTAACAGAAGAAAAAGATAAAAATTCCTAAAATTTTGATTCCTTGACTTACGCAAAGTGCTCGTAGAGACGTTTTGTTGCTACTCAAATGAAAGATCTGTGATAGTAATAGAGTAAAATGGAAAAAAATCCGAAAATTTTAATTTCTTGATTTACGCAAACTACTCATAGAGACGTTCTGTTGGTACTCAAATGACAGATCTGTGATAGTAACAGAGGAAAAAGCAAAATATTCCGAAAATTTTAATTTCTTGATTTACGCAAAGTACTCGTAGAGACGTTTTGTTGTTACTCAAATGACAGATCTGTGATAGTAACAGAGGAAAAAGCAAAATATTCCAAAAATTTTAACTTCTTGATTTACGCAAAGTACTCGTAGAGACGTTCTGTTGCTACTCAAATGAAAGATCTATGATAGTAATAGAGTAAAATTGAAAAAATTCCGAAAATTTTGATTTTTCGATTTACGCAAAGTGCTCGTAGAGACGTTTTGTTGTTACTCAAATGACAGATCTGTCATAGTAACAGAGGAAAAAGAGAAAAATTCCGAAAATTTTAATTTCTTGAATTACGCAAAGTACTCGTAGAGACGTTTTGTTGTTACTCAAATGACAGATCTGTGATAGTAACAGAGGAAAAAGCAAAATATTCCAAAAATTTTAATTTCTTGATTTACGCAAAGTACTCGTAGAGACGTTCTGTTGCTACTCAAATGAAAGATCTGTGATAGTAATAGAGTAAAATGGAAAAAATTCCGAAAATTTTGATTTTTCGATTTACGCAAAGTGCTCGTAGAGACGTTTTGTTGTTACTCAAATGACAGATCTGTCATAGTAACAGAGGAAAAAGAGAAAAATTCCAAAATTTTGATTTCTTGACTTACGCAAAGTGCTCGTAGAGACGTTTGGTTGCTACTCAAATGAAAGATCTGTGATAGTAATAGAGTAAAATGGAAAAAAATCCGAAAATTTTAATTTCTTGATTTACGCAAACTACTCATAGAGACGTTCTGTTGGTACTCAAATGACAGATCTGTGATAGTAACAGAGGAAAAAGCAAAATATTCCGAAAATTTTAATTTCTTGATTTACGCAAAGTTATCGTAGAGACGTTTTGTTGTTACTCAAATGACAGATCTGTGATAGTAACAGAGGAAAAAGCAAAATATTGCAAAAATTTTAATTTCTTAATTTACGCAAAGTACTCGTAAAGACGTTCTGTTACTACTCAAATGAAAGATCTGTGATAGTAATAGAGTAAAATGGAAAAAATTCCGAAAATTTTGATTTTTCGATTTACGCAAAGTGCTCGTAGAGACGTTTTGTTGTTACTCAAATGACAGATCTGTCATAGTAACAGAGGAAAAAGAGAAAAATTCCTAAAATTTTGATTTCTTGAGTTACGCAAAGTGCTCGTAGAGACGTTTGGTTGCTACTCAAATGAAAGATGTGTGATAGTAATAGAGTAAAATGGAAAAAAATCCGAAAATTTTAATTTCTTGATTTACGCAAAGTACTCATAGAGACGTTTTCGTGGTACTCAAATGACAGATCTGTGATAGTAACAGAGGAAAAAGCAAAATATTCCGAAAATTTTAATTTCTCAATTTACGCAAAGTACTCATAGAGACGTTTTGGTGGTACTCAAATGACAGATCTGTGATAGTAACAGAGGAAAAAGCAAAATATTCCGAAAATTTTAATTTCTCAATTTACGCAAAGTGCTCGTAGAGACGTTTTGTTGTTACTCAAATGACAGATCTGTGATAGTAACAGAGGAAAAAGCAAAATATTCCGAAAATTTTAATTTCTTGTTATACGCAAAGTACTCGTAGAGGCGTTTTGTTGTTACTCAAATGACAGATCTGTGATAGTAACAGAGGAAAAAGCAAAATATTCCGAAAATTTTAATTTCTCAATTTACGCAAAGTGCTCGTAGAGACGTTTTGTTGTTACTCAAATGAAAGATCTGTGATAGTAATGGAGTAAAATGGAAAAAAATCCGAAAATTTTAATTTCTTGATTTACGCAAACTACTCGTAGAGACGTTTTGTTGGTACTCAAATGACAGATCTGTGATAGTAACAAAGGAAAACGCAAAATATTGCGAAAATTTTAATTTCTTGATTTACGCAAAGTACTCGTAGAGACGTTTTGTTGTTACTCAAATGACAGATCTGTGATAGTAACAGAGGAAAATACAAAATATTCCGAAAATTTTAATTTCTTGATATACGCAAAGTACTCGTAGAAACGTTTTGTTGTTACTAAAATGACAGATCTGTGATAGTAACAGAGGAAAAAGCAAAATATTCCAAAAATTTTAATTTCTTGATTTACGCAAAGTACTCGTAGAGACGTTCTGTTGCTACTCAAATGAAAGATCTGTGATAGTAATAGAGTAAAATGGAAAAAATTCCGAAAATTTTGATTTTTCTATTTACGCAAAGTGCTCGTAGAGACGTTTTGTTGTTACTCAAATGACAGATCTGTCATAGTAACAGAGGAAAAAGAAAAAATTCCGAAAATTTTAATTTCTTGAATTACGCAAAGTACTCATAGAGACGTTTTGTTGGTACTCAAATGACAGATCTGTGATAGTAACAGAGGAAAAAGCAGTATATTAAGAAAATTTTAACTTCTTGATATACGCAAAGTACTCATAGAGACGTTTTGTTGTTACTCAAATTACAGATCTGTGATAGTAACAGAGGAAAAAGCAGAATATTCCGAAAATTTTAATTTCTTGATTTAAGCAAAGTGCTCGTAGAGACGTTTTGTTGTTACTCAAATGACAGATCTGTCATAGTAACAGAGGAAAAAGAGAAAAATTCCTAAAATTTTGATTTCTTGACTTACGCAAAGTGCTCGTAGAGACGTTTTGTTGCTACTCAAATGAAAGATCTGTGATAGTAATAGAGTAAAATGGAAAAAATTCCGAAAATTTTAATTTCTTGATTTACGCAAAGTACTCGTAGAGACGTTTTGTTGGTACTCAAATGACAGATCTGTGATAATAACAGAGGAAAAAGCAAAATATTCCGAAAATTTTAATTTCTTGATTTACGCAAAGTACTCGTAGAGGCGTTTTGTTGTTACTCAAATGACAGATCTGTGATAGTAACAGAGGAAAAAGCAAAATATTCCGAAAATTTTAATTTCTCAATTTACGCAAAGTGCTCGTAGAGACGTTTTGTTGTTACTCAAATGAAAGATCTGTGATAGTAATAGAGTAAAATGGAAAAAAATCCGAAAATTTTAATTTCTTGATTTACGCAAACTACTCGTAGAGACGTTTTGTTGGTACTCAAATGACAGATCTGTGATAGTAACAAAGGAAAACGCAAAATATTCCGAAAATTTTAATTTCTTGATTTACGCAAAGTACTCGTAGAGACGTTTTGTTGTTACTCAAATGACAGATCTGTGATAGTAACAGAGGAAAATACAAAATATTCCGAAAATTTTAATTTCTTGATATACGCAAAGTACTCGTAGAAACGTTTTGTTGTTACTCAAATGACAGATCTGTGATAGTAACAGAGGAAAAAGCAAAATATTCCAAAAATTTTAATTTCTTAATTTACGCAAAGTACTCGTAGAGACGTTCTGTTGCTACTCAAATGAAAGATCTGTGATAGTAATAGAGTAAAATGGAAAAAATTCCGAAAATTTTGATTTTTCGATTTACGCAAAGTGCTCGTAGAGACGTTTTGTTGTTACTCAAATGACAGATCTGTCATAGTAACAGAGGAAAAAGAGAAAAATTCCTAAAATTTTGATTTCTTGACTTACGCAAAGTGCTCGTAGATACGTTTGGTTGCTACTCAAATGAAAGATCTGTGATAGTAATAGAGTAAAATGGAAAAAAATCCGAAAATTTTAATTTCTTGATTTACGCAAACTACTCATCGAGACGTTTTGGTGGTACTCAAATGACAGATCTGTGATAGTAACAGAGGAAAAAGCAAAATATTCCGAAAATTTTAATTTCTCAATTTACGCAAAGTGCTCGTAGAGACGTTTTGTTGTTACTCAAATGACAGATCTGTGATAGTAACAGAGGAAAAAGCAAAATATTCCGAAAATTTTAATTTCTTGTTATACGCAAAGTACTCGTAGAGGCGTTTTGTTGTTACTCAAATGACAGATCTGTGATAGTAACAGAGGAAAAAGCAAAATATTCCGAAAATTTTAATTTCTTGATATACGCAAAGTACTCGTAGAAACGTTTTGTTGTTACTCAAATGACAGATCTGTGATAGTAACAGAGGAAAAAGCAAAATATTCCAAAAATTTTAATTTCTTGATTTACGCAGTGGTCGTAGAGACGTTCTGTTGCTACACAAATCAAAGATCCGTGATAGTAATAGAGTAAAATGGAAAAAATTCCGAAAATATTGATTTCTCGATTTACACAAAGTGCTCGTAGAGACAGACGTTTTGTTGTTACTCAAATGATAGATCTGTAATAGTAACAGAAGAAAAAGATAAAAATTCCTAAAATTTTGATTCCTTGACTTACGCAAAGTGCTCGTAGAGACGTTTTGTTGCTACTCAAATGAAAGACCTGTGATAGTAACAGAGGAAAAAGCAGTATATTAAGAAAATTTTAACTTCTTGATATACGCAAAGTACTCATAGAGACGTTTTGTTGTTACTCAAATGACAGATCTGTGATAGTAACAGAGGAAAAAGCAAAATATTCCAAAAATTTTAATTTCTTGATTTACGCAAAGTACTCGTAGAGACGTTCTGTTGCTACTCAAATGAAAGATCTGTGATAGTAATAGAGTAAAATAGAAAAAATTCCGAAAATTTTGATTTTTCGATTTACGCATAGTGCTCGTAGAGACGTTTTGTTGTTACTCAAATGACAGATCTGTCATAGTAACAGGGGAAAAAGAGAAAAATTCCTAAAATTTTGATTTCTTGACTTACGCAAAGTGCTCGTAGAGACGTTTGGTTGCTACTCAAATGAAAGATCTGTGATAGTAATAGAGTAAAATGGAAAAAATTCCGAAAATTTTAATTTCTTGATTTACGCAAACTACTCATAGAGACGTTCTGTTGGTACTCAAATGACAGATCTGTGATAGTAACAGAGGAAAAAGCAAAATATTCCGAAAATTTTAATTTCTTGATTTACGCAAAGTTATCGTAGAGACGTTTTGTTGTTACTCAAATGACAGATCTGTGATAGTAACAGAGGAAAAAGCAAAATATTCCAAAAATTTTAACTTCTTGATTTACGCAAAGTACTCGTAGAGACGTTCTGTTGCTACTCAAATGAAAGATCTATGATAGTAATAGAGTAAAATTGAAAAAATTCCGAAAATTTTGATTTTTCGATTTACGCAAAGTGCTCGTAGAGACGTTTTGTTGTTACTCAAATGACAGATCTGTCATAGTAACAGAGGAAAAAGAGAAAAATTCCGAAAATTTTAATTTCTTGAATTACGCAAAGTACTCGTAGAGACGTTTTGTTGTTACTCAAATGACAGATCTGTGATAGTAACAGAGGAAAAAGCAAAATATTCCAAAAATTTTAATTTCTTGATTTACGCAAAGTACTCGTAGAGACGTTCTGTTGCTACTCAAATGAAAGATCTGTGATAGTAATAGAGTAAAATGGAAAAAATTCCGAAAATTTTGATTTTTCGATTTACGCAAAGTGCTCGTAGAGACGTTTTGTTGTTACTCAAATGACAGATCTGTCATAGTAACAGAGGAAAAAGAGAAAAATTCCAAAATTTTGATTTCTTGACTTACGCAAAGTGCTCGTAGAGACGTTTGGTTGCTACTCAAATGAAAGATCTGTGATAGTAATAGAGTAAAATGGAAAAAAATCCGAAAATTTTAATTTCTTGATTTACGCAAACTACTCATAGAGACGTTCTGTTGGTACTCAAATGACAGATCTGTGATAGTAACAGAGGAAAAAGCAAAATATTCCGAAAATTTTAATTTCTTGATTTACGCAAAGTTATCGTAGAGACGTTTTGTTGTTACTCAAATGACAGATCTGTGATAGTAACAGAGGAAAAAGCAAAATATTGCAAAAATTTTAATTTCTTAATTTACGCAAAGTACTCGTAAAGACGTTCTGTTACTACTCAAATGAAAGATCTGTGATAGTAATAGAGTAAAATGGAAAAAATTCCGAAAATTTTGATTTTTCGATTTACGCAAAGTGCTCGTAGAGACGTTTTGTTGTTACTCAAATGACAGATCTGTCATAGTAACAGAGGAAAAAGAGAAAAATTCCTAAAATTTTGATTTCTTGACTTACGCAAAGTGCTCGTAGAGACGTTTGGTTGCTACTCAAATGAAAGATGTGTGATAGTAATAGAGTAAAATGGAAAAAAATCCGAAAATTTTAATTTCTTGATTTACGCAAAGTACTCATAGAGACGTTTTCGTGGTACTCAAATGACAGATCTGTGATAGTAACAGACGAAAAAGCAAAATATTCCGAAAATTTTAATTTCTCAATTTACGCAAAGTACTCATAGAGACGTTTTGGTGGTACTCAAATGACAGATCTGTGATAGTAACAGAGGAAAAAGCAAAATATTCCGAAAATTTTAATTTCTCAATTTACGCAAAGTGCTCGTAGAGACGTTTTGTTGTTACTCAAATGACAGATCTGTGATAGTAACAGAGGAAAAAGCAAAATATTCCGAAAATTTTAATTTCTTGTTATACGCAAAGTACTCGTAGAGGCGTTTTGTTGTTACTCAAATGACAGATCTGTGATAGTAACAGAGGAAAAAGCAAAATATTCCGAAAATTTTAATTTCTCAATTTACGCAAAGTGCTCGTAGAGACGTTTTGTTGTTACTCAAATGAAAGATCTGTGATAGTAATGGAGTAAAATGGAAAAAAATCCGAAAATTTTAATTTCTTGATTTACGCAAACTACTCGTAGAGACGTTTTGTTGGTACTCAAATGACAGATCTGTGATAGTAACAAAGGAAAACGCAAAATATTGCGAAAATTTTAATTTCTTGATTTACGCAAAGTACTCGTAGAGACGTTTTGTTGTTACTCAAATGACAGATCTGTGATAGTAACAGAGGAAAATACAAAATATTCCGAAAATTTTAATTTCTTGATATACGCAAAGTACTCGTAGAAACGTTTTGTTGTTACTAAAATGACAGATCTGTGATAGTAACAGAGGAAAAAGCAAAATATTCCAAAAATTTTAATTTCTTGATTTACGCAAAGTACTCGTAGAGACGTTCTGTTGCTACTCAAATGAAAGATCTGTGATAGTAATAGAGTAAAATGGAAAAAATTCCGAAAATTTTGATTTTTCTATTTACGCAAAGTGCTCGTAGAGACGTTTTGTTGTTACTCAAATGACAGATCTGTCATAGTAACAGAGGAAAAAGAAAAAATTCCGAAAATTTTAATTTCTTGAATTACGCAAAGTACTCATAGAGACGTTTTGTTGGTACTCAAATGACAGATCTGTGATAGTAACAGAGGAAAAAGCAGTATATTAAGAAAATTTTAACTTCTTGATATACGCAAAGTACTCATAGAGACGTTTTGTTGTTACTCAAATTACAGATCTGTGATAGTAACAGAGGAAAAAGCAGAATATTCCGAAAATTTTAATTTCTTGATTTAAGCAAAGTGCTCGTAGAGACGTTTTGTTGTTACTCAAATGACAGATCTGTCATAGTAACAGAGGAAAAAGAGAAAAATTCCTAAAATTTTGATTTCTTGACTTACGCAAAGTGCTCGTAGAGACGTTTTGTTGCTACTCAAATAAAAGATCTGTGATAGTAATAGAGTAAAATGGAAAAAATTCCGAAAATTTTAATTTCTTGATTTACGCAAAGTACTCGTAGAGACGTTTTGTTGGTACTCAAATGACAGATCTGTGATAATAACAGAGGAAAAAGCAAAATATTCCGAAAATTTTAATTTCTTGATTTACGCAAAGTACTCGTAGAGGCGTTTTGTTGTTACTCAAATGACAGATCTGTGATAGTAACAGAGGAAAAAGCAAAATATTCCGAAAATTTTAATTTCTCAATTTACGCAAAGTGCTCGTAGAGACGTTTTGTTGTTACTCAAATGAAAGATCTGTGATAGTAATAGAGTAAAATGGAAAAAAATCCGAAAATTTTAATTTCTTGATTTACGCAAACTACTCGTAGAGACGTTTTGTTGGTACTCAAATGACAGATCTGTGATAGTAACAAAGGAAAACGCAAAATATTCCGAAAATTTTAATTTCTTGATTTACGCAAAGTACTCGTAGAGACGTTTTGTTGTTACTCAAATGACAGATCTGTGATAGTAACAGAGGAAAATACAAAATATTCCGAAAATTTTAATTTCTTGATATACGCAAAGTACTCGTAGAAACGTTTTGTTGTTACTCAAATGACAGATCTGTGATAGTAACAGAGGAAAAAGCAAAATATTCCAAAAATTTTAATTTCTTAATTTACGCAAAGTACTCGTAGAGACGTTCTGTTGCTACTCAAATGAAAGATCTGTGATAGTAATAGAGTAAAATGGAAAAAATTCCGAAAATTTTGATTTTTCGATTTACGCAAAGTGCTCGTAGAGACGTTTTGTTGTTACTCAAATGACAGATCTGTCATAGTAACAGAGGAAAAAGAGAAAAATTCCTAAAATTTTGATTTCTTGACTTACGCAAAGTGCTCGTAGATACGTTTGGTTGCTACTCAAATGAAAGTTCTGTGATAGTAATAGAGTAAAATGGAAAAAAATCCGAAAATTTTAATTTCTTGATTTACGCAAACTACTCATCGAGACGTTTTGGTGGTACTCAAATGACAGATCTGTGATAGTAACAGAGGAAAAAGCAAAATATTCCGAAAATTTTAATTTCTCAATTTACGCAAAGTGCTCGTAGAGACGTTTTGTTGTTACTCAAATGACAGATCTGTGATAGTAACAGAGGAAAAAGCAAAATATTCCGAAAATTTTAATTTCTTGTTATACGCAAAGTACTCGTAGAGGCGTTTTGTTGTTACTCAAATGACAGATCTGTGATAGTAACAGAGGAAAAAGCAAAATATTCCGAAAATTTTAATTTCTTGATATACGCAAAGTACTCGTAGAAACGTTTTGTTGTTACTCAAATGACAGATCTGTGATAGTAACAGAGGAAAAAGCAAAATATTCCAAAAATTTTAATTTCTTGATTTACGCAGTGGTCGTAGAGACGTTCTGTTGCTACACAAATCAAAGATCCGTGATAGTAATAGAGTAAAATGGAAAAAATTCCGAAAATATTGATTTCTCGATTTACACAAAGTGCTCGTAGAGACAGACGTTTTGTTGTTACTCAAATGATAGATCTGTAATAGTAACAGAAGAAAAAGATAAAAATTCCTAAAATTTTGATTCCTTGACTTACGCAAAGTGCTCGTAGAGACGTTTTGTTGCTACTCAAATGAAAGACCTGTGATAGTAACAGAGGAAAAAGCAGTATATTAAGAAAATTTTAACTTCTTGATATACGCAAAGTACTCATAGAGACGTTTTGTTGTTACTCAAATGACAGATCTGTGATAGTAACAGAGGAAAAAGCAAAATATTCCAAAAATTTTAATTTCTTGATTTACGCAAAGTACTCGTAGAGACGTTCTGTTGCTACTCAAATGAAAGATCTGTGATAGTAATAGAGTAAAATAGAAAAAATTCCGAAAATTTTGATTTTTCGATTTACGCATAGTGCTCGTAGAGACGTTTTGTTGTTACTCAAATGACAGATCTGTCATAGTAACAGGGGAAAAAGAGAAAAATTCCTAAAATTTTGATTTCTTGACTTACGCAAAGTGCTCGTAGAGACGTTTGGTTGCTACTCAAATGAAAGATCTGTGATAGTAATAGAGTAAAATGGAAAAAATTCCGAAAATTTTAATTTCTTGATTTACGCAATGTACTCATAGAGACGTTTTGGTGGTACTCAAATGACAGATCTGTGATAGTAATAGAGTAAAATGGAAAAAATTCCGAAAATTTTTATTTTTCGATTTACGCAAAGTGCTCGTAGAGACGTTTTGTTGTTACTCAAATGACAGATCTGTCATAGTAACAGAGGAAAAAGAGAAAAATTCCTAAAATTTTGATTTCTTGACTTACGCAAAGTGCTCGTAGAGACGTTTGGTTGCTACTCAAATGAAAGATCTGTGATAGTAACAGAGGAAAAAGCAAAATATTCCGAAAATTTTAATTTCTCAATTTACGCAAAGTGCTCGTAGAGACGTTTTGTTGTTACTCAAATGACAGATCTGTGATAGTAACAGAGGAAAAAGCAAAATATTCCGAAAATTTTAATTTCTCAATTTACGCAAAGTGCTCGTAGAGACGTTTTGTTGTTACTCAAATGAAAGATCTGTGATAGTAATAGAGTAAAATGGAAAAAAAATCCGAAAATTTTAATTTCTTGATTTACGCAAACTACTCGTAGAGACGTTTTGTTGGTACTCAAATGACAGATCTGTGATAGTAACAAAGGAAAACGCAAAATATTCCGAAAATTTTAATTTCTTGATTTACGCAAAGTACTCGTAGAGACGTTTTGTTGTTACTCAAATGACAGATCTGTGATAGTAACAGAGGAAAATACAAAATATTCCGAAAATTTTAATTTCTTGATATACGCAAAGTACTCGTAGAAACGTTTTGTTGTTACTCAAATGACAGATCTGTGATAGTAACAGAGGAAAAAGCAAAATATTCCAAAAATTTTAATTTCTTAATTTACGCAAAGTACTCGTAGAGACGTTCTGTTGCTACTCAAATGAAAGATCTGTGATAGTAATAGAGTAAAATGGAAAAAATTCCGAAAATTTTGATTTTTCGATTTACGCAAAGTGCTCGTAGAGACGTTTTGTTGCTACTCAAATGAAAGATCTGTGATAGTAACAGAGGAAAAAGCAGTATATTAAGAAAATTTTAACTTCTTGATATACGCAAAGTACTCATAGAGACGTTTTGTTGTTACTCAAATGACAGATCTGTGATAGTAACAGAGGAAAAAGCAAAATATTCCAAAAATTTTAATTTCTTGATTTACGCAAAGTACTCGTAGAGACGTTCTGTTGCTACTCAAATGAAAGATCTGTGATAGTAATAGAGTAAAATAGAAAAAATTCCGAAAATTTTGATTTTTCGATTTACGCATAGTGCTCGTAGAGACGTTGTGTTGTTACTCAAATGACAGATCTGTCATAGTAACAGGGGAAAAAGAGAAAAATTCCTAAAATTTTGATTTCTTGACTTACGCAAAGTGCTCGTAGAGACGTTTGGTTGCTACTCAAATGAAAGATCTGTGATAGTAATAGAGTAAAATGGAAAAAATTCCGAAAATTTTAATTTCTTGATTTACGCAAAGTAGTCATAGAGACGTTTTGGTGGTACTCAAATGACAGATCTGTGATAGTAATAGAGTAAAATGGAAAAAATTCCGAAAATTTTTATTTTTCGATTTACGCAAAGTGCTCGTAGAGACGTTTTGTTGTTACTCAAATGACAGATCTGTCATAGTAACAGAGGAAAAAGAGAAAAATTCCTAAAATTTTGATTTCTTGACTTACGCAAAGTGCTCGTAGAGACGTTTGGTTGCTACTCAAATGAAAGATCTGTGATAGTAATAGAGTAAAATGGAAAAAAATCCGAAAATTTTAATTTCTTGATTTACGCAAACTACTCATAGAGACGTTCTGTTGGTACTCAAATGACAGATCTGTGATAGTAACAGAGGAAAAAGCAAAATATTCCGAAAATTTTAATTTCTTGATTTACGCAAAGTACTCGTAGAGACGTTTTGTTGTTACTCAAATGACAGATCTGTGATAGTAACAGAGGAAAATACAAAATATTCCGAAAATTTTAATTTCTTGATATACGCAAAGTACTCGTAGAAACGTTTTGTTGTTACTCAAATGACAGATCTGTGATAGTAACAGAGGAAAAAGCAAAATATTCCAAAAATTTTAATTTCTTAATTTACGCAAAGTACTCGTAGAGACGTTCTGTTGCTACTCAAATGAAAGATCTGTGATAGTAATAGAGTAAAATGGAAAAAATTCCGAAAATTTTGATTTTTCGATTTACGCAAAGTGCTCGTAGAGACGTTTTGTTGCTACTCAAATGAAAGATCTGTGATAGTAACAGAGGAAAAAGCAGTATATTAAGAAAATTTTAACTTCTTGATATACGCAAAGTACTCATAGAGACGTTTTGTTGTTACTCAAATGACAGATCTGTGATAGTAACAGAGGAAAAAGCAAAATATTCCAAAAATTTTAATTTCTTGATTTACGCAAAGTACTCGTAGAGACGTTCTGTTGCTACTCAAATGAAAGATCTGTGATAGTAATAGAGTAAAATAGAAAAAATTCCGAAAATTTTGATTTTTCGATTTACGCATAGTGCTCGTAGAGACGTTTTGTTGTTACTCAAATGACAGATCTGTCATAGTAACAGGGGAAAAAGAGAAAAATTCCTAAAATTTTGATTTCTTGACTTACGCAAAGTGCTCGTAGAGACGTTTGGTTGCTACTCAAATGAAAGATCTGTGATAGTAATAGAGTAAAATGGAAAAAATTCCGAAAATTTTAATTTCTTGATTTACGCAAAGTAGTCATAGAGACGTTTTGGTGGTACTCAAATGACAGATCTGTGATAGTAATAGAGTAAAATGGAAAAAATTCCGAAAATTTTTATTTTTCGATTTACGCAAAGTGCTCGTAGAGACGTTTTGTTGTTACTCAAATGACAGATCTGTCATAGTAACAGAGGAAAAAGAGAAAAATTCCTAAAATTTTGATTTCTTGACTTACGCAAAGTGCTCGTAGAGACGTTTGGTTGCTACTCAAATGAAAGATCTGTGATAGTAATAGAGTAAAATGGAAAAAAAATCCGAAAATTTTAATTTCTTGATTTACGCAAACTACTCATAGAGACGTTCTGTTGGTACTCAAATGACAGATCTGTGATAGTAACAGAGGAAAAAGCAAAATATTCCGAAAATTTTAATTTCTTGATTTACGCAAAGTACTCGTAGAGACGTTTTGTTGTTACTCAAATGACAGATCTGTGATAGTAACAGAGGAAAATACAAAATATTCCGAAAATTTTAATTTCTTGATATACGCAAAGTACTCGTAGAAACGTTTTGTTGTTACTCAAATGACAGATCTGTGATAGTAACAGAGGAAAAAGCAAAATATTCCAAAAATTTTAATTTCTTAATTTACGCAAAGTACTCGTAGAGACGTTCTGTTGCTACTCAAATGAAAGATCTGTGATAGTAATAGAGTAAAATGGAAAAAATTCCGAAAATTTTGATTTTTCGATTTACGCAAAGTGCTCGTAGAGACGTTTTGTTGTTACTCAAATGACAGATCTGTGATAGTAACAGAGGAAAAAGCAAAATATTCCAAAAATTTTAATTTCTTAATTTACGCAAAGTACTCGTAGAGACGTTCTGTTGCTACTCAAATGAAAGATCTGTGATAGTAATAGAGTAAAATGGAAAAAATTCCGAAAATTTTGATTTTTCGATTTACGCAAAGTGCTCGTAGAGACGTTTGGTTGCTACTCAAATGAAAGATCTGTGATAGTAATAGAGTAAATAGGAAAAAAATCCGAAAATTTTAATTTCTTGATTTACGCAAACTACTCATCGAGACGTTTTGTTGGTACTCAAATGACATATCTGTGATAGTAACAGAGGAAAAAGCAAAATATTCCGAAAATTTTAATTACTTGATATACGCAAGGTACTCATAGAGACGTTTTGGTGGTACTCAAATGACATATCTGTGATAGTAACAGAGGAAAAAGCAAAATATTCCGAAAATTTTAATTTCTCAATTTACGCAAAGTGCTCGTAGAGACGTTTTGTTGTTACTCAAATGACAGATCTGTGATAGTAACAGAGGAAAAAGCAAAATATTCCGAAAATTTTAATTTCTTGTTATACGCAAAGTACTCGTAGAGGCGTTTTGTTGTTACTCAAATGACAGATCTGTGATAGTAACAGAGGAAAAAGCAAAATATTCCGAAAATTTTAATTTCTTGATATACGCAAAGTACTCGTAGAAACGTTTTGTTGTTACTCAAATGACAGATCTGTGATAGTAACAGAGGAAAAAGCAAAATATTCCAAAAATTTTAATTTCTTGATTTACGCAGTGGTCGTAGAGACGTTCTGTTGCTACACAAATCAAAGATCCGTGATAGTAATAGAGTAAAATGGAAAAAATTCCGAAAATATTGATTTCTCGATTTACACAAAGTGCTCGTAGAGACAGACGTTTTGTTGTTACTCAAATGATAGATCTGTAATAGTAACAGAAGAAAAAGATAAAAATTCCTAAAATTTTGATTTCTTGACTTACGCAAAGTGCTCGTAGAGACGTTTTGTTGCTACTCAAATGAAAGATCTGTGATAGTAACAGAGGAAAAAGCAGTATATTAAGAAAATTTTAACTTCTTGATATACGCAAAATACTCATAGAGACGTTTTGTTGTTACTCAAATGACAGATCTGTGATAGTAACAGAGGAAAAAGCAAAATATTCCAAAAATTTTAATTTCTTGATTTACGCAAAGTACTCGTAGAGACGTTCTGTTGCTACTCAAATGAAAGATCTGTGATAGTAATAGAGTAAAATAGAAAAAATTCCGAAAATTTCGATTTTTCGATTTACGCATAGTGCTCGTAGAGACGTTTTGTTGTTACTCAAATGACAGATCTGTCATAGTAACAGGGGAAAAAGAGAAAAATTCCTAAAATTTTGATTTCTTGACTTACGCAAAGTGCTCGTTGAGACGTTTGGTTGCTACTCAAATGAAAGATCTGTGATAGTAATAGAGTAAAATGGAAAAAATTCCGAAAATTTTAATTTCTTGATTTACGCAAAGTACTCATAGAGACGTTTTGGTGGTACTCAAATGACAGATCTGTGATAGTAATAGAGTAAAATGGAAAAAATTCCGAAAATTTTGATTTTTCGATTTACGCAAAGTGCTCGTAGAGACGTTTTGTTGTTACTCAAATGACAGATCTGTCATAGTAACAGAGGAAAAAGAGAAAAATTCCTAAAATTTTGATTTCTTGACTTACGCAAAGTGCTCGTAGAGACGTTTGGTTGCTACTCAAATGAAAGATCTGTGATAGTAATAGAGTAAAATGGAAAAAAATCCGAAAATTTTAATTTCTTGATTTACGCAAACTACTCATAGAGACGTTCTGTTGGTACTCAAATGACAGATCTGTGATAGTAACAGAGGAAAAAGCAAAATATTCCGAAAATTTTAATTTCTTGATTTACGCAAAGTACTCGTAGAGACGTTTTGTTGTTACTCAAATGACAGATCTGTGATAGTAACAGAGGAAAAAGCAAAATATTCCAAAAATTTTAATTTCTTGATTTACGCAAAGTACTCGTAGAGACGTTTGGTTGCTACTCAAATGAAAGATCTGTGATAGTAATAGAGTAAAATGGAAAAAAAATCCGAAAATTTTAATTTCTTGATTTACGCAAACTACTCATAGAGACGTTCTGTTGGTACTCAAATGACAGATCTGTGATAGTAACAGAGGAAAAAGCAAAATATTCCGAAAATTTTAATTTCTTGATTTACGCAAAGTACTCGTAGAGGCGTTTTGTTGTTACTCAAATGACAGATCTGTGATAGTAACAGAGGAAAAAGCAAAATATTCCGAAAATTTTAATTTCTCAATTTACGCAAAGTGCTCGTAGAGACGTATTGTTGTTACTCAAATGAAAGATCTGTGATAGTAATAGAGTAAAATGGAAAAAAATCCGAAAATTTTAATTTCTTGATTTACGCAAACTACTCGTAGAGACGTTTTGTTGGTACTCAAATGACAGATCTGTGATAGTAACAAAGGAAAACGCAAAATATTCCGAAAATTTTAATTTCTTGATTTACGCAAAGTACTCGTAGAGACGTTTTGTTGTTACTCAAATGACAGATCTGTGATAGTAACAGAGGAAAATACAAAATATTCCGAAAATTTTAATTTCTTGATATACGCAAAGTACTCGTAGAAACGTTTTGTTGTTACTCAAATGACAGATCTGTGATAGTAACAGAGGAAAAAGCAAAATATTCCAAAAATTTTAATTTCTTGATTTACGCAAAGTACTCGTAGAGACGTTCTGTTGCTACTCAAATGAAAGATCTGTGATAGTAATAGAGTAAAATGGAAAAAATTCCGAAAATTTTGATTTTTCGATTTACGCAAAGTGCTCGTAGAGACGTTTTGTTGTTACTCAAATGACAGATCTGTCATAGTAACAGAGGAAAAAGAGAAAAATTCCGAAAATTTTAATTTCTTGAATTACGCAAAGTACTCATAGAGACGTTTTGTTGGTACTCAAATGACAGATCTGTGATAGTAACAGAGGAAAAAGCAGTATATTAAGAAAATTTTAACTTCTTGATATACGCAAAGTACTCATAGAAACGTTTTGTTGTTACTCAAATGACAGATCTGTGATAGTAACAGAGGAAAAAGCAAAATATTCCAAAAATTTTAATTTCTTGATTTACGCAAAGTACTCGTAGAGACGTTCTGTTGCTACTCAAATGAAAGATCTGTGATAGTAATAGAGTAAAATGGAAAAAATTCCGAAAATTTTGATTTTTCGATTTACGCAAAGTGCTCGTAGAGACGTTTTGTTGTTACTCAAATGACAGATCTGTCATAGTAACAGAGGAAAAAGAGAAAAATTCCGAAAATTTTAATTTCTTGAATTACGCAAAGTACTCATAGAGACGTTTTGTTGGTACTCAAATGACAGATCTGTGATAGTAACAGAGGAAAAAGCAGTATATTAAGAAAATTTTAACTTCTTGATATACGCAAAGTACTCATAGAGACGTTTTGTTGTTACTCAAATGACAGATCTGTGATAGTAACAGAGGAAAAAGCAGAATATTCCGAAAATTTTAATTTCTTAATTTAAGCAAAGTGCTCGTAGAGACGTTTTGTTGTTACTCAAATGACAGATCTGTCATAGTAACAGAGGAAAAAGAGAAAAATTCCGAAAATTTTAATTTCTTGAATTACGCAAAGTACTCATAGAGACGTTTTGTTGTTACTCAAGTGACAGATCTGTGATAGTAACAGAGGAAAAAGCAGAATATTCCGAAAATTTTAATTTCTTGATTTAAGCAAAGTGCTCGTAGAGACGTTTTGTTGTTACTCAAATGACAGATCTGTCATAGTAACAGAGGAAAAAGAGAAATATTCCGAAAATTTTAATTTCTTGAATTACGCAAAGTACTCATAGAGACGTTTTGTTGGTACTCAAGTGACAGATCTGTGATAGTAACAGAGGAAAAAGCAGTATATTAAGAAAATTTTAACTTCTTGATATACGCAAAGTACTCATAGAGACGTTTTGTTGTTACTCAAATGACAGATCTGTGATAGTAACAGAGGAAAAAGCAGAATATTCCGAAAATTGTAATTTCTTAATTTAAGCAAAGTGCTCGTAGAGACGTTTTGTTGTTACTCAAATGACAGATCTGTCATAGTAACAGAGGAAAAAGAGAAAAATTCCTAAAATTTTGATTTCTTGACTTACGCAAAGTGCTCGTAGAGACGTTTTTTGCTACTCAAATGAAAGATCTGTGATAGTAATAGAGTAAAATGGAAAAAATTCCGAAAATTTTAATTTCTTGATTTACGCAAAGTACTCGTAGAGACGTTTTGTTGGTACTCAAATGACAGATCTGTGATAGTAACAGAGGAAAAAGAAAAATATTCCGAAAATTTTAATTTCTTGATTTACGCAAAGTACTCGTAGAGGCGTTTTGTTGTTACTCAAATGACAGATCTGTGATAGTAACAGAGGAAAAAGCAAAATATTCCGAAAATTTTTATTTCTCAATTTACGCAAAGTGCTCGTAGAGACGTTTTGTTGTTACTCAAATGAAAGATCTGTGATAGTAATAGAGTAAAATGGAAAAAAATCCGAAAATTTTAATTTCTTGATTTACGCAAACTACTCGTAGAGACGTTTTGTTGGTACTCAAATGACAGATCTGTGATAGTAACAAAGGAAAACGCAAAATATTCCGAAAATTTTAATTTCTTGATTTACGCAAAGTACTCGTAGAGACGTTTTGTTGTTACTCAAATGACAGATCTGTGATAGTAACAGAGGAAAATACAAAATATTCCGAAAATTTTAATTTCTTGATATACGCAAAGTACTCGTAGAAACGTTTTGTTGTTACTCAAATGACAGATCTGTGATAGTAACAGAGGAAAAAGCAAAATATTCCAAAAATTTTAATTTCTTGATTTACGCAAAGTACTCGTAGAGACGTTCTGTTGCTACTCAAATGAAAGATCTGTGATAGTAATAGAGTAAAATGGAAAAAATTCCGAAAATTTTGATTTTTCGATTTACGCAAAGTGCTCGTAGAGACGTTTTGTTGTTACTCAAATGATAGATCTGTCATAGTAACAGAGGAAAAAAAGAAAAATTCCGAAAATTTTAATTTCTTGAATTACGCAAAGTACTCATAGAGACGTTTTGTTGGTACTCAAATGACAGATCTGTGATAGTAACAGAGGAAAAAGAGAAAAATTCCGAAAATTTTAATTTCTTGAATTACGCAAAGTGCTCGTAGAGACGTTTTGTTGTTACTCAAATGACAGATCTGTCATAGTAACAGAGGAAAAAGAGAAAAATTCCGAAAATTTTAATTTCTTGAATTACGCAAAGTACTCATAGAGACGTTTTGTTGGTACTCAAATGACAGATCTGTGATAGTAACAGAGGAAAAAGCAGTATATTAAGAAAAGTTTAACTTCTTGATATACGCAAAGTACTCATAGAGACGTTTTTTTTGTTACTCAAATGACAGATCTGTGATAGTAACAGAGGAAAAAGCAGAATATTCCGAAAATTTTAATTTCTTGATTTAAGCAAAGTGCTCGTAGAGACGATTTGTTGTTACTCAAATGACAGATCTGTCATAGTAACAGAGGAAAAAGAGAAAAAATCCGAAAATTTTAATTTCTTGATTTACGCAAACTACTCGTAGAGACGTTTTGTTGGTACTCAAATGACAGATCTGTGATAGTAACAAAGGAAAACGCAAAATATTCCGAAAATTTTAATTTCTTGATTTACGCAAAGTACTCGTAGAGACGTTTTGTTGTTACTCAAATGACAGATCTGTGATAGTAACAGAGGAAAATACAAAATATTCCGAAAATTTTAATTTCTTGATATACGCAAAGTACTCGTAGAAACGTTTTGTTGTTACTCAAATGACAGATCTGTGATAGTAACAGAGGAAAAAGCAAAATATTCCAAAAATTTTAATTTCTTAATTTACGCAAAGTACTCGTAGAGACGTTCTGTTGCTACTCAAATGAAAGATCTGTGATAGTAATAGAGTAAAATGGAAAAAATTCCGAAAATTTTAATTTCTTGATTTACGCAAACTACTCATCGAGACGTTTTGTTGGTACTCAAATGACAGATCTGTGATAGTAACAGAGGAAAAAGCAAAATATTCCAAAAATTTTAATTTCTTAATTTACGCAAAGTACTCGTAGAGACGTTCTGTTGCTACTCAAATGAAAGATCTGTGATAGTAATAGAGTAAAATGGAAAAAAATCCGAAAATTTTAATTTCTTGATTTACGCAAACTACTCATCGAGACGTTTTGTTGGTACTCAAATGACAGATCTGTGATAGTAACAGAGGAAAAAGCAAAATATTCCGAAAATTTTAATTTCTTGATTTACGCAAAGTGGTCGTAGAGACATTTTGTTGCTACTCAAATGCCAGATCTGTGATAGTAACAGAAGAAATAGCAAAATATTCCGAAAATTTTATTTTCTTGATTTACGCAAAGTACTCGTAGAGACGTTTTGTTGTTACTCAAATGACAGATCTGTGATAGTAACAGAGGAAAAAGTGAAAAATTCCTAAAATTTTGATTTCTTGACATACGCAAAGTGCTCGTAGAGACGTTTTGTTGCTACTCAAATGAAAGATCTGTGATAGTAATAGAGTAAAATGGAAAAAATTCCGAAAATATTGATTTCTCGATTTACACAAAGTGCTCGTAGAGACAGACGTTTTGTTGTTACTCAAATGATAGATCTGTAATAGTAACAGAAGAAAAAGATAAAAATTCCTAAAATTTTGATTTCTTGACTTACGCAAAGTGCTCGTAGAGACGTTTTGTTGCTACTCAAATGAAAGATCTGTGATAGTAATAGAGTAAAATGGAGAAAATTCCGATAATTTTAATTTCTTGAATTACGCAAAGTACTCATAGAGACGTTTTGTTGGTACTCAAATGACAGATCTGTGATAGTAACAGAGGAAAAAGCAGTATATTAAGAAAATTTTAACTTCTTGATATACGCAAAGTACTCATAGAGACGTTTTGTTGTTACTCAAATGACAGATCTGTGATAGTAACAGAGGAAAAAGCAGAATATTACGAAAATTTTAATTTCTTGATTTAAGCAAAGTGCTCGTAGAGACGTTTTGTTGTTACTCAAATGACAGATCTGTCATAGTAAAAGAGGAAAAAGAGAAAAATTCCTAAAATTTTGATTTCTTGACTTACGCAAAGTGCTCGTAGAGACGTTTTGTTGCTACTCAAATGAAAGATCTGTGATAGTAATAGAGTAAAATGGAAAAAAATCCGAAAATTTTAATTTCTTGATTTACGCAAACTACTCATAGAGACGTTCTGTTGGTACTCAAATGACAAATCTGTGATAGTAACAGAGGAAAAAGCAAAATATTCCGAAAATTTTAATTTCTTGATTTACGCAAAGTACTCGTAGAGACGTTTTGTTGTTACTCAAATGACAGATCTGTGATAGTAACAGAGGAAAAAGCAAAATATTCCAAAAATTTTAATTTCTTGATTTACGCAAAGTGCTCGTAGAGACGTTCTGTTGCTACTCAAATGAAAGATCTGTGATAGTAATAGAGTAAAATGGAAAAAATTCCGAAAATTTTGATTTTTCGATTTACGCAAAGTGCTCGTAGAGACGTTTTGTTGTTACTCAAATGACAGATCTGTCATAGTAACAGGGGAAAAAGAGAAAAATTCCTAAAATTTTGATTTCTTGACTTACGCAAAGTGCTCGTAGAGACGTTTGGTTGCTACTCAAATGAAAGATCTGTGATAGTAATAGAGTAAAATGGAAAAAATTCCGAAAATTTTAATTTCTTGATTTACGCAAAGTACTCATAGAGACGTTTTGGTGGTACTCAAATGACAGATCTGTGATAGTAATAGAGTAAAATGGAAAAAATTCCGAAAATTTTGATTTTTCGATTTACGCAAAGTGCTCGTAGAGACGTTTTGTTGTTACTCAAATGACAGATCTGTCATAGTAACAGAGGAAAAAGAGAAAAATTCCTAAAATTTTGATTTCTTGACTTACGCAAAGTGCTCGTAGAGACGTTTGGTTGCTACTCAAATGAAAGATCGGTGATAGTAATAGAGTAAAATGGAAAAAAAATCCGAAAATTTTAATTTCTTGATTTACGCAAACTACTCATAGAGACGTTCTGTTGGTACTCAAATGACAGATCTGTGATAGTAACAGAGGAAAAAGCAAAATATTCCGAAAATTTTAATTTCTTGATTTACGCAAAGTACTCGTAGAGACGTTTTGTTGTTACTCAAATGACAGATCTGTGATAGTAACAGAGGAAAAAGCAAAATATTCCAAAAATTTTAATTTCTTGATTTACGCAAAGTACTCGTAGAGACGTTCTGTTGCTACTCAAATGAAAGATCTGTGATAGTAATAGAGTAAAATGGAAAAAATTCCGAAAATTTTGATTTTTCGATTTACGCAAAGTGCTCGTAGAGACGTTTTGTTGTTACTCAAATGACAGATCTGTCATAGTAACAGAGGAAAAAGAGAAAAATTCCTAAAATTTTGATTTCTTGACTTACGCAAAGTGCTCGTAGAGACGTTTGGTTGCTACTCAAATGAAAGATCTGTGATAGTAATAGAGTAAAATGGAAAAAATTCCGAAAATTTTAATTTCTTGATTTACGCAAAGTACTCATAGAGACCTTTTGGTGGTACTCAAATGACAGATCTGTGATAGTAACAGAGGAAAAAGCAAAATATTCCGAAAATTTTAATTTCTCAATTTACGCAAAGTGCTCGTAGAGACGTTTTGTTGTTACTCAAATGACAGATCTGTGATAGTAACAGAGGAAAAAGCAAAATATTCCGAAAATTTTAATTTCTTGATATACGCAAAGTACTCGTAGAGACGTTTTGTTGTTACTCAAATGACTGATCTGTGATAGTAACAGAGGAAAAAGCAAAATATTCCGAAAATTTTAATTTCTTGATATACGCAAAGTACTCGTAGAAACGTTTTGTTGTTACTCAAATGTCAGATCTGTGATAGTAACAGAGGAAAAAACAAAATATTCCAAAAATTTTAATTTCTTGAAATACGCAAAGTGGTCGTAGAGACGTTCTGTTGCTACTCAAATCAAAGATCCGTGATAGTAATAGAGTAAAATGGAAAAAATTCCGAAAATATTGATTTCTCGATTTACACAAAGTGCTCGTAGAGACAGACGTTTTGTTGTTACTCAAATGATAGATCTGTAATAGTAACAGAAGAAAAAGATAAAAATTCCTAAAATTTTGATTTCTTGACTTACGCAAAGTGCTCGTAGAGACGTTTTGTTGCTACTCAAATGAAAGATCTGTGATAGTAATAGAGTAAAATGGAGAAAATTCCGAAAATTTTAATTTCTTGAATTACGCAAAGTACTCATAGAGACGTTTTGTTGGTACTCAAATGACAGATCTGTGATAGTAACAGAGGAAAAAGCAGTATATTAAGAAAATTTTAACTTCTTGATATACGCAAAGTACTCATAGAGACGTTTTGTTGTTACTCAAATGACAGATCTGTGATAGTAACAGAGGAAAAAGCAGAATATTACGAAAATTTTAATTTCTTGATTTAAGCAAAGTGCTCGTAGAGACGTTTTGTTGTTACTCAAATGACAGATCTGTCATAGTAAAAGAGGAAAAAGAGAAAAATTCCTAAAATTTTGATTTCTTGACTTACGCAAAGTGCTCGTAGAGACGTTTTGTTGCTACTCAAATGAAAGATCTGTGATAGTAATAGAGTAAAATGGAAAAAATTCCGAAAATTTTAATTTCTTGATTTACGCAAAGTACTCATAGAGACGTTTTGGTGGTACTCAAATGACAGATCTGTGATAGTAATAGAGTAAAATGGAAAAAATTCCGAAAATTTTGATTTTTCGATTTACACAAAGTGCTCGTAGAGACGTTTTGTTGTTACTCAAATGACAGATCTGTCATAGTAACAGAGGAAAAAGAGAAAAATTCCTAAAATTTTGATTTCTTGACTTACGCAAAGTGCTCGTAGAGACGTTTGGTTGCTACTCAAATGAAAGATCTGTGATAGTAATAGAGTAAAATGGAAAAAAATCCGAAAATTTTAATTTCTTGATTTACGCAAACTACTCATAGAGACGTTCTGTTGGTACTCAAATGACAGATCTGTGATAGTAACAGAGGAAAAAGCAAAATATTCCGAAAATTTTAATTTCTTGATTTACGCAAAGTACTCGTAGAGACGTTCTGTTGCTACTCAAATGAAAGATCTGTGATAGTAATAGAGTAAAATGGAAAAAATTCCGAAAATTTTGATTTTTCGATTTACGCAAAGTGCTCGTAGAGACGTTTTGTTGTTACTCAAATGACAGATCTGTCATAGTAACAGAGGAAAAAGGGAAAAATTCCTAAAATTTTGATTTCTTGACTTACGCAAAGTGCTCGTAGAGACGTTTGGTTGCTACTCAAATGAGAGATCTGTGATAGTAATAGAATAACATGGAAAAAATTCCGAAAATTTTAATTTCTTGATTTACGCAAAGTACTCATAGAGACGTTTTGGTGGTACTCAAATGACAGATCTGTGATAGTAACAGAGGAAAAAGCAAAATATTCCGAAAATTTTAATTTCTCAATTTACGCAAAGTGCTCGTATAGACGTTTTGTTGTTACTCAAATGACAGATCTGTTATAGTAACAGAGGAAAAAGCAAAATATTCCGAAAATTTTAATTTCTTGATATATGCAAAGTACTCGTAGAGGAGTTTTGTTGTTACTCAAATGACAGATCTGTGATAGTAACAGAGGAAAAAGCAAAATATTCCGAAAATTTTAATTTCTTGATATACGCAAAGTACTCGTAGAAACGTTTTGTTGTTACTCAAATGACAGATCTGTGATAGTAACAGAGGAAAAAGCAAAATATTCCAAAAATTTTAATTTCTTGATTTACGCAAAGTGGTCGTAGAGACGTTCTGTTGCTACTCAAATCAAAGATCCGTGATAGTAATAGAGTAAAATGGAAAAAATTCCGAAAATATTGATTTCTCGATTTACACAAAGTGCTCGTAGAGACAGACGTTTTGTTGTTACTCAAATGATAGATCTGTAATAGTAACAGAAGAAAAAGATAAAAATACCTAAAATTTTGATTTCTTGACTTACGCAAAGTGCTCGTAGAGACGTTTTGTTGCTACTCAAATGAAAGATCTGTGATAGTAATAGAGTAAAATGGAGAAAATTCCGAAAATTTTAATTTCTTGAATTACGCAAAGTACTCATAGAGACGTTTTGTTGGTACTCAAATGACAGATCTGTGATAGTAACAGAGGAAAAAGCAGTATATTAAGAAAATTTTAACTTCTTGATATACGCAAAGTACTCATAGAGACGTTTTGTTGTTACTCAAATGACAGATCTGTGATAGTAACAGAGGAAAAAGCAGAATATTCCGAAAATTTTAATTTCTTGATTTAAGCAAAGTGCTCGTAGAGACGTTTTGTTGTTACTCAAATGACAGATCTGTCATAGTAACAGAGGAAAAAGAGAAAAATTCCTAAAATTTTGATTTCTTGACTTACGCAAAGTGCTCGTAGAGACGTTTTGTTGCTACTCAAATGAAAGATCTGTGATAGTAATAGAGTAAAATGGAAAAAATTCCGAAAATTTTAATTTCTTGATTTACGCAAAGTACTCGTAGAGACGTTTTGTTGGTACTCAAATGACAGATCTGTGATAGAAACAGAGGAAAAAGCAAAATATTCCAAAAATTTTAATTTCTTGATTTACGCAAAGTACTCGTAGAGACGTTCTGTTGCTACTCAAATGAAAGATCTGTGATAGTAATAGAGTAAAATGGAAAAAATTCCGAAAATTTTGATTTTTCGATTTACGCAAAGTGCTCGTAGAGACGTTTTGTTGTTACTCAAATGACAGATCTGTCATAGTAACAGAGGAAAAAGGGAAAAATTCCTAAAATTTTGATTTCTTGACTTACGCAAAGTGCTCGTAGAGACGTTTGGTTGCTACTCAAATGAAAGATCTGTGATAGTAATAGAGTAACATGGAAAAAATTCCGAAAATTTTAATTTCTTGATTTACGCAAAGTACTCATAGAGACGTTTTGGTGGTACTCAAATGACAGATCTGTGATAGTAACAGAGGAAAAAGCAAAATATTCCGAAAATTTTAATTTCTCAATTTACGCAAAGTGCTCGTAGAGACGTTTTGTTGTTACTCAAATGACAGATCTGTGATAGTAACAGAGGAAAAAGCAAAATATTCCGAAAATTTTAATTTCTTGATATATGCAAAGTACTCGTAGAGGAGTTTTGTTGTTACTCAAATGACAGATCTGTGATAGTAACAGAGGAAAAAGCAAAATATTCCGAAAATTTTAATTTCTTGATATACGCAAAGTACTCGTAGAAACGTTTTGTTGTTACTCAAATGACAGATCTGTGATAGTAACAGAGGAAAAAGCAAAATATTCCAAAAATTTTAATTTCTTGATTTACGCAAAGTGGTCGTAGAGACGTTCTGTTGCTACTCAAATCAAAGATCCGTGATAGTAATAGAGTAAAATGGAAAAAATTCCGAAAATATTGATTTCTCGATTTACACAAAGTGCTCGTAGAGACAGATGTTTTGTTGTTACTCAAATGATAGATCTGTAATAGTAACAGAAGAAAAAGATAAAAATACCTAAAATTTTGATTTCTTGACTTACGCAAAGTGCTCGTAGAGACGTTTTGTTGCTACTCAAATGAAAGATCTGTGATAGTAATAGAGTAAAATGGAGAAAATTCCGAAAATTTTAATTTCTTGAATTACGCAAAGTACTCATAGAGACGTTTTGTTGGTACTCAAATGACAGATCTGTGATAGTAACAGAGGAAAAAGCAGTATATTAAGAAAATTTTAACTTCTTGATATACGCAAAGTACTCATAGAGACGTTTTGTTGTTACTCAAATGACAGATCTGTGATAGTAACAGAGGAAAAAGCAGAATATTCCGAAAATTTTAATTTCTTGATTTAAGCAAAGTGCTCGTAGAGACGTTTTGTTGTTACTCAAATGACAGATCTGTCATAGTAACAGAGGAAAAAGAGAAAAATTCCTAAAATTTTGATTTCTTGACTTACGCAAAGTGCTCGTAGAGACGTTTTGTTGCTACTCAAATGAAAGATCTGTGATAGTAATAGAGTAAAATGGAAAAAATTCCGAAAATTTTAATTTCTTGATTTACGCAAAGTACTCGTAGAGACGTTTTGTTGGTACTCAAATGACAGATCTGTGATAGTAACAGAGGAAAAAGCAAAATATTCCGAAAATTTTAATTTCTTGATTTACGCAAAGTACTCGTAGAGGCGTTTTGTTGTTACTCAAATGACAGATCTGTGATAGTAATAGAGTAAAATGGAAAAAATTCCGAAAATTTTGATTTTTCGATTTACGCAAAGTGCTCGTAGAGACGTTTTGTTGTTACTCAAATGACAGATCTGTCATAGTAACAGAGGAAAAAGGGAAAAATTCCTAAAATTTTGATTTCTTGACTTACGCAAAGTGCTCGTAGAGACGTTTGGTTGCTACTCAAATGAAAGATCTGTGATAGTAATAGAGTAACATGGAAAAAATTCCGAAAATTTTAATTTCTTGATTTACGCAAAGTACTCATAGAGACGTTTTGGTGGTACTCAAATGACAGATCTGTGATAGTAACAGAGGAAAAAGCAAAATATTCCGAAAATTTTAATTTCTCAATTTACGCAAAGTGCTCGTAGAGACGTTTTGTTGTTACTCAAATGACAGATCTGTGATAGTAACAGAGGAAAAAGCAAAATATTCCGAAAATTTTAATTTCTTGATATATGCAAAGTACTCGTAGAGGAGTTTTGTTGTTACTCAAATGACAGATCTGTGATAGTAACAGAGGAAAAAGCAAAATATTCCGAAAATTTTAATTTCTTGATATACGCAAAGTACTCGTAGAAACGTTTTGTTGTTACTCAAATGACAGATCTGTGATAGTAACAGAGGAAAAAGCAAAATATTCCAAAAATTTTAATTTCTTGATTTACGCAAAGTGGTCGTAGAGACGTTCTGTTGCTACTCAAATCAAAGATCCGTGATAGTAATAGAGTAAAATGGAAAAAATTCCGAAAATATTGATTTCTCGATTTACACAAAGTGCTCGTAGAGACAGACGTTTTGTTGTTACTCAAATGATAGATCTGTAATAGTAACAGAAGAAAAAGATAAAAATACCTAAAATTTTGATTTCTTGACTTACGCAAAGTGCTCGTAGAGACGTTTTGTTGCTACTCAAATGAAAGATCTGTGATAGTAATAGAGTAAAATGGAGAAAATTCCGAAAATTTTAATTTCTTGAATTACGCAAAGTACTCATAGAGACGTTTTGTTGGTACTCAAATGACAGATCTGTGATAGTAACAGAGGAAAAAGCAGTATATTAAGAAAATTTTAACTTCTTGATATACGCAAAGTACTCATAGAGACGTTTTGTTGTTACTCAAATGACAGATCTGTGATAGTAACAGAGGAAAAAGCAGAATATTCCGAAAATTTTAATTTCTTGATTTAAGCAAAGTGCTCGTAGAGACGTTTTGTTGTTACTCAAATGACAGATCTGTCATAGTAACAGAGGAAAAAGAGAAAAATTCCTAAAATTTTGATTTCTTGACTTACGCAAAGTGCTCGTAGAGACGTTTTGTTGCTACTCAAATGAAAGATCTGTGATAGTAATAGAGTAAAATGGAAAAAATTCCGAAAATTTTAATTTCTTGATTTACGCAAAGTACTCGTAGAGACGTTTTGTTGGTACTCAAATGACAGATCTGTGATAGTAACAGAGGAAAAAGCAAAATATTCCGAAAATTTTAATTTCTTGATTTACGCAAAGTACTCGTAGAGGCGTTTTGTTGTTACTCAAATGACAGATCTGTGATAGTAACAGAGGAAAAAGCAAAATATTCCGAAAATTTTAATTTCTCAATTTACGCAAAGTGCTCGTAGAGACGTTTTGTTGTTACTCAAATGAAAGATCTGTGATAGTAATAGAGTAAAATGGAAAAAAATCCGAAAATTTTAATTTCTTGATTTACGCAAACTACTCGTAGAGACGTTTTGTTGGTACTCAAATGACAGATCTGTGATAGTAACAAAGGAAAACGCAAAATATTCCGAAAATTTTAATTTCTTGATTTACGCAAAGTACTCGTAGAAACGTTTTGTTGTTACTCAAATGACAGATCTGTGATAGTAACAGAGGAAAAAGCAAAATATTCCAAAAATTTTAATTTCTTGATTTACGCAAAGTACTCGTAGAGACGTTCTGTTGCTACTCAAATGAAAGATCTGTGATAGTAACAGAGGAAAAAGCAAAATATTCCAAAAATTTTAATTTCTTGATTTACGCAAAGTACTCGTAGAGACGTTCTGTTGCTACTCAAATGAAAGATCTGTGATAGTAATAGAGTAAAATGGAAAAAATTCCGAAAATTTTGATTTTTCGATTTACGCAAAGTGCTCGTAGAGACGTTTTGTTGTTACTCAAATGACAGATCTGTCATAGTAACAGAGGAAAAAGAGAAAAATTCCGAAAATTTTAATTTCTTGAATTACGCAAAGTACTCATAGAGACGTTTTGTTGGTACTCAAATGACAGATCTGTGATAGTAACAGAGGAAAAAGCAGTATATTAAGAAAATTTTAACTTCTTGATATACGCAAAGTACTCATAGAGACGTTTTGTTGTTACTCAAATGACAGATCTGTGATAGTAACAGAGGAAAAAGCAGAATATTCCGAAAATTTTAATTTCTTGATTTAAGCAAAGTGCTCGTAGAGACGTTTTGTTGTTACTCAAATGACAGATCTGTCATAGTAACAGAGGAAAAAGAGAAAAATTCCTAAAATTTTGATTTCTTGACTTACGCAAAGTGCTCGTAGAGACGTTTTGTTGCTACTCAAATGAAAGATCTGTGATAGTAATAGAGTAAAATGGAAAAAATTCCGAAAATTTTAATTTCTTGATTTACGCAAAGTACTCGTAGAGACGTTTAGTTGGTACTCAAATGACAGATCTGTGATAGTAACAGAGGAGAAAGCAAAATATTCCGAAAATTTTAATTTCTTGATTTACGCAAAGTACTCGTAGAGGCGTTTTGTTGTTACTCAAATGACAGATCTGTGATAGTAACAGAGGAAAAAGTAAAATATTCCGAAAATTTTAATTTCTCAATTTACGCAAAGTGCTCGTAGAGACGTATTGTTGTTACTCAAATGAAAGATCTGTGATAGTAATAGAGTAAAATGGAAAAAAATCCGAAAATTTTAATTTCTTGATTTACGCAAACTACTCGTAGAGACGTTTTGTTGGTACTCAAATGACAGATCTGTGATAGTAACAAAGGAAAACGCAAAATATTCCGAAAATTTTAATTTCTTGATTTACGCAAAGTACTCGTAGAGACGTTTTGTTGTTACTCAAATGACAGATCTGTGATAGTAACAGAGGAAAATACAAAATATTCCGAAAATTTTAATTTCTTCGTATACGCAAAGTACTCGTAGAAACGTTTTGTTGTTACTCAAATGACAGATCTGTGATAGTAACAGAGGAAAAAGCAAAATATTCCAAAAATTTTAATTTCTTGATTTACGCAAAGTACTCGTAGAGACGTTCTGTTGCTACTCAAATGAAAGATCTGTGATAGTAATAGAGTAAAATGGAAAAAATTCCGAAAATTTTGATTTTTCGATTTACGCAAAGTGCTCGTAGAGACGTTTTGTTGTTACTCAAATGACAGATCTGTCATAGTAACAGAGGAAAAAGAGAAAAATTCCGAAAATTTTAATTTCTTGAATTACGCAAAGTACTCATAGAGACGTTTTGTTGGTACTCAAATGACAGATCTGTGATAGTAACAGAGGAAAAAGCAGTATATTAAGAAAATTTTAACTTCTTGATATACGCAAAGTACTCATAGAAACGTTTTGTTGTTACTCAAATGACAGATCTGTGATAGTAACAGAGGAAAAAGCAAAATATTCCAAAAATTTTAATTTCTTGATTTACGCAAAGTACTCGTAGAGACGTTCTGTTGCTACTCAAATGAAAGATCTGTGATAGTAATAGAGTAAAATGGAAAAAATTCCGAAAATTTTGATTTTTCGATTTACGCAAAGTGCTCGTAGAGACGTTTTGTTGTTACTCTAATGACAGATCTGTCATAGTAACAGAGGAAAAAGAGAAAAATTCCGAAAATTTTAATTTCTTGAATTACGCAAAGTACTCATAGAGACGTTTTGTTGGTACTCAAATGACAGATCTGTGATAGTAACAGAGGAAAAAGCAGTATATTAAGAAAATTTTAACTTCTTGATATACGCAAAGTACTCATAGAGACGTTTTGTTGTTACTCAAATGACAGATCTGTGATAGTAACAGAGGAAAAAGCAGAATATTCCGAAAATTTTAATTTCTTGATTTAAGCAAAGTGCTCGTAGAGACGTTTTGTTGTTACTCAAATGACAGATCTGTCATAGTAACAGAGGAAAAAGAGAAAAATTCCTAAAATTTTGATTTCTTGACTTACGCAAAGTGCTCGTAGAGACGTTTTGTTGCTACTCAAATGAAAGATCTGTGATAGTAATAGAGTAAAATGGAAAAAATTCCGAAAATTTTAATTTCTTGATTTACGCAAAGTACTCGTAGAGACGTTTTGTTGGTACTCAAATGACAGATCTGTGATAGTAACAGAGGAAAAAGCAAAATATTCCGAAAATATTAATTTCTTGATTTACGCAAAGTACTCGTAGAGGCGTTTTGTTGTTACTCAAATGACAGATCTGTGATAGTAACAGAGGAAAAAGCAAAATATTCCGAAAATTTTAATTTCTCAATTTACGCAAAGTGCTCGTAGAGACGTATTGTTGTTACTCAAATGAAAGATCTGTGATAGTAATAGAGTAAAATGGAAAAAAATCCGAAAATTTTAATTTCTTGATTTACGCAAACTACTCGTAGAGACGTTTTGTTGGTACTCAAATGACAGATCTGTGATAGTAACAAAGGAAAACGCAAAATATTCCGAAAATTTTAATTTCTTGATTTACGCAAAGTACTCGTAGAGACGTTTTGTTGTTACTCAAATGACAGATCTGTGATAGTAACAGAGGAAAATACAAAATATTCCGAAAATTTTAATTTCTTGATATACGCAAAGTACTCGTAGAAACGTTTTGTTGTTACTCAAATGACAGATCTGTGATAGTAACAGAGGAAAAAGCAAAATATTCCAAAAATTTTAATTTCTTGATTTACGCAAAGTACTCGTAGAGACGTTCTGTTGCTACTCAAATGAAAGATCTGTGATAGTAATAGAGTAAAATGGAAAAAATTCCGAAAATTTTGATTTTTCGATTTACGCAAAGTGCTCGTAGAGACGTTTTGTTGTTACTCAAATGACAGATCTGTCATAGTAACAGAGGAAAAAGAGAAAAATTCCGAAAATTTTAATTTCTTGAATTACGCAAAGTACTCATAGAGACGTTTTGTTGGTACTCAAATGACAGATCTGTGATAGTAACAGAGGAAAAAGCAGTATATTAAGAAAATTTTAACTTCTTGATATACGCAAAGTACTCATAGAAACGTTTTGTTGTTACTCAAATGACAGATCTGTGATAGTAACAGAGGAAAAAGCAAAATATTCCAAAAATTTTAATTTCTTGATTTACGCAAAGTACTCGTAGAGACGTTCTGTTGCTACTCAAATGAAAGATCTGTGATAGTAATAGAGTAAAATGGAAAAAATTCCGAAAATTTTGATTTTTCGATTTACGCAAAGTGCTCGTAGAGACGTTTTGTTGTTACTCAAATGACAGATCTGTCATAGTAACAGAGGAAAAAGAGAAAAATTCCGAAAATTTTAATTTCTTGAATTACGCAAAGTACTCATAGAGACGTTTTGTTGGTACTCAAATGACAGATCTGTGATAGTAACAGAGGAAAAAGCAGTATATTAAGAAAATTTTAACTTCTTGATATACGCAAAGTACTCATAGAGACGTTTTGTTGTTACTCAAATGACAGATCTGTGATAGTAACAGAGGAAAAAGCAGAATATTCCGAAAATTTTAATTTCTTGATTTAAGCAAAGTGCTCGTAGAGACGTTTTGTTGTTACTCAAATGACAGATCTGTCATAGTAACAGAGGAAAAAGAGAAAAATTCCGAAAATTTTAATTTCTTGAATTACGCAAAGTACTCATAGAGACGTTTTGTTGGTACTCAAGTGACAGATCTGTGATAGTAACAGAGGAAAAAGCAGTATATTAAGAAAATTTTAACTTCTTGATATACGCAAAGTACTCATAGAGACGTTTTGTTGTTACTAAAATGACAGATCTGTGATAGTAACAGAGGAAAAAGCAGAATATTCCGAAAATTTTAATTTCTTAATTTAAGCAAAGTGCTCGTAGAGACGTTTTGTTGTTACTCAAATGACAGATCTGTCATAGTAACAGAGGAAAAAGAGAAAAATTCCTAAAATTTTGATTTCTTGACTTACGCAAAGTGCTCGTAGAGACGTTTTTTGCTACTCAAATGAAAGATCTGTGATAGTAATAGAGTAAAATGGAAAAAATTCCGAAAATTTTAATTTCTTGATTTACGCAAAGTACTCGTAGAGACGTTCTGTTGCTACTCAAATGAAAGATCTGTGATAGTAATAGAGTAAAATGGAAAAAATTCCGAAAATTTTGATTTTTCGATTTACGCAAAGTGCTCGTAGAGACGTTTTGTTGTTACTCTAATGACAGATCTGTCATAGTAACAGAGGAAAAAGAGAAAAATTCCGAAAATTTTAATTTCTTGAATTACGCAAAGTACTCATAGAGACGTTTTGTTGGTACTCAAATGACAGATCTGTGATAGTAACAGAGGAAAAAGCAGTATATTAAGAAAATTTTAACTTCTTGATATACGCAAAGTACTCATAGAGACGTTTTGTTGTTACTCAAATGACAGATCTGTGATAGTAACAGAGGAAAAAGCAGAATATTCCGAAAATTTTAATTTCTTGATTTAAGCAAAGTGCTCGTAGAGACGTTTTGTTGTTACTCAAATGACAAATCTGTCATAGTAACAGAGGAAAAAGAGAAAAATTCCTAAAATTTTGATTTCTTGACTTACGCAAAGTGCTCGTAGAGACGTTTTGTTGCTACTCAAATGAAAGATCTGTGATAGTAATAGAGTAAAATGGAAAAAATTCCGAAAATTTTAATTTCTTGATTTACGCAAAGTACTCGTAGAGACGTTTTGTTGGTACTCAAATGACAGATCTGTGATAGTAACAGAGGAAAAAGCAAAATATTCCGAAAATTTTAATTTCTTGATTTACGCAAAGTACTCGTAGAGGCGTTTTGTTGTTACTCAAATGACAGATCTGTGATAGTAACAGAGGAAAAAGCAAAATATTCCGAAAATTTTAATTTCTCAATTTACGCAAAGTGCTCGTAGAGACGTATTGTTGTTACTCAAATGAAAGATCTGTGATAGTAATAGAGTAAAATGGAAAAAAATCCGAAAATTTTAATTTCTTGATTTACGCAAACTACTCGTAGAGACGTTTTGTTGGTACTCAAATGACAGATCTGTGATAGTAACAAAGGAAAACGCAAAATATTCCGAAAATTTTAATTTCTTGATTTACGCAAAGTACTCGTAGAGACGTTTTGTTGTTACTCAAATGACAGATCTGTGATAGTAACAGAGGAAAATACAAAATATTCCGAAAATTTTAATTTCTTGATATACGCAAAGTACTCGTAGAAACGTTTTGTTGTTACTCAAATGACAGATCTGTGATAGTAACAGAGGAAAAAGCAAAATATTCCAAAAATTTTAATTTCTTGATTTACGCAAAGTACTCGTAGAGACGTTCTGTTGCTACTCAAATGAAAGATCTGTGATAGTAATAGAGTAAAATGGAAAAAATTCCGAAAATTTTGATTTTTCGATTTACGCAAAGTGCTCGTAGAGACGTTTTGTTGTTACTCAAATGACAGATCTGTCATAGTAACAGAGGAAAAAGAGAAAAATTCCGAAAATTTTAATTTCTTGAATTACGCAAAGTACTCATAGAGACGTTTTGTTGGTACTCAAATGACAGATCTGTGATAGTAACAGAGGAAAAAGCAGTATATTAAGAAAATTTTAACTTCTTGATATACGCAAAGTACTCATAGAAACGTTTTGTTGTTACTCAAATGACAGATCTGTGATAGTAACAGAGGAAAAAGCAAAATATTCCAAAAATTTTAATTTCTTGATTTACGCAAAGTACTCGTAGAGACGTTCTGTTGCTACTCAAATGAAAGATCTGTGATAGTAATAGAGTAAAATGGAAAAAATTCCGAAAATTTTGATTTTTCGATTTACGCAAAGTGCTCGTAGAGACGTTTTGTTGTTACTCAAATGACAGATCTGTCATAGTAACAGAGGAAAAAGAGAAAAATTCCGAAAATTTTAATTTCTTGAATTACGCAAAGTACTCATAGAGACGTTTTGTTGGTACTCAAATGACAGATCTGTGATAGTAACAGAGGAAAAAGCAGTATATTAAGAAAATTTTAACTTCTTGATATACGCAAAGTACTCATAGAGACGTTTTGTTGTTACTCAAATGACAGATCTGTGATAGTAACAGAGGAAAAAGCAGAATATTCCGAAAATTTTAATTTCTTAATTTAAGCAAAGTGCCCGTAGAGACGTTTTGTTGTTACTCAAATGACAGATCTGTCATAGTAACAGAGGAAAAAGAGAAAAATTCCGAAAATTTTAATTTCTTGAATTACGCAAAGTACTCATAGAGACGTTTTGTTGTTACTCAAGTGACAGATCTGTGATAGTAACAGAGGAAAAAGCAGAATATTCCGAAAATTTTAATTTCTTGATTTAAGCAAAGTGCTCGTAGAGACGTTTTGTTGTTACTCAAATGACAGATCTGTCATAGTAACAGAGGAAAAAGAGAAAAATTCCGAAAATTTTAATTTCTTGAATTACGCAAAGTACTCATAGAGACGTTTTGTTGGTACTCAAGTGACAGATCTGTGATAGTAACAGAGGAAAAAGCAGTATATTAAGAAAATTTTAACTTCTTGATATACGCAAAGTACTCATAGAGACGTTTTGTTGTTACTCAAATGACAGATCTGTGATAGTAACAGAGGAAAAAGCAGAATATTCCGAAAATTTTAATTTCTTAATTTAAGCAAAGTGCTCGTAGAGACGTTTTGTTGTTACTCAAATGACAGATCTGTCATAGTAACAGAGGAAAAAGAGAAAAATTCCTAAAATTTTGATTTCTTGACTTACGCAAAGTGCTCGTAGAGACGTTTTTTGCTACTCAAATGAAAGATCTGTGATAGTAATAGAGTAAAATGGAAAAAATTCCGAAAATTTTAATTTCTTGATTTACGCAAAGTACTCGTAGAGACGTTTTGTTGGTACTCAAATGACAGATCTGTGATAGTAACAGAGGAAAAAGAAAAATATTCCGAAAATTTTAATTTCTTGATTTACGCAAAGTACTCGTAGAGGCGTTTTGTTGTTACTCAAATGACAGATCTGTGATAGTAACAGAGGAAAAAGCAAAATATTCCGAAAATTTTTATTTCTCAATTTACGCAAAGTGCTCGTAGAGACGTTTTGTTGTTACTCAAATGAAAGATCTGTGATAGTAATAGAGTAAAATGGAAAAAAATCCGAAAATTTTAATTTCTTGATTTACGCAAACTACTCGTAGAGACGTTTTGTTGGTACTCAAATGACAGATCTGTGATAGTAACAAAGGAAAACGCAAAATATTCCGAAAATTTTAATTTCTTGATTTACGCAAAGTACTCGTAGAGACGTTTTGTTGTTACTCAAATGACAGATCTGTGATAGTAACAGAGGAAAATACAAAATATTCCGAAAATTTTAATTTCTTGATATACGCAAAGTACTCGTAGAAACGTTTTGTTGTTACTCAAATGACAGATCTGTGATAGTAACAGAGGAAAAAGCAAAATATTCCAAAAATTTTAATTTCTTGATTTACGCAAAGTACTCGTAGAGACGTTCTGTTGCTACTCAAATGAAAGATCTGTGATAGTAATAGAGTAAAATGGAAAAAATTCCGAAAATTTTGATTTTTCGATTTACGCAAAGTGCTCGTAGAGACGTTTTGTTGTTACTCAAATGACAGATCTGTCATAGTAACAGAGGAAAAAAAGAAAAATTCCGAAAATTTTAATTTCTTGAATTACGCAAAGTACTCATAGAGACGTTTTGTTGGTACTCAAATGACAGATCTGTGATAGTAACAGAGGAAAAAGAGAAAAATTCCGAAAATTTTAATTTCTTGAATTACGCAAAGTGCTCGTAGAGACGTTTTGTTGTTACTCAAATGACAGATCTGTCATAGTAACAGAGGAAAAAGAGAAAAATTCCGAAAATTTTAATTTCTTGAATTACGCAAAGTACTCATAGAGACGTTTTGTTGGTACTCAAATGACAGATCTGTGATAGTAACAGAGGAAAAAGCAGTATATTAAGAAAATTTTAACTTCTTGATATACGCAAAGTACTCATAGAGACGTTTTTTTGTTACTCAAATGACAGATCTGTGATAGTAACAGAGGAAAAAGCAGAATATTCCGAAAATTTTAATTTCTTGATTTAAGCAAAGTGCTCGTAGAGACGATTTGTTGTTACTCAAATGACAGATCTGTCATAGTAACAGAGGAAAAAGAGAAAAATTCCTAAAATTTTGATTTCTTGACTTACGCAAAGTGCTCGTAGAGACGTTTTGTTGCTACTCAAATGAAAGATCTGTGATAGTAATAGAGTAAAATGGAAAAAATTCCGAAAATTTTAATTTCTTGATTTACGCAAAGTACTCGTAGAGACGTTTTGTTGGTACTCAAATGACAGATCTGTGATAGTAACAGAGGAAAAAGCAAAATATTCCGAAAATTTTAATTTCTTGATTTACGCAAAGTACTCGTAGAGGCGTTTTGTTGTTACTCAAATGACAGATCTGTGATAGTAACAGAGGAAAAAGCAAAATATTCCGAAAATTTTAATTTCTCAATTTACGCAAAGTGCTCGTAGAGACGTTTTGTTGTTACTCAAATGAAAGATCTGTGATAGTAATAGAGTAAAATGGAAAAAAATCCGAAAATTTTAATTTCTTGATTTACGCAAACTACTCGTAGAGACGTTTTGTTGGTACTCAAATGACAGATCTGTGATAGTAACAAAGGAAAACGCAAAATATTCCGAAAATTTTAATTTCTTGATTTACGCAAAGTACTCGTAGAGACGTTTTGTTGTTACTCAAATGACAGATCTGTGATAGTAACAGAGGAAAATACAAAATATTCCGAAAATTTTAATTTCTTGATATACGCAAAGTACTCGTAGAAACGTTTTGTTGTTACTCAAATGACAGATCTGTGATAGTAACAGAGGAAAAAGCAAAATATTCCAAAAATTTTAATTTCTTAATTTACGCAAAGTACTCGTAGAGACGTTCTGTTGCTACTCAAATGAAAGATCTGTGATAGTAATAGAGTAAAATGGAAAAAATTCCGAAAATTTTAATTTCTTGATTTACGCAAACTACTCATCGAGACGTTTTGTTGGTACTCAAATGACAGATCTGTGATAGTAACAGAGGAAAAAGCAAAATATTCAAAAAATTTTAATTTCTTAATTTACGCAAAGTACTCGTAGAGACGTTCTGTTGCTACTCAAATGAAAGATCTGTGATAGTAATAGAGTAAAATGGAAAAAAATCCGAAAATTTTAATTTCTTGATTTACGCAAACTACTCATCGAGACGTTTTGTTGGTACTCAAATGACAGATCTGTGATAGTAACAGAGGAAAAAGCAAAATATTCCGAAAATTTTAATTTCTTGATTTACGCAAAGTGGTCGTAGAGACATTTTGTTGCTACTCAAATGCCAGATCTGTGATAGTAACAGAAGAAATAGCAAAATATTCCGAAAATTTTATTTTCTTGATTTACGCAAAGTACTCGTAGAGACGTTTTGTTGTTACTCAAATGACAGATCTGTGATAGTAACAGAGGAAAAAGTGAAAAATTCCTAAAATTTTGATTTCTTGACATACGCAAAGTGCTCGTAGAGACGTTTTGTTGCTACTCAAATGAAAGATCTGTGATAGTAATAGAGTAAAATGGAAAAAATTCCGAAAATATTGATTTCTCGATTTACACAAAGTGCTCGTAGAGACAGACGTTTTGTTGTTACTCAAATGATAGATCTGTAATAGTAACAGAAGAAAAAGATAAAAATTCCTAAAATTTTGATTTCTTGACTTACGCAAAGTGCTCGTAGAGACGTTTTGTTGCTACTCAAATGAAAGATCTGTGATAGTAATAGAGTAAAATGGAGAAAATTCCGATAATTTTAATTTCTTGAATTACGCAAAGTACTCATAGAGACGTTTTGTTGGTACTCAAATGACAGATCTGTGATAGTAACAGAGGAAAAAGCAGTATATTAAGAAAATTTTAACTTCTTGATATACGCAAAGTACTCATAGAGACGTTTTGTTGTTACTCAAATGACAGATCTGTGATAGTAACAGAGGAAAAAGCAGAATATTACGAAAATTTTAATTTCTTGATTTAAGCAAAGTGCTCGTGGAGACGTTTTGTTGTTACTCAAATGACAGATCTGTCATAGTAAAAGAGGAAAAAGAGAAAAATTCCTAAAATTTTGATTTCTTGACTTACGCAAAGTGCTCGTAGAGACGTTTTGTTGCTACTCAAATGAAAGATCTGTGATAGTAATAGAGTAAAATGGAAAAAAATCCGAAAATTTTAATTTCTTGATTTACGCAAACTACTCATAGAGACGTTCTGTTGGTACTCAAATGACAAATCTGTGATAGTAACAGAGGAAAAAGCAAAATATTCCGAAAATTTTAATTTCTTGATTTACGCAAAGTACTCGTAGAGACGTTTTGTTGTTACTCAAATGACAGATCTGTGATAGTAACAGAGGAAAAAGCAAAATATTCCAAAAATTTTAATTTCTTGATTTACGCAAAGTGCTCGTAGAGACGTTCTGTTGCTACTCAAATGAAAGATCTGTGATAGTAATAGAGTAAAATGGAAAAAATTCCGAAAATTTTGATTTTTCGATTTACGCAAAGTGCTCGTAGAGACGTTTTGTTGTTACTCAAATGACAGATCTGTCATAGTAACAGGGGAAAAAGAGAAAAATTCCTAAAATTTTGATTTCTTGACTTACGCAAAGTGCTCGTAGAGACGTTTGGTTGCTACTCAAATGAAAGATCTGTGATAGTAATAGAGTAAAATGGAAAAAATTCCGAAAATTTTAATTTCTTGATTTACGCAAAGTACTCATAGAGACGTTTTGGTGGTACTCAAATGACAGATCTGTGATAGTAATAGAGTAAAATGGAAAAAATTCCGAAAATTTTGATTTTTCGATTTACGCAAAGTGCTCGTAGAGACGTTTTGTTGTTACTCAAATGACAGATCTGTCATAGTAACAGAGGAAAAAGAGAAAAATTCCTAAAATTTTGATTTCTTGACTTACGCAAAGTGCTCGTAGAGACGTTTGGTTGCTACTCAAATGAAAGATCGGTGATAGTAATAGAGTAAAATGGAAAAAAAATCCGAAAATTTTAATTTCTTGATTTACGCAAACTACTCATAGAGACGTTCTGTTGGTACTCAAATGACAGATCTGTGATAGTAACAGAGGAAAAAGCAAAATATTCCGAAAATTTTAATTTCTTGATTTACGCAAAGTACTCGTAGAGACGTTTTGTTGTTACTCAAATGACAGATCTGTGATAGTAACAGAGGAAAAAGCAAAATATTCCAAAAATTTTAATTTCTTGATTTACGCAAAGTACTCGTAGAGACGTTCTGTTGCTACTCAAATGAAAGATCTGTGATAGTAATAGAGTAAAATGGAAAAAATTCCGAAAATTTTGATTTTTCGATTTACGCAAAGTGCTCGTAGAGACGTTTTGTTGTTACTCAAATGACAGATCTGTCATAGTAACAGAGGAAAAAGAGAAAAATTCCTAAAATTTTTATTTCTTGACTTACGCAAAGTGCTCGTAGAGACGTTTGGTTGCTACTCAAATGAAAGATCTGTGATAGTAATAGAGTAAAATGGAAAAAATTCCGAAAATTTTAATTTCTTGATTTACGCAAAGTACTCATAGAGACCTTTTGGTGGTACTCAAATGACAGATCTGTGATAGTAACAGAGGAAAAAGCAAAATATTCCGAAAATTTTAATTTCTCAATTTACGCAAAGTGCTCGTAGAGACGTTTTGTTGTTACTCAAATGACAGATCTGTGATAGTAACAGAGGAAAAAGCAAAATATACCGAAAATTTTAATTTCTTGATATACGCAAAGTACTCGTAGAGACGTTTTGTTGTTACTCAAATGACTGATCTGTGATAGTAACAGAGGAAAAAGCAAAATATTCCGAAAATTTTAATTTCTTGATATACGCAAAGTACTCGTAGAAACGTTTTGTTGTTACTCAAATGTCAGATCTGTGATAGTAACAGAGGAAAAAACAAAATATTCCAAAAATTTTAATTTCTTGAAATACGCAAAGTGGTCGTAGAGACGTTCTGTTGCTACTCAAATCAAAGATCCGTGATAGTAATAGAGTAAAATGGAAAAAATTCCGAAAATATTGATTTCTCGATTTACACAAAGTGCTCGTAGAGACAGACGTTTTGTTGTTACTCAAATGATAGATCTGTAATAGTAACAGAAGAAAAAGATAAAAATTCCTAAAATTTTTATTTCTTGACTTACGCAAAGTGCTCGTAGAGACGTTTGGTTGCTACTCAAATGAAAGATCTGTGATAGTAATAGAGTAAAATGGAAAAAATTCCGAAAATTTTAATTTCTTGAATTACGCAAAGTACTCATAGAGACGTTTTGTTGGTATTCAAATGACAGATCTGTGATAGTAACAGAGGAAAAAGCAGTATATTAAGAAAATTTTAACTTCTTGATATACGCAAAGTACTCATAGAGACGTTTTGTTGTTACTCAAATGACAGATCTGTGATAGTAACAGAGGAAAAAGCAGAATATTACGAAAATTTTAATTTCTTGATTTAAGCAAAGTGCTCGTAGAGTCGTTTTGTTGTTACTCAAATGACAGATCTGTCATAGTAAAAGAGGAAAAAGAGAAAAATTCCTAAAATTTTGATTTCTTGACTTACGCAAAGTGCTCGTAGAGACGTTTTGTTGCTACTCAAATGAAAGATCTGTGATAGTAATAGAGTAAAATGGAAAAAATTCCGAAAATTTTAATTTCTTGATTTACGCAAAGTACTCATAGAGACGTTTTGGTGGTACTCAAATGACAGATCTGTGATAGTAATAGAGTAAAATGGAAAAAATTCCGAAAATTTTGATTTTTCGATTTACACAAAGTGCTCGTAGAGACGTTTTGTTGTTACTCAAATGACAGATCTGTCATAGTAACAGAGGAAAAAGAGAAAAATTCCTAAAATTTTGATTTCTTGACTTACGCAAAGTGCTCGTAGAGACGTTTGGTTGCTACTCAAATGAAAGATCTGTGATAGTAATAGAGTAAAATGGAAAAAAATCCGAAAATTTTAATTTCTTGATTTACGCAAACTACTCATAGAGACGTTCTGTTGGTACTCAAATGACAGATCTGTGATAGTAACAGAGGAAAAAGCAAAATATTCCGAAAATTTTAATTTCTTGATTTACGCAAAGTACTCGTAGAGACGTTTTGTTGTTACTCAAATGACAGATCTGTGATAGAAACAGAGGAAAAAGCAAAATATTCCAAAAATTTTAATTTCTTGATTTACGCAAAGTACTCGTAGAGACGTTCTGTTGCTACTCAAATGAAAGATCTGTGATAGTAATAGAGTAAAAAGCAAAATATTCCGAAAATTTTAATTTCTCAATTTACGCAAAGTGCTCGTAGAGACGTTTTGTTGTTACTCAAATGACAGATCTGTGATAGTAACAGAGGAAAAAGCAAAATATTCCAAAAATTTTAATTTCTTGATTTACGCAAAGTACTCGTAGAGACGTTCTGTTGCTACTCAAATGAAAGATCTGTGATAGTAATAGAGTAAAATGGAAAAAATTCCGAAAATTTTGATTTTTCGATTTACGCAAAGTGCTCGTAGAGACGTTTTGTTGTTACTCAAATGACAGATCTGTCATAGTAACAGAGGAAAAAGAGAAAAATTCCGAAAATTTTAATTTCTTGAATTACGCAAAGTACTCATAGAGACGTTTTGTTGGTACTCAAATGACAGATCTGTGATAGTAACAGAGGAAAAAGCAGTATATTAAGAAAATTTTAACTTCTTGATATACGCAAAGTACTCATAGAAACGTTTTGTTGTTACTCAAATGACAGATCTGTGATAGTAACAGAGGAAAAAGCAAAATATTCCAAAAATTTTAATTTCTTGATTTACGCAAAGTACTCGTAGAGACGTTCTGTTGCTACTCAAATGAAAGATCTGTGATAGTAATAGAGTAAAATGGAAAAAATTCCGAAAATTTTGATTTTTCGATTTACGCAAAGTGCTCGTAGAGACGTTTTGTTGTTACTCTAATGACAGATCTGTCATAGTAACAGAGGAAAAAGAGAAAAATTCCGAAAATTTTAATTTCTTGAATTACGCAAAGTACTCATAGAGACGTTTTGTTGGTACTCAAATGACAGATCTGTGATAGTAACAGAGGAAAAAGCAGTATATTAAGAAAATTTTAACTTCTTGATATACGCAAAGTACTCATAGAGACGTTTTGTTGTTACTCAAATGACAGATCTGTGATAGTAACAGAGGAAAAAGCAGAATATTCCGAAAATTTTAATTTCTTGATTTAAGCAAAGTGCTCGTAGAGACGTTTTGTTGTTACTCAAATGACAGATCTGTCATAGTAACAGAGGAAAAAGAGAAAAATTCATAAAATTTTGATTTCTTGACTTACGCAAAGTGCTCGTAGAGACGTTTTGTTGCTACTCAAATGAAAGATCTGTGATAGTAATAGAGTAAAATGGAAAAAATTCCGAAAATTTTAATTTCTTGATTTACGCAAAGTACTCGTAGAGACGTTTTGTTGGTACTCAAATGACAGATCTGTGATAGTAACAGAGGAAAAAGCAAAATATTCCGAAAATTTTAATTTCTTGATTTACGCAAAGTACTCGTAGAGGCGTTTTGTTGTTACTCAAATGACAGATCTGTGATAGTAACAGAGGAAAAAGCAAAATATTCCGAAAATTTTAATTTCTCAATTTACGCAAAGTGCTCGTAGAGACGTATTGTTGTTACTCAAATGAAAGATCTGTGATAGTAATAGAGTAAAATGGAAAAAAATCCGAAAATTTTAATTTCTTGATTTACGCAAACTACTCGTAGAGACGTTTTGTTGGTACTCAAATGACAGATCTGTGATAGTAACAGAGGAAAATACAAAATATTCCGAAAATTTTAATTTCTTGATATACGCAAAGTACTCGTAGAAACGTTTTGTTGTTACTCAAATGACAGATCTGTGATAGTAACAGAGGAAAAAGCAAAATATTCCAAAAATTTTAATTTCTTGATTTACGCAAAGTACTCGTAGAGACGTTCTGTTGCTACTCAAATGAAAGATCTGTGATAGTAATAGAGTAAAATGGAAAAAATTCCGAAAATTTTGATTTTTCGATTTACGCAAAGTGCTCGTAGAGACGTTTTGTTGTTACTCAAATGACAGATCTGTCATAGTAACAGAGGAAAAAGAGAAAAATTCCGAAAATTTTAATTTCTTGAATTACGCAAAGTACTCATAGAGACGTTTTGTTGGTACTCAAATGACAGATCTGTGATAGTAACAGAGGAAAAAGCAGTATATTAAGAAAATTTTAACTTCTTGATATACGCAAAGTACTCATAGAAACGTTTTGTTGTTACTCAAATGACAGATCTGTGATAGTAACAGAGGAAAAAGCAAAATATTCCAAAAATTTTAATTTCTTGATTTACGCAAAGTACTCGTAGAGACGTTCTGTTGCTACTCAAATGAAAGATCTGTGATAGTAATAGAGTAAAATGGAAAAAATTCCGAAAATTTTGATTTTTCGATTTACGCAAAGTGCTCGTAGAGACGTTTTGTTGTTACTCAAATGACAGATCTGTCATAGTAACAGAGGAAAAAGAGAAAAATTCCGAAAATTTTAATTTCTTGAATTACGCAAAGTACTCATAGAGACGTTTTGTTGGTACTCAAATGACAGATCTGTGATAGTAACAGAGGAAAAAGCAGTATATTAAGAAAATTTTAACTTCTTGATATACGCAAAGTACTCATAGAGACGTTTTGTTGTTACTCAAATGACAGATCTGTGATAGTAACAGAGGAAAAAGCAGAATATTCCGAAAATTTTAATTTCTTGATTTAAGCAAAGTGCTCGTAGAGACGTTTTGTTGTTACTCAAATGACAGATCTGTCATAGTAACAGAGGAAAAAGAGAAAAATTCCGAAAATTTTAATTTCTTGAATTACGCAAAGTACTCATAGAGACGTTTTGTTGGTACTCAAGTGACAGATCTGTGATAGTAACAGAGGAAAAAGCAGTATATTAAGAAAATTTTAACTTCTTGATATACGCAAAGTACTCATAGAGACGTTTTGTTGTTACTCAAATGACAGATCTGTGATAGTAACAGAGGAAAAAGCAGAATATTCCGAAAATTTTAATTTCTTAATTTAAGCAAAGTGCTCGTAGAGACGTTTTGTTGTTACTCAAATGACAGATCTGTCATAGTAACAGAGGAAAAAGAGAAAAATTCCTAAAATTTTGATTTCTTGACTTACGCAAAGTGCTCGTAGAGACGTTTTTTGCTACTCAAATGAAAGATCTGTGATAGTAATAGAGTAAAATGGAAAAAATTCCGAAAATTTTAATTTCTTGATTTACGCAAAGTACTCGTAGAGACGTTCTGTTGCTACTCAAATGAAAGATCTGTGATAGTAATAGAGTAAAATGGAAAAAATTCCGAAAATTTTGATTTTTCGATTTACGCAAAGTGCTCGTAGAGACGTTTTGTTGTTACTCTAATGACAGATCTGTCATAGTAACAGAGGAAAAAGAGAAAAATTCCGAAAATTTTAATTTCTTGAATTACGCAAAGTACTCATAGAGACGTTTTGTTGGTACTCAAATGACAGATCTGTGATAGTAACAGAGGAAAAAGCAGTATATTAAGAAAATTTTAACTTCTTGATATACGCAAAGTACTCATAGAGACGTTTTGTTGTTACTCAAATGACAGATCTGTGATAGTAACAGAGGAAAAAGCAGAATATTCCGAAAATTTTAATTTCTTGATTTAAGCAAAGTGCTCGTAGAGACGTTTTGTTGTTACTCAAATGACAAATCTGTCATAGTAACAGAGGAAAAAGAGAAAAATTCCTAAAATTTTGATTTCTTGACTTACGCAAAGTGCTCGTAGAGACGTTTTGTTGCTACTCAAATGAAAGATCTGTGATAGTAATAGAGTAAAATGGAAAAAATTCCGAAAATTTTAATTTCTTGATTTACGCAAAGTACTCGTAGAGACGTTTTGTTGGTACTCAAATGACAGATCTGTGATAGTAACAGAGGAAAAAGCAAAATATTCCGAAAATTTTAATTTCTTGATTTTCGCAAAGTACTCGTAGAGGCGTTTTGTTGTTACTCAAATGACAGATCTGTGATAGTAACAGAGGAAAAAGCAAAATATTCCGAAAATTTTAATTTCTCAATTTACGCAAAGTGCTCGTAGAGACGTATTGTTGTTACTCAAATGAAAGATCTGTGATAGTAATAGAGTAAAATGGAAAAAAATCCGAAAATTTTAATTTCTTGATTTACGCAAACTACTCGTAGAGACGTTTTGTTGGTACTCAAATGACAGATCTGTGATAGTAACAAAGGAAAACGCAAAATATTCCGAAAATTTTAATTTCTTGATTTACGCAAAGTACTCGTAGAGACGTTTTGTTGTTACTCAAATGACAGATCTGTGATAGTAACAGAGGAAAATACAAAATATTCCGAAAATTTTAATTTCTTGATATACGCAAAGTACTCGTAGAAACGTTTTGTTGTTACTCAAATGACAGATCTGTGATAGTAACAGAGGAAAAAGCAAAATATTCCAAAAATTTTAATTTCTTGATTTACGCAAAGTACTCGTAGAGACGTTCTGTTGCTACTCAAATGAAAGATCTGTGATAGTAATAGAGTAAAATGGAAAAAATTCCGAAAATTTTGATTTTTCGATTTACGCAAAGTGCTCGTAGAGACGTTTTGTTGTTACTCAAATGACAGATCTGTCATAGTAACAGAGGAAAAAGAGAAAAATTCCGAAAATTTTAATTTCTTGAATTACGCAAAGTACTCATAGAGACGTTTTGTTGGTACTCAAATGACAGATCTGTGATAGTAACAGAGGAAAAAGCAGTATATTAAGAAAATTTTAACTTCTTGATATACGCAAAGTACTCATAGAAACGTTTTGTTGTTACTCAAATGACAGATCTGTGATAGTAACAGAGGAAAAAGCAAAATATTCCAAAAATTTTAATTTCTTGATTTACGCAAAGTACTCGTAGAGACGTTCTGTTGCTACTCAAATGAAAGATCTGTGATAGTAATAGAGTAAAATGGAAAAAATTCCGAAAATTTTGATTTTTCGATTTACGCAAAGTGCTCGTAGAGACGTTTTGTTGTTACTCAAATGACAGATCTGTCATAGTAACAGAGGAAAAAGAGAAAAATTCCGAAAATTTTAATTTCTTGAATTACGCAAAGTACTCATAGAGACGTTTTGTTGGTACTCAAATGACAGATCTGTGATAGTAACAGAGGAAAAAGCAGTATATTAAGAAAATTTTAACTTCTTGATATACGCAAAGTACTCATAGAGACGTTTTGTTGTTACTCAAATGACAGATCTGTGATAGTAACAGAGGAAAAAGCAGAATATTCCGAAAATTTTAATTTCTTAATTTAAGCAAAGTGCCCGTAGAGACGTTTTGTTGTTACTCAAATGACAGATCTGTCATAGTAACAGAGGAAAAAGAGAAAAATTCCGAAAATTTTAATTTCTTGAATTACGCAAAGTACTCATAGAGACGTTTTGTTGTTACTCAAGTGACAGATCTGTGATAGTAACAGAGGAAAAAGCAGAATATTCCGAAAATTTTAATTTCTTGATTTAAGCAAAGTGCTCGTAGAGACGTTTTGTTGTTACTCAAATGACAGATCTGTCATAGTAACAGAGGAAAAAGAGAAAAATTCCGAAAATTTTAATTTCTTGAATTACGCAAAGTACTCATAGAGACGTTTTGTTGGTACTCAAGTGACAGATCTGTGATAGTAACAGAGGAAAAAGCAGTATATTAAGAAAATTTTAACTTCTTGATATACGCAAAGTACTCATAGAGACGTTTTGTTGTTACTCAAATGACAGATCTGTGATAGTAACAGAGGAAAAAGCAGAATATTCCGAAAATTTTAATTTCTTAATTTAAGCAAAGTGCTCGTAGAGACGTTTTGTTGTTACTCAAATGACAGATCTGTCATAGTAACAGAGGAAAAAGAGAAAAATTCCTAAAATTTTGATTTCTTGACTTACGCAAAGTGCTCGTAGAGACGTTTTTTGCTACTCAAATGAAAGATCTGTGATAGTAATAGAGTAAAATGGAAAAAATTCCGAAAATTTTAATTTCTTGATTTACGCAAAGTACTCGTAGAGACGTTTTGTTGGTACTCAAATGACAGATCTGTGATAGTAACAGAGGAAAAAGAAAAATATTCCGAAAATTTTAATTTCTTGATTTACGCAAAGTACTCGTAGAGGCGTTTTGTTGTTACTCAAATGACAGATCTGTGATAGTAACAGAGGAAAAAGCAAAATATTCCGAAAATTTTTATTTCTCAATTTACGCAAAGTGCTCGTAGAGACGTTTTGTTGTTACTCAAATGAAAGATCTGTGATAGTAATAGAGTAAAATGGAAAAAAATCCGAAAATTTTAATTTCTTGATTTACGCAAACTACTCGTAGAGACGTTTTGTTGGTACTCAAATGACAGATCTGTGATAGTAACAAAGGAAAACGCAAAATATTCCGAAAATTTTAATTTCTTGATTTACGCAAAGTACTCGTAGAGACGTTTTGTTGTTACTCAAATGACAGATCTGTGATAGTAACAGAGGAAAATACAAAATATTCCGAAAATTTTAATTTCTTGATATACGCAAAGTACTCGTAGAAACGTTTTGTTGTTACTCAAATGACAGATCTGTGATAGTAACAGAGGAAAAAGCAAAATATTCCAAAAATTTTAATTTCTTGATTTACGCAAAGTACTCGTAGAGACGTTCTGTTGCTACTCAAATGAAAGATCTGTGATAGTAATAGAGTAAAATGGAAAAAATTCCGAAAATTTTGATTTTTCGATTTACGCAAAGTGCTCGTAGAGACGTTTTGTTGTTACTCAAATGACAGATCTGTCATAGTAACAGAGGAAAAAAAGAAAAATTCCGAAAATTTTAATTTCTTGAATTACGCAAAGTACTCATAGAGACGTTTTGTTGGTACTCAAATGACAGATCTGTGATAGTAACAGAGGAAAAAGAGAAAAATTCCGAAAATTTTAATTTCTTGAATTACGCAAAGTGCTCGTAGAGACGTTTTGTTGTTACTCAAATGACAGATCTGTCATAGTAACAGAGGAAAAAGAGAAAAATTCCGAAAATTTTAATTTCTTGAATTACGCAAAGTACTCATAGAGACGTTTTGTTGGTACTCAAATGACAGATCTGTGATAGTAACAGAGGAAAAAGCAGTATATTAAGAAAATTTTAACTTCTTGATATACGCAAAGTACTCATAGAGACGTTTTTTTGTTACTCAAATGACAGATCTGTGATAGTAACAGAGGAAAAAGCAGAATATTCCGAAAATTTTAATTTCTTGATTTAAGCAAAGTGCTCGTAGAGACGATTTGTTGTTACTCAAATGACAGATCTGTCATAGTAACAGAGGAAAAAGAGAAAAATTCCTAAAATTTTGATTTCTTGACTTACGCAAAGTGCTCGTAGAGACGTTTTGTTGCTACTCAAATGAAAGATCTGTGATAGTAATAGAGTAAAATGGAAAAAATTCCGAAAATTTTAATTTCTTGATTTACGCAAAGTACTCGTAGAGACGTTTTGTTGGTACTCAAATGACAGATCTGTGATAGTAACAGAGGAAATAGCAAAATATTCCGAAAATTTTAATTTCTTGATTTACGCAAAGTACTCGTAGAGGCGTTTTGTTGTTACTCAAATGACAGATCTGTGATAGTAACAGAGGAAAAAGCAAAATATTCCGAAAATTTTAATTTCTCAATTTACGCAAAGTGCTCGTAGAGACGTTTTGTTGTTACTCAAATGAAAGATCTGTGATAGTAATAGAGTAAAATGGAAAAAAATCCGAAAATTTTAATTTCTTGATTTACGCAAACTACTCGTAGAGACGTTTTGTTGGTACTCACATGACAGATCTGTGATAGTAACAAAGGAAAACGCAAAATATTCCGAAAATTTTAATTTCTTGATTTACGCAAAGTACTCGTAGAGACGTTTTGTTGTTACTCAAATGACAGATCTGTGATAGTAACAGAGGAAAATACAAAATATTCCGAAAATTTTAATTTCTTGATATACGCAAAGTACTCGTAGAAACGTTTTGTTGTTACTCAAATGACAGATCTGTGATAGTAACAGAGGAAAAAGCAAAATATTCCAAAAATTTTAATTTCTTAATTTACGCAAAGTACTCGTAGAGACGTTCTGTTGCTACTCAAATGAAAGATCTGTGATAGTAATAGAGTAAAATGGAAAAAATTCCGAAAATTTTAATTTCTTGATTTACGCAAACTACTCATCGAGACGTTTTGTTGGTACTCAAATGACAGATCTGTGATAGTAACAGAGGAAAAAGCAAAATATTCCAAAAATTTTAATTTCTTAATTTACGCAAAGTACTCGTAGAGACGTTCTGTTGCTACTCAAATGAAAGATCTGTGATAGTAATAGAGTAAAATGGAAAAAAATCCGAAAATTTTAATTTCTTGATTTACGCAAACTACTCATCGAGACGTTTTGTTGGTACTCAAATGACAGATCTGTGATAGTAACAGAGGAAAAAGCAAAATATTCCGAAAATTTTAATTTCTTGATTTACGCAAAGTGGTCGTAGAGACATTTTGTTGCTACTCAAATGCCAGATCTGTGATAGTAACAGAAGAAATAGCAAAATATTCCGAAAATTTTATTTTCTTGATTTACGCAAAGTACTCGTAGAGACGTTTTGTTGTTACTCAAATGACAGATCTGTGATAGTAACAGAGGAAAAAGTGAAAAATTCCTAAAATTTTGATTTCTTGACATACGCAAAGTGCTCGTAGAGACGTTTTGTTGCTACTCAAATGAAAGATCTGTGATAGTAATAGAGTAAAATGGAAAAAATTCCGAAAATATTGATTTCTCGATTTACACAAAGTGCTCGTAGAGACAGACGTTTTGTTGTTACTCAAATGATAGATCTGTAATAGTAACAGAAGAAAAAGATAAAAATTCCTAAAATTTTGATTTCTTGACTTACGCAAAGTGCTCGTAGAGACGTTTTGTTGCTACTCAAATGAAAGATCTGTGATAGTAATAGAGTAAAATGGAGAAAATTCCGATAATTTTAATTTCTTGAATTACGCAAAGTACTCATAGAGACGTTTTGTTGGTACTCAAATGACAGATCTGTGATAGTAACAGAGGAAAAAGCAGTATATTAAGAAAATTTTAACTTCTTGATATACGCAAAGTACTCATAGAGACGTTTTGTTGTTACTCAAATGACAGATCTGTGATAGTAACAGAGGAAAAAGCAGAATATTACGAAAATTTTAATTTCTTGATTTAAGCAAAGTGCTCGTGGAGACGTTTTGTTGTTACTCAAATGACAGATCTGTCATAGTAAAAGAGGAAAAAGAGAAAAATTCCTAAAATTTTGATTTCTTGACTTACGCAAAGTGCTCGTAGAGACGTTTTGTTGCTACTCAAATGAAAGATCTGTGATAGTAATAGAGTAAAATGGAAAAAAATCCGAAAATTTTAATTTCTTGATTTACGCAAACTACTCATAGAGACGTTCTGTTGGTACTCAAATGACAAATCTGTGATAGTAACAGAGGAAAAAGCAAAATATTCCGAAAATTTTAATTTCTTGATTTACGCAAAGTACTCGTAGAGACGTTTTGTTGTTACTCAAATGACAGATCTGTGATAGTAACAGAGGAAAAAGCAAAATATTCCAAAAATTTTAATTTCTTGATTTACGCAAAGTGCTCGTAGAGACGTTCTGTTGCTACTCAAATGAAAGATCTGTGATAGTAATAGAGTAAAATGGAAAAAATTCCGAAAATTTTGATTTTTCGATTTACGCAAAGTGCTCGTAGAGACGTTTTGTTGTTACTCAAATGACAGATCTGTCATAGTAACAGGGGAAAAAGAGAAAAATTCCTAAAATTTTGATTTCTTGACTTACGCAAAGTGCTCGTAGAGACGTTTGGTTGCTACTCAAATGAAAGATCTGTGATAGTAATAGAGTAAAATGGAAAAAAATCCGAAAATTTTAATTTCTTGATTTACGCAAAGTACTCATAGAGACGTTTTGGTGGTACTCAAATGACAGATCTGTGATAGTAATAGAGTAAAATGGAAAAAATTCCGAAAATTTTGATTTTTCGATTTACGCAAAGTGCTCGTAGAGACGTTTTGTTGTTACTCAAATGACAGATCTGTCATAGTAACAGAGGAAAAAGAGAAAAATTCCTAAAATTTTGATTTCTTGACTTACGCAAAGTGCTCGTAGAGACGTTTGGTTGCTACTCAAATGAAAGATCGGTGATAGTAATAGAGTAAAATGGAAAAAAAATCCGAAAATTTTAATTTCTTGATTTACGCAAACTACTCATAGAGACGTTCTGTTGGTACTCAAATGACAGATCTGTGATAGTAACAGAGGAAAAAGCAAAATATTCCGAAAATTTTAATTTCTTGATTTACGCAAAGTACTCGTAGAGACGTTTTGTTGTTACTCAAATGACAGATCTGTGATAGTAACAGAGGAAAAAGCAAAATATTCCAAAAATTTTAATTTCTTGATTTACGCAAAGTACTCGTAGAGACGTTCTGTTGCTACTCAAATGAAAGATCTGTGATAGTAATAGAGTAAAATGGAAAAAATTCCGAAAATTTTGATTTTTCGATTTACGCAAAGTGCTCGTAGAGACGTTTTGTTGTTACTCAAATGACAGATCTGTCATAGTAACAGAGGAAAAAGAGAAAAATTCCTAAAATTTTGATTTCTTGACTTACGCAAAGTGCTCGTAGAGACGTTTGGTTGCTACTCAAATGAAAGATCTGTGATAGTAATAGAGTAAAATGGAAAAAATTCCGAAAATTTTAATTTCTTGATTTACGCAAAGTACTCATAGAGACCTTTTGGTGGTACTCAAATGACAGATCTGTGATAGTAACAGAGGAAAAAGCAAAATATTCCGAAAATTTTAATTTCTCAATTTACGCAAAGTGCTCGTAGAGACGTTTTGTTGTTACTCAAATGACAGATCTGTGATAGTAACAGAGGAAAAAGCAAAATATTCCGAAAATTTTAATTTCTTGATATACGCAAAGTACTCGTAGAGACGTTTTGTTGTTACTCAAATGACTGATCTGTGATAGTAACAGAGGAAAAAGCAAAATATTCCGAAAATTTTAATTTCTTGATATACGCAAAGTACTCGTAGAAACGTTTTGTTGTTACTCAAATGTCAGATCTGTGATAGTAACAGAGGAAAAAACAAAATATTCCAAAAATTTTAATTTCTTGAAATACGCAAAGTGGTCGTAGAGACGTTCTGTTGCTACTCAAATCAAAGATCCGTGATAGTAATAGAGTAAAATGGAAAAAATTCCGAAAATATTGATTTCTCGATTTACACAAAGTGCTCGTAGAGACAGACGTTTTGTTGTTACTCAAATGATAGATCTGTAATAGTAACAGAAGAAAAAGATAAAAATTCCTAAAATTTTGATTTCTTGACTTACGCAAAGTGCTCGTAGAGACGTTTTGTTGCTACTCAAATGAAAGATCTGTGATAGTAATAGAGTAAAATGGAGAAAATTCCGAAAATTTTAATTTCTTGAATTACGCAAAGTACTCATAGAGACGTTTTGTTGGTACTCAAATGACAGATCTGTGATAGTAACAGAGGAAAAAGCAGTATATTAAGAAAATTTTAACTTCTTGATATACGCAAAGTACTCATAGAGACGTTTTGTTGTTACTCAAATGACAGATCTGTGATAGTAACAGAGGAAAAAGCAGAATATTACGAAAATTTTAATTTCTTGATTTAAGCAAAGTGCTCGTAGAGTCGTTTTGTTGTTACTCAAATGACAGATCTGTCATAGTAAAAGAGGAAAAAGAGAAAAATTCCTAAAATTTTGATTTCTTGACTTACGCAAAGTGCTCGTAGAGACGTTTTGTTGCTACTCAAATGAAAGATCTGTGATAGTAATAGAGTAAAATGGAAAAAATTCCGAAAATTTTAATTTCTTGATTTACGCAAAGTACTCATAGAGACGTTTTGGTGGTACTCAAATGACAGATCTGTGATAGTAATAGAGTAAAATGGAAAAAATTCCGAAAATTTTGATTTTTCGATTTACACAAAGTGCTCGTAGAGACGTTTTGTTGTTACTCAAATGACAGATCTGTCATAGTAACAGAGGAAAAAGAGAAAAATTCCTAAAATTTTGATTTCTTGACTTACGCAAAGTGCTCGTAGAGACGTTTGGTTGCTACTCAAATGAAAGATCTGTGATAGTAATAGAGTAAAATGGAAAAAAATCCGAAAATTTTAATTTCTTGATTTACGCAAACTACTCATAGAGACGTTCTGTTGGTACTCAAATGACAGATCTGTGATAGTAACAGAGGAAAAAGCAAAATATTCCGAAAATTTTAATTTCTTGATTTACGCAAAGTACTCGTAGAGACGTTTTGTTGTTACTCAAATGACAGATCTGTGATAGAAACAGAGGAAAAAGCAAAATATTCCAAAAATTTTAATTTCTTGATTTACGCAAAGTACTCGTAGAGACGTTCTGTTGCTACTCAAATGAAAGATCTGTGATAGTAAAAGAGTAAAATGGAAAAAATTCCGAAAATTTTGATTTTTCGATTTACGCAAAGTGCTCGTAGAGACGTTTTGTTGTTACTCAAATGACAGATCTGTCATAGTAACAGAGGAAAAAGAGAAAAATTCCTAAAATTTTGATTTCTTGACTTACGCAAAGTGCTCGTAGAGACGTTTGGTTGCTACTCAAATGAAAGATCTGTGATAGTAATAGAGTAAAATGGAAAAAATTCCGAAAATTTTAATTTCTTGATTTACGCAAAGTACCACCTTTGGTGGTACTCAAATAACAGATCTGTGATAGTAACAGAGGAAAAAGCAAAATATTCCGAAAATTTTAATTTCTCAATTTACGCAAAGTGCTCGTAGAGACGTTTTGTTGTTACTCAAATGACAGATCTGTGATAGTAACAGAGGAAAAAGCAAAATATTCCGAAAATTTTAATTTCTTGATATACGCAAAGTACTCGTAGAGACGTTTTGTTGTTACTCAAATGACTGATCTGTGATAGTAACAGAGGAAAAAGCAAAATATTCCGAAAATTTTAATTTCTTGATATACGCAAAGTACTCGTAGAAACGTTTTGTTGTTACTCAAATGTCAGATCTGTGATCGTAACAGAGGAAAAAACAAAATATTCCAAAAATTTTAATTTCTTGAAATACGCAAAGTGGTCGTAGAGACGTTCTGTTGCTACTCAAATCAAAGATCCGTGATAGTAATAGAGTAAAATGGAAAAAATTCCGAAAATATTGATTTCTCGATTTACACAAAGTGCTCGTAGAGACAGACGTTTTGTTGTTACTCAAATGATAGATCTGTAATAGTAACAGAAGAAAAAGATAAAAATTCCTAAAATTTTGATTTCTTGACTTACGCAAAGTGCTCGTAGAGACGTTTTGTTGCTACTCAAATGAAAGATCTGTGATAGTAATAGAGTAAAATGGAGAAAATTCCGATAATTTTAATTTCTTGAATTACGCAAAGTACTCATAGAGACGTTTTGTTGGTACTCAAATGACAGATCTGTGATAGTAACAGAGGAAAAAGCAGTATATTAAGAAAATTTTAACTTCTTGATATACGCAAAGTACTCATAGAGACGTTTTGTTGTTACTCAAATGACAGATCTGTGATAGTAACAGAGGAAAAAGCAGAATATTACGAAAATTTTAATTTCTTGATTTAAGCAAAGTGCTCGTAGAGACGTTTTGTTGTTACTCAAATGACAGATCTGTCATAGTAAAAGAGGAAAAAGAGAAAAATTCCTAAAATTTTGATTTCTTGACTTACGCAAAGTGCTCGTAGAGACGTTTTGTTGCTACTCAAATGAAAGATCTGTGATAGTAATAGAGTAAAATGGAAAAAAATCCGAAAATTTTAATTTCTTGATTTACGCAAACTACTCATAGAGACGTTCTGTTGGTACTCAAATGACAAATCTGTGATAGTAACAGAGGAAAAAGCAAAATATTCCGAAAATTTTAATTTCTTGATTTACGCAAAGTACTCGTAGAGACGTTTTGTTGTTACTCAAATGACAGATCTGTGATAGTAACAGAGGAAAAAGCAAAATATTCCAAAAATTTTAATTTCTTGATTTACGCAAAGTGCTCGTAGAGACGTTCTGTTGCTACTCAAATGAAAGATCTGTGATAGTAATAGAGTAAAATGGAAAAAATTCCGAAAATTTTGATTTTTCGATTTACGCAAAGTGCTCGTAGAGACGTTTTGTTGTTACTCAAATGACAGATCTGTCATAGTAACAGGGGAAAAAGAGAAAAATTCCTAAAATTTTGATTTCTTGACTTACGCAAAGTGCTCGTAGAGACGTTTGGTTGCTACTCAAATGAAAGATCTGTGATAGTAATAGAGTAAAATGGAAAAAATTCCGAAAATTTTAATTTCTTGATTTACGCAAAGTACTCATAGAGACGTTTTGGTGGTACTCAAATGACAGATCTGTGATAGTAATAGAGTAAAATGGAAAAAATTCCGAAAATTTTGATTTTTCGATTTACGCAAAGTGCTCGTAGAGACGTTTTGTTGTTACTCAAATGACAGATCTGTCATAGTAACAGAGGAAAAAGAGAAAAATTCCTAAAATTTTGATTTCTTGACTTACGCAAAGTGCTCGTAGAGACGTTTGGTTGCTACTCAAATGAAAGATCGGTGATAGTAATAGAGTAAAATGGAAAAAAAATCCGAAAATTTTAATTTCTTGATTTACGCAAACTACTCATAGAGACGTTCTGTTGGAACTCAAATGACAGATCTGTGATAGTAACAGAGGAAAAAGCAAAATATTCCGAAAATTTTAATTTCTTGATTTACGCAAAGTACTCGTAGAGACGTTTTGTTGTTACTCAAATGACAGATCTGTGATAGTAACAGAGGAAAAAGCAAAATATTCCAAAAATTTTAATTTCTTGATTTACGCAAAGTACTCGTAGAGACGTTCTGTTGCTACTCAAATGAAAGATCTGTGATAGTAATAGAGTAAAATGGAAAAAATTCCGAAAATTTTGATTTTTCGATTTACGCAAAGTGCTCGTAGAGACGTTTTGTTGTTACTCAAATGACAGATCTGTCATAGTAACAGAGGAAAAAGAGAAAAATTCCTAAAATTTTGATTTCTTGACTTACGCAAAGTGCTCGTAGAGACGTTTGGTTGCTACTCAAATGAAAGATCTGTGATAGTAATAGAGTAAAATGGAAAAAATTCCGAAAATTTTAATTTCTTGATTTACGCAAAGTACTCATAGAGACCTTTTGGTGGTACTCAAATGACAGATCTGTGATAGTAACAGAGGAAAAAGCAAAATATTCCGAAAATTTTAATTTCTCAATTTACGCAAAGTGCTCGTAGAGACGTTTTGTTGTTACTCAAATGACAGATCTGTGATAGTAACAGAGGAAAAAGCAAAATATTCCGAAAATTTTAATTTCTTGATATACGCAAAGTACTCGTAGAGACGTTTTGTTGTTACTCAAATGACTGATCTGTGATAGTAACAGAGGAAAAAGCAAAATATTCCGAAAATTTTAATTTCTTGATATACGCAAAGTACTCGTAGAAACGTTTTGTTGTTACTCAAATGTCAGATCTGTGATAGTAACAGAGGAAAAAACAAAATATTCCAAAAATTTTAATTTCTTGAAATACGCAAAGTGGTCGTAGAGACGTTCTGTTGCTACTCAAATCAAAGATCCGTGATAGTAATAGAGTAAAATGGAAAAAATTCCGAAAATATTGATTTCTCGATTTACACAAAGTGCTCGTAGAGACAGACGTTTTGTTGTTACTCAAATGATAGATCTGTAATAGTAACAGAAGAAAAAGATAAAAATTCCTAAAATTTTGATTTCTTGACTTACGCAAAGTGCTCGTAGAGACGTTTTGTTGCTACTCAAATGAAAGATCTGTGATAGTAATAGAGTAAAATGGAGAAAATTCCGAAAATTTTAATTTCTTGAATTACGCAAAGTACTCATAGAGACGTTTTGTTGGTACTCAAATGACAGATCTGTGATAGTAACAGAGGAAAAAGCAGTATATTAAGAAAATTTTAACTTCTTGATATACGCAAAGTACTCATAGAGACGTTTTGTTGTTACTCAAATGACAGATCTGTGATAGTAACAGAGGAAAAAGCAGAATATTACGAAAATTTTAATTTCTTGATTTAAGCAAAGTGCTCGTAGAGACGTTTTGTTGTTACTCAAATGACAGATCTGTCATAGTAAAAGAGGAAAAAGAGAAAAATTCCTAAAATTTTGATTTCTTGACTTACGCAAAGTGCTCGTAGAGACGTTTTGTTGCTACTCAAATGAAAGATCTGTGATAGTAATAGAGTAAAATGGAAAAAATTCCGAAAATTTTAATTTCTTGATTTACGCAAAGTACTCATAGAGACGTTTTGGTGGTACTCAAATGACAGATCTGTGATAGTAATAGAGTAAAATGGAAAAAATTCCGAAAATTTTGATTTTTCGATTTACACAAAGTGCTCGTAGAGACGTTTTGTTGTTACTCAAATGACAGATCTGTCATAGTAACAGAGGAAAAAGAGAAAAATTCCTAAAATTTTGATTTCTTGACTTACGCAAAGTGCTCGTAGAGACGTTTGGTTGCTACTCAAATGAAAGATCTGTGATAGTAATAGAGTAAAATGGAAAAAATCCGAAAATTTTAATTTCTTGATTTACGCAAACTACTCATAGAGACGTTCTGTTGGTACTCAAATGACAGATCTGTGATAGTAACAGAGGAAAAAGCAAAATATTCCGAAAATTTTAATTTCTTTATTTACGCAAAGTACTCGTAGAGACGTTTTGTTGTTACTCAAATGACAGATCTGTGATAGAAACAGAGGAAAAAGCAAAATATTCCAAAAATTTTAATTTCTTGATTTACGCAAAGTACTCGTAGAGACGTTCTGTTGCTACTCAAATGAAAGATCTGTGATAGTAATAGAGTAAAATGGAAAAAATTCCGAAAATTTTGATTTTTCGATTTACGCAAAGTGCTCGTAGAGACGTTTTGTTGTTACTCAAATGACAGATCTGTCATAGTAACAGAGGAAAAAGGGAAAAATTCCTAAAATTTTGATTTCTTGACTTACGCAAAGTGCTCGTAGAGACGTTTGGTTGCTACTCAAATGAAAGATCTGTGATAGTAATAGAGTAAAATGGAAAAAATTCCGAAAATTTTAATTTCTTGATTTACGCAAAGTACTCATAGAGACCTTTTGGTGGTACTCAAATGACAGATCTGTGATAGTAACAGAGGAAAAAGCAAAATATTCCGAAAATTTTAATTTCTCAATTTACGCAAAGTGCTCGTAGAGACGTTTTGTTGTTACTCAAATGACAGATCTGTGATAGTAACAGAGGAAAAAGCAAAATATTCCGAAAATTTTAATTTCTTGATATACGCAAAGTACTCGTAGAGACGTTTTGTTGTTACTCAAATGACTGATCTGTGATAGTAACAGAGGAAAAAGCAAAATATTCCGAAAATTTTAATTTCTTGATATACGCAAAGTACTCGTAGAAACGTTTTGTTGTTACTCAAATGTCAGATCTGTGATAGTAACAGAGGAAAAAACAAAATATTCCAAAAATTTTAATTTCTTGAAATACGCAAAGTGGTCGTAGAGACGTTCTGTTGCTACTCAAATCAAAGATCCGTGATAGTAATAGAGTAAAATGGAAAAAATTCCGAAAATATTGATTTCTCGATTTACACAAAGTGCTCGTAGAGACAGACGTTTTGTTGTTACTCAAATGATAGATCTGTAATAGTAACAGAAGAAAAAGATAAAAATTCCTAAAATTTTGATTTCTTGACTTACGCAAAGTGCTCGTAGAGACGTTTTGTTGCTACTCAAATGAAAGATCTGTGATAGTAATAGAGTAAAATGGAGAAAATTCCGAAAATTTTAATTTCTTGAATTACGCAAAGTACTCATAGAGACGTTTTGTTGGTACTCAAATGACAGATCTGTGATAGTAACAGAGGAAAAAGCAGTATATTAAGAAAATTTTAACTTCTTGATATACGCAAAGTACTCATAGAGACGTTTTGTTGTTACTCAAATGACAGATCTGTGATAGTAACAGAGGAAAAAGCAGAATATTACGAAAATTTTAATTTCTTGATTTAAGCAAAGTGCTCGTAGAGATGTTTTGTTGTTACTCAAATGACAGATCTGTCATAGTAAAAGAGGAAAAAGAGAAAAATTCCTAAAATTTTGATTTCTTGACTTACGCAAAGTGCTCGTAGAGACGTTTTGTTGCTACTCAAATGAAAGATCTGTGATAGTAATAGAGTAAAATGGAAAAAAATCCGAAAATTTTAATTTCTTGATTTACGCAAACTACTCATAGAGACGTTCTGTTGGTACTCAAATGACAGATCTGTGATAGTAACAGAGGAAAAAGCAAAATATTCCGAAAATTTTAATTTCTTGATTTACGCAAAGTACTCGTAGAGACGTTTTGTTGTTACTCAAATGACAGATCTGTGATAGTAACAGAGGAAAAAGCAAAATATTCCAAAAATTTTAATTTCTTGATTTACGCAAAGTGCTCGTAGAGACGTTCTGTTGCTACTCAAATGAAAGATCTGTGATAGTAATAGAGTAAAATGGAAAAAATTCCGAAAATTTTGATTTTTCGATTTACGCAAAGTGCTCGTAGAGACGTTTTGTTGTTACTCAAATGACAGATCTGTCATAGTAACAGGGGAAAAAGAGAAAAATTCCTAAAATTTTGATTTCTTGACTTACGCAAAGTGCTCGTAGAGACGTTTGGTTGCTACTCAAATGAAAGATCTGTGATAGTAATAGAGTAAAATGGAAAAAATTCCGAAAATTTTAATTTCTTGATTTACGCAAAGTACTCGTAGAGACGTTTTGGTGGTACTCAAATGACAGATCTGTGATAGTAATAGAGTAAAATGGAAAAAATTCCGAAAATTTTGATTTTTCGATTTACGCAAAGTGCTCGTAGAGACGTTTTGTTGTTACTCAAATGACAGATCTGTCATAGTAACAGAGGAAAAAGAGAAAAATTCCTAAAATTTTGATTTCTTGACTTACGCAAAGTGCTCGTAGAGACGTTTGGTTGCTACTCAAATGAAAGATCGGTGATAGTAATAGAGTAAAATGGAAAAAAAATCCGAAAATTTTAATTTCTTGATTTACGCAAACTACTCATAGAGACGTTCTGTTGGTACTCAAATGACAGATCTGTGATAGTAACAGAGGAAAAAGCAAAATATTCCGAAAATTTTAATTTCTTGATTTACGCAAAGTACTCGTAGAGACGTTTTGTTGTTACTCAAATGACAGATCTGTGATAGTAACAGAGGAAAAAGCAAAATATTCCAAAAATTTTAATTTCTTGATTTACGCAAAGTACTCGTAGAGACGTTCTGTTGCTACTCAAATGAAAGATCTGTGATAGTAATAGAGTAAAATGGAAAAAATTCCGAAAATTTTGATTTTTCGATTTACGCAAAGTGCTCGTAGAGATGTTTTGTTGTTACTCAAATGACAGATCTGTCATAGTAACAGAGGAAAAAGAGAAAAATTCCTAAAATTTTGATTTCTTGACTTACGCAAAGTGCTCGTAGAGACGTTTGGTTGCTACTCAAATGAAAGATCTGCGATAGTAATAGAGTAACATGGAAAAAATTCCGAAAATTTTAATTTCTTGATTTACGCAAAGTACTCATAGAGACGTTTTGGTGGTACTCAAATGACAGATCTGTGATAGTAACAGAGGAAAAAGCAAAATATTCCGAAAATTTTAATTTCTCAATTTACGCAAAGTGCTCGTAGAGACGTTTTGTTGTTACTCAAATGACAGATCTGTGATAGTAACAGAGGAAAAAGCAAAATATTCCGAAAATTTTAATTTCTTGATATACGCAAAGTACTCGTAGAGGCGTTTTGTTGTTACTCAAATGACAGATCTGTGATAGTAACAGAGGAAAAAGCAAAATATTCCGAAAATTTTAATTTCTTGCGTACTTGAGTACTTACGCAAAGTACTCGTAGAAACGTTTTGTTGTTACTCAAATGACAGATCTGTGATAGTAACAGAGGAAAAAGCAAAATATTCCAAAAATTTTAATTTCTTGATTTACGCAAAGTGGTCGTAGGGACGTTCTGTTGCTACTCAAATCAAAGATCCGTGATAGTAATAGAGTAAAATGGAAAAAATTCCGAAAATATTGATTTCTCGATTTACACAAAGTGCTCGTAGAGACAGGCGTTTTGTTGTTACTCAAATGATAGATCTGTAATAGTAACAGAAGAAAAAGATAAAAATTCCCAAAATTTTGATTTCTTGACTTACGCAAAGTGCTCGTAGAGACGTTTTGTTGCTACTCAAATGAAAGATCTGTGATAGGAATAGAGTAAAATGGAGAAAATTCCGAAAATTTTAATTTCTTGAATTACGCAAAGTACTCATAGAGACGTTTTGTTGGTACTCAAATGACAGATCTGTGATAGTAACAGAGGAAAAAGCAGTATATTAAGAAAATTTTAACTTCTTGATATACGCAAAGTACTCATAGAGACGTTTTGTTGTTACTCAAATGACAGATATGTGATAGTAACAGAGGAAAAAGCAGAATATTCCGAAAATTTTAATTTCTTGATTTAAGCAAAGTGCTCGTAGAGACGTTTTGTTGTTACTCAAATGACAGATCTGTCATAGTAACAGGGGAAAAAGAGAAAAATTCCTAAAATTTTGATTTCTTGACTTACGCAAAGTGCTCGTAGAGACGTTTGGTTGCTACTCAAATGAAAGATCTGTGATAGTATTAGAGTAAAATGGAAAAAATTCCGAAAATTTTAATTTCTTGATTTACGCAAAGTACTCATAGAGACGTTTTGGTGGTACTCAAATGACAGATCTGTGATAGTAATAGAGTAAAATGGAAAAAATTCCGAAAATTTTGATTTTTCGATTTACGCAAAGGGCTCGTAGAGACGTTTTGTTGTTACTCAAATGACAGATCTGTCATAGTAACAGAGGAAAAAGAGAAAAAATCCTAAAATTTTGATTTCTTGACTTACGCAAAGTGCTCGTAGAGACGTTTGGTTGCTACTCAAATGAAAGATCTGTGATAGTAATAGAGTAAAATGGAAAAAAATCCGAAAATTTTAATTTCTTGATTTACGCAAACTACTCATAGAGACGTTTTGTTGTTACTCAAATGACAGATCTGTGATAGTAACAGAGGAAAAAGCAAAATATTCCAAAAATTTTAATTTCTTGATTTACGCAAAGTACTCGTAGAGACGTTCTGTTGCTACTCAAATGAAAGATCTGTGATAGTAATAGAGTAAAATGGAAAAAATTCCGAAAATTTTGATTTTTCGATTTACGCAAAGTGCTCGTAGAGACGTTTTGTTGTTACTCAAATGACAGATCTGTCATAGTAACAGAGGAAAAAGAGAAAAATTCCTAAAATTTTGATTTCTTGACTTACGCAAAGTGCTCGTAGAGACGTTTGGGTGCTACTCAAATGAAAGATCTGTGATAGTAATAGAGTAACATGGAAAAAATTCCGAAAATTTTAATTTCTTGATTTACGCAAAGTACCCATAGAGACGTTTTGGTGGTACTCAAATGACAGATCTGTGATAGTAACAGAGGAAAAAGCCAAATATTCCGAAAATTTTAATTTCTCAATTTACGCAAAGTGCTCGTAGAGACGTTTTGTTGTTACTCAAATGACAGATCTGTGATAGTAACAGAGGAAAAAGCAAAATATTCCGAAAATTTTAATTTCTTGATATACGCAAAGTACTCGTAGAGCCGTTTTGTTGTTACTCAAATGACAGATCTGTGATAGTAATAGAGTAAAATGAAGAAAATTCCGAAAATTTTAATTTCTTGATATACGCAAAGTACTCGTAGAAACGTTTTGTTGTTACTCAAATGACAGATCTGTGATAGTAACAGAGGAAAAAGCAAAATATTCCAAAAATTTTAATTTCTTGATTTGCGCAAAGTGGTCGTAGAGACGTTCTGTTGCTACTCAAATCAAAGATCCGTGATAGTAATAGAGTAAAATGGAAAAAATTCCGAAAATATTGATTTCTCGATTTACACAAAGTGCTCGTAGAGACAGACGTTTTGTTGTTACTCAAATGACAGATCTGTCATAGTAAAAGAGGAAAAAGAGAAAAATTCCAAAAATTTTGATTTCTTGACTTACGCAAAGTGCTCGTAGAGACGTTTTGTTGCTACTCAAATGAAAGATCTGTGATAGTAATAGAGTAAAATGGAGAAAATTCCGAAAATTTTAATTTCTTGAATTACGCAAAGTACTCATAGAGACGTTTTGTTGGTACTCAAATGACAGATCTGTGATAGTAACAGAGGAAAAAGCAGTATATTAAGAAAATTTTAACTTCTTGATATACGCAAAGTACTCATAGAGACGTTTTGTTGTTACTCAAATGACAGATCTGTGATAGTAACAGAGGAAAAAGCAGAATATTACGAAAATTTTAATTTCTTGATTTAAGCAAAGTGCTCGTAGAGACGTTTTGTTGTTACTCAAATGACAGATCTGTCATAGTAAAAGAGGAAAAAGAGAAAAATTCCTAAAATTTTGATTTCTTGACTTACGCAAAGTGCTCGTAGAGACGTTTTGTTGCTACTCAAATGAAAGATCTGTGATAGTAATTGAGTAAAATGGAAAAAAATCCGAAAATTTTAATTTCTTGATTTACGCAAACTACTCATAGAGACGTTCTGTTGGTACTCAAATGACAGATCTGTGATAGTAACAGAGGAAAAAGCAAAATATTCCGAAAATTTTAATTTCTTGATTTACGCAAAGTACTCGTAGAGACGTTTTGTTGTTACTCAAATGACAGATCTGTGATAGTAACAGAGGAAAAAGCAAAATATTCCAAAAATTTTAATTTCTTGATTTACGCAAAGTGCTCGTAGAGACGTTCTGTTGCTACTCAAATGAAAGATCTGTGATAGTAATAGAGTAAAATGGAAAAAATTCCGAAAATTTTGATTTTTCGATTTACGCAAAGTGCTCGTAGAGACGTTTTGTTGTTACTCAAATGACAGATCTGTCATAGTAACAGGGGAAAAAGAGAAAAATTCCGAAAATTTTAATTTCTTGATTTACGCAAAGTACTCGTAGAGACGTTTTGTTGTTACTCAAATGACAGATCTGTGATAGTAACAGAGGAAAAAGCAAAATATTCCAAAAATTTTAATTTCTTGATTTACGCAAAGTGCTCGTAGAGACGTTCTGTTGCTACTCAAATGAAAGATCCGTGATAGTAATAGAGTAAAATGGAAAAAATTCCGAAAATATTGATTTCTCGATTTACACAAAGTGCTCGTAGAGACAGACGTTTTGTTGTTACTCAAATGACAGATCTGTCATAGTAAAAGAGGAAAAAGAGAAAAATTCCTAAAATTTTGATTTCTTGACTTACGCAAAGTGCTCGTAGAGACGTTTTGTTGCTACTCAAATGAAAGATCTGTGATAGTAATAGAGTAAAATGGAGAAAATTCCGAAAATTTTAATTTCTTGAATTACGCAAAGTACTCATAGAGACGTTTTGTTGGTACTCAAATGACAGATCTGTGATAGTAACAGAGGAAAAAGCAGTATATTAAGAAAATTTTAACTTCTTGATATACGCAAAGTACTCATAGAGACGTTTTGTTGTTACTCAAATGACAGATCTGTGATAGTAACAGAGAAAAAAGCAGAATATTACGAAAATTTTAATTTCTTGATTTAAGCAAAGTGCTCGTAGAGACGTTTTGTTGTTACTCAAATGACAGATCTGTCATAGCAAAAGAGGAAAAAGAGAAAAATTCCTAAAATTTTGATTTCTTGACTTACGCAAAGTGCTCGTAGAGACGTTTTGTTGCTACTCAAATGAAAGATCTGTGATAGTAATAGAGTAAAATGGAAAAAAATCCGAAAATTTTAATTTCTTGATTTACGCAAACTACTCATAGAGACGTTCTGTTGGTACTCAAATGACAGATCTGTGATAGTAACAGAGGAAAAAGCAAAATATTCCGAAAATTTTAATTTCTTGATTTACGCAAAGTACTCGTAGAGACGTTTTGTTGTTACTCAAATGACAGATCTGTGATAGTAACAGAGGAAAAAGCAAAATATTCCAAAAATTTTAATTTCTTGATTTACGCAAAGTGCTCGTAGAGACGTTCTGTTGCTACTCAAATGAAAGATCTGTGATAGTAATAGAGTAAAATGGAAAAAATTCCGAAAATTTTGATTTTTCGATTTACGCAAAGTGCTCGTAGAGACGTTTTGTTGTTACTCAAATGACAGATCTGTCATAGTAACAGGGGAAAAAGAGAAAAATTCCGAAAATTTTAATTTCTTGATTTACGCAAAGTACTCGTAGAGACGTTTTGTTGTTACTCAAATGACAGATCTGTGATAGTAACAGAGGAAAAAGCAAAATATTCCAAAAATTTTAATTTCTTGATTTACGCAAAGTGCTCGTAGAGACGTTCTGTTGCTACTCAAATGAAAGATCTGTGATAGTAATAGAGTAAAATGGAAAAAATTCCGAAAATTTTGATTTTTCGATTTACGCAAAGTGCTCGTAGAGACGTTTTGTTGTTACTCAAATGACAGATCAGTCATAGTAACAGGGGAAAAAGAGAAAAATTCCTAAAATTTTGATTTCTTGACTTACGCAAAGTGCTCGTAGAGACGTTTGGTTGCTACTCAAATGAAAGATCTGTGATAGTAATAGAGTAAAATGGAAAAAATTCCGAAAATTTTAATTTCTTAATTTACGCAAAGTACTCATAGAGACGTTTTGGTGGTACTCAAATGACAGATCTGTGATAGTAATAGAGTAAAATGGAAAAAATTCCGAAAATTTTGATTTTTCGATTTACGCAAAGTGCTCGTAGAGACGTTTTGTTGTTACTCAAATGACAGATCTGTCATAGTAACAGAGGAAAAAGAGAAAAATTCCTAAAATTTTGATTTCTTGACTTACGCAAAGTGCTCGTAGAGACGTTTGGTTGCTACTCAAATGAAAGATCTGTGATAGTAATAGAGTAACATGGAACAAATTCCGAAAATTTTAATTTCTTGATTTACGCAAAGTACCCATAGAGACGTTTTGGTGGTACTCAAATGACAGATCTGTGATAGTAACAGAGGAAAAAGCCAAATATTCCGAAAATTTTAATTTCTCAATTTACGCAAAGTGCTCGTAGAGACGTTTTGTTGTTACTCAAATGACAGATCTGTGATAGTAACAGAGGAAAAAGCAAAATATTCCGAAAATTTTAATTTCTTGATATACGCAAAGTACTCGTAGAGGCGTTTTGTTGTTACTCAAATGACAGATCTGTGATAGTAACAGAGGAAAAAGCAAAATATTCCGAAAATTTTAATTTCTTGATATACGCAAAGTACTCGTAGAAACGTTTTGTTGTTACTCAAATGACAGATCTGTGATAGTAACAGAGGAAAAAGCAAAATATTCCAAAAATTTTAATTTCTTGATTTACGCAAAGTGGTCGTAGAGACGTTCTGTTGCTACTCAAATCAAAGATCCGTGATAGTAATAGAGTAAAATGGAAAAAATTCCGAAAATATTGATTTCTCGATTTACACAAAGTGCTCGTAGAGACAGACGTTTTGTTGTTACTCAAATGATAGATCTGTAATAGTAACAGAAGAAAAAGATAAAAATTCCTAAAATTTTGATTTCTTGACTTACGCAAAGTGCTCGTAGAGACGTTTTGTTGCTACTCAAATGAAAGATCTGTGATAGTAATAGAGTAAAATGGAGAAAATTCCGAAAATTTTAATTTCTTGAATTACGCAAAGTACTCATAGAGACGTTTTGTTGTTACTCAAATGACAGATCTGTGATAGTAACAGAGGAAAAAGCAGAATATTCCGAAAATTTTAATTTCTTGATTTAAGCAAAGTGCTCGTAGAGACGTTTTGTTGTTACTCAAATGACAGATCTGTCATAGTAACAGAGGAAAAAGAGAAAAATTCCTAAAATTTTGATTTCTTGACTTACGCAAAGTGCTCGTAGAGACGTTTTGTTGCTACTCAAATGAAAGATCTGTGATAGGAATAGAGTAAAATGGAGAAAATTCCGAAAATTTTAATTTCTTGAATTACGCAAAGTACTCATAGAGACGTTTTGTTGGTACTCAAATGACAGATCTGTGATAGTAACAAAGGAAAAAGCAAAATATTCCAAAAATTTTAATTTCTTGATTTACGCAAAGTGGTCGTAGGGACGTTCTGTTGCTACTCAAATCAAAGATCCGTGATAGTAATAGAGTAAAATGGAAAAAATTCCGAAAATATTGATTTCTCGATTTACACAAAGTGCTCGTAGAGACAGGCGTTTTGTTGTTACTCAAATGATAGATCTGTAATAGTAACAGAAGAAAAAGATAAAAATTCCTAAAATTTTGATTTCTTGACTTACGCAAAGTGCTCGTAGAGACGTTTTGTTGCTACTCAAATGAAAGATCTGTGATAGGAATAGAGTAAAATGGAGAAAATTCCGAAAATTTTAATTTCTTGAATTACGCAAAGTACTCATAGAGACGTTTTGTTGGTACTCAAATGACAGATCTGTGATAGTAACAGAGGAAAAAGCAGTATATTAAGAAAATTTTAACTTCTTGATATACGCAAAGTACTCATAGAGACGTTTTGTTGTTACTCAAATGACAGATCTGTGATAGTAACAGAGGAAAAAGCAGAATATTCCGAAAATTTTAATTTCTTGATTTAAGCAAAGTGTTCGTAGAGACGTTTTGTTGTTACTCAAACGACAGATCTGTCATAGTAACAGGGGAAAAAGAGAAAAATTCCTAAAATTTTGATTTCTTGACTTACGCAAAGTGCTCGTAGAGACGTTTGGTTGCTACTCAAATGAAAGATCTGTGATAGTAATAGAGTAAAATGGAAAAAATTCCGAAAATTTTAATTTCTTGATTTACGCAAAGTACTCATAGAAACGTTTTGGTGGTACTCAAATGACAGATCTGTGATAGTAATAGAGTAAAATGGAAAAAATTCCGAAAATTTTGATTTTTCGATTTACGCAAAGTGCTCGTAGAGACGTTTTGTTGTTACTCAAATGACAGATCTGTCATAGTAACAGAGGAAAAAGAGAAAAATTCCTAAAATTTTGATTTCTTGACTTACGCAAAGTGCTCGTAGAGACGTTTGGTTGCTACTCAAATGAAAGATCTGTGATAGTAACAGAGGAAAAAGCAAAATATTCCGAAAATTTTAATTTCTTGATATACGCAAAGTACTCGTAGAAACGTTTTGTTGATACTCAAATGACAGATCTGTGATAGTAACAGAGGAAAAAGCAAAATATTCCGAAAATTTTAATTTCTCAATTTACGCAAAGTGCTCGTAGAGACGTTTTGTTGTTACTCAAATGACAGATCTGTGATAGTAACAGGGGAAAAAGCAAAATATTCCGAAAATTTTAATTTCTTGATATACGCAAAGTACTCGTAGAGGCGTTTTGTTGTTACTCAAATGACAGATCTGTGATAGTAACAGAGGAAAAAGCAAAATATTCCGAAAATTTTAATTTCTTGATATACGCAAAGTACTCGTAGAAACGTTTTGTTGATACTCAAATGACAGATCTGTGATAGTAACAGAGGAAAAAGCAAAATATTCCAAAAATTTTAATTTCTTGATTTACGCAAAGTGGTCGTAGAGACGTTCTGTTGCTACTCAAATCAAAGATCCGTGATAGTAATAGAGTAAAATGGAAAAAATTCCGAAAATATTGATTTCTCGATTTACACAAAGTGCTCGTAGAGACAGACGTTTTGTTGTTACTCAAATGATAGATCTGTAATAGTAACAGAAGAAAAAGATAAAAATTCCTAAAATTTTGATTTCTTGACTTACGCAAAGTGCTCGTAGAGACGTTTTGTTGCTACTCAAATGAAAGATCTGTGATAGTAATAGAGTAAAATGGAGAAAATTCCGAAAATTTTAATTTCTTGAATTACGCAAAGTACTCATAGAGACGTTTTGTTGGTACTCAAATGACAGATCTGTGATAGTAACAGAGGAAAAAGCAGTATATTAAGAAAATTTTAACTTCTTGATATACGCAAAGTACTCATAGAGACGTTTTGTTGTTACTCAAATGACAGATCTGTGATAGTAACAGAGGAAAAAGCAGAATATTACGAAAATTTTAATTTCTTGATTTAAGCAAAGTGCTCGTAGAGACGTTTTGTTGTTACTCAAATGACAGATCTGTCATAGTAAAAGAGGAAAAAGAGAAAAATTCCTAAAATTTTGATTTCTTGACTTACGCAAAGTGCTCGTAGAGACGTTTTGTTGCTACTCAAATGAAAGATCTGTGATAGTAATAGAGTAAAATGGAAAAAAATCCGAAAATTTTAATTTCTTGATTTACGCAAACTACTCATAGAGACGTTCTGTTGGTACTCAAATGACAGATCTGTGATAGTAACAGAGGAAAAAGCAAAATATTCCGAAAATTTTAATTTCTTGATTTACGCAAAGTACTCGTAGAGACGTTTTGTTGTTACTCAAATGACAGATCTGTGATAGTAACAGAGGAAAAAGCAAAATATTCCAAAATTTTTAATTTCTTGATTTACGCAAAGTGCTCGTAGAGACGTTCTGTTGCTACTCAAATGAAAGATCTGTGATAGTAATAGAGTAAAATGGAAAAAATTCCGAAAATTTTGATTTTTCGATTTACGCAAAGTGCTCGTAGAGACGTTTTGTTGTTACTCAAATGACAGATCTGTCATAGTAACAGGGGAAAAAGAGAAAAATTCCTAAAATTTTGATTTCTTGACTTACGCAAAGTGCTCGTAGAGACGTTTGGTTGCTACTCAAATGAAAGATCTGTGATAGTAATAGAGTAAAATGGAAAAAATTCCGAAAATTTTAATTTCTTGATTTACGCAAAGTACTCATAGAGACGTTTTGGTGGTACTCAAATGACAGATCTGTGATAGTAATAGAGTAAAATGGAAAAAATTCCGAAAATTTTGATTTTTCGATTTACGCAAAGTGCTCGTAGAGACGTTTTGTTGTTACTCAAATGACAGATCTGTCATAGTAACAGAGGAAAAAGAGAAAAATTCCTAAAATTTTGATTTCTTGACTTACGCAAAGTGCTCGTAGAGACGTTTGGTTGCTACTCAAATGAATGATCGGTGATAGTAATAGAGTACAATGGAAAAAAAATCCGAAAATTTTAATTTCTTGATTTACGCAAACTACTCATAGAGACGTTCTGTTGGTACTCAAATGACAGATCTGTGATAGTAGCAGAGGAAAAAGCAAAATATTCCGAAAATTTTAATTTCTTGATTTACGCAAAGTACTCGTAGAGACGTTTTGTTGTTACTCAAATGACAGATCTGTGATAGTAACAGAGGAAAAAGCAAAATATTCCAAAAATTTTAATTTCTTGATTTACGCAAAGTACTCGTAGAGACGTTCTGTTGCTACTCAAATGAAAGATCTGTGATAGTAATAGAGTAAAATGGAAAAAATTCCGAAAATTTTGATTTTTCGATTTACGCAAAGTGCTCGTAGAGATGTTTTGTTGTTACTCAAATGACAGATCTGTCATAGTAACAGAGGAAAAAGAGAAAAATTCCTAAAATTTTGATTTCTTGACTTACGCAAAGTGCTCGTAGAGACGTTTGGTTGCTACTCAAATGAAAGATCTGTGATAGTAATAGAGTAACATGGAAAAAATTCCGAAAATTTTAATTTCTTGATTTACGCAAAGTACTCATAGAGACGTTTTGGTGGTACTCAAATGACAGATCTGTGATAGTAACAGAGGAAAAAGCAAAATATTCCGAAAATTTTAATTTCTCAATTTACGCAAAGTGCTCGTAGAGACGTTTTGTTGTTACTCAAATGACAGATCTGTGATAGTAACAGAGGAAAAAGCAAAATATTCCGAAAATTTTAATTTCTTGATATACGCAAAGTACTCGTAGAGGCGTTTTGTTGTTACTCAAATGACAGATCTGTGATAGTAACAGAGGAAAAAGCAAAATATTCCGAAAATTTTAATTTCTTGCGTACTTGAGTACTTACGCAAAGTACTCGTAGAAACGTTTTGTTGTTACTCAAATGACAGATCTGTGATAGTAACAGAGGAAAAAGCAAAATATTCCAAAAATTTTAATTTCTTGATTTACGCAAAGTGGTCGTAGGGTCGTTCTGTTGCTACTCAAATCAAAGATCCGTGATAGTAATAGAGTAAAATGGAAAAAATTCCGAAAATATTGATTTCTCGATTTACACAAAGTGCTCGTAGAGACAGACGTTTTGTTGTTACTCAAATGATAGATCTGTAATAGTAACAGAAGAAAAAGATAAAAATTCCTAAAATTTTGATTTCTTGACTTACGCAAAGTGCTCGTAGAGACGTTTTGTTGCTACTCAAATGAAAGATCTGTGATAGGAATAGAGTAAAATGGAGAAAATTCCGAAAATTTTAATTTCTTGAATTACGCAAAGTACTCATAGAGACGTTTTGTTGGTACTCAAATGACAGATCTGTGATAGTAACAGAGGAAAAAGCAGTATATTAAGAAAATTTTAACTTCTTGATATACGCAAAGTACTCATAGAGACGTTTTGTTGTTACTCAAATGACAGATCTGTGATAGTAACAGAGGAAAAAGCAGAATATTCCGAAAATTTTAATTTCTTGATTTAAGCAAAGTGCTCGTAGAGACGTTTTGTTGTTACTCAAATGACAGATCTGTCATAGTAACAGGGGAAAAAGAGAAAAATTCCTAAAATTTTGATTTCTTGACTTACGCAAAGTGCTCGTAGAGACGTTTGGTTGCTACTCAAATGAAAGATCTGTGATAGTAATAGAGTAAAATGGAAAAAATTCCGAAAATTTTAATTTCTTGATTTACGCAAAGTACTCATAGAGACGTTTTGGTGGTACTCAAATGACAGATCTGTGATAGTAACAGAGGAAAAAGCAGAATATTACGAAAATTTTAATTTCTTGATTTAAGCAAAGTGCTCGTAGAGACGTTTTGTTGTTACTCAAATGACAGATCTGTCATAGTAAAAGAGGAAAAAGAGAAAAATTCCTAAAATTTTGATTTCTTGACTTACGCAAAGTGCTCGTAGAGACGTTTTGTTGCTACTCAAATGAAAGATCTGTGATAGTAATAGAGTAAAATGGAAAAAAATCCGAAAATTTTAATTTCTTGATTTACGCAAACTACTCATAGAGACGTTCTGTTGGTACTCAAATGACAGATCTGTGATAGTAACAGAGGAAAAAGCAAAATATTCCGAAAATTTTAATTTCTTGATTTACGCAAAGTACTCATAGAGACGTTTTGTTGTTACTCAAATGACAGATCTGTGATAGTAACAGAGGAAAAAGCAAAATATTCCAAAAATTTTAATTTCTTGATTTACGCAAAGTGCTCGTAGAGACGTTCTGTTGCTACTCAAATGAAAGATCTGTGATAGTAATAGAGTAAAATGGAAAAAATTCCGAAAATTTTGATTTTTCGATTTACGCAAAGTGCTCGTAGAGACGTTTTGTTGTTACTCAAATGACAGATCTGTCATAGTAACAGGGGAAAAAGAGAAAAATTCCTAAAATTTTGATTTCTTGACTTACGCAAAGTGCTCGTAGAGACGTTTGGTTGCTACTCAAATGAAAGATCTGTGATAGTAATAGAGTAAAATGGAAAAAATTCCGAAAATTTTAATTTCTTGATTTACGCAAAGTACTCATAGAGACGTTTTGGTGGTACTCAAATGACAGATCTGTGATAGTAATAGAGTAAAATGGAAAAAATTCCGAAAATTTTGATTTTTCGATTTACGCAAAGTGCTCGTAGAGACGTTTTGTTGTTACTCAAATGACAGATCTGTCATAGTAACAGAGGAAAAAGAGAAAAATTCCTAAAATTTTGATTTCTTGACTTACGCAAAGTGCTCGTAGAGACGTTTGGTTGCTATTCAAATGAAAGATCGGTGATAGTAATAGAGTAAAATGGAAAAAAAATCCGAAAATTTTAATTTCTTGATTTACGCAAACTACTCATAGAGACGTTCTGTTGGTACTCAAATGACAGATCTGTGATAGTAGCAGAGGAAAAAGCAAAATATTCCGAAAATTTTAATTTCTTGATTTACGCAAAGTACTCGTAGAGACGTTTTGTTGTTACTCAAATGACAGATCTGTGATAGTAACAGAGGAAAAAGCAAAATATTCCAAAAATTTTAATTTCTTGATTTACGCAAAGTACTCGTAGAGACGTTCTGTTGCTACTCAAATGAAAGATCTGTGATAGTAATAGAGTAAAATGGAAAAAATTCCGAAAATTTTGATTTTTCGATTTACGCAAAGTGCTCGTAGAGATGTTTTGTTGTTACTCAAATGACAGATCTGTCATAGTAACAGAGGAAAAAGAGAAAAATTCCTAAAATTTTGATTTCTTGACTTACGCAAAGTGCTCGTAGAGACGTTTGGTTGCTACTCAAATGAAAGATCTGTGATAGTAATAGAGTAACATGGAAAAAATTCCGAAAATTTTAATTTCTTGATTTACGCAAAGTACTCATAGAGACGTTTTGGTGGTACTCAAATGACAGATCTGTGATAGTAACAGAGGAAAAAGCAAAATATTCCGAAAATTTTAATTTCTCAATTTACGCAAAGTGCTCGTAGAGACGTTTTGTTGTTACTCAAATGACAGATCTGTGATAGTAACAGAGGAAAAAGCAAAATATTCCGAAAATTTTAATTTCTTGATATACGCAAAGTACTCGTAGAGGCGTTTTGTTGTTACTCAAATGACAGATCTGTGATAGTAACAGAGGAAAAAGCAAAATATTCCGAAAATTTTTATTTCTTGTGTACTTGAGTACTTACGCAAAGTACTCGTAGAAACGTTTTGTTGTTACTCAAATGACAGATCTGTGATAGTAACAGAGGAAAAAGCAAAATATTCCAAAAATTTTAATTTCTTGATTTACGCAAAGTGGTCGTAGGGTCGTTCTGTTGCTACTCAAATCAAAGATCCGTGATAGTAATAGAGTAAAATGGAAAAAATTCCGAAAATATTGATTTCTCGATTTACACAAAGTGCTCGTAGAGACAGACGTTTTGTTGTTACTCAAATGATCGATCTGTAATAGTAACAGAAGAAAAAGATAAAAATTCCTAAAATTTTGATTTCTTGACTTACGCAAAGTGCTCGTAGAGACGTTTTGTTGCTACTCAAATGAAAGATCTGTGATAGGAATAGAGTAAAATGGAGAAAATTCCGAAAATTTTAATTTCTTTAATTACGCAAAGTACTCATAGAGACGTTTTGTTGGTACTCAAATGACAGATCTGTGATAGTAACAGAGGAAAAAGCAGTATATTAAGAAAATTTTAACTTCTTGATATACGCAAAGTACTCATAGAGACGTTTTGTTGTTACTCAAATGACAGATCTGTGATAGTAACAGAGGAAAAAGCAGAATATTCCGAATATTTTAATTTCTTGATTTAAGCAAAGTGCTCGTAGAGACGTTTTGTTGTTACTCAAATGACAGATCTGTCATAGTAACAGGGGAAAAAGAGAAAAATTCCTAAAATTTTGATTTCTTGACTTACGCAAAGTGCTCGTAGAGACGTTTGGTTGCTACTCAAATGAAAGATCTGTGATAGTAATAGAGTAAAATGGAAAAAATTCCGAAAATTTTAATTTCTTGATTTACGCAAAGTACTCATAGAGACGTTTTGGTGGTACTCAAATGACAGATCTGTGATAGTAACAGAGGAAAAAGCAGAATATTACGAAAATTTTAATTTCTTGATTTAAGCAAAGTGCTCGTAGAGACGTTTTGTTGTTACTCAAATGACAGATCTGTCATAGTAAAAGAGGAAAAAGAGAAAAATTCCTAAAATTTTGATTTCTTGACTTACGCAAAGTGCTCGTAGAGACGTTTTGTTGCTACTCAAATGAAAGATCTGTGATAGTAATAGAGTAAAATGGAAAAAAATCCGAAAATTTTAATTTCTTGATTTACGCAAACTACTCATAGAGACGTTCTGTTGGTACTCAAATGACAGATCTGTGATAGTAACAGAGGAAAAAGCAGAATATTCCGAAAATTTTAATTTCTTGATTTAAGCAAAGTGCTCGTAGAGACGTTTTGTTGTTACTCAAATGACAGATCTGTCATAGTAACAGAGGAAAAAGAGAAAAATTCCTAAAATTTTGATTTCTTGACTTACGCAAAGTGCTCGTAGAGACGTTTTGTTGCTACTCAAATGAAAGATCTGTGATAGGAATAGAGTAAAATGGAGAAAATTCCGAAAATTTTAATTTCTTGAATTACGCAAAGTACTCATAGAGACGTTTTGTTGGTACTCAAATGACAGATCTGTGATAGTAACAAAGGAAAAAGCAAAATATTCCAAAAATTTTAATTTCTTGATTTACGCAAAGTGGTCGTAGGGACGTTCTGTTGCTACTCAAATCAAAGATCCGTGATAGTAATAGAGTAAAATGGAAAAAATTCCGAAAATATTGATTTCTCGATTTACACAAAGTGCTCGTAGAGACAGGCGTTTTGTTGTTACTCAAATGATAGATCTGTAATAGTAACAGAAGAAAAAGATAAAAATTCCTAAAATTTTGATTTCTTGACTTACGCAAAGTGCTCGTAGAGACGTTTTGTTGCTACTCAAATGAAAGATCTGTGATAGGAATAGAGTAAAATGGAGAAAATTCCGAAAATTTTAATTTCTTGAATTACGCAAAGTACTCATAGAGACGTTTTGTTGGTACTCAAATGACAGATCTGTGATAGTAACAGAGGAAAAAGCAGTATATTAAGAAAATTTTAACTTCTTGATATACGCAAAGTACTCATAGAGACGTTTTGTTGTTACTCAAATGACAGATCTGTGATAGTAACAGAGGAAAAAGCAGAATATTCCGAAAATTTTAATTTCTTGATTTAAGCAAAGTGTTCGTAGAGACGTTTTGTTGTTACTCAAACGACAGATCTGTCATAGTAACAGGGGAAAAAGAGAAAAATTCCTAAAATTTTGATTTCTTGACTTACGCAAAGTGCTCGTAGAGACGTTTGGTTGCTACTCAAATGAAAGATCTGTGATAGTAATAGAGTAAAATGGAAAAAATTCCGAAAATTTTAATTTCTTGATTTACGCAAAGTACTCATAGAAACGTTTTGGTGGTACTCAAATGACAGATCTGTGATAGTAATAGAGTAAAATGGAAAAAATTCCGAAAATTTTGATTTTTCGATTTACGCAAAGTGCTCGTAGAGACGTTTTGTTGTTACTCAAATGACAGATCTGTCATAGTAACAGAGGAAAAAGAGAAAAATTCCTAAAATTTTGATTTCTTGACTTACGCAAAGTGCTCGTAGAGACGTTTGGTTGCTACTCAAATGAAAGATCTGTGATAGTAACAGAGGAAAAAGCAAAATATTCCGAAAATTTTAATTTCTTGATATACGCAAAGTACTCGTAGAAACGTTTTGTTGATACTCAAATGACAGATCTGTGATAGTAACAGAGGAAAAAGCAAAATATTCCGAAAATTTTAATTTCTCAATTTACGCAAAGTGCTCGTAGAGACGTTTTGTTGTTACTCAAATGACAGATCTGTGATAGTAACAGGGGAAAAAGCAAAATATTCCGAAAATTTTAATTTCTTGATATACGCAAAGTACTCGTAGAGGCGTTTTGTTGTTACTCAAATGACAGATCTGTGATAGTAACAGAGGAAAAAGCAAAATATTCCGAAAATTTTAATTTCTTGATATACGCAAAGTACTCGTAGAAACGTTTTGTTGATACTCAAATGACAGATCTGTGATAGTAACAGAGGAAAAAGATAAAAATTCCTAAAATTTTGATTTCTTGACTTACGCAAAGTGCTCGTAGAGACGTTTTGTTGCTACTCAAATGAAAGATCTGTGATAGTAATAGAGTAAAATGGAGAAAATTCCGAAAATTTTAATTTCTTGAATTACGCAAAGTACTCATAGAGACGTTTTGTTGGTACTCAAATGACAGATCTGTGATAGTAACAGAGGAAAAAGCAGTATATTAAGAAAATTTTAACTTCTTGATATACGCAAAGTACTCATAGAGACGTTTTGTTGTTACTCAAATGACAGATCTGTGATAGTAACAGAGGAAAAAGCAGAATATTACGAAAATTTTAATTTCTTGATTTAAGCAAAGTGCTCGTAGAGACGTTTTGTTGTTACTCAAATGACAGATCTGTCATAGTAAAAGAGGAAAAAGAGAAAAATTCCTAAAATTTTGATTTCTTGACTTACGCAAAGTGCTCGTAGAGACGTTTTGTTGCTACTCAAATGAAAGATCTGTGATAGTAATAGAGTAAAATGGAAAAAAATCCGAAAATTTTAATTTCTTGATTTACGCAAACTACTCATAGAGACGTTCTGTTGGTACTCAAATGACAGATCTGTGATAGTAACAGAGGAAAAAGCAAAATATTCCGAAAATTTTAATTTCTTGATTTACGCAAAGTACTCGTAGAGACGTTTTGTTGTTACTCAAATGACAGATCTGTGATAGTAACAGAGGAAAAAGCAAAATATTCCAAAATTTTTAATTTCTTGATTTACGCAAAGTGCTCGTAGAGACGTTCTGTTGCTACTCAAATGAAAGATCTGTGATAGTAATAGAGTAAAATGGAAAAAATTCCGAAAATTTTGATTTTTCGATTTACGCAAAGTGCTCGTAGAGACGTTTTGTTGTTACTCAAATGACAGATCTGTCATAGTAACAGGGGAAAAAGAGAAAAATTCCTAAAATTTTGATTTCTTGACTTACGCAAAGTGCTCGTAGAGACGTTTGGTTGCTACTCAAATGAAAGATCTGTGATAGTAATAGAGTAAAATGGAAAAAATTCCGAAAATTTTAATTTCTTGATTTACGCAAAGTACTCATAGAGACGTTTTGGTGGTACTCAAATGACAGATCTGTGATAGTAATAGAGTAAAATGGAAAAAATTCCGAAAATTTTGATTTTTCGATTTACGCAAAGTGCTCGTAGAGACGTTTTGTTGTTACTCAAATGACAGATCTGTCATAGTAACAGAGGAAAAAGAGAAAAATTCCTAAAATTTTGATTTCTTGACTTACGCAAAGTGCTCGTAGAGACGTTTGGTTGCTACTCAAATGAATGATCGGTGATAGTAATAGAGTACAATGGAAAAAAAATCCGAAAATTTTAATTTCTTGATTTACGCAAACTACTCATAGAGACGTTCTGTTGGTACTCAAATGACAGATCTGTGATAGTAGCAGAGGAAAAAGCAAAATATTCCGAAAATTTTAATTTCTTGATTTACGCAAAGTACTCGTAGAGACGTTTTGTTGTTACTCAAATGACAGATCTGTGATAGTAACAGAGGAAAAAGCAAAATATTCCAAAAATTTTAATTTCTTGATTTACGCAAAGTACTCGTAGAGACGTTCTGTTGCTACTCAAATGAAAGATCTGTGATAGTAATAGAGTAAAATGGAAAAAATTCCGAAAATTTTGATTTTTCGATTTACGCAAAGTGCTCGTAGAGATGTTTTGTTGTTACTCAAATGACAGATCTGTCATAGTAACAGAGGAAAAAGAGAAAAATTCCTAAAATTTTGATTTCTTGACTTACGCAAAGTGCTCGTAGAGACGTTTGGTTGCTACTCAAATGAAAGATCTGTGATAGTAATAGAGTAACATGGAAAAAATTCCGAAAATTTTAATTTCTTGATTTACGCAAAGTACTCATAGAGACGTTTTGGTGGTACTCAAATGACAGATCTGTGATAGTAACAGAGGAAAAAGCAAAATATTCCGAAAATTTTAATTTCTCAATTTACGCAAAGTGCTCGTAGAGACGTTTTGTTGTTACTCAAATGACAGATCTGTGATAGTAACAGAGGAAAAAGCAAAATATTCCGAAAATTTTAATTTCTTGATATACGCAAAGTACTCGTAGAGGCGTTTTGTTGTTACTCAAATGACAGATCTGTGATAGTAACAGAGGAAAAAGCAAAATATTCCGAAAATTTTAATTTCTTGCGTACTTGAGTACTTACGCAAAGTACTCGTAGAAACGTTTTGTTGTTACTCAAATGACAGATCTGTGATAGTAACAGAGGAAAAAGCAAAATATTCCAAAAATTTTAATTTCTTGATTTACGCAAAGTGGTCGTAGGGTCGTTCTGTTGCTACTCAAATCAAAGATCCGTGATAGTAATAGAGTAAAATGGAAAAAATTCCGAAAATATTGATTTCTCGATTTACACAAAGTGCTCGTAGAGACAGACGTTTTGTTGTTACTCAAATGATAGATCTGTAATAGTAACAGAAGAAAAAGATAAAAATTCCTAAAATTTTGATTTCTTGACTTACGCAAAGTGCTCGTAGAGACGTTTTGTTGCTACTCAAATGAAAGATCTGTGATAGGAATAGAGTAAAATGGAGAAAATTCCGAAAATTTTAATTTCTTGAATTACGCAAAGTACTCATAGAGACGTTTTGTTGGTACTCAAATGACAGATCTGTGATAGTAACAGAGGAAAAAGCAGTATATTAAGAAAATTTTAACTTCTTGATATACGCAAAGTACTCATAGAGACGTTTTGTTGTTACTCAAATGACAGATCTGTGATAGTAACAGAGGAAAAAGCAGAATATTCCGAAAATTTTAATTTCTTGATTTAAGCAAAGTGCTCGTAGAGACGTTTTGTTGTTACTCAAATGACAGATCTGTCATAGTAACAGGGGAAAAAGAGAAAAATTCCTAAAATTTTGATTTCTTGACTTACGCAAAGTGCTCGTAGAGACGTTTGGTTGCTACTCAAATGAAAGATCTGTGATAGTAATAGAGTAAAATGGAAAAAATTCCGAAAATTTTAATTTCTTGATTTACGCAAAGTACTCATAGAGACGTTTTGGTGGTACTCAAATGACAGATCTGTGATAGTAACAGAGGAAAAAGCAGAATATTACGAAAATTTTAATTTCTTGATTTAAGCAAAGTGCTCGTAGAGACGTTTTGTTGTTACTCAAATGACAGATCTGTCATAGTAAAAGAGGAAAAAGAGAAAAATTCCTAAAATTTTGATTTCTTGACTTACGCAAAGTGCTCGTAGAGACGTTTTGTTGCTACTCAAATGAAAGATCTGTGATAGTAATAGAGTAAAATGGAAAAAAATCCGAAAATTTTAATTTCTTGATTTACGCAAACTACTCATAGAGACGTTCTGTTGGTACTCAAATGACAGATCTGTGATAGTAACAGAGGAAAAAGCAAAATATTCCGAAAATTTTAATTTCTTGATTTACGCAAAGTACTCATAGAGACGTTTTGTTGTTACTCAAATGACAGATCTGTGATAGTAACAGAGGAAAAAGCAAAATATTCCAAAAATTTTAATTTCTTGATTTACGCAAAGTGCTCGTAGAGACGTTCTGTTGCTACTCAAATGAAAGATCTGTGATAGTAATAGAGTAAAATGGAAAAAATTCCGAAAATTTTGATTTTTCGATTTACGCAAAGTGCTCGTAGAGACGTTTTGTTGTTACTCAAATGACAGATCTGTCATAGTAACAGGGGAAAAAGAGAAAAATTCCTAAAATTTTGATTTCTTGACTTACGCAAAGTGCTCGTAGAGACGTTTGGTTGCTACTCAAATGAAAGATCTGTGATAGTAATAGAGTAAAATGGAAAAAATTCCGAAAATTTTAATTTCTTGATTTACGCAAAGTACTCATAGAGACGTTTTGGTGGTACTCAAATGACAGATCTGTGATAGTAATAGAGTAAAATGGAAAAAATTCCGAAAATTTTGATTTTTCGATTTACGCAAAGTGCTCGTAGAGACGTTTTGTTGTTACTCAAATGACAGATCTGTCATAGTAACAGAGGAAAAAGAGAAAAATTCCTAAAATTTTGATTTCTTGACTTACGCAAAGTGCTCGTAGAGACGTTTGGTTGCTATTCAAATGAAAGATCGGTGATAGTAATAGAGTAAAATGGAAAAAAAATCCGAAAATTTTAATTTCTTGATTTACGCAAACTACTCATAGAGACGTTCTGTTGGTACTCAAATGACAGATCTGTGATAGTAGCAGAGGAAAAAGCAAAATATTCCGAAAATTTTAATTTCTTGATTTACGCAAAGTACTCGTAGAGACGTTTTGTTGTTACTCAAATGACAGATCTGTGATAGTAACAGAGGAAAAAGCAAAATATTCCAAAAATTTTAATTTCTTGATTTACGCAAAGTACTCGTAGAGACGTTCTGTTGCTACTCAAATGAAAGATCTGTGATAGTAATAGAGTAAAATGGAAAAAATTCCGAAAATTTTGATTTTTCGATTTACGCAAAGTGCTCGTAGAGATGTTTTGTTGTTACTCAAATGACAGATCTGTCATAGTAACAGAGGAAAAAGAGAAAAATTCCTAAAATTTTGATTTCTTGACTTACGCAAAGTGCTCGTAGAGACGTTTGGTTGCTACTCAAATGAAAGATCTGTGATAGTAATAGAGTAACATGGAAAAAATTCCGAAAATTTTAATTTCTTGATTTACGCAAAGTACTCATAGAGACGTTTTGGTGGTACTCAAATGACAGATCTGTGATAGTAACAGAGGAAAAAGCAAAATATTCCGAAAATTTTAATTTCTCAATTTACGCAAAGTGCTCGTAGAGACGTTTTGTTGTTACTCAAATGACAGATCTGTGATAGTAACAGAGGAAAAAGCAAAATATTCCGAAAATTTTAATTTCTTGATATACGCAAAGTACTCGTAGAGGCGTTTTGTTGTTACTCAAATGACAGATCTGTGATAGTAACAGAGGAAAAAGCAAAATATTCCGAAAATTTTAATTTCTTGCGTACTTGAGTACTTACGCAAAGTACTCGTAGAAACGTTTTGTTGTTACTCAAATGACAGATCTGTGATAGTAACAGAGGAAAAAGCAAAATATTCCAAAAATTTTAATTTCTTGATTTACGCAAAGTGGTCGTAGGGTCGTTCTGTTGCTACTCAAATCAAAGATCCGTGATAGTAATAGAGTAAAATGGAAAAAATTCCGAAAATATTGATTTCTCGATTTACACAAAGTGCTCGTAGAGACAGACGTTTTGTTGTTACTCAAATGATCGATCTGTAATAGTAACAGAAGAAAAAGATAAAAATTCCTAAAATTTTGATTTCTTGACTTACGCAAAGTGCTCGTAGAGACGTTTTGTTGCTACTCAAATGAAAGATCTGTGATAGGAATAGAGTAAAATGGAGAAAATTCCGAAAATTTTAATTTCTTGAATTACGCAAAGTACTCATAGAGACGTTTTGTTGGTACTCAAATGACAGATCTGTGATAGTAACAGAGGAAAAAGCAGTATATTAAGAAAATTTTAACTTCTTGATATACGCAAAGTACTCATAGAGACGTTTTGTTGTTACTCAAATGACAGATCTGTGATAGTAACAGAGGAAAAAGCAGAATATTCCGAATATTTTAATTTCTTGATTTAAGCAAAGTGCTCGTAGAGACGTTTTGTTGTTACTCAAATGACAGATCTGTCATAGTAACAGGGGAAAAAGAGAAAAATTCCTAAAATTTTGATTTCTTGACTTACGCAAAGTGCTCGTAGAGACGTTTGGTTGCTACTCAAATGAAAGATCTGTGATAGTAATAGAGTAAAATGGAAAAAATTCCGAAAATTTTAATTTCTTGATTTACGCAAAGTACTCATAGAGACGTTTTGGTGGTACTCAAATGACAGATCTGTGATAGTAACAGAGGAAAAAGCAGAATATTACGAAAATTTTAATTTCTTGATTTAAGCAAAGTGCTCGTAGAGACGTTTTGTTGTTACTCAAATGACAGATCTGTCATAGTAAAAGAGGAAAAAGAGAAAAATTCCTAAAATTTTGATTTCTTGACTTACGCAAAGTGCTCGTAGAGACGTTTTGTTGCTACTCAAATGAAAGATCTGTGATAGTAATAGAGTAAAATGGAAAAAAATCCGAAAATTTTAATTTCTTGATTTACGCAAACTACTCATAGAGACGTTCTGTTGGTACTCAAATGACAGATCTGTGATAGTAACAGAGGAAAAAGCAAAATATTCCGAAAATTTTAATTTCTTGATTTACGCAAAGTACTCATAGAGACGTTTTGTTGTTACTCAAATGACAGATCTGTGATAGTAACAGAGGAAAAAGCAAAATATTCCAAAAATTTTAATTTCTTGATTTACGCAAAGTGCTCGTAGAGACGTTCTGTTGCTACTCAAATGAAAGATCTGTGATAGTAATAGAGTAAAATGGAAAAAATTCCGAAAATTTTGATTTTTCGATTTACGCAAAGTGCTCGTAGAGACGTTTTGTTGTTACTCAAATGACAGATCTGTCATAGTAACAGGGGAAAAAGAGAAAAATTCCTAAAATTTTGATTTCTTGACTTACGCAAAGTGCTCGTAGAGACGTTTGGTTGCTACTCAAATGAAAGATCTGTGATAGTAATAGAGTAAAATGGAAAAAATTCCGAAAATTTTAATTTCTTGATTTACGCAAAGTACTCATAGAGACGTTTTGGTGGTACTCAAATGACAGATCTGTGATAGTAATAGAGTAAAATGGAAAAAATTCCGAAAATTTTGATTTTTCGATTTACGCAAAGTGCTCGTAGAGACGTTTTGTTGTTACTCAAATGACAGATCTGTCATAGTAACAGAGGAAAAAGAGAAAAATTCCTAAAATTTTGATTTCTTGACTTACGCAAAGTGCTCGTAGAGACGTTTGGTTGCTATTCAAATGAAAGATCGGTGATAGTAATAGAGTAAAATGGAAAAAAAATCCGAAAATTTTAATTTCTTGATTTACGCAAACTACTCATAGAGACGTTCTGTTGGTACTCAAATGACAGATCTGTGATAGTAGCAGAGGAAAAAGCAAAATATTCCGAAAATTTTAATTTCTTGATTTACGCAAAGTACTCGTAGAGACGTTTTGTTGTTACTCAAATGACAGATCTGTGATAGTAACAGAGGAAAAAGCAAAATATTCCAAAAATTTTAATTTCTTGATTTACGCAAAGTACTCGTAGATACGTTCTGTTGCTACTCAAATGAAAGATCTGTGATAGTAATAGAGTAAAATGGAAAAAATTCCGAAAATTTTGATTTTTCGATTTACGCAAAGTGCTCGTAGAGATGTTTTGTTGTTACTCAAATGACAGATCTGTCATAGTAACAGAGGAAAAAGAGAAAAATTCCTAAAATTTTGATTTCTTGACTTACGCAAAGTGCTCGTAGAGACGTTTGGTTGCTACTCAAATGAAAGATCTGTGATAGTAATAGAGTAACATGGAAAAAATTCCGAAAATTTTAATTTCTTGATTTACGCAAAGTACTCATAGAGACGTTTTGGTGGTACTCAAATGACAGATCTGTGATAGTAACAGAGGAAAAAGCAAAATATTCCGAAAATTTTAATTTCTCAATTTACGCAAAGTGCTCGTAGAGACGTTTTGTTGTTACTCAAATGACAGATCTGTGATAGTAACAGAGGAAAAAGCAAAATATTCCGAAAATTTTAATTTCTTGATATACGCAAAGTACTCGTAGAGGCGTTTTGTTGTTACTCAAACGACAGATCTGTGATAGTAACAGAGGAAAAAGCAAAATATTCCGAAAATTTTAATTTCTTGCGTACTTGAGTACTTACGCAAAGTACTCGTAGAAACGTTTTGTTGTTACTCAAATGACAGATCTGTGATAGTAACAGAGGAAAAAGCAAAATATTCCAAAAATTTTAATTTCTTGATTTACGCAAAGTGGTCGTAGGGTCGTTCTGTTGCTACTCAAATCAAAGATCCGTGATAGTAATAGAGTAAAATGGAAAAAATTCCGAAAATATTGATTTCTCGATTTACACAAAGTGCTCGTAGAGACAGACGTTTTGTTGTTACTCAAATGATAGATCTGTAATAGTAACAGAAGAAAAAGATAAAAATTCCTAAAATTTTGATTTCTTGACTTACGCAAAGTGCTCGTAGAGACGTTTTGTTGCTACTCAAATGAAAGATCTGTGATAGGAACAGAGTAAAATGGAGAAAATTCCGAAAATTTTAATTTCTTGAATTACGCAAAGTACTCATAGAGACGTTTTGTTGGTACTCAAATGACAGATCTGTGATAGTAACAGAGGAAGAAGCAGTATATTAAGAAAATTTTAACTTCTTGATATACGCAAAGTACTCATAGAGACGTTTTGTTGTTACTCAAATGACAGATCTGTGATAGTAACAGAGGAAAAAGCAGAATATTCCGAAAATTTTAATTTCTTGATTTAAGCAAAGTGCTCGTAGAGACGTTTTGTTGTTACTCAAATGACAGATCTGTCATAGTAACAGGGGAAAAAGAGAAAAATTCCTAAAATTTTGATTTCTTGACTTACGCAAAGTGCTCGTAGAGACGTTTGGTTGCTACTCAAATGAAAGATCTGTGATAGTAATAGAGTAACATGGAAAAAATTCCGAAAATTTTAATTTCTTGATTTACGCAAAGTACTCATAGAGACGTTTTGGTGGTACTCAAATGACAGATCTGTGATAGTAACAGAGGAAAAAGCAAAATATTCCGAAAATTTTAATTTCTCAATTTACGCAAAGTGCTCGTAGAGACGTTTTGTTGTTACTCAAATGACAGATCTGTGATAGTAACAGAGGAAAAAGCAAAATATTCCGAAAATTTTAATTTCTTGATATACGCAAAGTACTCGTAGAGGCGTTTTGTTGTTACTCAAATGACAGATCTGTGATAGTAACAGAGGAAAAAGCAAAATATTCCGAAAATTTTAATTTCTTGCGTACTTGAGTACTTACGCAAAGTACTCGTAGAAACGTTTTGTTGTTACTCAAATGACAGATCTGTGATAGTAACAGAGGAAAAAGCAAAATATTCCAAAAATTTTAATTTCTTGATTTACGCAAAGTGGTCGTAGGGTCGTTCTGTTGCTACTCAAATCAAAGATCCGTGATAGTAATAGAGTAAAATGGAAAAAATTCCGAAAATATTGATTTCTCGATTTACACAAAGTGCTCGTAGAGACAGACGTTTTGTTGTTACTCAAATGATAGATCTGTAATAGTAACAGAAGAAAAAGATAAAAATTCCTAAAATTTTGATTTCTTGACTTACGCAAAGTGCTCGTAGAGACGTTTTGTTGCTACTCAAATGAAAGATCTGTGATAGGAATAGAGTAAAATGGAGAAAATTCCGAAAATTTTAATTTCTTGAATTACGCAAAGTACTCATAGAGACGTTTTGTTGGTACTCAAATGACAGATCTGTGATAGTAACAGAGGAAAAAGCAGTATATTAAGAAAATTTTAACTTCTTGATATACGCAAAGTACTCATAGAGACGTTTTGTTGTTACTCAAATGACAGATCTGTGATAGTAACAGAGGAAAAAGCAGAATATTCCGAACATTTTAATTTCTTGATTTAAGCAAAGTGCTCGTAGAGACGTTTTGTTGTTACTCAAATGACAGATCTGTCATAGTAACAGGGGAAAAAGAGAAAAATTCCTAAAATTTTGATTTCTTGACTTACGCAAAGTGCTCGTAGAGACGTTTGGTTGCTACTCAAATGAAAGATCTGTGATAGTAATAGAGTAAAATGGAAAAAATTCCGAAAATTTTAATTTCTTGATTTACGCAAAGTACTCATAGAGACGTTTTGGTGGTACTCAAATGACAGATCTGTGATAGTAACAGAGGAAAAAGCAGAATATTACGAAAATTTTAATTTCTTGATTTAAGCAAAGTGCTCGTAGAGACGTTTTGTTGTTACTCAAATGACAGATCTGTCATAGTAAAAGAGGAAAAAGAGAAAAATTCCTAAAATTTTGATTTCTTGACTTACGCAAAGTGCTCGTAGAGACGTTTTGTTGCTACTCAAATGAAAGATCTGTGATAGTAATAGAGTAAAATGGAAAAAAATCCGAAAATTTTAATTTCTTGATTTACGCAAACTACTCATAGAGACGTTCTGTTGGTACTCAAATGACAGATCTGTGATAGTAACAGAGGAAAAAGCAAAATATTCCGAAAATTTTAATTTCTTGATTTACGCAAAGTACTCATAGAGACGTTTTGTTGTTACTCAAATGACAGATCTGTGATAGTAACAGAGGAAAAAGCAAAATATTCCAAAAATTTTAATTTCTTGATTTACGCAAAGTGCTCGTAGAGACGTTCTGTTGCTACTCAAATGAAAGATCTGTGATAGTAATAGAGTAAAATGGAAAAAATTCCGAAAATTTTGATTTTTCGATTTACGCAAAGTGCTCGTAGAGACGTTTTGTTGTTACTCAAATGACAGATCTGTCATAGTAACAGGGGAAAAAGAGAAAAATTCCTACAATTTTGATTTCTTGACTTACGCAAAGTGCTCGTAGAGACGTTTGGTTGCTACTCAAATGAAAGATCTGTGATAGTAATAGAGTAAAATGGAAAAAATTCCGAAAATTTTAATTTCTTGATTTACGCAAAGTACTCATAGAGACGTTTTGGTGGTACTCAAATGACAGATCTGTGATAGTAATAGAGTAAAATGGAAAAAATTCCGAAAATTTTGATTTTTCGATTTACGCAAAGTGCTCGTAGAGACGTTTTGTTGTTACTCAAATGACAGATCTGTCATAGTAACAGAGGAAAAAGAGAAAAATTCCTAAAATTTTGATTTCTTGACTTACGCAAAGTGCTCGTAGAGACGTTTGGTTGCTATTCAAATGAAAGATCGGTGATAGTAATAGAGTAAAATGGAAAAAAAATCCGAAAATTTTAATTTCTTGATTTACGCAAACTACTCATAGAGACGTTCTGTTGGTACTCAAATGACAGATCTGTGATAGTAGCAGAGGAAAAAGCAAAATATTCCGAAAATTTTAATTTCTTGATTTACGCAAAGTACTCGTAGAGACGTTTTGTTGTTACTCAAATGACAGATCTGTGATAGTAACAGAGGAAAAAGCAAAATATTCCAAAAATTTTAATTTCTTGATTTACGCAAAGTACTCGTAGAGACGTTCTGTTGCTACTCAAATGAAAGATCTGTGATAGTAATAGAGTAAAATGGAAAAAATTCCGAAAATTTTGATTTTTCGATTTACGCAAAGTGCTCGTAGAGATGTTTTGTTGTTACTCAAATGACAGATCTGTCATAGTAACAGAGGAAAAAGAGAAAAATTCCTAAAATTTTGATTTCTTGACTTACGCAAAGTGCTCGTAGAGACGTTTGGTTGCTACTCAAATGAAAGATCTGTGATAGTAATAGAGTAACATGGAAAAAATTCCGAAAATTTTAATTTCTTGATTTACGCAAAGTACTCATAGAGACGTTTTGGTGGTACTCAAATGACAGATCTGTGATAGTAACAGAGGAAAAAGCAAAATATTCCGAAAATTTTAATTTCTCAATTTACGCAAAGTGCTCGTAGAGACGTTTTGTTGTTACTCAAATGACAGATCTGTGATAGTAACAGAGGAAAAAGCAAAATATTCCGAAAATTTTAATTTCTTGATATACGCAAAGTACTCGTAGAGGCGTTTTGTTGTTACTCAAATGACAGATCTGTGATAGTAACAGAGGAAAAAGCAAAATATTCCGAAAATTTTAATTTCTTGCGTACTTGAGTACTTACGCAAAGTACTCGTAGAAACGTTTTGTTGTTACTCAAATGACAGATCTGTGATAGTAACAGAGGAAAAAGCAAAATATTCCAAAAATTTTAATTTCTTGATTTACGCAAAGTGGTCGTAGGGTCGTTCTGTTGCTACTCAAATCAAAGATCCGTGATAGTAATAGAGTAAAATGGAAAAAATTCCGAAAATATTGATTTCTCGATTTACACAAAGTGCTCGTAGAGACAGACGTTTTGTTGTTATTCAAATGATAGATCTGTAATAGTAACAGAAGAAAAAGATAAAAATTCCTAAAATTTTGATTTCTTGACTTACGCAAAGTGCTCGTAGAGACGTTTTGTTGCTACTCAAATGAAAGATCTGTGATAGGAATAGAGTAAAATGGAGAAAATTCCGAAAATTTTAATTTCTTGAATTACGCAAAGTACTCATAGACACGTTTTGTTGGTACTCAAATGACAGATCTGTGATAGTAACAGAGGAAAAAGCAGTATATTAAGAAAATTTTAACTTCTTGATATACGCAAAGTACTCATAGAGACGTTTTGTTGTTACTCAAATGACAGATCTGTGATAGTAACAGAGGAAAAAGCAGAATATTCCGAAAATTTTAATTTCTTGATTTAAGCAAAGTGCTCGTAGAGACGTTTTGTTGTTACTCAAATGACAGATCTGTCATAGTAACAGGGGAAAAAGAGAAAAATTCCTAAAATTTTGATTTCTTGACTTACGCAAAGTGCTCGTAGAGACGTTTGGTTGCTACTCAAATGAAAGATCTGTGATAGTAATAGAGTAAAATGGAAAAAATTCCGAAAATTTTAATTTCTTGATTTACGCAAAGTACTCATAGAGACGTTTTGGTGGTACTCAAATGACAGATCTGTGATAGTAATAGAGTAAAATGGAAAAAATTCCGAAAATTTTGATTTTTCGATTTACGCAAAGTGCTCGTAGAGACGTTTTGTTGTTACTCAAATGACAGATCTGTCATAGTAACAGAGGAAAAAGAGAAAAATTCCTAAAATTTTGATTTCTTGACTTACGCAAAGTGCTCGTAGAGACGTTTGGTTGCTAATCAAATGAAAGATCTGTGATAGTAATAGAGTAAAATGGAAAAAAATCCGAAAATTTTAATTTCTTGATTTACGCAAACTACTCATAGAGACGTTCTGTTGGTACTCAAATGACAGATCTGTGATAGTAACAGAGGAAAAAGCAAAATATTCCGAAAATTTTAATTTCTTGATTTACGCAAAGTACTCATAGAGACGTTTTGTTGTTACTCAAATGAAAGATCTGTGATAGTAATAGAGTAAAATGGAAAAAATTCCGAAAATTTTGATTTTTCGATTTACGCAAAGTGCTCGTAGAGACGTTTTGTTGTTACTCAAATGACAGATCTGTCATAGTAACAGAGGAAAAAGAGAAAAATTCCTAAAATTTTGATTTCTTGACTTACGCAAAGTGCTCGTAGAGACGTTTGGTTGCTACTCAATTGAAAGATCTGTGATAGTAATAGAGTAACATGGAAAAAATTCCGAAAATTTTAATTTCTTGATTTACGCAAAGTACCCATAGAGACGTTTTGGTGGTACTCAAATGACAGATCTGTGATAGTAACAGAGGAAAAAGCCAAATATTCCGAAAATTTTAATTTCTCAATTTACGCAAAGTGCTCGTAGAGACGTTTTGTTGTTACTCAAATGACAGATCTGTGATAGTAACAGAGGAAAAAGCAAAATATTCCGAAAATTTTAATTTCTTGATATACGCAAAGTACTCGTAGAGGCGTTTTGTTGTTACTCAAATGACAGATCTGTGATAGTAACAGAGGAAAAAGCAAAATATTCCGAAAATTTTAATTTCTTGATATACGCAAAGTACTCGTAGAAACGTTTTGTTGTTACTCAAATGACAGATCTGTGATAGTAACAGAGGAAAAAGCAAAATATTCCGAAAATTTTAATTTCTTGATATACGCAAAGTACTCGTAGAGGCGTTTTGTTGTTACTCAAATGACAGATCTGTGATAGTAACAGAGGAAAAAGCAAAATATTCCGAAAATTTTAATTTCTTGCGTACTTGAGTACTTACGCAAAGTACTCGTAGAAACGTTTTGTTGTTACTCAAATGACAGATCTGTGATAGTAACAGAGGAAAAAGCAAAATATTCCAAAAATTTTAATTTCTTGATTTACGCAAAGTGGTCGTAGGGTCGTTCTGTTGCTACTCAAATCAAAGATCCGTGATAGTAATAGAGTAAAATGGAAAAAATTCCGAAAATATTGATTTCTCGATTTACACAAAGTGCTCGTAGAGACAGACGTTTTGTTGTTACTCAAATGATAGATCTGTAATAGTAACAGAAGAAAAAGATAAAAATTCCTAAAATTTTGATTTCTTGACTTACGCAAAGTGCTCGTAGAGACGTTTGGTTGCTAATCAAATGAAAGATCTGTGATAGTAATAGAGTAAAATGGAAAAAAATCCGAAAATTTTAATTTCTTGATTTACGCAAACTACTCATAGAGACGTTCTGTTGGTACTCAAATGACAGATCTGTGATAGTAACAGAGGAAAAAGCAAAATATTCCGAAAATTTTAATTTCTTGATTTACGCAAAGTACTCATAGAGACGTTTTGTTGTTACTCAAATGACAGATCTGTGATAGTAACAGAGGAAAAAGCAAAATATTCCAAAAATTTTAATTTCTTGATTTACGCAAAGTGCTCGTAGAGACGTTCTGTTGCTACTCAAATGAAAGATCTGTGATAGTAATAGAGTAAAATGGAAAAAATTCCGAAAATTTTGATTTTTCGATTTACGCAAAGTGCTCGTAGAGACGTTTTGTTGTTACTCAAATGACAGATCTGTCATAGTAACAGGGGAAAAAGAGAAAAATTCCTAAAATTTTGATTTCTTGACTTACGCAAAGTGCTCGTAGAGACGTTTGGTTGCTACTCAAATGAAAGATCTGTGATAGTAATAGAGTAAAATGGAAAAAATTCCGAAAATTTTAATTTCTTGATTTACGCAAAGTACTCATAGAGACGTTTTGGTGGTACTCAAATGACAGATCTGTGATAGTAATAGAGTAAAATGGAAAAAATTCCGAAAATTTTGATTTTTCGATTTACGCAAAGTGCTCGTAGAGACGTTTTGTTGTTACTCAAATGACAGATCTGTCATAGTAACAGAGGAAAAAGAGAAAAATTCCTAAAATTTTGATTTCTTGACTTACGCAAAGTGCTCGTAGAGACGTTTGGTTGCTATTCAAATGAAAGATCGGTGATAGTAATAGAGTAAAATGGAAAAAAAATCCGAAAATTTTAATTTCTTGATTTACGCAAACTACTCATAGAGACGTTCTGTTGGTACTCAAATGACAGATCTGTGATAGTAGCAGAGGAAAAAGCAAAATATTCCGAAAATTTTAATTTCATGATTTACGCAAAGTACTCGTAGAGACGTTTTGTTGTTACTCAAATGACAGATCTGTGATAGTAACAGAGGAAAAAGCAAAATATTCCAAAAATTTTAATTTCTTGATTTACGCAAAGTACTCGTAGAGACGTTCTGTTGCTACTCAAATGAAAGATCTGTGATAGTAATAGAGTAAAATGGAAAAAATTCCGAAAATTTTGATTTTTCGATTTACGCAAAGTGCTCGTAGAGATGTTTTGTTGTTACTCAAATGACAGATCTGTCATAGTAACAGAGGAAAAAGAGAAAAATTCCTAAAATTTTGATTTCTTGACTTACGCAAAGTGCTCGTAGAGACGTTTGGTTGCTACTCAAATGAAAGATCTGTGATAGTAATAGAGTAACATGGAAAAAATTCCGAAAATTTTAATTTCTTGATTTACGCAAAGTACTCATAGAGACGTTTTGGTGGTACTCAAATGACAGATCTGTGATAGTAACAGAGGAAAAAGCAAAATATTCCGAAAATTTTAATTTCTCAATTTACGCAAAGTGCTCGTAGACACGTTTTGTTGTTACTCAAATGACAGATCTGTGATAGTAACAGAGGAAAAAGCAAAATATTCCGAAAATTTTAATTTCTTGATATACGCAAAGTACTCGTAGAGGCGTTTTGTTGTTACTCAAATGACAGATCTGTGATAGTAACAGAGGAAAAAGCAAAATATTCCGAAAATTTTAATTTCTTGCGTACTTGAGTACTTACGCAAAGTACTCGTAGAAACGTTTTGTTGTTACTCAAATGACAGATCTGTGATAGTAACAGAGGAAAAAGCAAAATATTCCAAAAATTTTAATTTCTTGATTTACGCAAAGTGGTCGTAGGGTCGTTCTGTTGCTACTCAAATCAAAGATCCGTGATAGTAATAGAGTAAAATTGAAAAAATTCCGAAAATATTGATTTCTCGATTTACACAAAGTGCTCGTAGAGACAGACGTTTTGTTGTTACTCAAATGATAGATCTGTAATAGTAACAGAAGAAAAAGATAAAAATTCCTAAAATTTTGATTTCTTGACTTACGCAAAGTGCTCGTAGAGACGTTTGGTTGCTAATCAAATGAAAGATCTGTGATAGTAATAGAGTAAAATGGAAAAAAATCCGAAAATTTTAATTTCTTGATTTACGCAAACTACTCATAGAGACGTTCTGTTGGTACTCAAATGACAGATCTGTGATAGTAACAGAGGAAAAAGCAAAATATTCCGAAAATTTTAATTTCTTGATTTACGCAAAGTACTCATAGAGACGTTTTGTTGTTACTCAAATGACAGATCTGTGATAGTAACAGAGGAAAAAGCAAAATATTCCAAAAATTTTAATTTCTTGATTTACGCAAAGTGCTCGTAGAGACGTTCTGTTGCTACTCAAATGAAAGATCTGTGATAGTAATAGAGTAAAATGGAAAAAATTCCGAAAATTTTGATTTTTCGATTTACGCAAAGTGCTCGTAGAGACGTTTTGTTGTTACTCAAATGACAGATCTGTCATAGTAACAGGGGAAAAAGAGAAAAATTCCTAAAATTTTGATTTCTTGACTTACGCAAAGTGCTCGTAGAGACGTTTGGTTGCTACTCAAATGAAAGATCTGTGATAGTAATAGAGTAAAATGGAAAAAATTCCGAAAATTTTAATTTCTTGATTTACGCAAAGTACTCATAGAGACGTTTTGGTGGTACTCAAATGACAGATCTGTGATAGTAATAGAGTAAAATGGAAAAAATTCCGAAAATTTTGATTTTTCGATTTACGCAAAGTGCTCGTAGAGACGTTTTGTTGTTACTCAAATGACAGATCTGTCATAGTAACAGAGGAAAAAGAGAAAAATTCCTAAAATTTTGATTTCTTGACTTACGCAAAGTGCTCGTAGAGACGTTTGGTTGCTATTCAAATGAAAGATCGGTGATAGTAATAGAGTAAAATGGAAAAAAAATCCGAAAATTTTAATTTCTTGATTTACGCAAACTACTCATAGAGACGTTCTGTTGGTACTCAAATGACAGATCTGTGATAGTAGCAGAGGAAAAAGCAAAATATTCCGAAAATTTTAATTTCATGATTTACGCAAAGTACTCGTAGAGACGTTTTGTTGTTACTCAAATGACAGATCTGTGATAGTAACAGAGGAAAAAGCAAAATATTCCAAAAATTTTAATTTCTTGATTTACGCAAAGTACTCGTAGAGACGTTCTGTTGCTACTCAAATGAAAGATCTGTGATAGTAATAGAGTAAAATGGAAAAAATTCCGAAAATTTTGATTTTTCGATTTACGCAAAGTGCTCGTAGAGATGTTTTGTTGTTACTCAAATGACAGATCTGTCATAGTAACAGAGGAAAAAGAGAAAAATTCCTAAAATTTTGATTTCTTGACTTACGCAAAGTGCTCGTAGAGACGTTTGGTTGCTACTCAAATGAAAGATCTGTGATAGTAATAGAGTAACATGGAAAAAATTCCGAAAATTTTAATTTCTTGATTTACGCAAAGTACTCATAGAGACGTTTTGGTGGTACTCAAATGACAGATCTGTGATAGTAACAGAGGAAAAAGCAAAATATTCCGAAAATTTTAATTTCTCAATTTACGCAAAGTGCTCGTAGACACGTTTTGTTGTTACTCAAATGACAGATCTGTGATAGTAACAGAGGAAAAAGCAAAATATTCCGAAAATTTTAATTTCTTGATATACGCAAAGTACTCGTAGAGGCGTTTTGTTGTTACTCAAATGACAGATCTGTGATAGTAACAGAGGAAAAAGCAAAATATTCCGAAAATTTTAATTTCTTGCGTACTTGAGTACTTACGCAAAGTACTCGTAGAAACGTTTTGTTGTTACTCAAATGACAGATCTGTGATAGTAACAGAGGAAAAAGCAAAATATTCCAAAAATTTTAATTTCTTGATTTACGCAAAGTGGTCGTAGGGTCGTTCTGTTGCTACTCAAATCAAAGATCCGTGATAGTAATAGAGTAAAATTGAAAAAATTCCGAAAATATTGATTTCTCGATTTACACAAAGTGCTCGTAGAGACAGACGTTTTGTTGTTACTCAAATGATAGATCTGTAATAGTAACAGAAGAAAAAGATAAAAATTCCTAAAATTTTGATTTCTTGACTTACGCAAAGTGCTCGTAGAGACGTTTTGTTGCTACTCAAATGAAAGATCTGTGATAGGAATAGAGTAAAATGGAGAAAATTCCGAAAATTTTAATTTCTTGAATTACGCAAAGTACTCATAGAGACGTTTTGTTGGTACTCAAATGACAGATCTGTGATAGTAACAGAGGAAAAAGCAGTATATTAAGAAAATTTTAACTTCTTGATATACGCAAAGTACTCATAGAGACGTTTTGTTGTTACTCAAATGACAGATCTGTGATAGTAACAGAGGAAAAAGCAGAATATTCCGAAAATTTTAATTTCTTGATTTAAGCAAAGTGCTCGTAGAGACGTTTTGTTGTTACTCAAATGACAGATCTGTCATAGTAACAGGGGAAAAAGAGAAAAATTCCTAAAATTTTGATTTCTTGACTTACGCAAAGTGCTCGTAGAGACGTTTGGTTGCTACTCAAATGAAAGATCTGTGATAGTAATAGAGTAAAATGGAAAAAATTCCGAAAATTTTAATTTCTTGATTTACGCAAAGTACTCATAGAGACGTTTTGGTGGTACTCAAATGACAGATCTGTGATAGTAATAGAGTAAAATGGAAAAAATTCCGAAAATTTTGATTTTTCGATTTACGCAAAGTGCTCGTAGAGACGTTTTGTTGTTACTCAAATGACAGATCTGTCATAGTAACAGAGGAAAAGAGAAAAATTCCTAAAATTTTGATTTCTTGACTTACGCAAAGTGCTCGTAGAGACGTTTGGTTGCTAATCAAATGAAAGATCTGTGATAGTAATAGAGTAAAATGGAAAAAAATCCGAAAATTTTAATTTCTTGATTTACGCAAACTACTCATAGAGACGTTCTGTTGGTACTCAAATGACAGATCTGTGATAGTAACAGAGGAAAAAGCAAAATATTCCGAAAATTTTAATTTCTTGATTTACGCAAAGTACTCATAGAGACGTTTTGTTGTTACTCAAATGAAAGATCTGTGATAGTAATAGAGTAAAATGGAAAAAATTCCGAAAATTTTGATTTTTCGATTTACGCAAAGTGCTCGTAGAGACGTTTTGTTTTTACTCAAATGACAGATCTGTCATAGTAACAGAGGAAAAAGAGAAAAATTCCTAAAATTTTGATTTCTTGACTTACGCAAAGTGCTCGTAGAGACGTTTGGTTGCTACTCAATTGAAAGATCTGTGATAGTAATAGAGTAACATGGAAAAAATTCCGAAAATTTTAATTTCTTGATTTACGCAAAGTACCCATAGAGACGTTTTGGTGGTACTCAAATGACAGATCTGTGATAGTAACAGAGGAAAAAGCCAAATATTCCGAAAATTTTAATTTCTCAATTTACGCAAAGTGCTCGTAGAGACGTTTTGTTGTTACTCAAATGACAGATCTGTGATAGTAACAGAGGAAAAAGCAAAATATTCCGAAAATTTTAATTTCTTGATATACGCAAAGTACTCGTAGAGGCGTTTTGTTGTTACTCAAATGACAGATCTGTGATAGTAACAGAGGAAAAAGCAAAATATTCCGAAAATTTTAATTTCTTGATATACGCAAAGTACTCGTAGAAACGTTTTGTTGTTACTCAAATGACAGATCTGTGATAGTAACAGAGGAAAAAGCAAAATATTCCGAAAATTTTAATTTCTTGATATACGCAAAGTACTCGTAGAGGCGTTTTGTTGTTACTCAAATGACAGATCTGTGATAGTAACAGAGGAAAAAGCAAAATATTCCGAAAATTTTAATTTCTTGCGTACTTGAGTACTTACGCAAAGTACTCGTAGAAACGTTTTGTTGTTACTCAAATGACAGATCTGTGATAGTAACAGAGGAAAAAGCAAAATATTCCAAAAATTTTAATTTCTTGATTTACGCAAAGTGGTCGTAGGGTCGTTCTGTTGCTACTCAAATCAAAGATCCGTGATAGTAATAGAGTAAAATGGAAAAAATTCCGAAAATATTGATTTCTCGATTTACACAAAGTGCTCGTAGAGACAGACGTTTTGTTGTTACTCAAATGATAGATCTGTAATAGTAACAGAAGAAAAAGATAAAAATTCCTAAAATTTTGATTTCTTGACTTACGCAAAGTGCTCGTAGAGACGTTTGGTTGCTAATCAAATGAAAGATCTGTGATAGTAATAGAGTAAAATGGAAAAAAATCCGAAAATTTTAATTTCTTGATTTACGCAAACTACTCATAGAGACGTTCTGTTGGTACTCAAATGACAGATCTGTGATAGTAACAGAGGAAAAAGCAAAATATTCCGAAAATTTTAATTTCTTGATTTACGCAAAGTACTCATAGAGACGTTTTGTTGTTACTCAAATGACAGATCTGTGATAGTAACAGAGGAAAAAGCAAAATATTCCAAAAATTTTAATTTCTTGATTTACGCAAAGTGCTCGTAGAGACGTTCTGTTGCTACTCAAATGAAAGATCTGTGATAGTAATAGAGTAAAATGGAAAAAATTCCGAAAATTTTGATTTTTCGATTTACGCAAAGTGCTCGTAGAGACGTTTTGTTGTTACTCAAATGACAGATCTGTCATAGTAACAGGGGAAAAAGAGAAAAATTCCTAAAATTTTGATTTCTTGACTTACGCAAAGTGCTCGTAGAGACGTTTGGTTGCTACTCAAATGAAAGATCTGTGATAGTAATAGAGTAAAATGGAAAAAATTCCGAAAATTTTAATTTCTTGATTTACGCAAAGTACTCATAGAGACGTTTTGGTGGTACTCAAATGACAGATCTGTGATAGTAATAGAGTAAAATGGAAAAAATTCCGAAAATTTTGATTTTTCGATTTACGCAAAGTGCTCGTAGAGACGTTTTGTTGTTACTCAAATGACAGATCTGTCATAGTAACAGAGGAAAAAGAGAAAAATTCCTAAAATTTTGATTTCTTGACTTACGCAAAGTGCTCGTAGAGACGTTTGGTTGCTATTCAAATGAAAGATCGGTGATAGTAATAGAGTAAAATGGAAAAAAAATCCGAAAATTTTAATTTCTTGATTTACGCAAACTACTCATAGAGACGTTCTGTTGGTACTCAAATGACAGATCTGTGATAGTAGCAGAGGAAAAAGCAAAATATTCCGAAAATTTTAATTTCATGATTTACGCAAAGTACTCGTAGAGACGTTTTGTTGTTACTCAAATGACAGATCTGTGATAGTAACAGAGGAAAAAGCAAAATATTCCAAAAATTTTAATTTCTTGATTTACGCAAAGTACTCGTAGAGACGTTCTGTTGCTACTCAAATGAAAGATCTGTGATAGTAATAGAGTAAAATGGAAAAAATTCCGAAAATTTTGATTTTTCGATTTACGCAAAGTGCTCGTAGAGATGTTTTGTTGTTACTCAAATGACAGATCTGTCATAGTAACAGAGGAAAAAGAGAAAAATTCCTAAAATTTTGATTTCTTGACTTACGCAAAGTGCTCGTAGAGACGTTTGGTTGCTACTCAAATGAAAGATCTGTGATAGTAATAGAGTAACATGGAAAAAATTCCGAAAATTTTAATTTCTTGATTTACGCAAAGTACTCATAGAGACGTTTTGGTGGTACTCAAATGACAGATCTGTGATAGTAACAGAGGAAAAAGCAAAATATTCCGAAAATTTTAATTTCTCAATTTACGCAAAGTGCTCGTAGACACGTTTTGTTGTTACTCAAATGACAGATCTGTGATAGTAACAGAGGAAAAAGCAAAATATTCCGAAAATTTTAATTTCTTGATATACGCAAAGTACTCGTAGAGGCGTTTTGTTGTTACTCAAATGACAGATCTGTGATAGTAACAGAGGAAAAAGCAAAATATTCCGAAAATTTTAATTTCTTGCGTACTTGAGTACTTACGCAAAGTACTCGTAGAAACGTTTTGTTGTTACTCAAATGACAGATCTGTGATAGTAACAGAGGAAAAAGCAAAATATTCCAAAAATTTTAATTTCTTGATTTACGCAAAGTGGTCGTAGGGTCGTTCTGTTGCTACTCAAATCAAAGATCCGTGATAGTAATAGAGTAAAATTGAAAAAATTCCGAAAATATTGATTTCTCGATTTACACAAAGTGCTCGTAGAGACAGACGTTTTGTTGTTACTCAAATGATAGATCTGTAATAGTAACAGAAGAAAAAGATAAAAATTCCTAAAATTTTGATTTCTTGACTTACGCAAAGTGCTCGTAGAGACGTTTTGTTGCTACTCAAATGAAAGATCTGTGATAGGAATAGAGTAAAATGGAGAAAATTCCGAAAATTTTAATTTCTTGAATTACGCAAAGTACTCATAGAGACGTTTTGTTGGTACTCAAATGACAGATCTGTGATAGTAACAGAGGAAAAAGCAGTATATTAAGAAAATTTTAACTTCTTGATATACGCAAAGTACTCATAGAGACGTTTTGTTGTTACTCAAATGACAGATCTGTGATAGTAACAGAGGAAAAAGCAGAATATTCCGAAAATTTTAATTTCTTGATTTAAGCAAAGTGCTCGTAGAGACGTTTTGTTGTTACTCAAATGACAGATCTGTCATAGTAACAGGGGAAAAAGAGAAAAATTCCTAAAATTTTGATTTCTTGACTTACGCAAAGTGCTCGTAGAGACGTTTGGTTGCTACTCAAATGAAAGATCTGTGATAGTAATAGAGTAAAATGGAAAAAATTCCGAAAATTTTAATTTCTTGATTTACGCAAAGTACTCATAGAGACGTTTTGGTGGTACTCAAATGACAGATCTGTGATAGTAATAGAGTAAAATGGAAAAAATTCCGAAAATTTTGATTTTTCGATTTACGCAAAGTGCTCGTAGAGACGTTTTGTTGTTACTCAAATGACAGATCTGTCATAGTAACAGAGGAAAAGAGAAAAATTCCTAAAATTTTGATTTCTTGACTTACGCAAAGTGCTCGTAGAGACGTTTGGTTGCTAATCAAATGAAAGATCTGTGATAGTAATAGAGTAAAATGGAAAAAAATCCGAAAATTTTAATTTCTTGATTTACGCAAACTACTCATAGAGACGTTCTGTTGGTACTCAAATGACAGATCTGTGATAGTAACAGAGGAAAAAGCAAAATATTCCGAAAATTTTAATTTCTTGATTTACGCAAAGTACTCATAGAGACGTTTTGTTGTTACTCAAATGAAAGATCTGTGATAGTAATAGAGTAAAATGGAAAAAATTCCGAAAATTTTGATTTTTCGATTTACGCAAAGTGCTCGTAGAGACGTTTTGTTTTTACTCAAATGACAGATCTGTCATAGTAACAGAGGAAAAAGAGAAAAATTCCTAAAATTTTGATTTCTTGACTTACGCAAAGTGCTCGTAGAGACGTTTGGGTGCTACTCAATTGAAAGATCTGTGATAGTAATAGAGTAACATGGAAAAAATTCCGAAAATTTTAATTTCTTGATTTACGCAAAGTACCCATAGAGACGTTTTGGTGGTACTCAAATGACAGATCTGTGATAGTAACAGAGGAAAAAGCCAAATATTCCGAAAATTTTAATTTCTCAATTTACGCAAAGTGCTCGTAGAGACGTTTTGTTGTTACTCAAATGACAGATCTGTGATAGTAACAGAGGAAAAAGCAAAATATTCCGAAAATTTTAATTTCTTGATATACGCAAAGTACTCGTAGAGGCGTTTTGTTGTTACTCAAATGACAGATCTGTGATAGTAACAGAGGAAAAAGCAAAATATTCCGAAAATTTTAATTTCTTGATATACGCAAAGTACTCGTAGAAACGTTTTGTTGTTACTCAAATGACAGATCTGTGATAGTAACAGAGGAAAAAGCAAAATATTCCGAAAATTTTAATTTCTTGATATACGCAAAGTACTCGTAGAGGCGTTTTGTTGTTACTCAAATGACAGATCTGTGATAGTAACAGAGGAAAAAGCAAAATATTCCGAAAATTTTAATTTCTTGCGTACTTGAGTACTTACGCAAAGTACTCGTAGAAACGTTTTGTTGTTACTCAAATGACAGATCTGTGATAGTAACAGAGGAAAAAGCAAAATATTCCAAAAATTTTAATTTCTTGATTTACGCAAAGTGGTCGTAGGGTCGTTCTGTTGCTACTCAAATCAAAGATCCGTGATAGTAATAGAGTAAAATGGAAAAAATTCCGAAAATATTGATTTCTCGATTTACACAAAGTGCTCGTAGAGACAGACGTTTTGTTGTTACTCAAATGATAGATCTGTAATAGTAACAGAAGAAAAAGATAAAAATTCCTAAAATTTTGATTTCTTGACTTACGCAAAGTGCTCGTAGAGACGTTTGGTTGCTAATCAAATGAAAGATCTGTGATAGTAATAGAGTAAAATGGAAAAAAATCCGAAAATTTTAATTTCTTGATTTACGCAAACTACTCATAGAGACGTTCTGTTGGTACTCAAATGACAGATCTGTGATAGTAACAGAGGAAAAAGCAAAATATTCCGAAAATTTTAATTTCTTGATTTACGCAAAGTACTCATAGAGACGTTTTGTTGTTACTCAAATGACAGATCTGTGATAGTAACAGAGGAAAAAGCAAAATATTCCAAAAATTTTAATTTCTTGATTTACGCAAAGTGCTCGTAGAGACGTTCTGTTGCTACTCAAATGAAAGATCTGTGATAGTAATAGAGTAAAATGGAAAAAATTCCGAAAATTTTGATTTTTCGATTTACGCAAAGTGCTCGTAGAGACGTTTTGTTGTTACTCAAATGACAGATCTGTCATAGTAACAGGGGAAAAAGAGAAAAATTCCTAAAATTTTGATTTCTTGACTTACGCAAAGTGCTCGTAGAGACGTTTGGTTGCTACTCAAATGAAAGATCTGTGATAGTAATAGAGTAAAATGGAAAAAATTCCGAAAATTTTAATTTCTTGATTTACGCAAAGTACTCATAGAGACGTTTTGGTGGTACTCAAATGACAGATCTGTGATAGTAATAGAGTAAAATGGAAAAAATTCCGAAAATTTTGATTTTTCGATTTACGCAAAGTGCTCGTAGAGACGTTTTGTTGTTACTCAAATGACAGATCTGTCATAGTAACAGAGGAAAAAGAGAAAAATTCCTAAAATTTTGATTTCTTGACTTACGCAAAGTGCTCGTAGAGACGTTTGGTTGCTATTCAAATGAAAGATCGGTGATAGTAATAGAGTAAAATGGAAAAAAAATCCGAAAATTTTAATTTCTTGATTTACGCAAACTACTCATAGAGACGTTCTGTTGGTACTCAAATGACAGATCTGTGATAGTAGCAGAGGAAAAAGCAAAATATTCCGAAAATTTTAATTTCATGATTTACGCAAAGTACTCGTAGAGACGTTTTGTTGTTACTCAAATGACAGATCTGTGATAGTAACAGAGGAAAAAGCAAAATATTCCAAAAATTTTAATTTCTTGATTTACGCAAAGTACTCGTAGAGACGTTCTGTTGCTACTCAAATGAAAGATCTGTGATAGTAATAGAGTAAAATGGAAAAAATTCCGAAAATTTTGATTTTTCGATTTACGCAAAGTGCTCGTAGAGATGTTTTGTTGTTACTCAAATGACAGATCTGTCATAGTAACAGAGGAAAAAGAGAAAAATTCCTAAAATTTTGATTTCTTGACTTACGCAAAGTGCTCGTAGAGACGTTTGGTTGCTACTCAAATGAAAGATCTGTGATAGTAATAGAGTAACATGGAAAAAATTCCGAAAATTTTAATTTCTTGATTTACGCAAAGTACTCATAGAGACGTTTTGGTGGTACTCAAATGACAGATCTGTGATAGTAACAGAGGAAAAAGCAAAATATTCCGAAAATTTTAATTTCTCAATTTACGCAAAGTGCTCGTAGACACGTTTTGTTGTTACTCAAATGACAGATCTGTGATAGTAACAGAGGAAAAAGCAAAATATTCCGAAAATTTTAATTTCTTGATATACGCAAAGTACTCGTAGAGGCGTTTTGTTGTTACTCAAATGACAGATCTGTGATAGTAACAGAGGAAAAAGCAAAATATTCCGAAAATTTTAATTTCTTGCGTACTTGAGTACTTACGCAAAGTACTCGTAGAAACGTTTTGTTGTTACTCAAATGACAGATCTGTGATAGTAACAGAGGAAAAAGCAAAATATTCCAAAAATTTTAATTTCTTGATTTACGCAAAGTGGTCGTAGGGTCGTTCTGTTGCTACTCAAATCAAAGATCCGTGATAGTAATAGAGTAAAATTGAAAAAATTCCGAAAATATTGATTTCTCGATTTACACAAAGTGCTCGTAGAGACAGACGTTTTGTTGTTACTCAAATGATAGATCTGTAATAGTAACAGAAGAAAAAGATAAAAATTCCTAAAATTTTGATTTCTTGACTTACGCAAAGTGCTCGTAGAGACGTTTTGTTGCTACTCAAATGAAAGATCTGTGATAGGAATAGAGTAAAATGGAGAAAATTCCGAAAATTTTAATTTCTTGAATTACGCAAAGTACTCATAGAGACGTTTTGTTGGTACTCAAATGACAGATCTGTGATAGTAACAGAGGAAAAAGCAGTATATTAAGAAAATTTTAACTTCTTGATATACGCAAAGTACTCATAGAGACGTTTTGTTGTTACTCAAATGTCAGATCTGTGATAGTAACAGAGGAAAAAGCAGAATATTCCGAAAATTTTAATTTCTTGATTTAAGCAAAGTGCTCGTAGAGACGTTTTGTTGTTACTCAAATGACAGATCTGTCATAGTAACAGGGGAAAAAGAGAAAAATTCCTAAAATTTTGATTTCTTGACTTACGCAAAGTGCTCGTAGAGACGTTTGGTTGCTACTCAAATGAAAGATCTGTGATAGTAATAGAGTAAAATGGAAAAAAATCCGAAAATTTTAATTTCTTGATTTACGCAAACTACTCATAGAGACGTTCTGTTGGTACTCAAATGACAGATCTGTGATAGTAACAGAGGAAAAAGCAAAATATTCCGAAAATTTTAATTTCTTGATTTACGCAAAGTACTCATAGAGACGTTTTGTTGTTACTCAAATGAAAGATCTGTGATAGTAATAGAGTAAAATGGAAAAAATTCCGAAAATTTTGATTTTTCGATTTACGCAAAGTGCTCGTAGAGACGTTTTGTTTTTACTCAAATGACAGATCTGTCATAGTAACAGAGGAAAAAGAGAAAAATTCCTAAAATTTTGATTTCTTGACTTACGCAAAGTGCTCGTAGAGACGTTTGGTTGCTACTCAATTGAAAGATCTGTGATAGTAATAGAGTAACATGGAAAAAATTCCGAAAATTTTAATTTCTTGATTTACGCAAAGTACCCATAGAGACGTTTTGGTGGTACTCAAATGACAGATCTGTGATAGTAACAGAGGAAAAAGCCAAATATTCCGAAAATTTTAATTTCTCAATTTACGCAAAGTGCTCGTAGAGACGTTTTGTTGTTACTCAAATGACAGATCTGTGATAGTAACAGAGGAAAAAGCAAAATATTCCGAAAATTTTAATTTCTTGATATACGCAAAGTACTCGTAGAGGCGTTTTGTTGTTACTCAAATGACAGATCTGTGATAGTAACAGAGGAAAAAGCAAAATATTCCGAAAATTTTAATTTCTTGATATACGCAAAGTACTCGTAGAAACGTTTTGTTGTTACTCAAATGACAGATCTGTGATAGTAACAGAGGAAAAAGCAAAATATTCCGAAAATTTTAATTTCTTGATATACGCAAAGTACTCGTAGAGGCGTTTTGTTGTTACTCAAATGACAGGTCTGTGATAGTAACAGAGGAAAAAGCAAAATATTCCGAAAATTTTAATTTCTTGCGTACTTGAGTACTTACGCAAAGTACTCGTAGAAACGTTTTGTTGTTACTCAAATGACAGATCTGTGATAGTAACAGAGGAAAAAGCAAAATATTCCAAAAATTTTAATTTCTTGATTTACGCAAAGTGGTCGTAGGGTCGTTCTGTTGCTACTCAAATCAAAGATCCGTGATAGTAATAGAGTAAAATGGAAAAAATTCCGAAAATATTGATTTCTCGATTTACACAAAGTGCTCGTAGAGACAGACGTTTTGTTGTTACTCAAATGATAGATCTGTAATAGTAACAGAAGAAAAAGATAAAAATTCCTAAAATTTTGATTTCTTGACTTACGCAAAGTGCTCGTAGAGACGTTTTGTTGCTACTCAAATGAAAGATCTGTGATAGGAATAGAGTAAAATGGAGAAAATTCCGAAAATTTTAATTTCTTGAATTACGCAAAGTACTCATAGAGACGTTTTGTTGGTACTCAAATGACAGATCTGTGATAGTAACAGAGGAAAAAGCAGTATATTAAGAAAATTTTAACTTCTTGATATACGCAAAGTACTCATAGAGACGTTTTGTTGTTACTCAAATGACAGATCTGTGATAGTAACAGAGGAAAAAGCAGAATATTCCGAAAATTTTAATTTCTTGATTTAAGCAAAGTGCTCGTAGAGACGTTTTGTTGTTACTCAAATGACAGATCTGTCATAGTAACAGGGGAAAAAGAGAAAAATTCCTAAAATTTTGATTTCTTGACTTACGCAAAGTGCTCGTAGAGACGTTTGGTTGCTACTCAAATGAAAGATCTGTGATAGTAATAGAGTAAAATGGAAAAAATTCCGAAAATTTTAATTTCTTGATTTACGCAAAGTACTCATAGAGACGTTTTGGTGGTACTCAAATGACAGATCTGTGATAGTAATAGAGTAAAATGGAAAAAATTCCGAAAATTTTGATTTTTCGATTTACGCAGTGCTCGTAGAGACGTTTTGTTGTTACTCAAATGACAGATCTGTCATAGTAACAGAGGAAAAAGAGAAAAATTCCTAAAATTTTGATTTCTTGACTTACGCAAAGTGCTCGTAGAGACGTTTGGTTGCTAATCAAATGAAAGATCTGTGATAGTAATAGAGTAAAATGGAAAAAAATCCGAAAATTTTAATTTCTTGATTTACGCAAACTACTCATAGAGACGTTCTGTTGGTACTCAAATGACAGATCTGTGATAGTAACAGAGGAAAAAGCAAAATATTCCGAAAATTTTAATTTCTTGATTTACGCAAAGTACTCATAGAGACGTTTTGTTGTTACTCAAATGACAGATCTGTGATAGTAATAGAGGAAAAAGCAAAATATTCCAAAAATTTTAATTTCTTGATTTACGCAAAGTACTCGTAGAGACGTTCTGTTGCTACTCAAATGAAAGATCTGTGATAGTAATAGAGTAAAATGGAAAAAATTCCGAAAATTTTGATTTTTCGATTTACGCAAAGTGCTCGTAGAGACGTTTTGTTGTTACTCAAATGACAGATCTGTCATAGTAACAGAGGAAAAAGAGAAAAATTCCTAAAATTTTGATTTCTTGACTTACGCAAAGTGCTCGTAGAGACGTTTGGTTGCTACTCAATTGAAAGATCTGTGATAGTAATAGAGTAACATGGAAACAATTCCGAAAATTTTAATTTCTTGATTTACGCAAAGTACCCATAGAGACGTTTTGGTGGTACTCAAATAACAGATCTGTGATAGTAACAGAGGAAAAAGCCAAATATTCCGAAAATTTTAATTTCTCAATTTACGCAAAGTGCTCGTAGAGACGTTTTGTTGTTACTCAAATGACAGATCTGTGATAGTAACAGAGGAAAAAGCAAAATATTCCGAAAATTTTAATTTCTTGATATACGCAAAGTACTCGTAGAGGCGTTTTGTTGTTACTCAAATGACAGATCTGTGATAGTAACAGAGGAAAAAGCAAAATATTCCGAAAATTTTAATTTCTTGATATACGCAAAGTACTCGTAGAAACGTTTTGTTGTTACTCAAATGACAGATCTGTGATAGTAACAGAGGAAAAAGCAAAATATTCCAAAAATTTTAATTTCTTGATTTACGCAAAGTGGTCGTAGAGACGTTCTGTTGCTACTCAAATCAAAGATCCGTGATAGTAATAGAGTAAAATGGAAAAAATTCCGAAAATATTGATTCTCGATTTACACAAAGTGCTCGTAGAGACAGACGTTTTGTTGTTACTCAAATGATAGATCTGTAATAGTAACAGAAGAAAAAGATAAAAATTCCTAAAATTTTGATTTCTTGACTTACGCAAAGTGCTCGTAGAGACGTTTTGTTGCTACTCAAATGAAAGATCTGTGATAGTAATAGAGTAAAATGGAGAAAATTCCGAAAATTTTAATTTCTTGAATTACGCAAAGTACTCATAGAGACGTTTTGTTGTTACTCAAATGACAGATCTGTGATAGTAACAGAGGAAAAAGCAGAATATTCCGAAAATTTTAATTTCTTGATTTAAGCAAAGTGCTCGTAGAGACGTTTTGTTGTTACTCAAATGACAGATCTGTCATAGTAACAGAGGAAAAAGAGAAAAATTCCTAAAATTTTGATTTCTTGACTTACGCAAAGTGCTCGTAGAGACGTTTTGTTGCTACTCAAATGAAATATCTGTGATAGTAATAGAGTAAAATGGAAAAAATTCCGAAAATTTTAATTTCTTGATTTACGCAAAGTACTCGTAGAGACGTTTTGTTGGTACTCAAATGACAGATCTGTGATAGTAACAGAGGAAAAAGCAAAATATTCCGAAAATTTTAATTTCTTGATTTACGCAAAGTACTCGTAGAGGCGTTTTGTTGTTACTCAAATGACAGATCTGTGATAGTAACAGAGGGAAAAGCAAAATATTCCAAAAATTTTAATTTCTTGATTTACGCAAAGTACTCGTAGAGACGTTCTGTTGCTACTCAAATGAAAGATCTGTGATAGTAATAGAGTAAAATGGAAAAAATTCCGAAAATTTTGACTTTTCGATTTACGCAAAGTGCTCGTAGAGACGTTTTGTTGTTACTCAAATGACAGATCTGTCATAGTAACAGGGGAAAAAGAGAAAAATTCCTAAAATTTTGATTTCTTGACTTACGCAAAGTGCTCGTAGAGACGTTTGGTTGCTACTCAAATGAAAGATCTGTGATAGTAATAGAGTAAAATGGAAAAAATTCCGAAAATTTTAATTTCTTGATTTACGCAAAGTACTCATAGAGACGTTTTGGTGGTACTCAAATGACAGATCTGTGATAGTAATAGAGTAAAATGGAAAAAATTCCGAAAATTTTGATTTTTCGATTTACGCAAAGTGCTCGTAGAGACGTTTTGTTGTTACTCAAATGACAGATCTGTCATAGTAACAGAGGAAAAAGAGAAAAATTCCTAAAATTTTGATTTCTTGACTTACGCAAAGTGCTCGTAGAGACGTTTGGTTGCTACTCAAATGAAAGATCTGTGATAGTAATAGAGTAAAATGGAAAAAAATCCGAAAATTTTAATTTCTTGATTTACGCAAACTACTCATAGAGACGTTCTGTTGGTACTCAAATGACAGATCTGTGATAGTAACAGAGGAAAAAGCAAAATATTCCGAAAATTTTAATTTCTTGATTTACGCAAAGTACTCGTAGAGACGTTTTGTTGTTACTCAAATGACAGATCTGTGATAGTAACAGAGGAAAAAGCAAAATATTCCAAAAATTTTAATTTCTTGATTTACGCAAAGTACTCGTAGAGACGTTCTGTTGCTACTCAAATGAAAGATCTGTGATAGTAATAGAGTAAAATGGAAAAAATTCCGAAAATTTTGATTTTTCGATTTACGCAAAGTGCTCGTAGAGACGTTTTGTTGTTACTCAAATGACAGATCTGTCATAGTAACAGAGGAAAAAGAGAAAAATTCCTAAAATTTTGATTTCTTGACTTACGCAAAGTGCTCGTAGAGACGTTTGGTTGCTACTCAAATGAAAGATCTGTGATAGTAATAGAGTAACATGGAAAAAATTCCGAAAATTTTAATTTCTTGATTTACGCAAAGTACTCATAGAGACGTTTTGGTGGTACTCAAATGACAGATCTGTGATAGTAACAGAGGAAAAAGCAAAATATTCCGAAAATTTTAATTTCTCAATTTACGCAAAGTGCTCGTAGAGACGTTTTGTTGTTACTCAAATGACAGATCTGTGATAGTAACAGAGGAAAAAGCAAAATATTCCGAAAATTTTAATTTCTTGATATACGCAAGTACTCGTAGAGGCGTTTTGTTGTTACTCAAATGACAGATCTGTGATAGTAACAGAGGAAAAAGCAAAATATTCCGAAAATTTTAATTTCTTGATATACGCAAAGTACTCGTAGAAACGTTTTGTTGTTACTCAAATGACAGATCTGTGATAGTAACAGAGGAAAAAGCAAAATATTCCGAAAATTTTAATTTCTTGATTTACGCAAAGTACTCATAGAGACGTTTTGTTGTTACTCAAATGACAGATCTGTGATGGTAATAGAGGAAAAAGCAAAATATTCCAAAAATTTTAATTTCTTGATTTACGCAAAGTACTCGTAGAGACGTTCTGTTGCTACTCAAATGAAAGATCTGTGATAGTAATAGAGTAAAATGGAAAAAATTCCGAAAATTTTGATTTTTCGATTTACGCAAAGTGCTCGTAGAGACGTTTTGTTGTTACTCAAATGACAGATCTGTCATAGTAACAGAGGAAAAAGAGAAAAATTCCTAAAATTTTGATTTCTTGACTTACGCAAAGTGCTCGTAGAGACGTTTGGTTGCTACTCAATTGAAAGATCTGTGATAGTAATAGAGTAACATGGAAAAAATTCCGAAAATTTTAATTTCTTGATTTACGCAAAGTACTCATAGAGACGTTTTGGTGGTACTCAAATGACAGATCTGTGATAGTAACAGAGGAAAAAGCAAAATATTCCGAAAATTTTAATTTCTCAATTTACGCAAAGTGCTCGTAGAGACGTTTTGTTGTTACTCAAATGACAGATCTGTGATAGTAACAGAGGAAAAAGCAAAATATTCCGAAAATTTTAATTTCTTGATATACGCAAGTACTCGTAGAGGCGTTTTGTTGTTACTCAAATGACAGATCTGTGATAGTAACAGAGGAAAAAGCAAAATATTCCGAAAATTTTAATTTCTTGATATACGCAAAGTACTCGTAGAAACGTTTTGTTGTTACTCAAATGACAGATCTGTGATAGTAACAGAGGAAAAAGCAAAATATTCCGAAAATTTTAATTTCTTGATTTACGCAAAGTACTCATAGAGACGTTTTGTTGTTACTCAAATGACAGATCTGTGATAGTAATAGAGGAAAAAGCAAAATATTCCAAAAATTTTAATTTCTTGATTTACGCAAAGTACTCGTAGAGACGTTCTGTTGCTACTCAAATGAAAGATCTGTGATAGTAATAGAGTAAAATGGAAAAAATTCCGAAAATTTTGATTTTTCGATTTACGCAAAGTGCTCGTAGAGACGTTTTGTTGTTACTCAAATGACAGATCTGTCATAGTAACAGAGGAAAAAGAGAAAAATTCCTAAAATTTTGATTTCTTGACTTACGCAAGGTGCTCGTAGAGACGTTTGGTTGCTACTCAATTGAAAGATCTGTGATAGTAATAGAGTAACATGGAAAAAATTCCGAAAATTTTAATTTCTTGATTTACGCAAAGTACCCATAGAGACGTTTTGGTGGTACTCAAATGACAGATCTGTGATAGTAACAGAGGAAAAAGCCAAATATTCCGAAAATTTTAATTTCTCAATTTACGCAAAGTGCTCGTAGAGACGTTTTGTTGTTACTCAAATGACAGATCTGTGATAGTAACAGAGGAAAAAGCAAAATATTCCGAAAATTTTAATTTCTTGATATACGCAAAGTACTCGTAGAGGCGTTTTGTTGTTACTCAAATGACAGATCTGTGATAGTAACAGAGGAAAAAGCAAAATATTCCGAAAATTTTAATTTCTTGATATACGCAAAGTACTCGTAGAAACGTTTTGTTGTTACTCAAATGACAGATCTGTGATAGTAACAGAGGAAAAAGCAAAATATTCCAAAAATTTTAATTTCTTGATTTACGCAAAGTGGTCGTAGAGACGTTCTGTTGCTACTCAAATCAAAGATCCGTGATAGTAATAGAGTAAAATGGAAAAAATTCCGAAAATATTGATTTCTCGATTTACACAAAGTGCTCGTAGAGACAGACGTTTTGTTGTTACTCAAATGATAGTACTGTAATAGTAACAGAAGAAAAAGATAAAAATTCCTAAAATTTTGATTTCTTGACTTACGCAAAGTGCTCGTAGAGACGTTTTGTTGCTACTCAAATGAAAGATCTGTGATAGTAATAGAGTAAAATGGAGAAAATTCCGAAAATTTTAATTTCTTGAATTACGCAAAGTACTCATAGAGACGTTTTGTTGTTACTCAAATGACAGATCTGTGATAGTAACAGAGGAAAAAGCAGAATATTCCGAAAATTTTAATTTCTTGATTTAAGCAAAGTGCTCGTAGAGACGTTTTGCTGTTACTCAAATGACAGATCTGTCATAGTAACAGAGGAAAAAGAGAAAAATTCCTAAAATTTTGATTTCTTGACTTACGCAAAGTGCTCGTAGAGACGTTTTGTTGCTACTCAAATGAAATATCTGTGATAGTAATAGAGTAAAATGGAAAAAATTCCGAAAATTTTAATTTCTTGATTTACGCAAAGTACTCGTAGAGACGTTTTGTTGGTACTCAAATGACAGATCTGTGATAGTAACAGAGGAAAAAGCAAAATATTCCGAAAATTTTAATTTCTTGATTTTCGCAAAGTACTCGTAGAGGCGTTTTGTTGTTACTCAAATGACAGATCTGTGATAGTAACAGAGGAAAAAGCAAAATATTCCAAAAATTTTAATTTCTTGATTTACGCAAAGTACTCGTAGAGACGTTCTGTTGCTACTCAAATGAAAGATCTGTGATAGTAATAGAGTAAAATGGAAAAAATTCCGAAAATTTTGACTTTTCGATTTACGCAAAGTGCTCGTAGAGACGTTTTGTTGTTACTCAAATGACAGATCTGTCATAGTAACAGGGGAAAAAGAGAAAAATTCCTAAAATTTTGATTTCTTGACTTACGCAAAGTGCTCGTAGAGACGTTTGGTTGCTACTCAAATGAAAGATCTGTGATAGTAATAGAGTAAAATGGAAAAAATTCCGAAAATTTTAATTTCTTGATTTACGCAAAGTACTCATAGAGACGTTTTGGTGGTACTCAAATGACAGGTCTGTGATAGTAATAGAGTAAAATGGAAAAAATTCCGAAAATTTTGATTTTTCGATTTACGCAAAGTGCTCGTAGAGACGTTTTGTTGTTACTCAAATGACAGATCTGTCATAGTAACAGAGGAAAAAGAGAAAAATTCCTAAAATTTTGATTTCTTGACTTACGCAAAGTGCTCGTAGAGACGTTTGGTTGCTACTCAAATGAAAGATCTGTGATAGTAATAGAGTAAAATGGAAAAAAATCCGAAAATTTTAATTTCTTGATTTACGCAAACTACTCATAGAGACGTTCTGTTGGTACTCAAATGACAGATCTGTGATAGTAACAGAGGAAAAAGCAAAATATTCCGAAAATTTTAATTTCTTGATTTACGCAAAGTACTCGTAGAGACGTTTTGTTGTTACTCAAATGACAGATCTGTGATAGTAACAGAGGAAAAAGCAAAATATTCCAAAAATTTTAATTTCTTGATTTACGCAAAGTACTCGTAGGGACGTTCTGTTGCTACTCAAATGAAAGATCTGTGATAGTAACAGAGGAAAAAGCAAAATATTCCGAAAATTTTAATTTCTCAATTTACGCAAAGTGCTCGTAGAGACGTTTTGTTGTTACTCAAATGACAGATCTGTGATAGTAACAGAGGAAAAAGCAAAATATTCCGAAAATTTTAATTTCTTGATATACGCAAGTACTCGTAGAGGCGTTTTGTTGTTACTCAAATGACAGATCTGTGATAGTAACAGAGGAAAAAGCAAAATATTCCGAAAATTTTAATTTCTTGATATACGCAAAGTACTCGTAGAAACGTTTTGTTGTTACTCAAATGACAGATCTGTGATAGTAACAGAGGAAAAAGCAAAATATTCCAAAAATTTTAATTTCTTGATTTACGCAAAGTGGTCGTAGAGACGTTCTGTTGCTACTCAAATCAAAGATCCGTGATAGTAATAGAGTAAAATGGAAAAAATTCCGAAAATATTGATTTCTCGATTTACACAAAGTGCTCGTAGAGACAGACGTTTTGTTGTTACTCAAATGATAGATCTGTAATAGTAACAGAAGAAAAAGATAAAAATTCCTAAAATTTTGATTTCTTGACTTACGCAAAGTGCTCGTAGAGACGTTTTGTTGCTACTCAAATGAAAGATCTGTGATAGTAATAGAGTAAAATGGAGAAAATTCCGAAAATTTTAATTTCTTGAATTACGCAAAGTACTCATAGAGACGTTTTGTTGGTACTCAAATGACAGATCTGTCATAGTAACAGAGGAAAAAGAGAAAAATTCCTAAAATTTTGATTTCTTGTCTTACGCAAAGTGCTCGTAGAGACGTTTGGTTGCTACTCAAATGAAAGATCTGTGATAGTAATAGAGTAAAATGGAAAAAATTCCGAAAATTTTAATTTCTTGATTTACGCAAAGTACTCATAGAGACGTTTTGGTGGTACTCAAATGACAGATCTGTGATAGTAATAGAGTAAAATGGAAAAAATTCCGAAAATTTTGATTTTTCGATTTACACAAAGTGCTCGTAGAGACGTTTTGTTGTTACTCAAATGACAGATCTGTCATAGTAACAGAGGAAAAAGAGAAAAATTCCTAAAATTTTGATTTCTTGACTTACGCAAAGTGCTCGTAGAGACGTTTGGTTGCTACTCAAATGAAAGATCTGTGATAGTAATAGAGTAAAATGGAAAAAAATTCGAAAATTTTAATTTCTTGATTTACTCAAACTACTCATAGAGACGTTATGTTGGTACTCAAATGACAGATCTGTGATAGTAACAGAGGAAAAAGCAAAATATTCCGAAAATTTTAATTTCTTGATTTACGCAAAGTACTCGTAGAGACGTTTTGTTGTTAGTCAAATGACAGATCTGTGATAGTAACAGAGGAAAAAGCAAAATATTCCAAAAATTTTAATTTCTTGATTTACGCAAAGTACTCGTAGAGACGTTCTGTTGCTACTCAAATGAAAGATCTGTGATAGTAATAGAGTAAAATGGAAAAAATTCCGAAAATTTTGATTTTTCGATTTACGCAAAGTGCTCGTAGAGACGTTTTGTTGTTACTCAAATGACAGATCTGTCATAGTAACAGAGGAAAAAGAGAAAAATTCCTAAAATTTTGATTTCTTGACTTACGCAAAGTGCTCGTAGAGACGTTTGGTTGCTAATCAAATGAAAGATCTGTGATAGTAATAGAGTAAAATGGAAAAAAATCCGAAAATTTTAATTTCTTGATTTACGCAAACTACTCATAGAGACGTTCTGTTGGTACTCAAATGACAGATCTGTGATAGTAACAGAGGAAAAAGCAAAATATTCCGAAAATTTTAATTTCTTGATTTACGCAAAGTACTCATAGAGACGTTTTGTTGTTACTCAAATGAAAGATCTGTGATAGTAATAGAGTAAAATGGAAAAAATTCCGAAAATTTTGCTTTTTCGATTTACGCAAAGTGCTCGTAGAGACGTTTTGTTGTTACTCAAATGACAGATCTGTCATAGTAACAGAGGAAAAAGAGAAAAATTCCTAAAATTTTGATTTCTTGACTTACGCAAAGTGCTCGTAGAGACGTTTGGTTGCTACTCAATTGAAAGATCTGTGATAGTAATAGAGTAACATGGAAAAAATTCCGAAAATTTTAATTTCTTGATTTACGCAAAGTACCCATAGAGACGTTTTGGTGGTACTCAAATGACAGATCTGTGATAGTAACAGAGGAAAAAGCCAAATATTCCGAAAATTTTAATTTCTCAATTTACGCAAAGTGCTCGTAGAGACGTTTTGTTGTTACTCAAATGACAGATCTGTGATAGTAACAGAGGAAAAAGCAAAATATTCCGAAAATTTTAATTTCTTGATATACGCAAAGTACTCGTAGAGGCGTTTTGTTGTTACTCAAATGACAGATCTGTGATAGTAACAGAGGAAAAAGCAAAATATTCCGAAAATTTTAATTTCTTGATATACGCAAAGTACTCGTAGAAACGTTTTGTTGTTACTCAAATGACAGATCTGTGATAGTAACAGAGGAAAAAGCAAAATATTCCGAAAATTTTAATTTCTTGATATACGCAAAGTACTCGTAGAGGCGTTTTGTTGTTACTCAAATGACAGATCTGTGATAGTAACAGAGGAAAAAGCAAAATATTCCGAAAATTTTAATTTCTTGCGTACTTGAGTACTTACGCAAAGTACTCGTAGAAACGTTTTGTTGTTACTCAAATGACAGATCTATGATAGTAACAGAGGAAAAAGCAAAATATTCCAAAAATTTTAATTTCTTGATTTACGCAAAGTGGTCGTAGGGTCGTTCTGTTGCTACTCAAATCAAAGATCCGTGATAGTAATAGAGTAAAATGGAAAAAATTCCGAAAATATTGATTTCTCGATTTACACAAAGTGCTCGTAGAGACAGACGTTTTGTTGTTACTCAAATGATAGATCTGTAATAGTAACAGAAGAAAAAGATAAAAATTCCTAAAATTTTGATTTCTTGACTTACGCAAAGTGCTCGTAGAGACGTTTTGTTGCTACTCAAATGAAAGATCTGTGATAGGAATAGAGTAAAATGGAGAAAATTCCGAAAATTTTAATTTCTTGAATTACGCAAAGTACTCATAGAGACGTTTTGTTGGTACTCAAATGACAGATCTGTGATAGTAACAGAGGAAAAAGCAGTATATTAAGAAAATTTTAACTTCTTGATATACGCAAAGTACTCATAGAGACGTTTTGTTGTTACTCAAATGACAGATCTGTGATAGTAACAGAGGAAAAAGCAGAATATTCCGAAAATTTTAATTTCTTGATTTAAGCAAAGTGCTCGTAGAGACGTTTTGTTGTTACTCAAATGACAGATCTGTCATAGTAACAGGGGAAAAAGAGAAAAATTCCTAAAATTTTGATTTCTTGACTTACGCAAAGTGCTCGTAGAGACGTTTGGTTGCTACTCAAATGAAAGATCTGTGATAGTAATAGAGTAAAATGGAAAAAATTCCGAAAATTTTAATTTCTTGATTTACGCAAAGTACTCATAGAGACGTTTTGGTGGTACTCAAATGACAGATCTGTGATAGTAATAGAGTAAAATGGAAAAAATTCCGAAAATTTTGATTTTTCGATTTACGCAAAGTGCTCGTAGAGATGTTTTGTTGTTACTCAAATGACAGATCTGTCATAGTAACAGAGGAAAAAGAGAAAAATTCCTAAAATTTTGATTTCTTGACTTACGCAAAGTGCTCGTAGAGACGTTTGGTTGCTAATCAAATGAAAGATCTGTGATAGTAATAGAGTAAAATGGAAAAAAATCCGAAAATTTTAATTTCTTGATTTACGCAAACTACTCATAGAGACGTTCTGTTGGTACTCAAATGACAGATCTGTGATAGTAACAGAGGAAAAAGCAAAATATTCCGAAAATTTTAATTTCTTGATTTACGCAAAGTACTCATAGAGACGTTTTGTTGTTACTCAAATGACAGATCTGTGATAGTAACAGAGGAAAAAGCAAAATATTCCAAAAATTTTAATTTCTTGATTTACGCAAAGTGCTCGTAGAGACGTTCTGTTGCTACTCAAATGAAAGATCTGTGATAGTAATAGAGTAAAATGGAAAAAATTCCGAAAATTTTGATTTTTCGATTTACGCAAAGTGCTCGTAGAGACGTTTTGTTGTTACTCAAATGACAGATCTGTCATAGTAACAGGGGAAAAAGAGAAAAATTCCTAAAATTTTGATTTCTTGACTTACGCAAAGTGCTCGTAGAGACGTTTGGTTGCTACTCAAATGAAAGATCTGTGATAGTAATAGAGTAAAATGGAAAAAATTCCGAAAATTTTAATTTCTTGATTTACGCAAAGTACTCATAGAGACGTTTTGGTGGTACTCAAATGACAGATCTGTGATAGTAATAGAGTAAAATGGAAAAAATTCCGAAAATTTTGATTTTTCGATTTACGCAAAGTGCTCGTAGAGACGTTTTGTTGTTACTCAAATGACAGATCTGTCATAGTAACAGAGGAAAAAGAGAAAAATTCCTAAAATTTTGATTTCTTGACTTACGCAAAGTGCTCGTAGAGACGTTTGGTTGCTATTCAAATGAAAGATCGGTGATAGTAATAGAGTAAAATGGAAAAAAAATCCGAAAATTTTAATTTCTTGATTTACGCAAACTACTCATAGAGACGTTCTGTTGGTACTCAAATGACAGATCTGTGATAGTAGCAGAGGAAAAAGCAAAATATTCCGAAAATTTTAATTTCTTGATTTACGCAAAGTACTCGTAGAGACGTTTTGTTGTTACTCAAATGACAGATCTGTGATAGTAACAGAGGAAAAAGCAAAATATTCCAAAAATTTTAATTTCTTGATTTACGCAAAGTACTCGTAGAGACGTTCTGTTGCTACTCAAATGAAAGATCTGTGATAGTAATAGAGTAAAATGGAAAAAATTCCGAAAATTTTGATTTTTCGATTTACGCAAAGTGCTCGTAGAGATGTTTTGTTGTTACTCAAATGACAGATCTGTCATAGTAACAGAGGAAAAAGAGAAAATTCCTAAAATTTTGATTTCTTGACTTACGCAAAGTGCTCGTAGAGACGTTTGGTTGCTACTCAAATGAAAGATCTGTGATAGTAATAGAGTAACATGGAAAAAATTCCGAAAATTTTAATTTCTTGATTTACGCAAAGTACTCATAGAGACGTTTTGGTGGTACTCAAATGACAGATCTGTGATAGTAACAGAGGAAAAAGCAAAATATTCCGAAAATTTTAATTTCTCAATTTACGCAAAGTGCTCGTAGAGACGTTTTGTTGTTACTCAAATGACAGATCTGTGATAGTAACAGAGGAAAAAGCAAAATATTCCGAAAATTTTAATTTCTTGATATACGCAAAGTACTCGTAGAGGCGTTTTGTTGTTACTCAAATGACAGATCTGTGATAGTAACAGAGGGAAAAGCAAAATATTCCGAAAATTTTAATTTCTTGCGTACTTGAGTACTTACGCAAAGTACTCGTAGAAACGTTTTGTTGTTACTCAAATGACAGATCTGTGATAGTAACAGAGGAAAAAGCAAAATATTCCAAAAATTTTAATTTCTTGATTTACGCAAAGTGGTCGTAGGGTCGTTCTGTTGCTACTCAAATCAAAGATCCGTGATAGTAATAGAGTAAAATGGAAAAAATTCCGAAAATATTGATTTCTCGATTTACACAAAGTGCTCGTAGAGACAGACGTTTTGTTGTTACTCAAATGATAGATCTGTAATAGTAACAGAAGAAAAAGATAAAAATTCCTAAAATTTTGATTTCTTGACTTACGCAAAGTGCTCGTAGAGACGTTTTGTTGCTACTCAAATGAAAGATCTGTGATAGGAATAGAGTAAAATGGAGAAAATTCCGAAAATTTTAATTTCTTGAATTACGCAAAGTACTCATAGAGACGTTTTGTTGGTACTCAAATGACAGATCTGTGATAGTAACAGAGGAAAAAGCAGTATATTAAGAAAATTTTAACTTCTTGATATACGCAAAGTACTCATAGAGACGTTTTGTTGTTACTCAAATGACAGATCTGTGATAGTAACAGAGGAAAAAGCAGAATATTCCGAAAATTTTAATTTCTTGATTTAAGCAAAGTGCTCGTAGAGACGTTTTGTTGTTACTCAAATGACAGATCTGTCATAGTAACAGGGGAAAAAGAGAAAAATTCCTAAAATTTTGATTTCTTGACTTACGCAAAGTGCTCGTAGAGACGTTTGGTTGCTACTCAAATGAAAGATCTGTGATAGTAATAGAGTAAAATGGAAAAAATTCCGAAAATTTTAATTTCTTGATTTACGCAAAGTACTCATAGAGACGTTTTGGTGGTACTCAAATGACAGATCTGTGATAGTAATAGAGTAAAATGGAAAAAATTCCGAAAATTTTGATTTTTCGATTTACGCAAAGTGCTCGTAGAGACGTTTTGTTGTTACTCAAATGACAGATCTGTCATAGTAACAGAGGAAAAAGAGAAAAATTCCTAAAATTTTGATTTCTTGACTTACGCAAAGTGCTCGTAGAGACGTTTGGTTGCTAATCAAATGAAAGATCTGTGATAGTAATAGAGTAAAATGGAAAAAAATCCGAAAATTTTAATTTCTTGATTTACGCAAACTACTCATAGAGACGTTCTGTTGGTACTCAAATGACAGATCTGTGATAGTAACAGAGGAAAAAGCAAAATATTCCGAAAATTTTAATTTCTTGATTTACGAAAGTACGCATAGAGACGTTTTGTTGTTACTCAAATGAAAGATCTGTGATAGTAATAGAGTAAAATGGAAAAAATTCCGAAAATTTTAATTTCTTGATTTACGCAAAGTACCCATAGAGACGTTTTGGTGGTACTCAAATGACAGATCTGTGATAGTAACAGAGGAAAAAGCCAAATATTCCGAAAATTTTAATTTCTCAATTTACGCAAAGTGCTCGTAGAGACGTTTTGTTGTTACTCAAATGACAGATCTGTGATAGTAACAGAGGAAAAAGCAAAATATTCCGAAAATTTTAATTTCTTGATATACGCAAAGTACTCGTAGAGGCGTTTTGTTGTTACTCAAATGACAGATCTGTGATAGTAACAGAGGAAAAAGCAAAATATTCCGAAAATTTTAATTTCTTGATATACGCAAAGTACTCGTAGAAACGTTTTGTTGTTACTCAAATGACAGATCTGTGATAGTAACAGAGGAAAAAGCAAAATATTCCGAAAATTTTAATTTCTTGATATACGCAAAGTACTCGTAGAGGCGTTTTGTTGTTACTCAAATGACAGATCTGTGATAGTAACAGAGGAAAAAGCAAAATATTCCGAAAATTTTAATTTCTTGCGTACTTGAGTACTTACGCAAAGTACTCGTAGAAACGTTTTGTTGTTACTCAAATGACAGATCTGTGATAGTAACAGAGGAAAAAGCAAAATATTCCAAAAATTTTAATTTCTTGATTTACGCAAAGTGGTCGTAGGGTCGTTCTGTTGCTACTCAAATCAAAGATCCGTGATAGTAATAGAGTAAAATGGAAAAAATTCCGAAAATATTGATTTCTCGATTTACACAAAGTGCTCGTAGAGACAGACGTTTTGTTGTTACTCAAATGATAGATCTGTAATAGTAACAGAAGAAAAAGATAAAAATTCCTAAAATTTTGATTTCTTGACTTACGCAAAGTGCTCGTAGAGACGTTTTGTTGCTACTCAAATGAAAGATCTGTGATAGGAATAGAGTAAAATGGAGAAAATTCCGAAAATTTTAATTTCTTGAATTACGCAAAGTACTCATAGAGACGTTTTGTTGGTACTCAAATGACAGATCTGTGATAGTAACAGAGGAAAAAGCAGTATATTAAGAAAATTTTAACTTCTTGATATACGCAAAGTACTCATAGAGACGTTTTGTTGTTACTCAAATGACAGATCTGTGATAGTAACAGAGGAAAAAGCAGAATATTCCGAAAATTTTAATTTCTTGATTTAAGCAAAGTGCTCGTAGAGACGTTTTGTTGTTACTCAAATGACAGATCTGTCATAGTAAAAGGGGAAAAAGAGAAAAATTCCTAAAATTTTGATTTCTTGACTTACGCAAAGTGCTCGTAGAGACGTTTGGTTGCTACTCAAATGAAAGATCTGTGATAGTAATAGAGTAAAATGGAAAAAATTCCGAAAATTTTAATTTCTTGATTTACGCAAAGTACTCATAGAGACGTTTTGGTGGTACTCAAATGACAGATCTGTGATAGTAATAGAGTAAAATGGAAAAAATTCCGAAAATTTTAATTTCTTGATTTACGCAAAGTACCCATAGAGACGTTTTGGTGGTACTCAAATGACAGATCTGTGATAGTAACAGAGGAAAAAGCCAAATATTCCGAAAATTTTAATTTCTCAATTTACGCAAAGTGCTCGTAGAGACGTTTTGTTGTTACTCAAATGACAGATCTGTGATAGTAACAGAGGAAAAAGCAAAATATTCCGAAAATTTTAATTTCTTGATATACGCAAAGTACTCGTAGAGGCGTTTTGTTGTTACTCAAATGACAGATCTGTGATAGTAACAGAGGAAAAAGCAATATATTCCGAAAATTTTAATTTCTTGATATACGCAAAGTACTCGTAGAAACGTTTTGTTGTTACTCAAATGACAGATCTGTGATAGTAACAGAGGAAAAAGCAAAATATTCCAAAAATTTTAATTTCTTGATTTACGCAAAGTGGTCGTAGAGACGTTCTGTTGCTACTCAAATCAAAGATCCGTGATAGTAATAGAGTAAAATGGAAAAAATTCCGAAAATATTGATTTCTCGATTTACACAAAGTGCTCGTAGAGACAGACGTTTTGTTGTTACTCAAATGATAGATCTGTAATAGTAACAGAAGAAAAAGATAAAAATTCCTAAAATTTTGATTTCTTGACTTACGCAAAGTGCTCGTAGAGACGTTTTGTTGCTACTCAAATGAAAGATCTGTGATAGTAATAGAGTAAAATGGAGAAAATTCCGAAAATTTTAATTTCTTGAATTACGCAAAGTACTCATAGAGACGTTTTGTTGTTACTCAAATGACAGATCTGTGATAGTAACAGAGGAAAAAGCAGAATATTCCGAAAATTTTAATTTCTTGATTTAAGCAAAGTGCTCGTAGAGACGTTTTGTTGTTACTCAAATGACAGATCTGTCATAGTAACAGAGGAAAAAGAGAAAAATTCCTAAAATTTTGATTTCTTGACTTACGCAAAGTGCTCGTAGAGACGTTTTGTTGCTACTCAAATGAAATATCTGTGATAGTAATAGAGTAAAATGGAAAAAATTCCGAAAATTTTAATTTCTTGATTTACGCAAAGTACTCGTAGAGACGTTTTGTTGGTACTCAAATGACAGATCTGTGATAGTAACAGAGGAAAAAGCAAAATATTCCGAAAATTTTAATTTCTTGATTTACGCAAAGTACTCGTAGAGGCGTTTTGTTGTTACTCAAATGACAGATCTGTGATAGTAACAGAGGGAAAAGCAAAATATTCCAAAAATTTTAATTTCTTGATTTACGCAAAGTACTCGTAGAGACGTTCTGTTGCTACTCAAATGAAAGATCTGTGATAGTAATAGAGTAAAATGGAAAAAATTCCGAAAATTTTGACTTTTCGATTTACGCAAAGTGCTCGTAGAGACGTTTTGTTGTTACTCAAATGACAGATCTGTCATAGTAACAGGGGAAAAAGAGAAAAATTCCTAAAATTTTGATTTCTTGACTTACGCAAAGTGCTCGTAGAGACGTTTGGTTGCTACTCAAATGAAAGATCTGTGATAGTAATAGAGTAAAATGGAAAAAATTCCGAAAATTTTAATTTCTTGATTTACGCAAAGTACTCATAGAGACGTTTTGGTGGTACTCAAATGACAGATCTGTGATAGTAATAGAGTAAAATGGAAAAAATTCCGAAAATTTTGATTTTTCGATTTACGCAAAGTGCTCGTAGAGACGTTTTGTTGTTACTCAAATGACAGATCTGTCATAGTAACAGAGGAAAAAGAGAAAAATTCCTAAAATTTTGATTTCTTGACTTACGCAAAGTGCTCGTAGAGACGTTTGGTTGCTACTCAAATGAAAGATCTGTGATAGTAATAGAGTAAAATGGAAAAAAATCCGAACATTTTAATTTCTTGATTTACGCAAACTACTCATAGAGACGTTCTGTTGGTACTCAAATGACAGATCTGTGATAGTAACAGAGGAAAAAGCAAAATATTCCGAAAATTTTAATTTCTTGATTTACGCAAAGTACTCGTAGAGACGTTTTGTTGTTACTCAAATGACAGATCTGTGATAGTAACAGAGGAAAAAGCAAAATATTCCAAAAATTTTAATTTCTTGATTTACGCAAAGTACTCGTAGAGACGTTCTGTTGCTACTCAAATGAAAGATCTGTGATAGTAATAGAGTAAAATGGAAAAAATTCCGAAAATTTTGATTTTTCGATTTACGCAAAGTGCTCGTAGAGACGTTTTGTTGTTACTCAAATGACAGATCTGTCATAGTAACAGAGGAAAAAGAGAAAAATTCCTAAAATTTTGATTTCTTGACTTACGCAAAGTGCTCGTAGAGACGTTTGGTTGCTACTCAAATGAAAGATCTGTGATAGTAATAGAGTAACATGGAAAAAATTCCGAAAATTTTAATTTCTTGATTTACGCAAAGTACTCATAGAGACGTTTTGGTGGTACTCAAATGACAGATCTGTGATAGTAACAGAGGAAAAAGCAAAATATTCCGAAAATTTTAATTTCTCAATTTACGCAAAGTGCTCGTAGAGACGTTTTGTTGTTACTCAAATGACAGATCTGTGATAGTAACAGAGGAAAAAGCAAAATATTCCGAAAATTTTAATTTCTTGATATACGCAAGTACTCGTAGAGGCGTTTTGTTGTTACTCAAATGACAGATCTGTGATAGTAACAGAGGAAAAAGCAAAATATTCCGAAAATTTTAATTTCTTGATATACGCAAAGTACTCGTAGAAACGTTTTGTTGTTACTCAAATGACAGATCTGTGATAGTAACAGAGGAAAAAGCAAAATATTCCGAAAATTTTAATTTCTTGATTTACGCAAAGTACTCATAGAGACGTTTTGTTGTTACTCAAATGACAGATCTGTGATAGTAATAGAGGAAAAAGCAAAATATTCCAAAAATTTTAATTTCTTGATTTACGCAAAGTACTCGTAGAGACGTTCTGTTGCTACTCAAATGAAAGATCTGTGATAGTAATAGAGTAAAATGGAAAAAATTCCGAAAATTTTGATTTTTCGATTTACGCAAAGTGCTCGTAGAGACGTTTTGTTGTTACTCAAATGACAGATCTGTCATAGTAACAGAGGAAAAAGAGAAAAATTCCTAAAATTTTGATTTCTTGACTTACGCAAAGTGCTCGTAGAGACGTTTGGTTGCTACTCAATTGAAAGATCTGTGATAGTAATAGAGTAACATGGAAAAAATTCCGAAAATTTTAATTTCTTGATTTACGCAAAGTACTCATAGAGACGTTTTGGTGGTACTCAAATGACAGATCTGTGATAGTAACAGAGGAAAAAGCAAAATATTCCGAAAATTTTAATTTCTCAATTTACGCAAAGTGCTCGTAGAGACGTTTTGTTGTTACTCAAATGACAGATCTGTGATAGTAACAGAGGAAAAAGCAAAATATTCCGAAAATTTTAATTTCTTGATATACGCAAGTACTCGTAGAGGCGTTTTGTTGTTACTCAAATGACAGATCTGTGATAGTAACAGAGGAAAAAGCAAAATATTCCGAAAATTTTAATTTCTTGATATACGCAAAGTACTCGTAGAAACGTTTTGTTGTTACTCAAATGACAGATCTGTGATAGTAACAGAGGAAAAAGCAAAATATTCCGAAAATTTTAATTTCTTGATTTACGCAAAGTACTCATAGAGACGTTTTGTTGTTACTCAAATGACAGATCTGTGATAGTAATAGAGGAAAAAGCAAAATATTCCAAAAATTTTAATTTCTTGATTTACGCAAAGTACTCGTAGAGACGTTCTGTTGCTACTCAAATGAAAGATCTGTGATAGTAATAGAGTAAAATGGAAAAAATTCCGAAAATTTTGATTTTTCGATTTACGCAAAGTGCTCGTAGAGACGTTTTGTTGTTACTCAAATGACAGATCTGTCATAGTAACAGAGGAAAAAGAGGAAAATTCCTAAAATTTTGATTTCTTGACTTACGCAAAGTGCTCGTAGAGACGTTTGGTTGCTACTCAATTGAAAGATCTGTGATAGTAATAGAGTAACATGGAAAAAATTCCGAAAATTTTAATTTCTTGATTTACGCAAAGTACCCATAGAGACGTTTTGGTGGTACTCAAATGACAGATCTGTGATAGTAACAGAGGAAAAAGCCAAATATTCCGAAAATTTTAATTTCTCAATTTACGCAAAGTGCTCGTAGAGACGTTTTGTTGTTACTCAAATGACAGATCTGTGATAGTAACAGAGGAAAAAGCAAAATATTCCGAAAATTTTAATTTCTTGATATACGCAAAGTACTCGTAGAGGCGTTTTGTTGTTACTCAAATGACAGATCTGTGATAGTAACAGAGGAAAAAGCAAAATATTCCGAAAATTTTAATTTCTTGATATACGCAAAGTACTCGTAGAAACGTTTTGTTGTTACTCAAATGACAGATCTGTGATAGTAACAGAGGAAAAAGCAAAATATTCCAAAAATTTTAATTTCTTGATTTACGCAAAGTGGTCGTAGAGACGTTCTGTTGCTACTCAAATCAAAGATCCGTGATAGTAATAGAGTAAAATGGAAAAAATTCCGAAAATATTGATTTCTCGATTTACACAAAGTGCTCGTAGAGACAGACGTTTTGTTGTTACTCAAATGATAGATCTGTAATAGTAACAGAAGAAAAAGATAAAAATTCCTAAAATTTTGATTTCTTGACTTACGCAAAGTGCTCGTAGAGACGTTTTGTTGCTACTCAAATGAAAGATCTGTGATAGTAATAGAGTAAAATGGAGAAAATTCCGAAAATTTTAATTTCTTGAATTACGCAAAGTACTCATAGAGACGTTTTGTTGTTACTCAAATGACAGATCTGTGATAGTAACAGAGGAAAAAGCAGAATATTCCGAAAATTTTAATTTCTTGATTTAAGCAAAGTGCTCGTAGAGACGTTTTGTTGTTACTCAAATGACAGATCTGTCATAGTAACAGAGGAAAAAGAGAAAAATTCCTAAAATTTTGATTTCTTGACTTACGCAAAGTGCTCGTAGAGACGTTTTGTTGCTACTCAAATGAAATATCTGTGATAGTAATAGAGTAAAATGGAAAAAATTCCGAAAATTTTAATTTCTTGATTTACGCAAAGTACTCGTAGAGACGTTTTGTTGGTACTCAAATGACAGATCTGTGATAGTAACAGAGGAAAAAGCAAAATATTCCGAAAATTTTAATTTCTTGATTTACGCAAAGTACTCGTAGAGGCGTTTTGTTGTTACTCAAATGACAGATCTGTGATAGTAACAGAGGAAAAAGCAAAATATTCCAAAAATTTTAATTTCTTGATTTACGCAAAGTACTCGTAGAGACGTTCTGTTGCTACTCAAATGAAAGATCTGTGATAGTAATAGAGTAAAATGGAAAAAATTCCGAAAATGTTCACTTTTCGATTTACGCAAAGTGCTCGTAGAGACGTTTTGTTGTTACTCAAATGACAGATCTGTCATAGTAACAGGGGAAAAAGAGAAAAATTCCTAAAATTTTGATTTCTTGACTTACGCAAAGTGCTCGTAGAGACGTTTGGTTGCTACTCAAATGAAAGATCTGTGATAGTAATAGAGTAAAATGGAAAAAATTCCGAAAATTTTAATTTCTTGATTTACGCAAAGTACTCATAGAGACGTTTTGGTGGTACTCAAATGACAGATCTGTGATAGTAATAGAGTAAAATGGAAAAAATTCCGAAAATTTTGATTTTTCGATTTACGCAAAGTGCTCGTAGAGACGTTTTGTTGTTACTCAAATGACAGATCTGTCATAGTAACAGAGGAAAAAGAGAAAAATTCCTAAAATTTTGATTTCTTGACTTACGCAAAGTGCTCGTAGAGACGTTTGGTTGCTACTCAAATGAAAGATCTGTGATAGTAATAGAGTAAAATGGAAAAAAATCCGAAAATTTTAATTTCTTGATTTACGCAAACTACTCATAGAGACGTTCTGTTGGTACTCAAATGACAGATCTGTGATAGTAACAGAGGAAAAAGCAAAATATTCCGAAAATTTTAATTTCTTGATTTACGCAAAGTACTCGTAGAGACGTTTTGTTGTTACTCAAATGACAGATCTGTGATAGTAACAGAGGAAAAAGCAAAATATTCCAAAAATTTTAATTTCTTGATTTACGCAAAGTACTCGTAGAGACGTTCTGTTGCTACTCAAATGAAAGATCTGTGATAGTAATAGAGTAAAATGGAAAAAATTCCGAAAATTTTGATTTTTCGATTTACGCAAAGTGCTCGTAGAGACGTTTTGTTGTTACTCAAATGACAGATCTGTCATAGTAACAGAGGAAAAAGAGAAAAATTCCTAAAATTTTGATTTCTTGACTTACGCAAAGTGCTCGTAGAGACGTTTGGTTGCTACTCAAATGAAAGATCTGTGATAGTAATAGAGTAACATGGAAAAAATTCCGAAAATTTTAATTTCTTGATTTACGCAAAGTACTCATAGAGACGTTTTGGTGGTACTCAAATGACAGATCTGTGATAGTAACAGAGGAAAAAGCAAAATATTCCGAAAATTTTAATTTCTCAATTTACGCAAAGTGCTCGTAGAGACGTTTTGTTGTTACTCAAATGACAGATCTGTGATAGTAACAGAGGAAAAAGCAAAATATTCCGAAAATTTTAATTTCTTGATATACGCAAGTACTCGTAGAGGCGTTTTGTTGTTACTCAAATGACAGATCTGTGATAGTAACAGAGGAAAAAGCAAAATATTCCGAAAATTTTAATTTCTTGATATACGCAAAGTACTCGTAGAAACGTTTTGTTGTTACTCAAAAGACAGATCTGTGATAGTAACAGAGGAAAAAGCAAAATATTCCGAAAATTTTAATTTCTTGATTTACGCAAAGTACTCATAGAGACGTTTTGTTGTTACTCAAATGACAGATCTGTGATAGTAATAGAGGAAAAAGCAAAATATTCCAAAAATTTTAATTTCTTGATTTACGCAAAGTACTCGTAGAGACGTTCTGTTGCTACTCAAATGAAAGATCTGTGATAGTAATAGAGTAAAATGGAAAAAATTCCGAAAATTTTGATTTTTCGATTTACGCAAAGTGCTCGTAGAGACGTTTTGTTGTTACTCAAATGACAGATCTGTCATAGTAACAGAGGAAAAAGAGAAAAATTCCTAAAATTTTGATTTCTTGACTTACGCAAAGTGCTCGTAGAGACGTTTGGTTGCTACTCAATTGAAAGATCTGTGATAGTAATAGAGTAACATGGAAAAAATTCCGAAAATTTTAATTTCTTGATTTACGCAAAGTACCCATAGAGACGTTTTGGTGGTACTCAAATGACAGATCTGTGATAGTAACAGAGGAAAAAGCAAAATATTCCGAAAATTTTAATTTCTCAATTTACGCAAAGTGCTCGTAGAGACGTTTTGTTGTTACTCAAATGACAGATCTGTGATAGTAACAGAGGAAAAAGCAAAATATTCCGAAAATTTTAATTTCTTGATATACGCAAGTACTCGTAGAGGCGTTTTGTTGTTACTCAAATGACAGATCTGTGATAGTAACAGAGGAAAAAGCAAAATATTCCGAAAATTTTAATTTCTTGATATACGCAAAGTACTCGTAGAAACGTTTTGTTGTTACTCAAATGACAGATCTGTGATAGTAACAGAGGAAAAAGCAAAATATTCCAAAAATTTTAATTTCTTGATTTACGCAAAGTGGTCGTAGAGACGTTCTGTTGCTACTCAAATCAAAGATCCGTGATAGTAATAGAGTAAAATGGAAAAAATTCCGAAAATATTGATTTCTCGATTTACACAAAGTGCTCGTAGAGACAGACGTTTTGTTGTTACTCAAATGATAGATCTGTAATAGTAACAGAAGAAAAAGATAAAAATTCCTAAAATTTTGATTTCTTGACTTACGCAAAGTGCTCGTAGAGACGTTTTGTTGCTACTCAAATGAAAGATCTCTGATAGTAATAGAGTAAAATGGAGAAAATTCCGAAAATTTTAATTTCTTGAATTACGCAAAGTACTCATAGAGACGTTTTGTTGGTACTCAAATGACAGATCTGTGATAGTAACAGAGGAAAAAGCAGTATATTAAGAAAATTTTAACTTCTTGATATACGCAAAGTACTCATAGAGACGTTTTGTTGTTACTCAAACGACAGATCTGTCATAGTAACAGAGGAAAAAGAGAAAAATTCCTAAAATTTTGATTTCTTGACTTACGCAAAGTGCTCGTAGAGACGTTTGGTTGCTACTCAAATGAAAGATCTGTGATAGTAATAGAGTAAAATGGAAAAAATTCCGAAAATTTTAATTTCTTGATTTACGCAAAGTACTCATAGAGACGTTTTGGTGGTACTCAAATGACAGATCTGTGATAGTAATAGAGTAAAATGGAAAAAATTCCGAAAATTTTGATTTTTCGATTTACACAAAGTGCTCGTAGAGACGTTTTGTTGTTACTCAAATGACAGATCTGTCATAGTAACAGAGGAAAAAGAGAAAAATTCCTAAAATTTTGATTTCTTGACTTACGCAAAGTGCTCGTAGAGACGTTTGGTTGCTACTCAAATGAAAGATCTGTGATAGTAATAGAGTAAAATGGAAAAAAATTCGAAAATTTTAATTTCTTGATTTACTCAAACTACTCATAGAGACGTTATGTTGGTACTCAAATGACAGATCTGTGATAGTAACAGAGGAAAAAGCAAAATATTCCGAAAATTTTAATTTCTTGATTTACGCAAAGTACTCGTAGAGACCTTTTGTTGTTAGTCAAATGACAGATCTGTGATAGTAACAGAGGAAAAAGCAAAATATTCCAAAAATTTTAATTTCTTGATTTACGCAAAGTACTCGTAGAGACGTTCTGTTGCTACTCAAATGAAAGATCTGTGATAGTAATAGAGTAAAATTGAAAAAATTCCGAAAATTTTGATTTTTCGATTTACGCAAAGTGCTCGTAGAGACGTTTTGTTGTTACTCAAATGACAGATCTGTCATAGTAACAGAGGAAAAAGAGAAAAATTCCTAAAATTTTGATTTCTTGACTTACGCAAAGTGCTCGTAGAGACGTTTGGTTGCTACTCAAATGAAAGATCTGTGATAGTAATAGAGTAAAATGGAAAAAATTCCGAAAATTTTAATTTCTTGATTTACGCAAAGTACTCATAGAGACGTTTTGGTGGTACTCAAATGACAGATCTGTGATAGTAACAGAGGAAAAAGCAAAATATTCCGAAAATTTTAATATCTCAATTTACGCAAAGTGCTCGTAGAGACGTTTTGTTGTTACTCAAATGACTGATCTGTGATAGTAACAGAGGAAAAAGCAAAATATTCCGAAAATTTTAATTTCTTGATATACGCAAAGTACTCGTAGAGACGTTTTGTTGTTACTCAAATGACTGATCTGTGATAGTAACAGAGGAAAAAGCAAAATATTCCGAAAATTTTAATTTCTTGATATACGCAAAGTGGTGGTAGAGATGTTCTGTTGCTACTCAAATCAAAGATCCGTGATAGTAATAGAGTAAAATGGAAAAAATTCCGAAAATATTGATTTCTCGATTTACACAAAGTGCTCGTAGAGACAGACGTTTTGTTGTTACTCAAATGATAGATCTGTAATAGTAACAGAAGAAAAAGATAAAAATTCCTAAAATTTTGATTTCTTGACTTACGCAAAGTGCTCGTAGAGACGTTTTGTTGCTACTCAAATGAAAGATCTGTGATAGTAATAGAGTAAAATGGAGAAAATTCCGAAAATTTTAATTTCTTGAATTACGCAAAGTACTCATAGAGACGTTTTGTTGGTACTCAAATGACAGATCTGTGATAGTAACAGAGGAAAAAGCAGTATATTAAGAAAATTTTAACTTCTTGATATACGCAAAGTACTCATAGAGACGTTTTGTTGTTACTCAAACGACAGATCTGTCATAGTAACAGAGGAAAAAGAGAAAAATTCCTAAAATTTTGATTTCTTGACTTACGCAAAGTGCTCGTAGAGACGTTTCGTTGCTACTCAAATGAAAGATCTGTGATAGTAATAGAGTAAAATGGAAAAAATTCCGAAAATTTTAATTTCTTGATTTACGCAAAGTACTCATAGAGACGTTTGGTTGCTACTCAAATGAAAGATCTGTGATAGTAATAGAGTAAAATGGAAAAAATTCCGAAAATTTTAATTTCTTGATTTACGCAAAGTACTCATAGAGACGTTTTGGTGGTACTCAAATGACAGATCTGTGATAGTAACAGAGGAAAAAGCAAAATATTCCGAAAATTTTAATTTCTCAATTTACGCAAAGTGCTCGTAGAGACGTTTTGTTGTTACTCAAATGACTGATCTGTGATAGTAACAGAGGAAAAAGCAAAATATTCCGAAAATTTTAATTTCTTGATATACGCAAAGTACTCGTAGAGACGTTTTGTTGTTACTCAAATGACTGATCTGTGATAGTAACAGAGGAAAAAGCAAAATATTCCGAAAATTTTAATTTCTTGATATACGCAAAGTGGTCGTAGAGACGTTTTGTTGTTACTCAAATGACAGATCTGTGATAGTAACAGAGGAAAAAGCAAAATATTCCGAAAATTTTAATTTCTTGATATACGCAAAGTACTCGTAGAGGCGTTTTGTTGTTACTCAAATGACAGATCTGTGATAGTAACAGAGGAAAAAGCAAAATATTCCGAAAATTTTAATTTCTTGATATACGCAAAGTACTCGTAGAAACGTTTTGTTGTTACTCAAATGACAGATCTGTGATAGTAACAGAGGAAAAAGCAAAATATTCCAAAAATTTTAATTTCTTGATTTACGCAAAGTGGTCGTAGAGACGTTCTGTTGCTACTCAAATCAAAGATCCGTGATAGTAATAGAGTAAAATGGAAAAAATTCCGAAAATATTGATTTCTCGATTTACACAAAGTGCTCGTAGAGACAGACGTTTTGTTGTTACTCAAATGATAGATCTGTAATAGTAACAGAAGAAAAAGATAAAAATTCCTAAAATTTTGATTTCTTGACTTACGCAAAGTGCTCGTATAGACGTTTTGTTGCTACTCAAATGAAAGATCTGTGATAGTAATAGAGTAAAATGGAGAAAATTCCGAAAATTTTAATTTCTTGAATTACGCAAAGTACTCATAGAGACGTTTTGTTGGTACTCAAATGACAGATCTGTGATAGTAACAGAGGAAAAAGCAGTATATTAAGAAAATTTTAACTTCTTGATATACGCAAAGTACTCATAGAGACGTTTTGTTGTTACTCAAATGACAGATCTGTGATAGTAACAGAGGAAAAAGCAGAATATTCCGAAAATTTTAATTTGTTGATTTAAGCAAAGTGCTCGTAGAGACGTTTTGTTTTTACTCAAATGACAGATCTGTCATAGTAACAGAGGAAAAAGAGAAAAATTCCTAAAATTTTGATTTCTTGACTTACGCAAAGTGCTCGTAGAGACGTTTTGTTGCTACTCAAATGAAAGATCTGTGATAGTAATAGAGTAAAATGGAAAAAATTCCGAAAATTTTAATTTCTTGATTTACGCAAAGTACTCGTAGAGACGTTTTGTTGGTACTCAAATGACAGATCTGTGATAGTAACAGAGGAAAAAGCAAAATATTCCGAAAATTTTAATTTCTTGATTTACGCAAAGTACTCGTAGAGGCGTTTTGTTGTTACTCAAATGACAGATCTGTGATAGTAACAGAGGAAAAAGCAAAATATTCCGAAAATTTTAATTTCTCAATTTACGCAAAGTGCTGGTAGAGACGTTTTGTTGTTACTCAAATGAAAGATCTGTGATAGTAATAGAGTAAAATGGAAAAAAAATCCGAAAATTTTAATTTCTTGATTTACGCAAACTACTCGTAGAGACGTTTTGTTGGTACTCAAATGACAGATCTGTGATAGTAACAAAGGAAAACGCAAAATATTCCGAAAATTTTAATTTCTTGATTTACGCAAAGTACTCGTAGAGACGTTTTGTTGTTACTCAAATGACAGATCTGTGATAGTAACAGAGGAAAATACAAAATATTCCGAAAATTTTAATTTCTTGATATACGCAAAGTACTCGTAGAAACGTTTTGTTGTTACTCAAATGACAGATCTGTGATAGTAACAGAGGAAAAAGCTAAATATTCCAAAAATTTTAATTTCTTGATTTACGCAAAGTACTCGTAGAGACCTTCTATTGCTACTCAAATGAAAGATCTGTGATAGTAATAGAGTAAAATGGAAAAAATTCCGAAAATTTTGATTTTTCGATTTACGCAAAGTGCTCGTAGAGACGTTTTGTTGTTACTCAAATGACAGATCTGTCATAGTAACAGAGGAAAAAGAGAAAAATTCCGAAAATTTTAATTTCTTGAATTACGCAAAGTACTCATAGAGACGTTTTGTTGGTACTCAAATGACAGATCTGTGATAGTAACAGAGGAAAAAGCAGTATATTAAGAAAATTTTAACTTCTTGATATACGCAAAGTACTCATAGAGACGTTTTGTTGTTACTCAAACGACAGATCTGTCATAGTAACAGAGGAAAAAGAGAAAAATTCCTAAAATTTTGATTTCTTGACTTACGCAAAGTGCTCGTAGAGACGTTTCGTTGCTACTCAAATGAAAGATCTGTGATAGTAATAGAGTAAAATGGAAAAAATTCCGAAAATTTTAATTTCTTGATTTACGCAAAGTACTCATAGAGACGTTTGGTTGCTACTCAAATGAAAGATCTGTGATAGTAATAGAGTAAAATGGAAAAAATTCCGAAAATTTTAATTTCTTGATTTACGCAAAGTACTCATAGAGACGTTTTGGTGGTACTCAAATGACAGATCTGTGATAGTAACAGAGGAAAAAGCAAAATATTCCGAAAATTTTAATTTCTCAATTTACGCAAAGTGCTCGTAGAGACGTTTTGTTGTTACTCAAATGACTGATCTGTGATAGTAACAGAGGAAAAAGCAAAATATTCCGAAAATTTTAATTTCTTGATATACGCAAAGTACTCGTAGAGACGTTTTGTTGTTACTCAAATGACTGATCTGTGATAGTAACAGAGGAAAAAGCAAAATATTCCGAAAATTTTAATTTCTTGATATACGCAAAGTGGTCGTAGAGACGTTTTGTTGTTACTCAAATGACAGATCTGTGATAGTAACAGAGGAAAAAGCAAAATATTCCGAAAATTTTAATTTCTTGATATACGCAAAGTACTCGTAGAGGCGTTTTGTTGTTACTCAAATGACAGATCTGTGATAGTAACAGAGGAAAAAGCAAAATATTCCGAAAATTTTAATTTCTTGATATACGCAAAGTACTCGTAGAAACGTTTTGTTGTTACTCAAATGACAGATCTGTGATAGTAACAGAGGAAAAAGCAAAATATTCCAAAAATTTTAATTTCTTGATTTACGCAAAGTGGTCGTAGAGACGTTCTGTTGCTACTCAAATCAAAGATCCGTGATAGTAATAGAGTAAAATGGAAAAAATTCCGAAAATATTGATTTCTCGATTTACACAAAGTGCTCGTAGAGACAGACGTTTTGTTGTTACTCAAATGATAGATCTGTAATAGTAACAGAAGAAAAAGATAAAAATTCCTAAAATTTTGATTTCTTGACTTACGCAAAGTGCTCGTATAGACGTTTTGTTGCTACTCAAATGAAAGATCTGTGATAGTAATAGAGTAAAATGGAGAAAATTCCGAAAATTTTAATTTCTTGAATTACGCAAAGTACTCATAGAGACGTTTTGTTGGTACTCAAATGACAGATCTGTGATAGTAACAGAGGAAAAAGCAGTATATTAAGAAAATTTTAACTTCTTGATATACGCAAAGTACTCATAGAGACGTTTTGTTGTTACTCAAATGACAGATCTGTGATAGTAACAGAGGAAAAATCAGAATATTCCGAAAATTTTAATTTGTTGATTTAAGCAAAGTGCTCGTAGAGACGTTTTGTTTTTACTCAAATGACAGATCTGTCATAGTAACAGAGGAAAAAGAGAAAAATTCCTAAAATTTTGATTTCTTGACTTACGCAAAGTGCTCGTAGAGACGTTTTGTTGCTACTCAAATGAAAGATCTGTGATAGTAATAGAGTAAAATGGAAAAAATTCCGAAAATTTTAATTTCTTGATTTACGCAAAGTACTTGTAGAGACGTTTTGTTGGTACTCAAATGACAGATCTGTGATAGTAACAGAGGAAAAAGCAAAATATTCCGAAAATTTTAATTTCTTGATTTACGCAAAGTACTCGTAGAGGCGTTTTGTTGTTACTCAAATGACAGATCTGTGATAGTAACAGAGGAAAAAGCAAAATATTCCGAAAATTTTAATTTCTCAATTTACGCAAAGTGCTGGTAGAGACGTTTTGTTGTTACTCAAATGAAAGATCTGTGATAGTAATAGAGTAAAATGGAAAAAAATCCGAAAATTTTAATTTCTTGATTTACGCAAACTACTCGTAGAGACGTTTTGTTGGTACTCAAATGACAGATCTGTGATAGTAACAAAGGAAAACGCAAAATATTCCGAAAATTTTAATTTCTTGATTTACGCAAAGTACTCGTAGAGACGTTTTGTTGTTACTCAAATGACAGATCTGTGATAGTAACAGAGGAAAATACAAAATATTCCGAAAATTTTAATTTCTTGATATACGCAAAGTACTCGTAGAAACGTTTTGTTGTTACTCAAATGACAGATCTGTGATAGTAACAGAGGAAAAAGCTAAATATTCCAAAAATTTTAATTTCTTGATTTACGCAAAGTACTCGTAGAGACCTTCTATTGCTACTCAAATGAAAGATCTGTGATAGTAATAGAGTAAAATGGAAAAAATTCCGAAAATTTTGATTTTTCGATTTACGCAAAGTGCTCGTAGAGACGTTTTGTTGTTACTCAAATGACAGATCTGTCATAGTAACAGAGGAAAAAGAGAAAAATTCCGAAAATTTTAATTTCTTGAATTACGCAAAGTACTCATAGAGACGTTTTGTTGGTACTCAAATGACAGATCTGTGATAGTAACAGAGGAAAAAGCAGTATATTAAGAAAATTTTAACTTCTTGATATACGCAAAGTACTCATAGAGACGTTTTGTTGTTACTCAAACGACAGATCTGTCATAGTAACAGAGGAAAAAGAGAAAAATTCCTAAAATTTTGATTTCTTGACTTACGCAAAGTGCTCGTAGAGACGTTTCGTTGCTACTCAAATGAAAGATCTGTGATAGTAATAGAGTAAAATGGAAAAAATTCCGAAAATTTTGATTTTTCGATTTACGCAAAGTGCTCGTAGAGACGTTTTGTTGTTACTCAAATGACAGATCTGTCATAGTAACAGAGGAAAAAGAGAAAAATTCCTAAAATTTTGATTTCTTGACTTACGCAAAGTGCTCGTAGAGACGTTTGGTTGCTACTCAATTGAAAGATCTGTGATAGTAATAGAGTAACATGGAAAAAATTCCGAAAATTTTAATTTCTTGATTTACGCAAAGTACCCATAGAGACGTTTTGGTGGTACTCAAATGACAGATCTGTGATAGTAACAGAGGAAAAAGCCAAATATTCCGAAAATTTTAATTTCTCAATTTACGCAAAGTGCTCGTAGAGACGTTTTGTTGTTACTCAAATGACAGATCTGTGATAGTAACAGAGGAAAAAGCAAAATATTCCGAAAATTTTAATTTCTTGATATACGCAAAGTACTCGTAGAGGCGTTTTGTTGTTACTCAAATGACAGATCTGTGATAGTAACAGAGGAAAAAGCAAAATATTCCGAAAATTTTAATTTCTTGATATACGCAAAGTACTCGTAGAAACGTTTTGTTGTTACTCAAATGACAGATCTGTGATAGTAACAGAGGAAAAAGCAAAATATTCCAAAAATTTTAATTTCTTGATTTACGCAAAGTGGTCGTAGAGACGTTCTGTTGCTACTCAAATCAAAGATCCGTGATAGTAATAGAGTAAAATGGAAAAAATTCCGAAAATATTGATTTCTCGATTTACACAAAGTGCTCGTAGAGACAGACGTTTTGTTGTTACTCAAATGATAGATCTGTAATAGTAACAGAAGAAAAAGATAAAAATTCCTAAAATTTTGATTTCTTGACTTACGCAAAGTGCTCGTAGAGACGTTTTGTTGCTACTCAAATGAAAGATCTGTGATAGTAATAGAGTAAAATGGAGAAAATTCCGAAAATTTTAATTTCTTGAATTACGCAAAGTACTCATAGAGACGTTTTGTTGTTACTCAAATGACAGATCTGTGATAGTAACAGAGGAAAAAGCAGAATATTCCGAAAATTTTAATTTCTTGATTTAAGCAAAGTGCTCGTAGAGACGTTTTGTTGTTACTCAAATGACAGATCTGTCATAGTAACAGAGGAAAAAGAGAAAAATTCCTAAAATTTTGATTTCTTGACTTACGCAAAGTGCTCGTAGAGACGTTTTGTTGCTACTCAAATGAAATATCTGTGATAGTAATAGAGTAAAATGGAAAAAATTCCGAAAATTTTAATTTCTTGATTTACGCAAAGTACTCGTAGAGACGTTTTGTTGGTACTCAAATGACAGATCTGTGATAGTAACAGAGGAAAAAGCAAAATATTCCGAAAATTTTAATTTCTTGATTTACGCAAAGTACTCGTAGAGGCGTTTTGTTGTTACTCAAATGACAGATCTGTGATAGTAACAGAGGAAAAAGCAAAATATTCCAAAAATTTTAATTTCTTGATTTACGCAAAGTACTCGTAGAGACGTTCTGTTGCTACTCAAATGAAAGATCTGTGATAGTAATAGAGTAAAATGGAAAAAATTCCGAAAATTTTGACTTTTCGATTTACGCAAAGTGCTCGTAGAGACGTTTTGTTGTTACTCAAATGACAGATCTGTCATAGTAACAGGGGAAAAAGAGAAAAATTCCTAAAATTTTGATTTCTTGACTTACGCAAAGTGCTCGTAGAGACGTTTGGTTGCTACTCAAATGAAAGATCTGTGATAGTAATAGAGTAAAATGGAAAAAATTCCGAAAATTTTAATTTCTTGATTTACGCAAAGTACTCATAGAGACGTTTTGGTGGTACTCAAATGACAGATCTGTGATAGTAATAGAGTAAAATGGAAAAAATTCCGAAAATTTTGATTTTTCGATTTACGCAAAGTGCTCGTAGAGACGTTTTGTTGTTACTCAAATGACAGATCTGTCATAGTAACAGAGGAAAAAGAGAAAAATTCCTAAAATTTTGATTTCTTGACTTACGCAAAGTGCTCGTAGAGACGTTTGGTTGCTACTCAAATGAAAGATCTGTGATAGTAATAGAGTAAAATGGAAAAAAATCCGAAAATTTTAATTTCTTGATTTACGCAAACTACTCATAGAGACGTTCTGTTGGTACTCAAATGACAGATCTGTGATAGTAACAGAGGAAAAAGCAAAATATTCCGAAAATTTTAATTTCTTGATTTACGCAAAGTACTCGTAGAGACGTTTTGTTGTTACTCAAATGACAGATCTGTGATAGTAACAGAGGAAAAAGCAAAATATTCCAAAAATTTTAATTTCTTGATTTACGCAAAGTACTCGTAGGGACGTTCTGTTGCTACTCAAATGAAAGATCTGTGATAGTAACAGAGGAAAAAGCAAAATATTCCGAAAATTTTAATTTCTCAATTTACGCAAAGTGCTCGTAGAGACGTTTTGTTGTTACTCAAATGACAGATCTGTGATAGTAACAGAGGAAAAAGCAAAATATTCCGAAAATTTTAATTTCTTGATATACGCAAGTACTCGTAGAGGCGTTTTGTTGTTACTCAAATGACAGATCTGTGATAGTAACAGAGGAAAAAGCAAAATATTCCGAAAATTTTAATTTCTTGATATACGCAAAGTACTCGTAGAAACGTTTTGTTGTTACTCAAATGACAGATCTGTGATAGTAACAGAGGAAAAAGCAAAATATTCCGAAAATTTTAATTTCTCAATTTACGCAAAGTGCTCGTAGAGACGTTTTGTTGTTACTCAAATGACTGATCTGTGATAGTAACAGAGGAAAAAGCAAAATATTCCGAAAATTTTAATTTCTTGATATACGCAAAGTACTCGTAGAGACGTTTTGTTGTTACTCAAATGACTGATCTGTGATAGTAACAGAGGAAAAAGCAAAATATTCCGAAAATTTTAATTTCTTGATATACGCAAAGTGGTCGTAGAGACGTTTTGTTGTTACTCAAATGACAGATCTGTGATAGTAACAGAGGAAAAAGCAAAATATTCCGAAAATTTTAATTTCTTGATATACGCAAAGTACTCGTAGAGGCGTTTTGTTGTTACTCAAATGACAGATCTGTGATAGTAACAGAGGAAAAAGCAAAATATTCCGAAAATTTTAATTTCTTGATATACGCAAAGTACTCGTAGAAACGTTTTGTTGTTACTCAAATGACAGATCTGTGATAGTAACAGAGGAAAAAGCAAAATATTCCAAAAATTTTAATTTCTTGATTTACGCAAAGTGGTCGTAGAGACGTTCTGTTGCTACTCAAATCAAAGATCCGTGATAGTAATAGAGTAAAATGGAAAAAATTCCGAAAATATTGATTTCTCGATTTACACAAAGTGCTCGTAGAGACAGACGTTTTGTTGTTACTCAAATGATAGATCTGTAATAGTAACAGAAGAAAAAGATAAAAATTCCTAAAATTTTGATTTCTTGACTTACGCAAAGTGCTCGTATAGACGTTTTGTTGCTACTCAAATGAAAGATCTGTGATAGTAATAGAGTAAAATGGAGAAAATTCCGAAAATTTTAATTTCTTGAATTACGCAAAGTACTCATAGAGACGTTTTGTTGGTACTCAAATGACAGATCTGTGATAGTAACAGAGGAAAAAGCAGTATATTAAGAAAATTTTAACTTCTTGATATACGCAAAGTACTCATAGAGACGTTTTGTTGTTACTCAAATGACAGATCTGTGATAGTAACAGAGGAAAAAGCAGAATATTCCGAAAATTTTAATTTGTTGATTTAAGCAAAGTGCTCGTAGAGACGTTTTGTTTTTACTCAAATGACAGATCTGTCATAGTAACAGAGGAAAAAGAGAAAAATTCCTAAAATTTTGATTTCTTGACTTACGCAAAGTGCTCGTAGAGACGTTTTGTTGCTACTCAAATGAAAGATCTGTGATAGTAATAGAGTAAAATGGAAAAAATTCCGAAAATTTTAATTTCTTGATTTACGCAAAGTACTCGTAGAGACGTTTTGTTGGTACTCAAATGACAGATCTGTGATAGTAACAGAGGAAAAAGCAAAATATTCCGAAAATTTTAATTTCTTGATTTACGCAAAGTACTCGTAGAGGCGTTTTGTTGTTACTCAAATGACAGATCTGTGATAGTAACAGAGGAAAAAGCAAAATATTCCGAAAATTTTAATTTCTCAATTTACGCAAAGTGCTGGTAGAGACGTTTTGTTGTTACTCAAATGAAAGATCTGTGATAGTAATAGAGTAAAATGGAAAAAAATCCGAAAATTTTAATTTCTTGATTTACGCAAACTACTCGTAGAGACGTTTTGTTGGTACTCAAATGACAGATCTGTGATAGTAACAAAGGAAAACGCAAAATATTCCGAAAATTTTAATTTCTTGATTTACGCAAAGTACTCGTAGAGACGTTTTGTTGTTACTCAAATGACAGATCTGTGATAGTAACAGAGGAAAATACAAAATATTCCGAAAATTTTAATTTCTTGATATACGCAAAGTACTCGTAGAAACGTTTTGTTGTTACTCAAATGACAGATCTGTGATAGTAACAGAGGAAAAAGCTAAATATTCCAAAAATTTTAATTTCTTGATTTACGCAAAGTACTCGTAGAGACCTTCTATTGCTACTCAAATGAAAGATCTGTGATAGTAATAGAGTAAAATGGAAAAAATTCCGAAAATTTTGATTTTTCGATTTACGCAAAGTGCTCGTAGAGACGTTTTGTTGTTACTCAAATGACAGATCTGTCATAGTAACAGAGGAAAAAGAGAAAAATTCCGAAAATTTTAATTTCTTGAATTACGCAAAGTACTCATAGAGACGTTTTGTTGGTACTCAAATGACAGATCTGTGATAGTAACAGAGGAAAAAGCAGTATATTAAGAAAATTTTAACTTCTTGATATACGCAAAGTACTCATAGAGACGTTTTGTTGTTACTCAAACGACAGATCTGTCAAAATAACAGAGGAAAAAGAGAAAAATTCCTAAAATTTTGATTTCTTGACTTACGCAAAGTGCTCGTAGAGACGTTTCGTTGCTACTCAAATGAAAGATCTGTGATAGTAATAGAGTAAAATGGAAAAAATTCCGAAAATTTTGATTTTTCGATTTACGCAAAGTGCTCGTAGAGACGTTTTGTTGTTACTCAAATGACAGATCTGTCATAGTAACAGAGGAAAAAGAGAAAAATTCCTAAAATTTTGATTTCTTGACTTACGCAAAGTGCTCGTAGAGACGTTTGGTTGCTACTCAATTGAAAGATCTGTGATAGTAATAGAGTAACATGGAAAAAATTCCGAAAATTTTAATTTCTTGATTTACGCAAAGTACCCATAGAGACGTTTTGGTGGTACTCAAATGACAGATCTGTGATAGTAACAGAGGAAAAAGCCAAATATTCCGAAAATTTTAATTTCTCAATTTACGCAAAGTGCTCGTAGAGACGTTTTGTTGTTACTCAAATGACAGATCTGTGATAGTAACAGAGGAAAAAGCAAAATATTCCGAAAATTTTAATTTCTTGATATACGCAAAGTACTCGTAGAGGCGTTTTGTTGTTACTCAAATGACAGATCTGTGATAGTAACAGAGGAAAAAGCAAAATATTCCGAAAATTTTAATTTCTTGATATACGCAAAGTACTCGTAGAAACGTTTTGTTGTTACTCAAATGACAGATCTGTGATAGTAACAGAGGAAAAAGCAAAATATTCCAAAAATTTTAATTTCTTGATTTACGCAAAGTGGTCGTAGAGACGTTCTGTTGCTACTCAAATCAAAGATCCGTGATAGTAATAGAGTAAAATGGAAAAAATTCCGAAAATATTGATTTCTCGATTTACACAAAGTGCTCGTAGAGACAGACGTTTTGTTGTTACTCAAATGATAGATCTGTAATAGTAACAGAAGAAAAAGATAAAAATTCCTAAAATTTTGATTTCTTGACTTACGCAAAGTGCTCGTAGAGACGTTTTGTTGCTACTCAAATGAAAGATCTGTGATAGTAATAGAGTAAAATGGAGAAAATTCCGAAAATTTTAATTTCTTGAATTACGCAAAGTACTCATAGAGACGTTTTGTTGTTACTCAAATGACAGATCTGTGATAGTAACAGAGGAAAAAGCAGAATATTCCGAAAATTTTAATTTCTTGATTTAAGCAAAGTGCTCGTAGAGACGTTTTGTTGTTACTCAAATGACAGATCTGTCATAGTAACAGAGGAAAAAGAGAAAAATTCCTAAAATTTTGATTTCTTGACTTACGCAAAGTGCTCGTAGAGACGTTTTGTTGCTACTCAAATGAAATATCTGTGATAGTAATAGAGTAAAATGGAAAAAATTCCGAAAATTTTAATTTCTTGATTTACGCAAAGTACTCGTAGAGACGTTTTGTTGGTACTCAAATGACAGATCTGTGATAGTAACAGAGGAAAAAGCAAAATATTCCGAAAATTTTAATTTCTTGATTTACGCAAAGTACTCGTAGAGGCGTTTTGTTGTTACTCAAATGACAGATCTGTGATAGTAACAGAGGAAAAAGCAAAATATTCCAAAAATTTTAATTTCTTGATTTACGCAAAGTACTCGTAGAGACGTTCTGTTGCTACTCAAATGAAAGATCTGTGATAGTAATAGAGTAAAATGGAAAAAATTCCGAAAATTTTGACTTTTCGATTTACGCAAAGTGCTCGTAGAGACGTTTTGTTGTTACTCAAATGACAGATCTGTCATAGTAACAGGGGAAAAAGAGAAAAATTCCTAAAATTTTGATTTCTTGACTTACGCAAAGTGCTCGTAGAGACGTTTGGTTGCTACTCAAATGAAAGATCTGTGATAGTAATAGAGTAAAATGGAAAAAATTCCGAAAATTTTAATTTCTTGATTTACGCAAAGTACTCATAGAGACGTTTTGGTGGTACTCAAATGACAGATCTGTGATAGTAATAGAGTAAAATGGAAAAAATTCCGAAAATTTTGATTTTTCGATTTACGCAAAGTGCTCGTAGAGACGTTTTGTTGTTACTCAAATGACAGATCTGTCATAGTAACAGAGGAAAAAGAGAAAAATTCCTAAAATTTTGATTTCTTGACTTACGCAAAGTGCTCGTAGAGACGTTTGGTTGCTACTCAAATGAAAGATCTGTGATAGTAATAGAGTAAAATGGAAAAAAATCCGAAAATTTTAATTTCTTGATTTACGCAAACTACTCATAGAGACGTTCTGTTGGTACTCAAATGACAGATCTGTGATAGTAACAGAGGAAAAAGCAAAATATTCCGAAAATTTTAATTTCTTGATTTACGCAAAGTACTCGTAGAGACGTTTTGTTGTTACTCAAATGACAGATCTGTGATAGTAACAGAGGAAAAAGCAAAATATTCCAAAAATTTTAATTTCTTGATTTACGCAAAGTACTCGTAGGGACGTTCTGTTGCTACTCAAATGAAAGATCTGTGATAGTAACAGAGGAAAAAGCAAAATATTCCGAAAATTTTAATTTCTCAATTTACGCAAAGTGCTCGTAGAGACGTTTTGTTGTTACTCAAATGACAGATCTGTGATAGTAACAGAGGAAAAAGCAAAATATTCCGAAAATTTTAATTTCTTGATATACGCAAGTACTCGTAGAGGCGTTTTGTTGTTACTCAAATGACAGATCTGTGATAGTAACAGAGGAAAAAGCAAAATATTCCGAAAATTTTAATTTCTTGATATACGCAAAGTACTCGTAGAAACGTTTTGTTGTTACTCAAATGACAGATCTGTGATAGTAACAGAGGAAAAAGCAAAATATTCCAAAAATTTTAATTTCTTGATTTACGCAAAGTGGTCGTAGAGACGTTCTGTTGCTACTCAAATCAAAGATCCGTGATAGTAATAGAGTAAAATGGAAAAAATTCCGAAAATATTGATTTCTCGATTTACACAAAGTGCTCGTAGAGACAGACGTTTTGTTGTTACTCAAATGATAGATCTGTAATAGTAACAGAAGAAAAAGATAAAAATTCCTAAAATTTTGATTTCTTGACTTACGCAAAGTGCTCGTAGAGACGTTTTGTTGCTACTCAAATGAAAGATCTGTGATAGTAATAGAGTAAAATGGAGAAAATTCCGAAAATTTTAATTTCTTGAATTACGCAAAGTACTCATAGAGACGTTTTGTTGGTACTCAAATGACAGATCTGTGATAGTAACAGAGGAAAAAACAGTATATTAAGAAAATTTTAACTTCTTGATATACGCAAAGTACTCATAGAGACGTTTTGTTGTTACTCAAACGACAGATCTGTCATAGTAACAGAGGAAAAAGAGAAAAATTCCTAAAATTTTGATTTCTTGTCTTACGCAAAGTGCTCGTAGAGACGTTTTGTTGCTACTCAAATGAAATATCTGTGATAGTAATAGAGTAAAATGGAAAAAATTCCGAAAATTTTAATTTCTTGATTTACGCAAAGTACTCGTAGAGACGTTTTGTTGGTACTCAAATGACAGATCTGTGATAGTAACAGAGGAAAAAGCAAAATATTCCGAAAATTTTAATTTCTTGATTTACGCAAAGTACTCGTAGAGGCGTTTTATTGTTACTCAAATGACAGATCTGTGATAGTAACAGAGGAAAAAGCAAAATATTCCAAAAATTTTAATTTCTTGATTTACGCAAAGTACTCGTAGAGACGTTCTGTTGCTACTCAAATGAAAGATCTGTGATAGTAATAGAGTAAAATGGAAAAAATTCCGAAAATTTTGACTTTTCGATTTACGCAAAGTGCTCGTAGAGACGTTTTGTTGTTACTCAAATGACAGATCTGTCATAGTAACAGGGGAAAAAGAGAAAAATTCCTAAAATTTTGATTTCTTGACTTACGCAAAGTGCTCGTAGAGACGTTTGGTTGCTACTCAAATGAAAGATCTGTGATAGTAATAGAGTAAAATGGAAAAAATTCCGAAAATTTTAATTTCTTGATTTACGCAAAGTACTCATAGAGACGTTTTGGTGGTACTCAAATGACAGATCTGTGATAGTAATAGAGTAAAATGGAAAAAATTCCGAAAATTTTGATTTTTCGATTTACGCAAAGTGCTCGTAGAGACGTTTTGTTGTTACTCAAATGACAGATCTGTCATAGTAACAGAGGAAAAAGAGAAAAATTCCTAAAATTTTGATTTCTTGACTTACGCAAAGTGCTCGTAGAGACGTTTGGTTGCTACTCAAATGAAAGATCTGTGATAGTAATAGAGTAAAATGGAAAAAAATCCGAAAATTTTAATTTCTTGATTTACGCAAACTACTCATAGAGACGTTCTGTTGGTACTCAAATGACAGATCTGTGATAGTAACAGAGGAAAAAGCAAAATATTCCGAAAATTTTAATTTCTTGATTTACGCAAAGTACTCGTAGAGACGTTTTGTTGTTACTCAAATGACAGATCTGTGATAGTAACAGAGGAAAAAGCAAAATATTCCAAAAATTTTAATTTCTTGATTTACGCAAAGTACTCGTAGGGACGTTCTGTTGCTACTCAAATGAAAGATCTGTGATAGTAACAGAGGAAAAAGCAAAATATTCCGAAAATTTTAATTTCTCAATTTACGCAAAGTGCTCGTAGAGACGTTTTGTTGTTACTCAAATGACAGATCTGTGATAGTAACAGAGGAAAAAGCAAAATATTCCGAAAATTTTAATTTCTTGATATACGCAAGTACTCGTAGAGGCGTTTTGTTGTTACTCAAATGACAGATCTGTGATAGTAACAGAGGAAAAAGCAAAATATTCCGAAAATTTTAATTTCTTGATATACGCAAAGTACTCGTAGAAACGTTTTGTTGTTACTCAAATGACAGATCTGTGATAGTAACAGAGGAAAAAGCAAAATATTCCAAAAATTTTAATTTCTTGATTTACGCAAAGTGGTCGTAGAGACGTTCTGTTGCTACTCAAATCAAAGATCCGTGATAGTAATAGAGTAAAATGGAAAAAATTCCGAAAATATTGATTTCTCGATTTACACAAAGTGCTCGTAGAGACAGACGTTTTGTTGTTACTCAAATGATAGATCTGTAATAGTAACAGAAGAAAAAGATAAAAATTCCTAAAATTTTGATTTCTTGACTTACGCAAAGTGCTCGTAGAGACGTTTTGTTGCTACTCAAATGAAAGATCTGTGATAGTAATAGAGTAAAATGGAGAAAATTCCGAAAATTTTAATTTCTTGAATTACGCAAAGTACTCATAGAGACGTTTTGTTGGTACTCAAATGACAGATCTGTGATAGTAACAGAGGAAAAAGCAGTATATTAAGAAAATTTTAACTTCTTGATATACGCAAAGTACTCATAGAGACGTTTTGTTGTTACTCAAACGACAGATCTGTCATAGTAACAGAGGAAAAAGAGAAAAATTCCTAAAATTTTGATTTCTTGTCTTACGCAAAGTGCTCGTAGAGACGTTTGGTTGCTACTCAAATGAAAGATCTGTGATAGTAATAGAGTAAAATGGAAAAAATTCCGAAAATTTTAATTTCTTGATTTACGCAAAGTACTCATAGAGACGTTTTGGTGGTACTCAAATGACAGATCTGTGATAGTAATAGAGTAAAATGGAAAAAATTCCGAAAATTTTGATTTTTCGATTTACACAAAGTGCTCGTAGAGACGTTTTGTTGTTACTCAAATGACAGATCTGTCATAGTAACAGAGGAAAAAGAGAAAAATTCCTAAAATTTTGATTTCTTGACTTACGCAAAGTGCTCGTAGAGACGTTTGGTTGCTACTCAAATGAAAGATCTGTGATAGTAATAGAGTAAAATGGAAAAAAATTCGAAAATTTTAATTTCTTGATTTACTCAAACTACTCATAGAGACGTTATGTTGGTACTCAAATGACAGATCTGTGATAGTAACAGAGGAAAAAGCAAAATATTCCGAAAATTTTAATTTCTTGATTTACGCAAAGTACTCGTAGAGACGTTTTGTTGTTAGTCAAATGACAGATCTGTGATAGTAACAGAGGAAAAAGCAAAATATTCCAAAAATTTTAATTTCTTGATTTACGCAAAGTACTCGTAGAGACGTTCTGTTGCTACTCAAATGAAAGATCTGTGATAGTAATAGAGTAAAATGGAAAAAATTCCGAAAATTTTGATTTTTCGATTTACGCAAAGTGCTCGTAGAGACGTTTTGTTGTTACTCAAATGACAGATCTGTCATAGTAACAGAGGAAAAAGAGAAAAATTCCTAAAATTTTGATTTCTTGACTTACGCAAAGTGCTCGTAGAGACGTTTGGTTGCTAATCAAATGAAAGATCTGTGATAGTAATAGAGTAAAATGGAAAAAAATCCGAAAATTTTAATTTCTTGATTTACGCAAACTACTCATAGAGACGTTCTGTTGGTACTCAAATGACAGATCTGTGATAGTAACAGAGGAAAAAGCAAAATATTCCGAAAATTTTAATTTCTTGATTTACGCAAAGTACTCATAGAGACGTTTTGTTGTTACTCAAATGAAAGATCTGTGATAGTAATAGAGTAAAATGGAAAAAATTCCGAAAATTTTGATTTTTCGATTTACGCAAAGTGCTCGTAGAGACGTTTTGTTGTTACTCAAATGACAGATCTGTCATAGTAACAGAGGAAAAAGAGAAAAATTCCTAAAATTTTGATTTCTTGACTTACGCAAAGTGCTCGTAGAGACGTTTGGTTGCTACTCAATTGAAAGATCTGTGATAGTAATAGAGTAACATGGAAAAAATTCCGAAAATTTTAATTTCTTGATTTACGCAAAGTACCCATAGAGACGTTTTGGTGGTACTCAAATGACAGATCTGTGATAGTAACAGAGGAAAAAGCCAAATATTCCGAAAATTTTAATTTCTCAATTTACGCAAAGTGCTCGTAGAGACGTTTTGTTGTTACTCAAATGACAGATCTGTGATAGTAACAGAGGAAAAAGCAAAATATTCCGAAAATTTTAATTTCTTGATATACGCAAAGTACTCGTAGAGGCGTTTTGTTGTTACTCAAATGACAGATCTGTGATAGTAACAGAGGAAAAAGCAAAATATTCCGAAAATTTTAATTTCTTGATATACGCAAAGTACTCGTAGAAACGTTTTGTTGTTACTCAAATGACAGATCTGTGATAGTAACAGAGGAAAAAGCAAAATATTCCGAAAATTTTAATTTCTTGATATACGCAAAGTACTTGTAGAGGCGTTTTGTTGTTACTCAAATGACAGATCTGTGATAGTAACAGAGGAAAAAGCAAAATATTCCGAAAATTTTAATTTCTTGCGTACTTGAGTACTTACGCAAAGTACTCGTAGAAACGTTTTGTTGTTACTCAAATGACAGATCTATGATAGTAACAGAGGAAAAAGCAAAATATTCCAAAAATTTTAATTTCTTGATTTACGCAAAGTGGTCGTAGGGTCGTTCTGTTGCTACTCAAATGAAAGATCTGTGATAGTAATAGAGTAAAATTGAAAAAATTCCGAAAATTTTGATTTTTCGATTTACGCAAAGTGCTCGTAGAGACGTTTTGTTGTTACTCAAATGACAGATCTGTCATAGTAACAGAGGAAAAAGAGAAAAATTCCTTAAATTTTGATTTCTTGACTTACGCAAAGTGCTCGTAGAGACGTTTGGTTGCTACTCAAATGAAAGATCTGTGATAGTAATAGAGTAAAATGGAAAAAATTCCGAAAATTTTAATTTCTTGATTTACGCAAAGTGCTCGTAGAGACGTTTTGGTGGTACTCAAATGACAGATCTGTGATAGTAACAGAGGAAAAAGCAAAATATTCCGAAAATTTTAATTTCTCAATTTACGCAAAGTGCTCGTAGAGACGTTTTGTTGTTACTCAAATGACTGATCTGTGATAGTAACAGAGGAAAAAGCAAAATATTCCGAAAATTTTAATTTCTTGATATACGCAAAGTACTCGTAGAGACGTTTTGTTGTTACTCAAATGACTGATCTGTGATAGTAACAGAGGAAAAAGCAAAATATTCCGAAAATTTTAATTTCTTGATATACGCAAAGTGGTGGTAGAGATGTTCTGTTGCTACTCAAATCAAAGATCCGTGATAGTAATAGAGTAAAATGGAAAAAATTCCGAAAATATTGATTTCTCGATTTACACAAAGTGCTCGTAGAGACAGACGTTTTGTTGTTACTCAAATGATAGATCTGTAATAGTAACAGAAGAAAAAGATAAAAATTCCTAAAATTTTGATTTCTTGACTTACGCAAAGTGCTCGTAGAGACGTTTTGTTGCTACTCAAATGAAAGATCTGTGATAGTAATAGAGTAAAATGGAGAAAATTCCGAAAATTTTAATTTCTTGAATTACGCAAAGTACTCATAGAGACGTTTTGTTGGTACTCAAATGACAGATCTGTGATAGTAACAGAGGAAAAAGCAGTATATTAAGAAAATTTTAACTTCTTGATATACGCAAAGTACTCATAGAGACGTTTTGTTGTTACTCAAACGACAGATCTGTCATAGTAACAGAGGAAAAAGAGAAAAATTCCTAAAATTTTGATTTCTTGACTTACGCAAAGTGCTCGTAGAGACGTTTCGTTGCTACTCAAATGAAAGATCTGTGATAGTAATAGAGTAAAATGGAAAAAATTCCGAAAATTTTAATTTCTTGATTTACGCAAAGTACTCATAGAGACGTTTGGTTGCTACTCAAATGAAAGATCTGTGATAGTAATAGAGTAAAATGGAAAAAATTCCGAAAATTTTAATTTCTTGATTTACGCAAAGTACTCATAGAGACGTTTTGGTGGTACTCAAATGACAGATCTGTGATAGTAACAGAGGAAAAAGCAAAATATTCCGAAAATTTTAATTTCTCAATTTACGCAAAGTGCTCGTAGAGACGTTTTGTTGTTACTCAAATGACTGATCTGTGATAGTAACAGAGGAAAAAGCAAAATATTCCGAAAATTTTAATTTCTTGATATACGCAAAGTACTCGTAGAGACGTTTTGTTGTTACTCAAATGACTGATCTGTGATAGTAACAGAGGAAAAAGCAAAATATTCCGAAAATTTTAATTTCTTGATATACGCAAAGTGGTCGTAGAGACGTTTTGTTGTTACTCAAATGACAGATCTGTGATAGTAACAGAGGAAAAAGCAAAATATTCCGAAAATTTTAATTTATTGATATACGCAAAGTACTCGTAGAGGCGTTTTGTTGTTACTCAAATGACAGATCTGTGATAGTAACAGAGGAAAAAGCAAAATATTCCGAAAATTTTAATTTCTTGATATACGCAAAGTACTCGTAGAAACGTTTTGTTGTTACTCAAATGACAGATCTGTGATAGTAACAGAGGAAAAAGCAAAATATTCCAAAAATTTTAATTTCTTGATTTACGCAAAGTGGTCGTAGAGACGTTCTGTTGCTACTCAAATCAAAGATCCGTGATAGTAATAGAGTAAAATGGAAAAAATTCCGAAAATATTGATTTCTCGATTTACACAAAGTGCTCGTAGAGACAGACGTTTTGTTGTTACTCAAATGATAGATCTGTAATAGTAACAGAAGAAAAAGATAAAAATTCCTAAAATTTTGATTTCTTGACTTACGCAAAGTGCTCGTATAGACGTTTTGTTGCTACTCAAATGAAAGATCTGTGATAGTAATAGAGTAAAATGGAGAAAATTCCGAAAATTTTAATTTCTTGAATTACGCAAAGTACTCATAGAGACGTTTTGTTGGTACTCAAATGACAGATCTGTGATAGTAACAGAGGAAAAAGCAGTATATTAAGAAAATTTTAACTTCTTGATATACGCAAAGTACTCATAGAGACGTTTTGTTGTTACTCAAATGACAGATCTGTGATAGTAACAGAGGAAAAAGCAGAATATTCCGAAAATTTTAATTTGTTGATTTAAGCAAAGTGCTCGTAGAGACGTTTTGTTTTTACTCAAATGACAGATCTGTCATAGTAACAGAGGAAAAAGAGAAAAATTCCTAAAATTTTGATTTCTTGACTTACGCAAAGTGCTCGTAGAGACGTTTTGTTGCTACTCAAATGAAAGATCTGTGATAGTAATAGAGTAAAATGGAAAAAATTCCGAAAATTTTAATTTCTTGATTTACGCAAAGTACTCGTAGAGACGTTTTGTTGGTACTCAAATGACAGATCTGTGATAGTAACAGAGGAAAAAGCAAAATATTCCGAAAATTTTAATTTCTTGATTTACGCAAAGTACTCGTAGAGGCGTTTTGTTGTTACTCAAATGACAGATCTGTGATAGTAACAGAGGAAAAAGCAAAATATTCCGAAAATTTTAATTTCTCAATTTACGCAAAGTGCTGGTAGAGACGTTTTGTTGTTACTCAAATGAAAGATCTGTGATAGTAATAGAGTAAAATGGAAAAAAATCCGAAAATTTTAATTTCTTGATTTACGCAAACTACTCGTAGAGACGTTTTGTTGGTACTCAAATGACAGATCTGTGATAGTAACAAAGGAAAACGCAAAATATTCCGAAAATTTTAATTTCTTGATTTACGCAAAGTACTCGTAGAGACGTTTTGTTGTTACTCAAATGACAGATCTGTGATAGTAACAGAGGAAAATACAAAATATTCCGAAAATTTTAATTTCTTGATATACGCAAAGTACTCGTAGAAACGTTTTGTTGTTACTCAAATGACAGATCTGTGATAGTAACAGAGGAAAAAGCTAAATATTCCAAAAATTTTAATTTCTTGATTTACGCAAAGTACTCGTAGAGACCTTCTATTGCTACTCAAATGAAAGATCTGTGATAGTAATAGAGTAAAATGGAAAAAATTCCGAAAATTTTGATTTTTCGATTTACGCAAAGTGCTCGTAGAGACGTTTTGTTGTTACTCAAATGACAGATCTGTCATAGTAACAGAGGAAAAAGAGAAAAATTCCGAAAATTTTAATTTCTTGAATTACGCAAAGTACTCATAGAGACGTTTTGTTGGTACTCAAATGACAGATCTGTGATAGTAACAGAGGAAAAAGCAGTATATTAAGAAAATTTTAACTTCTTGATATACGCAAAGTACTCATAGAGACGTTTTGTTGTTACTCAAATGACAGATCTGTGATAGTAACAGAGGAAAAAGCAGAATATTCCGAAAATTTTAATTTCTTGATTTAAGCAAAGTGCTCGTAGAGACGTTTTGTTGTTACTCAAATGACAGATCTGTCATAGTAACAGAGGAAAAAGAGAAAAATTTTGATTTCTTGACTTACGCAAAGTGCTCGTAGAGACGTTTTGTTGCTACTCAAATGAAAGATCTGTGATAGTAATAGAGTAAAATGGAAAAAATTCCGAAAATTTTAATTTCTTGATTTACGCAAAGTACTCGTAGAGACGTTTTGTTGGTACTCAAATGACAGATCTGTGATAGTAACAGAGGAAAAAGCAAAATATTCCGAAAATTTTAATTTCTTGATTTACGCAAAGTACTCGTAGAGGCGTTTTGTTGTTACTCAAATGACAGATCTGTGATAGTAACAGAGGAAAAAGCAAAATATTCCGAAAATTTTAATTTCTCAATTTACGCAAAGTGCTGGTAGAGACGTTTTGTTGTTACTCAAATGAAAGATCTGTGATAGTAATAGAGTAAAATGGAAAAAAATCCGAAAATTTTAATTTCTTGATTTACGCAAACTACTCGTAGAGACGTTTTGTTGGTACTCAAATGACAGATCTGTGATAGTAACAAAGGAAAACGCAAAATATTCCGAAAATTTTAATTTCTTGATTTACGCAAAGTACTCGTAGAGACGTTTTGTTGTTACTCAAATGACAGATCTGTGATAGTAACAGAGGAAAATACAAAATATTCCGAAAATTTTAATTTCTTGATATACGCAAAGTACTCGTAGAAACGTTTTGTTGTTACTCAAATGACAGATCTGTGATAGTAACAGAGGAAAAAGCTAAATATTCCAAAAATTTTAATTTCTTGATTTACGCAAAGTACTCGTAGAGACCTTCTATTGCTACTCAAATGAAAGATCTGTGATAGTAATAGAGTAAAATGGAAAAAATTCCGAAAATTTTGATTTTTCGATTTACGCAAAGTGCTCGTAGAGACGTTTTGTTGTTACTCAAATGACAGATCTGTCATAGTAACAGAGGAAAAAGAGAAAAATTCCGAAAATTTTAATTTCTTGAATTACGAAAAGTACTCATAGAGACGTTTTGTTGGTACTCAAATGACAGATCTGTGATAGTAACAGAGGAAAAAGCAGTATATTAAGAAAATTTTAACTTCTTGATATACGCAAAGTACTCATAGAGACGTTTTGTTGTTACTCAAATGACAGATCTGTGATAGTAACAGAGGAAAAAGCAGAATATTCCGAAAATTTTAATTTCTTGATTTAAGCAAAGTGCTCGTAGAGACGTTTTGTTGTTACTCAAATGACAGATCTGTCATAGTAACAGAGGAAAAAGAGAAAAATTTTGATTTCTTGACTTACGCAAAGTGCTCGTAGAGACGTTTTGTTGCTACTCAAATGAAAGATCTGTGATAGTAATAGAGTAAAATGGAAAAAATTCCGAAAATTTTAATTTCTTGATTTACGCAAAGTACTCGTAGAGACGTTTTGTTGGTACTCAAATGACAGATCTGTGATAGTAACAGAGGAAAAAGCAAAATATTCCGAAAATTTTAATTTCTTGATTTACGCAAAGTACTCGTAGAGGCGTTTTGTTGTTACTCAAATGACAGATCTGTGATAGTAACAGAGGAAAAAGCAAAATATTCCGAAAATTTTAATTTCTCAATTTACGCAAAGTGCTGGTAGAGACGTTTTGTTGTTACTCAAATGAAAGATCTGTGATAGTAATAGAGTAAAATGGAAAAAAATCCGAAAATTTTAATTTCTTGATTTACGCAAACTACTCGTAGAGACGTTTTGTTGGTACTCAAATGACAGATCTGTGATAGTAACAAAGGAAAACGCAAAATATTCCGAAAATTTTAATTTCTTGATTTACGCAAAGTACTCGTAGAGACGTTTTGTTGTTACTCAAATGACAGATCTGTGATAGTAACAGAGGAAAATACAAAATATTCCGAAAATTTTAATTTCTTGATATACGCAAAGTACTCGTAGAAACGTTTTGTTGTTACTCAAATGACAGATCTGTGATAGTAACAGAGGAAAAAGCTAAATATTCCAAAAATTTTAATTTCTTGATTTACGCAAAGTACTCGTAGAGACCTTCTATTGCTACTCAAATGAAAGATCTGTGATAGTAATAGAGTAAAATGGAAAAAATTCCGAAAATTTTGATTTTTCGATTTACGCAAAGTGCTCGTAGAGACGTTTTGTTGTTACTCAAATGACAGATCTGTCATAGTAACAGAGGAAAAAGAGAAAAATTCCGAAAATTTTAATTTCTTGAATTACGCAAAGTACTCATAGAGACGTTTTGTTGGTACTCAAATGACAGATCTGTGATAGTAACAGAGGAAAAAGCAGTATATTAAGAAAATTTTAACTTCTTGATATACGCAAAGTACTCATAGAGACGTTTTGTTGTTACTCAAATGACAGATCTGTGATAGTAACAGAGGAAAAAGCAGAATATTCCGAAAATTTTAATTTCTTGATTTAAGCAAAGTGCTCGTAGAGACGTTTTGTTGTTACTCAAATGACAGATCTGTCATAGTAACAGAGGAAAAAGAGAAAAATTTTGATTTCTTGACTTACGCAAAGTGCTCGTAGAGACGTTTTGTTGCTACTCAAATGAAAGATCTGTGATAGTAATAGAGTAAAATGGAAAAAATTCCGAAAATTTTAATTTCTTGATTTACGCAAAGTACTCGTAGAGACGTTTTGTTGGTACTCAAATGACAGATCTGTGATAGTAACAGAGGAAAAAGCAAAATATTCCGAAAATTTTAATTTCTTGATTTACGCAAAGTACTCGTAGAGGCGTTTTGTTGTTACTCAAATGACAGATCTGTGATAGTAACAGAGGAAAAAGCAAAATATTCCGAAAATTTTAATTTCTCAATTTACGCAAAGTGCTGGTAGAGACGTTTTGTTGTTACTCAAATGAAAGATCTGTGATAGTAATAGAGTAAAATGGAAAAAAAATCCGAAAATTTTAATTTCTTGATTTACGCAAACTACTCGTAGAGACGTTTTGTTGGTACTCAAATGACAGATCTGTGATAGTAACAAAGGAAAACGCAAAATATTCCGAAAATTTTAATTTCTTGATTTACGCAAAGTACTCGTAGAGACGTTTTGTTGTTACTCAAATGACAGATCTGTGATAGTAACAGAGGAAAATACAAAATATTCCGAAAATTTTAATTTCTTGATATACGCAAAGTACTCGTAGAAACGTTTTGTTGTTACTCAAATGACAGATCTGTGATAGTAACAGAGGAAAAAGCTAAATATTCCAAAAATTTTAATTTCTTGATTTACGCAAAGTACTCGTAGAGACCTTCTATTGCTACTCAAATGAAAGATCTGTGATAGTAATAGAGTAAAATGGAAAAAATTCCGAAAATTTTGATTTTTCGATTTACGCAAAGTGCTCGTAGAGACGTTTTGTTGTTACTCAAATGACAGATCTGTCATAGTAACAGAGGAAAAAGAGAAAAATTCCGAAAATTTTAATTTCTTGAATTACGCAAAGTACTCATAGAGACGTTTTGTTGGTACTCAAATGACAGATCTGTGATAGTAACAGAGGAAAAAGCAGTATATTAAGAAAATTTTAACTTCTTGATATACGCAAAGTACTCATAGAGACGTTTTGTTGTTACTCAAATGACAGATCTGTGATAGTAACAGAGGAAAAAGCAGAATATTCCGAAAATTTTAATTTCTTGATTTAAGCAAAGTGCTCGTAGAGACGTTTTGTTGTTACTCAAATGACAGATCTGTCATAGTAACAGAGGAAAAAGAGAAAAATTCCTAAAATTTTGATTTCTTGACTTACGCAAAGTGCTCGTAGAGACGTTTTGTTGCTACTCAAATGAAAGATCTGTGATAGTAATAGAGTAAAATGGAAAAAATTCCGAAAATTTTAATTTCTTGATTTACGGAAAGTACTCGTAGAGACGTTTTGTTGGTACTCAAATGACAGATCTGTGATAGTAACAGAGGAAAAAGCAAAATATTCCGAAAATTTTAATTTCTTGATTTACGCAAAGTACTCGTAGAGGCGTTTTGTTGTTACTCAAATGACAGATCTGTGATAGTAACAGAGGAAAAAGCAAAATATTCCGAAAATTTTAATTTCTCAAATTACGCAGTGCTCGTAGAGACGTTTTGTTGTTACTCAAATGAAAGATCTGTGATAGTAATAGAGTAAAATGGAAAAAAATCCGAAAATTTTAATTTCTTGATTTACGCAAACTACTCGTAGAGACGTTTTGTTGGTACTCAAATGACAGATCTGTGATAGTAACAGAGGAAAACGCAAAATATTCCGAAAATTTTAATTTCTTGATTTACGCAAAGTACTCGTAGAGACGTTTTGTTGTTACTCAAATGACAGATCTGTGATAGTAACAGAGGAAAATACAAAATATTCCGAAAATTTTAATTTCTTGATATACGCAAAGTACTCGTAGAAACGTTTTGTTGTTACTCAAATGACAGATCTGTGATAGTAACAGAGGAAAAACCAAAATATTCCAAAAATTTTAATTTCTTGATTTACGCAAAGTACTCGTAGAGACGTTCTGTTGCTACTCAAATGAAAGATCTGTGATAGTAATAGAGTAAAATGGAAAAAATTCCGAAAATTTTGATTTTTCGATTTACGCAAAGTGCTCGTAGAGACGTTTTGTTGTTACTCAAATGACAGATCTGTCATAGTAACAGAGGAAAAAGAGAAAAATTCCGAAAATTTTAATTTCTTGAATTACGCAAAGTACTCATAGAGACGTTTTGTTGGTACTCAAATGACAGATCTGTGATAGTAACAGAGGAAAAAGCAGTATATTAAGAAAATTTTAACTTCTTGATATACGCAAAGTACTCATAGAGACGTTTTGTTGTTACTCAAATGACAGATCTGTGATAGTAACAGAGGAAAAAGCAGAATATTCCGAAAATTTTAATTTCTTGATTTAAGCAAAGTGCTCGTAGAGACGTTTTGTTGTTACTCAAATGACAGATCTGTCATAGTAACAGAGGAAAAAGAGAAAAATTCCTAAAATTTTGATTTCTTGACTTACGCAAAGTGCTCGTAGAGACGTTTTGTTGCTACTCAAATGAAAGATCTGTGATAGTAATAGAGTAAAATGGAAAATATTCCGAAAATTTTAATTTCTTGATTTACGCAAAGTACTCGTAGAGGCGTTTTGTTGTTACTCAAATGACAGATCTGTGATAGTAACAGAGGAAAAAGCAAAATATTCCGAAAATTTTAATTTCTCAATTTACGCAGTGCTCGTAGAGACGTTTTGTTGTTACTCAAATGAAAGATCTGTGATAGTAATAGAGTAAAATGGAAAAAAATCCGAAAATTTTAATTTCTTGATTTACGCAAACTACTCGTAGAGACGTTTTGTTGGTACTCAAATGACAGATCTGTGATAGTAACAGAGGAAAACGCAAAATATTCCGAAAATTTTAATTTCTTGATTTACGCAAAGTACTCGTAGAGACGTTTTGTTGTTACTCAAATGACAGATCTGTGATAGTAACAGAGGAAAATACAAAATATTCCGAAAATTTTAATTTCTTGATATACGCAAAGTACTCGTAGAAACGTTTTGTTGTTACTCAAATGACAGATCTGTGATAGTAACAGAGGAAAAACCAAAATATTCCAAAAATTTTAATTTCTTGATTTACGCAAAGTACTCGTAGAGACGTTCTGTTGCTACTCAAATGAAAGATCTGTGATAGTAATAGAGTAAAATGGAAAAAATTCCGAAAATTTTGATTTTTCGATTTACGCAAAGTGCTCGTAGAGACGTTTTGTTGTTACTCAAATGACAGATCTGTCATAGTAACAGAGGAAAAAGAGAAAAATTCCGAAAATTTTAATTTCTTGAATTACGCAAAGTACTCATAGAGACGTTTTGTTGGTACTCAAATGACAGATCTGTGATAGTAACAGAGGAAAAAGCAGTATATTAAGAAAATTTTAACTTCTTGATATACGCAAAGTACTCATAGAGACGTTTTGTTGTTACTCAAATGACAGATCTGTGATAGTAACAGAGGAAAAAGCAGAATATTCCGAAAATTTTAATTTCTTGATTTAAGCAAAGTGCTCGTAGAGACGTTTTGTTGTTACTCAAATGACAGATCTGTCATAGTAACAGAGGAAAAAGAGAAAAATTCCTAAAATTTTGATTTCTTGACTTACGCAAAGTGCTCGTAGAGACGTTTTGTTGCTACTCAAATGAAAGATCTGTGATAGTAATAGAGTAAAATGGAAAATATTCCGAAAATTTTAATTTCTTGATTTACGCAAAGTACTCGTAGAGACGTTTTGTTGGTACTCAAATGACAGATCTGTGATAGTAACAGAGGAAAAAGCAAAATATTCCGAAAATTTTAATTTCTCAATTTACGCAAAGTGCTCGTAGAGACGTTTTGTTGTTACTCAAATGAAAGATCTGTGATAGTAATAGAGTAAAATGGAAAAAAATCCGAAAATTTTAATTTCTTGATTTACGCAAACTACTCGTAGAGACGTTTTGTTGGTACTCAAATGACAGATCTGTGATAGTAACAAAGGAAAACGCAAAATATTCCGAAAATTTTAATTTCTTGATTTACGCAAAGTACTCGTAGAGACGTTTTGTTGTTACTCAAATGACAGATCTGTGATAGTAACAGAGGAAAATACAAAATATTCCGAAAATTTTAATTTCTTGATATACGCAAAGTACTCGTAGAAACGTTTTGTTGTTACTCAAATGACAGATCTGTGATAGTAACAGAGGAAAAACCAAAATATTCCAAAAATTTTAATTTCTTGATTTACGCAAAGTACTCGTAGAGACGTTCTGTTGCTACTCAAATGAAAGATCTGTGATAGTAATAGAGTAAAATGGAAAAAATTCTGAAAATTTTGATTTTTCGATTTACGCAAAGTGCTCGTAGAGACGTTTTGTTGTTACTCAAATGACAGATCTGTCGTAGTAACAGAGGAAAAAGAGAAAAATTCCGAAAATTTTAATTTCTTGAATTACGCAAAGTACTCATAGAGACGTTTTGTTGGTACTCAAATGACAGATCTGTGATAGTAACAGTGGAAAAAGCAGTATATTAAGAAAATTTTAACTTCTTGATATACGCAAAGTACTCATAGAGACGTTTTGTTGTTACTCAAATGACAGATCTGTGATAGTAACAGAGGAAAAAGCAGAATATTCCGAAAATTTTAATTTCTTGATTTAAGCAAAGTGCTCGTAGAGACGTTTTGTTGTTACTCAAATGACAGATCTGTCATAGTAACAGAGGAAAAAGAGAAAAATTCCTAAAATTTTGATTTCTTGACTTACGCAAAGTGCTCGTAGAGACGTTTTGTTGCTACTCAAATGAAAGATCTGTGATAGTAATAGAGTAAAATGGAAAAAATTCCGAAAATTTTAATTTCTTGATTTACGCAAAGTACTCGTAGAGACGTTTTGTTGGTACTCAAATGACAGATCTGTGATAGTAACAGAGGTAAAAGCAAAATATTCCGAAAATTTTAATTTCTTGATTTACGCAAAGTACTCGTAGAGGCGTTTTGTTGTTACTCAAATGACAGATCTGTGATAGTAACAGAGGAAAAAGCAAAATATTCCGAAAATTTTAATTTCTCAATTTACGCAAAGTGCTCGTAGAGACGTTTTGTTGTTACTCAAATGAAAGATCTGTGATAGTAATAGAGTAAAATGGAAAAAAATCCGAAAATTTTAATTTCTTGATTTACGCAAACTACTCGTAGAGACGTTTTGTTGGTACTCAAATGACAGATCTGTGATAGTAACAAAGGAAAACGCAAAATATTCCGAAAATTTTAATTTCTTGATTTACGCAAAGTACTCGTAGAGACGTTTTGTTGTTACTCAAATGACAGATCTGTGATAGTAACAGAGGAAAATACAAAATATTCCGAAAATTTTAATTTCTTGATATACGCAAAGTACTCGTAGAAACGTTTTGTTGTTACTCAAATGACAGATCTGTGATAGTAACAGAGGAAAAAGCAAAATATTCCAAAAATTTTAATTTCTTAATTTACGCAAAGTACTCGTAGAGACGTTCTGTTGCTACTCAAATGAAAGATCTGTGATAGTAATAGAGTAAAATGGAAAAAATTCCGAAAATTTTAATTTCTTGATTTACGCAAACTACTCATCGAGACGTTTTGTTGGTACTCAAATGACAGATCTGTGATAGTAACAAAGGAAAACGCAAAATATTCCGAAAATTTTAATTTCTCAATTTACGCAAAGTGCTCGTAGAGACGTTTTGCTGTTACTCAAATGACAGATCTGTGATAGTAACAGAGGAAAAAGCAGTATATTAAGAAAATTTTAACTTCTTGATATACGCAAAGTACTCATAGAGACGTTTTGTTGTTACTCAAACGACAGATCTGTCATAGTAACAGAGGAAAAAGAGAAAAATTCCTAAAATTTTGATTTCTTGACTTACGCAAAGTGCTCGTAGAGACGTTTGGTTGCTACTCAAATGAAAGATCTGTGATAGTAATAGAGTAAAATGGAAAAAATTCCGAAAATTTTAATTTCTTGATTTACGCAAAGTACTCATAGAGACGTTTTGGTGGTACTCAAATGACAGATCTGTGATAGTAATAGAGTAAAATGGAAAAAATTCCGAAAATTTTGATTTTTCGATTTACACAAAGTGCTCGTAGTTACTCAAATGACAGATCTGTCATAGTAACAGAGGAAAAAGAGAAAAATTCCTAAAATTTTGATTTCTTGACTTACGCAAAGTGCTCGTAGAGACGTTTGGTTCATACTCAAATGAAAGATCTGTGATAGTAATAGAGTAAAATGGAAAAAAATTCGAAAATTTTAATTTCTTGATTTACGCAAACTACTCATAGAGACGTTCTGTTGGTACTCAAATGACAGATCTGTGATAGTAACAGAGGAAAAAGCAAAATATTCCGAAAATTTTAATTTCTTGATTTACGCAAAGTACTCGTAGAGACGTTTTGTTGTTAGTCAAATGACAGATCTGTGATAGTAACAGAGGAAAAAGCAAAATATTCCAAAAATTTTAATTTCTTGATTTACGCAAAGTACTCGTAGAGACGTTCTGTTGCTACTCAAATGAAAGATCTGTGATAGTAATAGAGTAAAATGGAAAAAATTCCGAAAATTTTGATTTTTCGATTTACGCAAAGTGCTCGTAGAGACGTTTTGTTGTTACTCAAATGACAGATCTGTCATAGTAACAGAGGAAAAAGAGAAAAATTCCTAAAATTTTGATTTCTTGACTTACGCAAAGTGCTCGTAGAGACGTTTGGTTGCTACTCAAATGAAAGATCTGTGATAGTAATAGAGTAAAATGGAAAAAATTCCGAAAATTTTAATTTCTTGATTTACGCAAAGTACTCATAGAGACGTTTTGGTGGTACTCAAATGACAGATCTGTGATAGTAACAGAGGAAAAAGGAAATATTCCGAAAATTTTAATTTCTCAATTTACGCAAAGTGCTCGTAGAGACGTTTTGTTGTTACTCAAATGACTGATCTGTGATAGTAACAGAGGAAAAAGCAAAATATTCCGAAAATTTTAATTTCTTGATATACGCAAAGTACTCGTAGAGACGTTTTGTTGTTACTCAAATGAAAGATCTGTGATAGTAATAGAGTAAAATGGAAAAAAATCCGAAAATTTTAATTTCTTGATTTACGCAAACTACTCGTAGAGACGTTTTGTTGGTACTCAAATGACAGATCTGTGATAGTAACAAAGGAAAACGCAAAATATTCCGAAAATTTTAATTTCTTGATTTACGCAAAGTACTCGTAGAGACGTTTTGTTGTTACTCAAATGACAGATCTGTGATAGTAACAGAGGAAAATACAAAATATTCCGAAAATTTTAATTTCTTGATATACGCAAAGTACTCGTAGAGACGTTTTGTTGTTACTCAAATGACAGATCTGTGATAGTAACAGAGGAAAAAGCAGAATATTCCGAAAATTTTAATTTCTTGATTTAAGCAAAGTGCTCGTAGAGACGTTTTGTTGTTACTCAAATGACAGATCTGTCATAGTAACAGAGGAAAAAGAGAAAAATTCCTAAAATTTTGATTTCTTGACTTACGCAAAGTGCTCGTAGAGACGTTTTGTTGCTACTCAAATGAAAGATCTGTGATAGTAATAGAGTAAAATGGAAAATATTCCGAAAATTTTAATTTCTTGATTTACGCAAAGTACTCGTAGAGACGTTTTGTTGGTACTCAAATGACAGATCTGTGATAGTAACAGAGGAAAAAGCAAAATATTCCGAAAATTTTAATTTCTCAATTTACGCAAAGTGCTCGTAGAGACGTTTTGTTGTTACTCAAATGAAAGATCTGTGATAGTAATAGAGTAAAATGGAAAAAAATCCGAAAATTTTAATTTCTTGATTTACGCAAACTACTCGTAGAGACGTTTTGTTGGTACTCAAATGACAGATCTGTGATAGTAACAAAGGAAAACGCAAAATATTCCGAAAATTTTAATTTCTTGATTTACGCAAAGTACTCGTAGAGACGTTTTGTTGTTACTCAAATGACAGATCTGTGATAGTAACAGAGGAAAATACAAAATATTCCGAAAATTTTAATTTCTTGATATACGCAAAGTACTCGTAGAAACGTTTTGTTGTTACTCAAATGACAGATCTGTGATAGTAACAGAGGAAAAACCAAAATATTCCAAAAATTTTAATTTCTTGATTTACGCAAAGTACTCGTAGAGACGTTCTGTTGCTACTCAAATGAAAGATCTGTGATAGTAATAGAGTAAAATGGAAAAAATTCTGAAAATTTTGATTTTTCGATTTACGCAAAGTGCTCGTAGAGACGTTTTGTTGTTACTCAAATGACAGATCTGTCGTAGTAACAGAGGAAAAAGAGAAAAATTCCGAAAATTTTAATTTCTTGAATTACGCAAAGTACTCATAGAGACGTTTTGTTGGTACTCAAATGACAGATCTGTGATAGTAACAGTGGAAAAAGCAGTATATTAAGAAAATTTTAACTTCTTGATATACGCAAAGTACTCATAGAGACGTTTTGTTGTTACTCAAATGACAGATCTGTGATAGTAACAGAGGAAAAAGCAGAATATTCCGAAAATTTTAATTTCTTGATTTAAGCAAAGTGCTCGTAGAGACGTTTTGTTGTTACTCAAATGACAGATCTGTCATAGTAACAGAGGAAAAAGAGAAAAATTCCTAAAATTTTGATTTCTTGACTTACGCAAAGTGCTCGTAGAGACGTTTTGTTGCTACTCAAATGAAAGATCTGTGATAGTAATAGAGTAAAATGGAAAAAATTCCGAAAATTTTAATTTCTTGATTTACGCAAAGTACTCGTAGAGACGTTTTGTTGGTACTCAAATGACAGATCTGTGATAGTAACAGAGGTAAAAGCAAAATATTCCGAAAATTTTAATTTCTTGATTTACGCAAAGTACTCGTAGAGGCGTTTTGTTGTTACTCAAATGACAGATCTGTGATAGTAACAGAGGAAAAAGCAAAATATTCCGAAAATTTTAATTTCTCAATTTACGCAAAGTGCTCGTAGAGACGTTTTGTTGTTACTCAAATGAAAGATCTGTGATAGTAATAGAGTAAAATGGAAAAAAATCCGAAAATTTTAATTTCTTGATTTACGCAAACTACTCGTAGAGACGTTTTGTTGGTACTCAAATGACAGATCTGTGATAGTAACAAAGGAAAACGCAAAATATTCCGAAAATTTTAATTTCTTGATTTACGCAAAGTACTCGTAGAGACGTTTTGTTGTTACTCAAATGACAGATCTGTGATAGTAACAGAGGAAAATACAAAATATTCCGAAAATTTTAATTTCTTGATATACGCAAAGTACTCGTAGAAACGTTTTGTTGTTACTCAAATGACAGATCTGTGATAGTAACAGAGGAAAAAGCAAAATATTCCAAAAATTTTAATTTCTTAATTTACGCAAAGTACTCGTAGAGACGTTCTGTTGCTACTCAAATGAAAGATCTGTGATAGTAATAGAGTAAAATGGAAAAAATTCCGAAAATTTTAATTTCTTGATTTACGCAAACTACTCATCGAGACGTTTTGTTGGTACTCAAATGACAGATCTGTGATAGTAACAAAGGAAAACGCAAAATATTCCGAAAATTTGAATTTCTCAATTTACGCAAAGTGCTCGTAGAGACGTTTTGCTGTTACTCAAATGACAGATCTGTGATAGTAACAGAGGAAAAAGAGAAAAATTCCTAAAATTTTGATTTCTTGACTTACGCAAAGTGCTCGTAGAGACGTTTGGTTGCTACTCAAATGAAAGATCTGTGATAGTAATAGAGTAAAATGGAAAAAATTCCGAAAATTTTAATTTCTTGATTTACGCAAAGTACTCATAGAGACGTTTTGGTGGTACTCAAATGACAGATCTGTGATAGTAATAGAGTAAAATGGAAAAAATTCCGAAAATTTTGATTTTTCGATTTACACAAAGTGCTCGTAGTTACTCAAATGACAGATCTGTCATAGTAACAGAGGAAAAAGAGAAAAATTCCTAAAATTTTGATTTCTTGACTTACGCAAAGTGCTCGTAGAGACGTTTGGTTGCTACTCAAATGAAAGATCTGTGATAGTAATAGAGTAAAATGGAAAAAAATTCGAAAATTTTAATTTCTTGATTTACGCAAACTACTCATAGAGACGTTCTGTTGGTACTCAAATGACAGATCTGTGATAGTAACAGAGGAAAAAGCAAAATATTCCGAAAATTTTAATTTCTTGATTTACGCAAAGTACTCGTAGAGACGTTTTGTTGTTAGTCAAATGACAGATCTGTGATAGTAACAGAGGAAAAAGCAAAATATTCCAAAAATTTTAATTTCTTGATTTACGCAAAGTACTCGTAGAGACGTTCTGTTGCTACTCAAATGAAAGATCTGTGATAGTAATAGAGTAAAATGGAAAAAATTCCGAAAATTTTGATTTTTCGATTTACGCAAAGTGCTCGTAGAGACGTTTTGTTGTTACTCAAATGACAGATCTGTCATAGTAACAGAGGAAAAAGAGAAAAATTCCTAAAATTTTGATTTCTTGACTTACGCAAAGTGCTCGTAGAGACGTTTGGTTGCTACTCAAATGAAAGATCTGTGATAGTAATAGAGTAAAATGGAAAAAATTCCGAAAATTTTAATTTCTTGATTTACGCAAAGTACTCATAGAGACGTTTTGGTGGTACTCAAATGACAGATCTGTGATAGTAACAGAGGAAAAAGGAAATATTCCGAAAATTTTAATTTCTCAATTTACGCAAAGTGCTCGTAGAGACGTTTTGTTGTTACTCAAATGACTGATCTGTGATAGTAACAGAGGAAAAAGCAAAATATTCCGAAAATTTTAATTTCTTGATATACGCAAAGTACTCGTAGAGACGTTTTGTTGTTACTCAAATGACTGATCTGTGATAGTAACAGAGGAAAAAGCAAAATATTCCGAAAATTTTAATTTCTTGATATACGCAAAGTGGTGGTAGAGATGTTCTGTTGCTACTCAAATCAAAGATCCGTGATAGTAATAGAGTAAAATGGAAAAAATTCCGAAATTATTGATTTCTCGATTTACACAAAGTGCTCGTAGAGACAGACGTTTTGTTGTTACTCAAATGATAGATCTGTAATAGTAACAGAAGAAAAAGATAAAAATTCCTAAAATTTTGATTTCTTGACTTACGCAAAGTGCTCGTAGAGACGTTTTGTTGCTACTCAAATGAAAGATCTGTGATAGTAATAGAGTAAAATGGAGAAAATTCCGAAAATTTTAATTTCTTGAATTACGCAAAGTACTCATAGAGACGTTTTGTTGGTACTCAAATGACAGATCTGTGATAGTAACAGAGGTAAAAGCAAAATATTCCGAAAATTTTAATTTCTTGATTTACGCAAAGTACTCGTAGAGGCGTTTTGTTGTTACTCAAATGACAGATCTGTGATAGTAACAGAGGAAAAAGCAAAATATTCCGAAAATTTTAATTTCTCAATTTACGCAAAGTGCTCGTAGAGACGTTTTGTTGTTACTCAAATGAAAGATCTGTGATAGTAATAGAGTAAAATGGAAAAAAATCCGAAAATTTTAATTTCTTGATTTACGCAAACTACTCGTAGAGACGTTTTGTTGGTACTCAAATGACAGATCTGTGATAGTAACAAAGGAAAACGCAAAATATTACGAAAATTTTAATTTCTTGATTTACGCAAAGTACTCGTAGAGACGTTTTGTTGTTACTCAAATGACAGATCTGTGATAGTAACAGAGGAAAATACAAAATATTCCGAAAATTTTAATTTCTTGATATACGCAAAGTACTCGTAGAAACGTTTTGTTGTTACTCAAATGACAGATCTGTGATAGTAACAGAGGAAAAAGCAAAATATTCCAAAAATTTTAATTTCTTAATTTACGCAAAGTACTCGTAGAGACGTTCTGTTGCTACTCAAATGAAAGATCTGTGATAGTAATAGAGTAAAATGGAAAAAATTCCGAAAATTTTAATTTCTTGATTTACGCAAACTACTCATCGAGACGTTTTGTTGGTACTCAAATGACAGATCTGTGATAGTAACAAAGGAAAACGCAAAATATTCCGAAAATTTTAATTTCTCAATTTACGCAAAGTGCTCGTAGAGACGTTTTGCTGTTACTCAAATGACAGATCTGTGATAGTAACAGAGGAAAAAGCAGTATATTAAGAAAATTTTAACTTCTTGATATACGCAAAGTACTCATAGAGACGTTTTGTTGTTACTCAAACGACAGATCTGTCATAGTAACAGAGGAAAAAGAGAAAAATTCCTAAAATTTTGATTTCTTGACTTACGCAAAGTGCTCGTAGAGACGTTTGGTTGCTACTCAAATGAAAGATCTGTGATAGTAATAGAGTAAAATGGAAAAAATTCCGAAAATTTTAATTTCTTGATTTACGCAAAGTACTCATAGAGACGTTTTGGTGGTACTCAAATGACAGATCTGTGATAGTAATAGAGTAAAATGGAAAAAATTCCGAAAATTTTGATTTTTCGATTTACACAAAGTGCTCGTAGTTACTCAAATGACAGATCTGTCATAGTAACAGAGGAAAAAGAGAAAAATTCCTAAAATTTTGATTTCTTGACTTACGCAAAGTGCTCGTAGAGACGTTTGGTTGCTACTCAAATGAAAGATCTGTGATAGTAATAGAGTAAAATGGAAAAAAATTCGAAAATTTTAATTTCTTGATTTACGCAAACTACTCATAGAGACGTTCTGTTGGTACTCAAATGACAGATCTGTGATAGTAACAGAGGAAAAAGCAAAATATTCCGAAAATTTTAATTTCTTGATTTACGCAAAGTACTCGTAGAGACGTTTTGTTGTTAGTCAAATGACAGATCTGTGATAGTAACAGAGGAAAAAGCAAAATATTCCAAAAATTTTAATTTCTTGATTTACGCAAAGTACTCGTAGAGACGTTCTGTTGCTACTCAAATGAAAGATCTGTGATAGTAATAGAGTAAAATGGAAAAAATTCCGAAAATTTTGATTTTTCGATTTACGCAAAGTGCTCGTAGAGACGTTTTGTTGTTACTCAAATGACAGATCTGTCATAGTAACAGAGGAAAAAGAGAAAAATTCCTAAAATTTTGATTTCTTGACTTACGCAAAGTGCTCGTAGAGACGTTTGGTTGCTACTCAAATGAAAGATCTGTGATAGTAATAGAGTAAAATGGAAAAAATTCCGAAAATTTTAATTTCTTGATTTACGCAAAGTACTCATAGAGACGTTTTGGTGGTACTCAAATGACAGATCTGTGATAGTAACAGAGGAAAAAGGAAATATTCCGAAAATTTTAATTTCTCAATTTACGCAAAGTGCTCGTAGAGACGTTTTGTTGTTACTCAAATGACTGATCTGTGATAGTAACAGAGGAAAAAGCAAAATATTCCGAAAATTTTAATTTCTTGATATACGCAAAGTACTCGTAGAGACGTTTTGTTGTTACTCAAATGACTGATCTGTGATAGTAACAGAGGAAAAAGCAAAATATTCCGAAAATTTTAATTTCTTGATATACGCAAAGTGGTGGTAGAGATGTTCTGTTGCTACTCAAATCAAAGATCCGTGATAGTAATAGAGTAAAATGGAAAAAATTCCGAAAATATTGATTTCTCGATTTACACAAAGTGCTCGTAGAGACAGACGTTTTGTTGTTACTCAAATGATAGATCTGTAATAGTAACAGAAGAAAAAGATAAAAATTCCTAAAATTTTGATTTCTTGACTTACGCAAAGTGCTCGTAGAGACGTTTTGTTGCTACTCAAATGAAAGATCTGTGATAGTAATAGAGTAAAATGGAGAAAATTCCGAAAATTTTAATTTCTTGAATTACGCAAAGTACTCATAGAGACGTTTTGTTGGTACTCAAATGACAGATCTGTGATAGTAACAGAGGAAAAAGCAGTATATTAAGAAAATTTTAACTTCTTGATATACGCAAAGTACTCATAGAGACGTTTTGTTGTTACTCAAACGACAGATCTGTCATAGTAACAGAGGAAAAAGAGAAAAATTCCTAAAATTTTGATTTCTTGACTTACGCAAAGTGCTCGTAGAGACGTTTCGTTGCTACTCAAATGAAAGATCTGTGATAGTAATAGAGTAAAATGGAAAAAATTCCGAAAATTTTAATTTCTTGATTTACGCAAAGTACTCATAGAGACGTTTGGTTGCTACTCAAATGAAAGATCTGTGATAGTAATAGAGTAAAATGGAAAAAATTCCGAAAATTTTAATTTCTTGATTTACGCAAAGTACTCATAGAGACGTTTTGGTGGTACTCAAATGACAGATCTGTGATAGTAACAGAGGAAAAAGCAAAATATTCCGAAAATTTTAATTTCTCAATTTACGCAAAGTGCTCGTAGAGACGTTTTGTTGTTACTCAAATGACTGATCTGTGATAGTAACAGAGGAAAAAGCAAAATATTCCGAAAATTTTAATTTCTTGATATACGCAAAGTACTCGTAGAGACGTTTTGTTGTTACTCAAATGACTGATCTGTGATAGTAACAGAGGAAAAAGCAAAATATTCCGAAAATTTTAATTTCTTGATATACGCAAAGTGGTCGTAGAGATGTTCTGTTGCTACTCAAATCAAAGATCCGTGATAGTAATAGAGTAAAATGGAAAAAAATCCGAAAATTTTAATTTCTTGATTTACGCAAACTACTCATCGAGACGTTTTGTTGGTACTCAAATGACAGATCTGTGATAGTAACAAAGGAAAACGCAAAATATTCCGAAAATTTTAATTTCTCAATTTACGCAAAGTGCTCGTAGAGACGTTTTGTTGTTACTCAAATGACAGATCTGTGATAGTAACAGAGGAAAAAGCAGTATATTAAGAAAATTTTAACTTCTTGATATACGCAAAGTACTCATAGAGACGTTTTGTTGTTACTCAAACGACAGATCTGTCATAGTAACAGAGGAAAAAGAGAAAAATTCCTAAAATTTTGATTTCTTGACTTACGCAAAGTGCTCGTAGAGACGTTTGGTTGCTACTCAAATGAAAGATCTGTGATAGTAATAGAGTAAAATGGAAAAAATTCCGAAAATTTTAATTTCTTGATTTACGCAAAGTACTCATAGAGACGTTTTGGTGGTACTCAAATGACAGATCTGTGATAGTAATAGAGTAAAATGGAAAAAATTCCGAAAATTTTGATTTTTCGATTTACACAAAGTGCTCGTAGAGACGTTTTGTTGTTACTCAAATGACAGATCTGTCATAGTAACAGAGGAAAAAGAGAAAAATTCCTAAAATTTTGATTTCTTGACTTACGCAAAGTGCTCGTAGAGACGTTTGGTTGCTACTCAAATGAAAGATCTGTGATAGTAATAGAGTAAAATGGAAAAAATTCCGAAAATATTGATTTCTCGATTTACACAAAGTGCTCGTAGAGACAGACGTTTTGTTGTTACTCAAATGATAGATCTGTAATAGTAACAGAAGAAAAAGATAAAAATTCCTAAAATTTTGATTTCTTGACTTACGCAAAGTGCTCGTAGAGACGTTTTGTTGCTACTCAAATGAAAGATCTGTGATAGTAATAGAGTAAAATGGAGAAAATTCCGAAAATTTTAATTTCTTGAATTACGCAAAGTACTCATAGAGACGTTTTGTTGGTACTCAAATGACAGATCTGTGATAGTAACAGAGGAAAAAGCAGTATATTAAGAAAATTTTAACTTCTTGATATACGCAAAGTACTCATAGAGACGTTTTGTTGTTACTCAAACGACAGATCTGTCATAGTAACAGAGGAAAAAGAGAAAAATTCCTAAAATTTTGATTTCTTGACTTACGCAAAGTGCTCGTAGAGACGTTTCGTTGCTACTCAAATGAAAGATCTGTGATAGTAATAGAGTAAAATGGAAAAAATTCCGAAAATTTTAATTTCTTGATTTACGCAAAGTACTCATAGAGACGTTTGGTTGCTACTCAAATGAAAGATCTGTGATAGTAATAGAGTAAAATGGAAAAAATTCCGAAAATTTTAATTTCTTGATTTACGCAAAGTACTCATAGAAACGTTTTGGTGGTACTCAAATGACAGATCTGTGATAGTAACAGAGGAAAAAGCAAAATATTCCGAAAATTTTAATTTCTCAATTTACGCAAAGTGCTCGTAGAGACGTTTTGTTGTTACTCAAATGACTGATCTGTGATAGTAACAGAGGAAAAAGCAAAATATTCCGAAAATTTTAATTTCTTGATATACGCAAAGTACTCGTAGAGACGTTTTGTTGTTACTCAAATGACTGATCTGTGATAGTAACAGAGGAAAAAGCAAAATATTCCGAAAATTTTAATTTCTTGATATACGCAAAGTGGTCGTAGAGATGTTCTGTTGCTACTCAAATCAAAGATCCGTGATAGTAATAGAGTAAAATGGAAAAAATTCCGAAAATATTGATTTCTCGATTTACACAAAGTGCTCGTAGAGACAGACGTTTTGTTGTTACTCAAATGATAGATCTGTAATAGTAACAGAAGAAAAAGATAAAAATTCCTAAAATTTTGATTTCTTGACTTACGCAAAGTGCTCGTAGAGACGTTTTGTTGCTACTCAAATGAAAGATCTGTGATAGTAATAGAGTAAAATGGAGAAAATTCCGAAAATTTTAATTTCTTGAATTACGCACAGTACTCATAGAGACGTTTTGTTGGTACTCAAATGACAGATCTGTGATAGTAACAGAGGAAAAAGCAGTATATTAAGAAAATTTTAACTTCTTGATATACGCAAAGTACTCATAGAGACGTTTTGTTGTTACTCAAACGACAGATCTGTCATAGTAACAGAGGAAAAAGAGAAAAATTCCTAAAATTTTGATTTCTTGACTTACGCAAAGTGCTCGTAGAGACGTTTGGTTGCTACTCAAATGAAAGATCTGTGATAGTAATAGAGTAAAATGGAAAAAATTCCGAAAATTTTAATTTCTTGATTTACGCAAAGTACTCATAGAGACGTTTGGTTGCTACTCAAATGAAAGATCTGTGATAGTAATAGAGTAAAATGGAAAAAATTTCGAAAATTTTAATTTCTTGATTTACGCAAAGTACTCATAGAGACGTTTTGGTGGTACTCAAATGACAGATCTGTGATAGTAACAGAGGAAAAAGCAAAATATTCCGAAAATTTTAATTTCTCAATTTACGCAAAGTGCTCGTAGAGACGTTTTGTTGTTACTCAAATGACTGATCTGTGATAGTAACAGAGGAAAAAGCAAAATATTCCGAAAATTTTAATTTCTTGATATACGCAAAGTACTCGTAGAGACGGTTTGTTGTTACTCAAATGACTGATCTGTGATAGTAACAGAGGAAAAAGCAAAATATTCCGAAAATTTTAATTTCTTGATATACGCAAAGTGGTCGTAGAGACGTTTTGTTGTTACTCAAATGACAGATCTGTGATAGTAACAGAGGAAAAAGCAAAATATTCCGAAAATTTTAATTTCTTGATATACGCAAAGTACTCGTAGAGGCGTTTTGTTGTTACTCAAATGACAGATCTGTGATAGTAACAGAGGAAAAAGCAAAATATTCCGAAAATTTTAATTTCTTGATATACGCAAAGTACTCGTAGAAACGTTTTGTTGTTACTCAAATGACAGATCTGTGATAGTAAAAGAGGAAAAAGCAAAATATTCCAAAAATTTTAATTTCTTGATTTACGCAAAGTGGTCGTAGAGACGTTCTGTTGCTACTCAAATCAAAGATCCGTGATAGTAATAGAGTAAAATGGAAAAAATTCCGAAAATATTGATTTCTCGATTTACACAAAGTGCTCGTAGAGACAGACGTTTTGTTGTTACTCAAATGATAGATCTGTAATAGTAACAGAAGAAAAAGATAAAAATTCCTAAAATTTTGATTTCTTGACTTACGCAAAGTGCTCGTAGAGACGTTTTGTTGCTACTCAAATGAAAGATCTGTGATAGTAATAGAGTAAAATGGAGAAAATCCCGAAAATTTTAATTTCTTGAATTACGCAAAGTACTCATAGAGACGTTTTGTTGGTACTCAAATGACAGATCTGTGATAGTAACAGAGGAAAAAGCAGTATATTAAGAAAATTTTAACTTCTTGATATACGCAAAGTACTCATAGAGACGTTTTGTTGTTACTCAAATGACAGATCTGTGATAGTAACAGAGGAAAAAGCAGAATATTCCGAAAATTTTAATTTGTTGATTTAAGCAAAGTGCTCGTAGAGACGTTTTGTTTTTACTCAAATGACAGATCTGTCATAGTAACAGAGGAAAAAGAGAAAAATTCCTAAAATTTTGATTTCTTGACTTACGCAAAGTGCTCGTAGAGACGTTTTGTTGCTACTCAAATGAAAGATCTGTGATAGTAATAGAGTAAAATGGAAAAAATTCCGAAAATTTTAATTTCTTGATTTACGCAAAGTACTCGTAGAGGCGTTTTGTTGTTACTCAAATGACAGATCTGTGATAGTAACAGAGGAAAAAGCAAAATATTCCGAAAATTTTAATTTCTCAATTTACGCAAAGTGCTCGTAGAGACGTTTTGTTGTTACTCAAATGAAAGATCTGTGATAGTAATAGAGTAAAATGGAAAAAAATCCGAAAATTTTAATTTCTTGATTTACGCAAACTACTCGTAGAGACGTTTTGTTGGTACTCAAATGACAGATCTGTGATAGTAACAAAGGAAAACGCAAAATATTCCGAAAATTTTAATTTCTTGATTTACGCAAAGTACTCGTAGAGACGTTCTATTGCTACTCAAATGAAAGATCTGTGATAGTAATAGAGTAAAATGGAAAAAATTCCGAAAATTTTGATTTTTCGATTTACGCAAAGTGCTCGTAGAGACGTTTTGTTGTTACTCAAATGACAGATCTGTCATAGTAACAGAGGAAAAAGAGAAAAATTCCGAAAATTTTAATTTCTTGAATTACGCAAAGTACTCATAGAGACGTTTTGTTGTTACTCAAATGACAGATCTGTGATAGTAACAGAGGAAAAAGCAGAATATTCCGAAAATTTTAATTTGTTGATTTAAGCAAAGTGCTCGTAGAGACGTTTTGTTTTTACTCAAATGACAGATCTGTCATAGTAACAGAGGAAAAAGAGAAAAATTCCTAAAATTTTGATTTCTTGACTTACGCAAAGTGCTCGTAGAGACGTTTTGTTGCTACTCAAATGAAAGATCTGTGATAGTAATAGAGTAAAATGGAAAAAAATCCGAAAATTTTAATTTCTTGATTTACGCAAACTACTCGTAGAGACGTTTTGTTGGTACTCAAATGACAGATCTGTGATAGTAACAAAGGAAAACGCAAAATATTCCGAAAATTTTAATTTCTTGATTTACGCAAAGTACTCGTAGAGACGTTTTGTTGTTACTCAAATGACAGATCTGTGATAGTAACAGAGGAAAATACAAAATATTCCGAAAATTTTAATTTCTTGATATACGCAAAGTACTCGTAGAAACGTTTTGTTGTTACTCAAATGACAGATCTGTGATAGTAACAGAGGAAAAAGCTAAATATTCCAAAAATTTTAATTTCTTGATTTACGCAAAGTACTCGTAGAGACGTTCTATTGCTACTCAAATGAAAGATCTGTGATAGTAATAGAGTAAAATGGAAAAAATTCCGAAAATTTTGATTTTTCGATTTACGCAAAGTGCTCGTAGAGACGTTTTGTTGTTACTCAAATGACAGATCTGTCATAGTAACAGAGGAAAAAGAGAAAAATTCCGAAAATTTTAATTTCTTGAATTACGCAAAGTACTCATAGAGACGTTTTGTTGGTACTCAAATGACAGATCTGTGATAGTAACAGAGGAAAAAGCAGTATATTAAGAAAATTTTAACTTCTTGATATACGCAAAGTACTCATAGAGACGTTTTGTTGTTACTCAAATGACAGATCTGTGATAGTAACAGAGGAAAAAGCAGAATATTCCGAAAATTTTAATTTCTTGATTTAAGCAAAGTGCTCGTAGAGACGTTTTGTTGTTACTCAAATGACAGATCTGTCATAGTAACAGAGGAAAAAGAGAAAAATTCCTAAAATTTTGATTTCTTGACTTACGCAAAGTGCTCGTAGAGACGTTTTGTTGCTACTCAAATGAAAGATCTGTGATAGTAATAGAGTAAAATGGAAAAAATTCCGAAAATTTTATTTTCTTGATTTACGCAAAGTACTCGTAGAGACGTTTTGTTGGTACTCAAATGACAGATCTGTGATAGTAACAGAGGAAAAAGCAAAATATTCCGAAAATTTTAATTTCTTGATTTACGCAAAGTACTCGTAGAGGCGTTTTGTTGTTACTCAAATGACAGATCTGTGATAGTAACAGAGGAAAAAGCAAAATATTCCGAAAATTTTAATTTCTCAATTTACGCAAAGTGCTCGTAGAGACGTTTTGTTGTTACTCAAATGAAAGATCTGTGATAGTAATAGAGTAAAATGGAAAAAAATCCGAAAATTTTAATTTCTTGATTTACGCAAACTACTCGTAGAGACGTTTTGTTGGTACTCAAATGACAGCTCTGTGATAGTAACAAAGGAAAACGCAAAATATTCCGAAAATTTTAATTTCTTGATTTACGCAAAGTACTCGTAGAGACGTTTTGTTGTTACTCAAATGACAGATCTGTGATAGTAACAGAGGAAAATACAAAATATTCCGAAAATTTTAATTTCTTGATATACGCAAAGTACTCGTAGAAACGTTTTGTTGTTACTCAAATGACAGATCTGTGATAGTAACAGAGGAAAAACCAAAATATTCCAAAAATTTTAATTTCTTGATATACGCAAAGTACTCGTAGAGACGTTCTGTTGCTACTCAAATGAAAGATCTGTGATAGTAATAGAGTAAAATGGAAAAAATTCCGAAAATTTTGATTTTTCGATTTACGCAAAGTGCTCGTAGAGACGTTTTGTTGTTACTCAAATGACAGATCTGTCATAGTAACAGAGGAAAAAGAGAAAAATTCCGAAAATTTTAATTTCTTGAATTACGCAAAGTACTCATAGAGACGTTTTGTTGGTACTCAAATGACAGATCTGTGATAGTAACAGAGGAAAAAGCAGTATATTAAGAAAATTTTAACTTCTTGATATACGCAAAGTACTCATAGAGACGTTTTGTTGTTACTCAAATGACAGATCTGTGATAGTAACAGAGGAAAAAGCAGAATATTCCGAAAATTTTAATTTCTTGATTTAAGCAAAGTGCTCGTAGAGACGTTTTGTTGTTACTCAAATGACAGATCTGTCATAGTAACAGAGGAAAAAGTGAAAAATTCCTAAAATTTTGATTTCTTGACTTACGCAAAGTGCTCGTAGAGACGTTTTGTTGCTACTCAAATGAAAGATCTGTGATAGTAATAGAGTAAAATGGAAAATATTCCGAAAATTTTAATTTCTTGATTTACGCAAAGTACTCGTAGAGACGTTTTGTTGGTACTCAAATGACAGATCTGTGATAGTAACAGAGGAAAAAGCAAAATATTCCGAAAATTTTAATTTCTCAATTTACGCAAAGTGCTCGTAGAGACGTTTTGTTGTTACTCAAATGAAAGATCTGTGATAGTAATAGAGTAAAATGGAAAAAAATCCGAAAATTTTAATTTCTTGATTTACGCAAACTACTCGTAGAAACGTTTTGTTGGTACTCAAATGACAGATCTGTGATAGTAACAAAGGAAAACGCAAAATATTCCGAAAATTTTAATTTCTTGATTTACGCAAAGTACTCGTAGAGACGTTTTGTTGTTACTCAAATGACAGATCTGTGATAGTAACAGAGGAAAATACAAAATATTCCGAAAATTTTAATTTCTTGATATACTCAAAGTACTCGTAGAAACGTTTTGTTGTTACTCAAATGACAGATCTGTGATAGTAACAGAGGAAAAACCAAAATATTCCAAAAATTTTAATTTCTTGATTTACGCAAAGTACTCGTAGAGACGTTCTGTTGCTACTCAAATGAAAGATCTGTGATAGTAATAGAGTAAAATTGAAAAAATTCTGAAAATTTTGATTTTTCGATTTACGCAAAGTGCTCGTAGAGACGTTTTGTTGTTACTCAAATGACAGATCTGTCGTAGTAACAGAGGAAAAAGAGAAAAATTCCGAAAATTTTAATTTCTTGAATTACGCAAAGTACTCATAGAGACGTTTTGTTGGTACTCAAATGACAGATCTGTGATAGTAACAGAGGAAAAAGCAGTATATTAAGAAAATGTTAACTTCTTGATATACGCAAAGTACTCATAGAGACGTTTTGTTGTTACTCAAATGACAGATCTGTGATAGTAACAGAGGAAAAAGCAGAATATTCCGAAAATTTTAATTTCTTGATTTAAGCAAAGTGCTCGTAGAGACGTTTTGTTGTTACTCAAATGACAGATCTGTCATAGTAACAGAGGAAAAAGAGAAAAATTCCTAAAATTTTGATTTCTTGACTTACGCAAAGTGCTCGTAGAGACGTTTTGTTGCTACTCAAATGAAAGATCTGTGATAGTAATAGAGTAAAATGGAAAAAATTCCGAAAATTTTAATTTCTTGATTTACGCAAAGTACTCGTAGAGACGTTTTGTTGGTACTCAAATGACAGATCTGTGATAGTAACAGAGGTAAAAGCAAAATATTCCGAAAATTTTAATTTCTTGATTTACGCAAAGTACTCGTAGAGGCGTTTTGTTGTTACTCAAATGACAGATCTGTGATAGTAACAGAGGAAAAAGCAAAATATTCCGAAAATTTTAATTTCTCAATTTACGCAAAGTGCTCGTAGAGACGTTTTGTTGTTACTCAAATGAAAGATCTGTGATAGTAATAGAGTAAAATGGAAAAAAATCCGAAAATTTTAATTTCTTGATTTACGCAAACTACTCGTAGAGACGTTTTGTTGGTACTCAAATGACAGATCTGTGATAGTAACAAAGGAAAACGCAAAATATTCCGAAAATTTTAATTTCTTGATTTACGCAAAGTACTCGTAGAGACGTTTTGTTGTTACTCAAATGACAGATCTGTGATAGTAACAGAGGAAAATACAAAATATTCCGGAAATTTTAATTTCTTGATATACGCAAAGTACTCGTAGAAACGTTTTGTTGTTACTCAAATGACAGATCTGTGATAGTAACAGAGGAAAAAGCAAAATATTCCAAAAATTTTAATTTCTTAATTTACGCAAAGTACTCGTAGAGACGTTCTGTTGCTACTCAAATGAAAGATCTGTGATAGTAATAGAGTAAAATGGAAAAAATTCCGAAAATTTTGATTTTTCGATTTACGCAAAGTGCTCGTAGAGACGTTTTGTTGTTACTCAAATGACAGATCTGTCATAGTAACAGAGGAAAAAGAGAAAAATTCCTAAAATTTTGATTTCTTGACTTACGCAAAGTGCTCGTAGAGACGTTTGGTTGCTACTCAAATGAAAGATCTGTGATAGTAATAGAGTAAAATGGAAAAAAATCCGAAAATTTTAATTTCTTGATTTACGCAAACTACTCATCGAGACGTTTTGTTGGTACTCAAATGACAGATCTGTGATAGTAACAAAGGAAAACGCAAAATATTCCGAAAATTTTAATTTCTCAATTTACGCAAAGTGCTCGTAGAGACGTTTTGTTGTTACTCAAATGACAGATCTGTGATAGTAACAGAGGAAAAAGCAAAATATTCCGAAAATTTTAATTTCTTGATTTAAGCAAAGTGCTCGTAGAGACGTTTTGTTGTTACTCAAATGACAGATCTGTCATAGTAACAGAGGAAAAAGAGAAAAATTCCTAAAATTTTGATTTCTTGACTTACGCAAAGTGCTCGTAGAGACGTTTTGTTGCTACTCAAATGAAAGATCTGTGATAGTAATAGAGTAAAATGGAAAAAATTCCGAAAATTTTAATTTCTTGATTTACGCAAAGTACTCGTAGAGACGTTTTGTTGGTACTCAAATGACAGATCTGTGATAGTAACAGAGGAAAAAGCAAAATATTCCGAAAATTTTAATTTCTTGATTTACGCAAAGTACTCGTAGAGGCGTTTTGTTGTTACTCAAATGACAGATCTGTGATAGTAACAGAGGAAAAAGCAAAATATTCCGAAAATTTTAATTTCTCAATTTACGCAAAGTGCTCGTAGAGACGTTTTGTTGTTACTCAAATGAAAGATCTGTGATAGTAATAGAGTAAAATGGAAAAAAATCCGAAAATTTTAATTTCTTGATTTACGCAAACTACTCGTAGAGACGTTTTGTTGGTACTCAAATGACAGATCTGTGATAGTAACAAAGGAAAACGCAAAATATTCCGAAAATTTTAATTTCTTGATTTAAGCAAAGTGCTCGTAGAGACGTTTTGTTGTTACTCAAATGACAGATCTGTCATAGTAACAGAGGAAAAAGAGAAAAATTCCTAAAATTTTGATTTCTTGACTTACGCAAAGTGCTCGTAGAGACGTTTTGTTGCTACTCAAATGAAAGATCTGTGATAGTAATAGAGTAAAATGGAAAATATTCCGAAAATTTTAATTTCTTGATTTACGCAAAGTACTCGTAGAGACGTTTTGTTGGTACTCAAATGACAGATCTGTGATAGTAACAGAGGAAAAAGCAAAATATTCCGAAAATTTTAATTTCTCAATTTACGCAAAGTGCTCGTAGAGACGTTTTGTTGTTACTCAAATGAAAGATCTGTGATAGTAATAGAGTAAAATGGAAAAAAATCCGAAAATTTTAATTTCTTGATTTACGCAAACTACTCGTAGAGACGTTTTGTTGGTACTCAAATGACAGATCTGTGATAGTAACAAAGGAAAACGCAAAATATTCCGAAAATTTTAATTTCTTGATTTACGCAAAGTACTCGTAGAGACGTTTTGTTGTTACTCAAATGACAGATCTGTGATAGTAACAGAGGAAAATACAAAATATTCCGAAAATTTTAATTTCTTGATATACGCAAAGTACTCGTAGAAACGTTTTGTTGTTACTCAAATGACAGATCTGTGATAGTAACAGAGGAAAAACCAAAATATTCCAAAAATTTTAATTTCTTGATTTACGCAAAGTACTCGTAGAGACGTTCTGTTGCTACTCAAATGAAAGATCTGTGATAGTAATAGAGTAAAATGGAAAAAATTCTGAAAATTTTGATTTTTCGATTTACGCAAAGTGCTCGTAGAGACGTTTTGTTGTTACTCAAATGACAGATCTGTCGTAGTAACAGAGGAAAAAGAGAAAAATTCCGAAAATTTTAATTTCTTGAATTACGCAAAGTACTCATAGAGACGTTTTGTTGGTACTCAAATGACAGATCTGTGATAGTAACAGAGGAAAAAGCAGTATATTAAGAAAATTTTAACTTCTTGATATACGCAAAGTACTCATAGAGACGTTTTGTTGTTACTCAAATGACAGATCTGTGATAGTAACAGAGGAAAAAGCAGAATATTACGAAAATTTTAATTTCTTGATTTAAGCAAAGTGCTCGTAGAGACGTTTTGTTGTTACTCAAATGACAGATCTGTCATAGTAACAGAGGAAAAAGAGAAAAATTTCTAAAATTTTGATTTCTTGACTTACGCAAAGTGCTCGTAGAGACGTTTTGTTGCTACTCAAATGAAAGATCTGTGATAGTAATAGAGTAAAATGGAAAAAATTCCGAAAATTTTAATTTCTTGATTTACGCAAAGTACTCGTAGAGACGTTTTGTTGGTACTCAAATGACAGATCTGTGATAGTAACAGAGGTAAAAGCAAAATATTCCGAAAATTTTAATTTCTTGATTTACGCAAACTACTCGTAGAGGCGTTTTGTTGTTACTCAAATGACAGATCTGTGATAGTAACAGAGGAAAAAGCAAAATATTCCGAAAATTTTAATTTCTCAATTTACGCAAAGTGCTCGTAGAGACGTTTTGTTGTTACTCAAATGAAAGATCTGTGATAGTAATAGAGTAAAATGGAAAAAATTCCGAAAATTTTGATTTTTCGATTTACGCAAAGTGCTCGTAGAGACGTTTTGTTGTTACTCAAATGACAGATCTGTCATAGTAACAGAGGAAAAAGAGAAAAATTCCGAAAATTTTAATTTCTTGAATTACGCAAAGTACTCATAGAGACGTTTTGTTGGTACTCAAATGACAGATCTGTGATAGTAACAGAGGAAAAAGCAGTATATTAAGAAAATTTTAACTTCTTGATATACGCAAAGTACTCATAGAGACGTTTTGTTGTTACTCAAATGACAGATCTGTGATAGTAACAGAGGAAAAAGCAGAATATTCCGAAAATTTTAATTTCTTGATTTAAGCAAAGTGCTCGTAGAGACGTTTTGTTGTTACTCAAATGACAGATCTGTCATAGTAACAGAGGAAAAAGAGAAAAATTCCTAAAATTTTGATTTCTTGACTTACGCAAAGTGCTCGTAGAGACGTTTTGTTGCTACTCAAATGAAAGATCTGTGATAGTAATAGAGTAAAATGGAAAATATTCCGAAAATTTTAATTTCTTGATTTAAGCAAAGTGCTCGTAGAGACGTTTTGTTGTTACTCAAATGACAGATCTGTCATAGTAACAGAGGAAAAAGAGAAAAATTCCTAAAATTTTGATTTCTTGACTTACGCAAAGTGCTCGTAGAGACGTTTTGTTGCTACTCAAATGAAAGATCTGTGATAGTAATAGAGTAAAATGGAAAAAATTCCGAAAATTTTAATTTCTTGATTTACGCAAAGTACTCGTAGAGACGTTTTGTTGGTACTCAAATGACAGATCTGTGATAGTAACAGAGATAAAAGCAAAATATTCCGAAAATTTTAATTTCTTGATTTACGCAAAGTACTCGTAGAGGCGTTTTGTTGTTACTCAAATGACAGATCTGTGATAGTAACAGAGGAAAAAGCAAAATATTCCGAAAATTTTAATTTCTCAATTTACGCAAAGTGCTCGTAGAGACGTTTTGTTGTTACTCAAATGAAAGATCTGTGATAGTAATAGAGTAAAATGGAAAAAAATCCGAAAATTTTAATTTCTTGATTTACGCAAACTACTCGTAGAGACGTTTTGTTGGTACTCAAATGACAGATCTGTGATAGTAACAAAGGAAAACGCAAAATATTCCGAAAATTTTAATTTCTTGATTTACGCAAAGTACTCGTAGAGACGTTTTGTTGTTACTCAAATGACAGATCTGTGATAGTAACAGAGGAAAATACAAAATATTCCGAAAATTTTAATTTCTTGATATACGCAAAGTACTCGTAGAAACGTTTTGTTGTTACTCAAATGACAGATCTGTGATAGTAACAGAGGAAAAAGCAAAATATTCCAAAAATTTTAATTTCTTAATTTACGCAAAGTACTCGTAGAGACGTTCTGTTGCTACTCAAATGAAAGATCTGTGATAGTAATAGAGTAAAATGGAAAAAATTCCGAAAATTTTGATTTTTCGATTTACGCAAAGTGCTCGTAGAGACGTTTTGTTGTTACTCAAATGACAGATCTGTCATAGTAACAGAGGAAAAAGAGAAAAATTCCTAAAATTTTGATTTCTTGACTTACGCAAAGTGCTCGTAGAGACGTTTGGTTGCTACTCAAATGAAAGATCTGTGATAGTAATAGAGTAAAATGGAAAAAAATCCGAAAATTTTAATTTCTTGATTTACGCAAACTACTCATCGAGACGTTTTGTTGGTACTCAAATGACAGATCTGTGATAGTAACAAAGGAAAACGCAAAATATTCCGAAAATTTTAATTTCTCAATTTACGCAAAGTGCTCGTAGAGACGTTTTGTTGTTACTCAAATGACAGATCTGTGATAGTAACAGAGGAAAAAGCAAAATATTCCGAAAATTTTAATTTCTTGATTTAAGCAAAGTGCTCGTAGAGACGTTTTGTTGTTACTCAAATGACAGATCTGTCATAGTAACAGAGGAAAAAGAGAAAAATTCCTAAAATTTTGATTTCTTGACTTACGCAAAGTGCTCGTAGAGACGTTTTGTTGCTACTCAAATGAAAGATCTGTGATAGTAATAGAGTAAAATGCAAAAAATTCAGAAATTTTAATTTCTTGATTTACGCAAAGTACTCGTAGAGACGTTTTGTTGGTACTCAAATGACAGATCTGTGATAGTAACAGAGGAAAAAGCAAAATATTCCGAAAATTTTAATTTCTTGATTTACGCAAAGTACTCGTAGAGGCGTTTTGTTGTTACTCAAATGACAGATCTGTGATAGTAACAGAGGAAAAAGCAAAATATTCCGAAAATTTTAATTTCTCAATTTACGCAAAGTACTCGTAGAGACGTTTTGTTGTTACTCAAATGACAGATCTGTGATAGTAACAGAGGAAAATACAAAATATTCCGAAAATTTTAATTTCTTGATATACGCAAAGTACTCGTAGAAACGTTTTGTTGTTACTCAAATGACAGATCTGTGATAGTAACAGAGGAAAAACCAAAATATTCCAAAAATTTTAATTTCTTGATTTACGCAAAGTACTCGTAGAGACGTTCTGTTGCTACTCAAATGAAAGATCTGTGATAGTAATAGAGTAAAATGGAAAAAATTCCGAAAATTTTGATTTTTCGATTTACGCAAAGTGCTCGTAGAGACGTTTTGTTGTTACTCAAATGACAGATCTGTCATAGTAACAGAGGAAAAAGAGAAAAATTCCGAAAATTTTAATTTCTTGAATTACGCAAAGTACTCATAGAGACGTTTTGTTGGTACTCAAATGACAGATCTGTGATAGTAACAAAGAAAAAGCAGTATATTAAGAAAATTTTAACTTCTTGATATACGCAAAGTACTCATAGAGACGTTTTGTTGTTACTCAAATGACAGATCTGTGATAGTAACAGAGGAAAAAGCAGAATATTCCGAAAATTTTAATTTCTTGATTTAAGCAAAGTGCTCGTAGAGACGTTTTGTTGTTACTCAAATGACAGATCTGTCATAGTAACAGAGGAAAAAGAGAAAAATTCCTAAAATTTTGATTTCTTGACTTACGCAAAGTGCTCGTAGAGACGTTTTGTTGCTACTCAAATGAAAGATCTGTGATAGTAATAGAGTAAAATGGAAAAAATTCCGAAAATTTTAATTTCTTGATTTACGCAAAGTACTCGTAGAGACGTTTTGTTGGTACTCAAATGACAGATATGTGATAGTAACAGAGGAAAAAGCAAAATATTCCGAAAATTTTAATTTCTTGATTTACGCAAAGTACTCGTAGAGGCGTTTTGTTGTTACTCAAATGACAGATCTGTGATAGTAACAGAGGAAAAAGCAAAATATTCCGAAAATTTTAATTTCTCAATTTACGCAAAGTGCTCGTAGAGACGTTTTGTTGTTACTCAAATGAAAGATCTGTGATAGTAATAGAGTAAAATGGAAAAAAATCCGAAAATTTTAATTTCTTGATTTACGCAAACTACTCGTAGAGACGTTTTGTTGGTACTCAAATGACAGATCTGTGATAGTAACAAAGGAAAACGCAAAATATTCCGAAAATTTTAATTTCTTGATTTACGCAAAGTACTCGTAGAGACGTTTTGTTGTTACTCAAATGACAGATCTGTGATAGTAACAGAGGAAAATACAAAATATTCCGAAAATTTTAATTTCTTGATATACGCAAAGTACTCGTAGAAACGTTTTGTTGTTACTCAAATGACAGATCTGTGATAGTAACAGAGGAAAAACCAAAATATTCCAAAAATTTTAATTTCTTGATTTACGCAAAGTACTCGTAGAGACGTTCTGTTGCTACTCAAATGAAAGATCTGTGATAGTAATAGAGTAAAATGGAAAAAATTCCGAAAATTTTGATTTTTCGATTTACGCAAAGTGCTCGTAGAGACGTTTTGTTGTTACTCAAATGACAGATCTGTCGTAGTAACAGAGGAAAAAGAGAAAAATTCCGAAAATTTTAATTTCTTGAATTACGCAAAGTACTCATAGAGACGTTTTGTTGGTACTCAAATGACAGATCTGTGATAGTAACAGAGGAAAAAGCAGTATATTAAGAAAATTTTAACTTCTTGATATACGCAAAGTACTCATAGAGACGTTTTGTTGTTACTCAAATGACAGATCTGTGATAGTAACAGAGGAAAAAGCAGAATATTCCGAAAATTTTAATTTCTTGATTTAAGCAAAGTGCTCGTAGAGACGTTTTGTTGTTACTCAAATGACAGATCTGTCATAGTAACAGAGGAAAAAGAGAAAAATTCCTAAAATTTTGATTTCTTGACTTACGCAAAGTGCTCGTAGAGACGTTTTGTTGCTACTCAAATGAAAGATCTGTGATAGTAATAGAGTAAAATGGAAAAAATTCCGAAAATTTTAATTTCTTGATTTACGCAAAGTACTCGTAGAGACGTTTTGTTGGTACTCAAATGACAGATCTGTGATAGTAACAGAGGAAAAAGCAAAATATTCCAAAAATTTTAATTTCTTGATTTACGCAAAGTACTCGTAGAGGCGTTTTGTTGTTACTCAAATGACAGATCTGTGATAGTAACAGAGGAAAAAGCAAAATATTCCGAAAATTTTAATTTCTCAATTTACGCAAAGTGATCGTAGAGACGTTTTGTTGTTACTCAAATGAAAGATCTGTGATAGTAATAGAGTAAAATGGAAAAAAATCTGAAAATTTTAATTTCTTGATTTACGCAAACTACTCGTAGAGACGTTTTGTTGGTACTCAAATGACAGATCTGTGATAGTAACAGAGGAAAACGCAAAATATTCCGAAAATTTTAATTTCTTGATTTACGCAAAGTACTCGTAGAGACGTTTTGTTGTTACTCAAATGACAGATCTGTGATAGTAACAGAGGAAAATACAAAATATTCCGAAAATTTTAATTTCTTGATATACGCAAAGTACTCGTAGAAACGTTTTGTTGTTACTCAAATGACAGATCTGTGATAGTAACAGAGGAAAAAGCAAAATATTCCAAAAATTTTAATTTCTTAATTTACGCAAAGTACTCGTAGAGACGTTCTGTTGCTACTCAAATGAAAGATCTGTGATAGTAATAGAGTAAAATGGAAAAAATTCCGAAAATTTTGATTTTTCGATTTACGCAAAGTGCTCGTAGAGACGTTTTGTTGTTACTCAAATGACAGATCTGTCATAGTAACAGAGGAAAAAGAGAAAAATTCCTAAAATTTTGATTTCTTGACTTACGCAAAGTGCTCGTAGAGACGTTTGGTTGCTACTCAAATGAAAGATCTGTGATAGTAATAGAGTAAAATGGAAAAAAATCCGAAAATTTTAATTTCTTGATTTACGCAAACTACTCATCGAGACGTTTTGTTGGTACTCAAATGACAGATCTGTGATAGTAACAAAGGAAAACGCAAAATATTCCGAAAATTTTAATTTCTCAATTTACGCAAAGTGCTCGTAGAGACGTTTTGTTGTTACTCAAATGACAGATCTGTGATAGTAACAGAGGAAAAAGCAAAATATTCCGAAAATTTTAATTTCTTGATATACGCAAAGTACTCATAGAGACGTTTTGGTGGTACTCAAATGACAGATCTGTGATAGTAACAGAGGAAAAAGCAAAATATTCCGAAAATTTTAATTTCTCAATTTACGCAAAGTGCTCGTAGAGACGTTTTGTTGTTACTCAAATGACAGATCTGTGATAGTAACAGAGGAAAAAGCAAAATATTCCGAAAATTTTAATTTCTTGTTATACGCAAAGTACTCGTAGAGGCGTTTTGTTGTTACTCAAATGACAGATCTGTGATAGTAACAGAGGAAAAAGCAAAATATTCCGAAAATTTTAATTTCTTGATATACGCAAAGTACTCGTAGAAACGTTTTGTTGTTACTCAAATGACAGATCTGTGATAGTAACAGAGGAAAAAGCAAAATATTCCAAAAATTTTAATTTCTTGATTTACGCAAAGTGGTCGTAGAGACGTTCTGTTGCTACTCAAATCAAAGATCCGTGATAGTAATAGAGTAAAATGGAAAAAAATCCGAAAATATTGATTTCTCGATTTACACAAAGTGCTCGTAGAGACAGACGTTTTGTTGTTACTCAAATGATAGATCTGTAATAGTAACAGAAGAAAAAGATAAAAATTCCTAAAATTTTGATTTCTTGACTTACGCAAAGTGCTCGTAGAGACGTTTTGTTGCTACTCAAATGAAAGATCTGTGATAGTAACAGAGGAAAAAGCAGTATATTAAGAAAATTTTAACTTCTTGATATACGCAAAGTACTCATAGAGACGTTTTGTTGTTACTCAAATGACAGATCTGTGATAGTAACAGAGGAAAAAGCAGAATATTCCGAAAATTTTAATTTCTTGATTTAAGCAAAGTGCTCGTAGAGACGTTTTGTTGTTACTCAAATGACAGATCTGTCATAGTAACAGAGGAAAAAGAGAAAAATTCCTAAAATTTTGATTTCTTGACTTACGCAAAGTGCTCGTAGAGACGTTTTGTTGCTAGTCAAATGAAAGATCTGTGATAGTAATAGAGTAAAATGGAAAAAATTCCGAAAATTTTAATTTCTTGATTTACGCAAAGTACTCGTAGAGACGTTTTGTTGGTACTCAAATGACAGATCTGTGATAGTAACAGAGGAAAAAGCAAAATATTCCGAAAATTTTAATTTCTTGATTTACGCAAAGTACTGGTAGAGGCGTTTTGTTGTTACTCAAATGACAGATCTGTGATAGTAACAGAGGAAAAAGCAAAATATTCCGAAAATTTTAATTTCTCAATTTACGCAAAGTGCTCGTAGAGACGTTTTGTTGTTACTCAAATGAAAGATCTGTGATAGTAATAGAGTAAAATGGAAAAAAATCCGAAAATTTTAATTTCTTGATTTACGCAAACTACTCGTAGAGACGTTTTGTTGGTACTCAAATGACAGATCTGTGATAGTAACAAAGGAAAACGCAAAATATTCCGAAAATTTTAATTTCTTGATTTACGCAGAGTACTCGTAGAGACGTTTTGTTGTTACTCAAATGACAGATCTGTGATAGTAACAGAGGAAAATACAAAATATTCCGAAAATTTTAATTTCTTGATATACGCAAAGTACTCGTAGAAACGTTTTGTTGTTACTCAAATGACAGATCTGTGATTGTAACAGAGGAAAAAGCAAAATATTCCAAAAATTTTAATTTCTTGATTTACGCAAAGTACTCGTAGAGACGTTCTGTTGCTACTCAAATGAAAGATCTGTGATAGTAATAGAGTAAAATGGAAAAAATTCCGAAAATTTTGATTTTTCGATTTACGCAAAGTGCTCGTAGAGACGTTTTGTTGTTACTCAAATGACAGATCTGTCATAGTAACAGAGGAAAAAGAGAAAAATTCCGAAAATTTTAATTTCTTGATTTACGCAAAGTGCTCGTAGAGACGTTTTGTTGTTACTCAAATGACAGATCTGTCATAGTAACAGAGGAAAAAGAGAAAAATTCCTAAAATTTTGATTTCTTGACTTACGCAAAGTGCTCGTAGAGACGTTTTGTTGCTACTCAAATGAAAGATCTGTGATAGTAATAGAGTAAAATGCAAAAAATTCAGAAATTTTAATTTCTTGATTTACGCAAAGTACTCGTAGAGACGTTTTGTTGGTACTCAAATGACAGATCTGTGATAGTAACAGAGGAAAAAGCAAAATATTCCGAAAATTTTAATTTCTTGATTTACGCAAAGTACTCGTAGAGGCGTTTTGTTGTTACTCAAATGACAGATCTGTGATAGTAACAGAGGAAAAAGCAAAATATTCCGAAAATTTTAATTTCTCAATTTACGCAAAGTACTCGTAGAGACGTTTTGTTGTTACTCAAATGACAGATCTGTGATAGTAACAGAGGAAAATACAAAATATTCCGAAAATTTTAATTTCTTGATATACGCAAAGTACTCGTAGAAACGTTTTGTTGTTACTCAAATGACAGATCTGTGATAGTAACAGAGGAAAAACCAAAATATTCCAAAAATTTTAATTTCTTGATTTACGCAAAGTACTCGTAGAGACGTTCTGTTGCTACTCAAATGAAAGATCTGTGATAGTAATAGAGTAAAATGGAAAAAATTCCGAAAATTTTGATTTTTCGATTTACGCAAAGTGCTCGTAGAGACGTTTTGTTGTTACTCAAATGACAGATCTGTCATAGTAACAGAGGAAAAAGAGAAAAATTCCGAAAATTTTAATTTCTTGAATTACGCAAAGTACTCATAGAGACGTTTTGTTGGTACTCAAATGACAGATCTGTGATAGTAACAGAGAAAAAGCAGTATATTAAGAAAATTTTAACTTCTTGATATACGCAAAGTACTCATAGAGACGTTTTGTTGTTACTCAAATGACAGATCTGTGATAGTAACAGAGGAAAAAGCAGAATATTCCGAAAATTTTAATTTCTTGATTTAAGCAAAGTGCTCGTAGAGACGTTTTGTTGTTACTCAAATGACAGATCTGTCATAGTAACAGAGGAAAAAGAGAAAAATTCCTAAAATTTTGATTTCTTGACTTACGCAAAGTGCTCGTAGAGACGTTTTGTTGCTACTCAAATGAAAGATCTGTGATAGTAATAGAGTAAAATGGAAAAAATTCCGAAAATTTTAATTTCTTGATTTACGCAAAGTACTCGTAGAGACGTTTTGTTGGTACTCAAATGACAGATATGTGATAGTAACAGAGGAAAAAGCAAAATATTCCGAAAATTTTAATTTCTTGATTTACGCAAAGTACTCGTAGAGGCGTTTTGTTGTTACTCAAATGACAGATCTGTGATAGTAACAGAGGAAAAAGCAAAATATTCCGAAAATTTTAATTTCTCAATTTACGCAAAGTGCTCGTAGAGACGTTTTGTTGTTACTCAAATGAAAGATCTGTGATAGTAATAGAGTAAAATGGAAAAAAATCCGAAAATTTTAATTTCTTGATTTACGCAAACTACTCGTAGAGACGTTTTGTTGGTACTCAAATGACAGATCTGTGATAGTAACAAAGGAAAACGCAAAATATTCCGAAAATTTTAATTTCTTGATTTACGCAAAGTACTCGTAGAGACGTTTTGTTGTTACTCAAATGACAGATCTGTGATAGTAACAGAGGAAAATACAAAATATTCCGAAAATTTTAATTTCTTGATATACGCAAAGTACTCGTAGAAACGTTTTGTTGTTACTCAAATGACAGATCTGTGATAGTAACAGAGGAAAAACCAAAATATTCCAAAAATTTTAATTTCTTGATTTACGCAAAGTACTCGTAGAGACGTTCTGTTGCTACTCAAATGAAAGATCTGTGATAGTAATAGAGTAAAATGGAAAAAATTCCGAAAATTTTGATTTTTCGATTTACGCAAAGTGCTCGTAGAGACGTTTTGTTGTTACTCAAATGACAGATCTGTCGTAGTAACAGAGGAAAAAGAGAAAAATTCCGAAAATTTTAATTTCTTGAATTACGCAAAGTACTCATAGAGACGTTTTGTTGGTACTCAAATGACAGATCTGTGATAGTAACAGAGGAAAAAGCAGTATATTAAGAAAATTTTAACTTCTTGATATACGCAAAGTACTCATAGAGACGTTTTGTTGTTACTCAAATGACAGATCTGTGATAGTAACAGAGGAAAAAGCAGAATATTCCGAAAATTTTAATTTCTTGATTTAAGCAAAGTGCTCGTAGAGACGTTTTGTTGTTACTCAAATGACAGATCTGTCATAGTAACAGAGGAAAAAGAGAAAAATTCCTAAAATTTTGATTTCTTGACTTACGCAAAGTGCTCGTAGAGACGTTTTGTTGCTACTCAAATGAAAGATCTGTGATAGTAATAGAGTAAAATGGAAAAAATTCCGAAAATTTTAATTTCTTGATTTACGCAAAGTACTCGTAGAGACGTTTTGTTGGTACTCAAATGACAGATCTGTGATAGTAACAGAGGAAAAAGCAAAATATTCCAAAAATTTTAATTTCTTGATTTACGCAAAGTACTCGTAGAGGCGTTTTGTTGTTACTCAAATGACAGATCTGTGATAGTAACAGAGGAAAAAGCAAAATATTCCGAAAATTTTAATTTCTCAATTTACGCAAAGTGATCGTAGAGACGTTTTGTTGTTACTCAAATGAAAGATCTGTGATAGTAATAGAGTAAAATGGAAAAAAATCTGAAAATTTTAATTTCTTGATTTACGCAAACTACTCGTAGAGACGTTTTGTTGGTACTCAAATGACAGATCTGTGATAGTAACAGAGGAAAACGCAAAATATTCCGAAAATTTTAATTTCTTGATTTACGCAAAGTACTCGTAGAGACGTTTTGTTGTTACTCAAATGACAGATCTGTGATAGTAACAGAGGAAAATACAAAATATTCCGAAAATTTTAATTTCTTGATATACGCAAAGTACTCGTAGAAACGTTTTGTTGTTACTCAAATGACAGATCTGTGATAGTAACAGAGGAAAAAGCAAAATATTCCAAAAATTTTAATTTCTTAATTTACGCAAAGTACTCGTAGAGACGTTCTGTTGCTACTCAAATGAAAGATCTGTGATAGTAATAGAGTAAAATGGAAAAAATTCCGAAAATTTTGATTTTTCGATTTACGCAAAGTGCTCGTAGAGACGTTTTGTTGTTACTCAAATGACAGATCTGTCATAGTAACAGAGGAAAAAGAGAAAAATTCCTAAAATTTTGATTTCTTGACTTACGCAAAGTGCTCGTAGAGACGTTTGGTTGCTACTCAAATGAAAGATCTGTGATAGTAATAGAGTAAAATGGAAAAAAATCCGAAAATTTTAATTTCTTGATTTACGCAAACTACTCATCGAGACGTTTTGTTGGTACTCAAATGACAGATCTGTGATAGTAACAAAGGAAAACGCAAAATATTCCGAAAATTTTAATTTCTCAATTTACGCAAAGTGCTCGTAGAGACGTTTTGTTGTTACTCAAATGACAGATCTGTGATAGTAACAGAGGAAAAAGCAAAATATTCCGAAAATTTTAATTTCTTGATATACGCAAAGTACTCATAGAGACGTTTTGGTGGTACTCAAATGACAGATCTGTGATAGTAACAGAGGAAAAAGCAAAATATTCCGAAAATTTTAATTTCTCAATTTACGCAAAGTGCTCGTAGAGACGTTTTGTTGTTACTCAAATGACAGATCTGTGATAGTAACAGAGGAAAAAGCAAAATATTCCGAAAATTTTAATTTCTTGTTATACGCAAAGTACTCGTAGAGGCGTTTTGTTGTTACTCAAATGACAGATCTGTGATAGTAACAGAGGAAAAAGCAAAATATTCCGAAAATTTTAATTTCTTGATATACGCAAAGTACTCGTAGAAACGTTTTGTTGTTACTCAAATGACAGATCTGTGATAGTAACAGAGGAAAAAGCAAAATATTCCAAAAATTTTAATTTCTTGATTTACGCAAAGTGGTCGTAGAGACGTTCTGTTGCTACTCAAATCAAAGATCCGTGATAGTAATAGAGTAAAATGGAAAAAAATCCGAAAATATTGATTTCTCGATTTACACAAAGTGCTCGTAGAGACAGACGTTTTGTTGTTACTCAAATGATAGATCTGTAATAGTAACAGAAGAAAAAGATAAAAATTCCTAAAATTTTGATTTCTTGACTTACGCAAAGTGCTCGTAGAGACGTTTTGTTGCTACTCAAATGAAAGATCTGTGATAGTAACAGAGGAAAAAGCAGTATATTAAGAAAATTTTAACTTCTTGATATACGCAAAGTACTCATAGAGACGTTTTGTTGTTACTCAAATGACAGATCTGTGATAGTAACAGAGGAAAAAGCAGAATATTCCGAAAATTTTAATTTTTTGATTTAAGCAAAGTGCTCGTAGAGACGTTTTGTTGTTACTCAAATGACAGATCTGTCATAGTAACAGTGGAAAAAGAGAAAAATTCCTAAAATTTTGATTTCTTGACTTACGCAAAGTGCTCGTAGAGACGTTTTGTTGCTACTCAAATGAAAGATCTGTGATAGTAATAGAGTAAAATGGAAAAAATTCCGAAAATTTTAATTTCTTGATTTACGCAAAGTACTCGTAGAGACGTTTTGTTGGTACTCAAATGACAGATCTGTGATAGTAACAGAGGAAAAAGCAAAATATTCCGAAAATTTTAATTTCTTGATTTACGCAAAGTACTGGTAGAGGCGTTTTGTTGTTACTCAAATGACAGATCTGTGATAGTAACAGAGGAAAAAGCAGAATATTCCGAAAATTTTAATTTTTTGATTTAAGCAAAGTGCTCGTAGAGACGTTTTGTTGTTACTCAAATGACAGATCTGTCATAGTAACAGAGGAAAAAGAGAAAAATTCCTAAAATTTTGATTTCTTGACTTACGCAAAGTGCTCGTAGAGACGTTTTGTTGCTACTCAAATGAAAGATCTGTGATAGTAATAGAGTAAAATGGAAAAAATTCCGAAAATTTTAATTTCTTGATTTACGCAAAGTACTCGTAGAGACGTTTTGTTGGTACTCAAATGACAGATCTGTGATAATAACAAAGGAAAACGCAAAATATTCCGAAAATTTTAATTTCTTGATTTACGCAAAGTACTCGTAGAGACGTTTTGTTGTTACTCAAATGACAGATCTGTGATAGTAACAGAGGAAAATACAAAATATTCCGAAAATTTTAATTTCTTGATATACGCAAAGTACTCGTAGAAACGTTTTGTTGTTACTCAAATGACAGATCTGTGATAGTAACAGAGGAAAAAGCAAAATATTCCAAAAATTTTAATTTCTTGATTTACGCAAAGTACTCGTAGAGACGTTCTGTTGCTACTCAAATGAAAGATCTGTGATAGTAATAGAGTAAAATGGAAAAAATTCCGAAAATTTTGATTTTTCGATTTACGCAAAGTGCTCGTAGAGACAGACGTTTTGTTGTTACTCAAATGATAGATCTGTAATAGTAACAGAAGAAAAAGATAAAAATTCCTAAAATTTTGATTTCTTGACTTACGCAAAGTGCTCGTAGAGACGTTTTGTTGTTACTCAAATGACATCTGTGATAGTAACAGAGGAAAAAGCAAAATATTCCAAAAATTTTAATTTCTTGATTTACGCAAAGTACTCGTAGAGACGTTCTGTTGCTACTCAAATGAAAGATCTGTGATAGTAATAGAGTAAAATGGAAAAAAATCCGAAAATTTTAATTTCTTGATTTACGCAAACTACTCGTAGAGACGTTTTGTTGGTACTCAAATGACAGATCTGTGATAGTAACAAAGGAAAACGCAAAATATTCCGAAAATTTTAATTTCTTGATTTACGCAAAGTACCCGTAGAGACGTTTTGTTGTTACTCAAATGACAGATCTGTGATAGTAACAGAGGAAAATACAAAATATTCCGAAAATTTTAATTTCTTGATATACGCAAAGTACTCGTAGAAACGTTTTGTTGTTACTCAAATGACAGATCTGTGATAGTAACAGAGGAAAAAGCAAAATATTCCAAAAATTTTAATTTCTTGATTTACGCAAAGTACTCGTAGAGACGTTCTGTTGCTACTCAAATGAAAGATCTGTGATAGTAATAGAGTAAAATGGAAAAAATTCCGAAAATTTTGATTTTTCGATTTACGCAAAGTGCTCGTAGAGACGTTTTGTTGTTACTCAAATGACAGATCTGTCATAGTAACAGGGGAAAAAGAGAAAAATTCCTAAAATTTTGATTTCTTGACTTACGCAAAGTGCTCGTAGAGATGTTTGGTTGCTACTCAAATGAAAGATCTGTGATAGTAATAGAGTAAAATGGAAAAAATTCCGAAAATTTTGATTTTTCGATTTACGCAAAGTGCTCGTAGAGACGTTTTGTTGTTACTCAAATGACAGATCTGTCATAGTAACAGAGGAAAAAGAGAAAAATTCCTAAAATTTTGATTTCTTGACTTACGCAAAGTGCTCGTAGAGACGTTTGGTTGCTACTCAAATGAAAGATCTGTGATAGTAATAGAGTAAAATGGAAAAAAATCCGAAAATTTTAATTTCTTGATTTACGCAAACTACTCATAGAGACGTTCTGTTGGTACTCAAATGACAGATCTGTGATAGTAACAGAGGAAAAAGCAAAATATTCCGAAAATTTTAATTTCTTGATTTACGCAAAGTGCTCGTAGAGACGTTTGGTTGCTACTCAAATGAAAGATCTGTGATAGTAATAGAGTAACATGGAAAAAATTCCGAAAATTTTAATTTCTTGATTTACGCAAAGTACTCATAGAGACGTTTTCGTGGTACTCAAATGACAGATCTGTGATAGTAACAGAGGAAAAAGCAAAATATTCCGAAAATTTTAATTTCTCAATTTACGCAAAGTGCTCGTAGAGACGTTTTGTTGTTACTCAAATGACAGATCTGTGATAGTAACAGAGGAAAAAGCAAAATATTCCGAAAATTTTAATTTCTTGATATACGCAAAGTACTCGTAGAGGCGTTTTGTTGTTACTCAAATGACAGATCTGTGATAGTAACAGAGGAAAAAGCAAAATATTCCGAAAATTTTAATTTCTTGATATACGCAAAGTACTCGTAGAGACGTTCTGTTGCTACTCAAATGAAAGATCTGTGATAGTAATAGAGTAAAATGGAAAAAATTCCGAAAATTTTGATTTTTCGATTTACGCAAAGTGCTCGTAGAGACGTTTTGTTGTTACTCAAATGACAGATCTGTCATAGTAACAGGGGAAAAAGAGAAAAATTCCTAAAATTTTGATTTCTTGACTTACGCAAAGTGCTCGTAGAGACGTTTGGTTGCTACTCAAATGAAAGATCTGTGATAGTAATAGAGTAAAATGGAAAAAATTCCGAAAATTTTAATTTCTTGATTTACGCAAAGTACTCATAGAGACGTTTTGGTGGTACTCAAATGACAGATCTGTGATAGTAATAGAGTAAAATGGAAAAAATTCCGAAAATTTTGATTTTTCGATTTACGCAAAGTGCTCGTAGAGACGTTTTGTTGTTACTCAAATGACAGATCTGTCATAGTAACAGAGGAAAAAGAGAAAAATTCCAAAAATTTTGATTTCTTGACTTACGCAAAGTGCTCGTAGAGACGTTTGGTTGCTACTCAAATGAAAGATCTGTGATAGTAATAGAGTAAAATGGAAAAAAATCCGAAAATTTTAATTTCTTGATTTACGCAAACTACTCATAGAGACGTTCTGTTGGTACTCAAATGACAGATCTGTGATAGTAACAGAGGAAAAAGCAAAATATTCCGAAAATTTTAATTTCTTGATTTACGCAAAGTACTCGTAGAGACGTTTTGTTGTTACTCAAATGACAGATCTGTGATAGTAACAGAGGAAAAAGCAAAATATTCCAAAAATTTTAATTTCTTGATTTACGCAAAGTACTCGTAGAGACGTTCTGTTGCTACTCAAATGAAAGATCTGTGATAGTAATAGAGTAAAATGGAAAAAATTCCGAAAATTTTGATTTTTCGATTTTCGCAAAGAGCTCGTAGAGACGTTTTGTTGTTACTCAAATGACAGATCTGTCATAGTAACAGGAAAAAAGAAAAATTCTTAAAATTTTGATTTCTTGACTTACGCAAAGTGCTCGTAGAGACGTTTGGTTGCTACTCAAATGAAAGATCTGTGATAGTAATAGAGTAACATGGAAAAAATTCCGAAAATTTGAATTTCTTGATTTACGCAAAGTACTCATAGAGACGTTTTCGTGGTACTCAAATGACAGATCTGTGATAGTAACAGAGGAAAAAGCAAAATATTCCGAAAATTTTAATTTCTCAATTTACGCAAAGTGCTCGTAGAGACGTTTTGTTGTTACTCAAATGACAGATCTGTGATAGTAACAGAGGAAAAAGCAAAATATTCCGAAAATTTTAATTTCTTGATATACGCAAAGTACTCGTAGAGGCGTTTTGTTGTTACTCAAATGACAGATCTGTGATAGTAACACAGGAAAAAGCAAAATATTCCGAAAATTTTAATTTCTTGATATACGCAAAGTACTCGTAGAAACGTTTTGTTGTTACTCAAATGACAGATCTGTCATAGTAACAGGGGAAAAAGAGAAAAATTCCTAAAATTTTGATTTCTTGACTTACGCAAAGTGCTCGTAGAGATGTTTGGTTGCTACTCAAATGAAAGATCTGTGATAGTAATAGAGTAAAATGGAAAAAATTCCGAAAATTTTAATTTCTTGATTTACGCAAAGTACTCATAGAGACGTTTTGGTGGTACTCAAATGACAAATCTGTGATAGTAATAGAGTAAAATGGAAAAAATTCCGAAAATTTTGATTTTTCGATTTACGCAAAGTGCTCGTAGAGACGTTTTGTTGTTACTCAAATGACAGATCTGTCATAGTAACAGGGGAAAAAGAGAAAAATTCCTAAAATTTTGATTTCTTGACTTACGCAAAGTGCTCGTAGAGATGTTTGGTTGCTACTCAAATGAAAGATCTGTGATAGTAATAGAGTAAAATGGAAAAAATTCCGAAAATTTTAATTTCTTGATTTACGCAAAGTACTCATAGAGACGTTTTGGTGGTACTCAAATGACAAATCTGTGATAGTAATAGAGTAAAATGGAAAAAATTCCGAAAATTTTGATTTTTCGATTTACGCAAAGTGCTCGTAGAGACGTTTTGTTGTTACTCAAATGACAGATCTGTCATAGTAACAGAGGAAAAAGAGAAAAATTCCTAAAATTTTGATTTCTTGACTTACGCAAAGTGCTCGTAGAGACGTTTGGTTGCTACTCAAATGAAAGATCTGTGATAGTAATAGAGTAAAATGGAAAAAAATCCGAAAATTTTAATTTCTTGATTTACGCAAACTACTCATAGAGACGTTCTGTTGGTACTCAAATGACAGATCTGTGATAGTAACAGAGGAAAAAGCAAAATATTCCGAAAATTTTAATTTCTTGATTTACGCAAAGTGCTCGTAGAGACGTTTGGTTGCTACTCAAATGAAAGATCTGTGATAGTAATAGAGTAACATGGAAAAAATTCCGAAAATTTTAATTTCTTGATTTACGCAAAGTACTCATAGAGACGTTTTCGTGGTACTCAAATGACAGATCTGTGATAGTAACAGAGGAAAAAACAAAATATTCCGAAAATTTTAATTTCTCAATTTACGCAAAGTGCTCGTAGAGACGTTTTGTTGTTACTCAAATGACAGATCTGTGATAGTAACAGAGGAAAAAGCAAAATATTCCGAAAATTTTAATTTCTTGATATACGCAAAGTACTCGTAGAGGCGTTTTGTTGTTACTCAAATGACAGATCTGTGATAGTAACAGAGGAAAAAGCAAAATATTCCGAAAATTTTAATTTCTTGATATACGCAAAGTACTCGTAGAGACGTTCTGTTGCTACTCAAATGAAAGATCTGTGATAGTAATAGAGTAAAATGGAAAAAATTCCGAAAATTTTAATTTCTTGATTTACGCAAAGTACTCATAGAGACGTTTTGGTGGTACTCAAATGACAGATCTGTGATAGTAATAGAGTAAAATGGAAAAAATTCCGAAAATTTTGATTTTTCGATTTACGCAAAGTGCTCGTAGAGACGTTTTGTTGTTACTCAAATGACAGATCTGTCATAGTAACAGAGGAAAAAGAGAAAAATTCCAAAAATTTTGATTTCTTGACTTACGCAAAGTGCTCGTAGAGACGTTTGGTTGCTACTCAAATGAAAGATCTGTGATAGTAATAGAGTAAAATGGAAAAAAATCCGAAAATTTTAATTTCTTGATTTACGCAAACTACTCATAGAGACGTTCTGTTGGTACTCAAATGACAGATCTGTGATAGTAACAGAGGAAAAAGCAAAATATTCCGAAAATTTTAATTTCTTGATTTACGCAAAGTACTCGTAGAGACGTTTTGTTGTTACTCAAATGACAGATCTGTGATAGTAACAGAGGAAAAAGCAAAATATTCCAAAAATTTTAATTTCTTGATTTACGCAAAGTACTCGTAGAGACGTTCTGTTGCTACTCAAATGAAAGATCTGTGATAGTAATAGAGTAAAATGGAAAAAATTCCGAAAATTTTGATTTTTCGATTTTCGCAAAGTGCTCGTAGAGACGTTTTGTTGTTACTCAAATGACAGATCTGTCATAGTAACAGGAAAAAAGAAAAATTCTTAAAATTTTGATTTCTTGACTTACGCAAAGTGCTCGTAGAGACGTTTGGTTGCTACTCAAATGAAAGATCTGTGATAGTAATAGAGTAACATGGAAAAAATTCCGAAAATTTTAATTTCTTGATTTACGCAAAGTACTCATAGAGACGTTTTCGTGGTACTCAAATGACAGATCTGTGATAGTAACAGAGGAAAAAGCAAAATATTCCGAAAATTTTAATTTCTCAATTTACGCAAAGTGCTCGTAGAGACGTTTTGTTGTTACTCAAATGACAGATCTGTGATAGTAACAGAGGAAAAAGCAAAATATTCCGAAAATTTTAATTTCTTGATATACGCAAAGTACTCGTAGAGGCGTTTTGTTGTTACTCAAATGACAGATCTGTGATAGTAACAGAGGAAAAAGCAAAATATTCCGAAAATTTTAATTTCTTGATATACGCAAAGTACTCGTAGAAACGTTTTGTTGTTACTCAAATGACAGATCTGTGATAGTAATAGAGTAAAATGGAAAAAATTCCGAAAATTTTAATTTCTTGATTTACGCAAAGTACTCATAGAGACGTTTTGGTGGTACTCAAATGACAAATCTGTGATAGTAATAGAGTAAAATGGAAAAAATTCCGAAAATTTTGATTTTTCGATTTACGCAAAGTGCTCGTAGAGACGTTTTGTTGTTACTCAAATGACAGATCTGTCATAGTAACAGAGGAAAAAGAGAAAAATTCCTAAAATTTTGATTTCTTGACTTACGCAAAGTGCTCGTAGAGACGTTTGGTTGCTACTCAAATGAAAGATCTGTGATAGTAATAGAGTAAAATGGAAAAAAATCCGAAAATTTTAATTTCTTGATTTACGCAAACTACTCATAGAGACGTTCTGTTGGTACTCAAATGACAGATCTGTGATAGTAACAGAGGAAAAAGCAAAATATTCCGAAAATTTTAATTTCTTGATTTACGCAAAGTGCTCGTAGAGACGTTTGGTTGCTACTCAAATGGAAGATCTGTGATAGTAATAGAGTAACATGGAAAAAATTCCGAAAATTTTAATTTCTTGATTTACGCAAAGTACTCATAGAGACGTTTTCGTGGTACTCAAATGACAGATCTGTGATAGTAACAGAGGAAAAAGCAAAATATTCCGAAAATTTTAATTTCTCAATTTACGCAAGGTGCTCGTAGAGACGTTTTGTTGTTACTCAAATGACAGATCTGTGATAGTAACAGAGGAAAAAGCAAAATATTCCGAAAATTTTAATTTCTTGATATACGCAAAGTACTCGTAGAGGCGTTTTGTTGTTACTCAAATGACAGATCTGTGATAGTAACAGAGGAAAAAGCAAAATATTCCGAAAATTTTAATTTCTTGATATACGCAAAGTACTCGTAGAGACGTTCTGTTGCTACTCAAATGAAAGATCTGTGATAGTAATAGAGTAAAATGGAAAAAATTCCGAAAATTTTGATTTTTCGATTTACGCAAAGTGCTCGTAGAGACGTTTTGTTGTTACTCAAATGACAGATCTGTCATAGTAACAGGCGAAAAAGAGAAAAATTCCTAAAATTTTGATTTCTTGACTTACGCAAAGTGCTCGTAGAGACGTTTGGTTGCTACTCAAATGAAAGATCTGTGATAGTAATAGACTAAAATGGAAAAAATTCCGAAAATTTTAATTTCTTGATTTACGCAAAGTACTCGTAGAGACGTTCTGTTGCTACTCAAATGAAAGATCTGTGATAGTAATAGAGTAAAATGGAAAAAATTCCGAAAATTTTGATTTTTCGATTTACGCAAAGTGCTCGTAGAGACGTTTTGTTGTTACTCAAATGACAGATCTGTCATAGTAACAGAGGAAAAAGAGAAAAATTCCTAAAATTTTGATTTCTTGACTTACGCAAAGTGCTCGTAGAGACGTTTGGTTGCTACTCAAATGAAAGATCTGTGATAGTAACAGAGGAAAAAGCAAAATATTCCGAAAATTTTAATTTCTTGATATACGCAAAGTACTCGTAGAGGCGTTTTGTTGTTACTCAAATGACAGATCTGTGATAGTAACAGAGGAAAAAGCAAAATATTCCGAAAATTTTAATTTCTTGATATACGCAAAGTACTCGTAGAGACGTTCTGTTGCTACTCAAATGAAAGATCTGTGATAGTAATAGAGTAAAATGGAAAAAATTCCGAAAATTTTGATTTTTCGATTTACGCAAAGTGCTCGTAGAGACGTTTTGTTGTTACTCAAATGACAGATCTGTCATAGTAACAGGCGAAAAAGAGAAAAATTCCTAAAATTTTGATTTCTTGACTTACGCAAAGTGCTCGTAGAGACGTTTGGTTGCTACTCAAATGAAAGATCTGTGATAGTAATAGAGTAAAATGGAAAAAATTCCGAAAATTTTAATTTCTTGATTTACGCAAAGTACTCGTAGAGACGTTCTGTTGCTACTCAAATGAAAGATCTGTGATAGTAATAGAGTAAAATGGAAAAAATTCCGAAAATTTAGATTTTTCGATTTACGCAAAGTGCTCGTAGAGACGTTTTGTTGTTACTCAAATGACAGATCTGTCATAGTAACAGAGGAAAAAGAGAAAAATTCCTAAAATTTTGATTTCTTGACTTACGCAAAGTGCTCGTAGAGACGTTTGGTTGCTACTCAAATGAAAGATCTGTGATAGTAATAGAGTAAAATGGAAAAAAATCCGAAAATTTTAATTTCTTGATTTACGCAAACTACTCATAGAGACGTTCTGTTGGTACTCAAATGACAGATCTGTGATAGTAACAGAGGAAAAAGCAAAATATTCCGAAAATTTTAATTTCTTGATTTACGCAAAGTACTCGTAGAGACGTTTTGTTGTTACTCAAATGACAGATCTGTGATAGTAACAGAGGAAAAAGCAAAATATTCCAAAAATTTTAATTTCTTGATTTACGCAAAGTACTCGTAGAGACGTTCTGCTGCTACTCAAATGAAAGATCTGTGATAGTAATAGAGTAAAATGGAAAAAATTCCGAAAATTTTGATTTTTCGATTTACGCAAAGTGCTCGTAGAGACGTTTTGTTGTTACTCAAATGACAGATCTGTCATAGTAACAGAGGAAAAAAGAAAAATTCCTAAAATTTTGATTTCTTGACTTACGCAAAGTGCTCGTAGAGACGTTTGGTTGCTACTCAAATGAAAGATCTGTGATAGTAATAGAGTAACATGGAAAAAATTCCGAAAATTTTAATTTCTTGATTTACGCAAAGTACTCATAGAGACGTTTTGGTGGTACTCAAATGACAGATCTGTGATAGTAACAGAGGAAAAAGCAAAATATTCCGAAAATTTTAATTTCTCAATTTACGCAAAGTGCTCGTAGAGACGTTTTGTTGTTACTCAAATGACAGATCTGTGATAGTAACAGAGGAAAAAGCAAAATATTCCGAAAATTTTAATTTCTTGATATACGCAAAGTACTCGTAGAGGCGTTTTGTTGTTACTCAAATGACAGATCTGTGATAGTAACAGAGGAAAAAGCAAAATATTCCGAAAATTTTAATTTTTTGATTTACGCAAAGTGGTCGTAGAGACGTTCTGTTGCTACTCAAATCAAAGATCCGTGATAGTAATAGAGTAAAATGGAAAAAATTCCGAAAATATTGATTTCTCGATTTACACAAAGTGCTCGTAGAGACAGACGTTTTGTTGTTACTCAAATGATAGATCTGTAATAGTAACAGAAGAAAAAGATAAAAATTCCTAAAATTTTGATTTCTTGACTTACGCAAAGTGCTCGTAGAGACGTTTTGTTGCTACTCAAATGAAAGATCTGTGATAGTAATAGAGTAAAATGGAGAAAATTCCGAAAATTTTAATTTCTTGAATTACGCAAAGTACTCATAGAGACGTTTTGTTGGTACTCAAATGACAGATCTGTGATAGTAACAGAGGAAAAAGCAGTATATTAAGAAAATTTTAACTTCTTGATATACGCAAAGTACTCATAGAGACGTTTTGTTGTTACTCAAATGACAGATCTGTGATAGTAACAGAGGAAAAAGCAGAATATTCCGAAAATTTTAATTTCTTGATTTACGCAAAGTACTCGTAGAGACGTTCTGTTGCTACTCAAATGAAAGATCTGTGATAGTAATAGAGTAAAATGGAAAAAATTCCGAAAATTTTGATTTTTCGATTTACGCAAAGTGCTCGTAGAGACGTTTTGTTGTTACTCAAATGACAGATCTGTCATAGTAACAGGGGAAAAAGAGAAAAATTCCTAAAATTTTGATTTCTTGACTTACGCAAAGTGCTCGTAGAGACGTTTGGTTGCTACTCAAATGAAAGATCTGTGATAGTAATAGAGTAAAATGGAAAAAATTCCGAAAATTTTAATTTCTTGATTTACGCAAAGTACTCGTAGAGACGTTCTGTTGCTACTCAAATGAAAGATCTGTGATAGTAATAGAGTAAAATGGAAAAAATTCCGAAAATTTAGATTTTTCGATTTACGCAAAGTGCTCGTAGAGACGTTTTGTTGTTACTCAAATGACAGATCTGTCATAGTAACAGAGGAAAAAGAGAAAAATTCCTAAAATTTTGATTTCTTGACTTACGCAAAGTGCTCGTAGAGACGTTTGGTTGCTACTCAAATGAAAGATCTGTGATAGTAATAGAGTAAAATGGAAAAAAATCCGAAAATTTTAATTTCTTGATTTACGCAAACTACTCATAGAGACGTTCTGTTGGTACTCAAATGACAGATCTGTGATAGTAACAGAGGAAAAAGCAAAATATTCCGAAAATTTTAATTTCTTGATTTACGCAAAGTACTCGTAGAGACGTTTTGTTGTTACTCAAATGACAGATCTGTGATAGTAACAGAGGAAAAAGCAAAATATTCCAAAAATTTTAATTTCTTGATTTACGCAAAGTACTCGTAGAGACGTTCTGCTGCTACTCAAATGAAAGATCTGTGATAGTAATAGAGTAAAATGGAAAAAATTCCGAAAATTTTGATTTTTCGATTTACGCAAAGTGCTCGTAGAGACGTTTTGTTGTTACTCAAATGACAGATCTGTCATAGTAACAGAGGAAAAAAGAAAAATTCCTAAAATTTTGATTTCTTGACTTACGCAAAGTGCTCGTAGAGACGTTTGGTTGCTACTCAAATGAAAGATCTGTGATAGTAATAGAGTAACATGGAAAAAATTCCGAAAATTTTAATTTCTTGATTTACGCAAAGTACTCATAGAGACGTTTTGGTGGTACTCAAATGACAGATCTGTGATAGTAACAGAGGAAAAAGCAAAATATTCCGAAAATTTTAATTTCTCAATTTACGCAAAGTGCTCGTAGAGACGTTTTGTTGTTACTCAAATGACAGATCTGTGATAGTAACAGAGGAAAAAGCAAAATATTCCGAAAATTTTAATTTCTTGATATACGCAAAGTACTCGTAGAGGCGTTTTGTTGTTACTCAAATGACAGATCTGTGATAGTAACAGAGGAAATAGCAAAATATTCCGAAAATTTTAATTTCTTGATATACGCAAAGTACTCGTAGAGGCGTTTTGTTGTTACTCAAATGACAGATCTGTGATAGTAACAGAGGAAAAAGCAAAATATTCCGAAAATTTTAATTTTTTGATTTACGCAAAGTGGTCGTAGAGACGTTCTGTTGCTACTCAAATCAAAGATCCGTGATAGTAATAGAGTAAAATGGAAAAAATTCCGAAAATATTGATTTCTCGATTTACACAAAGTGCTCGTAGAGACAGACGTTTTGTTGTTACTCAAATGATAGATCTGTAATAGTAACAGAAGAAAAAGATAAAAATTCCTAAAATTTTGATTTCTTGACTTACGCAAAGTGCTCGTAGAGACGTTTTGTTGCTACTCAAATGAAAGATCTGTGATAGTAATAGAGTAAAATGGAGAAAATTCCGAAAATTTTAATTTCTTGAATTACGCAAAGTACTCATAGAGACGTTTTGTTGGTACTCAAATGACAGATCTGTGATAGTAACAGAGGAAAAAGCAGTATATTAAGAAAATTTTAACTTCTTGATATACGCAAAGTACTCATAGAGACGTTTTGTTGTTACTCAAATGACAGATCTGTGATAGTAACAGAGGAAAAAGCAGAATATTCCGAAAATTTTAATTTCTTGATTTACGCAAAGTACTCGTAGAGACGTTCTGTTGCTACTCAAATGAAAGATCTGTGATAGTAATAGAGTAAAATGGAAAAAATTCCGAAAATTTTGATTTTTCGATTTACGCAAAGTGCTCGTAGAGACGTTTTGTTGTTACTCAAATGACAGATCTGTCATAGTAACAGGGGAAAAAGAGAAAAATTCCTAAAATTTTGATTTCTTGACTTACGCAAAGTGCTCGTAGAGACGTTTGGTTGCTACTCAAATGAAAGATCTGTGATAGTAATAGAGTAAAATGGAAAAAATTCCGAAAATTTTAATTTCTTGATTTACGCAAAGTACTCATAGAGACGTTTTGGTGGTACTCAAATGACAAATCTGTGATAGTAATAGAGTAAAATGGAAAAAATTCCGAAAATTTTGATTTTTCGATTTACGCAAAGTGCTCGTAGAGACGTTTTGTTGTTACTCAAATGACAGATCTGTCATAGTAACAGAGGAAAAAGATAAAAATTCCTAAAATTTTGATTTCTTGACTTACGCAAAGTGCTCGTAGAGACGTTTGGTTGCTACTCAAATGAAAGATCTGTGATAGTAATAGAGTAAAATGGAAAAAAATCCGAAAATTTTAATTTCTTGATTTACGCAAACTACTCATAGAGACGTTCTGTTGGTACTCAAATGACAGATCTGTGATAGTAACAGAGGAAAAAGCAAAATATTCCGAAAATTTTAATTTCTTGATTTACGCAAAGTACTCGTAGAGACGTTTTGTTGTTACTCAAATGACAGATCTGAAAATTTTGATTTTTCGATTTACGCAAAGTGCTCGTAGAGACGTTTTGTTGTTACTCAAATGACAGATCTGTCATAGTAACAGGGGAAAAAGAGAAAAATTCCTAAAATTTTGATTTCTTGACTTACGCAAAGTGCTCGTAGAGACGTTTGGTTGCTACTCAAATGAAAGATCTGTGATAGTAATAGAGTAAAATGGAAAAAATTCCGAAAATTTTAATTTCTTGATTTACGCAAAGTACTCGTAGAGACGTTCTGTTGCTACTCAAATGAAAGATCTGTGATAGTAATAGAGTAAAATGGAAAAAATTCCGAAAATTTAGATTTTTCGATTTACGCAAAGTGCTCGTAGAGACGTTTTGTTGTTACTCAAATGACAGATCTGTCATAGTAACAGAGGAAAAAGAGAAAAATTCCTAAAATTTTGATTTCTTGACTTACGCAAAGTGCTCGTAGAGACGTTTGGTTGCTACTCAAATGAAAGATCTGTGATAGTAATAGAGTAAAATGGAAAAAAATCCGAAAATTTTAATTTCTTGATTTACGCAAACTACTCATAGAGACGTTCTGTTGGTACTCAAATGACAGATCTGTGATAGTAACAGAGGAAAAAGCAAAATATTCCGAAAATTTTAATTTCTTGATTTACGCAAAGTACTCGTAGAGACGTTTTGTTGTTACTCAAATGACAGATCTGTGATAGTAACAGAGGAAAAAGCAAAATATTCCAAAAATTTTAATTTCTTGATTTACGCAAAGTACTCGTAGAGACGTTCTGCTGCTACTCAAATGAAAGATCTGTGATAGTAATAGAGTAAAATGGAAAAAATTCCGAAAATTTTGATTTTTCGATTTACGCAAAGTGCTCGTAGAGACGTTTTGTTGTTACTCAAATGACAGATCTGTCATAGTAACAGAGGAAAAAAGAAAAATTCCTAAAATTTTGATTTCTTGACTTACGCAAAGTGCTCGTAGAGACGTTTGGTTGCTACTCAAATGAAAGATCTGTGATAGTAATAGAGTAACATGGAAAAAATTCCGAAAATTTTAATTTCTTGATTTACGCAAAGTACTCATAGAGACGTTTTGGTGGTACTCAAATGACAGATCTGTGATAGTAACAGAGGAAAAAGCAAAATATTCCGAAAATTTTAATTTCTCAATTTACGCAAAGTGCTCGTAGAGACGTTTTGTTGTTACTCAAATGACAGATCTGTGATAGTAACAGAGGAAAAAGCAAAATATTCCGAAAATTTTAATTTCTTGATATACGCAAAGTACTCGTAGAGGCGTTTTGTTGTTACTCAAATGACAGATCTGTGATAGTAACAGAGGAAAAAGCAAAATATTCCGAAAATTTTAATTTCTTGATATACGCAAAGTACTCGTAGAGGCGTTTTGTTGTTACTCAAATGACAGATCTGTGATAGTAACAGAGGAAAAAGCAAAATATTCCGAAAATTTTAATTTTTTGATTTACGCAAAGTGGTCGTAGAGACGTTCTGTTGCTACTCAAATCAAAGATCCGTGATAGTAATAGAGTAAAATGGAAAAAATTCCGAAAATATTGATTTCTCGATTTACACAAAGTGCTCGTAGAGACAGACGTTTTGTTGTTACTCAAATGATAGATCTGTAATAGTAACAGAAGAAAAAGATAAAAATTCCTAAAATTTTGATTTCTTGACTTACGCAAAGTGCTCGTAGAGACGTTTTGTTGCTACTCAAATGAAAGATCTGTGATAGTAATAGAGTAAAATGGAGAAAATTCCGAAAATTTTAATTTCTTGAATTACGCAAAGTACTCATAGAGACGTTTTGTTGGTACTCAAATGACAGATCTGTGATAGTAACAGAGGAAAAAGCAGTATATTAAGAAAATTTTAACTTCTTGATATACGCAAAGTACTCATAGAGACGTTTTGTTGTTACTCAAATGACAGATCTGTGATAGTAACAGAGGAAAAAGCAGAATATTCCGAAAATTTTAATTTCTTGATTTACGCCAAGTACTCGTAGAGACGTTCTGTTGCTACTCAAATGAAAGATCTGTGATAGTAATAGAGTAAAATGGAAAAAATTCCGAAAATTTTGATTTTTCGATTTACGCAAAGTGCTCGTAGAGACGTTTTGTTGTTACTCAAATGACAGATCTGTCATAGTAACAGGGGAAAAAGAGAAAAATTCCTAAAATTTTGATTTCTTGACTTACGCAAAGTGCTCGTAGAGACGTTTGGTTGCTACTCAAATGAAAGATCTGTGATAGTAATAGAGTAAAATGGAAAAAATTCCGAAAATTTTAATTTCTTGATTTACGCAAAGTACTCATAGAGACGTTTTGGTGGTACTCAAATGACAAATCTGTGATAGTAATAGAGTAAAATGGAAAAAATTCCGAAAATTTTGATTTTTCGATTTACGCAAAGTGCTCGTAGAGACGTTTTGTTGTTACTCAAATGACAGATCTGTCATAGTAACAGAGGAAAAAGATAAAAATTCCTAAAATTTTGATTTCTTGACTTACGCAAAGTGCTCGTAGAGACGTTTGGTTGCTACTCAAATGAAAGATCTGTGATAGTAATAGAGTAAAATGGAAAAAAATCCGAAAATTTTAATTTCTTGATTTACGCAAACTACTCATAGAGACGTTCTGTTGGTACTCAAATGACAGATCTGTGATAGTAACAGAGGAAAAAGCAAAATATTCCGAAAATTTTAATTTCTTGATTTACGCAAAGTACTCGTAGAGACGTTTTGTTGTTACTCAAATGACAGATCTGTGATAGTAACAGAGGAAAAAGCAAAATATTCCAAAAATTTTAATTTCTTGATTTACGCAAAGTACTCGTAGAGACGTTCTGTTGCTACTCAAATGAAAGATCTATGATAGTAATAGAGTAAAATTGAAAAAATTCCGAAAATTTTGATTTTTCGATTTACGCAAAGTGCTCGTAGAGACGTTTTGTTGTTACTCAAATGACAGATCTGTCATAGTAACAGAGGAAAAAGAGAAAAATTCCGAAAATTTTAATTTCTTGAATTACGCAAAGTACTCGTAGAGACGTTTTGTTGTTACTCAAATGACAGATCTGTGATAGTAACAGAGGAAAAAGCAAAATATTCCAAAAATTTTAATTTCTTGATTTACGCAAAGTACTCGTAGAGACGTTCTGTTGCTACTCAAATGAAAGATCTGTGATAGTAATAGAGTAAAATGGAAAAAATTCCGAAAATTTAGATTTTTCGATTTACGCAAAGTGCTCGTAGAGACGTTTTGTTGTTACTCAAATGACAGATCTGTCATAGTAACAGGGGAAAAAGAGAAAAATTCCTAAAATTTTGATTTCTTGACTTACGCAAAGTGCTCGTAGAGACGTTTGGTTGCTACTCAAATGAGAGATCTGTGATAGTAATAGAGTAAAATGGAAAAAATTCCGAAAATTTTAATTTCTTGATTTACGCAAAGTACTCATAGAGACGTTTTGGTGGTACTCAAATGACAGATCTGTGATAGTAATAGAGTAAAATGGAAAAAATTCCGAAAATTTTGATTTTTCGATTTACGCAAAGTGCTCGTAGAGACGTTTTGTTGTTACTCAAATGACAGATCTGTCATAGTAACAGAGGAAAAAGATAAAAATTCCTAAAATTTTGATTTCTTGACTTACGCAAAGTGCTCGTAGAGACGTTTGGTTGCTACTCAAATGAAAGATCTGTGATAGTAATAGAGTAAAATGGAAAAAAATCCGAAAATTTTAATTTCTTGATTTACGCAAACTACTCATAGAGACGTTATGTTGGTACTCAAATGACAGATCTGTGATAGTAACAGAGGAAAAAGCAAAATATTCCGAAAATTTTAATTTCTTGATTTACGCAAAGTACTCGTAGAGACGTTTTGTTGTTACTCAAATGACAGATCTGTGATAGTAACAGAGGAAAAAGCAAAATATTCCAAAAATTTTAATTTCTTGATTTACGCAAAGTACTCGTAGAGACGTTCTGTTGCTACTCAAATGAAAGATCTGTGATAGTAATAGAGTAAAATGGAAAAAATTCCGAAAATTTTGATTTTTCGATTTACGCAAAGTGCTCGTAGAGACTTTTTGTTGTTACTCAAATGACAGATCTGTCATAGTAACAGGGGAAAAAGAGAAAAATTCCTAAAATTTTGATTTCTTGACTTACGCAAAGTGCTCGTAGAGACGTTTGGTTGCTACTCAAATGAAAGATCTGTGATAGTAATAGAGTAAAATGGAAAAAATTCCGAAAATTTTAATTTCTTGATTTACGCAAAGTACTCATAGAGACGTTTTGGTGGTACTCAAATGACAGATCTGTGATAGTAATAGAGTAAAATGGAAAAAATTCCGAAAATTTTGATTTTTCGATTTACGCAAAGTGCTCGTAGAGACGTTTTGTTGTTACTCAAATGACAGATCTGTCATAGTAACAGAGGAAAAAGATAAAAATTCCTAAAATTTTGATTTCTTGACTTCCGCAAAGTGCTCGTAGAGACGTTTGGTTGCTACTCAAATGAAAGATCTGTGATAGTAATAGAGTAAAATGGAAAAAAATCCGAAAATTTTAATTTCTTGATTTACGCAAACTACTCATAGAGACGTTATGTTGGTACTCAAATGACAGATCTGTGATAGTAACAGAGGAAAAAGCAAAATATTCCGAAAATTTTAATTTCTTGATTTACGCAAAGTACTCGTAGAGACGTTTTGTTGTTACTCAAATGACAGATCTGTGATAGTAACAGAGGAAAAAGCAAAATATTCCAAAAATTTTAATTTCTTGATTTACGCAAAGTACTCGTAGAGACGTTCTGTTGCTACTCAAATGAAAGATCTGTGATAGTAATAGAGTAAAATGGAAAAAATTCCGAAAATTTTGATTTTTCGATTTACGCAAAGTGCTCGTAGAGACGTTTTGTTGTTACTCAAATGACAGATCTGTCATAGTAACAGGAAAAAAGAAAAATTCTTAAAATTTTGATTTCTTGACTTACGCAAAGTGCTCGTAGAGACGTTTGGTTGCTACTCAAATGAAAGATCTGTGATAGTAATAGAGTAACATGGAAAAAATTCCGAAAATTTTAATTTCTTGATTTACGCAAAGTACTCATAGAGACGTTTTCGTGGTACTCAAATGACAGATCTGTGATAGTAACAGAGGAAAAAGCAAAATATTCCGAAAATTTTAATTTCTCAATTTACGCAAAGTGCTCGTAGAGACGTTTTGTTGTTACTCAAATGACAGATCTGTGATAGTAACAGAGGAAAAAGCAAAATATTCCGAAAATTTTAATTTCTTGATATACGCAAAGTACTCGTAGAGGCGTTTTGTTGTTACTCAAATGACAGATCTGTGATAGTAACAGAGGAAAAAGCAAAATATTCCGAAAATTTTAATTCCTTGATATACGCAAAGTACTCGTAGAAACGTTTTGTTGTTACTCAAATGACAGATCTGTGATAGTAATAGAGTAAAATGGAAAAAATTCCGAAAATTTTAATTTCTTGATTTACGCAAAGTACTCATAGAGACGTTTTGGTGGTACTCAAATGACAAATCTGTGATAGTAATAGAGTAAAATGGAAAAAATTCCGAAAATTTTGATTTTTCGATTTACGCAAAGTGCTCGTAGAGACGTTTTGTTGTTACTCAAATGACAGATCTGTCATAGTAACAGGGGAAAAAGAGAAAAATTCCTAAAATTTTGATTTCTTGACTTACGCAAAGTGCTCGTAGAGACGTTTGGTTGCTACTCAAATGAAAGATCTGTGATAGTAATAGAGTAAAATGGAAAAAATTCCGAAAATTTTAATTTCTTGATTTACGCAAAGTACTCATAGAGACGTTTTGGTGGTACTCAAATGACAGATCTGTGATAGTAATAGAGTAAAATGGAAAAAATTCCGAAAATTTTGATTTTTCGATTTACGCAAAGTGCTCGTAGAGACGTTTTGTTGTTACTCAAATGACAGATCTGTCATAGTAACAGAGGAAAAAGATAAAAATTCCTAAAATTTTGATTTCTTGACTTACGCAAAGTGCTCGTAGAGACGTTTGGTTGCTACTCAAATGAAAGATCTGTGATAGTAATAGAGTAAAATGGAAAAAAATCCGAAAATTTTAATTTCTTGATTTACGCAAACTACTCATAGAGACGTTATGTTGGTACTCAAATGACAGATCTGTGATAGTAACAGAGGAAAAAGCAAAATATTCCGAAAATTTTAATTTCTTGATTTACGCAAAGTACTCGTAGAGACGTTTTGTTGTTACTCAAATGACAGATCTGTGATAGTAACAGAGGAAAAAGCAAAATATTCCAAAAATTTTAATTTCTTGATTTACGCAAAGTACTCGTAGAGACGTTCTGTTGCTACTCAAATGAAAGATCTGTGATAGTAATAGAGTAAAATGGAAAAAATTCCGAAAATTTTGATTTTTCGATTTACGCAAAGTGCTCGTAGAGACGTTTTGTTGTTACTCAAATGACAGATCTGTCATAGTAACAGGAAAAAAGAAAAATTCTTAAAATTTTGATTTCTTGACTTACGCAAAGTGCTTGTAGAGACGTTTGGTTGCTACTCAAATGAAAGATCTGTGATAGTAATAGAGTAACATGGAAAAAATTCCGAAAATTTTAATTTCTTGATTTACGCAAAGTACTCATAGAGACGTTTTCGTGGTACTCAAATGACAGATCTGTGATAGTAACAGAGGAAAAAGCAAAATATTCCGAAAATTTTAATTTCTCAATTTACGCAAAGTGCTCGTAGAGACGTTTTGTTGTTACTCAAATGACAGATCTGTGATAGTAACAGAGGAAAAAGCAAAATATTCCGAAAATTTTAATTTCTTGATATACGCAAAGTACTCGTAGAGGCGTTTTGTTGTTACTCAAATGACAGATCTGTGATAGTAACAGAGGAAAAAGCAAAATATTCCGAAAATTTTAATTCCTTGATATACGCAAAGTACTCGTAGAAACGTTTTGTTGTTACTCAAATGACAGATCTGTGATAGTAATAGAGTAAAATGGAAAAAATTCCGAAAATTTTAATTTCTTGATTTACGCAAAGTACTCATAGAGACGTTTTGGTGGTACTCAAATGACAAATCTGTGATAGTAATAGAGTAAAATGGAAAAAATTCCGAAAATTTTGATTTTTCGATTTACGCAAAGTGCTCGTAGAGACGTTTTGTTGTTACTCAAATGACAGATCTGTCATAGTAACAGAGGAAAAAGAGAAAAATTCCTAAAATTTTGATTTCTTGACTTACGCAAAGTGCTCGTAGAGACGTTTGGTTGCTACTCAAATGAAAGATCTGTGATAGTAATAGAGTAAAATGGAAAAAAATCCGAAAATTTTAATTTCTTGATTTACGCAAACTACTCATAGAGACGTTCTGTTGGTACTCAAATGACAGATCTGTGATAGTAACAGAGGAAAAAGCAAAATATTCCGAAAATTTTAATTTCTTGATTTACGCAAAGTGCTCGTAGAGACGTTTGGTTGCTACTCAAATGGAAGATCTGTGATAGTAATAGAGTAACATGGAAAAAATTCCGAAAATTTTAATTTCTTGATTTACGCAAAGTACTCATAGAGACGTTTTCGTGGTACTCAAATGACAGATCTGTGATAGTAACAGAGGAAAAAGCAAAATATTCCGAAAATTTTAATTTCTCAATTTACGCAAAGTGCTCGTAGAGACGTTTTGTTGTTACTCAAATGACAGATCTGTGATAGTAACAGAGGAAAAAGCAAAATATTCCGAAAATTTTAATTTCTTGATATACTCAAAGTACTCGTAGAGGCGTTTTGTTGTTACTCAAATGACAGATCTGTGATATTAACAGAGGAAAAAGCAAAATATTCCGAAAATTTTAATTTCTTGATATACGCAAAGTACTCGTAGAGACGTTCTGTTGCTACTCAAATGAAAGATCTGTGATAGTAATAGAGTAAAATGGAAAAAATTCCGAAAATTTTGATTTTTCGATTTACGCAAAGTGCTCGTAGAGACGTTTTGTTGTTACTCAAATGACAGATCTGTCATAGTAACAGGGGAAAAAGAGAAAAATTCCTAAAATTTTGATTTCTTGACTTACGCAAAGTGCTCGTAGAGACGTTTTGTTGCTACTCAAATGAAAGATCTGTGATAGTAATAGAGTAAAATGGAAAAAAATCCGAAAATTTTAATTTCTTGATTTACGCAAACTACTCATAGAGACGTTATGTTGGTACTCAAATGACAGATCTGTGATAGTAACAGAGGAAAAAGCAAAATATTCCGAAAATTTTAATTTCTTGATTTACGCAAAGTACTCGTAGAGACGTTTTGTTGTTACTCAAATGACAGATCTGTGATAGTAACAGAGGAAAAAGCAAAATATTCCAAAAATTTTAATTTCTTGATTTACGCAAAGTACTCGTAGAGACGTTCTGTTGCTACTCAAATGAAAGATCTGTGATAATAATAGAGTAAAATGGAAAAAATTCCGAAAATTTTGATTTTTCGATTTACGCAAAGTGCTCGTAGAGACGTTTTGTTGTTACTCAAATGACAGATCTGTCATAGTAACAGGAAAAAAGAAAAATTCTTAAAATTTTGATTTCTTGACTTACGCAAAGTGCTCGTAGAGACGTTTGGTTGCTACTCAAATGAAAGATCTGTGATAGTAATAGAGTAACATGGAAAAAATTCCGATAATTTTAATTTCTTGATTTACGCAAAGTACTCATAGAGACGTTTTCGTGGTACTCAAATGACAGATCTGTGATAGTAACAGAGGAAAAAGCAAAATATTCCGAAAATTTTAATTTCTCAATTTACGCAAAGTGCTCGTAGAGACGTTTTGTTGTTACTCAAATGACAGATCTGTGATAGTAACAGAGGAAAAAGCAAAATATTCCGAAAATTTTAATTTCTTGATATACGCAAAGTACTCGTAGAGGCGTTTTGTTGTTACTCAAATGACAGATCTGTGATAGTAACAGAGGAAAAAGCAAAATATTCCGAAAATTTTAATTTCTTGATATACGCAAAGTACTCGTAGAAACGTTTTGTTGTTACTCAAATGACAGATCTGTGATAGTAATAGAGTAAAATGGAAAAAATTCCGAAAATTTTAATTTCTTGATTTACGCAAAGTACTCATAGAGACGTTTTGGTGGTACTCAAATGACAAATCTGTGATAGTAATAGAGTAAAATGGAAAAAATTCCGAAAATTTTGATTTTTCGATTTACGCAAAGTGCTCGTAGAGACGTTTTGTTGTTACTCAAATGACAGATCTGTCATAGTAACAGAGGAAAAAGAGAAAATTCCTAAAATTTTGATTTCTTGACTTACGCAAAGTGCTCGTAGAGACGTTTGGTTGCTACTCAAATGAAAGATCTGTGATAGTAATAGAGTAAAATGGAAAAAAATCCGAAAATTTTAATTTCTTGATTTACGCAAACTACTCATAGAGACGTTCTGTTGGTACTCAAATGACAGATCTGTGATAGTAACAGAGGAAAAAGCAAAATATTCCGAAAATTTTAATTTCTTGATTTACGCAAAGTGCTCGTAGAGACGTTTGGTTGCTACTCAAATGGAAGATCTGTGATAGTAATAGAGTAACATGGAAAAAATTCCGAAAATTTTAATTTCTTGATTTACGCAAAGTACTCATAGAGACGTTTTCGTGGTACTCAAATGACAGATCTGTGATAGTAACAGAGGAAAAAGCAAAATATTCCGAAAATTTTAATTTCTCAATTTACGCAAAGTGCTCGTAGAGACGTTTTGTTGTTACTCAAATGACAGATCTGTGATAGTAACAGAGGAAAAAGCAAAATATTCCGAAAATTTTAATTTCTTGATATACGCAAAGTACTCGTAGAGGCGTTTTGTTGTTACTCAAATGACAGATCTGTGATAGTAACAGAGGAAAAAGCAAAATATTCCGAAAATTTTAATTTCTCAATTTACGCAAAGTGCTCGTAGAGACGTTTTGTTGTTACTCAAATGACAGATCTGTGATAGTAACAGAGGAAAAAGCAAAATATTCCGAAAATTTTAATTTCTTGATATACGCAAAGTACTCGTAGAGGCGTTTTGTTGTTACTCAAATGACAGATCTGTGATAGTAACAGAGGAAAAAGCAAAATATTCCGAAAATTTTAATTCCTTGATATACGCAAAGTACTCGTAGAAACGTTTTGTTGTTACTCAAATGACAGATCTGTGATAGTAATAGAGTAAAATGGAAAAAATTCCGAAAATTTTAATTTCTTGATTTACGCAAAGTACTCATAGAGACGTTTTGGTGGTACTCAAATGACAAATCTGTGATAGTAATAGAGTAAAATGGAAAAAATTCCGAAAATTTTGATTTTTCGATTTACGCAAAGTGCTCGTAGAGACGTTTTGTTGTTACTCAAATGACAGATCTGTCATAGTAACAGAGGAAAAAGAGAAAAATTCCTAAAATTTTGATTTCTTGACTTACGCAAAGTGCTCGTAGAGACGTTTGGTTGCTACTCAAATGAAAGATCTGTGATAGTAATAGAGTAAAATGGAAAAAAATCCGAAAATTTTAATTTCTTGATTTACGCAAACTACTCATAGAGACGTTCTGTTGGTACTCAAATGACAGATCTGTGATAGTAACAGAGGAAAAAGCAAAATATTCCGAAAATTTTAATTTCTTGATTTACGCAAAGTGCTCGTAGAGACGTTTGGTTGCTACTCAAATGGAAGATCTGTGATAGTAATAGAGTAACATGGAAAAAATTCCGAAAATTTTAATTTCTTGATTTACGCAAAGTACTCATAGAGACGTTTTCGTGGTACTCAAATGACAGATCTGTGATAGTAACAGAGGAAAAAGCAAAATATTCCGAAAATTTTAATTTCTCAATTTACGCAAAGTGCTCGTAGAGACGTTTTGTTGTTACTCAAATGACAGATCTGTGATAGTAACAGAGGAAAAAGCAAAATATTCCGAAAATTTTAATTTCTTGATATACTCAAAGTACTCGTAGAGGCGTTTTGTTGTTACTCAAATGACAGATCTGTGATATTAACAGAGGAAAAAGCAAAATATTCCGAAAATTTTAATTTCTTGATATACGCAAAGTACTCGTAGAGACGTTCTGTTGCTACTCAAATGAAAGATCTGTGATAGTAATAGAGTAAAATGGAAAAAATTCCGAAAATTTTGATTTTTCGATTTACGCAAAGTGCTCGTAGAGACGTTTTGTTGTTACTCAAATGACAGATCTGTCATAGTAACAGGGGAAAAAGAGAAAAATTCCTAAAATTTTGATTTCTTGACTTACGCAAAGTGCTCGTAGAGACGTTTTGTTGCTACTCAAATGAAAGATCTGTGATAGTAATAGAGTAAAATGGAAAAAAATCCGAAAATTTTAATTTCTTGATTTACGCAAACTACTCATAGAGACGTTATGTTGGTACTCAAATGACAGATCTGTGATAGTAACAGAGGAAAAAGCAAAATATTCCGAAAATTTTAATTTCTTGATTTACGCAAAGTACTCGTAGAGACGTTTTGTTGTTACTCAAATGACAGATCTGTGATAGTAACAGAGGAAAAAGCAAAATATTCCAAAAATTTTAATTTCTTGATTTACGCAAAGTACTCGTAGAGACGTTCTGTTGCTACTCAAATGAAAGATCTGTGATAATAATAGAGTAAAATGGAAAAAATTCCGAAAATTTTGATTTTTCGATTTACGCAAAGTGCTCGTAGAGACGTTTTGTTGTTACTCAAATGACAGATCTGTCATAGTAACAGGAAAAAAGAAAAATTCTTAAAATTTTGATTTCTTGACTTACGCAAAGTGCTCGTAGAGACGTTTGGTTGCTACTCAAATGAAAGATCTGTGATAGTAATAGAGTAACATGGAAAAAATTCCGATAATTTTAATTTCTTGATTTACGCAAAGTACTCATAGAGACGTTTTCGTGGTACTCAAATGACAGATCTGTGATAGTAACAGAGGAAAAAGCAAAATATTCCGAAAATTTTAATTTCTCAATTTACGCAAAGTGCTCGTAGAGACGTTTTGTTGTTACTCAAATGACAGATCTGTGATAGTAACAGAGGAAAAAGCAAAATATTCCGAAAATTTTAATTTCTTGATATACGCAAAGTACTCGTAGAGGCGTTTTGTTGTTACTCAAATGACAGATCTGTGATAGTAACAGAGGAAAAAGCAAAATATTCCGAAAATTTTAATTTCTTGATATACGCAAAGTACTCGTAGAAACGTTTTGTTGTTACTCAAATGACAGATCTGTGATAGTAATAGAGTAAAATGGAAAAAATTCCGAAAATTTTAATTTCTTGATTTACGCAAAGTACTCATAGAGACGTTTTGGTGGTACTCAAATGACAAATCTGTGATAGTAATAGAGTAAAATGGAAAAAATTCCGAAAATTTTGATTTTTCGATTTACGCAAAGTGCTCGTAGAGACGTTTTGTTGTTACTCAAATGACAGATCTGTCATAGTAACAGAGGAAAAAGAGAAAATTCCTAAAATTTTGATTTCTTGACTTACGCAAAGTGCTCGTAGAGACGTTTGGTTGCTACTCAAATGAAAGATCTGTGATAGTAATAGAGTAAAATGGAAAAAAATCCGAAAATTTTAATTTCTTGATTTACGCAAACTACTCATAGAGACGTTCTGTTGGTACTCAAATGACAGATCTGTGATAGTAACAGAGGAAAAAGCAAAATATTCCGAAAATTTTAATTTCTTGATTTACGCAAAGTGCTCGTAGAGACGTTTGGTTGCTACTCAAATGGAAGATCTGTGATAGTAATAGAGTAACATGGAAAAAATTCCGAAAATTTTAATTTCTTGATTTACGCAAAGTACTCATAGAGACGTTTTCGTGGTACTCAAATGACAGATCTGTGATAGTAACAGAGGAAAAAGCAAAATATTCCGAAAATTTTAATTTCTCAATTTACGCAAAGTGCTCGTAGAGACGTTTTGTTGTTACTCAAATGACAGATCTGTGATAGTAACAGAGGAAAAAGCAAAATATTCCGAAAATTTTAATTTCTTGATATACGCAAAGTACTCGTAGAGGCGTTTTGTTGTTACTCAAATGACAGATCTGTGATAGTAACAGAGGAAAAAGCAAAATATTCCGAAAATTTTAATTTCTTGATATACGCAAAGTACTCGTAGAGACGTTCTGTTGCTACTCAAATGAAAGATCTGTGATAGTAATAGAGTAAAATGGAAAAAATTCCGAAAATTTTGATTTTTCGATTTACGCAAAGTGCTCGTAGAGACGTTTTGTTGTTACTCAAATGACAGATCTGTCATAGTAACAGGGGAAAAAGAGAAAAATTCCTAAAATTTTGATTTCTTGACTTACGCAAAGTGCTCGTAGAGACGTTTTGTTGCTACTCAAATGAAAGATCTGTGATAGTAACAGAGGAAAAAGCAGTATATTAAGAAAATTTTAACTTCTTGATATACGCAAAGTACTCATAGAGACGTTTTGTTGTTACTCAAATGACAGATCTGTGATAGTAACAGAGGAAAAAGCAGAATATTCCGAAAATTTTAATTTCTTGATTTAAGCAAAGTGCTCGTAGAGACGTTTTGTTGTTACTCAAATGACAGATCTGTCATAGTAACAGAGGAAAAAGAGAAAAATTCCTAAAATTTTGATTTCTTGACTTACGCAAAGTGCTCGTAGAGACGTTTTGTTGCTAGTCAAATGAAAGATCTGTGATAGTAATAGAGTAAAATGGAAAAAATTCCGAAAATTTTAATTTCTTGATTTACGCAAAGTACTCGTAGAGACGTTTTGTTGGTACTCAAATGACAGATCTGTGATAGTAACAGAGGAAAAAGCAAAATATTCCGAAAATTTTAATTTCTTGATTTACGCAAAGTACTGGTAGAGGCGTTTTGTTGTTACTCAAATGACAGATCTGTGATAGTAACAGAGGAAAAAGCAAAATATTCCGAAAATTTTAATTTCTCAATTTACGCAAATTGCTCGTAGAGACGTTTTGTTGTTACTCAAATGAAAGATCTGTGATAGTAATAGAGTAAAATGGAAAAAAATCCGAAAATTTTAATTTCTTGATTTACGCAAACTACTCGTAGAGACGTTTTGTTGGTACTCAAATGACAGATCTGTGATAGTAACAAAGGAAAACGCAAAATATTCCGAAAATTTTAATTTCTTGATTTACGCAGAGTACTCGTAGAGACGTTTTGTTGTTACTCAAATGACAGATCTGTGATAGTAACAGAGGAAAATACAAAATATTCCGAAAATTTTAATTTCTTGATATACGCAAAGTACTCGTAGAAACGTTTTGTTGTTACTCAAATGACAGATCTGTGATTGTAACAGAGGAAAAAGCAAAATATTCCAAAAATTTTAATTTCTTGATTTACGCAAAGTACTCGTAGAGACGTTCTGTTGCTACTCAAATGAAAGATCTGTGATAGTAATAGAGTAAAATGGAAAAAATTCCGAAAATTTTGATTTTTCGATTTACGCAAAGTGCTCGTAGAGACGTTTTGTTGTTACTCAAATGACAGATCTGTCATAGTAACAGAGGAAAAAGAGAAAAATTCCGAAAATTTTAATTTCTTGATTTACGCAAAGTGCTCTTAGAGACGTTTGGTTGCTACTCAAATGAAAGATCTGTGATAGTAATAGAGTAACATGGAAAAAATTCCGAAAATTTTAATTTCTTGATTTACGCAAAGTACTCATAGAGACGTTTTGGTGGTACTCAAATGACAGATCTGTGATAGTAACAGAGGAAAAAGCAAAATATTCCGAAAATTTTAATTTCTCAATTTACGCAAAGTGCTCGTAGAGACGTTTTGTTGTTACTCAAATGACAGATCAGTGATAGTAACAGAGGAAAAAGCAAAATATTCCGAAAATTTTAATTTCTTGATATACGCAAAGTACTCGTAGAGGCGTTTTGTTGTAACTCAAATGACAGATCTGTGATAGTAACAGAGGAAAAAGCAAAATATTCCGAAAATTTTAATTTCTTGATATACGCAAAGTACTCGTAGAAACGTTTTGTTTTTACTCAAATGACAGATCTGTGATAGTAACAGAGGAGAAAGCAAAATATTCCAAAAATTTTAATTTCTCAATTTACGCAAAGTGCTCGTAGAGACGTTTTGTTGTTACTCAAATGACAGATCTGTGATAGTAACAGAGGAAAAAGCAAAATATTCCGAAAATTTTAATTTCTTGATATACGCAAAGTACTCGTAGAGGCGTTTTGTTGTTACTCAAATGACAGATCTGTGATAGTAACAGAGGAAAAAGCAAAATATTCCGAAAATTTTAATTTCTTGATATACGCAAAGTACTCGTAGAAACGTTTTGTTGTTACTCAAATGACAGATCTGTGATAGTAATAGAGTAAAATGGAAAAAATTCCGAAAATTTTAATTTCTTGATTTACGCAAAGTACTCATAGAGACGTTTTGGTGGTACTCAAATGACAAATCTGTGATAGTAATAGAGTAAAATGGAAAAAATTCCGAAAATTTTGATTTTTCGATTTACGCAAAGTGCTCGTAGAGACGTTTTGTTGTTACTCAAATGACAGATCTGTCATAGTAACAGAGGAAAAAGAGAAAATTCCTAAAATTTTGATTTCTTGACTTACGCAAAGTGCTCGTAGAGACGTTTGGTTGCTACTCAAATGAAAGATCTGTGATAGTAATAGAGTAAAATGGAAAAAAATCCGAAAATTTTAATTTCTTGATTTACGCAAACTACTCATAGAGACGTTCTGTTGGTACTCAAATGACAGATCTGTGATAGTAACAGAGGAAAAAGCAAAATATTCCGAAAATTTTAATTTCTTGATTTACGCAAAGTGCTCGTAGAGACGTTTGGTTGCTACTCAAATGGAAGATCTGTGATAGTAATAGAGTAACATGGAAAAAATTCCGAAAATTTTAATTTCTTGATTTACGCAAAGTACTCATAGAGACGTTTTCGTGGTACTCAAATGACAGATCTGTGATAGTAACAGAGGAAAAAGCAAAATATTCCGAAAATTTTAATTTCTCAATTTACGCAAAGTGCTCGTAGAGACGTTTTGTTGTTACTCAAATGACAGATCTGTGATAGTAACAGAGGAAAAAGCAAAATATTCCGAAAATTTTAATTTCTTGATATACGCAAAGTACTCGTAGAGGCGTTTTGTTGTTACTCAAATGACAGATCTGTGATAGTAACAGAGGAAAAAGCAAAATATTCCGAAAATTTTAATTTCTTGATATACGCAAAGTACTCGTAGAGACGTTCTGTTGCTACTCAAATGAAAGATCTGTGATAGTAATAGAGTAAAATGGAAAAAATTCCGAAAATTTTGATTTTTCGATTTACGCAAAGTGCTCGTAGAGACGTTTTGTTGTTACTCAAATGACAGATCTGTCATAGTAACAGGGGAAAAAGAGAAAAATTCCTAAAATTTTGATTTCTTGACTTACGCAAAGTGCTCGTAGAGACGTTTTGTTGCTACTCAAATGAAAGATCTGTGATAGTAACAGAGGAAAAAGCAGTATATTAAGAAAATTTTAACTTCTTGATATACGCAAAGTACTCATAGAGACGTTTTGTTGTTACTCAAATGACAGATCTGTGATAGTAACAGAGGAAAAAGCAGAATATTCCGAAAATTTTAATTTCTTGATTTAAGCAAAGTGCTCGTAGAGACGTTTTGTTGTTACTCAAATGACAGATCTGTCATAGTAACAGAGGAAAAAGAGAAAAATTCCTAAAATTTTGATTTCTTGACTTACGCAAAGTGCTCGTAGAGACGTTTTGTTGCTAGTCAAATGAAAGATCTGTGATAGTAATAGAGTAAAATGGAAAAAATTCCGAAAATTTTAATTTCTTGATTTACGCAAAGTACTCGTAGAGACGTTTTGTTGGTACTCAAATGACAGATCTGTGATAGTAACAGAGGAAAAAGCAAAATATTCCGAAAATTTTAATTTCTTGATTTACGCAAAGTACTGGTAGAGGCGTTTTGTTGTTACTCAAATGACAGATCTGTGATAGTAACAGAGGAAAAAGCAAAATATTCCGAAAATTTTAATTTCTCAATTTACGCAAATTGCTCGTAGAGACGTTTTGTTGTTACTCAAATGAAAGATCTGTGATAGTAATAGAGTAAAATGGAAAAAAATCCGAAAATTTTAATTTCTTGATTTACGCAAACTACTCGTAGAGACGTTTTGTTGGTACTCAAATGACAGATCTGTGATAGTAACAAAGGAAAACGCAAAATATTCCGAAAATTTTAATTTCTTGATTTACGCAGAGTACTCGTAGAGACGTTTTGTTGTTACTCAAATGACAGATCTGTGATAGTAACAGAGGAAAATACAAAATATTCCGAAAATTTTAATTTCTTGATATACGCAAAGTACTCGTAGAAACGTTTTGTTGTTACTCAAATGACAGATCTGTGATTGTAACAGAGGAAAAAGCAAAATATTCCAAAAATTTTAATTTCTTGATTTACGCAAAGTACTCGTAGAGACGTTCTGTTGCTACTCAAATGAAAGATCTGTGATAGTAATAGAGTAAAATGGAAAAAATTCCGAAAATTTTGATTTTTCGATTTACGCAAAGTGCTCGTAGAGACGTTTTGTTGTTACTCAAATGACAGATCTGTCATAGTAACAGAGGAAAAAGAGAAAAATTCCGAAAATTTTAATTTCTTGATTTACGCAAAGTGCTCTTAGAGACGTTTGGTTGCTACTCAAATGAAAGATCTGTGATAGTAATAGAGTAACATGGAAAAAATTCCGAAAATTTTAATTTCTTGATTTACGCAAAGTACTCATAGAGACGTTTTGGTGGTACTCAAATGACAGATCTGTGATAGTAACAGAGGAAAAAGCAAAATATTCCGAAAATTTTAATTTCTCAATTTACGCAAAGTGCTCGTAGAGACGTTTTGTTGTTACTCAAATGACAGATCAGTGATAGTAACAGAGGAAAAAGCAAAATATTCCGAAAATTTTAATTTCTTGATATACGCAAAGTACTCGTAGAGGCGTTTTGTTGTAACTCAAATGACAGATCTGTGATAGTAACAGAGGAAAAAGCAAAATATTCCGAAAATTTTAATTTCTTGATATACGCAAAGTACTCGTAGAAACGTTTTGTTTTTACTCAAATGACAGATCTGTGATAGTAACAGAGGAGAAAGCAAAATATTCCAAAAATTTTAATTTCTTGATTTACGCAAAGTGGTCGTAGAGACGTTCTGTTGCTACTCAAATCAAAGATCCGTGATAGTAATAGAGTAAAATGGAAAAAATTCCGAAAATATTGATTTCTCGATTTACACAAAGTGCTCGTAGAGACAGACGTTTTGTTGTTACTCAAATGATAGATCTGTAATAGTAACAGAAGAAAAAGATAAAAATTCCTAAAATTTTGATTTCTTGACTTACGCAAAGTGCTCGTAGAGACGTTTTGTTGCTACTCAAATGAAAGATCTGTGATAGTAATAGAGTAACATGGAAAAAATTCCGAAAATTTTAATTTCTTGATTTACGCAAAGTACTCATAGAGACGTTTTCGTGGTACTCAAATGACAGATCTGTGATAGTAACAGAGGAAAAAGCAAAATATTCCGAAAATTTTAATTTCTCAATTTACGCAAAGTGCTCGTAGAGACGTTTTGTTGTTACTCAAATGACAGATCTGTGATAGTAACAGAGGAAAAAGCAAAATATTCCGAAAATTTTAATTTCTTGATATACGCAAAGTACTCGTAGAGGCGTTTTGTTGTTACTCAAATGACAGATCTGTGATAGTAACAGAGGAAAAAGCAAAATATTCCGAAAATTTTAATTTCTTGATATACGCAAAGTACTCGTAGAGACGTTCTGTTGCTACTCAAATGAAAGATCTGTGATAGTAATAGAGTAAAATGGAAAAAATTCCGAAAATTTTGATTTTTCGATTTACGCAAAGTGCTCGTAGAGACGTTTTGTTGTTACTCAAATGACAGATCTGTCATAGTAACAGGGGAAAAAGAGAAAAATTCCTAAAATTTTGATTTCTTGACTTACGCAAAGTGCTCGTAGAGACGTTTTGTTGCTACTCAAATGAAAGATCTGTGATAGTAACAGAGGAAAAAGCAGTATATTAAGAAAATTTTAACTTCTTGATATACGCAAAGTACTCATAGAGACGTTTTGTTGTTACTCAAATGACAGATCTGTGATAGTAACAGAGGAAAAAGCAGAATATTCCGAAAATTTTAATTTCTTGATTTAAGCAAAGTGCTCGTAGAGACGTTTTGTTGTTACTCAAATGACAGATCTGTCATAGTAACAGAGGAAAAAGAGAAAAATTCCTAAAATTTTGATTTCTTGACTTACGCAAAGTGCTCGTAGAGACGTTTTGTTGCTAGTCAAATGAAAGATCTGTGATAGTAATAGAGTAAAATGGAAAAAATTCCGAAAATTTTAATTTCTTGATTTACGCAAAGTACTCGTAGAGACGTTTTGTTGGTACTCAAATGACAGATCTGTGATAGTAACAGAGGAAAAAGCAAAATATTCCGAAAATTTTAATTTCTTGATTTACGCAAAGTACTGGTAGAGGCGTTTTGTTGTTACTCAAATGACAGATCTGTGATAGTAACAGAGGAAAAAGCAAAATATTCCGAAAATTTTAATTTCTCAATTTACGCAAATTGCTCGTAGAGACGTTTTGTTGTTACTCAAATGAAAGATCTGTGATAGTAATAGAGTAAAATGGAAAAAAATCCGAAAATTTTAATTTCTTGATTTACGCAAACTACTCGTAGAGACGTTTTGTTGGTACTCAAATGACAGATCTGTGATAGTAACAAAGGAAAACGCAAAATATTCCGAAAATTTTAATTTCTTGATTTACGCAGAGTACTCGTAGAGACGTTTTGTTGTTACTCAAATGACAGATCTGTGATAGTAACAGAGGAAAATACAAAATATTCCGAAAATTTTAATTTCTTGATATACGCAAAGTACTCGTAGAAACGTTTTGTTGTTACTCAAATGACAGATCTGTGATTGTAACAGAGGAAAAAGCAAAATATTCCAAAAATTTTAATTTCTTGATTTACGCAAAGTACTCGTAGAGACGTTCTGTTGCTACTCAAATGAAAGATCTGTGATAGTAATAGAGTAAAATGGAAAAAATTCCGAAAATTTTGATTTTTCGATTTACGCAAAGTGCTCGTAGAGACGTTTTGTTGTTACTCAAATGACAGATCTGTCATAGTAACAGAGGAAAAAGAGAAAAATTCCGAAAATTTTAATTTCTTGATTTACGCAAAGTGCTCTTAGAGACGTTTGGTTGCTACTCAAATGAAAGATCTGTGATAGTAATAGAGTAACATGGAAAAAATTCCGAAAATTTTAATTTCTTGATTTACGCAAAGTACTCATAGAGACGTTTTGGTGGTACTCAAATGACAGATCTGTGATAGTAACAGAGGAAAAAGCAAAATATTCCGAAAATTTTAATTTCTCAATTTACGCAAAGTGCTCGTAGAGACGTTTTGTTGTTACTCAAATGACAGATCAGTGATAGTAACAGAGGAAAAAGCAAAATATTCCGAAAATTTTAATTTCTTGATATACGCAAAGTACTCGTAGAGGCGTTTTGTTGTAACTCAAATGACAGATCTGTGATAGTAACAGAGGAAAAAGCAAAATATTCCGAAAATTTTAATTTCTTGATATACGCAAAGTACTCGTAGAAACGTTTTGTTTTTACTCAAATGACAGATCTGTGATAGTAACAGAGGAGAAAGCAAAATATTCCAAAAATTTTAATTTCTTGATTTACGCAAAGTGGTCGTAGAGACGTTCTGTTGCTACTCAAATCAAAGATCCGTGATAGTAATAGAGTAAAATGGAAAAAATTCCGAAAATATTGATTTCTCGATTTACACAAAGTGCTCGTAGAGACAGACGTTTTGTTGTTACTCAAATGATAGATCTGTAATAGTAACAGAAGAAAAAGATAAAAATTCCTAAAATTTTGATTTCTTGACTTACGCAAAGTGCTCGTAGAGACGTTTTGTTGCTACTCAAATGAAAGATCTGTGATAGTAATAGAGTAAAATGGAGAAAATTCCGAAAATTTTAATTTCTTGAATTACGCAAAGTACTCATAGAGACGTTTTGTTGTTACTCAAATGACAGATCTGTGATAGTAACAGAGGAAAAAGCAGAATATTCCGAAAATTTTAATTTTTTGATTTAAGCAAAGTGCTCGTAGAGACGTTTTGTTGTTACTCAAATGACAGATCTGTCATAGTAACAGAGGAAAAAGAGAAAAATTCCTAAAATTTTGATTTCTTGACTTACGCAAAGTGCTCGTAGAGACGTTTTGTTGCTACTCAAATGAAAGATCTGTGATAGTAATAGAGTAAAATGGAAAAAATTCCGAAAATTTTAATTTCTTGATTTACGCAAAGTACTCGTAGAGACGTTTTGTTGGTACTCAAATGACAGATCTGTGATAGTAACAGAGGAAAAAGCAAAATATTCCGAAAATTTTAATTTCTTGATTTACGCAAAGTACTGGTAGAGGCGTTTTGTTGTTACTCAAATGACAGATCTGTGATAGTAACAGAGGAAAAAGCAAAATATTCCGAAAATTTTAATTTCTCAATTTACGCAAAGTGCTCGTAGAGACGTTTTGTTGTTACTCAAATGAAAGATCTGTGATAGTAATAGAGTAAAATGGAAAAAAATCCGAAAATTTTAATTTCTTGATTTACGCAAACTACTCGTAGAGACGTTTTGTTGGTACTCAAATGACAGATCTGTGATAATAACAAAGGAAAACGCAAAATATTCCGAAAATTTTAATTTCTTGATTTACGCAAAGTACTCGTAGAGACGTTTTGTTGTTACTCAAATGACAGATCTGTGATAGTAACAGAGGAAAATACAAAATATTCCGAAAATTTTAATTTCTTGATATACGCAAAGTACTCGTAGAAACGTTTTGTTGTTACTCAAATGACAGATCTGTGATAGTAACAGAGGAAAAAGCAAAATATTCCAAAAATTTTAATTTCTTGATTTACGCAAAGTACTCGTAGAGACGTTCTGTTGCTACTCAAATGAAAGATCTGTGATAGTAATAGAGTAAAATGGAAAAAATTCCGAAAATTTTGATTTTTCGATTTACGCAAAGTGCTCGTAGAGACAGACGTTTTGTTGTTACTCAAATGATAGATCTGTAATAGTAACAGAAGAAAAAGATAAAAATTCCTAAAATTTTGATTTCTTGACTTACGCAAAGTGCTCGTAGAGACGTTTTGTTGTTACTCAAATGACATCTGTGATAGTAACAGAGGAAAAAGCAAAATATTCCAAAAATTTTAATTTCTTGATTTACGCAAAGTACTCGTAGAGACGTTCTGTTGCTACTCAAATGAAAGATCTGTGATAGTAATAGAGTAAAATGGAAAAAAATCCGAAAATTTTAATTTCTTGATTTACGCAAACTACTCGTAGAGACGTTTTGTTGGTACTCAAATGACAGATCTGTGATAGTAACAAAGGAAAACGCAAAATATTCCGAAAATTTTAATTTCTTGATTTACGCAAAGTACTCGTAGAGACGTTTTGTTGTTACTCAAATGACAGATCTGTGATAGTAACAGAGGAAAATACAAAATATTCCGAAAATTTTAATTTCTTGATATACGCAAAGTACTCGTAGAAACGTTTTGTTGTTACTCAAATGACAGATCTGTGATAGTAACAGAGGAAAAAGCAAAATATTCCAAAAATTTTAATTTCTTGATTTACGCAAAGTACTCGTAGAGACGTTCTGTTGCTACTCAAATGAAAGATCTGTGATAGTAATAGAGTAAAATGGAAAAAATTCCGAAAATTTTGATTTTTCGATTTACGCAAAGTGCTCGTAGAGACGTTTTGTTGTTACTCAAATGACAGATCTGTCATAGTAACAGGGGAAAAAGAGAAAAATTCCTAAAATTTTGATTTCTTGACTTACGCAAAGTGCTCGTAGAGATGTTTGGTTGCTACTCAAATGAAAGATCTGTGATAGTAATAGAGTAAAATGGAAAAAATTCCGAAAATTTTAATTTCTTGATTTACGCAAAGTACTCATAGAGACGTTTTGGTGGTACTCAAATGACAAATCTGTGATAGTAATAGAGTAAAATGGAAAAAATTCCGAAAATTTTGATTTTTCGATTTACGCAAAGTGCTCGTAGAGACGTTTTGTTGTTACTCAAATGACAGATCTGTCATAGTAACAGAGGAAAAAGAGAAAAATTCCTAAAATTTTGATTTCTTGACTTACGCAAAGTGCTCGTAGAGACGTTTGGTTGCTACTCAAATGAAAGATCTGTGATAGTAATAGAGTAAAATGGAAAAAAATCCGAAAATTTTAATTTCTTGATTTACGCAAACTACTCATAGAGACGTTCTGTTGGTACTCAAATGACAGATCTGTGATAGTAACAGAGGAAAAAGCAAAATATTCCGAAAATTTTAATTTCTTGATTTACGCAAAGTGCTCGTAGAGACGTTTGGTTGCTACTCAAATGAAAGATCTGTGATAGTAATAGAGTAACATGGAAAAAATTCCGAAAATTTTAATTTCTTGATTTACGCAAAGTACTCATAGAGACGTTTTCGTGGTACTCAAATGACAGATCTGTGATAGTAACAGAGGAAAAAGCAAAATATTCCGAAAATTTTAATTTCTCAATTTACGCAAAGTGCTCGTAGAGACGTTTTGTTGTTACTCAAATGACAGATCTGTGATAGTAACAGAGGAAAAAGCAAAATATTCCGAAAATTTTAATTTCTTGATATACGCAAAGTACTCGTAGAGGCGTTTTGTTGTTACTCAAATGACAGATCTGTGATAGTAACAGAGGAAAAAGCAAAATATTCCGAAAATTTTAATTTCTTGATATACGCAAAGTACTCGTAGAGACGTTCTGTTGCTACTCAAATGAAAGATCTGTGATAGTAATAGAGTAAAATGGAAAAAATTCCGAAAATTTTGATTTTTCGATTTACGCAAAGTGCTCGTAGAGACGTTTTGTTGTTACTCAAATGACAGATCTGTCATAGTAACAGGGGAAAAAGAGAAAAATTCCTAAAATTTTGATTTCTTGACTTACGCAAAGTGCTCGTAGAGACGTTTGGTTGCTACTCAAATGAAAGATCTGTGATAGTAATAGAGTAAAATGGAAAAAATTCCGAAAATTTTAATTTCTTGATTTACGCAAAGTACTCATAGAGACGTTTTGGTGGTACTCAAATGACAGATCTGTGATAGTAATAGAGTAAAATGGAAAAAATTCCGAAAATTTTGATTTTTCGATTTACGCAAAGTGCTCGTAGAGACGTTTTGTTGTTACTCAAATGACAGATCTGTCATAGTAACAGAGGAAAAAGAGAAAAATTCCAAAAATTTTGATTTCTTGACTTACGCAAAGTGCTCGTAGAGACGTTTGGTTGCTACTCAAATGAAAGATCTGTGATAGTAATAGAGTAAAATGGAAAAAAATCCGAAAATTTTAATTTCTTGATTTACGCAAACTACTCATAGAGACGTTCTGTTGGTACTCAAATGACAGATCTGTGATAGTAACAGAGGAAAAAGCAAAATATTCCGAAAATTTTAATTTCTTGATTTACGCAAAGTACTCGTAGAGACGTTTTGTTGTTACTCAAATGACAGATCTGTGATAGTAACAGAGGAAAAAGCAAAATATTCCAAAAATTTTAATTTCTTGATTTACGCAAAGTACTCGTAGAGACGTTCTGTTGCTACTCAAATGAAAGATCTGTGATAGTAATAGAGTAAAATGGAAAAAATTCCGAAAATTTTGATTTTTCGATTTTCGCAAAGAGCTCGTAGAGACGTTTTGTTGTTACTCAAATGACAGATCTGTCATAGTAACAGGAAAAAAGAAAAATTCTTAAAATTTTGATTTCTTGACTTACGCAAAGTGCTCGTAGAGACGTTTGGTTGCTACTCAAATGAAAGATCTGTGATAGTAATAGAGTAACATGGAAAAAATTCCGAAAATTTTAATTTCTTGATTTACGCAAAGTACTCATAGAGACGTTTTCGTGGTACTCAAATGACAGATCTGTGATAGTAACAGAGGAAAAAGCAAAATATTCCGAAAATTTTAATTTCTCAATTTACGCAAAGTGCTCGTAGAGACGTTTTGTTGTTACTCAAATGACAGATCTGTGATAGTAACAGAGGAAAAAGCAAAATATTCCGAAAATTTTAATTTCTTGATATACGCAAAGTACTCGTAGAGGCGTTTTGTTGTTACTCAAATGACAGATCTGTGATAGTAACAGAGGAAAAAGCAAAATATTCCGAAAATTTTAATTTCTTGATATACGCAAAGTACTCGTAGAAACGTTTTGTTGTTACTCAAATGACAGATCTGTCATAGTAACAGGGGAAAAAGAGAAAAATTCCTAAAATTTTGATTTCTTGACTTACGCAAAGTGCTCGTAGAGATGTTTGGTTGCTACTCAAATGAAAGATCTGTGATAGTAATAGAGTAAAATGGAAAAAATTCCGAAAATTTTAATTTCTTGATTTACGCAAAGTACTCATAGAGACGTTTTGGTGGTACTCAAATGACAAATCTGTGATAGTAATAGAGTAAAATGGAAAAAATTCCGAAAATTTTGATTTTTCGATTTACGCAAAGTGCTCGTAGAGACGTTTTGTTGTTACTCAAATGACAGATCTGTCATAGTAACAGGGGAAAAAGAGAAAAATTCCTAAAATTTTGATTTCTTGACTTACGCAAAGTGCTCGTAGAGATGTTTGGTTGCTACTCAAATGAAAGATCTGTGATAGTAATAGAGTAAAATGGAAAAAATTCCGAAAATTTTAATTTCTTGATTTACGCAAAGTACTCATAGAGACGTTTTGGTGGTACTCAAATGACAAATCGTGATAGTAATAGAGTAAAATGGAAAAAATTCCGAAAATTTTGATTTTTCGATTTACGCAAAGGGCTCGTAGAGACGTTTTGTTGTTACTCAAATGACAGATCTGTCATAGTAACAGAGGAAAAAGAGAAAAATTCCTAAAATTTTGATTTCTTGACTTACGCAAAGTGCTCGTAGAGACGTTTGGTTGCTACTCAAATGAAAGATCTGTGATAGTAATAGAGTAAAATGGAAAAAAATCCGAAAATTTTAATTTCTTGATTTACGCAAACTACTCATAGAGACGTTCTGTTGGTACTCAAATGGCAGATCTGTGATAGTAACAGAGGAAAAAGCAAAATATTCCGAAAATTTTAATTTCTTGATTTACGCAAAGTGCTCGTAGAGACGTTTGGTTGCTACTCAAATGAAAGATCTGTGATAGTAATAGAGTAACATGGAAAAAATTCCGAAAATTTTAATTTCTTGATTTACGCAAAGTACTCATAGAGACGTTTTCGTGGTACTCAAATGACAGATCTGTGATAGTAACAGAGGAAAAAACAAAATATTCCGAAAATTTTAATTTCTCAATTTACGCAAAGTGCTCGTAGAGACGTTTTGTTGTTACTCAAATGACAGATCTGTGATAGTAACAGAGGAAAAAGCAAAATATTCCGAAAATTTTAATTTCTTGATATACGCAAAGTACTCGTAGAGGCGTTTTGTTGTTACTCAAATGACAGATCTGTGATAGTAACAGAGGAAAAAGCAAAATATTCCGAAAATTTTAATTTCTTGATATACGCAAAGTACTCGTAGAGACGTTCTGTTGCTACTCAAATGAAAGATCTGTGATAGTAATAGAGTAAAATGGAAAAAATTCCGAAAATTTTAATTTCTTGATTTACGCAAAGTACTCATAGAGACGTTTTGGTGGTACTCAAATGACAGATCTGTGATAGTAATAGAGTAAAATGGAAAAAATTCCGAAAATTTTGATTTTTCGATTTACGCAAAGTGCTCGTAGAGACGTTTTGTTGTTACTCAAATGACAGATCTGTCATAGTAACAGAGGAAAAAGAGAAAAATTCCAAAAATTTTGATTTCTTGACTTACGCAAAGTGCTCGTAGAGACGTTTGGTTGCTACTCAAATGAAAGATCTGTGATAGTAATAGAGTAAAATGGAAAAAAATCCGAAAATTTTAATTTCTTGATTTACGCAAACTACTCATAGAGACGTTCTGTTGGTACTCAAATGACAGATCTGTGATAGTAACAGAGGAAAAAGCAAAATATTCCGAAAATTTTAATTTCTTGATTTACGCAAAGTACTCGTAGAGACGTTTTGTTGTTACTCAAATGACAGATCTGTGATAGTAACAGAGGAAAAAGCAAAATATTCCAAAAATTTTAATTTCTTGATTTACGCAAAGTACTCGTAGAGACGTTCTGTTGCTACTCAAATGAAAGATCTGTGATAGTAATAGAGTAAAATGGAAAAAATTCCGAAAATTTTGATTTTTCGATTTTCGCAAAGTGCTCGTAGAGACGTTTTGTTGTTACTCAAATGACAGATCTGTCATAGTAACAGGAAAAAAGAAAAATTCTTAAAATTTTGATTTCTTGACTTACGCAAAGTGCTCGTAGAGACGTTTGGTTGCTACTCAAATGAAAGATCTGTGATAGTAATAGAGTAACATGGAAAAAATTCCGAAAATTTTAATTTCTTGATTTACGCAAAGTACTCATAGAGACGTTTTCGTGGTACTCAAATGACAGATCTGTGATAGTAACAGAGGAAAAAGCAAAATATTCCGAAAATTTTAATTTCTCAATTTACGCAAAGTGCTCGTAGAGACGTTTTGTTGTTACTCAAATGACAGATCTGTGATAGTAACAGAGGAAAAAGCAAAATATTCCGAAAATTTTAATTTCTTGATATACGCAAAGTACTCGTAGAGGCGTTTTGTTGTTACTCAAATGACAGATCTGTGATAGTAACAGAGGAAAAAGCAAAATATTCCGAAAATTTTGCTTTTTCCTCTGTTACTATCACAGATCTGTCATTTGAGTAACAACAAAACGCCTCTACGAGTACTTTGCGTATATCAAGAAATTAAAATTTTCGGAATATTTTGCTTTTTCCTCTGTTAATATCACAGATCTGTCATTTGAGTAACAACAAAACGTCTCTACGAGCACTTTGCGTAAATTGAGAAATTAAAATTTTCGGAATATTTTGCTTTTTCCTCTGTTACTATCACAGATCTGTCATTTGAGTACCACGAAAACGTCTCTATGAGTACTTTGCGTAAATCAAGAAATTAAAATTTTCGGAATTTTTTCCATGTTACTCTATTACTATCACAGATCTTTCATTTGAGTAGCAACCAAACGTCTCTACGAGCACTTTGCGTAAGTCAAGAAATCAAAATTTTAAGAATTTTTCTTTTTTCCTGTTACTATGACAGATCTGTCATTTGAGTAACAACAAAACGTCTCTACGAGCACTTTGCGAAAATCGAAAAATCAAAATTTTCGGAATTTTTTCCATTTTACTCTATTACTATCACAGATCTTTCATTTGAGTAGCAACAGAACGTCTCTACGAGTACTTTGCGTAAATCAAGAAATTAAAATTTTTGGAATATTTTGCTTTTTCCTCTGTTACTATCACAGATCTGTCATTTGAGTAACAACAAAACGTCTCTACGAGTACTTTGCGTAAATCAAGAAATTAAAATTTTCGGAATATTTTGCTTTTTCCTCTGTTACTATCACAGATCTGTCATTTGAGTACCAACAGAACGTCTCTATGAGTAGTTTGCGTAAATCAAGAAATTAAAATTTTCGGATTTTTTTCCATTTTACTCTATTACTATCACAGATCTTTCATTTGAGTAGCAACCAAACGTCTCTACGAGCACTTTGCGTAAGTCAAGAAATCAAAATTTTTGGAATTTTTCTCTTTTTCCTCTGTTACTATGACAGATCTGTCATTTGAGTAACAACAAAACGTCTCTACGAGCACTTTGCGTAAATCGAAAAATCAAAATTTTCGGAATTTTTTCCATTTTACTCTATTACTATCACAGATCTGTCATTTGAGTACCACCAAAACGTCTCTATGAGTACTTTGCGTAAATCAAGAAATTAAAATTTTCGGAATTTTTTCCATTTTACTCTATTACTATCACAGATCTTTCATTTGAGTAGCAACAGAACGTCTCTACGAGTACTTTGCGTATATCAAGAAATTAAAATTTTCGGAATATTTTGCTTTTTCCTCTGTTACTATCACAGATCTGTCATTTGAGTAACAACAAAACGCCTCTACGAGTACTTTGCGTATATCAAGAAATTAAAATTTTCGGAATATTTTGCTTTTTCCTCTGTTACTATCACAGATCTGTCATTTGAGTAACAACAAAACGTCTCTACGAGCACTTTGCGTAAATTGAGAAATTAAAATTTTCGGAATATTTTGTTTTTTCCTCTGTTACTATCACAGATCTGTCATTTGAGTACCACGAAAACGTCTCTATGAGTACTTTGCGTAAATCAAGAAATTAAAATTTTCGGAATTTTTTCCATGTTACTCTATTACTATCACAGATCTTTCATTTGAGTAGCAACCAAACGTCTCTACGAGCACTTTGCGTAAATCAAGAAATTAAAATTTTCGGAATATTTTGCTTTTTCCTCTGTTACTATCACAGATCTGTCATTTGAGTACCAACAGAACGTCTCTATGAGTAGTTTGCGTAAATCAAGAAATTAAAATTTTCGGATTTTTTTCCATTTTACTCTATTACTATCACAGATCTTTCATTTGAGTAGCAACCAAACGTCTCTACGAGCACTTTGCGTAAGTCAAGAAATCAAAATTTTAGGAATTTTTCTCTTTTTCCTCTGTTACTATGACAGATCTGTCATTTGAGTAACAACAAAACGTCTCTACGAGCCCTTTGCGTAAATCGAAAAATCAAAATTTTCGGAATTTTTTCCATTTTACTCTATTACTATCACAGATTTGTCATTTGAGTACCACCAAAACGTCTCTATGAGTACTTTGCGTAAATCAAGAAATTAAAATTTTCGGAATTTTTTCCATTTTACTCTATTACTATCACAGATCTTTCATTTGAGTAGCAACCAAACATCTCTACGAGCACTTTGCGTAAGTCAAGAAATCAAAATTTTAGGAATTTTTCTCTTTTTCCCCTGTTACTATGACAGATCTGTCATTTGAGTAACAACAAAACGTCTCTACGAGCACTTTGCGTAAATCGAAAAATCAAAATTTTCGGAATTTTTTCCATTTTACTCTATTACTATCACAGATTTGTCATTTGAGTACCACCAAAACGTCTCTATGAGTACTTTGCGTAAATCAAGAAATTAAAATTTTCGGAATTTTTTCCATTTTACTCTATTACTATCACAGATCTTTCATTTGAGTAGCAACCAAACATCTCTACGAGCACTTTGCGTAAGTCAAGAAATCAAAATTTTAGGAATTTTTCTCTTTTTCCCCTGTTACTATGACAGATCTGTCATTTGAGTAACAACAAATCAAATCAAATTTGCTACTCAAATGAAAGATCTGTGATAGTAATAGAGTAACATGGAAAAAATTCCGAAAATTTTAATTTCTTGATTTACGCAAAGTACTCATAGAGACGTTTTCGTGGTACTCAAATGACAGATCTGTGATAGTAACAGAGGAAAAAGCAAAATATTCCGAAAATTTTAATTTCTCAATTTACGCAAAGTGCTCGTAGAGACGTTTTGTTGTTACTCAAATGACAGATCTGTGATAGTAACAGAGGAAAAAGCAAAATATTCCGAAAATTTTAATTTCTTGATATACGCAAAGTACTCGTAGAGGCGTTTTGTTGTTACTCAAATGACAGATCTGTGATAGTAACAGAGGAAAAAGCAAAATATTCCGAAAATTTTAATTTCTTGATATACGCAAAGTACTCGTAGAAACGTTTTGTTGTTACTCAAATGACAGATCTGTGATAGTAATAGAGTAAAATGGAAAAAATTCCGAAAATTTTAATTTCTTGATTTACGCAAAGTACTCATAGAGACGTTTTGGTGGTACTCAAATGACAAATCTGTGATAGTAATAGAGTAAAATGGAAAAAATTCCGAAAATTTTGATTTTTCGATTTACGCAAAGTGCTCGTAGAGACGTTTTGTTGTTACTCAAATGACAGATCTGTCATAGTAACAGAGGAAAAAGAGAAAAATTCCTAAAATTTTGATTTCTTGACTTACGCAAAGTGCTCGTAGAGACGTTTGGTTGCTACTCAAATGAAAGATCTGTGATAGTAATAGAGTAAAATGGAAAAAAATCCGAAAATTTTAATTTCTTGATTTACGCAAACTACTCATAGAGACGTTCTGTTGGTACTCAAATGACAGATCTGTGATAGTAACAGAGGAAAAAGCAAAATATTCCGAAAATTTTAATTTCTTGATTTACGCAAAGTGCTCGTAGAGACGTTTGGTTGCTACTCAAATGGAAGATCTGTGATAGTAATAGAGTAACATGGAAAAAATTCCGAAAATTTTAATTTCTTGATTTACGCAAAGTACTCATAGAGACGTTTTTGTGGTACTCAAATGACAGATCTGTGATAGTAACAGAGGAAAAAGCAAAATATTCCGAAAATTTTAATTTCTCAATTTACGCAAAGTGCTCGTAGAGACGTTTTGTTGTTACTCAAATGACAGATCTGTGATAGTAACAGAGGAAAAAGCAAAATATTCCGAAAATTTTAATTTCTTGATATACGCAAAGTACTCGTAGAGGCGTTTTGTTGTTACTCAAATGACAGATCTGTGATAGTAACAGAGGAAAAAGCAAAATATTCCGAAAATTTTAATTTCTTGATATACGCAAAGTACTCGTAGAGACGTTCTGTTGCTACTCAAATGAAAGATCTGTGATAGTAATAGAGTAAAATGGAAAAAATTCCGAAAATTTTGATTTTTCGATTTACGCAAAGTGCTCGTAGAGACGTTTTGTTGTTACTCAAATGACAGATCTGTCATAGTAACAGGCGAAAAAGAGAAAAATTCCTAAAATGTTGATTTCTTGACTTACGCAAAGTGCTCGTAGAGACGTTTGGTTGCTACTCAAATGAAAGATCTGTGATAGTAATAGAGTAAAATGGAAAAAATTCCGAAAATTTTAATTTCTTGATTTACGCAAAGTACTCGTAGAGACGTTCTGTTGCTACTCAAATGAAAGATCTGTGATAGTAATAGAGTAAAATGGAAAAAATTCCGAAAATTTTGATTTTTCGATTTACGCAAAGTGCTCGTAGAGACGTTTTGTTGTTACTCAAATGACAGATCTGTCATAGTAACAGAGGAAAAAGAGAAAAATTCCTAAAATTTTGATTTCTTGACTTACGCAAAGTGCTCGTAGAGACGTTTGGTTGCTACTCAAATGAAAGATCTGTGATAGTAACAGAGGAAAAAGCAAAATATTCCGAAAATTTTAATTTCTTGATATACGCAAAGTACTCGTAGAGGCGTTTTGTTGTTACTCAAATGACAGATCTGTGATAGTAACAGAGGAAAAAGCAAAATATTCCGAAAATTTTAATTTCTTGATATACGCAAAGTACTCGTAGAGACGTTCTGTTGCTACTCAAATGAAAGATCTGTGATAGTAATAGAGTAAAATGGAAAAAATTCCGAAAATTTTGATTTTTCGATTTACGCAAAGTGCTCGTAGAGACGTTTTGTTGTTACTCAAATGACAGATCTGTCATAGTAACAGGCGAAAAAGAGAAAAATTCCTAAAATTTTGATTTCTTGACTTACGCAAAGTGCTCGTAGAGACGTTTGGTTGCTACTCAAATGAAAGATCTGTGATAGTAATAGAGTAAAATGGAAAAAATTCCGAAAATTTTAATTTCTTGATTTACGCAAAGTACTCGTAGAGACGTTCTGTTGCTACTCAAATGAAAGATCTGTGATAGTAATAGAGTAAAATGGAAAAAATTCCGAAAATTTAGATTTTTCGATTTACGCAAAGTGCTCGTAGAGACGTTTTGTTGTTACTCAAATGACAGATCTGTCATAGTAACAGAGGAAAAAGAGAAAAATTCCTAAAATTTTGATTTCTTGACTTACGCAAAGTGCTCGTAGAGACGTTTGGTTGCTACTCAAATGAAAGATCTGTGATAGTAATAGAGTAAAATGGAAAAAAATCCGAAAATTTTAATTTCTTGATTTACGCAAACTACTCATAGAGACGTTCTGTTGGTACTCAAATGACAGATCTGTGATAGTAACAGAGGAAAAAGCAAAATATTCCGAAAATTTTAATTTCTTGATTTACGCAAAGTACTCGTAGAGACGTTTTGTTGTTACTCAAATGACAGATCTGTGATAGTAACAGAGGAAAAAGCAAAATATTCCAAAAATTTTAATTTCTTGATTTACGCAAAGTACTCGTAGAGACGTTCTGCTGCTACTCAAATGAAAGATCTGTGATAGTAATAGAGTAAAATGGAAAAAATTCCGAAAATTTTGATTTTTCGATTTACGCAAAGTGCTCGTAGAGACGTTTTGTTGTTACTCAAATGACAGATCTGTCATAGTAACAGAGGAAAAAAGAAAAATTCCTAAAATTTTGATTTCTTGACTTACGCAAAGTGCTCGTAGAGACGTTTGGTTGCTACTCAAATGAAAGATCTGTGATAGTAATAGAGTAACATGGAAAAAATTCCGAAAATTTTAATTTCTTGATTTACGCAAAGTACTCATAGAGACGTTTTGGTGGTACTCAAATGACAGATCTGTGATAGTAACAGAGGAAAAAGCAAAATATTCCGAAAATTTTAATTTCTCAATTTACGCAAAGTGCTCGTAGAGACGTTTTGTTGTTACTCAAATGACAGATCTGTGATAGTAACAGAGGAAAAAGCAAAATATTCCGAAAATTTTAATTTCTTGATATACGCAAAGTACTCGTAGAGGCGTTTTGTTGTTACTCAAATGACAGATCTGTGATAGTAACAGAGGAAAAAGCAAAATATTCCGAAAATTTTAATTTCTTGATATACGCAAAGTACTCGTAGAGGCGTTTTGTTGTTACTCAAATGACAGATCTGTGATAGTAACAGAGGAAAAAGCAAAATATTCCGAAAATTTTAATTTTTTGATTTACGCAAAGTGGTCGTAGAGACGTTCTGTTGCTACTCAAATCAAAGATCCGTGATAGTAATAGAGTAAAATGGAAAAAATTCCGAAAATATTGATTTCTCGATTTACACAAAGTGCTCGTAGAGACAGACGTTTTGTTGTTACTCAAATGATAGATCTGTAATAGTAACAGAAGAAAAAGATAAAAATTCCTAAAATTTTGATTTCTTGATTTACGCAAAGTACTCATAGAGACGTTTTGTTGTTACTCAAATGACAGATCTGTGATAGTAACAGAGGAAAAAGCAGAATATTCCGAAAATTTTAATTTCTTGATTTACGCAAAGCACTCGTAGAGACGTTCTGTTGCTACTCAAATGAAAGATCTGTGATAGTAATAGAGTAAAATGGAAAAAATTCCGAAAATTTTGATTTTTCGATTTACGCAAAGTGCTCGTGGAGACGTTTTGTTGTTACTCAAATGACAGATCTGTCATAGTAACAGGGGAAAAAGAGAAAAATTCCTAAAATTTTGATTTCTTGACTTACGCAAAGTGCTCGTAGAGACGTTTGGTTGCTACTCAAATGAAAGATCTGTGATAGTAATAGAGTAAAATGGAAAAAATTCCGAAAATTTTAATTTCTTGATTTACGCAAAGTACTCATAGAGACGTTTTGGTGGTACTCAAATGACAAATCTGTGATAGTAATAGAGTAAAATGGAAAAAATTCCGAAAATTTTGATTTTTCGATTTACGCAAAGTGCTCGTAGAGACGTTTTGTTGTTACTCAAATGACAGATCTGTCATAGTAACAGAGGAAAAAGATAAAAATTCCTAAAATTTTGATTTCTTGACTTACGCAAAGTGCTCGTAGAGACGTTTGGTTGCTACTCAAATGAAAGATCTGTGATAGTAATAGAGTAAAATGGAAAAAAATCCGAAAATTTTAATTTCTTGATTTACGCAAACTACTCATAGAGACGTTCTGTTGGTACTCAAATGACAGATCTGTGATAGTAACAGAGGAAAAAGCAAAATATTCCGAAAATTTTAATTTCTTGATTTACGCAAAGTACTCGTAGAGACGTTTTGTTGTTACTCAAATGACAGATCTGTGATAGTAACAGAGGAAAAAGCAAAATATTCCAAAAATTTTAATTTCTTGATTTACGCAAAGTACTCGTAGAGACGTTCTGTTGCTACTCAAATGAAAGATCTATGATAGTAATAGAGTAAAATTGAAAAAATTCCGAAAATTTTGATTTTTCGATTTACGCAAAGTGCTCGTAGAGACGTTTTGTTGTTACTCAAATGACAGATCTGTCATAGTAACAGAGGAAAAAGAGAAAAATTCCGAAAATTTTAATTTCTTGAATTACGCAAAGTACTCGTAGAGACGTTTTGTTGTTACTCAAATGACAGATCTGTGATAGTAACAGAGGAAAAAGCAAAATATTCCAAAAATTTTAATTTCTTGATTTACGCAAAGTACTCGTAGAGACGTTCTGTTGCTACTCAAATGAAAGATCTGTGATAGTAATAGAGTAAAATGGAAAAAATTCCGAAAATTTTGATTTTTCGATTTACGCAAAGTGCTCGTAGAGACGTTTTGTTGTTACTCAAATGACAGATCTGTCATAGTAACAGGGGAAAAAGAGAAAAATTCCTAAAATTTTGATTTCTTGACTTACGCAAAGTGCTCGTAGAGACGTTTGGTTGCTACTCAAATGAGAGATCTGTGATAGTAATAGAGTAAAATGGAAAAAATTCCGAAAATTTTAATTTCTTGATTTACGCAAAGTACTCATAGAGACGTTTTGGTGGTACTCAAATGACAGATCTGTGATAGTAATAGAGTAAAATGGAAAAAATTCCGAAAATTTTGATTTTTCGATTTACGCAAAGTGCTCGTAGAGACGTTTTGTTGTTACTCAAATGACAGATCTGTCATAGTAACAGAGGAAAAAGATAAAAATTCCTAAAATTTTGATTTCTTGACTTACGCAAAGTGCTCGTAGAGACGTTTGGTTGCTACTCAAATGAAAGATCTGTGATAGTAATAGAGTAAAATGGAAAAAAATCCGAAAATTTTAATTTCTTGATTTACGCAAACTACTCATAGAGACGTTCTGTTGGTACTCAAATGACAGATCTGTGATAGTAACAGAGGAAAAAGCAAAATATTCCGAAAATTTTAATTTCTTGATTTACGCAAAGTACTCGTAGAGACGTTTTGTTGTTACTCAAATGACAGATCTGTGATAGTAACAGAGGAAAAAGCAAAATATTCCAAAAATTTTAATTTCTTGATTTACGCAAAGTACTCGTAGAGACGTTCTGTTGCTACTCAAATGAAAGATCTATGATAGTAATAGAGTAAAATTGAAAAAATTCCGAAAATTTTGATTTTTCGATTTACGCAAAGTGCTCGTAGAGACGTTTTGTTGTTACTCAAATGACAGATCTGTCATAGTAACAGAGGAAAAAGAGAAAAATTCCGAAAATTTTAATTTCTTGAATTACGCAAAGTACTCGTAGAGACGTTTTGTTGTTACTCAAATGACAGATCTGTGATAGTAACAGAGGAAAAAGCAAAATATTCCAAAAATTTTAATTTCTTGATTTACGCAAAGTACTCGTAGAGACGTTCTGTTGCTACTCAAATGAAAGATCTGTGATAGTAATAGAGTAAAATGGAAAAAATTCCGAAAATTTTGATTTTTCGATTTACGCAAAGTGCTCGTAGAGACGTTTTGTTGTTACTCAAATGACAGATCTGTCATAGTAACAGGGGAAAAAGAGAAAAATTCCTAAAATTTTGATTTCTTGACTTACGCAAAGTGCTCGTAGAGACGTTTGGTTGCTACTCAAATGAGAGATCTGTGATAGTAATAGAGTAAAATGGAAAAAATTCCGAAAATTTTAATTTCTTGATTTACGCAAAGTACTCATAGAGACGTTTTGGTGGTACTCAAATGACAGATCTGTGATAGTAATAGAGTAAAATGGAAAAAATTCCGAAAATTTTGATTTTTCGATTTACGCAAAGTGCTCGTAGAGACGTTTTGTTGTTACTCAAATGACAGATCTGTCATAGTAACAGAGGAAAAAGATAAAAATTCCTAAAATTTTGATTTCTTGACTTACGCAAAGTGCTCGTAGAGACGTTTGGTTGCTACTCAAATGAAAGATCTGTGATAGTAATAGAGTAAAATGGAAAAAAATCCGAAAATTTTAATTTCTTGATTTACGCAAACTACTCATAGAGACGTTATGTTGGTACTCAAATGACAGATCTGTGATAGTAACAGAGGAAAAAGCAAAATATTCCGAAAATTTTAATTTCTTGATTTACGCAAAGTACTCGTAGAGACGTTTTGTTGTTACTCAAATGACAGATCTGTGATAGTAACAGAGGAAAAAGCAAAATATTCCAAAAATTTTAATTTCTTGATTTACGCAAAGTACTCGTAGAGACGTTCTGTTGCTACTCAAATGAAAGATCTGTGATAGTAATAGAGTAAAATGGAAAAAATTCCGAAAATTTTGATTTTTCGATTTACGCAAAGTGCTCGTAGAGACGTTTTGTTGTTACTCAAATGACAGATCTGTCATAGTAACAGGGGAAAAAGAGAAAAATTCCTAAAATTTTGATTTCTTGACTTACGCAAAGTGCTCGTAGAGACGTTTGGTTGCTACTCAAATGAAAGATCTGTGATAGTAATAGAGTAAAATGGAAAAAATTCCGAAAATTTTAATTTCTTGATTTACGCAAAGTACTCATAGAGACGTTTTGGTGGTACTCAAATGACAGATCTGTGATAGTAATAGAGTAAAATGGAAAAAATTCCGAAAATTTTGATTTTTCGATTTACGCAAAGTGCTCGTAGAGACGTTTTGTTGTTACTCAAATGACAGATCTGTCATAGTAACAGAGGAAAAAGATAAAAATTCCTAAAATTTTGATTTCTTGACTTACGCAAAGTGCTCGTAGAGACGTTTGGTTGCTACTCAAATGAAAGATCTGTGATAGTAATAGAGTAAAATGGAAAAAAATCCGAAAATTTTAATTTCTTGATTTACGCAAACTACTCATAGAGACGTTATGTTGGTACTCAAATGACAGATCTGTGATAGTAACAGAGGAAAAAGCAAAATATTCCGAAAATTTTAATTTCTTGATTTACGCAAAGTACTCGTAGAGACGTTTTGTTGTTACTCAAATGACAGATCTGTGATAGTAACAGAGGAAAAAGCAAAATATTCCAAAAATTTTAATTTCTTAATTTACGCAAAGTACTCGTAGAGACGTTCTGTTGCTACTCAAATGAAAGATCTGTGATAGTAATAGAGTAAAATGGAAAAAATTCCGAAAATTTTGATTTTTCGATTTACGCAAAGTGCTCGTAGAGACGTTTTGTTGTTACTCAAATGACAGATCTGTCATAGTAACAGGAAAAAAGAAAAATTCTTAAAATTTTGATTTCTTGACTTACGCAAAGTGCTCGTAGAGACGTTTGGTTGCTACTCAAATGAAAGATCTGTGATAGTAATAGAGTAACATGGAAAAAATTCCGAAAATTTTAATTTCTTGATTTACGCAAAGTACTCATAGAGACGTTTTCGTGGTACTCAAATGACAGATCTGTGATAGTAACAGAGGAAAAAGCAAAATATTCCGAAAATTTTAATTTCTCAATTTACGCAAAGTGCTCGTAGAGACGTTTTGTTGTTACTCAAATGACAGATCTGTGATAGTAACAGAGGAAAAAGCAAAATATTCCGAAAATTTTAATTTCTTGATATACGCAAAGTACTCGTAGAGGCGTTTTGTTGTTACTCAAATGACAGATCTGTGATAGTAACAGAGGAAAAAGCAAAATATTCCGAAAATTTTAATTCCTTGATATACGCAAAGTACTCGTAGAAACGTTTTGTTGTTACTCAAATGACAGATCTGTGATAGTAATAGAGTAAAATGGAAAAAATTCCGAAAATTTTAATTTCTTGATTTACGCAAAGTACTCATAGAGACGTTTTGGTGGTACTCAAATGACAAATCTGTGATAGTAATAGAGTAAAATGGAAAAAATTCCGAAAATTTTGATTTTTCGATTTACGCAAAGTGCTCGTAGAGACGTTTTGTTGTTACTCAAATGACAGATCTGTCATAGTAACAGAGGAAAAAGAGAAAAATTCCTAAAATTTTGATTTCTTGACTTACGCAAAGTGCTCGTAGAGACGTTTGGTTGCTACTCAAATGAAAGATCTGTGATAGTAATAGAGTAAAATGGAAAAAAATCCGAAAATTTTAATTTCTTGATTTACGCAAACTACTCATAGAGACGTTCTGTTGGTACTCAAATGACAGATCTGTGATAGTAACAGAGGAAAAAGCAAAATATTCCGAAAATTTTAATTTCTTGATTTACGCAAAGTGCTCGTAGAGACGTTTGGTTGCTACTCAAATGGAAGATCTGTGATAGTAATAGAGTAACATGGAAAAAATTCCGAAAATTTTAATTTCTTGATTTACGCAAAGTACTCATAGAGACGTTTTCGTGGTACTCAAATGACAGATCTGTGATAGTAACAGAGGAAAAAGCAAAATATTCCGAAAATTTTAATTTCTCAATTTACGCAAAGTGCTCGTAGAGACGTTTTGTTGTTACTCAAATGACAGATCTGTGATAGTAACAGAGGAAAAAGCAAAATATTCCGAAAATTTTAATTTCTTGATATACGCAAAGTACTCGTAGAGGCGTTTTGTTGTTACTCAAATGACAGATCTGTGATAGTAACAGAGGAAAAAGCAAAATATTCCGAAAATTTTAATTTCTTGATATACGCAAAGTACTCGTAGAGACGTTCTGTTGCTACTCAAATGAAAGATCTGTGATAGTAATAGAGTAAAATGGAAAAAATTCCGAAAATTTTGATTTTTCGATTTACGCAAAGTGCTCGTAGAGACGTTTTGTTGTTACTCAAATGACAGATCTGTCATAGTAACAGGGGAAAAAGAGAAAAATTCCTAAAATTTTGATTTCTTGACTTACGCAAAGTGCTCGTAGAGACGTTTTGTTGCTACTCAAATGAAAGATCTGTGATAGTAATAGAGTAAAATGGAAAAAAATCCGAAAATTTTAATTTCTTGATTTACGCAAACTACTCATAGAGACGTTATGTTGGTACTCAAATGACAGATCTGTGATAGTAACAGAGGAAAAAGCAAAATATTCCGAAAATTTTAATTTCTTGATTTACGCAAAGTACTCGTAGAGACGTTTTGTTGTTACTCAAATGACAGATCTGTGATAGTAACAGAGGAAAAAGCAAAATATTCCAAAAATTTTAATTTCTTGATTTACGCAAAGTACTCGTAGAGACGTTCTGTTGCTACTCAAATGAAAGATCTGTGATAGTAATAGAGTAAAATGGAAAAAATTCCGAAAATTTTGATTTTTCGATTTACGCAAAGTGCTCGTAGAGACGTTTTGTTGTTACTCAAATGACAGATCTGTCATAGTAACAGGAAAAAAGAAAAATTCTTAAAATTTTGATTTCTTGACTTACGCAAAGTGCTCGTAGAGACGTTTGGTTGCTACTCAAATGAAAGATCTGTGATAGTAATAGAGTAACATGGAAAAAATTCCGATAATTTTAATTTCTTGATTTACGCAAAGTACTCATAGAGACGTTTTCGTGGTACTCAAATGACAGATCTGTGATAGTAACAGAGGAAAAAGCAAAATATTCCGAAAATTTTAATTTCTCAATTTACGCAAAGTGCTCGTAGAGACGTTTTGTTGTTACTCAAATGACAGATCTGTGATAGTAACAGAGGAAAAAGCAAAATATTCCGAAAATTTTAATTTCTTGATATACGCAAAGTACTCGTAGAGGCGTTTTGTTGTTACTCAAATGACAGATCTGTGATAGTAACAGAGGAAAAAGCAAAATATTCCGAAAATTTTAATTTCTTGATATACGCAAAGTACTCGTAGAAACGTTTTGTTGTTACTCAAATGACAGATCTGTGATAGTAATAGAGTAAAATGGAAAAAATTCCGAAAATTTTAATTTCTTGATTTACGCAAAGTACTCATAGAGACGTTTTGGTGGTACTCAAATGACAAATCTGTGATAGTAATAGAGTAAAATGGAAAAAATTCCGAAAATTTTGATTTTTCGATTTACGCAAAGTGCTCGTAGAGACGTTTTGTTGTTACTCAAATGACAGATCTGTCATAGTAACAGAGGAAAAAGAGAAAATTCCTAAAATTTTGATTTCTTGACTTACGCAAAGTGCTCGTAGAGACGTTTGGTTGCTACTCAAATGAAAGATCTGTGATAGTAATAGAGTAAAATGGAAAAAAATCCGAAAATTTTAATTTCTTGATTTACGCAAACTACTCATAGAGACGTTCTGTTGGTACTCAAATGACAGATCTGTGATAGTAACAGAGGAAAAAGCAAAATATTCCGAAAATTTTAATTTCTTGATTTACGCAAAGTGCTCGTAGAGACGTTTGGTTGCTACTCAAATGGAAGATCTGTGATAGTAATAGAGTAACATGGAAAAAATTCCGAAAATTTTAATTTCTTGATTTACGCAAAGTACTCATAGAGACGTTTTCGTGGTACTCAAATGACAGATCTGTGATAGTAACAGAGGAAAAAGCAAAATATTCCGAAAATTTTAATTTCTCAATTTACGCAAAGTGCTCGTAGAGACGTTTTGTTGTTACTCAAATGACAGATCTGTGATAGTAACAGAGGAAAAAGCAAAATATTCCGAAAATTTTAATTTCTTGATATACGCAAAGTACTCGTAGAGGCGTTTTGTTGTTACTCAAATGACAGATCTGTGATAGTAACAGAGGAAAAAGCAAAATATTCCGAAAATTTTAATTTCTTGATATACGCAAAGTACTCGTAGAGACGTTCTGTTGCTACTCAAATGAAAGATCTGTGATAGTAATAGAGTAAAATGGAAAAAATTCCGAAAATTTTGATTTTTCGATTTACGCAAAGTGCTCGTAGAGACGTTTTGTTGTTACTCAAATGACAGATCTGTCATAGTAACAGGGGAAAAAGAGAAAAATTCCTAAAATTTTGATTTCTTGACTTACGCAAAGTGCTCGTAGAGACGTTTGGTTGCTACTCAAATGAAAGATCTGTGATAGTAATAGAGTAAAATGGAAAAAAATCCGAAAATTTTAATTTCTTGATTTACGCAAACTACTCCTATACTACTACTATAGAGACGTTCTGTTGGTACTCAAATGACAGATCTGTGATAGTAACAGAGGAAAAAGCAAAATATTCCGAAAATTTTAATTTCTTGATTTACGCAAAGTACTCGCAGAGACGTTTTGTTGTTACTCAAATGACAGATCTGTGATAGTAACAGAGGAAAAAGCAAAATATTCCAAAAATTTTAATTTCTTGATTTACGCAAAGTACTCGTAGAGACGTTCTGTTGCTACTCAAATGAAAGATCTGTGATAGTAATAGAGTAAAATGGAAAAAATTCCGAAAATTTTGATTTTTCGATTTACGCAAAGTGCTCGTAGAGACGTTTTGTTGTTACTCAAATGACAGATCTGTCATAGTAACAGAGGAAAAAGAGAAAAATTCCGAAAATTTTAATTTCTTGAATTACGCAAAGTACTCGTAGAGACATTTTGTTGTTACTCAAATGACAGATCTGTGATAGTAACAGAGGAAAAAGCAAAATATTCCAAAAATTTTAATTTCTTGATTTACGCAAAGTACTCGTAGAGACGTTCTGTTGCTACTCAAATGAAAGATCTGTGATAGTAATAGAGTAAAATGGAAAAAATTCCGAAAATTTTGATTTTTCGATTTACGCAAAGTGCTCGTAGAGACGTTTTGTTGTTACTCAAATGACAGATCTGTCATAGTAACAGAGGAAAAAGAGAAAAATTCCTAAAATTTTGATTTCTTGACTTACGCAAAGTGCTCGTAGAGACGTTTGGTTGCTACTCAAATGAAAGATCTGTGATAGTAATAGAGTAAAATGGAAAAAAATCCGAAAATTTTAATTTCTTGATTTACGCAAACTACTCCTATACTACTACTATAGAGACGATCTGTTGGTACTCAAATGACAGATCTGTGATAGTAACAGAGGAAAAAGCAAAATATTCCGAAAATTTTAATTTCTTGATTTACGCAAAGTACTCGCAGAGACGTTTTGTTGTTACTCAAATGACAGATCTGTGATAGTAACAGAGGAAAAAGCAAAATATTCCAAAAATTTTAATTCCTTGATTTACGCAAAGTACTCGTAGAGACGTTCTGTTGCTACTCAAATGAAAGATCTGTGATAGTAATAGAGTAAAATGGAAAAAATTCCGAAAATTTTGATTTTTCGATTTACGCAAAGTGCTCGTAGAGACGTTTTGTTGTTACTCAAATGACAGATCTGTCATAGTAACAGAGGAAAAAGAGAAAAATTCCGAAAATTTTAATTTCTTGAATTACGCAAAGTACTCGTAGAGACATTTTGTTGTTACTCAAATGACAGATCTGTGATAGTAACAGAGGAAAAAGCAAAATATTCCAAAAATTTTAATTTCTTGATTTACGCAAAGTACTCGTAGAGACGTTCTGTTGCTACTCAAATGAAAGATCTGTGATAGTAATAGAGTAAAATGGAAAAAATTCCGAAAATTTTGATTTTTCGATTTACGCAAAGTGCTCGTAGAGACGTTTTGTTGTTACTCAAATGACAGATCTGTCATAGTAACAGGGGAAAAAGAGAAAAATTCCTAAAATTTTGATTTCTTGACTTACGCAAAGTGCTCGTAGAGACGTTTGGTTGCTACTCAAATGAAAGATCTGTGATAGTAATAGAGTAAAATGGAAAAAATTCCGAAAATTTTAATTTCTTGATTTACGCAAAGTACTCATAGAGACGTTTTGGTGGTACTCAAATGACAGATCTGTGATAGTAATAGAGTAAAATGGAAAAAATTCCGAAAATTTAGATTTTTCGATTTACGGAAAGTGCTCGTAGAGACGTTTTGTTGTTATTCAAATGACAGATCTGTCATAGTAACAGAGGAAAAAGAGAAAAATTCCTAAAATTTTGATTTCTTGACTTACGCAATGTGCTCGTAGAGACGTTTGGTTGCTACTCAAATGAAAGATCTGTGATAGTAATAGAGTAAAATGGAAAAAAATCCGAAAATTTTAATTTCTTGATTTACGCAAACTACTCATAGAGACGTTCTGTTGGTACTCAAATGACAGATCTGTGATAGTAACAGAGGAAAAAGCAAAATATTCCGAAAATTTTAATTTCTTGATTTACGCAAAGTACTCGTAGAGACGTTTTGTTGTTACTCAAATGACAGATCTGTGATAGTAACAGAGGAAAAAGCAAAATATTCCAAAAATTTTAATTTCTTGATTTACGCAAAGTACTCGTAGAGACGTTCTGCTGCTACTCAAATGAAAGATCTGTGATAGTAATAGAGTAAAATGGAAAAAATTCCGAAAATTTTGATTTTTCGATTTACGCAAAGTGCTCGTAGAGACGTTTTGTTGTTACTCAAATGACAGATCTGTCATAGTAACAGAGGAAAAAAGAAAAATTCCTAAAATTTTGATTTCTTGACTTACGCAAAGTGCTCGTAGAGACGTTTGGTTGCTACTCAAATGAAAGATCTGTGATAGTAATAGAGTAACATGGAAAAAATTCCGAAAATTTTAATTTCTTGATTTACGCAAAGTACTCATAGAGACGTTTTGGTGGTACTCAAATGACAGATCTGTGATAGTAACAGAGGAAAAAGCAAAATATTCCGAAAATTTTAATTTCTCAATTTACGCAAAGTGCTCGTAGAGACGTTTTGTTGTTACTCAAATGACAGATCTGTGATAGTAACAGAGGAAAAAGCAAAATATTCCGAAAATTTTAATTTCTTGATATACGCAAAGTACTCGTAGAGGCGTTTTGTTGTTACTCAAATGACAGATCTGTGATAGTAACAGAGGAAAAAGCAAAATATTCCGAAAATTTTAATTTCTTGATATACGCAAAGTACTCGTAGAAACGTTTTGTTTTTACTCAAATGACAGATCTGTGATAGTAACAGAGGAAAAAGCAAAATATTCCAAAAATTTTAATTTTTTGATTTACGCAAAGTGGTCGTAGAGACGTTCTGTTGCTACTCAAATCAAAGATCCGTGATAGTAATAGAGTAAAATGGAAAAAATTCCGAAAATATTGATTTCTCGATTTACACAAAGTGCTCGTAGAGACAGACGTTTTGTTGTTACTCAAATGATAGATCTGTAATAGTAACAGAAGAAAAAGATAAAAATTCCTGTCATTATGATTTCTTGACTTACGCAAAGTGCTCGTAGAGACGTTTTGTTGCTACTCAAATGAAAGATCTGTGATAGTAATAGAGTAAAATGGAGAAAATTCCGAAAATTTTAATTTCTTGAATTACGCAAAGTACTCATAGAGACGTTTTGTTGGTACTCAAATGACAGATCTGTGATAGTAACAGAAGAAAAAGCAGTATATTAAGAAAATTTTAACTTCTTGATATACGCAAAGTACTCATAGAGACGTTTTGTTGTTACTCAAATGACAGATCTGTGATAGTAACAGAGGAAAAAGCAGAATATTCCGAAAATTTTAATTTCTTGATTTAAGCAAAGTGCTCGTAGAGACGTTTTGTTGTTACTCAAATGACAGATCTGTCATAGTAACAGAGGAAAAAGAGAAAAATTCCTAAAATGTTGATTTCTTGACTTACGCAAAGTGCTCGTAGAGACGTTTTGTTGCTACTCAAATGAAAGATCTGTGATAGTAATAGAGTAAAATGGAAAAAATTCCGAAAATTTTAATTTCTTGATTTACGCAAAGTACTCGTAGAGACGTTCTGTTGCTACTCAAATGAAAGATCTGTGATAGTAATAGAGTAAAATGGAAAAAATTCCGAAAATTTTGATTTTTCGATTTACGCAAAGTGCTCGTAGAGACGTTTTGTTGTTACTCAAATGACAGATCTGTCATAGTAACAGGGGAAAAAGAGAAAAATTCCTAAAATTTTGATTTCTTGACTTACGCAAAGTGCTCGTAGAGACGTTTGGTTGCTACTCAAATGAAAGATCTGTGATAGTAATAGAGTAAAATGGAAAAAATTCCGAAAATTTTAATTTCTTGATTTACGCAAAGTACTCATAGAGACGTTTTGGTGGTACTCAAATGACAAATCTGTGATAGTAATAGAGTAAAATGGAAAAAATTCCGAAAATTTTGATTTTTCGATTTACGCAAAGTGCTCGTAGAGACGTTTTGTTGTTACTCAAATGACAGATCTGTCATAGTAACAGAGGAAAAAGATAAAAATTCCTAAAATTTTGATTTCTTGACTTACGCAAAGTGCTCGTAGAGACGTTTGGTTGCTACTCAAATGAAAGATCTGTGATAGTAATAGAGTAAAATGGAAAAAAATCCGAAAATTTTAATTTCTTGATTTACGCAAACTACTCATAGAGACGTTCTGTTGGTACTCAAATGACAGATCTGTGATAGTAACAGAGGAAAAAGCAAAATATTCCGAAAATTTTAATTTCTTGATTTACGCAAAGTACTCGTACTTTGTACTTTGTACTTTGTTGTTACTCAAATGACAGATCTGTCATAGTAACAGAGGAAAAAAGAAAAATTCCTAAAATTTTGATTTCTTGACTTACGCAAAGTGCTCGTAGAGACGTTTGGTTGCTACTCAAATGAAAGATCTGTGATAGTAATAGAGTAACATGGAAAAAATTCCGAAAATTTTAATTTCTTGATTTACGCAAAGTACTCATAGAGACGTTTTGGTGGTACTCAAATGACAGATCTGTGATAGTAACAGAGGAAAAAGCAAAATATTCCGAAAATTTTAATTTCTCAATTTACGCAAAGTGCTCGTAGAGACGTTTTGTTGTTACTCAAATGACAGATCTGTGATAGTAACAGAGGAAAAAGCAAAATATTCCGAAAATTTTAATTTCTTGATATACGCAAAGTACTCGTAGAGACGTTCTGTTGCTACTCAAATGAAAGATCTGTGATAGTAATAGAGTAAAATGGAAAAAATTCCGAAAATTTTGATTTTTCGATTTACGCAAAGTGCTCGTAGAGACGTTTTGTTGTTACTCAAATGACAGATCTGTCATAGTAACAGAGGAAAAAGAGAAAAATTCCGAAAATTTTAATTTCTTGAATTACGCAAAGTACTCGTAGAGACATTTTGTTGTTACTCAAATGACAGATCTGTGATAGTAACAGAGGAAAAAGCAAAATATTCCAAAAATTTTAATTTCTTGATTTACGCAAAGTACTCGTAGAGACGTTCTGTTGCTACTCAAATGAAAGATCTGTGATAGTAATAGAGTAAAATGGAAAAAATTCCGAAAATTTTGATTTTTCGATTTACGCAAAGTGCTCGTAGAGACGTTTTGTTGTTACTCAAATGACAGATCTGTCATAGTAACAGAGGAAAAAGAGAAAAATTCCTAAAATTTTGATTTCTTGACTTACGCAAAGTGCTCGTAGAGACGTTTGGTTGCTACTCAAATGAAAGATCTGTGATAGTAATAGAGTAAAATGGAAAAAAATCCGAAAATTTTAATTTCTTGATTTACGCAAACTACTCCTATACTACTACTATAGAGACGATCTGTTGGTACTCAAATGACAGATCTGTGATAGTAACAGAGGAAAAAGCAAAATATTCCGAAAATTTTAATTTCTTGATTTACGCAAAGTACTCGCAGAGACGTTTTGTTGTTACTCAAATGACAGATCTGTGATAGTAACAGAGGAAAAAGCAAAATATTCCAAAAATTTTAATTCCTTGATTTACGCAAAGTACTCGTAGAGACGTTCTGTTGCTACTCAAATGAAAGATCTGTGATAGTAATAGAGTAAAATGGAAAAAATTCCGAAAATTTTGATTTTTCGATTTACGCAAAGTGCTCGTAGAGACGTTTTGTTGTTACTCAAATGACAGATCTGTCATAGTAACAGAGGAAAAAGAGAAAAATTCCGAAAATTTTAATTTCTTGAATTACGCAAAGTACTCGTAGAGACATTTTGTTGTTACTCAAATGACAGATCTGTGATAGTAACAGAGGAAAAAGCAAAATATTCCAAAAATTTTAATTTCTTGATTTACGCAAAGTACTCGTAGAGACGTTCTGTTGCTACTCAAATGAAAGATCTGTGATAGTAATAGAGTAAAATGGAAAAAATTCCGAAAATTTTGATTTTTCGATTTACGCAAAGTGCTCGTAGAGACGTTTTGTTGTTACTCAAATGACAGATCTGTCATAGTAACAGGGGAAAAAGAGAAAAATTCCTAAAATTTTGATTTCTTGACTTACGCAAAGTGCTCGTAGAGACGTTTGGTTGCTACTCAAATGAAAGATCTGTGATAGTAATAGAGTAAAATGGAAAAAATTCCGAAAATTTTAATTTCTTGATTTACGCAAAGTACTCATAGAGACGTTTTGGTGGTACTCAAATGACAGATCTGTGATAGTAATAGAGTAAAATGGAAAAAATTCCGAAAATTTAGATTTTTCGATTTACGGAAAGTGCTCGTAGAGACGTTTTGTTGTTATTCAAATGACAGATCTGTCATAGTAACAGAGGAAAAAGAGAAAAATTCCTAAAATTTTGATTTCTTGACTTACGCAATGTGCTCGTAGAGACGTTTGGTTGCTACTCAAATGAAAGATCTGTGATAGTAATAGAGTAAAATGGAAAAAAATCCGAAAATTTTAATTTCTTGATTTACGCAAACTACTCATAGAGACGTTCTGTTGGTACTCAAATGACAGATCTGTGATAGTAACAGAGGAAAAAGCAAAATATTCCGAAAATTTTAATTTCTTGATTTACGCAAAGTACTCGTAGAGACGTTTTGTTGTTACTCAAATGACAGATCTGTGATAGTAACAGAGGAAAAAGCAAAATATTCCAAAAATTTTAATTTCTTGATTTACGCAAAGTACTCGTAGAGACGTTCTGCTGCTACTCAAATGAAAGATCTGTGATAGTAATAGAGTAAAATGGAAAAAATTCCGAAAATTTTGATTTTTCGATTTACGCAAAGTGCTCGTAGAGACGTTTTGTTGTTACTCAAATGACAGATCTGTCATAGTAACAGAGGAAAAAAGAAAAATTCCTAAAATTTTGATTTCTTGACTTACGCAAAGTGCTCGTAGAGACGTTTGGTTGCTACTCAAATGAAAGATCTGTGATAGTAATAGAGTAACATGGAAAAAATTCCGAAAATTTTAATTTCTTGATTTACGCAAAGTACTCATAGAGACGTTTTGGTGGTACTCAAATGACAGATCTGTGATAGTAACAGAGGAAAAAGCAAAATATTCCGAAAATTTTAATTTCTCAATTTACGCAAAGTGCTCGTAGAGACGTTTTGTTGTTACTCAAATGACAGATCTGTGATAGTAACAGAGGAAAAAGCAAAATATTCCGAAAATTTTAATTTCTTGATATACGCAAAGTACTCGTAGAGGCGTTTTGTTGTTACTCAAATGACAGATCTGTGATAGTAACAGAGGAAAAAGCAAAATATTCCGAAAATTTTAATTTCTTGATATACGCAAAGTACTCGTAGAAACGTTTTGTTTTTACTCAAATGACAGATCTGTGATAGTAACAGAGGAAAAAGCAAAATATTCCAAAAATTTTAATTTTTTGATTTACGCAAAGTGGTCGTAGAGACGTTCTGTTGCTACTCAAATCAAAGATCCGTGATAGTAATAGAGTAAAATGGAAAAAATTCCGAAAATATTGATTTCTCGATTTACACAAAGTGCTCGTAGAGACAGACGTTTTGTTGTTACTCAAATGATAGATCTGTAATAGTAACAGAAGAAAAAGATAAAAATTCCTGTCATTATGATTTCTTGACTTACGCAAAGTGCTCGTAGAGACGTTTTGTTGCTACTCAAATGAAAGATCTGTGATAGTAATAGAGTAAAATGGAGAAAATTCCGAAAATTTTAATTTCTTGAATTACGCAAAGTACTCATAGAGACGTTTTGTTGGTACTCAAATGACAGATCTGTGATAGTAACAGAAGAAAAAGCAGTATATTAAGAAAATTTTAACTTCTTGATATACGCAAAGTACTCATAGAGACGTTTTGTTGTTACTCAAATGACAGATCTGTGATAGTAACAGAGGAAAAAGCAGAATATTCCGAAAATTTTAATTTCTTGATTTAAGCAAAGTGCTCGTAGAGACGTTTTGTTGTTACTCAAATGACAGATCTGTCATAGTAACAGAGGAAAAAGAGAAAAATTCCTAAAATGTTGATTTCTTGACTTACGCAAAGTGCTCGTAGAGACGTTTTGTTGCTACTCAAATGAAAGATCTGTGATAGTAATAGAGTAAAATGGAAAAAATTCCGAAAATTTTAATTTCTTGATTTACGCAAAGTACTCGTAGAGACGTTCTGTTGCTACTCAAATGAAAGATCTGTGATAGTAATAGAGTAAAATGGAAAAAATTCCGAAAATTTTGATTTTTCGATTTACGCAAAGTGCTCGTAGAGACGTTTTGTTGTTACTCAAATGACAGATCTGTCATAGTAACAGGGGAAAAAGAGAAAAATTCCTAAAATTTTGATTTCTTGACTTACGCAAAGTGCTCGTAGAGACGTTTGGTTGCTACTCAAATGAAAGATCTGTGATAGTAATAGAGTAAAATGGAAAAAATTCCGAAAATTTTAATTTCTTGATTTACGCAAAGTACTCATAGAGACGTTTTGGTGGTACTCAAATGACAAATCTGTGATAGTAATAGAGTAAAATGGAAAAAATTCCGAAAATTTTGATTTTTCGATTTACGCAAAGTGCTCGTAGAGACGTTTTGTTGTTACTCAAATGACAGATCTGTCATAGTAACAGAGGAAAAAGATAAAAATTCCTAAAATTTTGATTTCTTGACTTACGCAAAGTGCTCGTAGAGACGTTTGGTTGCTACTCAAATGAAAGATCTGTGATAGTAATAGAGTAAAATGGAAAAAAATCCGAAAATTTTAATTTCTTGATTTACGCAAACTACTCATAGAGACGTTCTGTTGGTACTCAAATGACAGATCTGTGATAGTAACAGAGGAAAAAGCAAAATATTCCGAAAATTTTAATTTCTTGATTTACGCAAAGTACTCGTACTTTGTACTTTGTACTTTGTTGTTACTCAAATGACAGATCTGTCATAGTAACAGAGGAAAAAAGAAAAATTCCTAAAATTTTGATTTCTTGACTTACGCAAAGTGCTCGTAGAGACGTTTGGTTGCTACTCAAATGAAAGATCTGTGATAGTAATAGAGTAACATGGAAAAAATTCCGAAAATTTTAATTTCTTGATTTACGCAAAGTACTCATAGAGACGTTTTGGTGGTACTCAAATGACAGATCTGTGATAGTAACAGAGGAAAAAGCAAAATATTCCGAAAATTTTAATTTCTCAATTTACGCAAAGTGCTCGTAGAGACGTTTTGTTGTTACTCAAATGACAGATCTGTGATAGTAACAGAGGAAAAAGCAAAATATTCCGAAAATTTTAATTTCTTGATATACGCAAAGTACTCGTAGAGGCGTTTTGTTGTTACTCAAATGACAGATCTGTGATAGTAACAGAGGAAAAAGCAAAATATTCCGAAAATTTTAATTTCTTGATATACGCAAAGTACTCGTAGAAACGTTTTGTTTTTACTCAAATGACAGATCTGTGATAGTAACAGAGGAAAAAGCAAAATATTCCAAAAATTTTAATTTTTTGATTTACGCAAAGTGGTCGTAGAGACGTTCTGTTGCTACTCAAATCAAAGATCCGTGATAGTAATAGAGTAAAATGGAAAAAATTCCGAAAATATTGATTTCTCGATTTACACAAAGTGCTCGTAGAGACAGACGTTTTGTTGTTACTCAAATGATAGATCTGTAATAGTAACAGAAGAAAAAGATAAAAATTCCTGTCATTATGATTTCTTGACTTACGCAAAGTGCTCGTAGAGACGTTTTGTTGCTACTCAAATGAAAGATCTGTGATAGTAATAGAGTAAAATGGAGAAAATTCCGAAAATTTTAATTTCTTGAATTACGCAAAGTACTCATAGAGACGTTTTGTTGGTACTCAAATGACAGATCTGTGATAGTAACAGAAGAAAAAGCAGTATATTAAGAAAATTTTAACTTCTTGATATACGCAAAGTACTCATAGAGACGTTTTGTTGTTACTCAAATGACAGATCTGTGATAGTAACAGAGGAAAAAGCAGAATATTCCGAAAATTTTAATTTCTTGATTTAAGCAAAGTGCTCGTAGAGACGTTTTGTTGTTACTCAAATGACAGATCTGTCATAGTAACAGAGGAAAAAGAGAAAAATTCCTAAAATGTTGATTTCTTGACTTACGCAAAGTGCTCGTAGAGACGTTTTGTTGCTACTCAAATGAAAGATCTGTGATAGTAATAGAGTAAAATGGAAAAAATTCCGAAAATTTTAATTTCTTGATTTACGCAAAGTACTCGTAGAGACGTTCTGTTGCTACTCAAATGAAAGATCTGTGATAGTAATAGAGTAAAATGGAAAAAATTCCGAAAATTTTGATTTTTCGATTTACGCAAAGTGCTCGTATAGACGTTTTGTTGTTACTCAAATGACAGATCTGTCATAGTAACAGGGGAAAAAGAGAAAAATTCCTAAAATTTTGATTTCTTGACTTACGCAAAGTGCTCGTAGAGACGTTTGGTTGCTACTCAAATGAAAGATCTGTGATAGTAATAGAGTAAAATGGAAAAAATTCCGAAAATTTTAATTTCTTGATTTACGCAAAGTACTCATAGAGACGTTTTGGTGGTACTCAAATGACAAATCTGTGATAGTAATAGAGTAAAATGGAAAAAATTCCGAAAATTTTGATTTTTCGATTTACGCAAAGTGCTCGTAGAGACGTTTTGTTGTTACTCAAATGACAGATCTGTCATAGTAACAGAGGAAAAAGATAAAAATTCCTAAAATTTTGATTTCTTGACTTACGCAAAGTGCTCGTAGAGACGTTTGGTTGCTACTCAAATGAAAGATCTGTGATAGTAATAGAGTAAAATGGAAAAAAATCCGAAAATTTTAATTTCTTGATTTACGCAAACTACTCATAGAGACGTTCTGTTGGTACTCAAATGACAGATCTGTGATAGTAACAGAGGAAAAAGCAAAATATTCCGAAAATTTTAATTTCTTGATTTACGCAAAGTACTCGTAGAGACGTTTTGTTGTTACTCAAATGACAGATCTGTGATAGTAACAGAGGAAAAAGCAAAATATTCCAAAAATTTTAATTTCTTGATTTACGCAAAGTACTCGTAGAGACGTTCTGTTGCTACTCAAATGAAAGATCTATGATAGTAATAGAGTAAAATTGAAAAAATTCCGAAAATTTTGATTTTTCGATTTACGCAAAGTGCTCGTAGAGACGTTTTGTTGTTACTCAAATGACAGATCTGTCATAGTAACAGAGGAAAAAGAGAAAAATTCCGAAAATTTTAATTTCTTGAATTACGCAAAGTACTCGTAGAGACGTTTTGTTGTTACTCAAATGACAGATCTGTGATAGTAACAGAGGAAAAAGCAAAATATTCCAAAAATTTTAATTTCTTGATTTACGCAAAGTACTCGTAGAGACGTTCTGTTGCTACTCAAATGAAAGATCTGTGATAGTAATAGAGTAAAATGGAAAAAATTCCGAAAATTTTGATTTTTCGATTTACGGAAAGTGCTCGTAGAGACGTTTTGTTGTTACTCAAATGACAGATCTGTCATAGTAACAGGGGAAAAAGAGAAAAATTCCTAAAATTTTGATTTCTTGACTTACGCAAAGTGCTCGTAGAGACGTTTGGTTGCTACTCAAATGAAAGATCTGTGATAGTAATAGAGTAAAATGGAAAAAATTCCGAAAATTTTAATTTCTTGATTTACGCAAAGTACTCATAGAGACGTTTTGGTGGTACTCAAATGACAGATCTGTGATAGTAATAGAGTAAAATGGAAAAAATTCCGAAAATTTTGATTTTTCGATTTACGCAAAGTGCTCGTAGAGACGTTTTGTTGTTACTCAAATGACAGATCTGTCATAGTAACAGAGGAAAAAGATAAAAATTCCTAAAATTTTGATTTCTTGACTTACGCAAAGTGCTCGTAGAGACGTTTGGTTGCTACTCAAATGAAAGATCTGTGATAGTAATAGAGTAAAATGGAAAAAAATCCGAAAATTTTAATTTCTTGATTTACGCAAACTACTCATAGAGACGTTCTGTTGGTACTCAAATGACAGATCTGTGATAGTAACAGAGGAAAAAGCAAAATATTCCGAAAATTTTAATTTCTTGATTTACGCAAAGTACTCGTAGAGACGTTTTGTTGTTACTCAAATGACAGCTCTGTGATAGTAACAGAGGAAAAAGCAAAATATTCCAAAAATTTTAATTTCTTGATTTACGCAAAGTACTCGTAGAGACGTTCTGTTGCTACTCAAATGAAAGATCTATGATAGTAATAGAGTAAAATTGAAAAAATTCCGAAAATTTTGATTTTTCGATTTACGCAAAGTGCTCGTAGAGACGTTTTGTTGTTACTCAAATGACAGATCTGTCATAGTAACAGAGGAAAAAGAGAAAAATTCCGAAAATTTTAATTTCTTGAATTACGCAAAGTACTCGTAGAGACGTTTTGTTGTTACTCAAATGACAGATCTGTGATAGTAACAGAGGAAAAAGCAAAATATTCCAAAAATTTTAATTTCTTGATTTACGCAAAGTACTCGTAGAGACGTTCTGTTGCTACTCAAATGAAAGATCTGTGATAGTAATAGAGTAAAATGGAAAAAATTCCGAAAATTTTGATTTTTCGATTTACGCAAAGTGCTCGTAGAGACGTTTTGTTGTTACTCAAATGACAGATCTGTCATAGTAACAGGGGAAAAAGAGAAAAATTCCTAAAATTTTGATTTCTTGACTTACGCAAAGTGCTCGTAGAGACGTTTGGTTGCTACTCAAATGAAAGATCTGTGATAGTAATAGAGTAAAATGGAAAAAATTCCGAAAATTTTAATTTCTTGATTTACGCAAAGTACTCATAGAGACGTTTTGGTGGTACTCAAATGACAGATCTGTGATAGTAATAGAGTAAAATGGAAAAAAATCCGAAAATTTTAATTTCTTGATTTACGCAAACTACTCATAGAGACGTTCTGTTGGTACTCAAATGACAGATCTGTGATAGTAACAGAGGAAAAAGCAAAATATTCTGAAAATTTTAATTTCTTGATTTACGCAAAGTACTCGTAGAGACGTTTTGTTGTTACTCAAATGACAGATCTGTGATAGTAACAGAGGAAAAAGCAAAATATTCCGAAAATTTTAATTTCTTGATTTAAGCAAAGTGCTCGTAGAGACGTTTTGTTGTTACTCAAATCACAGATCTGTCATAGTAACAGAGGAAAAAGAGAAAAATTCCTAAAATTTTGATTTCTTGACTTACGCAAAGTGCTCGTAGAGACGTTTTGTTGCTACTCAAATGAAAGATCTGTGATAGTAATAGAGTAAAATGGAAAAAATTCCGAAAATTTTAATTTCTTGATTTACGCAAAGTACTCGTAGAGACGTTCTGTTGCTACTCAAATGAAAGATCTGTGATAGTAATAGAGTAAAATGGAAAAAATTCCGAAAATTTTAATTTCTTGAATTACGCAAAGTACTCGTAGAGACGTTTTGTTGTTACTCAAATGACAGATCTGTGATAGTAACAGAGGAAAAAGCAAAATATTCCAAAAATTTTAATTTCTTGATTTACGCAAAGTACTCGTAGAGACGTTCTGTTGCTACTCAAATGAAAGATCTGTGATAGTAATAGAGTAAAATGGAAAAAATTCCGAAAATTTTGATTTTTCGATTTACGCAAAGTGCTCGTAGAGACGTTTTGTTGTTACTCAAATGACAGATCTGTCATAGTAACAGGGGAAAAAGAGAAAAATTCCTAAAATTTTGATTTCTTGACTTACGCAAAGTGCTCGTAGAGACGTTTGGTTGCTACTCAAATGAAAGATCTGTGATAGTAATAGAGTAAAATGGAAAAAATTCCGAAAATTTTAATTTCTTGATTTACGCAAAGTACTCATAGAGACGTTTTGGTGGTACTCAAATGACAGATCTGTGATAGTAATAGAGTAAAATGGAAAAAAATCCGAAAATTTTAATTTCTTGATTTACGCAAACTACTCATAGAGACGTTCTGTTGGTACTCAAATGACAGATCTGTGATAGTAACAGAGGAAAAAGCAAAATATTCTGAAAATTTTAATTTCTTGATTTACGCAAAGTACTCGTAGAGACGTTTTGTTGTTACTCAAATGACAGATCTGTGATAGTAACAGAGGAAAAAGCAAAATATTCCGAAAATTTTAATTTCTTGATTTAAGCAAAGTGCTCGTAGAGACGTTTTGTTGTTACTCAAATCACAGATCTGTCATAGTAACAGAGGAAAAAGAGAAAAATTCCTAAAATTTTGATTTCTTGACTTACGCAAAGTGCTCGTAGAGACGTTTTGTTGCTACTCAAATGAAAGATCTGTGATAGTAATAGAGTAAAATGGAAAAAATTCCGAAAATTTTAATTTCTTGATTTACGCAAAGTACTCGTAGAGACGTTCTGTTGCTACTCAAATGAAAGATCTGTGATAGTAATAGAGTAAAATGGAAAAAATTCCGAAAATTTTGATTTTTCGATTTACGCAAAGTGCTCGTAGAGACGTTTTGTTGTTACTCAAATGACAGATCTGTCATAGTAACAGGGGAAAAAGAGAAAAATTCCTAAAATTTTGATTTCTTGACTTACGCAAAGTGCTCGTAAAGACGTTTGGTTGCTACTCAAATGAAAGATCTGTGATAGTAATAGAGTAAAATGGAAAAAATTCCGAAAATTTTAATTTCTTGATTTACGCAAAGTACTCATAGAGACGTTTTGGTGGTACTCAAATGACAAATCTGTGATAGTAATAGAGTAAAATGGAAAAAATTCCGAAAATTTTGATTTTTCGATTTACGCAAAGTGCTCGTAGAGACGTTTTGTTGTTACTCAAATGACAGATCTGTCATAGTAACAGAGGAAAAAGATAAAAATTCCTAAAATTTTGATTTCTTGACTTACGCAAAGTGCTCGTAGAGACGTTTGGTTGCTACTCAAATGAAAGATCTGTGATAGTAATAGAGTAAAATGGAAAAAAATCCGAAAATTTTAATTTCTTGATTTACGCAAACTACTCATAGAGACGTTCTGTTGGTACTCAAATGACAGATCTGTGATAGTAACAGAGGAAAAAGCAAAATATTCCGAAAATTTTAATTTCTTGATTTACGCAAAGTACTCGTAGAGACGTTTTGTTGTTACTCAAATGACAGATCTGTGATAGTAACAGAGGAAAAAGCAAAATATTCCAAAAATTTTAATTTCTTGATTTACGCAAAGTACTCGTAGAGACGTTCTGTTGCTACTCAAATGAAAGATCTATGATAGTAATAGAGTAAAATTGAAAAAATTCCGAAAATTTTGATTTTTCGATTTACGCAAAGTGCTCGTAGAGACGTTTTGTTGTTACTCAAATGACAGATCTGTCATAGTAACAGAGGAAAAAGAGACAAATTCCGAAAATTTTAATTTCTTGAATTACGCAAAGTACTCGTAGAGACGTTTTGTTGTTACTCAAATGACAGATCTGTGATAGTAACAGAGGAAAAAGCAAAATATTCCAAAAATTTTAATTTCTTGATTTACGCAAAGTACTCGTAGAGACGTTCTGTTGCTACTCAAATGAAAGATCTGTGATAGTAATAGAGTAAAATGGAAAAAATTCCGAAAATTTTGATTTTTCGATTTACGGAAAGTGCTCGTAGAGACGTTTTGTTGTTACTCAAATGACAGATCTGTCATAGTAACAGGGGAAAAAGAGAAAAATTCCTAAAATTTTGATTTCTTGACTTACGCAAAGTGCTCGTAGAGACGTTTGGTTGCTACTCAAATGAAAGATCTGTGATAGTAATAGAGTAAAATGGAAAAAATTCAGAAAATTTTAATTTCTTGATTTACGCAAAGTACTCATAGAGACGTTTTGGTGGTACTCAAATGACAGATCTGTGATAGTAATAGAGTAAAATGGAAAAAATTCCGAAAATTTTGATTTTTCGATTTACGCAAAGTGCTCGTAGAGACGTTTTGTTGTTACTCAAATGACAGATCTGTCATAGTAACAGAGGAAAAAGATAAAAATTCCTAAAATTTTGATTTCTTGACTTACGCAAAGTGCTCGTAGAGACGTTTGGTTGCTACTCAAATGAAAGATCTGTGATAGTAATAGAGTAAAATGGAAAAAAATCCGAAAATTTTAATTTCTTGATTTACGCAAACTACTCATAGAGACGTTCTGTTGGTACTCAAATGACAGATCTGTGATAGTAACAGAGGAAAAAGCAAAATATTCCAAAAATTTTAATTTCTTGATTTACGCAAAGTACTCGTAGAGACGTTCTGTTGCTACTCAAATGAAAGATCTGTGATAGTAATAGAGTAAAATGGAAAAAATTCCGAAAATTTTGATTTTTCGATTTACGCAAAGTGCTCGTAGAGACGTTTTGTTGTTACTCAAATGACAGATCTGTCATAGTAACAGGGGAAAAAGAGAAAAATTCCTAAAATTTTGATTTCTTGACTTACGCAAAGTGCTCGTAGAGACGTTTGGTTGCTACTCAAATGAAAGATCTGTGATAGTAATAGAGTAAAATGGAAAAAATTCCGAAAATTTTAATTTCTTGATTTACGCAAAGTACTCATAGAGACGTTTTGGTGGTACTCAAATGACAGATCTGTGATAGTAATAGAGTAAAATGGAAAAAAATCCGAAAATTTTAATTTCTTGATTTACGCAAACTACTCATAGAGACGTTCTGTTGGTACTCAAATGACAGATCTGTGATAGTAACAGAGGAAAAAGCAAAATATTCCGAAAATTTTAATTTCTTGATTTACGCAAAGTACTCGTAGAGACGTTTTGTTGTTACTCAAATGACAGATCTGTGATAGTAACAGAGGAAAAAGCAAAATATTCCGAAAATTTTAATTTCTTGATTTACGCAAAGTACTCGTAGAGACGTTCTGTTGCTACTCAAATGAAAGATCTGTGATAGTAATAGAGTAAAATGGAAAAAATTCCGAAAATTTTGATTTTTCGATTTACGCAAAGTGCTCGTAGAGACGTTTTGTTGTTAATCAAATGACAGATGTCATAGTAACAGGAAAAAAGAAAAATTCCTAAAATTTTGATTTCTTGACTTACGCAAAGTGCTCGTAGAGACGTTTGGTTGCTACTCAAATGAAAGATCTGTGATAGTAATAGAGTAACATGGAAAAAATTCCGAAAATTTTAATTTCTTGATTTACGCAAAGTACTCATAGAGACGTTTTCGTGGTACTCAAATGACAGATCTGTGATAGTAACAGAGGAAAAAGCAAAATATTCCGAAAATTTTAATTTCTCAATTTACGCAAAGTGCTCGTAGAGACGTTTTGTTGTTACTCAAATGACAGATCTGTGATAGTAACAGAGGAAAAAGCAAAATATTCCGAAAATTTTAATTTCTTGATATACGCAAAGTACTCGTAGAGGCGTTTTGTTGTTACTCAAATGACAGATCTGTGATAGTAACAGAGGAAAAAGCAAAATATTCCGAAAATTTTAATTTCTTGATATACGCAAAGTGGTCGTAGAGACGATCTGTTGCTACTCAAATCAAAGATCCGTGATAGTAATAGAGTAAAATGGAAAAAATTCCGAAAATTTTGATTTTTCGATTTACGCAAAGTGCTCGTAGAGACGTTTTGTTGTTACTCAAATGACAGATCTGTCATAGTAACAGAGGAAAAAAGAAAAATTCCTAAAATTTTGATTTCTTGACTTACGCAAAGTGCTCGTAGAGACGTTTGGTTGCTACTCAAATGAAAGATCTGTGATAGTAATAGAGTAACATGGAAAAAATTCCGAAAATTTTAATTTCTTGATTTACGCAAAGTACTCATAGAGACGTTTTGGTGGTACTCAAATGACAGATCTGTGATAGTAACAGAGGAAAAAGCAAAATATTCCGAAAATTTTAATTTCTCAATTTACGCAAAGTGCTCGTAGAGACGTTTTGTTGTTACTCAAATGACAGATCTGTGATAGTAACAGAGGAAAAAGCAAAATATTCCGAAAATTTTAATTTCTTGATATACGCAAAGTACTCGTAGAGGCGTTTTGTTGTTACTCAAATGACAGATCTGTGATAGTAACAGAGGAAAAAGCAAAATATTCCGAAAATTTTAATTTCTTGATATACGCAAAGTACTCGTAGAAACGTTTTGTTTTTACTCAAATGACAGATCTGTGATAGTAACAGAGGAAAAAGCAAAATATTCCAAAAATTTTAATTTTTTGATTTACGCAAAGTGGTCGTTGAGACGTTCTGTTGCTACTCAAATCAAAGATCCGTGATAGTAATAGAGTAAAATGGAAAAAATTCCGAAAATATTGATTTCTCGATTTACACAAAGTGCTCGTAGAGACAGACGTTTTGTTGTTACTCAAATGATAGATCTGTAATAGTAACAGAAGAAAAAGATAAAAATTCCTAAAATTTTGATTTCTTGACTTACGCAAAGTGCTCGTAGAGACGTTTTGTTGGTACTCAAATGACAGATCTGTGATAGTAACAGAGGAAAAAGCAGTATATTAAGAAAATTTTAACTTCTTGATATACGCAAAGTACTCATAGAGACGTTTTGTTGTTACTCAAATGACAGATCTGTGATAGTAACAGAGGAAAAAGCAGAATATTCCGAAAATTTTAATTTCTTGATTTAAGCAAAGTGCTCGTAGAGACGTTTTGTTGTTACTCAAATGACAGATCTGTCATAGTAACAGAGGAAAAAGAGAAAAATTCCTAAAATTTTGATTTCTTGACTTACGCAAAGTGCTCGTAGAGACGTTTTGTTGCTACTCAAATGAAAGATCTGTGATAGTAATAGAGTAAAATGGAAAAAATTCCGAAAATTTTAATTTCTTGATTTACGCAAAGTACTCGTAGAGACGTTCTGTTGCTACTCAAATGAAAGATCTGTGATAGTAATAGAGTAAAATGGAAAAAATTCCGAAAATTTTGATTTTTCGATTTACGCAAAGTGCTCGTAGAGACGTTTTGTTGTTACTCAAATGACAGATCTGTCATAGTAACAGGGGAAAAAGAGAAAAATTCCTAAAATTTTGATTTCTTGACTTACGCAAAGTGCTCGTAAAGACGTTTGGTTGCTACTCAAATGAAAGATCTGTGATAGTAATAGAGTAAAATGGAAAAAATTCCGAAAATTTTAATTTCTTGATTTACGCAAAGTACTCATAGAGACGTTTTAGTGGTACTCAAATGACAAATCTGTGATAGTAATAGAGTAAAATGGAAAAAATTCCGAAAATTTTGATTTTTCGATTTACGCAAAGTGCTCGTAGAGACGTTTTGTTGTTACTCAAATGACAGATCTGTCATAGTAACAGAGGAAAAAGATAAAAATTCCTAAAATTTTGATTTCTTGACTTACGCAAAGTGCTCGTAGAGACGTTTGGTTGCTACTCAAATGAAAGATCTGTGATAGTAATAGAGTAAAATGGAAAAAAATCCGAAAATTTTAATTTCTTGATTTACGCAAAGTACTCATAGAGACGTTTTCGTGGTACTCAAATGACAGATCTGTGATAGTAACAGAGGAAAAAGCAAAATATTCCGAAAATTTTAATTTCTCAATTTACGCAAAGTGCTCGTAGAGACGTTTTGTTGTTACTCAAATGACAGATCTGTGATAGTAACAGAGGAAAAAGCAAAATATTCCGAAAATTTTAATTTCTTGATATACGCAAAGTACTCGTAGAGGCGTTTTGTTGTTACTCAAATGACAGATCTGTGATAGTAACAGAGGAAAAAGCAAAATATTCCGAAAATTTTAATTTCTTGATATACGCAAAGTGGTCGTAGAGACGATCTGTTGCTACTCAAATCAAAGATCCGTGATAGTAATAGAGTAAAATGGAAAAAATTCCGAAAATATTGATTTCTCGATTTACACAAAGTGCTCGTAGAGACAGACGTTTTGTTGTTACTCAAATGATAGATCTGTAATAGTAACAGAAGAAAAAGATAAAAATTCCTAAAATTTTGATTTCTTGACTTACGCAAAGTGCTCGTAGAGACGTTTTGTTGCTACTCAAATGAAAGATCTGTGATAGTAACAGAGGAAAAAGCAGTATATTAAGAAAATTTTAACTTCTTGATATACGCAAAGTACTCATAGAGACGTTTTGTTGTTACTCAAATGACAGATCTGTGATAGTAACAGAGGAAAAAGCAGAATATTCCGAAAATTTTAATTTCTTGATTTAAGCAAAGTGCTCGTAGAGACGTTTTGTTGTTACTCAAATGACAGATCTGTCATAGTAACAGAGGAAAAAGAGAAAAATTCCTAAAATTTTGATTTCTTGACTTACGCAAAGTGCTCGTAGAGACGTTTTGTTGCTACTCAAATGAAAGATCTGTGATAGTAATAGAGTAAAATGGAAAAAATTCCGAAAATTTTGATTTTTCGATTTACGCAAAGTGCTCGTAGAGACGTTTTGTTGTTACTCAAATGACAGATCTGTCATAGTAACAGAGGAAAAAAGAAAAATTCCTAAAATTTTGATTTCTTGACTTACGCAAAGTGCTCGTAGAGACGTTTGGTTGCTACTCAAATGAAAGATCTGTGATAGTAATAGAGTAACATGGAAAAAATTCCGAAAATTTTAATTTCTTGATTTACGCAAAGTACTCATAGAGACGTTTTGGTGGTACTCAAATGACAGATCTGTGATAGTAACAGAGGAAAAAGCAAAATATTCCGAAAATTTTAATTTCTCAATTTACGCAAAGTGCTCGTAGAGACGTTTTGTTGTTACTCAAATGACAGATCTGTGATAGTAACAGAGGAAAAAGCAAAATATTCCGAAAATTTTAATTTCTTGATATACGCAAAGTACTCGTAGAGGCGTTTTGTTGTTACTCAAATGACAGATCTGTGATAGTAACAGAGGAAAAAGCAAAATATTCCGAAAATTTTAATTTCTTGATATACGCAAAGTACTCGTAGAAACGTTTTGTTTTTACTCAAATGACAGATCTGTGATAGTAACAGAGGAAAAAGCAAAATATTCCAAAAATTTTAATTTTTTGATTTACGCAAAGTGGTCGTTGAGACGTTCTGTTGCTACTCAAATCAAAGATCCGTGATAGTAATAGAGTAAAATGGAAAAAATTCCGAAAATATTGATTTCTCGATTTACACAAAGTGCTCGTAGAGACAGACGTTTTGTTGTTACTCAAATGATAGATCTGTAATAGTAACAGAAGAAAAAGATAAAAATTCCTAAAATTTTGATTTCTTGACTTACGCAAAGTGCTCGTAGAGACGTTTTGTTGGTACTCAAATGACAGATCTGTGATAGTAACAGAGGAAAAAGCAGTATATTAAGAAAATTTTAACTTCTTGATATACGCAAAGTACTCATAGAGACGTTTTGTTGTTACTCAAATGACAGATCTGTGATAGTAACAGAGGAAAAAGCAGAATATTCCGAAAATTTTAATTTCTTGATTTAAGCAAAGTGCTCGTAGAGACGTTTTGTTGTTACTCAAATGACAGATCTGTCATAGTAACAGAGGAAAAAGAGAAAAATTCCTAAAATTTTGATTTCTTGACTTACGCAAAGTGCTCGTAGAGACGTTTTGTTGCTACTCAAATGAAAGATCTGTGATAGTAATAGAGTAAAATGGAAAAAATTCCGAAAATTTTAATTTCTTGATTTACGCAAAGTACTCGTAGAGACGTTCTGTTGCTACTCAAATGAAAGATCTGTGATAGTAATAGAGTAAAATGGAAAAAATTCCGAAAATTTTGATTTTTCGATTTACGCAAAGTGCTCGTAGAGACGTTTTGTTGTTACTCAAATGACAGATCTGTCATAGTAACAGGGGAAAAAGAGAAAAATTCCTAAAATTTTGATTTCTTGACTTACGCAAAGTGCTCGTAAAGACGTTTGGTTGCTACTCAAATGAAAGATCTGTGATAGTAATAGAGTAAAATGGAAAAAATTCCGAAAATTTTAATTTCTTGATTTACGCAAAGTACTCATAGAGACGTTTTAGTGGTACTCAAATGACAAATCTGTGATAGTAATAGAGTAAAATGGAAAAAATTCCGAAAATTTTGATTTTTCGATTTACGCAAAGTGCTCGTAGAGACGTTTTGTTGTTACTCAAATGACAGATCTGTCATAGTAACAGAGGAAAAAGATAAAAATTCCTAAAATTTTGATTTCTTGACTTACGCAAAGTGCTCGTAGAGACGTTTGGTTGCTACTCAAATGAAAGATCTGTGATAGTAATAGAGTAAAATGGAAAAAAATCCGAAAATTTTAATTTCTTGATTTACGCAAACTACTCATAGAGACGTTCTGTTGGTACTCAAATGACAGATCTGTGATAGTAACAGAGGAAAAAGCAAAATATTCCGAAAATTTTAATTTCTTGATTTACGCAAAGTACTCGTAGAGACGTTTTGTTGTTACTCAAATGACAGATCTGTGATAGTAACAGAGGAAAAAGCAAAATATTCCAAAAATTTTAATTTCTTGATTTACGCAAAGTACTCGTAGAGACGTTCTGTTGCTACTCAAATGAAAGATCTATGATAGTAATAGAGTAAAATTGAAAAAATTCCGAAAATTTTGATTTTTCGATTTACGCAAAGTGCTCGTAGAGACGTTTTGTTGTTACTCAAATGACAGATCTGTCATAGTAACAGAGGAAAAAGAGAAAAATTCCGAAAATTTTAATTTCTTGAATTACGCAAAGTACTCGTAGAGACGTTTTGTTGTTACTCAAATGACAGATCTGTGATAGTAACAGAGGAAAAAGCAAAATATTCAAAAAATTTTAATTTCTTGATTTACGCAAAGTACTCGTAGAGACGTTCTGTTGCTACTCAAATGAAAGATCTGTGATAGTAATAGAGTAAAATGGAAAAAATTCCGAAAATTTTGATTTTTCGATTTACGCAAAGTGCTCGTAGAGACGTTTTGTTGTTACTCAAATGACAGATCTGTCATAGTAACAGAGGAAAAAGATAAAAATTCCTAAAATTTTGATTTCTTGACTTACGCAAAGTGCTCGTAGAGACGTTTGGTTGCTACTCAAATGAAAGATCTGTGATAGTAATAGAGTAAAATGGAAAAAAATCCGAAAATTTTAATTTCTTGATTTACGCAAACTACTCATAGAGACGTTCTGTTGGTACTCAAATGACAGATCTGTGATAGTAACAGAGGAAAAAGCAAAATATTCCGAAAATTTTAATTTCTTGATTTACGCAAAGTACTCGTAGAGACGTTTTGTTGTTACTCAAATGACAGCTCTGTGATAGTAACAGAGGAAAAAGCAAAATATTCCAAAAATTTTATTTTCTTGATTTACGCAAAGTACTCGTAGAGACGTTCTGTTGCTACTCAAATGAAAGATCTATGATAGTAATAGAGTAAAATTGAAAAAATTCCGAAAATTTTGATTTTTCGATTTACGCAAAGTGCTCGTAGAGACGTTTTGTTGTTACTCAAATGACAGATCTGTCATAGTAACAGAGGAAAAAGAGAAAAATTCCGAAAATTTTAATTTCTTGAATTACGCAAAGTACTCGTAGAGACGTTTTGTTGTTACTCAAATGACAGATCTGTGATAGTAACAGAGGAAAAAGCAAAATATTCAAAAAATTTTAATTTCTTGATTTACGCAAAGTACTCGTAGAGACGTTCTGTTGCTACTCAAATGAAAGATCTGTGATAGTAATAGAGTAAAATGGAAAAAATTCCGAAAATTTTGATTTTTCGATTTACGCAAAGTGCTCGTAGAGACGTTTTGTTGTTACTCAAATGACAGATCTGTCATAGTAACAGGGGAAAAAGAGAAAAATTCCTAAAATTTTGATTTCTTGACTTACGCAAAGTGCTCGTAGAGACGTTTGGTTGCTACTCAAATGAAAGATCTGTGATAGTAATAGAGTAAAATGGAAAAAATTCCGAAAATTTTAATTTCTTGATTTACGCAAAGTACTCATAGAGACGTTTTGGTGGTACTCAAATGACAGATCTGTGATAGTAATAGAGTAAAATGGAAAAAAATCCGAAAATTTTAATTTCTTGATTTACGCAAACTACTCATAGAGACGTTCTGTTGGTACTCAAATGACAGATCTGTGATAGTAACAGAGGAAAAAGCAAAATATTCCGAAAATTTTAATTTCTTGATTTACGCAAAGTACTCGTAGAGACGTTTTGTTGTTACTCAAATGACAGATCTGTGATAGTAACAGAGGAAAAAGCAAAATATTCCGAAAATTTTAATTTCTTGATTTACGCAAAGTACTCGTAGAGACGTTCTGTTGCTACTCAAATGAAAGATCTGTGATAGTAATAGAGTAAAATGGAAAAAATTCCGAAAATTTTGATTTTTCGATTTACGCAAAGTGCTCGTAGAGACGTTTTGTTGTTAATCAAATGACAGATCTGTCATAGTAACAGGAAAAAAGAAAAATTCCTAAAATTTTGATTTCTTGACTTACGCAAAGTGCTCGTAGAGACGTGTGGTTGCTACTCAAATGAAAGATCTGTGATAGTAATAGAGTAACATGGAAAAAATTCCGAAAATTTTAATTTCTTGATTTACGCAAAGTACTCATAGAGACGTTTTCGTGGTACTCAAATGACAGATCTGTGATAGTAACAGAGGAAAAAGCAAAATATTCCGAAAATTTTAATTTCTCAATTTACGCAAAGTGCTCGTAGAGACGTTTTGTTGTTACTCAAATGACAGATCTGTGATAGTAACAGAGGAAAAAGCAAAATATTCCGAAAATTTTAATTTCTTGATATACGCAAAGTACTCGTAGAGGCGTTTTGTTGTTACTCAAATGACAGATCTGTGATAGTAACAGAGGAAAAAGCAAAATATTCCGAAAATTTTAATTTCTTGATATACGCAAAGTACTCGTAGAAACGTTTTGTTGTTACTCAAATGACAGATCTGTGATAGTAACAGAGGAAAAAGCAAAATATTCCAAAAAATTTAATTTCTTGATTTACGCAAAGTGGTCGTAGAGACGTTCTGTTGCTACTCAAATCAAAGATCCGTGATAGTAATAGAGTAAAATGGAAAAAATTCCGAAAATATTGATTTCTCGATTTACACAAAGTGCTCGTAGAGACAGACGTTTTGTTGTTACTCAAATGATAGATCTGTAATAGTAACAGAAGAAAAAGATAAAAATTCCTAAAATTTTGATTTCTTGACTTACGCAAAGTGCTCGTAGAGACGTTTTGTTGCTACTCAAATGAAAGATCTGTGATAGTAATAGAGTAAAATGGAGAAAATTCCGAAAATTTTAATTTCTTGAATTACGCAAAGTACTCATAGAGACGTTTTGTTGGTACTCAAATGACAGATCTGTGATAGTAACAGAGGAAAAAGCAGTATATTAAGAAAATTTTAACTTCTTGATATACGCAAAGTACTCATAGAGACGTTTTGTTGTTACTCAAATGACAGATCTGTGATAGTAACAGAGGAAAAAGCAGAATATTCCGAAAATTTTAATTTCTTGATTTAAGCAAAGTGCTCGTAGAGACGTTTTGTTGTTACTCAAATGACAGATCTGTCATAGTAACAGAGGAAAAAGAGAAAAATTCCTAAAATTTTGATTTCTTGACTTACGCAAAGTGCTCGTAGAGACGTTTTGTTGCTACTCAAATGAAAGATCTGTGATAGTAATAGAGTAAAATGGAAAAAATTCCGAAAATTTTAATTTCTTGATTTACGCAAAGTACTCGTAGAGACGTTCTGTTGCTACTCAAATGAAAGATCTGTGATAGTAATAGAGTAAAATGGAAAAAATTCCGAAAATTTTGATTTTTCGATTTACGCAAAGTGCTCGTAGAGACGTTTTGTTGTTACTCAAATGACAGATCTGTCATAGTAACAGGGGAAAAAGAGAAAAATTCCTAAAATTTTGATTTCTTGACTTACGCAAAGTGCTCGTAAAGACGTTTGGTTGCTACTCAAATGAAAGATCTGTGATAGTAATAGAGTAAAATGGAAAAAATTCCGAAAATTTTAATTTCTTGATTTACGCAAAGTACTCATAGAGACGTTTTAGTGGTACTCAAATGACAAATCTGTGATAGTAATAGAGTAAAATGGAAAAAATTCCGAAAATTTTGATTTTTCGATTTACGCAAAGTGCTCGTAGAGACGTTTTGTTGTTACTCAAATGACAGATCTGTCATAGTAACAGAGGAAAAAGATAAAAATTCCTAAAATTTTGATTTCTTGACTTACGCAAAGTGCTCGTAGAGACGTTTGGTTGCTACTCAAATGAAAGATCTGTGATAGTAATAGAGTAAAATGGAAAAAAATCCGAAAATTTTAATTTCTTGATTTACGCAAACTACTCATAGAGACGTTCTGTTGGTACTCAAATGACAGATCTGTGATAGTAACAGAGGAAAAAGCAAAATATTCCGAAAATTTTAATTTCTTGATTTACGCAAAGTACTCGTAGAGACGTTTTGTTGTTACTCAAATGACAGATCTGTGATAGTAACAGAGGAAAAAGCAAAATATTCCAAAAATTTTAATTTCTTGATTTACGCAAAGTACTCGTAGAGACGTTCTGTTGCTACTCAAATGAAAGATCTATGATAGTAATAGAGTAAAATTGAAAAAATTCCGAAAATTTTGATTTTTCGATTTACGCAAAGTGCTCGTAGAGACGTTTTGTTGTTACTCAAATGACAGATCTGTCATAGTAACAGAGGAAAAAGAGAAAAATTCCGAAAATTTTAATTTCTTGAATTACGCAAAGTACTCGTAGAGACGTTTTGTTGTTACTCAAATGACAGATCTGTGATAGTAACAGAGGAAAAAGCAAAATATTCAAAAAATTTTAATTTCTTGATTTACGCAAAGTACTCGTAGAGACGTTCTGTTGCTACTCAAATGAAAGATCTGTGATAGTAATAGAGTAAAATGGAAAAAATTCCGAAAATTTTGATTTTTCGATTTACGCAAAGTGCTCGTAGAGACGTTTTGTTGTTACTCAAATGACAGATCTGTCATAGTAACAGAGGAAAAAGATAAAAATTCCTAAAATTTTGATTTCTTGACTTACGCAAAGTGCTCGTAGAGACGTTTGGTTGCTACTCAAATGAAAGATCTGTGATAGTAATAGAGTAAAATGGAAAAAAATCCGAAAATTTTAATTTCTTGATTTACGCAAACTACTCATAGAGACGTTCTGTTGGTACTCAAATGACAGATCTGTGATAGTAACAGAGGAAAAAGCAAAATATTCCGAAAATTTTAATTTCTTGATTTACGCAAAGTACTCGTAGAGACGTTTTGTTGTTACTCAAATGACAGCTCTGTGATAGTAACAGAGGAAAAAGCAAAATATTCCAAAAATTTTATTTTCTTGATTTACGCAAAGTACTCGTAGAGACGTTCTGTTGCTACTCAAATGAAAGATCTATGATAGTAATAGAGTAAAATTGAAAAAATTCCGAAAATTTTGATTTTTCGATTTACGCAAAGTGCTCGTAGAGACGTTTTGTTGTTACTCAAATGACAGATCTGTCATAGTAACAGAGGAAAAAGAGAAAAATTCCGAAAATTTTAATTTCTTGAATTACGCAAAGTACTCGTAGAGACGTTTTGTTGTTACTCAAATGACAGATCTGTGATAGTAACAGAGGAAAAAGCAAAATATTCAAAAAATTTTAATTTCTTGATTTACGCAAAGTACTCGTAGAGACGTTCTGTTGCTACTCAAATGAAAGATCTGTGATAGTAATAGAGTAAAATGGAAAAAATTCCGAAAATTTTGATTTTTCGATTTACGCAAAGTGCTCGTAGAGACGTTTTGTTGTTACTCAAATGACAGATCTGTCATAGTAACAGGGGAAAAAGAGAAAAATTCCTAAAATTTTGATTTCTTGACTTACGCAAAGTGCTCGTAGAGACGTTTGGTTGCTACTCAAATGAAAGATCTGTGATAGTAATAGAGTAAAATGGAAAAAATTCCGAAAATTTTAATTTCTTGATTTACGCAAAGTACTCATAGAGACGTTTTGGTGGTACTCAAATGACAGATCTGTGATAGTAATAGAGTAAAATGGAAAAAAATCCGAAAATTTTAATTTCTTGATTTACGCAAACTACTCATAGAGACGTTCTGTTGGTACTCAAATGACAGATCTGTGATAGTAACAGAGGAAAAAGCAAAATATTCCGAAAATTTTAATTTCTTGATTTACGCAAAGTACTCGTAGAGACGTTTTGTTGTTACTCAAATGACAGATCTGTGATAGTAACAGAGGAAAAAGCAAAATATTCCGAAAATTTTAATTTCTTGATTTACGCAAAGTACTCGTAGAGACGTTCTGTTGCTACTCAAATGAAAGATCTGTGATAGTAATAGAGTAAAATGGAAAAAATTCCGAAAATTTTGATTTTTCGATTTACGCAAAGTGCTCGTAGAGACGTTTTGTTGTTAATCAAATGACAGATCTGTCATAGTAACAGGAAAAAAGAAAAATTCCTAAAATTTTGATTTCTTGACTTACGCAAAGTGCTCGTAGAGACGTGTGGTTGCTACTCAAATGAAAGATCTGTGATAGTAATAGAGTAACATGGAAAAAATTCCGAAAATTTTAATTTCTTGATTTACGCAAAGTACTCATAGAGACGTTTTCGTGGTACTCAAATGACAGATCTGTGATAGTAACAGAGGAAAAAGCAAAATATTCCGAAAATTTTAATTTCTCAATTTACGCAAAGTGCTCGTAGAGACGTTTTGTTGTTACTCAAATGACAGATCTGTGATAGTAACAGAGGAAAAAGCAAAATATTCCGAAAATTTTAATTTCTTGATATACGCAAAGTACTCGTAGAGGCGTTTTGTTGTTACTCAAATGACAGATCTGTGATAGTAACAGAGGAAAAAGCAAAATATTCCGAAAATTTTAATTTCTTGATATACGCAAAGTACTCGTAGAAACGTTTTGTTGTTACTCAAATGACAGATCTGTGATAGTAACAGAGGAAAAAGCAAAATATTCCAAAAAATTTAATTTCTTGATTTACGCAAAGTGGTCGTAGAGACGTTCTGTTGCTACTCAAATCAAAGATCCGTGATAGTAATAGAGTAAAATGGAAAAAATTCCGAAAATATTGATTTCTCGATTTACACAAAGTGCTCGTAGAGACAGACGTTTTGTTGTTACTCAAATGATAGATCTGTAATAGTAACAGAAGAAAAAGATAAAAATTCCTAAAATTTTGATTTCTTGACTTACGCAAAGTGCTCGTAGAGACGTTTTGTTGCTACTCAAATGAAAGATCTGTGATAGTAATAGAGTAAAATGGAGAAAATTCCGAAAATTTTAATTTCTTGAATTACGCAAAGTACTCATAGAGACGTTTTGTTGGTACTCAAATGACAGATCTGTGATAGTAACAGAGGAAAAAGCAGTATATTAAGAAAATTTTAACTTCTTGATATACGCAAAGTACTCATAGAGACGTTTTGTTGTTACTCAAATGACAGATCTGTGATAGTAACAGAGGAAAAAGCAGAATATTCCGAAAATTTTAATTTCTTGATTTAAGCAAAGTGCTCGTAGAGACGTTTTGTTGTTACTCAAATGACAGATCTGTCATAGTAACAGAGGAAAAAGAGAAAAATTCCTAAAATTTTGATTTCTTGACTTACGCAAAGTGCTCGTAGAGACGTTTTGTTGCTACTCAAATGAAAGTTCTGTGATAGTAATAGAGTAAAATGGAAAAAATTCCGAAAATTTTAATTTCTTGATTTACGCAAAGTACTCGTAGAGACGTTTTGTTGGTACTCAAATGACAGATCTGTGATAGTAACAGAGGAAAAAGCAAAATATTCCGAAAATTTTAATTTCTCAATTTACGCAAAGTGCTCGTAGAGACGTTTTGTTGTTACTCAAATGAAAGATCTGTGATAGTAATAGAGTAAAATGGAAAAAAATCCGAAAATTTTAATTTCTTGATTTACGCAAACTACTCGTAGAGACGTTTTGTTGGTACTCAAATGACAGATCTGTGATAGTAACAAAGGAAAACGCAAAATATTCCAAAAATTTTAATTTCTTGATTTACGCAAAGTACTCGTAGAGACGTTTTGTTGTTACTCAAATGACAGATCTGTGATAGTAACAGAGGAAAATACAAAATATTCCGAAAATTTTAATTTCTTGATATACGCAAAGTACTCGTAGAAACGTTTTGTTGTTACTCAAATGACAGATCTGTGATAGTAACAGAGGAAAAAGCAAAATATTCCAAAAATTTTAATTTCTTGATTTACGCAAAGTACTCGTAGAGACGTTCTGTTGCTACTCAAATGAAAGATCTGTGATAGTAATAGAGTAAAATGGAAAAAATTCCGAAAATTTTGATTTTTCTATTTACGCAAAGTGCTCGTAGAGACGTTTTGTTGTTACTCAAATGACAGATCTGTCATAGTAACAGAGGAAAAAGAGAAAAATTCCGAAAATTTTAATTTCTTGAATTACGCAAAGTACTCATAGAGACGTTTTGTTGGTACTCAAATGACAGATCTGTGATAGTAACAGAGGAAAAAGCAGTATATTAAGAAAATTTTAACTTCTTGATATACGCAAAGTACTCATAGAGACGTTTTGTTGTTACTCAAATGACAGATCTGTGATAGTAACAGAGGAAAAAGCAGAATATTCCGAAAATTTTAATTTCTTGATTTAAGCAAAGTGCTAGTAGAGACGTTTTGTTGTTACTCAAATGACAGATCTGTCATAGTCACAGAGGAAAAAGAGAAAAATTCCTAAAATTTTGATTTCTTGACTTACGCAAAGTGCTCGTAGAGACGTTTTGTTGCTACTCAAATGAAAGATCTGTGATAGTAATAGAGTAAAATGGAAAAAATTCCGAAAATTTTAGTTTCTTGATTTACGCAAAGTACTCGTAGAGACGTTTTGTTGGTACTCAAATGACAGATCTGTGATAGTAACAGAGGAAAAAGCAAAATATTCCGAAAATTTTAATTTCTTGATTTACGCAAAGTACTCGTAGAGGCGTTTTGTTGTTACTCAAATGACAGATCTGTGATAGTAACAGAGGAAAAAGCAAAATATTCCGAAAATTTTAATTTCTCAATTTACGCAAAGTGCTCGTAGAGACGTTTTGTTGTTACTCAAATGAAAGATCTGTGATAGTAATAGAGTAAAATGGAAAAAAATCCGAAAATTTTAATTTCTTGATTTACGCAAACTACTCGTAGAGACGTTTTGTTGCTACTCAAATGAAAGATCTGTGATAGTAATAGAGTAACATGGAAAAAATTCCGAAAATTTTAATTTCTTGATTTACGCAAAGTACTCATAGAGACGTTTTCGTGGTACTCAAATGACAGATCTGTGATAGTAACAGAGGAAAAAGCAAAATATTCCGAAAATTTTAATTTCTCAATTTACGCAAAGTGCTCGTAGAGACGTTTTGTTGTTACTCAAATGACAGATCTGTGATAGTAACAGAGGAAAAAGCAAAATATTCCGAAAATTTTAATTTCTTGATATACGCAAAGTACTCGTAGAGGCGTTTTGTTGTTACTCAAATGACAGATCTGTGATAGTAACAGAGGAAAAAGCAAAATATTCCGAAAATTTTAATTTCTTGATATACGCAAAGTACTCGTAGAAACGTTTTGTTGTTACTCAAATGACAGATCTGTGATAGTAACAGAGGAAAAAGCAAAATATTCCAAAAAATTTAATTTCTTGATTTACGCAAAGTGGTCGTAGAGACGTTCTGTTGCTACTCAAATCAAAGATCCGTGATAGTAATAGAGTAAAATGGAAAAAATTCCGAAAATATTGATTTCTCGATTTACACAAAGTGCTCGTAGAGACAGACGTTTTGTTGTTACTCAAATGATAGATCTGTAATAGTAACAGAAGAAAAAGATAAAAATTCCTAAAATTTTGATTTCTTGACTTACGCAAAGTGCTCGTAGAGACGTTTTGTTGCTACTCAAATGAAAGATCTGTGATAGTAATAGAGTAAAATGGAGAAAATTCCGAAAATTTTAATTTCTTGAATTACGCAAAGTACTCATAGAGACGTTTTGTTGGTACTCAAATGACAGATCTGTGATAGTAACAGAGGAAAAAGCAGTATATTAAGAAAATTTTAACTTCTTGATATACGCAAAGTACTCATAGAGACGTTTTGTTGTTACTCAAATGACAGATCTGTGATAGTAACAGAGGAAAAAGCAGAATATTCCGAAAATTTTAATTTCTTGATTTAAGCAAAGTGCTCGTAGAGACGTTTTGTTGTTACTCAAATGACAGATCTGTCATAGTAACAGAGGAAAAAGAGAAAAATTCCTAAAATTTTGATTTCTTGACTTACGCAAAGTGCTCGTAGAGACGTTTTGTTGCTACTCAAATGAAAGATCTGTGATAGTAATAGAGTAAAATGGAAAAAATTCCGAAAATTTTAATTTCTTGATTTACGCAAAGTACTCGTAGAGACGTTTTGTTGGTACTCAAATGACAGATCTGTGATAGTAACAGAGGAAAAAGCAAAATATTCCGAAAATTTTAATTTCTCAATTTACGCAAAGTGCTCGTAGAGACGTTTTGTTGTTACTCAAATGAAAGATCTGTGATAGTAATAGAGTAAAATGGAAAAAATTCCGAAAATTTTAATTTCTTGATTTACGCAAAGTACTCATAGAGACGTTTTCGTGGTACTCAAATGACAGATCTGTGATAGTAACAGAGGAAAAAGCAAAATATTCCGAAAATTTTAATTTCTCAATTTACGCAAAGTGCTCGTAGAGACGTTTTGTTGTTACTCAAATGACAGATCTGTGATAGTAACAGAGGAAAAAGCAAAATATTCCGAAAATTTTAATTTCTTGATATACGCAAAGTACTCGTAGAGGCGTTTTGTTGTTACTCAAATGACAGATCTGTGATAGTAACAGAGGAAAAAGCAAAATATTCCGAAAATTTTAATTTCTTGATATACGCAAAGTACTCGTAGAAACGTTTTGTTGTTACTCAAATGACAGATCTGTGATAGTAACAGAGGAAAAAGCAAAATATTCCAAAAAATTTAATTTCTTGATTTACGCAAAGTGGTCGTAGAGACGTTCTGTTGCTACTCAAATCAAAGATCTGTGATAGTAATAGAGTAAAATGGAAAAAATTCCGAAAATATTCATTTCTCGATTTACACAAAGTGCTCGTAGAGACAGACGTTTTGTTGTTACTCAAATGATAGATCTGTAATAGTAACAGAAGAAAAAGATAAAAATTCCTAAAATTTTGATTTCTTGACTTACGCAAAGTGCTCGTAGAGACGTTTTGTTGCTACTCAAATGAAAGATCTGTGATAGTAATAGAGTAAAATGGAGAAAATTCCGAAAATTTTAATTTCTTGAATTACGCAAAGTACTCATAGAGACGTTTTGTTGGTACTCAAATGACAGATCTGTGATAGTAACAGAGGAAAAAGCAGTATATTAAGAAAATTTTAACTTCTTGATATACGCAAAGTACTCATAGAGACGTTTTGTTGTTACTCAAATGACAGATCTGTGATAGTAACAGAGGAAAAAGCAGAATATTCCGAAAATTTTAATTTCTTGATTTAAGCAAAGTGCTCGTAGAGACGTTTTGTTGTTACTCAAATGACAGATCTGTCATAGTAACAGAGGAAAAAGAGAAAAATTCCTAAAATTTTGATTTCTTGACTTACGCAAAGTGCTCGTAGAGACGTTTTGTTGCTACTCAAATGAAAGATCTGTGATAGTAATAGAGTAAAATGGAAAAAATTCCGAAAATTTTAATTTCTTGATTTACGCAAAGTACTCGTAGAGACGTTTTGTTGGTACTCAAATGACAGATCTGTGATAGTAACAGAGGAAAAAGCAAAATATTCCGAAAATTTTAATTTCTCAATTTACGCAAAGTGCTCGTAGAGACGTTTTGTTGTTACTCAAATGAAAGATCTGTGATAGTAATAGAGTAAAATGGAAAAAATTCCGAAAATTTTAATTTCTTGATTTACGCAAAGTACTCGTAGAGGCGTTTTGTTGTTACTCAAATGACAGATCTGTGATAGTAACAGAGGAAAAAGCAAAATATTCCGAAAATTTTAATTTCTCAATTTACGCAAAGTGCTCGTAGAGACGTTTTGTTGTTACTCAAATGAAAGATCTGTGATAGTAATAGAGTAAAATGGAAAAAAATCCGAAAATTTTAATTTCTTGATTTACGCAAACTACTCGTAGAGACGTTTTGTTGGTACTCAAATGACAGATCTGTGATAGTAACAAAGGAAAACGCAAAATATTCCGAAAATTTTAATTTCTTGATTTACGCAAAGTACTCGTAGAGACGTTTTGTTGTTACTCAAATGACAGATCTGTGATAGTAACAGAGGAAAATACAAAATATTCCGAAAATTTTAATTTCTTGATATACGCAAAGTACTCGTAGAAACGTTTTGTTGTTACTCAAATGACAGATCTGTGATAGTAACAGAGGAAAAAGCAAAATATTCCAAAAATTTTAATTTCTTGATTTACGCAAAGTACTCGTAGAGACGTTCTGTTGCTACTCAAATGAAAGATCTGTGATAGTAATAGAGTAAAATGGAAAAAATTCCGAAAATTTTGATTTTTCTATTTACGCAAAGTGCTCGTAGAGACGTTTTGTTGTTACTCAAATGACAGATCTGTCATAGTAACAGAGGAAAAAGAGAAAAATTCCGAAAATTTTAATTTCTTGAATTACGCAAAGTACTCATAGAGACGTTTTGTTGGTACTCAAATGACAGATCTGTGATAGTAACAGAGGAAAAAGCAGTATATTAAGAAAATTTTAACTTCTTGATATACGCAAAGTACTCATAGTGACGTTTTGTTGTTACTCAAATGACAGATCTGTGATAGTAACAGAGGAAAAAGCAGAATATTCCGAAAATTTTAATTTCTTGATTTAAGCAAAGTGCTCGTAGAGACGTTTTGTTGTTACTCAAATGACAGATCTGTCATAGTCACAGAGGAAAAAGAGAAAAATTCCTAAAATTTTGATTTCTTGACTTACGCAAAGTGCTCGTAGAGACGTTTTGTTGCTACTCAAATGAAAGATCTGTGATAGTAATAGAGTAAAATGGAAAAAATTCCGAAAATTTTAATTTCTTGATTTACGCAAAGTACTCGTAGAGACGTTTTGTTGGTACTCAAATGACAGATCTGTGATAGTAACAGAGGAAAAAGCAAAATATTCCGAAAATTTTAATTTCTTGATTTACGCAAAGTACTCGTAGAGGCGTTTTGTTGTTACTCACATGACAGATCTGTGATAGTAACAGAGGAAAAAGCAAAATATTCCGAAAATTTTAATTTCTCAATTTACGCAAAGTGCTCGTAGAGACGTTTTGTTGTTACTCAAATGAAAGATCTGTGATAGTAATAGAGTAAAATGGAAAAAAATCCGAAAATTTTAATTTCTTGATTTACGCAAACTACTCGTAGAGACGTTTTGTTGCTACTCAAATGAAAGATCTGTGATAGTAATAGAGTAACATGGAAAAAATTCCGAAAATTTTAATTTCTTGATTTACGCAAAGTACTCATAGAGACGTTTTCGTGGTACTCAAATGACAGATCTGTGATAGTAACAGAGGAAAAAGCAAAATATTCCGAAAATTTTAATTTCTCAATTTACGCAAAGTGCTCGTAGAGACGTTTTGTTGTTACTCAAATGACAGATCTGTGATAGTAACAGAGGAAAAAGCAAAATATTCCGAAAATTTTAATTTCTTGATATACGCAAAGTACTCGTAGAGGCGTTTTGTTGTTACTCAAATGACAGATCTGTGATAGTAACAGAGGAAAAAGCAAAATATTCCGAAAATTTTAATTTCTTGATATACGCAAAGTACTCGTAGAAACGTTTTGTTGTTACTCAAATGACAGATCTGTGATAGTAACAGAGGAAAAAGCAAAATATTCCAAAAAATTTAATTTCTTGATTTACGCAAAGTGGTCGTAGAGACGTTCTGTTGCTACTCAAATCAAAGATCCGTGATAGTAATAGAGTAAAATGGAAAAAATTCCGAAAATATTGATTTCTCGATTTACACAAAGTGCTCGTAGAGACAGACGTTTTGTTGTTACTCAAATGATAGATCTGTAATAGTAACAGAAGAAAAAGATAAAAATTCCTAAAATTTTGATTTCTTGACTTACGCAAAGTGCTCGTAGAGACGTTTTGTTGCTACTCAAATGAAAGATCTGTGATAGTAATAGAGTAAAATGGAGAAAATTCCGAAAATTTTAATTTCTTGAATTACGCAAAGTACTCATAGAGACGTTTTGTTGGTACTCAAATGACAGATCTGTGATAGTAACAGAGGAAAAAGCAGTATATTAAGAAAATTTTAACTTCTTGATATACGCAAAGTACTCATAGAGACGTTTTGTTGTTACTCAAATGACAGATCTGTGATAGTAACAGAGGAAAAAGCAGAATATTCCGAAAATTTTAATTTCTTGATTTAAGCAAAGTGCTCGTAGAGACGTTTTGTTGTTACTCAAATGACAGATCTGTCATAGTAACAGAGGAAAAAGAGAAAAATTCCTAAAATTTTGATTTCTTGACTTACGCAAAGTGCTCGTAGAGACGTTTTGTTGCTACTCAAATGAAAGATCTGTGATAGTAATAGAGTAAAATGGAAAAAATTCCGAAAATTTTAATTTCTTGATTTACGCAAAGTACTCGTAGAGACGTTTTGTTGGTACTCAAATGACAGATCTGTGATAGTAACAGAGGAAAAAGCAAAATATTCCGAAAATTTTAAATTCTCAATTTACGCAAAGTGCTCGTAGAGACGTTTTGTTGTTACTCAAATGAAAGATCTGTGATAGTAATAGAGTAAAATGGAAAAAATTCCGAAAATTTTAATTTCTTGATTTACGCAAAGTACTCGTAGAGGCGTTTTGTTGTTACTCAAATGACAGATCTGTGATGGTAACAGAGGAAAAAGCAAAATATTCCGAAAATTTTAATTTCTCAATTTACGCAAAGTGCTCGTAGAGACGTTTTGTTGTTACTCAAATGAAAGATCTGTGATAGTAATAGAGTAAAATGGAAAAAAATCCGAAAATTTTAATTTCTTGATTTACGCAAACTACTCGTAGAGACGTTTTGTTGGTACTCAAATGACAGATCTGTGATAGTAACAAAGGAAAACGCAAAATATTCCGAAAATTTTAATTTCTTGATTTACGCAAAGTACTCGTAGAGACGTTTTGTTGTTACTCAAATGACAGATCTGTGATAGTAACAGAGGAAAATACAAAATATTCCGAAAATTTTAATTTCTTGATATACGCAAAGTACTCGTAGAAACGTTTTGTTGTTACTCAAATGACAGATCTGTGATAGTAACAGAGGAAAAAGCAAAATATTCCAAAAATTTTAATTTCTTGATTTACGCAAAGTACTCGTAGAGACGTTCTGTCGCTACTCAAATGAAAGATCTGTGATAGTAATAGAGTAAAATGGAAAAAATTCCGAAAATTTTGATTTTTCTATTTACGCAAAGTGCTCGTAGAGACGTTTTGTTGTTACTCAAATGACAGATCTGTCATAGTAACAGAGGAAAAAGAGAAAAATTCCGAAAATTTTAATTTCTTGAATTACGCAAAGTACTCATAGAGACGTTTTGTTGGTACTCAAATGACAGATCTGTGATAGTAACAGAGGAAAAAGCAGTATATTAAGAAAATTTTAACTTCTTGATATACGCAAAGTACTCATAGTGACGTTTTGTTGTTACTCAAATGACAGATCTGTGATAGTAACAGAGGAAAAAGCAGAATATTCCGAAAATTTTAATTTCTTGATTTAAGCAAAGTGCTCGTAGAGACGTTTTGTTGTTACTCAAATGACAGATCTGTCATAGTCACAGAGGAAAAAGAGAAAAATTCCTAAAATTTTGATTTCTTGACTTACGCAAAGTGCTCGTAGAGACGTTTTGTTGCTACTCAAATGAAAGATCTGTGATAGTAATAGAGTAAAATGGAAAAAATTCCGAAAATTTTAATTTCTTGATTTACGCAAAGTACTCGTAGAGACGTTTTGTTGGTACTCAAATGACAGATCTGTGATAGTAACAGAGGAAAAAGCAAAATATTCCGAAAATTTTAATTTCTTGATTTACGCAAAGTACTCGTAGAGGCGTTTTGTTGTTACTCAAATGACAGATCTGTGATAGTAACAGAGGAAAAAGCAAAATATTCCGAAAATTTTAATTTCTCAATTTACGCAAAGTGCTCGTAGAGACGTTTTGTTGTTACTCAAATGAAAGATCTGTGATAGTAATAGAGTAAAATGGAAAAAAATCCGAAAATTTTAATTTCTTGATTTACGCAAACTACTCGTAGAGACGTTTTGTTGCTACTCAAATGAAAGATCTGTGATAGTAATAGAGTAACATGGAAAAAATTCCGAAAATTTTAATTTCTTGATTTACGCAAAGTACTCATAGAGACGTTTTCGTGGTACTCAAATGACAGATCTGTGATAGTAACAGAGGAAAAAGCAAAATATTCCGAAAATTTTAATTTCTCAATTTACGCAAAGTGCTCGTAGAGACGTTTTGTTGTTACTCAAATGACAGATCTGTGATAGTAACAGAGGAAAAAGCAAAATATTCCGAAAATTTTAATTTCTTGATATACGCAAAGTACTCGTAGAGGCGTTTTGTTGTTACTCAAATGACAGATCTGTGATAGTAACAGAGGAAAAAGCAAAATATTCCGAAAATTTTAATTTCTTGATATACGCAAATACTCGTAGAAACGTTTTGTTGTTACTCAAATGACAGATCTGTGATAGTAACAGAGGAAAAAGCAAAATATTCCAAAAAATTTAATTTCTTGATTTACGCAAAGTGGTCGTAGAGACGTTCTGTTGCTACTCAAATCAAAGATCCGTGATAGTAATAGAGTAAAATGGAAAAAATTCCGAAAATATTGATTTCTCGATTTACACAAAGTGCTCGTAGAGACAGACGTTTTGTTGTTACTCAAATGATAGATCTGTAATAGTAACAGAAGAAAAAGATAAAAATTCCTAAAATTTTGATTTCTTGACTTACGCAAAGTGCTCGTAGAGACGTTTTGTTGCTACTCAAATGAAAGATCTGTGATAGTAATAGAGTAAAATGGAGAAAATTCCGAAAATTTTAATTTCTTGAATTACGCAAAGTACTCATAGAGACGTTTTGTTGGTACTCAAATGACAGATCTGTGATAGTAACAGAGGAAAAAGCAGTATATTAAGAAAATTTTAACTTCTTGATATACGCAAAGTACTCATAGAGACGTTTTGTTGTTACTCAAATGACAGATCTGTGATAGTAACAGAGGAAAAAGCAGAATATTCCGAAAATTTTAATTTCTTGATTTACGCAAAGTACTCGTAGAGACGTTCTGTTGCTACTCAAATGAAAGATCTGTGATAGTAATAGAGTAAAATGGAAAAAATTCCGAAAATTTTGATTTTTCGATTTACGCAAAGTGCTCGTAGAGACGTTTTGTTGTTACTCAAATGACAGATCTGTCATAGTAACAGGGGAAAAAGAGAAAAATTCCTAAAATTTTGATTTCTTGACTTACGCAAAGTGCTCGTAGAGACGTTTGGTTGCTACTCAAATGAAAGATCTGTGATAGTAATAGAGTAAAATGGAAAAAATTCCGAAAATTTTAATTTCTTGATTTACGCAAAGTACTCATAGAGACGTTTTGGTGGTACTCAAATGACAAATCTGTGATAGTAATAGAGTAAAATGGAAAAAATTCCGAAAATTTTGATTTTTCGATTTACGCAAAGTGCTCGTAGAGACGTTTTGTTGTTACTCAAATGACAGATCTGTCATAGTAACAGAGGAAAAAGATAAAAATTCCTAAAATTTTGATTTCTTGACTTACGCAAAGTGCTCGTAGAGACGTTTGGTTGCTACTCAAATGAAAGATCTGTGATAGTAATAGAGTAAAATGGAAAAAAATCCGAAAATTTTAATTTCTTGATTTACGCAAACTACTCATAGAGACGTTCTGTTGGTACTCAAATGACAGATCTGTGATAGTAACAGAGGAAAAAGCAAAATATTCCGAAAATTTTAATTTCTTGATTTACGCAAAGTACTCGTAGAGACGTTTTGTTGTTACTCAAATGACAGATCTGAAAATTTTGATTTTTCGATTTACGCAAAGTGCTCGTAGAGACGTTTTGTTGTTACTCAAATGACAGATCTGTCATAGTAACAGGGGAAAAAGAGAAAAATTCCTAAAATTTTGATTTCTTGACTTACGCAAAGTGCTCGTAGAGACGTTTGGTTGCTACTCAAATGAAAGATCTGTGATAGTAATAGAGTAAAATGGAAAAAATTCCGAAAATTTTAATTTCTTGATTTACGCAAAGTACTCGTAGAGACGTTCTGTTGCTACTCAAATGAAAGATCTGTGATAGTAATAGAGTAAAATGGAAAAAATTCCGAAAATTTAGATTTTTCGATTTACGCAAAGTGCTCGTAGAGACGTTTTGTTGTTACTCAAATGACAGATCTGTCATAGTAACAGAGGAAAAAGAGAAAAATTCCTAAAATTTTGATTTCTTGACTTACGCAAAGTGCTCGTAGAGACGTTTGGTTGCTACTCAAATGAAAGATCTGTGATAGTAATAGAGTAAAATGGAAAAAAATCCGAAAATTTTAATTTCTTGATTTACGCAAACTACTCATAGAGACGTTCTGTTGGTACTCAAATGACAGATCTGTGATAGTAACAGAGGAAAAAGCAAAATATTCCGAAAATTTTAATTTCTTGATTTACGCAAAGTACTCGTAGAGACGTTTTGTTGTTACTCAAATGACAGATCTGTGATAGTAACAGAGGAAAAAGCAAAATATTCCAAAAATTTTAATTTCTTGATTTACGCAAAGTACTCGTAGAGACGTTCTGCTGCTACTCAAATGAAAGATCTGTGATAGTAATAGAGTAAAATGGAAAAAATTCCGAAAATTTTGATTTTTCGATTTACGCAAAGTGCTCGTAGAGACGTTTTGTTGTTACTCAAATGACAGATCTGTCATAGTAACAGAGGAAAAAAGAAAAATTCCTAAAATTTTGATTTCTTGACTTACGCAAAGTGCTCGTAGAGACGTTTGGTTGCTACTCAAATGAAAGATCTGTGATAGTAATAGAGTAACATGGAAAAAATTCCGAAAATTTTAATTTCTTGATTTACGCAAAGTACTCATAGAGACGTTTTGGTGGTACTCAAATGACAGATCTGTGATAGTAACAGAGGAAAAAGCAAAATATTCCGAAAATTTTAATTTCTCAATTTACGCAAAGTGCTCGTAGAGACGTTTTGTTGTTACTCAAATGACAGATCTGTGATAGTAACAGAGGAAAAAGCAAAATATTCCGAAAATTTTAATTTCTTGATATACGCAAAGTACTCGTAGAGGCGTTTTGTTGTTACTCAAATGACAGATCTGTGATAGTAACAGAGGAAAAAGCAAAATATTCCGAAAATTTTAATTTCTTGATATACGCAAAGTACTCGTAGAGGCGTTTTGTTGTTACTCAAATGACAGATCTGTGATAGTAACAGAGGAAAAAGCAAAATATTCCGAAAATTTTAATTTTTTGATTTACGCAAAGTGGTCGTAGAGACGTTCTGTTGCTACTCAAATCAAAGATCCGTGATAGTAATAGAGTAAAATGGAAAAAATTCCGAAAATATTGATTTCTCGATTTACACAAAGTGCTCGTAGAGACAGACGTTTTGTTGTTACTCAAATGATAGATCTGTAATAGTAACAGAAGAAAAAGATAAAAATTCCTAAAATTTTGATTTCTTGACTTACGCAAAGTGCTCGTAGAGACGTTTTGTTGCTACTCAAATGAAAGATCTGTGATAGTAATAGAGTAAAATGGAGAAAATTCCGAAAATTTTAATTTCTTGAATTACGCAAAGTACTCATAGAGACGTTTTGTTGGTACTCAAATGACAGATCTGTGATAGTAACAGAGGAAAAAGCAGTATATTAAGAAAATTTTAACTTCTTGATATACGCAAAGTACTCATAGAGACGTTTTGTTGTTACTCAAATGACAGATCTGTGATAGTAACAGAGGAAAAAGCAGAATATTCCGAAAATTTTAATTTCTTGATTTACGCCAAGTACTCGTAGAGACGTTCTGTTGCTACTCAAATGAAAGATCTGTGATAGTAATAGAGTAAAATGGAAAAAATTCCGAAAATTTTGATTTTTCGATTTACGCAAAGTGCTCGTAGAGACGTTTTGTTGTTACTCAAATGACAGATCTGTCATAGTAACAGGGGAAAAAGAGAAAAATTCCTAAAATTTTGATTTCTTGACTTACGCAAAGTGCTCGTAGAGACGTTTGGTTTCTACTCAAATGAAAGATCTGTGATAGTAATAGAGTAAAATGGAAAAAATTCCGAAAATTTTAATTTCTTGATTTACGCAAAGTACTCATAGAGACGTTTTGGTGGTACTCAAATGACAAATCTGTGATAGTAATAGAGTAAAATGGAAAAAATTCCGAAAATTTTGATTTTTCGATTTACGCAAAGTGCTCGTAGAGACGTTTTGTTGTTACTCAAATGACAGATCTGTCATAGTAACAGAGGAAAAAGATAAAAATTCCTAAAATTTTGATTTCTTGACTTACGCAAAGTGCTCGTAGAGACGTTTGGTTGCTACTCAAATGAAAGATCTGTGATAGTAATAGAGTAAAATGGAAAAAAATCCGAAAATTTTAATTTCTTGATTTACGCAAACTACTCATAGAGACGTTCTGTTGGTACTCAAATGACAGATCTGTGATAGTAACAGAGGAAAAAGCAAAATATTCCGAAAATTTTAATTTCTTGATTTACGCAAAGTACTCGTAGAGACGTTTTGTTGTTACTCAAATGACAGATCTGTGATAGTAACAGAGGAAAAAGCAAAATATTCCAAAAATTTTAATTTCTTGATTTACGCAAAGTACTCGTAGAGACGTTCTGTTGCTACTCAAATGAAAGATCTATGATAGTAATAGAGTAAAATTGAAAAAATTCCGAAAATTTTGATTTTTCGATTTACGCAAAGTGCTCGTAGAGACGTTTTGTTGTTACTCAAATGACAGATCTGTCATAGTAACAGAGGAAAAAGAGAAAAATTCCGAAAATTTTAATTTCTTGAATTACGCAAAGTACTCGTAGAGACGTTTTGTTGTTACTCAAATGACAGATCTGTGATAGTAACAGAGGAAAAAGCAAAATATTCCAAAAATTTTAATTTCTTGATTTACGCAAAGTACTCGTAGAGACGTTCTGTTGCTACTCAAATGAAAGATCTGTGATAGTAATAGAGTAAAATGGAAAAAATTCCGAAAATTTAGATTTTTCGATTTACGCAAAGTGCTCGTAGAGACGTTTTGTTGTTACTCAAATGACAGATCTGTCATAGTAACAGGGGAAAAAGAGAAAAATTCCTAAAATTTTGATTTCTTGACTTACGCAAAGTGCTCGTAGAGACGTTTGGTTGCTACTCAAATGAGAGATCTGTGATAGTAATAGAGTAAAATGGAAAAAATTCCGAAAATTTTAATTTCTTGATTTACGCAAAGTACTCATAGAGACGTTTTGGTGGTACTCAAATGACAGATCTGTGATAGTAATAGAGTAAAATGGAAAAAATTCCGAAAATTTTGATTTTTCGATTTACGCAAAGTGCTCGTAGAGACGTTTTGTTGTTACTCAAATGACAGATCTGTCATAGTAACAGAGGAAAAAGATAAAAATTCCTAAAATTTTGATTTCTTGACTTACGCAAAGTGCTCGTAGAGACGTTTGGTTGCTACTCAAATGAAAGATCTGTGATAGTAATAGAGTAAAATGGAAAAAAATCCGAAAATTTTAATTTCTTGATTTACGCAAACTACTCATAGAGACGTTATGTTGGTACTCAAATGACAGATCTGTGATAGTAACAGAGGAAAAAGCAAAATATTCCGAAAATTTTAATTTCTTGATTTACGCAAAGTACTCGTAGAGACGTTTTGTTGTTACTCAAATGACAGATCTGTGATAGTAACAGAGGAAAAAGCAAAATATTCCAAAAATTTTAATTTCTTGATTTACGCAAAGTACTCGTAGAGACGTTCTGTTGCTACTCAAATGAAAGATCTGTGATAGTAATAGAGTAAAATGGAAAAAATTCCGAAAATTTTGATTTTTCGATTTACGCAAAGTGCTCGTAGAGACTTTTTGTTGTTACTCAAATGACAGATCTGTCATAGTAACAGGGGAAAAAGAGAAAAATTCCTAAAATTTTGATTTCTTGACTTACGCAAAGTGCTCGTAGAGACGTTTGGTTGCTACTCAAATGAAAGATCTGTGATAGTAATAGAGTAAAATGGAAAAAATTCCGAAAATTTTAATTTCTTGATTTACGCAAAGTACTCATAGAGACGTTTTGGTGGTACTCAAATGACAGATCTGTGATAGTAATAGAGTAAAATGGAAAAAATTCCGAAAATTTTGATTTTTCGATTTACGCAAAGTGCTCGTAGAGACGTTTTGTTGTTACTCAAATGACAGATCTGTCATAGTAACAGAGGAAAAAGATAAAAATTCCTAAAATTTTGATTTCTTGACTTCCGCAAAGTGCTCGTAGAGACGTTTGGTTGCTACTCAAATGAAAGATCTGTGATAGTAATAGAGTAAAATGGAAAAAAATCCGAAAATTTTAATTTCTTGATTTACGCAAACTACTCATAGAGACGTTATGTTGGTACTCAAATGACAGATCTGTGATAGTAACAGAGGAAAAAGCAAAATATTCCGAAAATTTTAATTTCTTGATTTACGCAAAGTACTCGTAGAGACGTTTTGTTGTTACTCAAATGACAGATCTGTGATAGTAACAGAGGAAAAAGCAAAATATTCCAAAAATTTTAATTTCTTGATTTACGCAAAGTACTCGTAGAGACGTTCTGTTGCTACTCAAATGAAAGATCTGTGATAGTAATAGAGTAAAATGGAAAAAATTCCGAAAATTTTGATTTTTCGATTTACGCAAAGTGCTCGTAGAGACGTTTTGTTGTTACTCAAATGACAGATCTGTCATAGTAACAGGAAAAAAGAAAAATTCTTAAAATTTTGATTTCTTGACTTACGCAAAGTGCTCGTAGAGACGTTTGGTTGCTACTCAAATGAAAGATCTGTGATAGTAATAGAGTAACATGGAAAAAATTCCGAAAATTTTAATTTCTTGATTTACGCAAAGTACTCATAGAGACATTTTCGTGGTACTCAAATGACAGATCTGTGATAGTAACAGAGGAAAAAGCAAAATATTCCGAAAATTTTAATTTCTCAATTTACGCAAAGTGCTCGTAGAGACGTTTTGTTGTTACTCAAATGACAGATCTGTGATAGTAACAGAGGAAAAAGCAAAATATTCCGAAAATTTTAATTTCTTGATATACGCAAAGTACTCGTAGAGGCGTTTTGTTGTTACTCAAATGACAGATCTGTGATAGTAACAGAGGAAAAAGCAAAATATTCCGAAAATTTTAATTCCTTGATATACGCAAAGTACTCGTAGAAACGTTTTGTTGTTACTCAAATGACAGATCTGTGATAGTAATAGAGTAAAATGGAAAAAATTCCGAAAATTTTAATTTCTTGATTTACGCAAAGTACTCATAGAGACGTTTTGGTGGTACTCAAATGACAAATCTGTGATAGTAATAGAGTAAAATGGAAAAAATTCCGAAAATTTTGATTTTTCGATTTACGCAAAGTGCTCGTAGAGACGTTTTGTTGTTACTCAAATGACAGATCTGTCATAGTAACAGGGGAAAAAGAGAAAAATTCCTAAAATTTTGATTTCTTGACTTACGCAAAGTGCTCGTAGAGACGTTTGGTTGCTACTCAAATGAAAGATCTGTGATAGTAATAGAGTAAAATGGAAAAAATTCCGAAAATTTTAATTTCTTGATTTACGCAAAGTACTCATAGAGACGTTTTGGTGGTACTCAAATGACAGATCTGTGATAGTAATAGAGTAAAATGGAAAAAATTCCGAAAATTTTGATTTTTCGATTTACGCAAAGTGCTCGTAGAGACGTTTTGTTGTTACTCAAATGACAGATCTGTCATAGTAACAGAGGAAAAAGATAAAAATTCCTAAAATTTTGATTTCTTGACTTACGCAAAGTGCTCGTAGAGACGTTTGGTTGCTACTCAAATGAAAGATCTGTGATAGTAATAGAGTAAAATGGAAAAAAATCCGAAAATTTTAATTTCTTGATTTACGCAAACTACTCATAGAGACGTTATGTTGGTACTCAAATGACAGATCTGTGATAGTAACAGAGGAAAAAGCAAAATATTCCGAAAATTTTAATTTCTTGATTTACGCAAAGTACTCGTAGAGACGTTTTGTTGTTACTCAAATGACAGATCTGTGATAGTAACAGAGGAAAAAGCAAAATATTCCAAAAATTTTAATTTCTTGATTTACGCAAAGTACTCGTAGAGACGTTCTGTTGCTACTCAAATGAAAGATCTGTGATAGTAATAGAGTAAAATGGAAAAAATTCCGAAAATTTTGATTTTTCGATTTACGCAAAGTGCTCGTAGAGACGTTTTGTTGTTACTCAAATGACAGATCTGTCATAGTAACAGGAAAAAAGAAAAATTCTTAAAATTTTGATTTCTTGACTTACGCAAAGTGCTTGTAGAGACGTTTGGTTGCTACTCAAATGAAAGATCTGTGATAGTAATAGAGTAACATGGAAAAAATTCCGAAAATTTTAATTTCTTGATTTACGCAAAGTACTCATAGAGACGTTTTCGTGGTACTCAAATGACAGATCTGTGATAGTAACAGAGGAAAAAGCAAAATATTCCGAAAATTTTAATTTCTCAATTTACGCAAAGTGCTCGTAGAGACGTTTTGTTGTTACTCAAATGACAGATCTGTGATAGTAACAGAGGAAAAAGCAAAATATTCCGAAAATTTTAATTTCTTGATATACGCAAAGTACTCGTAGAGGCGTTTTGTTGTTACTCAAATGACAGATCTGTGATAGTAACAGAGGAAAAAGCAAAATATTCCGAAAATTTTAATTCCTTGATATACGCAAAGTACTCGTAGAAACGTTTTGTTGTTACTCAAATGACAGATCTGTGATAGTAATAGAGTAAAATGGAAAAAATTCCGAAAATTTTAATTTCTTGATTTACGCAAAGTACTCATAGAGACGTTTTGGTGGTACTCAAATGACAAATCTGTGATAGTAATAGAGTAAAATGGAAAAAATTCCGAAAATTTTGATTTTTCGATTTACGCAAAGTGCTCGTAGAGACGTTTTGTTGTTACTCAAATGACAGATCTGTCATAGTAACAGAGGAAAAAGAGAAAAATTCCTAAAATTTTGATTTCTTGACTTACGCAAAGTGCTCGTAGAGACGTTTGGTTGCTACTCAAATGAAAGATCTGTGATAGTAATAGAGTAAAATGGAAAAAAATCCGAAAATTTTAATTTCTTGATTTACGCAAACTACTCATAGAGACGTTCTGTTGGTACTCAAATGACAGATCTGTGATAGTAACAGAGGAAAAAGCAAAATATTCCGAAAATTTTAATTTCTTGATTTACGCAAAGTGCTCGTAGAGACGTTTGGTTGCTACTCAAATGGAAGATCTGTGATAGTAATAGAGTAACATGGAAAAAATTCCGAAAATTTTAATTTCTTGATTTACGCAAAGTACTCATAGAGACGTTTTCGTGGTACTCAAATGACAGATCTGTGATAGTAACAGAGGAAAAAGCAAAATATTCCGAAAATTTTAATTTCTCAATTTACGCAAAGTGCTCGTAGAGACGTTTTGTTGTTACTCAAATGACAGATCTGTGATAGTAACAGAGGAAAAAGCAAAATATTCCGAAAATTTTAATTTCTTGATATACTCAAAGTACTCGTAGAGGCGTTTTGTTGTTACTCAAATGACAGATCTGTGATATTAACAGAGGAAAAAGCAAAATATTCCGAAAATTTTAATTTCTTGATATACGCAAAGTACTCGTAGAGACGTTCTGTTGCTACTCAAATGAAAGATCTGTGATAGTAATAGAGTAAAATGGAAAAAATTCCGAAAATTTTGATTTTTCGATTTACGCAAAGTGCTCGTAGAGACGTTTTGTTGTTACTCAAATGACAGATCTGTCATAGTAACAGGGGAAAAAGAGAAAAATTCCTAAAATTTTGATTTCTTGACTTACGCAAAGTGCTCGTAGAGACGTTTTGTTGCTACTCAAATGAAAGATCTGTGATAGTAATAGAGTAAAATGGAAAAAAATCCGAAAATTTTAATTTCTTGATTTACGCAAACTACTCATAGAGACGTTATGTTGGTACTCAAATGACAGATCTGTGATAGTAACAGAGGAAAAAGCAAAATATTCCGAAAATTTTAATTTCTTGATTTACGCAAAGTACTCGTAGAGACGTTTTGTTGTTACTCAAATGACAGATCTGTGATAGTAACAGAGGAAAAAGCAAAATATTCCAAAAATTTTAATTTCTTGATTTACGCAAAGTACTCGTAGAGACGTTCTGTTGCTACTCAAATGAAAGATCTGTGATAATAATAGAGTAAAATGGAAAAAATTCCGAAAATTTTGATTTTTCGATTTACGCAAAGTGCTCGTAGAGACGTTTTGTTGTTACTCAAATGACAGATCTGTCATAGTAACAGGAAAAAAGAAAAATTCTTAAAATTTTGATTTCTTGACTTACGCAAAGTGCTCGTAGAGACGTTTGGTTGCTACTCAAATGAAAGATCTGTGATAGTAATAGAGTAACATGGAAAAAATTCCGATAATTTTAATTTCTTGATTTACGCAAAGTACTCATAGAGACGTTTTCGTGGTACTCAAATGACAGATCTGTGATAGTAACAGAGGAAAAAGCAAAATATTCCGAAAATTTTAATTTCTCAATTTACGCAAAGTGCTCGTAGAGACGTTTTGTTGTTACTCAAATGACAGATCTGTGATAGTAACAGAGGAAAAAGCAAAATATTCCGAAAATTTTAATTTCTTGATATACGCAAAGTACTCGTAGAGGCGTTTTGTTGTTACTCAAATGACAGATCTGTGATAGTAACAGAGGAAAAAGCAAAATATTCCGAAAATTTTAATTTCTTGATATACGCAAAGTACTCGTAGAAACGTTTTGTTGTTACTCAAATGACAGATCTGTGATAGTAATAGAGTAAAATGGAAAAAATTCCGAAAATTTTAATTTCTTGATTTACGCAAAGTACTCATAGAGACGTTTTGGTGGTACTCAAATGACAAATCTGTGATAGTAATAGAGTAAAATGGAAAAAATTCCGAAAATTTTGATTTTTCGATTTACGCAAAGTGCTCGTAGAGACGTTTTGTTGTTACTCAAATGACAGATCTGTCATAGTAACAGAGGAAAAAGAGAAAATTCCTAAAATTTTGATTTCTTGACTTACGCAAAGTGCTCGTAGAGACGTTTGGTTGCTACTCAAATGAAAGATCTGTGATAGTAATAGAGTAAAATGGAAAAAAATCCGAAAATTTTAATTTCTTGATTTACGCAAACTACTCATAGAGACGTTCTGTTGGTACTCAAATGACAGATCTGTGATAGTAACAGAGGAAAAAGCAAAATATTCCGAAAATTTTAATTTCTTGATTTACGCAAAGTGCTCGTAGAGACGTTTGGTTGCTACTCAAATGGAAGATCTGTGATAGTAATAGAGTAACATGGAAAAAATTCCGAAAATTTTAATTTCTTGATTTACGCAAAGTACTCATAGAGACGTTTTCGTGGTACTCAAATGACAGATCTGTGATAGTAACAGAGGAAAAAGCAAAATATTCCGAAAATTTTAATTTCTCAATTTACGCAAAGTGCTCGTAGAGACGTTTTGTTGTTACTCAAATGACAGATCTGTGATAGTAACAGAGGAAAAAGCAAAATATTCCGAAAATTTTAATTTCTTGATATACGCAAAGTACTCGTAGAGGCGTTTTGTTGTTACTCAAATGACAGATCTGTGATAGTAACAGAGGAAAAAGCAAAATATTCCGAAAATTTTAATTTCTTGATATACGCAAAGTACTCGTAGAGACGTTCTGTTGCTACTCAAATGAAAGATCTGTGATAGTAATAGAGTAAAATGGAAAAAATTCCGAAAATTTTGATTTTTCGATTTACGCAAAGTGCTCGTAGAGACGTTTTGTTGTTACTCAAATGACAGATCTGTCATAGTAACAGGGGAAAAAGAGAAAAATTCCTAAAATTTTGATTTCTTGACTTACGCAAAGTGCTCGTAGAGACGTTTTGTTGCTACTCAAATGAAAGATCTGTGATAGTAACAGAGGAAAAAGCAGTATATTAAGAAAATTTTAACTTCTTGATATACGCAAAGTACTCATAGAGACGTTTTGTTGTTACTCAAATGACAGATCTGTGATAGTAACAGAGGAAAAAGCAGAATATTCCGAAAATTTTAATTTCTTGATTTAAGCAAAGTGCTCGTAGAGACGTTTTGTTGTTACTCAAATGACAGATCTGTCATAGTAACAGAGGAAAAAGAGAAAAATTCCTAAAATTTTGATTTCTTGACTTACGCAAAGTGCTCGTAGAGACGTTTTGTTGCTAGTCAAATGAAAGATCTGTGATAGTAATAGAGTAAAATGGAAAAAATTCCGAAAATTTTAATTTCTTGATTTACGCAAAGTACTCGTAGAGACGTTTTGTTGGTACTCAAATGACAGATCTGTGATAGTAACAGAGGAAAAAGCAAAATATTCCGAAAATTTTAATTTCTTGATTTACGCAAAGTACTGGTAGAGGCGTTTTGTTGTTACTCAAATGACAGATCTGTGATAGTAACAGAGGAAAAAGCAAAATATTCCGAAAATTTTAATTTCTCAATTTACGCAAATTGCTCGTAGAGACGTTTTGTTGTTACTCAAATGAAAGATCTGTGATAGTAATAGAGTAAAATGGAAAAAAATCCGAAAATTTTAATTTCTTGATTTACGCAAACTACTCGTAGAGACGTTTTGTTGGTACTCAAATGACAGATCTGTGATAGTAACAAAGGAAAACGCAAAATATTCCGAAAATTTTAATTTCTTGATTTACGCAGAGTACTCGTAGAGACGTTTTGTTGTTACTCAAATGACAGATCTGTGATAGTAACAGAGGAAAATACAAAATATTCCGAAAATTTTAATTTCTTGATATACGCAAAGTACTCGTAGAAACGTTTTGTTGTTACTCAAATGACAGATCTGTGATTGTAACAGAGGAAAAAGCAAAATATTCCAAAAATTTTAATTTCTTGATTTACGCAAAGTACTCGTAGAGACGTTCTGTTGCTACTCAAATGAAAGATCTGTGATAGTAATAGAGTAAAATGGAAAAAATTCCGAAAATTTTGATTTTTCGATTTACGCAAAGTGCTCGTAGAGACGTTTTGTTGTTACTCAAATGACAGATCTGTCATAGTAACAGAGGAAAAAGAGAAAAATTCCGAAAATTTTAATTTCTTGATTTACGCAAAGTGCTCTTAGAGACGTTTGGTTGCTACTCAAATGAAAGATCTGTGATAGTAATAGAGTAACATGGAAAAAATTCCGAAAATTTTAATTTCTTGATTTACGCAAAGTACTCATAGAGACGTTTTGGTGGTACTCAAATGACAGATCTGTGATAGTAACAGAGGAAAAAGCAAAATATTCCGAAAATTTTAATTTCTCAATTTACGCAAAGTGCTCGTAGAGACGTTTTGTTGTTACTCAAATGACAGATCAGTGATAGTAACAGAGGAAAAAGCAAAATATTCCGAAAATTTTAATTTCTTGATATACGCAAAGTACTCGTAGAGGCGTTTTGTTGTAACTCAAATGACAGATCTGTGATAGTAACAGAGGAAAAAGCAAAATATTCCGAAAATTTTAATTTCTTGATATACGCAAAGTACTCGTAGAAACGTTTTGTTTTTACTCAAATGACAGATCTGTGATAGTAACAGAGGAGAAAGCAAAATATTCCAAAAATTTTAATTTCTCAATTTACGCAAAGTGCTCGTAGAGACGTTTTGTTGTTACTCAAATGACAGATCTGTGATAGTAACAGAGGAAAAAGCAAAATATTCCGAAAATTTTAATTTCTTGATATACGCAAAGTACTCGTAGAGGCGTTTTGTTGTTACTCAAATGACAGATCTGTGATAGTAACAGAGGAAAAAGCAAAATATTCCGAAAATTTTAATTTCTTGATATACGCAAAGTACTCGTAGAAACGTTTTGTTGTTACTCAAATGACAGATCTGTGATAGTAATAGAGTAAAATGGAAAAAATTCCGAAAATTTTAATTTCTTGATTTACGCAAAGTACTCATAGAGACGTTTTGGTGGTACTCAAATGACAAATCTGTGATAGTAATAGAGTAAAATGGAAAAAATTCCGAAAATTTTGATTTTTCGATTTACGCAAAGTGCTCGTAGAGACGTTTTGTTGTTACTCAAATGACAGATCTGTCATAGTAACAGAGGAAAAAGAGAAAATTCCTAAAATTTTGATTTCTTGACTTACGCAAAGTGCTCGTAGAGACGTTTGGTTGCTACTCAAATGAAAGATCTGTGATAGTAATAGAGTAAAATGGAAAAAAATCCGAAAATTTTAATTTCTTGATTTACGCAAACTACTCATAGAGACGTTCTGTTGGTACTCAAATGACAGATCTGTGATAGTAACAGAGGAAAAAGCAAAATATTCCGAAAATTTTAATTTCTTGATTTACGCAAAGTGCTCGTAGAGACGTTTGGTTGCTACTCAAATGGAAGATCTGTGATAGTAATAGAGTAACATGGAAAAAATTCCGAAAATTTTAATTTCTTGATTTACGCAAAGTACTCATAGAGACGTTTTCGTGGTACTCAAATGACAGATCTGTGATAGTAACAGAGGAAAAAGCAAAATATTCCGAAAATTTTAATTTCTCAATTTACGCAAAGTGCTCGTAGAGACGTTTTGTTGTTACTCAAATGACAGATCTGTGATAGTAACAGAGGAAAAAGCAAAATATTCCGAAAATTTTAATTTCTTGATATACGCAAAGTACTCGTAGAGGCGTTTTGTTGTTACTCAAATGACAGATCTGTGATAGTAACAGAGGAAAAAGCAAAATATTCCGAAAATTTTAATTTCTTGATATACGCAAAGTACTCGTAGAGACGTTCTGTTGCTACTCAAATGAAAGATCTGTGATAGTAATAGAGTAAAATGGAAAAAATTCCGAAAATTTTGATTTTTCGATTTACGCAAAGTGCTCGTAGAGACGTTTTGTTGTTACTCAAATGACAGATCTGTCATAGTAACAGGGGAAAAAGAGAAAAATTCCTAAAATTTTGATTTCTTGACTTACGCAAAGTGCTCGTAGAGACGTTTTGTTGCTACTCAAATGAAAGATCTGTGATAGTAACAGAGGAAAAAGCAGTATATTAAGAAAATTTTAACTTCTTGATATACGCAAAGTACTCATAGAGACGTTTTGTTGTTACTCAAATGACAGATCTGTGATAGTAACAGAGGAAAAAGCAGAATATTCCGAAAATTTTAATTTCTTGATTTAAGCAAAGTGCTCGTAGAGACGTTTTGTTGTTACTCAAATGACAGATCTGTCATAGTAACAGAGGAAAAAGAGAAAAATTCCTAAAATTTTGATTTCTTGACTTACGCAAAGTGCTCGTAGAGACGTTTTGTTGCTAGTCAAATGAAAGATCTGTGATAGTAATAGAGTAAAATGGAAAAAATTCCGAAAATTTTAATTTCTTGATTTACGCAAAGTACTCGTAGAGACGTTTTGTTGGTACTCAAATGACAGATCTGTGATAGTAACAGAGGAAAAAGCAAAATATTCCGAAAATTTTAATTTCTTGATTTACGCAAAGTACTGGTAGAGGCGTTTTGTTGTTACTCAAATGACAGATCTGTGATAGTAACAGAGGAAAAAGCAAAATATTCCGAAAATTTTAATTTCTCAATTTACGCAAATTGCTCGTAGAGACGTTTTGTTGTTACTCAAATGAAAGATCTGTGATAGTAATAGAGTAAAATGGAAAAAAATCCGAAAATTTTAATTTCTTGATTTACGCAAACTACTCGTAGAGACGTTTTGTTGGTACTCAAATGACAGATCTGTGATAGTAACAAAGGAAAACGCAAAATATTCCGAAAATTTTAATTTCTTGATTTACGCAGAGTACTCGTAGAGACGTTTTGTTGTTACTCAAATGACAGATCTGTGATAGTAACAGAGGAAAATACAAAATATTCCGAAAATTTTAATTTCTTGATATACGCAAAGTACTCGTAGAAACGTTTTGTTGTTACTCAAATGACAGATCTGTGATTGTAACAGAGGAAAAAGCAAAATATTCCAAAAATTTTAATTTCTTGATTTACGCAAAGTACTCGTAGAGACGTTCTGTTGCTACTCAAATGAAAGATCTGTGATAGTAATAGAGTAAAATGGAAAAAATTCCGAAAATTTTGATTTTTCGATTTACGCAAAGTGCTCGTAGAGACGTTTTGTTGTTACTCAAATGACAGATCTGTCATAGTAACAGAGGAAAAAGAGAAAAATTCCGAAAATTTTAATTTCTTGATTTACGCAAAGTGCTCTTAGAGACGTTTGGTTGCTACTCAAATGAAAGATCTGTGATAGTAATAGAGTAACATGGAAAAAATTCCGAAAATTTTAATTTCTTGATTTACGCAAAGTACTCATAGAGACGTTTTGGTGGTACTCAAATGACAGATCTGTGATAGTAACAGAGGAAAAAGCAAAATATTCCGAAAATTTTAATTTCTCAATTTACGCAAAGTGCTCGTAGAGACGTTTTGTTGTTACTCAAATGACAGATCAGTGATAGTAACAGAGGAAAAAGCAAAATATTCCGAAAATTTTAATTTCTTGATATACGCAAAGTACTCGTAGAGGCGTTTTGTTGTAACTCAAATGACAGATCTGTGATAGTAACAGAGGAAAAAGCAAAATATTCCGAAAATTTTAATTTCTTGATATACGCAAAGTACTCGTAGAAACGTTTTGTTTTTACTCAAATGACAGATCTGTGATAGTAACAGAGGAGAAAGCAAAATATTCCAAAAATTTTAATTTCTTGATTTACGCAAAGTGGTCGTAGAGACGTTCTGTTGCTACTCAAATCAAAGATCCGTGATAGTAATAGAGTAAAATGGAAAAAATTCCGAAAATATTGATTTCTCGATTTACACAAAGTGCTCGTAGAGACAGACGTTTTGTTGTTACTCAAATGATAGATCTGTAATAGTAACAGAAGAAAAAGATAAAAATTCCTAAAATTTTGATTTCTTGACTTACGCAAAGTGCTCGTAGAGACGTTTTGTTGCTACTCAAATGAAAGATCTGTGATAGTAATAGAGTAACATGGAAAAAATTCCGAAAATTTTAATTTCTTGATTTACGCAAAGTACTCATAGAGACGTTTTCGTGGTACTCAAATGACAGATCTGTGATAGTAACAGAGGAAAAAGCAAAATATTCCGAAAATTTTAATTTCTCAATTTACGCAAAGTGCTCGTAGAGACGTTTTGTTGTTACTCAAATGACAGATCTGTGATAGTAACAGAGGAAAAAGCAAAATATTCCGAAAATTTTAATTTCTTGATATACGCAAAGTACTCGTAGAGGCGTTTTGTTGTTACTCAAATGACAGATCTGTGATAGTAACAGAGGAAAAAGCAAAATATTCCGAAAATTTTAATTTCTTGATATACGCAAAGTACTCGTAGAGACGTTCTGTTGCTACTCAAATGAAAGATCTGTGATAGTAATAGAGTAAAATGGAAAAAATTCCGAAAATTTTGATTTTTCGATTTACGCAAAGTGCTCGTAGAGACGTTTTGTTGTTACTCAAATGACAGATCTGTCATAGTAACAGGGGAAAAAGAGAAAAATTCCTAAAATTTTGATTTCTTGACTTACGCAAAGTGCTCGTAGAGACGTTTTGTTGCTACTCAAATGAAAGATCTGTGATAGTAACAGAGGAAAAAGCAGTATATTAAGAAAATTTTAACTTCTTGATATACGCAAAGTACTCATAGAGACGTTTTGTTGTTACTCAAATGACAGATCTGTGATAGTAACAGAGGAAAAAGCAGAATATTCCGAAAATTTTAATTTCTTGATTTAAGCAAAGTGCTCGTAGAGACGTTTTGTTGTTACTCAAATGACAGATCTGTCATAGTAACAGAGGAAAAAGAGAAAAATTCCTAAAATTTTGATTTCTTGACTTACGCAAAGTGCTCGTAGAGACGTTTTGTTGCTAGTCAAATGAAAGATCTGTGATAGTAATAGAGTAAAATGGAAAAAATTCCGAAAATTTTAATTTCTTGATTTACGCAAAGTACTCGTAGAGACGTTTTGTTGGTACTCAAATGACAGATCTGTGATAGTAACAGAGGAAAAAGCAAAATATTCCGAAAATTTTAATTTCTTGATTTACGCAAAGTACTGGTAGAGGCGTTTTGTTGTTACTCAAATGACAGATCTGTGATAGTAACAGAGGAAAAAGCAAAATATTCCGAAAATTTTAATTTCTCAATTTACGCAAATTGCTCGTAGAGACGTTTTGTTGTTACTCAAATGAAAGATCTGTGATAGTAATAGAGTAAAATGGAAAAAAATCCGAAAATTTTAATTTCTTGATTTACGCAAACTACTCGTAGAGACGTTTTGTTGGTACTCAAATGACAGATCTGTGATAGTAACAAAGGAAAACGCAAAATATTCCGAAAATTTTAATTTCTTGATTTACGCAGAGTACTCGTAGAGACGTTTTGTTGTTACTCAAATGACAGATCTGTGATAGTAACAGAGGAAAATACAAAATATTCCGAAAATTTTAATTTCTTGATATACGCAAAGTACTCGTAGAAACGTTTTGTTGTTACTCAAATGACAGATCTGTGATTGTAACAGAGGAAAAAGCAAAATATTCCAAAAATTTTAATTTCTTGATTTACGCAAAGTACTCGTAGAGACGTTCTGTTGCTACTCAAATGAAAGATCTGTGATAGTAATAGAGTAAAATGGAAAAAATTCCGAAAATTTTGATTTTTCGATTTACGCAAAGTGCTCGTAGAGACGTTTTGTTGTTACTCAAATGACAGATCTGTCATAGTAACAGAGGAAAAAGAGAAAAATTCCGAAAATTTTAATTTCTTGATTTACGCAAAGTGCTCTTAGAGACGTTTGGTTGCTACTCAAATGAAAGATCTGTGATAGTAATAGAGTAACATGGAAAAAATTCCGAAAATTTTAATTTCTTGATTTACGCAAAGTACTCATAGAGACGTTTTGGTGGTACTCAAATGACAGATCTGTGATAGTAACAGAGGAAAAAGCAAAATATTCCGAAAATTTTAATTTCTCAATTTACGCAAAGTGCTCGTAGAGACGTTTTGTTGTTACTCAAATGACAGATCAGTGATAGTAACAGAGGAAAAAGCAAAATATTCCGAAAATTTTAATTTCTTGATATACGCAAAGTACTCGTAGAGGCGTTTTGTTGTAACTCAAATGACAGATCTGTGATAGTAACAGAGGAAAAAGCAAAATATTCCGAAAATTTTAATTTCTTGATATACGCAAAGTACTCGTAGAAACGTTTTGTTTTTACTCAAATGACAGATCTGTGATAGTAACAGAGGAGAAAGCAAAATATTCCAAAAATTTTAATTTCTTGATTTACGCAAAGTGGTCGTAGAGACGTTCTGTTGCTACTCAAATCAAAGATCCGTGATAGTAATAGAGTAAAATGGAAAAAATTCCGAAAATATTGATTTCTCGATTTACACAAAGTGCTCGTAGAGACAGACGTTTTGTTGTTACTCAAATGATAGATCTGTAATAGTAACAGAAGAAAAAGATAAAAATTCCTAAAATTTTGATTTCTTGACTTACGCAAAGTGCTCGTAGAGACGTTTTGTTGCTACTCAAATGAAAGATCTGTGATAGTAATAGAGTAAAATGGAGAAAATTCCGAAAATTTTAATTTCTTGAATTACGCAAAGTACTCATAGAGACGTTTTGTTGTTACTCAAATGACAGATCTGTGATAGTAACAGAGGAAAAAGCAGAATATTCCGAAAATTTTAATTTTTTGATTTAAGCAAAGTGCTCGTAGAGACGTTTTGTTGTTACTCAAATGACAGATCTGTCATAGTAACAGAGGAAAAAGAGAAAAATTCCTAAAATTTTGATTTCTTGACTTACGCAAAGTGCTCGTAGAGACGTTTTGTTGCTACTCAAATGAAAGATCTGTGATAGTAATAGAGTAAAATGGAAAAAATTCCGAAAATTTTAATTTCTTGATTTACGCAAAGTACTCGTAGAGACGTTTTGTTGGTACTCAAATGACAGATCTGTGATAGTAACAGAGGAAAAAGCAAAATATTCCGAAAATTTTAATTTCTTGATTTACGCAAAGTACTGGTAGAGGCGTTTTGTTGTTACTCAAATGACAGATCTGTGATAGTAACAGAGGAAAAAGCAAAATATTCCGAAAATTTTAATTTCTCAATTTACGCAAAGTGCTCGTAGAGACGTTTTGTTGTTACTCAAATGAAAGATCTGTGATAGTAATAGAGTAAAATGGAAAAAAATCCGAAAATTTTAATTTCTTGATTTACGCAAACTACTCGTAGAGACGTTTTGTTGGTACTCAAATGACAGATCTGTGATAATAACAAAGGAAAACGCAAAATATTCCGAAAATTTTAATTTCTTGATTTACGCAAAGTACTCGTAGAGACGTTTTGTTGTTACTCAAATGACAGATCTGTGATAGTAACAGAGGAAAATACAAAATATTCCGAAAATTTTAATTTCTTGATATACGCAAAGTACTCGTAGAAACGTTTTGTTGTTACTCAAATGACAGATCTGTGATAGTAACAGAGGAAAAAGCAAAATATTCCAAAAATTTTAATTTCTTGATTTACGCAAAGTACTCGTAGAGACGTTCTGTTGCTACTCAAATGAAAGATCTGTGATAGTAATAGAGTAAAATGGAAAAAATTCCGAAAATTTTGATTTTTCGATTTACGCAAAGTGCTCGTAGAGACAGACGTTTTGTTGTTACTCAAATGATAGATCTGTAATAGTAACAGAAGAAAAAGATAAAAATTCCTAAAATTTTGATTTCTTGACTTACGCAAAGTGCTCGTAGAGACGTTTTGTTGTTACTCAAATGACATCTGTGATAGTAACAGAGGAAAAAGCAAAATATTCCAAAAATTTTAATTTCTTGATTTACGCAAAGTACTCGTAGAGACGTTCTGTTGCTACTCAAATGAAAGATCTGTGATAGTAATAGAGTAAAATGGAAAAAAATCCGAAAATTTTAATTTCTTGATTTACGCAAACTACTCGTAGAGACGTTTTGTTGGTACTCAAATGACAGATCTGTGATAGTAACAAAGGAAAACGCAAAATATTCCGAAAATTTTAATTTCTTGATTTACGCAAAGTACTCGTAGAGACGTTTTGTTGTTACTCAAATGACAGATCTGTGATAGTAACAGAGGAAAATACAAAATATTCCGAAAATTTTAATTTCTTGATATACGCAAAGTACTCGTAGAAACGTTTTGTTGTTACTCAAATGACAGATCTGTGATAGTAACAGAGGAAAAAGCAAAATATTCCAAAAATTTTAATTTCTTGATTTACGCAAAGTACTCGTAGAGACGTTCTGTTGCTACTCAAATGAAAGATCTGTGATAGTAATAGAGTAAAATGGAAAAAATTCCGAAAATTTTGATTTTTCGATTTACGCAAAGTGCTCGTAGAGACGTTTTGTTGTTACTCAAATGACAGATCTGTCATAGTAACAGGGGAAAAAGAGAAAAATTCCTAAAATTTTGATTTCTTGACTTACGCAAAGTGCTCGTAGAGATGTTTGGTTGCTACTCAAATGAAAGATCTGTGATAGTAATAGAGTAAAATGGAAAAAATTCCGAAAATTTTAATTTCTTGATTTACGCAAAGTACTCATAGAGACGTTTTGGTGGTACTCAAATGACAAATCTGTGATAGTAATAGAGTAAAATGGAAAAAATTCCGAAAATTTTGATTTTTCGATTTACGCAAAGTGCTCGTAGAGACGTTTTGTTGTTACTCAAATGACAGATCTGTCATAGTAACAGAGGAAAAAGAGAAAAATTCCTAAAATTTTGATTTCTTGACTTACGCAAAGTGCTCGTAGAGACGTTTGGTTGCTACTCAAATGAAAGATCTGTGATAGTAATAGAGTAAAATGGAAAAAAATCCGAAAATTTTAATTTCTTGATTTACGCAAACTACTCATAGAGACGTTCTGTTGGTACTCAAATGACAGATCTGTGATAGTAACAGAGGAAAAAGCAAAATATTCCGAAAATTTTAATTTCTTGATTTACGCAAAGTGCTCGTAGAGACGTTTGGTTGCTACTCAAATGAAAGATCTGTGATAGTAATAGAGTAACATGGAAAAAATTCCGAAAATTTTAATTTCTTGATTTACGCAAAGTACTCATAGAGACGTTTTCGTGGTACTCAAATGACAGATCTGTGATAGTAACAGAGGAAAAAGCAAAATATTCCGAAAATTTTAATTTCTCAATTTACGCAAAGTGCTCGTAGAGACGTTTTGTTGTTACTCAAATGACAGATCTGTGATAGTAACAGAGGAAAAAGCAAAATATTCCGAAAATTTTAATTTCTTGATATACGCAAAGTACTCGTAGAGGCGTTTTGTTGTTACTCAAATGACAGATCTGTGATAGTAACAGAGGAAAAAGCAAAATATTCCGAAAATTTTAATTTCTTGATATACGCAAAGTACTCGTAGAGACGTTCTGTTGCTACTCAAATGAAAGATCTGTGATAGTAATAGAGTAAAATGGAAAAAATTCCGAAAATTTTGATTTTTCGATTTACGCAAAGTGCTCGTAGAGACGTTTTGTTGTTACTCAAATGACAGATCTGTCATAGTAACAGGGGAAAAAGAGAAAAATTCCTAAAATTTTGATTTCTTGACTTACGCAAAGTGCTCGTAGAGACGTTTGGTTGCTACTCAAATGAAAGATCTGTGATAGTAATAGAGTAAAATGGAAAAAATTCCGAAAATTTTAATTTCTTGATTTACGCAAAGTACTCATAGAGACGTTTTGGTGGTACTCAAATGACAGATCTGTGATAGTAATAGAGTAAAATGGAAAAAATTCCGAAAATTTTGATTTTTCGATTTACGCAAAGTGCTCGTAGAGACGTTTTGTTGTTACTCAAATGACAGATCTGTCATAGTAACAGAGGAAAAAGAGAAAAATTCCAAAAATTTTGATTTCTTGACTTACGCAAAGTGCTCGTAGAGACGTTTGGTTGCTACTCAAATGAAAGATCTGTGATAGTAATAGAGTAAAATGGAAAAAAATCCGAAAATTTTAATTTCTTGATTTACGCAAACTACTCATAGAGACGTTCTGTTGGTACTCAAATGACAGATCTGTGATAGTAACAGAGGAAAAAGCAAAATATTCCGAAAATTTTAATTTCTTGATTTACGCAAAGTACTCGTAGAGACGTTTTGTTGTTACTCAAATGACAGATCTGTGATAGTAACAGAGGAAAAAGCAAAATATTCCAAAAATTTTAATTTCTTGATTTACGCAAAGTACTCGTAGAGACGTTCTGTTGCTACTCAAATGAAAGATCTGTGATAGTAATAGAGTAAAATGGAAAAAATTCCGAAAATTTTGATTTTTCGATTTTCGCAAAGAGCTCGTAGAGACGTTTTGTTGTTACTCAAATGACAGATCTGTCATAGTAACAGGAAAAAAGAAAAATTCTTAAAATTTTGATTTCTTGACTTACGCAAAGTGCTCGTAGAGACGTTTGGTTGCTACTCAAATGAAAGATCTGTGATAGTAATAGAGTAACATGGAAAAAATTCCGAAAATTTTAATTTCTTGATTTACGCAAAGTACTCATAGAGACGTTTTCGTGGTACTCAAATGACAGATCTGTGATAGTAACAGAGGAAAAAGCAAAATATTCCGAAAATTTTAATTTCTCAATTTACGCAAAGTGCTCGTAGAGACGTTTTGTTGTTACTCAAATGACAGATCTGTGATAGTAACAGAGGAAAAAGCAAAATATTCCGAAAATTTTAATTTCTTGATATACGCAAAGTACTCGTAGAGGCGTTTTGTTGTTACTCAAATGACAGATCTGTGATAGTAACAGAGGAAAAAGCAAAATATTCCGAAAATTTTAATTTCTTGATATACGCAAAGTACTCGTAGAAACGTTTTGTTGTTACTCAAATGACAGATCTGTCATAGTAACAGGGGAAAAAGAGAAAAATTCCTAAAATTTTGATTTCTTGACTTACGCAAAGTGCTCGTAGAGATGTTTGGTTGCTACTCAAATGAAAGATCTGTGATAGTAATAGAGTAAAATGGAAAAAATTCCGAAAATTTTAATTTCTTGATTTACGCAAAGTACTCATAGAGACGTTTTGGTGGTACTCAAATGACAAATCTGTGATAGTAATAGAGTAAAATGGAAAAAATTCCGAAAATTTTGATTTTTCGATTTACGCAAAGTGCTCGTAGAGACGTTTTGTTGTTACTCAAATGACAGATCTGTCATAGTAACAGGGGAAAAAGAGAAAAATTCCTAAAATTTTGATTTCTTGACTTACGCAAAGTGCTCGTAGAGATGTTTGGTTGCTACTCAAATGAAAGATCTGTGATAGTAATAGAGTAAAATGGAAAAAATTCCGAAAATTTTAATTTCTTGATTTACGCAAAGTACTCATAGAGACGTTTTGGTGGTACTCAAATGACAAATCGTGATAGTAATAGAGTAAAATGGAAAAAATTCCGAAAATTTTGATTTTTCGATTTACGCAAAGGGCTCGTAGAGACGTTTTGTTGTTACTCAAATGACAGATCTGTCATAGTAACAGAGGAAAAAGAGAAAAATTCCTAAAATTTTGATTTCTTGACTTACGCAAAGTGCTCGTAGAGACGTTTGGTTGCTACTCAAATGAAAGATCTGTGATAGTAATAGAGTAAAATGGAAAAAAATCCGAAAATTTTAATTTCTTGATTTACGCAAACTACTCATAGAGACGTTCTGTTGGTACTCAAATGACAGATCTGTGATAGTAACAGAGGAAAAAGCAAAATATTCCGAAAATTTTAATTTCTTGATTTACGCAAAGTGCTCGTAGAGACGTTTGGTTGCTACTCAAATGAAAGATCTGTGATAGTAATAGAGTAACATGGAAAAAATTCCGAAAATTTTAATTTCTTGATTTACGCAAAGTACTCATAGAGACGTTTTCGTGGTACTCAAATGACAGATCTGTGATAGTAACAGAGGAAAAAACAAAATATTCCGAAAATTTTAATTTCTCAATTTACGCAAAGTGCTCGTAGAGACGTTTTGTTGTTACTCAAATGACAGATCTGTGATAGTAACAGAGGAAAAAGCAAAATATTCCGAAAATTTTAATTTCTTGATATACGCAAAGTACTCGTAGAGGCGTTTTGTTGTTACTCAAATGACAGATCTGTGATAGTAACAGAGGAAAAAGCAAAATATTCCGAAAATTTTAATTTCTTGATATACGCAAAGTACTCGTAGAGACGTTCTGTTGCTACTCAAATGAAAGATCTGTGATAGTAATAGAGTAAAATGGAAAAAATTCCGAAAATTTTAATTTCTTGATTTACGCAAAGTACTCATAGAGACGTTTTGGTGGTACTCAAATGACAGATCTGTGATAGTAATAGAGTAAAATGGAAAAAATTCCGAAAATTTTGATTTTTCGATTTACGCAAAGTGCTCGTAGAGACGTTTTGTTGTTACTCAAATGACAGATCTGTCATAGTAACAGAGGAAAAAGAGAAAAATTCCAAAAATTTTGATTTCTTGACTTACGCAAAGTGCTCGTAGAGACGTTTGGTTGCTACTCAAATGAAAGATCTGTGATAGTAATAGAGTAAAATGGAAAAAAATCCGAAAATTTTAATTTCTTGATTTACGCAAACTACTCATAGAGACGTTCTGTTGGTACTCAAATGACAGATCTGTGATAGTAACAGAGGAAAAAGCAAAATATTCCGAAAATTTTAATTTCTTGATTTACGCAAAGTACTCGTAGAGACGTTTTGTTGTTACTCAAATGACAGATCTGTGATAGTAACAGAGGAAAAAGCAAAATATTCCAAAAATTTTAATTTCTTGATTTACGCAAAGTACTCGTAGAGACGTTCTGTTGCTACTCAAATGAAAGATCTGTGATAGTAATAGAGTAAAATGGAAAAAATTCCGAAAATTTTGATTTTTCGATTTTCGCAAAGTGCTCGTAGAGACGTTTTGTTGTTACTCAAATGACAGATCTGTCATAGTAACAGGAAAAAAGAAAAATTCTTAAAATTTTGATTTCTTGACTTACGCAAAGTGCTCGTAGAGACGTTTGGTTGCTACTCAAATGAAAGATCTGTGATAGTAATAGAGTAACATGGAAAAAATTCCGAAAATTTTAATTTCTTGATTTACGCAAAGTACTCATAGAGACGTTTTCGTGGTACTCAAATGACAGATCTGTGATAGTAACAGAGGAAAAAGCAAAATATTCCGAAAATTTTAATTTCTCAATTTACGCAAAGTGCTCGTAGAGACGTTTTGTTGTTACTCAAATGACAGATCTGTGATAGTAACAGAGGAAAAAGCAAAATATTCCGAAAATTTTAATTTCTTGATATACGCAAAGTACTCGTAGAGGCGTTTTGTTGTTACTCAAATGACAGATCTGTGATAGTAACAGAGGAAAAAGCAAAATATTCCGAAAATTTTGCTTTTTCCTCTGTTACTATCACAGATCTGTCATTTGAGTAACAACAAAACGCCTCTACGAGTACTTTGCGTATATCAAGAAATTAAAATTTTCGGAATATTTTGCTTTTTCCTCTGTTAATATCACAGATCTGTCATTTGAGTAACAACAAAACGTCTCTACGAGCACTTTGCGTAAATTGAGAAATTAAAATTTTCGGAATATTTTGCTTTTTCCTCTGTTACTATCACAGATCTGTCATTTGAGTACCACGAAAACGTCTCTATGAGTACTTTGCGTAAATCAAGAAATTAAAATTTTCGGAATTTTTTCCATGTTACTCTATTACTATCACAGATCTTTCATTTGAGTAGCAACCAAACGTCTCTACGAGCACTTTGCGTAAGTCAAGAAATCAAAATTTTAAGAATTTTTCTTTTTTCCTGTTACTATGACAGATCTGTCATTTGAGTAACAACAAAACGTCTCTACGAGCACTTTGCGAAAATCGAAAAATCAAAATTTTCGGAATTTTTTCCATTTTACTCTATTACTATCACAGATCTTTCATTTGAGTAGCAACAGAACGTCTCTACGAGTACTTTGCGTAAATCAAGAAATTAAAATTTTTGGAATATTTTGCTTTTTCCTCTGTTACTATCACAGATCTGTCATTTGAGTAACAACAAAACGTCTCTACGAGTACTTTGCGTAAATCAAGAAATTAAAATTTTCGGAATATTTTGCTTTTTCCTCTGTTACTATCACAGATCTGTCATTTGAGTACCAACAGAACGTCTCTATGAGTAGTTTGCGTAAATCAAGAAATTAAAATTTTCGGATTTTTTTCCATTTTACTCTATTACTATCACAGATCTTTCATTTGAGTAGCAACCAAACGTCTCTACGAGCACTTTGCGTAAGTCAAGAAATCAAAATTTTTGGAATTTTTCTCTTTTTCCTCTGTTACTATGACAGATCTGTCATTTGAGTAACAACAAAACGTCTCTACGAGCACTTTGCGTAAATCGAAAAATCAAAATTTTCGGAATTTTTTCCATTTTACTCTATTACTATCACAGATCTGTCATTTGAGTACCACCAAAACGTCTCTATGAGTACTTTGCGTAAATCAAGAAATTAAAATTTTCGGAATTTTTTCCATTTTACTCTATTACTATCACAGATCTTTCATTTGAGTAGCAACAGAACGTCTCTACGAGTACTTTGCGTATATCAAGAAATTAAAATTTTCGGAATATTTTGCTTTTTCCTCTGTTACTATCACAGATCTGTCATTTGAGTAACAACAAAACGCCTCTACGAGTACTTTGCGTATATCAAGAAATTAAAATTTTCGGAATATTTTGCTTTTTCCTCTGTTACTATCACAGATCTGTCATTTGAGTAACAACAAAACGTCTCTACGAGCACTTTGCGTAAATTGAGAAATTAAAATTTTCGGAATATTTTGTTTTTTCCTCTGTTACTATCACAGATCTGTCATTTGAGTACCACGAAAACGTCTCTATGAGTACTTTGCGTAAATCAAGAAATTAAAATTTTCGGAATTTTTTCCATGTTACTCTATTACTATCACAGATCTTTCATTTGAGTAGCAACCAAACGTCTCTACGAGCACTTTGCGTAAATCAAGAAATTAAAATTTTCGGAATATTTTGCTTTTTCCTCTGTTACTATCACAGATCTGTCATTTGAGTACCAACAGAACGTCTCTATGAGTAGTTTGCGTAAATCAAGAAATTAAAATTTTCGGATTTTTTTCCATTTTACTCTATTACTATCACAGATCTTTCATTTGAGTAGCAACCAAACGTCTCTACGAGCACTTTGCGTAAGTCAAGAAATCAAAATTTTAGGAATTTTTCTCTTTTTCCTCTGTTACTATGACAGATCTGTCATTTGAGTAACAACAAAACGTCTCTACGAGCCCTTTGCGTAAATCGAAAAATCAAAATTTTCGGAATTTTTTCCATTTTACTCTATTACTATCACAGATTTGTCATTTGAGTACCACCAAAACGTCTCTATGAGTACTTTGCGTAAATCAAGAAATTAAAATTTTCGGAATTTTTTCCATTTTACTCTATTACTATCACAGATCTTTCATTTGAGTAGCAACCAAACATCTCTACGAGCACTTTGCGTAAGTCAAGAAATCAAAATTTTAGGAATTTTTCTCTTTTTCCCCTGTTACTATGACAGATCTGTCATTTGAGTAACAACAAAACGTCTCTACGAGCACTTTGCGTAAATCGAAAAATCAAAATTTTCGGAATTTTTTCCATTTTACTCTATTACTATCACAGATTTGTCATTTGAGTACCACCAAAACGTCTCTATGAGTACTTTGCGTAAATCAAGAAATTAAAATTTTCGGAATTTTTTCCATTTTACTCTATTACTATCACAGATCTTTCATTTGAGTAGCAACCAAACATCTCTACGAGCACTTTGCGTAAGTCAAGAAATCAAAATTTTAGGAATTTTTCTCTTTTTCCCCTGTTACTATGACAGATCTGTCATTTGAGTAACAACAAATCAAATCAAATTTGCTACTCAAATGAAAGATCTGTGATAGTAATAGAGTAACATGGAAAAAATTCCGAAAATTTTAATTTCTTGATTTACGCAAAGTACTCATAGAGACGTTTTCGTGGTACTCAAATGACAGATCTGTGATAGTAACAGAGGAAAAAGCAAAATATTCCGAAAATTTTAATTTCTCAATTTACGCAAAGTGCTCGTAGAGACGTTTTGTTGTTACTCAAATGACAGATCTGTGATAGTAACAGAGGAAAAAGCAAAATATTCCGAAAATTTTAATTTCTTGATATACGCAAAGTACTCGTAGAGGCGTTTTGTTGTTACTCAAATGACAGATCTGTGATAGTAACAGAGGAAAAAGCAAAATATTCCGAAAATTTTAATTTCTTGATATACGCAAAGTACTCGTAGAAACGTTTTGTTGTTACTCAAATGACAGATCTGTGATAGTAATAGAGTAAAATGGAAAAAATTCCGAAAATTTTAATTTCTTGATTTACGCAAAGTACTCATAGAGACGTTTTGGTGGTACTCAAATGACAAATCTGTGATAGTAATAGAGTAAAATGGAAAAAATTCCGAAAATTTTGATTTTTCGATTTACGCAAAGTGCTCGTAGAGACGTTTTGTTGTTACTCAAATGACAGATCTGTCATAGTAACAGAGGAAAAAGAGAAAAATTCCTAAAATTTTGATTTCTTGACTTACGCAAAGTGCTCGTAGAGACGTTTGGTTGCTACTCAAATGAAAGATCTGTGATAGTAATAGAGTAAAATGGAAAAAAATCCGAAAATTTTAATTTCTTGATTTACGCAAACTACTCATAGAGACGTTCTGTTGGTACTCAAATGACAGATCTGTGATAGTAACAGAGGAAAAAGCAAAATATTCCGAAAATTTTAATTTCTTGATTTACGCAAAGTGCTCGTAGAGACGTTTGGTTGCTACTCAAATGGAAGATCTGTGATAGTAATAGAGTAACATGGAAAAAATTCCGAAAATTTTAATTTCTTGATTTACGCAAAGTACTCATAGAGACGTTTTCGTGGTACTCAAATGACAGATCTGTGATAGTAACAGAGGAAAAAGCAAAATATTCCGAAAATTTTAATTTCTCAATTTACGCAAAGTGCTCGTAGAGACGTTTTGTTGTTACTCAAATGACAGATCTGTGATAGTAACAGAGGAAAAAGCAAAATATTCCGAAAATTTTAATTTCTTGATATACGCAAAGTACTCGTAGAGGCGTTTTGTTGTTACTCAAATGACAGATCTGTGATAGTAACAGAGGAAAAAGCAAAATATTCCGAAAATTTTAATTTCTTGATATACGCAAAGTACTCGTAGAGACGTTCTGTTGCTACTCAAATGAAAGATCTGTGATAGTAATAGAGTAAAATGGAAAAAATTCCGAAAATTTTGATTTTTCGATTTACGCAAAGTGCTCGTAGAGACGTTTTGTTGTTACTCAAATGACAGATCTGTCATAGTAACAGGCGAAAAAGAGAAAAATTCCTAAAATGTTGATTTCTTGACTTACGCAAAGTGCTCGTAGAGACGTTTGGTTGCTACTCAAATGAAAGATCTGTGATAGTAATAGAGTAAAATGGAAAAAATTCCGAAAATTTTAATTTCTTGATTTACGCAAAGTACTCGTAGAGACGTTCTGTTGCTACTCAAATGAAAGATCTGTGATAGTAATAGAGTAAAATGGAAAAAATTCCGAAAATTTTGATTTTTCGATTTACGCAAAGTGCTCGTAGAGACGTTTTGTTGTTACTCAAATGACAGATCTGTCATAGTAACAGAGGAAAAAGAGAAAAATTCCTAAAATTTTGATTTCTTGACTTACGCAAAGTGCTCGTAGAGACGTTTGGTTGCTACTCAAATGAAAGATCTGTGATAGTAACAGAGGAAAAAGCAAAATATTCCGAAAATTTTAATTTCTTGATATACGCAAAGTACTCGTAGAGGCGTTTTGTTGTTACTCAAATGACAGATCTGTGATAGTAACAGAGGAAAAAGCAAAATATTCCGAAAATTTTAATTTCTTGATATACGCAAAGTACTCGTAGAGACGTTCTGTTGCTACTCAAATGAAAGATCTGTGATAGTAATAGAGTAAAATGGAAAAAATTCCGAAAATTTTGATTTTTCGATTTACGCAAAGTGCTCGTAGAGACGTTTTGTTGTTACTCAAATGACAGATCTGTCATAGTAACAGGCGAAAAAGAGAAAAATTCCTAAAATTTTGATTTCTTGACTTACGCAAAGTGCTCGTAGAGACGTTTGGTTGCTACTCAAATGAAAGATCTGTGATAGTAATAGAGTAAAATGGAAAAAATTCCGAAAATTTTAATTTCTTGATTTACGCAAAGTACTCGTAGAGACGTTCTGTTGCTACTCAAATGAAAGATCTGTGATAGTAATAGAGTAAAATGGAAAAAATTCCGAAAATTTAGATTTTTCGATTTACGCAAAGTGCTCGTAGAGACGTTTTGTTGTTACTCAAATGACAGATCTGTCATAGTAACAGAGGAAAAAGAGAAAAATTCCTAAAATTTTGATTTCTTGACTTACGCAAAGTGCTCGTAGAGACGTTTGGTTGCTACTCAAATGAAAGATCTGTGATAGTAATAGAGTAAAATGGAAAAAAATCCGAAAATTTTAATTTCTTGATTTACGCAAACTACTCATAGAGACGTTCTGTTGGTACTCAAATGACAGATCTGTGATAGTAACAGAGGAAAAAGCAAAATATTCCGAAAATTTTAATTTCTTGATTTACGCAAAGTACTCGTAGAGACGTTTTGTTGTTACTCAAATGACAGATCTGTGATAGTAACAGAGGAAAAAGCAAAATATTCCAAAAATTTTAATTTCTTGATTTACGCAAAGTACTCGTAGAGACGTTCTGCTGCTACTCAAATGAAAGATCTGTGATAGTAATAGAGTAAAATGGAAAAAATTCCGAAAATTTTGATTTTTCGATTTACGCAAAGTGCTCGTAGAGACGTTTTGTTGTTACTCAAATGACAGATCTGTCATAGTAACAGAGGAAAAAAGAAAAATTCCTAAAATTTTGATTTCTTGACTTACGCAAAGTGCTCGTAGAGACGTTTGGTTGCTACTCAAATGAAAGATCTGTGATAGTAATAGAGTAACATGGAAAAAATTCCGAAAATTTTAATTTCTTGATTTACGCAAAGTACTCATAGAGACGTTTTGGTGGTACTCAAATGACAGATCTGTGATAGTAACAGAGGAAAAAGCAAAATATTCCGAAAATTTTAATTTCTCAATTTACGCAAAGTGCTCGTAGAGACGTTTTGTTGTTACTCAAATGACAGATCTGTGATAGTAACAGAGGAAAAAGCAAAATATTCCGAAAATTTTAATTTCTTGATATACGCAAAGTACTCGTAGAGGCGTTTTGTTGTTACTCAAATGACAGATCTGTGATAGTAACAGAGGAAAAAGCAAAATATTCCGAAAATTTTAATTTCTTGATATACGCAAAGTACTCGTAGAGGCGTTTTGTTGTTACTCAAATGACAGATCTGTGATAGTAACAGAGGAAAAAGCAAAATATTCCGAAAATTTTAATTTTTTGATTTACGCAAAGTGGTCGTAGAGACGTTCTGTTGCTACTCAAATCAAAGATCCGTGATAGTAATAGAGTAAAATGGAAAAAATTCCGAAAATATTGATTTCTCGATTTACACAAAGTGCTCGTAGAGACAGACGTTTTGTTGTTACTCAAATGATAGATCTGTAATAGTAACAGAAGAAAAAGATAAAAATTCCTAAAATTTTGATTTCTTGATTTACGCAAAGTACTCATAGAGACGTTTTGTTGTTACTCAAATGACAGATCTGTGATAGTAACAGAGGAAAAAGCAGAATATTCCGAAAATTTTAATTTCTTGATTTACGCAAAGCACTCGTAGAGACGTTCTGTTGCTACTCAAATGAAAGATCTGTGATAGTAATAGAGTAAAATGGAAAAAATTCCGAAAATTTTGATTTTTCGATTTACGCAAAGTGCTCGTGGAGACGTTTTGTTGTTACTCAAATGACAGATCTGTCATAGTAACAGGGGAAAAAGAGAAAAATTCCTAAAATTTTGATTTCTTGACTTACGCAAAGTGCTCGTAGAGACGTTTGGTTGCTACTCAAATGAAAGATCTGTGATAGTAATAGAGTAAAATGGAAAAAATTCCGAAAATTTTAATTTCTTGATTTACGCAAAGTACTCATAGAGACGTTTTGGTGGTACTCAAATGACAAATCTGTGATAGTAATAGAGTAAAATGGAAAAAATTCCGAAAATTTTGATTTTTCGATTTACGCAAAGTGCTCGTAGAGACGTTTTGTTGTTACTCAAATGACAGATCTGTCATAGTAACAGAGGAAAAAGATAAAAATTCCTAAAATTTTGATTTCTTGACTTACGCAAAGTGCTCGTAGAGACGTTTGGTTGCTACTCAAATGAAAGATCTGTGATAGTAATAGAGTAAAATGGAAAAAAATCCGAAAATTTTAATTTCTTGATTTACGCAAACTACTCATAGAGACGTTCTGTTGGTACTCAAATGACAGATCTGTGATAGTAACAGAGGAAAAAGCAAAATATTCCGAAAATTTTAATTTCTTGATTTACGCAAAGTACTCGTAGAGACGTTTTGTTGTTACTCAAATGACAGATCTGTGATAGTAACAGAGGAAAAAGCAAAATATTCCAAAAATTTTAATTTCTTGATTTACGCAAAGTACTCGTAGAGACGTTCTGTTGCTACTCAAATGAAAGATCTATGATAGTAATAGAGTAAAATTGAAAAAATTCCGAAAATTTTGATTTTTCGATTTACGCAAAGTGCTCGTAGAGACGTTTTGTTGTTACTCAAATGACAGATCTGTCATAGTAACAGAGGAAAAAGATAAAAATTCCTAAAATTTTGATTTCTTGACTTACGCAAAGTGCTCGTAGAGACGTTTGGTTGCTACTCAAATGAAAGATCTGTGATAGTAATAGAGTAAAATGGAAAAAAATCCGAAAATTTTAATTTCTTGATTTACGCAAACTACTCATAGAGACGTTCTGTTGGTACTCAAATGACAGATCTGTGATAGTAACAGAGGAAAAAGCAAAATATTCCGAAAATTTTAATTTCTTGATTTACGCAAAGTACTCGTAGAGACGTTTTGTTGTTACTCAAATGACAGATCTGTGATAGTAACAGAGGAAAAAGCAAAATATTCCAAAAATTTTAATTTCTTGATTTACGCAAAGTACTCGTAGAGACGTTCTGTTGCTACTCAAATGAAAGATCTATGATAGTAATAGAGTAAAATTGAAAAAATTCCGAAAATTTTGATTTTTCGATTTACGCAAAGTGCTCGTAGAGACGTTTTGTTGTTACTCAAATGACAGATCTGTCATAGTAACAGAGGAAAAAGAGAAAAATTCCGAAAATTTTAATTTCTTGAATTACGCAAAGTACTCGTAGAGACGTTTTGTTGTTACTCAAATGACAGATCTGTGATAGTAACAGAGGAAAAAGCAAAATATTCCAAAAATTTTAATTTCTTGATTTACGCAAAGTACTCGTAGAGACGTTCTGTTGCTACTCAAATGAAAGATCTGTGATAGTAATAGAGTAAAATGGAAAAAATTCCGAAAATTTTGATTTTTCGATTTACGCAAAGTGCTCGTAGAGACGTTTTGTTGTTACTCAAATGACAGATCTGTCATAGTAACAGGGGAAAAAGAGAAAAATTCCTAAAATTTTGATTTCTTGACTTACGCAAAGTGCTCGTAGAGACGTTTGGTTGCTACTCAAATGAGAGATCTGTGATAGTAATAGAGTAAAATGGAAAAAATTCCGAAAATTTTAATTTCTTGATTTACGCAAAGTACTCATAGAGACGTTTTGGTGGTACTCAAATGACAGATCTGTGATAGTAATAGAGTAAAATGGAAAAAATTCCGAAAATTTTGATTTTTCGATTTACGCAAAGTGCTCGTAGAGACGTTTTGTTGTTACTCAAATGACAGATCTGTCATAGTAACAGAGGAAAAAGATAAAAATTCCTAAAATTTTGATTTCTTGACTTACGCAAAGTGCTCGTAGAGACGTTTGGTTGCTACTCAAATGAAAGATCTGTGATAGTAATAGAGTAAAATGGAAAAAAATCCGAAAATTTTAATTTCTTGATTTACGCAAACTACTCATAGAGACGTTCTGTTGGTACTCAAATGACAGATCTGTGATAGTAACAGAGGAAAAAGCAAAATATTCCGAAAATTTTAATTTCTTGATTTACGCAAAGTACTCGTAGAGACGTTTTGTTGTTACTCAAATGACAGATCTGTGATAGTAACAGAGGAAAAAGCAAAATATTCCAAAAATTTTAATTTCTTGATTTACGCAAAGTACTCGTAGAGACGTTCTGTTGCTACTCAAATGAAAGATCTATGATAGTAATAGAGTAAAATTGAAAAAATTCCGAAAATTTTGATTTTTCGATTTACGCAAAGTGCTCGTAGAGACGTTTTGTTGTTACTCAAATGACAGATCTGTCATAGTAACAGAGGAAAAAGAGAAAAATTCCGAAAATTTTAATTTCTTGAATTACGCAAAGTACTCGTAGAGACGTTTTGTTGTTACTCAAATGACAGATCTGTGATAGTAACAGAGGAAAAAGCAAAATATTCCAAAAATTTTAATTTCTTGATTTACGCAAAGTACTCGTAGAGACGTTCTGTTGCTACTCAAATGAAAGATCTGTGATAGTAATAGAGTAAAATGGAAAAAATTCCGAAAATTTTGATTTTTCGATTTACGCAAAGTGCTCGTAGAGACGTTTTGTTGTTACTCAAATGACAGATCTGTCATAGTAACAGGGGAAAAAGAGAAAAATTCCTAAAATTTTGATTTCTTGACTTACGCAAAGTGCTCGTAGAGACGTTTGGTTGCTACTCAAATGAGAGATCTGTGATAGTAATAGAGTAAAATGGAAAAAATTCCGAAAATTTTAATTTCTTGATTTACGCAAAGTACTCATAGAGACGTTTTGGTGGTACTCAAATGACAGATCTGTGATAGTAATAGAGTAAAATGGAAAAAATTCCGAAAATTTTGATTTTTCGATTTACGCAAAGTGCTCGTAGAGACGTTTTGTTGTTACTCAAATGACAGATCTGTCATAGTAACAGAGGAAAAAGATAAAAATTCCTAAAATTTTGATTTCTTGACTTACGCAAAGTGCTCGTAGAGACGTTTGGTTGCTACTCAAATGAAAGATCTGTGATAGTAATAGAGTAAAATGGAAAAAAATCCGAAAATTTTAATTTCTTGATTTACGCAAACTACTCATAGAGACGTTATGTTGGTACTCAAATGACAGATCTGTGATAGTAACAGAGGAAAAAGCAAAATATTCCGAAAATTTTAATTTCTTGATTTACGCAAAGTACTCGTAGAGACGTTTTGTTGTTACTCAAATGACAGATCTGTGATAGTAACAGAGGAAAAAGCAAAATATTCCAAAAATTTTAATTTCTTGATTTACGCAAAGTACTCGTAGAGACGTTCTGTTGCTACTCAAATGAAAGATCTGTGATAGTAATAGAGTAAAATGGAAAAAATTCCGAAAATTTTGATTTTTCGATTTACGCAAAGTGCTCGTAGAGACGTTTTGTTGTTACTCAAATGACAGATCTGTCATAGTAACAGGGGAAAAAGAGAAAAATTCCTAAAATTTTGATTTCTTGACTTACGCAAAGTGCTCGTAGAGACGTTTGGTTGCTACTCAAATGAAAGATCTGTGATAGTAATAGAGTAAAATGGAAAAAATTCCGAAAATTTTAATTTCTTGATTTACGCAAAGTACTCATAGAGACGTTTTGGTGGTACTCAAATGACAGATCTGTGATAGTAATAGAGTAAAATGGAAAAAATTCCGAAAATTTTGATTTTTCGATTTACGCAAAGTGCTCGTAGAGACGTTTTGTTGTTACTCAAATGACAGATCTGTCATAGTAACAGAGGAAAAAGATAAAAATTCCTAAAATTTTGATTTCTTGACTTACGCAAAGTGCTCGTAGAGACGTTTGGTTGCTACTCAAATGAAAGATCTGTGATAGTAATAGAGTAAAATGGAAAAAAATCCGAAAATTTTAATTTCTTGATTTACGCAAACTACTCATAGAGACGTTATGTTGGTACTCAAATGACAGATCTGTGATAGTAACAGAGGAAAAAGCAAAATATTCCGAAAATTTTAATTTCTTGATTTACGCAAAGTACTCGTAGAGACGTTTTGTTGTTACTCAAATGACAGATCTGTGATAGTAACAGAGGAAAAAGCAAAATATTCCAAAAATTTTAATTTCTTAATTTACGCAAAGTACTCGTAGAGACGTTCTGTTGCTACTCAAATGAAAGATCTGTGATAGTAATAGAGTAAAATGGAAAAAATTCCGAAAATTTTGATTTTTCGATTTACGCAAAGTGCTCGTAGAGACGTTTTGTTGTTACTCAAATGACAGATCTGTCATAGTAACAGGAAAAAAGAAAAATTCTTAAAATTTTGATTTCTTGACTTACGCAAAGTGCTCGTAGAGACGTTTGGTTGCTACTCAAATGAAAGATCTGTGATAGTAATAGAGTAACATGGAAAAAATTCCGAAAATTTTAATTTCTTGATTTACGCAAAGTACTCATAGAGACGTTTTCGTGGTACTCAAATGACAGATCTGTGATAGTAACAGAGGAAAAAGCAAAATATTCCGAAAATTTTAATTTCTCAATTTACGCAAAGTGCTCGTAGAGACGTTTTGTTGTTACTCAAATGACAGATCTGTGATAGTAACAGAGGAAAAAGCAAAATATTCCGAAAATTTTAATTTCTTGATATACGCAAAGTACTCGTAGAGGCGTTTTGTTGTTACTCAAATGACAGATCTGTGATAGTAACAGAGGAAAAAGCAAAATATTCCGAAAATTTTAATTCCTTGATATACGCAAAGTACTCGTAGAAACGTTTTGTTGTTACTCAAATGACAGATCTGTGATAGTAATAGAGTAAAATGGAAAAAATTCCGAAAATTTTAATTTCTTGATTTACGCAAAGTACTCATAGAGACGTTTTGGTGGTACTCAAATGACAAATCTGTGATAGTAATAGAGTAAAATGGAAAAAATTCCGAAAATTTTGATTTTTCGATTTACGCAAAGTGCTCGTAGAGACGTTTTGTTGTTACTCAAATGACAGATCTGTCATAGTAACAGAGGAAAAAGAGAAAAATTCCTAAAATTTTGATTTCTTGACTTACGCAAAGTGCTCGTAGAGACGTTTGGTTGCTACTCAAATGAAAGATCTGTGATAGTAATAGAGTAAAATGGAAAAAAATCCGAAAATTTTAATTTCTTGATTTACGCAAACTACTCATAGAGACGTTCTGTTGGTACTCAAATGACAGATCTGTGATAGTAACAGAGGAAAAAGCAAAATATTCCGAAAATTTTAATTTCTTGATTTACGCAAAGTGCTCGTAGAGACGTTTGGTTGCTACTCAAATGGAAGATCTGTGATAGTAATAGAGTAACATGGAAAAAATTCCGAAAATTTTAATTTCTTGATTTACGCAAAGTACTCATAGAGACGTTTTCGTGGTACTCAAATGACAGATCTGTGATAGTAACAGAGGAAAAAGCAAAATATTCCGAAAATTTTAATTTCTCAATTTACGCAAAGTGCTCGTAGAGACGTTTTGTTGTTACTCAAATGACAGATCTGTGATAGTAACAGAGGAAAAAGCAAAATATTCCGAAAATTTTAATTTCTTGATATACGCAAAGTACTCGTAGAGGCGTTTTGTTGTTACTCAAATGACAGATCTGTGATAGTAACAGAGGAAAAAGCAAAATATTCCGAAAATTTTAATTTCTTGATATACGCAAAGTACTCGTAGAGACGTTCTGTTGCTACTCAAATGAAAGATCTGTGATAGTAATAGAGTAAAATGGAAAAAATTCCGAAAATTTTGATTTTTCGATTTACGCAAAGTGCTCGTAGAGACGTTTTGTTGTTACTCAAATGACAGATCTGTCATAGTAACAGGGGAAAAAGAGAAAAATTCCTAAAATTTTGATTTCTTGACTTACGCAAAGTGCTCGTAGAGACGTTTTGTTGCTACTCAAATGAAAGATCTGTGATAGTAATAGAGTAAAATGGAAAAAAATCCGAAAATTTTAATTTCTTGATTTACGCAAACTACTCATAGAGACGTTATGTTGGTACTCAAATGACAGATCTGTGATAGTAACAGAGGAAAAAGCAAAATATTCCGAAAATTTTAATTTCTTGATTTACGCAAAGTACTCGTAGAGACGTTTTGTTGTTACTCAAATGACAGATCTGTGATAGTAACAGAGGAAAAAGCAAAATATTCCAAAAATTTTAATTTCTTGATTTACGCAAAGTACTCGTAGAGACGTTCTGTTGCTACTCAAATGAAAGATCTGTGATAGTAATAGAGTAAAATGGAAAAAATTCCGAAAATTTTGATTTTTCGATTTACGCAAAGTGCTCGTAGAGACGTTTTGTTGTTACTCAAATGACAGATCTGTCATAGTAACAGGAAAAAAGAAAAATTCTTAAAATTTTGATTTCTTGACTTACGCAAAGTGCTCGTAGAGACGTTTGGTTGCTACTCAAATGAAAGATCTGTGATAGTAATAGAGTAACATGGAAAAAATTCCGATAATTTTAATTTCTTGATTTACGCAAAGTACTCATAGAGACGTTTTCGTGGTACTCAAATGACAGATCTGTGATAGTAACAGAGGAAAAAGCAAAATATTCCGAAAATTTTAATTTCTCAATTTACGCAAAGTGCTCGTAGAGACGTTTTGTTGTTACTCAAATGACAGATCTGTGATAGTAACAGAGGAAAAAGCAAAATATTCCGAAAATTTTAATTTCTTGATATACGCAAAGTACTCGTAGAGGCGTTTTGTTGTTACTCAAATGACAGATCTGTGATAGTAACAGAGGAAAAAGCAAAATATTCCGAAAATTTTAATTTCTTGATATACGCAAAGTACTCGTAGAAACGTTTTGTTGTTACTCAAATGACAGATCTGTGATAGTAATAGAGTAAAATGGAAAAAATTCCGAAAATTTTAATTTCTTGATTTACGCAAAGTACTCATAGAGACGTTTTGGTGGTACTCAAATGACAAATCTGTGATAGTAATAGAGTAAAATGGAAAAAATTCCGAAAATTTTGATTTTTCGATTTACGCAAAGTGCTCGTAGAGACGTTTTGTTGTTACTCAAATGACAGATCTGTCATAGTAACAGAGGAAAAAGAGAAAATTCCTAAAATTTTGATTTCTTGACTTACGCAAAGTGCTCGTAGAGACGTTTGGTTGCTACTCAAATGAAAGATCTGTGATAGTAATAGAGTAAAATGGAAAAAAATCCGAAAATTTTAATTTCTTGATTTACGCAAACTACTCATAGAGACGTTCTGTTGGTACTCAAATGACAGATCTGTGATAGTAACAGAGGAAAAAGCAAAATATTCCGAAAATTTTAATTTCTTGATTTACGCAAAGTGCTCGTAGAGACGTTTGGTTGCTACTCAAATGGAAGATCTGTGATAGTAATAGAGTAACATGGAAAAAATTCCGAAAATTTTAATTTCTTGATTTACGCAAAGTACTCATAGAGACGTTTTCGTGGTACTCAAATGACAGATCTGTGATAGTAACAGAGGAAAAAGCAAAATATTCCGAAAATTTTAATTTCTCAATTTACGCAAAGTGCTCGTAGAGACGTTTTGTTGTTACTCAAATGACAGATCTGTGATAGTAACAGAGGAAAAAGCAAAATATTCCGAAAATTTTAATTTCTTGATATACGCAAAGTACTCGTAGAGGCGTTTTGTTGTTACTCAAATGACAGATCTGTGATAGTAACAGAGGAAAAAGCAAAATATTCCGAAAATTTTAATTTCTTGATATACGCAAAGTACTCGTAGAGACGTTCTGTTGCTACTCAAATGAAAGATCTGTGATAGTAATAGAGTAAAATGGAAAAAATTCCGAAAATTTTGATTTTTCGATTTACGCAAAGTGCTCGTAGAGACGTTTTGTTGTTACTCAAATGACAGATCTGTCATAGTAACAGGGGAAAAAGAGAAAAATTCCTAAAATTTTGATTTCTTGACTTACGCAAAGTGCTCGTAGAGACGTTTGGTTGCTACTCAAATGAAAGATCTGTGATAGTAATAGAGTAAAATGGAAAAAAATCCGAAAATTTTAATTTCTTGATTTACGCAAACTACTCCTATACTACTACTATAGAGACGTTCTGTTGGTACTCAAATGACAGATCTGTGATAGTAACAGAGGAAAAAGCAAAATATTCCGAAAATTTTAATTTCTTGATTTACGCAAAGTACTCGCAGAGACGTTTTGTTGTTACTCAAATGACAGATCTGTGATAGTAACAGAGGAAAAAGCAAAATATTCCAAAAATTTTAATTTCTTGATTTACGCAAAGTACTCGTAGAGACGTTCTGTTGCTACTCAAATGAAAGATCTGTGATAGTAATAGAGTAAAATGGAAAAAATTCCGAAAATTTTGATTTTTCGATTTACGCAAAGTGCTCGTAGAGACGTTTTGTTGTTACTCAAATGACAGATCTGTCATAGTAACAGAGGAAAAAGAGAAAAATTCCGAAAATTTTAATTTCTTGAATTACGCAAAGTACTCGTAGAGACATTTTGTTGTTACTCAAATGACAGATCTGTGATAGTAACAGAGGAAAAAGCAAAATATTCCAAAAATTTTAATTTCTTGATTTACGCAAAGTACTCGTAGAGACGTTCTGTTGCTACTCAAATGAAAGATCTGTGATAGTAATAGAGTAAAATGGAAAAAATTCCGAAAATTTTGATTTTTCGATTTACGCAAAGTGCTCGTAGAGACGTTTTGTTGTTACTCAAATGACAGATCTGTCATAGTAACAGAGGAAAAAGAGAAAAATTCCTAAAATTTTGATTTCTTGACTTACGCAAAGTGCTCGTAGAGACGTTTGGTTGCTACTCAAATGAAAGATCTGTGATAGTAATAGAGTAAAATGGAAAAAAATCCGAAAATTTTAATTTCTTGATTTACGCAAACTACTCCTATACTACTACTATAGAGACGATCTGTTGGTACTCAAATGACAGATCTGTGATAGTAACAGAGGAAAAAGCAAAATATTCCGAAAATTTTAATTTCTTGATTTACGCAAAGTACTCGCAGAGACGTTTTGTTGTTACTCAAATGACAGATCTGTGATAGTAACAGAGGAAAAAGCAAAATATTCCAAAAATTTTAATTCCTTGATTTACGCAAAGTACTCGTAGAGACGTTCTGTTGCTACTCAAATGAAAGATCTGTGATAGTAATAGAGTAAAATGGAAAAAATTCCGAAAATTTTGATTTTTCGATTTACGCAAAGTGCTCGTAGAGACGTTTTGTTGTTACTCAAATGACAGATCTGTCATAGTAACAGAGGAAAAAGAGAAAAATTCCGAAAATTTTAATTTCTTGAATTACGCAAAGTACTCGTAGAGACATTTTGTTGTTACTCAAATGACAGATCTGTGATAGTAACAGAGGAAAAAGCAAAATATTCCAAAAATTTTAATTTCTTGATTTACGCAAAGTACTCGTAGAGACGTTCTGTTGCTACTCAAATGAAAGATCTGTGATAGTAATAGAGTAAAATGGAAAAAATTCCGAAAATTTTGATTTTTCGATTTACGCAAAGTGCTCGTAGAGACGTTTTGTTGTTACTCAAATGACAGATCTGTCATAGTAACAGGGGAAAAAGAGAAAAATTCCTAAAATTTTGATTTCTTGACTTACGCAAAGTGCTCGTAGAGACGTTTGGTTGCTACTCAAATGAAAGATCTGTGATAGTAATAGAGTAAAATGGAAAAAATTCCGAAAATTTTAATTTCTTGATTTACGCAAAGTACTCATAGAGACGTTTTGGTGGTACTCAAATGACAGATCTGTGATAGTAATAGAGTAAAATGGAAAAAATTCCGAAAATTTAGATTTTTCGATTTACGCAAAGTGCTCGTAGAGACGTTTTGTTGTTATTCAAATGACAGATCTGTCATAGTAACAGAGGAAAAAGAGAAAAATTCCTAAAATTTTGATTTCTTGACTTACGCAATGTGCTCGTAGAGACGTTTGGTTGCTACTCAAATGAAAGATCTGTGATAGTAATAGAGTAAAATGGAAAAAAATCCGAAAATTTTAATTTCTTGATTTACGCAAACTACTCATAGAGACGTTCTGTTGGTACTCAAATGACAGATCTGTGATAGTAACAGAGGAAAAAGCAAAATATTCCGAAAATTTTAATTTCTTGATTTACGCAAAGTACTCGTAGAGACGTTTTGTTGTTACTCAAATGACAGATCTGTGATAGTAACAGAGGAAAAAGCAAAATATTCCAAAAATTTTAATTTCTTGATTTACGCAAAGTACTCGTAGAGACGTTCTGCTGCTACTCAAATGAAAGATCTGTGATAGTAATAGAGTAAAATGGAAAAAATTCCGAAAATTTTGATTTTTCGATTTACGCAAAGTGCTCGTAGAGACGTTTTGTTGTTACTCAAATGACAGATCTGTCATAGTAACAGAGGAAAAAAGAAAAATTCCTAAAATTTTGATTTCTTGACTTACGCAAAGTGCTCGTAGAGACGTTTGGTTGCTACTCAAATGAAAGATCTGTGATAGTAATAGAGTAACATGGAAAAAATTCCGAAAATTTTAATTTCTTGATTTACGCAAAGTACTCATAGAGACGTTTTGGTGGTACTCAAATGACAGATCTGTGATAGTAACAGAGGAAAAAGCAAAATATTCCGAAAATTTTAATTTCTCAATTTACGCAAAGTGCTCGTAGAGACGTTTTGTTGTTACTCAAATGACAGATCTGTGATAGTAACAGAGGAAAAAGCAAAATATTCCGAAAATTTTAATTTCTTGATATACGCAAAGTACTCGTAGAGGCGTTTTGTTGTTACTCAAATGACAGATCTGTGATAGTAACAGAGGAAAAAGCAAAATATTCCGAAAATTTTAATTTCTTGATATACGCAAAGTACTCGTAGAAACGTTTTGTTTTTACTCAAATGACAGATCTGTGATAGTAACAGAGGAAAAAGCAAAATATTCCAAAAATTTTAATTTTTTGATTTACGCAAAGTGGTCGTAGAGACGTTCTGTTGCTACTCAAATCAAAGATCCGTGATAGTAATAGAGTAAAATGGAAAAAATTCCGAAAATATTGATTTCTCGATTTACACAAAGTGCTCGTAGAGACAGACGTTTTGTTGTTACTCAAATGATAGATCTGTAATAGTAACAGAAGAAAAAGATAAAAATTCCTGTCATTATGATTTCTTGACTTACGCAAAGTGCTCGTAGAGACGTTTTGTTGCTACTCAAATGAAAGATCTGTGATAGTAATAGAGTAAAATGGAGAAAATTCCGAAAATTTTAATTTCTTGAATTACGCAAAGTACTCATAGAGACGTTTTGTTGGTACTCAAATGACAGATCTGTGATAGTAACAGAAGAAAAAGCAGTATATTAAGAAAATTTTAACTTCTTGATATACGCAAAGTACTCATAGAGACGTTTTGTTGTTACTCAAATGACAGATCTGTGATAGTAACAGAGGAAAAAGCAGAATATTCCGAAAATTTTAATTTCTTGATTTAAGCAAAGTGCTCGTAGAGACGTTTTGTTGTTACTCAAATGACAGATCTGTCATAGTAACAGAGGAAAAAGAGAAAAATTCCTAAAATGTTGATTTCTTGACTTACGCAAAGTGCTCGTAGAGACGTTTTGTTGCTACTCAAATGAAAGATCTGTGATAGTAATAGAGTAAAATGGAAAAAATTCCGAAAATTTTAATTTCTTGATTTACGCAAAGTACTCGTAGAGACGTTCTGTTGCTACTCAAATGAAAGATCTGTGATAGTAATAGAGTAAAATGGAAAAAATTCCGAAAATTTTGATTTTTCGATTTACGCAAAGTGCTCGTAGAGACGTTTTGTTGTTACTCAAATGACAGATCTGTCATAGTAACAGGGGAAAAAGAGAAAAATTCCTAAAATTTTGATTTCTTGACTTACGCAAAGTGCTCGTAGAGACGTTTGGTTGCTACTCAAATGAAAGATCTGTGATAGTAATAGAGTAAAATGGAAAAAATTCCGAAAATTTTAATTTCTTGATTTACGCAAAGTACTCATAGAGACGTTTTGGTGGTACTCAAATGACAAATCTGTGATAGTAATAGAGTAAAATGGAAAAAATTCCGAAAATTTTGATTTTTCGATTTACGCAAAGTGCTCGTAGAGACGTTTTGTTGTTACTCAAATGACAGATCTGTCATAGTAACAGAGGAAAAAGATAAAAATTCCTAAAATTTTGATTTCTTGACTTACGCAAAGTGCTCGTAGAGACGTTTGGTTGCTACTCAAATGAAAGATCTGTGATAGTAATAGAGTAAAATGGAAAAAAATCCGAAAATTTTAATTTCTTGATTTACGCAAACTACTCATAGAGACGTTCTGTTGGTACTCAAATGACAGATCTGTGATAGTAACAGAGGAAAAAGCAAAATATTCCGAAAATTTTAATTTCTTGATTTACGCAAAGTACTCGTACTTTGTACTTTGTACTTTGTTGTTACTCAAATGACAGATCTGTCATAGTAACAGAGGAAAAAAGAAAAATTCCTAAAATTTTGATTTCTTGACTTACGCAAAGTGCTCGTAGAGACGTTTGGTTGCTACTCAAATGAAAGATCTGTGATAGTAATAGAGTAACATGGAAAAAATTCCGAAAATTTTAATTTCTTGATTTACGCAAAGTACTCATAGAGACGTTTTGGTGGTACTCAAATGACAGATCTGTGATAGTAACAGAGGAAAAAGCAAAATATTCCGAAAATTTTAATTTCTCAATTTACGCAAAGTGCTCGTAGAGACGTTTTGTTGTTACTCAAATGACAGATCTGTGATAGTAACAGAGGAAAAAGCAAAATATTCCGAAAATTTTAATTTCTTGATATACGCAAAGTACTCGTAGAGGCGTTTTGTTGTTACTCAAATGACAGATCTGTGATAGTAACAGAGGAAAAAGCAAAATATTCCGAAAATTTTAATTTCTTGATATACGCAAAGTACTCGTAGAAACGTTTTGTTTTTACTCAAATGACAGATCTGTGATAGTAACAGAGGAAAAAGCAAAATATTCCAAAAATTTTAATTTTTTGATTTACGCAAAGTGGTCGTAGAGACGTTCTGTTGCTACTCAAATCAAAGATCCGTGATAGTAATAGAGTAAAATGGAAAAAATTCCGAAAATATTGATTTCTCGATTTACACAAAGTGCTCGTAGAGACAGACGTTTTGTTGTTACTCAAATGATAGATCTGTAATAGTAACAGAAGAAAAAGATAAAAATTCCTGTCATTATGATTTCTTGACTTACGCAAAGTGCTCGTAGAGACGTTTTGTTGCTACTCAAATGAAAGATCTGTGATAGTAATAGAGTAAAATGGAGAAAATTCCGAAAATTTTAATTTCTTGAATTACGCAAAGTACTCATAGAGACGTTTTGTTGGTACTCAAATGACAGATCTGTGATAGTAACAGAAGAAAAAGCAGTATATTAAGAAAATTTTAACTTCTTGATATACGCAAAGTACTCATAGAGACGTTTTGTTGTTACTCAAATGACAGATCTGTGATAGTAACAGAGGAAAAAGCAGAATATTCCGAAAATTTTAATTTCTTGATTTAAGCAAAGTGCTCGTAGAGACGTTTTGTTGTTACTCAAATGACAGATCTGTCATAGTAACAGAGGAAAAAGAGAAAAATTCCTAAAATGTTGATTTCTTGACTTACGCAAAGTGCTCGTAGAGACGTTTTGTTGCTACTCAAATGAAAGATCTGTGATAGTAATAGAGTAAAATGGAAAAAATTCCGAAAATTTTAATTTCTTGATTTACGCAAAGTACTCGTAGAGACGTTCTGTTGCTACTCAAATGAAAGATCTGTGATAGTAATAGAGTAAAATGGAAAAAATTCCGAAAATTTTGATTTTTCGATTTACGCAAAGTGCTCGTAGAGACGTTTTGTTGTTACTCAAATGACAGATCTGTCATAGTAACAGGGGAAAAAGAGAAAAATTCCTAAAATTTTGATTTCTTGACTTACGCAAAGTGCTCGTAGAGACGTTTGGTTGCTACTCAAATGAAAGATCTGTGATAGTAATAGAGTAAAATGGAAAAAATTCCGAAAATTTTAATTTCTTGATTTACGCAAAGTACTCATAGAGACGTTTTGGTGGTACTCAAATGACAAATCTGTGATAGTAATAGAGTAAAATGGAAAAAATTCCGAAAATTTTGATTTTTCGATTTACGCAAAGTGCTCGTAGAGACGTTTTGTTGTTACTCAAATGACAGATCTGTCATAGTAACAGAGGAAAAAGATAAAAATTCCTAAAATTTTGATTTCTTGACTTACGCAAAGTGCTCGTAGAGACGTTTGGTTGCTACTCAAATGAAAGATCTGTGATAGTAATAGAGTAAAATGGAAAAAAATCCGAAAATTTTAATTTCTTGATTTACGCAAACTACTCATAGAGACGTTCTGTTGGTACTCAAATGACAGATCTGTGATAGTAACAGAGGAAAAAGCAAAATATTCCGAAAATTTTAATTTCTTGATTTACGCAAAGTACTCGTAGAGACGTTTTGTTGTTACTCAAATGACAGATCTGTGATAGTAACAGAGGAAAAAGCAAAATATTCCAAAAATTTTAATTTCTTGATTTACGCAAAGTACTCGTAGAGACGTTCTGTTGCTACTCAAATGAAAGATCTATGATAGTAATAGAGTAAAATTGAAAAAATTCCGAAAATTTTGATTTTTCGATTTACGCAAAGTGCTCGTAGAGACGTTTTGTTGTTACTCAAATGACAGATCTGTCATAGTAACAGAGGAAAAAGAGAAAAATTCCGAAAATTTTAATTTCTTGAATTACGCAAAGTACTCGTAGAGACGTTTTGTTGTTACTCAAATGACAGATCTGTGATAGTAACAGAGGAAAAAGCAAAATATTCCAAAAATTTTAATTTCTTGATTTACGCAAAGTACTCGTAGAGACGTTCTGTTGCTACTCAAATGAAAGATCTGTGATAGTAATAGAGTAAAATGGAAAAAATTCCGAAAATTTTGATTTTTCGATTTACGGAAAGTGCTCGTAGAGACGTTTTGTTGTTACTCAAATGACAGATCTGTCATAGTAACAGGGGAAAAAGAGAAAAATTCCTAAAATTTTGATTTCTTGACTTACGCAAAGTGCTCGTAGAGACGTTTGGTTGCTACTCAAATGAAAGATCTGTGATAGTAATAGAGTAAAATGGAAAAAATTCCGAAAATTTTAATTTCTTGATTTACGCAAAGTACTCATAGAGACGTTTTGGTGGTACTCAAATGACAGATCTGTGATAGTAATAGAGTAAAATGGAAAAAATTCCGAAAATTTTGATTTTTCGATTTACGCAAAGTGCTCGTAGAGACGTTTTGTTGTTACTCAAATGACAGATCTGTCATAGTAACAGAGGAAAAAGATAAAAATTCCTAAAATTTTGATTTCTTGACTTACGCAAAGTGCTCGTAGAGACGTTTGGTTGCTACTCAAATGAAAGATCTGTGATAGTAATAGAGTAAAATGGAAAAAAATCCGAAAATTTTAATTTCTTGATTTACGCAAACTACTCATAGAGACGTTCTGTTGGTACTCAAATGACAGATCTGTGATAGTAACAGAGGAAAAAGCAAAATATTCCGAAAATTTTAATTTCTTGATTTACGCAAAGTACTCGTAGAGACGTTTTGTTGTTACTCAAATGACAGCTCTGTGATAGTAACAGAGGAAAAAGCAAAATATTCCAAAAATTTTAATTTCTTGATTTACGCAAAGTACTCGTAGAGACGTTCTGTTGCTACTCAAATGAAAGATCTATGATAGTAATAGAGTAAAATTGAAAAAATTCCGAAAATTTTGATTTTTCGATTTACGCAAAGTGCTCGTAGAGACGTTTTGTTGTTACTCAAATGACAGATCTGTCATAGTAACAGAGGAAAAAGAGAAAAATTCCGAAAATTTTAATTTCTTGAATTACGCAAAGTACTCGTAGAGACGTTTTGTTGTTACTCAAATGACAGATCTGTGATAGTAACAGAGGAAAAAGCAAAATATTCCAAAAATTTTAATTTCTTGATTTACGCAAAGTACTCGTAGAGACGTTCTGTTGCTACTCAAATGAAAGATCTGTGATAGTAATAGAGTAAAATGGAAAAAATTCCGAAAATTTTGATTTTTCGATTTACGCAAAGTGCTCGTAGAGACGTTTTGTTGTTACTCAAATGACAGATCTGTCATAGTAACAGGGGAAAAAGAGAAAAATTCCTAAAATTTTGATTTCTTGACTTACGCAAAGTGCTCGTAGAGACGTTTGGTTGCTACTCAAATGAAAGATCTGTGATAGTAATAGAGTAAAATGGAAAAAATTCCGAAAATTTTAATTTCTTGATTTACGCAAAGTACTCATAGAGACGTTTTGGTGGTACTCAAATGACAGATCTGTGATAGTAATAGAGTAAAATGGAAAAAAATCCGAAAATTTTAATTTCTTGATTTACGCAAACTACTCATAGAGACGTTCTGTTGGTACTCAAATGACAGATCTGTGATAGTAACAGAGGAAAAAGCAAAATATTCTGAAAATTTTAATTTCTTGATTTACGCAAAGTACTCGTAGAGACGTTTTGTTGTTACTCAAATGACAGATCTGTGATAGTAACAGAGGAAAAAGCAAAATATTCCGAAAATTTTAATTTCTTGATTTAAGCAAAGTGCTCGTAGAGACGTTTTGTTGTTACTCAAATCACAGATCTGTCATAGTAACAGAGGAAAAAGAGAAAAATTCCTAAAATTTTGATTTCTTGACTTACGCAAAGTGCTCGTAGAGACGTTTTGTTGCTACTCAAATGAAAGATCTGTGATAGTAATAGAGTAAAATGGAAAAAATTCCGAAAATTTTAATTTCTTGATTTACGCAAAGTACTCGTAGAGACGTTCTGTTGCTACTCAAATGAAAGATCTGTGATAGTAATAGAGTAAAATGGAAAAAATTCCGAAAATTTTAATTTCTTGAATTACGCAAAGTACTCGTAGAGACGTTTTGTTGTTACTCAAATGACAGATCTGTGATAGTAACAGAGGAAAAAGCAAAATATTCCAAAAATTTTAATTTCTTGATTTACGCAAAGTACTCGTAGAGACGTTCTGTTGCTACTCAAATGAAAGATCTGTGATAGTAATAGAGTAAAATGGAAAAAATTCCGAAAATTTTGATTTTTCGATTTACGCAAAGTGCTCGTAGAGACGTTTTGTTGTTACTCAAATGACAGATCTGTCATAGTAACAGGGGAAAAAGAGAAAAATTCCTAAAATTTTGATTTCTTGACTTACGCAAAGTGCTCGTAGAGACGTTTGGTTGCTACTCAAATGAAAGATCTGTGATAGTAATAGAGTAAAATGGAAAAAATTCCGAAAATTTTAATTTCTTGATTTACGCAAAGTACTCATAGAGACGTTTTGGTGGTACTCAAATGACAGATCTGTGATAGTAATAGAGTAAAATGGAAAAAAATCCGAAAATTTTAATTTCTTGATTTACGCAAACTACTCATAGAGACGTTCTGTTGGTACTCAAATGACAGATCTGTGATAGTAACAGAGGAAAAAGCAAAATATTCTGAAAATTTTAATTTCTTGATTTACGCAAAGTACTCGTAGAGACGTTTTGTTGTTACTCAAATGACAGATCTGTGATAGTAACAGAGGAAAAAGCAAAATATTCCGAAAATTTTAATTTCTTGATTTAAGCAAAGTGCTCGTAGAGACGTTTTGTTGTTACTCAAATCACAGATCTGTCATAGTAACAGAGGAAAAAGAGAAAAATTCCTAAAATTTTGATTTCTTGACTTACGCAAAGTGCTCGTAGAGACGTTTTGTTGCTACTCAAATGAAAGATCTGTGATAGTAATAGAGTAAAATGGAAAAAATTCCGAAAATTTTAATTTCTTGATTTACGCAAAGTACTCGTAGAGACGTTCTGTTGCTACTCAAATGAAAGATCTGTGATAGTAATAGAGTAAAATGGAAAAAATTCCGAAAATTTTGATTTTTCGATTTACGCAAAGTGCTCGTAGAGACGTTTTGTTGTTACTCAAATGACAGATCTGTCATAGTAACAGGGGAAAAAGAGAAAAATTCCTAAAATTTTGATTTCTTGACTTACGCAAAGTGCTCGTAAAGACGTTTGGTTGCTACTCAAATGAAAGATCTGTGATAGTAATAGAGTAAAATGGAAAAAATTCCGAAAATTTTAATTTCTTGATTTACGCAAAGTACTCATAGAGACGTTTTGGTGGTACTCAAATGACAAATCTGTGATAGTAATAGAGTAAAATGGAAAAAATTCCGAAAATTTTGATTTTTCGATTTACGCAAAGTGCTCGTAGAGACGTTTTGTTGTTACTCAAATGACAGATCTGTCATAGTAACAGAGGAAAAAGATAAAAATTCCTAAAATTTTGATTTCTTGACTTACGCAAAGTGCTCGTAGAGACGTTTGGTTGCTACTCAAATGAAAGATCTGTGATAGTAATAGAGTAAAATGGAAAAAAATCCGAAAATTTTAATTTCTTGATTTACGCAAACTACTCATAGAGACGTTCTGTTGGTACTCAAATGACAGATCTGTGATAGTAACAGAGGAAAAAGCAAAATATTCCGAAAATTTTAATTTCTTGATTTACGCAAAGTACTCGTAGAGACGTTTTGTTGTTACTCAAATGACAGATCTGTGATAGTAACAGAGGAAAAAGCAAAATATTCCAAAAATTTTAATTTCTTGATTTACGCAAAGTACTCGTAGAGACGTTCTGTTGCTACTCAAATGAAAGATCTATGATAGTAATAGAGTAAAATTGAAAAAATTCCGAAAATTTTGATTTTTCGATTTACGCAAAGTGCTCGTAGAGACGTTTTGTTGTTACTCAAATGACAGATCTGTCATAGTAACAGAGGAAAAAGAGACAAATTCCGAAAATTTTAATTTCTTGAATTACGCAAAGTACTCGTAGAGACGTTTTGTTGTTACTCAAATGACAGATCTGTGATAGTAACAGAGGAAAAAGCAAAATATTCCAAAAATTTTAATTTCTTGATTTACGCAAAGTACTCGTAGAGACGTTCTGTTGCTACTCAAATGAAAGATCTGTGATAGTAATAGAGTAAAATGGAAAAAATTCCGAAAATTTTGATTTTTCGATTTACGGAAAGTGCTCGTAGAGACGTTTTGTTGTTACTCAAATGACAGATCTGTCATAGTAACAGGGGAAAAAGAGAAAAATTCCTAAAATTTTGATTTCTTGACTTACGCAAAGTGCTCGTAGAGACGTTTGGTTGCTACTCAAATGAAAGATCTGTGATAGTAATAGAGTAAAATGGAAAAAATTCAGAAAATTTTAATTTCTTGATTTACGCAAAGTACTCATAGAGACGTTTTGGTGGTACTCAAATGACAGATCTGTGATAGTAATAGAGTAAAATGGAAAAAATTCCGAAAATTTTGATTTTTCGATTTACGCAAAGTGCTCGTAGAGACGTTTTGTTGTTACTCAAATGACAGATCTGTCATAGTAACAGAGGAAAAAGATAAAAATTCCTAAAATTTTGATTTCTTGACTTACGCAAAGTGCTCGTAGAGACGTTTGGTTGCTACTCAAATGAAAGATCTGTGATAGTAATAGAGTAAAATGGAAAAAAATCCGAAAATTTTAATTTCTTGATTTACGCAAACTACTCATAGAGACGTTCTGTTGGTACTCAAATGACAGATCTGTGATAGTAACAGAGGAAAAAGCAAAATATTCCAAAAATTTTAATTTCTTGATTTACGCAAAGTACTCGTAGAGACGTTCTGTTGCTACTCAAATGAAAGATCTGTGATAGTAATAGAGTAAAATGGAAAAAATTCCGAAAATTTTGATTTTTCGATTTACGCAAAGTGCTCGTAGAGACGTTTTGTTGTTACTCAAATGACAGATCTGTCATAGTAACAGGGGAAAAAGAGAAAAATTCCTAAAATTTTGATTTCTTGACTTACGCAAAGTGCTCGTAGAGACGTTTGGTTGCTACTCAAATGAAAGATCTGTGATAGTAATAGAGTAAAATGGAAAAAATTCCGAAAATTTTAATTTCTTGATTTACGCAAAGTACTCATAGAGACGTTTTGGTGGTACTCAAATGACAGATCTGTGATAGTAATAGAGTAAAATGGAAAAAAATCCGAAAATTTTAATTTCTTGATTTACGCAAACTACTCATAGAGACGTTCTGTTGGTACTCAAATGACAGATCTGTGATAGTAACAGAGGAAAAAGCAAAATATTCCGAAAATTTTAATTTCTTGATTTACGCAAAGTACTCGTAGAGACGTTTTGTTGTTACTCAAATGACAGATCTGTGATAGTAACAGAGGAAAAAGCAAAATATTCCGAAAATTTTAATTTCTTGATTTACGCAAAGTACTCGTAGAGACGTTCTGTTGCTACTCAAATGAAAGATCTGTGATAGTAATAGAGTAAAATGGAAAAAATTCCGAAAATTTTGATTTTTCGATTTACGCAAAGTGCTCGTAGAGACGTTTTGTTGTTAATCAAATGACAGATGTCATAGTAACAGGAAAAAAGAAAAATTCCTAAAATTTTGATTTCTTGACTTACGCAAAGTGCTCGTAGAGACGTTTGGTTGCTACTCAAATGAAAGATCTGTGATAGTAATAGAGTAACATGGAAAAAATTCCGAAAATTTTAATTTCTTGATTTACGCAAAGTACTCATAGAGACGTTTTCGTGGTACTCAAATGACAGATCTGTGATAGTAACAGAGGAAAAAGCAAAATATTCCGAAAATTTTAATTTCTCAATTTACGCAAAGTGCTCGTAGAGACGTTTTGTTGTTACTCAAATGACAGATCTGTGATAGTAACAGAGGAAAAAGCAAAATATTCCGAAAATTTTAATTTCTTGATATACGCAAAGTACTCGTAGAGGCGTTTTGTTGTTACTCAAATGACAGATCTGTGATAGTAACAGAGGAAAAAGCAAAATATTCCGAAAATTTTAATTTCTTGATATACGCAAAGTGGTCGTAGAGACGATCTGTTGCTACTCAAATCAAAGATCCGTGATAGTAATAGAGTAAAATGGAAAAAATTCCGAAAATATTGATTTCTCGATTTACACAAAGTGCTCGTAGAGACAGACGTTTTGTTGTTACTCAAATGATAGATCTGTAATAGTAACAGAAGAAAAAGATAAAAATTCCTAAAATTTTGATTTCTTGACTTACGCAAAGTGCTCGTAGAGACGTTTTGTTGCTACTCAAATGAAAGATCTGTGATAATAACAGAGGAAAAAGCAGTATATTAAGAAAATTTTAACTTCTTGATATACGCAAAGTACTCATAGAGACGTTTTGTTGTTACTCAAATGACAGATCTGTGATAGTAACAGAGGAAAAAGCAGAATATTCCGAAAATTTTAATTTCTTGATTTAAGCAAAGTGCTCGTAGAGACGTTTTGTTGTTACTCAAATGACAGATCTGTCATAGTAACAGAGGAAAAAGAGAAAAATTCCTAAAATTTTGATTTCTTGACTTACGCAAAGTGCTCGTAGAGACGTTTTGTTGCTACTCAAATGAAAGATCTGTGATAGTAATAGAGTAAAATGGAAAAAATTCCGAAAATTTTGATTTTTCGATTTACGCAAAGTGCTCGTAGAGACGTTTTGTTGTTACTCAAATGACAGATCTGTCATAGTAACAGAGGAAAAAAGAAAAATTCCTAAAATTTTGATTTCTTGACTTACGCAAAGTGCTCGTAGAGACGTTTGGTTGCTACTCAAATGAAAGATCTGTGATAGTAATAGAGTAACATGGAAAAAATTCCGAAAATTTTAATTTCTTGATTTACGCAAAGTACTCATAGAGACGTTTTGGTGGTACTCAAATGACAGATCTGTGATAGTAACAGAGGAAAAAGCAAAATATTCCGAAAATTTTAATTTCTCAATTTACGCAAAGTGCTCGTAGAGACGTTTTGTTGTTACTCAAATGACAGATCTGTGATAGTAACAGAGGAAAAAGCAAAATATTCCGAAAATTTTAATTTCTTGATATACGCAAAGTACTCGTAGAGGCGTTTTGTTGTTACTCAAATGACAGATCTGTGATAGTAACAGAGGAAAAAGCAAAATATTCCGAAAATTTTAATTTCTTGATATACGCAAAGTACTCGTAGAAACGTTTTGTTTTTACTCAAATGACAGATCTGTGATAGTAACAGAGGAAAAAGCAAAATATTCCAAAAATTTTAATTTTTTGATTTACGCAAAGTGGTCGTTGAGACGTTCTGTTGCTACTCAAATCAAAGATCCGTGATAGTAATAGAGTAAAATGGAAAAAATTCCGAAAATATTGATTTCTCGATTTACACAAAGTGCTCGTAGAGACAGACGTTTTGTTGTTACTCAAATGATAGATCTGTAATAGTAACAGAAGAAAAAGATAAAAATTCCTAAAATTTTGATTTCTTGACTTACGCAAAGTGCTCGTAGAGACGTTTTGTTGCTACTCAAATGAAAGATCTGTGATAGTAATAGAGTAAAATGGAGAAAATTCCGAAAATTTTAATTTCTTGAATTACGCAAAGTACTCATAGAGACGTTTTGTTGGTACTCAAATGACAGATCTGTGATAGTAACAGAGGAAAAAGCAGTATATTAAGAAAATTTTAACTTCTTGATATACGCAAAGTACTCATAGAGACGTTTTGTTGTTACTCAAATGACAGATCTGTGATAGTAACAGAGGAAAAAGCAGAATATTCCGAAAATTTTAATTTCTTGATTTAAGCAAAGTGCTCGTAGAGACGTTTTGTTGTTACTCAAATGACAGATCTGTCATAGTAACAGAGGAAAAAGAGAAAAATTCCTAAAATTTTGATTTCTTGACTTACGCAAAGTGCTCGTAGAGACGTTTTGTTGCTACTCAAATGAAAGATCTGTGATAGTAATAGAGTAAAATGGAAAAAATTCCGAAAATTTTAATTTCTTGATTTACGCAAAGTACTCGTAGAGACGTTCTGTTGCTACTCAAATGAAAGATCTGTGATAGTAATAGAGTAAAATGGAAAAAATTCCGAAAATTTTGATTTTTCGATTTACGCAAAGTGCTCGTAGAGACGTTTTGTTGTTACTCAAATGACAGATCTGTCATAGTAACAGGGGAAAAAGAGAAAAATTCCTAAAATTTTGATTTCTTGACTTACGCAAAGTGCTCGTAAAGACGTTTGGTTGCTACTCAAATGAAAGATCTGTGATAGTAATAGAGTAAAATGGAAAAAATTCCGAAAATTTTAATTTCTTGATTTACGCAAAGTACTCATAGAGACGTTTTAGTGGTACTCAAATGACAAATCTGTGATAGTAATAGAGTAAAATGGAAAAAATTCCGAAAATTTTGATTTTTCGATTTACGCAAAGTGCTCGTAGAGACGTTTTGTTGTTACTCAAATGACAGATCTGTCATAGTAACAGAGGAAAAAGATAAAAATTCCTAAAATTTTGATTTCTTGACTTACGCAAAGTGCTCGTAGAGACGTTTGGTTGCTACTCAAATGAAAGATCTGTGATAGTAATAGAGTAAAATGGAAAAAAATCCGAAAATTTTAATTTCTTGATTTACGCAAACTACTCATAGAGACGTTCTGTTGGTACTCAAATGACAGATCTGTGATAGTAACAGAGGAAAAAGCAAAATATTCCGAAAATTTTAATTTCTTGATTTACGCAAAGTACTCGTAGAGACGTTTTGTTGTTACTCAAATGACAGATCTGTGATAGTAACAGAGGAAAAAGCAAAATATTCCAAAAATTTTAATTTCTTGATTTACGCAAAGTACTCGTAGAGACGTTCTGTTGCTACTCAAATGAAAGATCTATGATAGTAATAGAGTAAAATTGAAAAAATTCCGAAAATTTTGATTTTTCGATTTACGCAAAGTGCTCGTAGAGACGTTTTGTTGTTACTCAAATGACAGATCTGTCATAGTAACAGAGGAAAAAGAGAAAAATTCCGAAAATTTTAATTTCTTGAATTACGCAAAGTACTCGTAGAGACGTTTTGTTGTTACTCAAATGACAGATCTGTGATAGTAACAGAGGAAAAAGCAAAATATTCAAAAAATTTTAATTTCTTGATTTACGCAAAGTACTCGTAGAGACGTTCTGTTGCTACTCAAATGAAAGATCTGTGATAGTAATAGAGTAAAATGGAAAAAATTCCGAAAATTTTGATTTTTCGATTTACGCAAAGTGCTCGTAGAGACGTTTTGTTGTTACTCAAATGACAGATCTGTCATAGTAACAGAGGAAAAAGATAAAAATTCCTAAAATTTTGATTTCTTGACTTACGCAAAGTGCTCGTAGAGACGTTTGGTTGCTACTCAAATGAAAGATCTGTGATAGTAATAGAGTAAAATGGAAAAAAATCCGAAAATTTTAATTTCTTGATTTACGCAAACTACTCATAGAGACGTTCTGTTGGTACTCAAATGACAGATCTGTGATAGTAACAGAGGAAAAAGCAAAATATTCCGAAAATTTTAATTTCTTGATTTACGCAAAGTACTCGTAGAGACGTTTTGTTGTTACTCAAATGACAGCTCTGTGATAGTAACAGAGGAAAAAGCAAAATATTCCAAAAATTTTATTTTCTTGATTTACGCAAAGTACTCGTAGAGACGTTCTGTTGCTACTCAAATGAAAGATCTATGATAGTAATAGAGTAAAATTGAAAAAATTCCGAAAATTTTGATTTTTCGATTTACGCAAAGTGCTCGTAGAGACGTTTTGTTGTTACTCAAATGACAGATCTGTCATAGTAACAGAGGAAAAAGAGAAAAATTCCGAAAATTTTAATTTCTTGAATTACGCAAAGTACTCGTAGAGACGTTTTGTTGTTACTCAAATGACAGATCTGTGATAGTAACAGAGGAAAAAGCAAAATATTCAAAAAATTTTAATTTCTTGATTTACGCAAAGTACTCGTAGAGACGTTCTGTTGCTACTCAAATGAAAGATCTGTGATAGTAATAGAGTAAAATGGAAAAAATTCCGAAAATTTTGATTTTTCGATTTACGCAAAGTGCTCGTAGAGACGTTTTGTTGTTACTCAAATGACAGATCTGTCATAGTAACAGGGGAAAAAGAGAAAAATTCCTAAAATTTTGATTTCTTGACTTACGCAAAGTGCTCGTAGAGACGTTTGGTTGCTACTCAAATGAAAGATCTGTGATAGTAATAGAGTAAAATGGAAAAAATTCCGAAAATTTTAATTTCTTGATTTACGCAAAGTACTCATAGAGACGTTTTGGTGGTACTCAAATGACAGATCTGTGATAGTAATAGAGTAAAATGGAAAAAAATCCGAAAATTTTAATTTCTTGATTTACGCAAACTACTCATAGAGACGTTCTGTTGGTACTCAAATGACAGATCTGTGATAGTAACAGAGGAAAAAGCAAAATATTCCGAAAATTTTAATTTCTTGATTTACGCAAAGTACTCGTAGAGACGTTTTGTTGTTACTCAAATGACAGATCTGTGATAGTAACAGAGGAAAAAGCAAAATATTCCGAAAATTTTAATTTCTTGATTTACGCAAAGTACTCGTAGAGACGTTCTGTTGCTACTCAAATGAAAGATCTGTGATAGTAATAGAGTAAAATGGAAAAAATTCCGAAAATTTTGATTTTTCGATTTACGCAAAGTGCTCGTAGAGACGTTTTGTTGTTAATCAAATGACAGATCTGTCATAGTAACAGGAAAAAAGAAAAATTCCTAAAATTTTGATTTCTTGACTTACGCAAAGTGCTCGTAGAGACGTGTGGTTGCTACTCAAATGAAAGATCTGTGATAGTAATAGAGTAACATGGAAAAAATTCCGAAAATTTTAATTTCTTGATTTACGCAAAGTACTCATAGAGACGTTTTCGTGGTACTCAAATGACAGATCTGTGATAGTAACAGAGGAAAAAGCAAAATATTCCGAAAATTTTAATTTCTCAATTTACGCAAAGTGCTCGTAGAGACGTTTTGTTGTTACTCAAATGACAGATCTGTGATAGTAACAGAGGAAAAAGCAAAATATTCCGAAAATTTTAATTTCTTGATATACGCAAAGTACTCGTAGAGGCGTTTTGTTGTTACTCAAATGACAGATCTGTGATAGTAACAGAGGAAAAAGCAAAATATTCCGAAAATTTTAATTTCTTGATATACGCAAAGTACTCGTAGAAACGTTTTGTTGTTACTCAAATGACAGATCTGTGATAGTAACAGAGGAAAAAGCAAAATATTCCAAAAAATTTAATTTCTTGATTTACGCAAAGTGGTCGTAGAGACGTTCTGTTGCTACTCAAATCAAAGATCCGTGATAGTAATAGAGTAAAATGGAAAAAATTCCGAAAATATTGATTTCTCGATTTACACAAAGTGCTCGTAGAGACAGACGTTTTGTTGTTACTCAAATGATAGATCTGTAATAGTAACAGAAGAAAAAGATAAAAATTCCTAAAATTTTGATTTCTTGACTTACGCAAAGTGCTCGTAGAGACGTTTTGTTGCTACTCAAATGAAAGATCTGTGATAGTAATAGAGTAAAATGGAGAAAATTCCGAAAATTTTAATTTCTTGAATTACGCAAAGTACTCATAGAGACGTTTTGTTGGTACTCAAATGACAGATCTGTGATAGTAACAGAGGAAAAAGCAGTATATTAAGAAAATTTTAACTTCTTGATATACGCAAAGTACTCATAGAGACGTTTTGTTGTTACTCAAATGACAGATCTGTGATAGTAACAGAGGAAAAAGCAGAATATTCCGAAAATTTTAATTTCTTGATTTAAGCAAAGTGCTCGTAGAGACGTTTTGTTGTTACTCAAATGACAGATCTGTCATAGTAACAGAGGAAAAAGAGAAAAATTCCTAAAATTTTGATTTCTTGACTTACGCAAAGTGCTCGTAGAGACGTTTTGTTGCTACTCAAATGAAAGTTCTGTGATAGTAATAGAGTAAAATGGAAAAAATTCCGAAAATTTTAATTTCTTGATTTACGCAAAGTACTCGTAGAGACGTTTTGTTGGTACTCAAATGACAGATCTGTGATAGTAACAGAGGAAAAAGCAAAATATTCCGAAAATTTTAATTTCTCAATTTACGCAAAGTGCTCGTAGAGACGTTTTGTTGTTACTCAAATGAAAGATCTGTGATAGTAATAGAGTAAAATGGAAAAAAATCCGAAAATTTTAATTTCTTGATTTACGCAAACTACTCGTAGAGACGTTTTGTTGGTACTCAAATGACAGATCTGTGATAGTAACAAAGGAAAACGCAAAATATTCCAAAAATTTTAATTTCTTGATTTACGCAAAGTACTCGTAGAGACGTTTTGTTGTTACTCAAATGACAGATCTGTGATAGTAACAGAGGAAAATACAAAATATTCCGAAAATTTTAATTTCTTGATATACGCAAAGTACTCGTAGAAACGTTTTGTTGTTACTCAAATGACAGATCTGTGATAGTAACAGAGGAAAAAGCAAAATATTCCAAAAATTTTAATTTCTTGATTTACGCAAAGTACTCGTAGAGACGTTCTGTTGCTACTCAAATGAAAGATCTGTGATAGTAATAGAGTAAAATGGAAAAAATTCCGAAAATTTTGATTTTTCTATTTACGCAAAGTGCTCGTAGAGACGTTTTGTTGTTACTCAAATGACAGATCTGTCATAGTAACAGAGGAAAAAGAGAAAAATTCCGAAAATTTTAATTTCTTGAATTACGCAAAGTACTCATAGAGACGTTTTGTTGGTACTCAAATGACAGATCTGTGATAGTAACAGAGGAAAAAGCAGTATATTAAGAAAATTTTAACTTCTTGATATACGCAAAGTACTCATAGAGACGTTTTGTTGTTACTCAAATGACAGATCTGTGATAGTAACAGAGGAAAAAGCAGAATATTCCGAAAATTTTAATTTCTTGATTTAAGCAAAGTGCTAGTAGAGACGTTTTGTTGTTACTCAAATGACAGATCTGTCATAGTCACAGAGGAAAAAGAGAAAAATTCCTAAAATTTTGATTTCTTGACTTACGCAAAGTGCTCGTAGAGACGTTTTGTTGCTACTCAAATGAAAGATCTGTGATAGTAATAGAGTAAAATGGAAAAAATTCCGAAAATTTTAGTTTCTTGATTTACGCAAAGTACTCGTAGAGACGTTTTGTTGGTACTCAAATGACAGATCTGTGATAGTAACAGAGGAAAAAGCAAAATATTCCGAAAATTTTAATTTCTTGATTTACGCAAAGTACTCGTAGAGGCGTTTTGTTGTTACTCAAATGACAGATCTGTGATAGTAACAGAGGAAAAAGCAAAATATTCCGAAAATTTTAATTTCTCAATTTACGCAAAGTGCTCGTAGAGACGTTTTGTTGTTACTCAAATGAAAGATCTGTGATAGTAATAGAGTAAAATGGAAAAAAATCCGAAAATTTTAATTTCTTGATTTACGCAAACTACTCGTAGAGACGTTTTGTTGCTACTCAAATGAAAGATCTGTGATAGTAATAGAGTAACATGGAAAAAATTCCGAAAATTTTAATTTCTTGATTTACGCAAAGTACTCATAGAGACGTTTTCGTGGTACTCAAATGACAGATCTGTGATAGTAACAGAGGAAAAAGCAAAATATTCCGAAAATTTTAATTTCTCAATTTACGCAAAGTGCTCGTAGAGACGTTTTGTTGTTACTCAAATGACAGATCTGTGATAGTAACAGAGGAAAAAGCAAAATATTCCGAAAATTTTAATTTCTTGATATACGCAAAGTACTCGTAGAGGCGTTTTGTTGTTACTCAAATGACAGATCTGTGATAGTAACAGAGGAAAAAGCAAAATATTCCGAAAATTTTAATTTCTTGATATACGCAAAGTACTCGTAGAAACGTTTTGTTGTTACTCAAATGACAGATCTGTGATAGTAACAGAGGAAAAAGCAAAATATTCCAAAAAATTTAATTTCTTGATTTACGCAAAGTGGTCGTAGAGACGTTCTGTTGCTACTCAAATCAAAGATCCGTGATAGTAATAGAGTAAAATGGAAAAAATTCCGAAAATATTGATTTCTCGATTTACACAAAGTGCTCGTAGAGACAGACGTTTTGTTGTTACTCAAATGATAGATCTGTAATAGTAACAGAAGAAAAAGATAAAAATTCCTAAAATTTTGATTTCTTGACTTACGCAAAGTGCTCGTAGAGACGTTTTGTTGCTACTCAAATGAAAGATCTGTGATAGTAATAGAGTAAAATGGAGAAAATTCCGAAAATTTTAATTTCTTGAATTACGCAAAGTACTCATAGAGACGTTTTGTTGGTACTCAAATGACAGATCTGTGATAGTAACAGAGGAAAAAGCAGTATATTAAGAAAATTTTAACTTCTTGATATACGCAAAGTACTCATAGAGACGTTTTGTTGTTACTCAAATGACAGATCTGTGATAGTAACAGAGGAAAAAGCAGAATATTCCGAAAATTTTAATTTCTTGATTTAAGCAAAGTGCTCGTAGAGACGTTTTGTTGTTACTCAAATGACAGATCTGTCATAGTAACAGAGGAAAAAGAGAAAAATTCCTAAAATTTTGATTTCTTGACTTACGCAAAGTGCTCGTAGAGACGTTTTGTTGCTACTCAAATGAAAGATCTGTGATAGTAATAGAGTAAAATGGAAAAAATTCCGAAAATTTTAATTTCTTGATTTACGCAAAGTACTCGTAGAGACGTTTTGTTGGTACTCAAATGACAGATCTGTGATAGTAACAGAGGAAAAAGCAAAATATTCCGAAAATTTTAATTTCTCAATTTACGCAAAGTGCTCGTAGAGACGTTTTGTTGTTACTCAAATGAAAGATCTGTGATAGTAATAGAGTAAAATGGAAAAAATTCCGAAAATTTTAATTTCTTGATTTACGCAAAGTACTCATAGAGACGTTTTCGTGGTACTCAAATGACAGATCTGTGATAGTAACAGAGGAAAAAGCAAAATATTCCGAAAATTTTAATTTCTCAATTTACGCAAAGTGCTCGTAGAGACGTTTTGTTGTTACTCAAATGACAGATCTGTGATAGTAACAGAGGAAAAAGCAAAATATTCCGAAAATTTTAATTTCTTGATATACGCAAAGTACTCGTAGAGGCGTTTTGTTGTTACTCAAATGACAGATCTGTGATAGTAACAGAGGAAAAAGCAAAATATTCCGAAAATTTTAATTTCTTGATATACGCAAAGTACTCGTAGAAACGTTTTGTTGTTACTCAAATGACAGATCTGTGATAGTAACAGAGGAAAAAGCAAAATATTCCAAAAAATTTAATTTCTTGATTTACGCAAAGTGGTCGTAGAGACGTTCTGTTGCTACTCAAATCAAAGATCTGTGATAGTAATAGAGTAAAATGGAAAAAATTCCGAAAATATTCATTTCTCGATTTACACAAAGTGCTCGTAGAGACAGACGTTTTGTTGTTACTCAAATGATAGATCTGTAATAGTAACAGAAGAAAAAGATAAAAATTCCTAAAATTTTGATTTCTTGACTTACGCAAAGTGCTCGTAGAGACGTTTTGTTGCTACTCAAATGAAAGATCTGTGATAGTAATAGAGTAAAATGGAGAAAATTCCGAAAATTTTAATTTCTTGAATTACGCAAAGTACTCATAGAGACGTTTTGTTGGTACTCAAATGACAGATCTGTGATAGTAACAGAGGAAAAAGCAGTATATTAAGAAAATTTTAACTTCTTGATATACGCAAAGTACTCATAGAGACGTTTTGTTGTTACTCAAATGACAGATCTGTGATAGTAACAGAGGAAAAAGCAGAATATTCCGAAAATTTTAATTTCTTGATTTAAGCAAAGTGCTCGTAGAGACGTTTTGTTGTTACTCAAATGACAGATCTGTCATAGTAACAGAGGAAAAAGAGAAAAATTCCTAAAATTTTGATTTCTTGACTTACGCAAAGTGCTCGTAGAGACGTTTTGTTGCTACTCAAATGAAAGATCTGTGATAGTAATAGAGTAAAATGGAAAAAATTCCGAAAATTTTAATTTCTTGATTTACGCAAAGTACTCGTAGAGACGTTTTGTTGGTACTCAAATGACAGATCTGTGATAGTAACAGAGGAAAAAGCAAAATATTCCGAAAATTTTAATTTCTCAATTTACGCAAAGTGCTCGTAGAGACGTTTTGTTGTTACTCAAATGAAAGATCTGTGATAGTAATAGAGTAAAATGGAAAAAATTCCGAAAATTTTAATTTCTTGATTTACGCAAAGTACTCGTAGAGGCGTTTTGTTGTTACTCAAATGACAGATCTGTGATAGTAACAGAGGAAAAAGCAAAATATTCCGAAAATTTTAATTTCTCAATTTACGCAAAGTGCTCGTAGAGACGTTTTGTTGTTACTCAAATGAAAGATCTGTGATAGTAATAGAGTAAAATGGAAAAAAATCCGAAAATTTTAATTTCTTGATTTACGCAAACTACTCGTAGAGACGTTTTGTTGGTACTCAAATGACAGATCTGTGATAGTAACAAAGGAAAACGCAAAATATTCCGAAAATTTTAATTTCTTGATTTACGCAAAGTACTCGTAGAGACGTTTTGTTGTTACTCAAATGACAGATCTGTGATAGTAACAGAGGAAAATACAAAATATTCCGAAAATTTTAATTTCTTGATATACGCAAAGTACTCGTAGAAACGTTTTGTTGTTACTCAAATGACAGATCTGTGATAGTAACAGAGGAAAAAGCAAAATATTCCAAAAATTTTAATTTCTTGATTTACGCAAAGTACTCGTAGAGACGTTCTGTTGCTACTCAAATGAAAGATCTGTGATAGTAATAGAGTAAAATGGAAAAAATTCCGAAAATTTTGATTTTTCTATTTACGCAAAGTGCTCGTAGAGACGTTTTGTTGTTACTCAAATGACAGATCTGTCATAGTAACAGAGGAAAAAGAGAAAAATTCCGAAAATTTTAATTTCTTGAATTACGCAAAGTACTCATAGAGACGTTTTGTTGGTACTCAAATGACAGATCTGTGATAGTAACAGAGGAAAAAGCAGTATATTAAGATAATTTTAACTTCTTGATATACGCAAAGTACTCATAGTGACGTTTTGTTGTTACTCAAATGACAGATCTGTGATAGTAACAGAGGAAAAAGCAGAATATTCCGAAAATTTTAATTTCTTGATTTAAGCAAAGTGCTCGTAGAGACGTTTTGTTGTTACTCAAATGACAGATCTGTCATAGTCACAGAGGAAAAAGAGAAAAATTCCTAAAATTTTGATTTCTTGACTTACGCAAAGTGCTCGTAGAGACGTTTTGTTGCTACTCAAATGAAAGATCTGTGATAGTAATAGAGTAAAATGGAAAAAATTCCGAAAATTTTAATTTCTTGATTTACGCAAAGTACTCGTAGAGACGTTTTGTTGGTACTCAAATGACAGATCTGTGATAGTAACAGAGGAAAAAGCAAAATATTCCGAAAATTTTAATTTCTTGATTTACGCAAAGTACTCGTAGAGGCGTTTTGTTGTTACTCACATGACAGATCTGTGATAGTAACAGAGGAAAAAGCAAAATATTCCGAAAATTTTAATTTCTCAATTTACGCAAAGTGCTCGTAGAGACGTTTTGTTGTTACTCAAATGAAAGATCTGTGATAGTAATAGAGTAAAATGGAAAAAAATCCGAAAATTTTAATTTCTTGATTTACGCAAACTACTCGTAGAGACGTTTTGTTGCTACTCAAATGAAAGATCTGTGATAGTAATAGAGTAACATGGAAAAAATTCCGAAAATTTTAATTTCTTGATTTACGCAAAGTACTCATAGAGACGTTTTCGTGGTACTCAAATGACAGATCTGTGATAGTAACAGAGGAAAAAGCAAAATATTCCGAAAATTTTAATTTCTCAATTTACGCAAAGTGCTCGTAGAGACGTTTTGTTGTTACTCAAATGACAGATCTGTGATAGTAACAGAGGAAAAAGCAAAATATTCCGAAAATTTTAATTTCTTGATATACGCAAAGTACTCGTAGAGGCGTTTTGTTGTTACTCAAATGACAGATCTGTGATAGTAACAGAGGAAAAAGCAAAATATTCCGAAAATTTTAATTTCTTGATATACGCAAAGTACTCGTAGAAACGTTTTGTTGTTACTCAAATGACAGATCTGTGATAGTAACAGAGGAAAAAGCAAAATATTCCAAAAAATTTAATTTCTTGATTTACGCAAAGTGGTCGTAGAGACGTTCTGTTGCTACTCAAATCAAAGATCCGTGATAGTAATAGAGTAAAATGGAAAAAATTCCGAAAATATTGATTTCTCGATTTACACAAAGTGCTCGTAGAGACAGACGTTTTGTTGTTACTCAAATGATAGATCTGTAATAGTAACAGAAGAAAAAGATAAAAATTCCTAAAATTTTGATTTCTTGACTTACGCAAAGTGCTCGTAGAGACGTTTTGTTGCTACTCAAATGAAAGATCTGTGATAGTAATAGAGTAAAATGGAGAAAATTCCGAAAATTTTAATTTCTTGAATTACGCAAAGTACTCATAGAGACGTTTTGTTGGTACTCAAATGACAGATCTGTGATAGTAACAGAGGAAAAAGCAGTATATTAAGAAAATTTTAACTTCTTGATATACGCAAAGTACTCATAGAGACGTTTTGTTGTTACTCAAATGACAGATCTGTGATAGTAACAGAGGAAAAAGCAGAATATTCCGAAAATTTTAATTTCTTGATTTAAGCAAAGTGCTCGTAGAGACGTTTTGTTGTTACTCAAATGACAGATCTGTCATAGTAACAGAGGAAAAAGAGAAAAATTCCTAAAATTTTGATTTCTTGACTTACGCAAAGTGCTCGTAGAGACGTTTTGTTGCTACTCAAATGAAAGATCTGTGATAGTAATAGAGTAAAATGGAAAAAATTCCGAAAATTTTAATTTCTTGATTTACGCAAAGTACTCGTAGAGACGTTTTGTTGGTACTCAAATGACAGATCTGTGATAGTAACAGAGGAAAAAGCAAAATATTCCGAAAATTTTAAATTCTCAATTTACGCAAAGTGCTCGTAGAGACGTTTTGTTGTTACTCAAATGAAAGATCTGTGATAGTAATAGAGTAAAATGGAAAAAATTCCGAAAATTTTAATTTCTTGATTTACGCAAAGTACTCGTAGAGGCGTTTTGTTGTTACTCAAATGACAGATCTGTGATGGTAACAGAGGAAAAAGCAAAATATTCCGAAAATTTTAATTTCTCAATTTACGCAAAGTGCTCGTAGAGACGTTTTGTTGTTACTCAAATGAAAGATCTGTGATAGTAATAGAGTAAAATGGAAAAAAATCCGAAAATTTTAATTTCTTGATTTACGCAAACTACTCGTAGAGACGTTTTGTTGGTACTCAAATGACAGATCTGTGATAGTAACAAAGGAAAACGCAAAATATTCCGAAAATTTTAATTTCTTGATTTACGCAAAGTACTCGTAGAGACGTTTTGTTGTTACTCAAATGACAGATCTGTGATAGTAACAGAGGAAAATACAAAATATTCCGAAAATTTTAATTTCTTGATATACGCAAAGTACTCGTAGAAACGTTTTGTTGTTACTCAAATGACAGATCTGTGATAGTAACAGAGGAAAAAGCAAAATATTCCAAAAATTTTAATTTCTTGATTTACGCAAAGTACTCGTAGAGACGTTCTGTCGCTACTCAAATGAAAGATCTGTGATAGTAATAGAGTAAAATGGAAAAAATTCCGAAAATTTTGATTTTTCTATTTACGCAAAGTGCTCGTAGAGACGTTTTGTTGTTACTCAAATGACAGATCTGTCATAGTAACAGAGGAAAAAGAGAAAAATTCCGAAAATTTTAATTTCTTGAATTACGCAAAGTACTCATAGAGACGTTTTGTTGGTACTCAAATGACAGATCTGTGATAGTAACAGAGGAAAAAGCAGTATATTAAGAAAATTTTAACTTCTTGATATACGCAAAGTACTCATAGTGACGTTTTGTTGTTACTCAAATGACAGATCTGTGATAGTAACAGAGGAAAAAGCAGAATATTCCGAAAATTTTAATTTCTTGATTTAAGCAAAGTGCTCGTAGAGACGTTTTGTTGTTACTCAAATGACAGATCTGTCATAGTCACAGAGGAAAAAGAGAAAAATTCCTAAAATTTTGATTTCTTGACTTACGCAAAGTGCTCGTAGAGACGTTTTGTTGCTACTCAAATGAAAGATCTGTGATAGTAATAGAGTAAAATGGAAAAAATTCCGAAAATTTTAATTTCTTGATTTACGCAAAGTACTCGTAGAGACGTTTTGTTGGTACTCAAATGACAGATCTGTGATAGTAACAGAGGAAAAAGCAAAATATTCCGAAAATTTTAATTTCTTGATTTACGCAAAGTACTCGTAGAGGCGTTTTGTTGTTACTCAAATGACAGATCTGTGATAGTAACAGAGGAAAAAGCAAAATATTCCGAAAATTTTAATTTCTCAATTTACGCAAAGTGCTCGTAGAGACGTTTTGTTGTTACTCAAATGAAAGATCTGTGATAGTAATAGAGTAAAATGGAAAAAAATCCGAAAATTTTAATTTCTTGATTTACGCAAACTACTCGTAGAGACGTTTTGTTGCTACTCAAATGAAAGATCTGTGATAGTAATAGAGTAACATGGAAAAAATTCCGAAAATTTTAATTTCTTGATTTACGCAAAGTACTCATAGAGACGTTTTCGTGGTACTCAAATGACAGATCTGTGATAGTAACAGAGGAAAAAGCAAAATATTCCGAAAATTTTAATTTCTCAATTTACGCAAAGTGCTCGTAGAGACGTTTTGTTGTTACTCAAATGACAGATCTGTGATAGTAACAGAGGAAAAAGCAAAATATTCCGAAAATTTTAATTTCTTGATATACGCAAAGTACTCGTAGAGGCGTTTTGTTGTTACTCAAATGACAGATCTGTGATAGTAACAGAGGAAAAAGCAAAATATTCCGAAAATTTTAATTTCTTGATATACGCAAATACTCGTAGAAACGTTTTGTTGTTACTCAAATGACAGATCTGTGATAGTAACAGAGGAAAAAGCAAAATATTCCAAAAAATTTAATTTCTTGATTTACGCAAAGTGGTCGTAGAGACGTTCTGTTGCTACTCAAATCAAAGATCCGTGATAGTAATAGAGTAAAATGGAAAAAATTCCGAAAATATTGATTTCTCGATTTACACAAAGTGCTCGTAGAGACAGACGTTTTGTTGTTACTCAAATGATAGATCTGTAATAGTAACAGAAGAAAAAGATAAAAATTCCTAAAATTTTGATTTCTTGACTTACGCAAAGTGCTCGTAGAGACGTTTTGTTGCTACTCAAATGAAAGATCTGTGATAGTAATAGAGTAAAATGGAGAAAATTCCGAAAATTTTAATTTCTTGAATTACGCAAAGTACTCATAGAGACGTTTTGTTGGTACTCAAATGACAGATCTGTGATAGTAACAGAGGAAAAAGCAGTATATTAAGAAAATTTTAACTTCTTGATATACGCAAAGTACTCATAGAGACGTTTTGTTGTTACTCAAATGACAGATCTGTGATAGTAACAGAGGAAAAAGCAGAATATTCCGAAAATTTTAATTTCTTGATTTAAGCAAAGTGCTCGTAGAGACGTTTTGTTGTTACTCAAATGACAGATCTGTCATAGTAACAGAGGAAAAAGAGAAAAATTCCTAAAATTTTGATTTCTTGACTTACGCAAAGTGCTCGTAGAGACGTTTTGTTGCTACTCAAATGAAAGATCTGTGATAGTAATAGAGTAAAATGGAAAAAATTCCGAAAATTTTAATTTCTTGATTTACGCAAAGTACTCGTAGAGACGTTTTGTTGGTACTCAAATGACAGATCTGTGATAGTAACAGAGGAAAAAGCAAAATATTCCGAAAATTTTAATTTCTCAATTTACGCAAAGTGCTCGTAGAGACGTTTTGTTGTTACTCAAATGAAAGATCTGTGATAGTAATAGAGTAAAATGGAAAAAATTCCGAAAATTTTAATTTCTTGATTTACGCAAAGTACTCGTAGAGGCGTTTTGTTGTTACTCAAATGACAGATCTGTGATAGTAACAGAGGAAAAAGCAAAATATTCCGAAAATTTTAATTTCTCAATTTACGCAAAGTGCTCGTAGAGACGTTTTGTTGTTACTCAAATGAAAGATCTGTGATAGTAATAGAGTAAAATGGAAAAAAATCCGAAAATTTTAATTTCTTGATTTACGCAAACTACTCGTAGAGACGTTTTGTTGGTACTCAAATGACAGATCTGTGATAGTAACAAAGGAAAACGCAAAATATTCCGAAAATTTTAATTTCTTGATTTACGCAAAGTACTCGTAGAGACGTTTTGTTGTTACTCAAATGACAGATCTGTGATAGTAACAGAGGAAAATACAAAATATTCCGAAAATTTTAATTTCTTGATATACGCAAAGTACTCGTAGAAACGTTTTGTTGTTACTCAAATGACAGATCTGTGATAGTAACAGAGGAAAAAGCAAAATATTCCAAAAATTTTAATTTCTTGATTTACGCAAAGTACTCGTAGAGACGTTCTGTTGCTACTCAAATGAAAAATCTGTGATAGTAATAGAGTAAAATGGAAAAAATTCCGAAAATTTTGATTTTTCTATTTACGCAAAGTGCTCGTAGAGACGTTTTGTTGTTACTCAAATGACAGATCTGTCATAGTAACAGAGGAAAAAGAGAAAAATTCCGAAAATTTTAATTTCTTGAATTACGCAAAGTACTCACAGAGACGTTTTGTTGGTACTCAAATGACAGATCTGTGATAGTAACAGAGGAAAAAGCAGTATATTAAGAAAATTTTAACTTCTTGATATACGCAAAGTACTCATAGAGACGTTTTGTTGTTACTCAAATGACAGATCTGTGATAGTAACAGAGGAAAAAGCAGAATATTCCGAAAATTTTAATTTCTTGATTTAAGCAAAGTGCTCGTAGAGACGTTTTGTTGTTACTCAAATGACAGATCTGTCATAGTCACAGAGGAAAAAGAGAAAAATTCCTAAAATTTTGATTTCTTGACTTACGCAAAGTGCTCGTAGAGACGTTTTGTTGCTACTCAAATGAAAGATCTGTGATAGTAATAGAGTAAAATGGAAAAAATTCCGAAAATTTTAATTTCTTGATTTACGCAAAGTACTCGTAGAGACGTTTTGTTGGTACTCAAATGACAGATCTGTGATAGTAACAGAGGAAAAAGCAAAATATTCCGAAAATTTTAATTTCTTGATTTACGCAAAGTACTCGTAGAGGCGTTTTGTTGTTACTCAAATGACAGATCTGTGATAGTAACAGAGGAAAAAGCAAAATATTCCGAAAATTTTAATTTCTCAATTTACGCAAAGTGCTCGTAGAGACGTTTTGTTGTTACTCAAATGAAAGATCTGTGATAGTAATAGAGTAAAATGGAAAAAAATCCGAAAATTTTAATTTCTTGATTTACGCAAACTACTCGTAGAGACGTTTTGTTGGTACTCAATTGACAGATCTGTGATAGTAACAAAGGAAAACGCAAAATATTCCGAAAATTTTAATTTCTTGATTTACGCAAAGTACTCGTAGAGACGTTTTGTTGTTACTCAAATGACAGATCTGTGATAGTAACAGAGGAAAATACAAAATATTCCGAAAATTTTAATTTCTTGATATACGCAAAGTACTCGTAGAAACGTTTTGTTGTTACTCAAATGACAGATCTGTGATAGTAACAGAGGAAAAAGCAAAATATTCCAAAAATTTTAATTTCTTGATTTACGCAAAGTACTCGTAGAGACGTTCTGTTGCTACTCAAATGAAAGATCTGTGATAGTAATAGAGTAAAATGGAAAAAATTCCGAAAATTTTGATTTTTCGATTTACGCAAAGTGCTCGTAGAGACGTTTTGTTGTTACTCAAATGACAGATCTGTCATAGTAACAGAGGAAAAAGAGAAAAATTCCGAAAATTTTAATTTCTTGAATTACGCAAAGTACTCATAGAGACGTTTTGTTGGTATTCAAATGACAGATCTGTGATAGTAACAGAGGAAAAAGCAGTATATTAAGAAAATTTTAACTTCTTGATATACGCAAAGTACTCATAGAGACGTTTTGTTGTTACTCAAATGACAGATCTGTGATAGTAACAGAGGAAAAAGCAGAATATTCCGAAAATTTTAATTTCTTGATTTAAGCAAAGTGCTCGTAGAGACGTTTTGTTGTTACTCAAATGACAGATCTGTCATAGTAACAGAGGAAAAAGAGAAAAATTCCTAAAATTTTGATTTCTTGACTTACGCAAAGTGCTCGTAGAGACGTTTTGTTGCTACTCAAATGAAAGATCTGTGATAGTAATAGAGTAAAATGGAAAAAATTCCGAAAATTTTAATTTCTTGATTTACGCAAAGTACTCGTAGAGACGTTTTGTTGGTACTCAAATGACAGATCTGTGATAATAACAGAGGAAAAAGCAAAATATTCCGAAAATTTTAATTTCTTGATTTACGCAAAGTACTCGTAGAGGCGTTTTGTTGTTACTCAAATGACAGATCTGTGATAGTAACAGAGGAAAAAGCAAAATATTCCGAAAATTTTTATTTCTCAATTTACGCAAAGTGCTCGTAGAGACGTTTTGTTGTTACTCAAATGAAAGATCTGTGATAGTAATAGAGTAAAATGGAAAAAAATCCGAAAATTTTAATTTCTTGATTTACGCAAACTACTCGTAGAGACGTTTTGTTGGTACTCAAATGACAGATCTGTGATTGTAACAAAGGAAAACGCAAAATATTCCGAAAATTTTAATTTCTTGATTTACGCAAAGTACTCGTAGAGACGTTTTGTTGTTACTCAAATGACAGATCTGTGATAGTAACAGAGGAAAATACAAAATATTCCGAAAATTTTAATTTCTTGATATACGCAAAGTACTCGTAGAAACGTTTTGTTGTTACTCAAATGACAGATCTGTGATAGTAACAGAGGAAAAAGCAAAATATTCCAAAAATTTTAATTTCTTAATTTACGCAAAGTACTCGTAGAGACGTTCTGTTGCTACTCAAATGAAAGATCTGTGATAGTAATAGAGTAAAATGGAAAAAATTCCGAAAATTTTGATTTTTCGATTTACGCAAAGTGCTCGTAGAGACGTTTTGTTGTTACTCAAATGACAGATCTGTCATAGTAACAGAGGAAAAAGAGAAAAATTCCTAAAATTTTGATTTCTTGACTTACGCAAAGTGCTCGTAGAGACGTTTGGTTGCTACTCAAATGAAAGATCTGTGATAGTAATAGAGTAAAATGGAAAAAAATCCGAAAATTTTAATTTCTTGATTTACGCAAACTACTCATCGAGACGTTTTGTTGGTACTCAAATGACAGATCTGTGATAGTAACAGAGGAAAAAGCAAAATATTCCGAAAATTTTAATTTCTTGATTTACGCAAAGTACTCGTAGAGACGTTTTGTTGGTACTCAAATGACAGATCTGTCATAGTAACAGAGGAAAAAGAGAAAAATTCCTAAAATTTTGATTTCTTGACTTACGCAAAGTACTCATAGAGACGTTTTGGTGGTACTCAAATGACAGATCTGTGATAGTAACAGAGGAAAAAGCAAAATATTCCGAAAATTTTAATTTCTCAATTTACGCAAAGTGCTCGTAGAGACGTTTTGTTGTTACTCAAATGACAGATCTGTGATAGTAACAGAGGAAAAAGCAAAATATTCCGAAAATTTTAATTTCTTGTTATACGCAAAGTACTCGTAGAGGCGTTTTGTTGTTACTCAAATGACAGATCTGTGATAGTAACAGAGGAAAAAGCAAAATATTCCGAAAATTTTAATTTCTTGATTTACGCAGTGGTCGTAGAGACGTTCTGTTGCTACACAAATCAAAGATCCGTGATAGTAATAGAGTAAAATGGAAAAAATTCCGAAAATATTGATTTCTCGATTTACACAAAGTGCTCGTAGAGACAGACGTTTTGTTGTTACTCAAATGATAGATCTGTAATAGTAACAGAAGAAAAAGATAAAAATTCCTAAAATTTTGATTTCTTGACTTACGCAAAGTGCTCGTAGAGACGTTTTGTTGCTACTCAAATGAAAGATCTGTGATAGTAACAGAGGAAAAAGCAGTATATTAAGAAAATTTTAACTTCTTGATATACGCAAAGTACTCATAGAGACGTTTTGTTGTTACTCAAATGACAGATCTGTGATAGTAACAGAGGAAAAAGCAAAATATTCCAAAAATTTTAATTTCTTAATTTACGCAAAGTACTCGTAGAGACGTTCTGTTGCTACTCAAATGAAAGATCTGTGATAGTAATAGAGTAAAATGGAAAAAATTCCGAAAATTTTGATTTTTCGATTTACGCAAAGTGCTCGTAGAGACGTTTTGTTGTTACTCAAATGACAGATCTGTCATAGTAACAGGGGAAAAAGAGAAAAATTCCTAAAATTTTGATTTCTTGACTTACGCAAAGTGCTCGTAGAGACGTTTGGTTGCTACTCAAATGAAAGATCTGTGATAGTAATAGAGTAAAATGGAAAAAATTCCGAAAATTTTAATTTCTTGATTTACGCAAAGTACTCATAGAGACGTTTTGGTGGTACTCAAATGACAGATCTGTGATAGTAATAGAGTAAAATGGAAAAAATTCCGAAAATTTTGATTTTTCGATTTACGCAAAGTGCTCGTAGAGACGTTTTGTTGTTACTCAAATGACAGATCTGTCATAGTAACAGAGGAAAAAGAGAAAAATTCCTAAAATTTTGATTTCTTGACTTACGCAAAGTGCTCGTAGAGACGTTTGGTTGCTACTCAAATGAAAGATCTGTGATAGTAATAGAGTAAAATGGAAAAAAATCCGAAAATTTTAATTTCTTGATTTACGCAAACTACTCATCGAGACGTTTTGTTGGTACTCAAATGACAGATCTGTGATAGTAACAGAGGAAAAAGCAAAATATTCCGAAAATTTTAATTTCTTGATTTACGCAAAGTACTCGTAGAGACGTTTTGTTGGTACTCAAATGACAGATCTGTCATAGTAACAGAGGAAAAAGAGAAAAATTCCTAAAATTTTGATTTCTTGACTTACGCAAAGTACTCATAGAGACGTTTTGGTGGTACTCAAATGACAGATCTGTGATAGTAACAGAGGAAAAAGCAAAATATTCCGAAAATTTTAATTTCTCAATTTACGCAAAGTGCTCGTAGAGACGTTTTGTTGTTACTCAAATGACAGATCTGTGATAGTAACAGAGGAAAAAGCAAAATATTCCGAAAATTTTAATTTCTTGTTATACGCAAAGTACTCGTAGAGGCGTTTTGTTGTTACTCAAATGACAGATCTGTGATAGTAACAGAGGAAAAAGCAAAATATTCCGAAAATTTTAATTTCTTGATATACGCAAAGTACTCGTAGAAACGTTTTGTTGTTACTCAAATGACAGATCTGTGATAGTAACAGAGGAAAAAGCAAAATATTGCAAAAATTTTAATTTCTTGATTTACGCAGTGGTCGTAGAGACGTTCTGTTGCTACACAAATCAAAGATCCGTGATAGTAATAGAGTAAAATGGAAAAAATTCCGAAAATATTGATTTCTCGATTTACACAAAGTGCTCGTAGAGACAGACGTTTTGTTGTTACTCAAATGATAGATCTGTAATAGTAACAGAAGAAAAAGATAAAAATTCCTAAAATTTTGATTTCTTGACTTACGCAAAGTGCTCGTAGAGACGTTTTGTTGCTACTCAAATGAAAGATCTGTGATAGTAACAGAGGAAAAAGCAGTATATTAAGAAAATTTTAACTTCTTGATATACGCAAAATACTCATAGAGACGTTTTGTTGTTACTCAAATGACAGATCTGTGATAGTAACAGAGGAAAAAGCAAAATATTCCAAAAATTTTAATTTCTTAATTTACGCAAAGTACTCGTAGAGACGTTCTGTTGCTACTCAAATGAAAGATCTGTGATAGTAATAGAGTAAAATGGAAAAAATTCCGAAAATTTTGATTTTTCGATTTACGCAAAGTGCTCGTAGAGACGTTTTGTTGTTACTCAAATGACAGATCTGTCATAGTAACAGGGGAAAAAGAGAAAAATTCCTAAAATTTTGATTTCTTGACTTACGCAAAGTGCTCGTAGAGACGTTTGGTTGCTACTCAAATGAAAGATCTGTGATAGTAATAGAGTAAAATGGAAAAAATTCCGAAAATTTTAATTTCTTGATTTACGCAAAGTACTCATAGAGACGTTTTGGTGGTACTCAAATGACAGATCTGTGATAGTAATAGAGTAAAATGGAAAAAATTCCGAAAATTTTGATTTTTCGATTTACGCAAAGTGCTCGTAGAGACGTTTTGTTGTTACTCAAATGACAGATCTGTCATAGTAACAGAGGAAAAAGAGAAAAATTCCTAAAATTTTGATTTCTTGACTTACGCAAAGTGCTCGTAGAGACGTTTGGTTGCTACTCAAATGAAAGATCTGTGATAGTAATAGAGTAAAATGGAAAAAAATTCGAAAATTTTAATTTCTTGATTTTCGCAAACTACTCATAGAGACGTTCTGTTGGTACTCAAATGACAGATCTGTGATAGTAACAGAGGAAAAAGCAAAATATTCCGAAAATTTTAATTTCTTGATTTACGCAAAGTACTCGTAGAGACGTTTTGTTGGTACTCAAATGACAGATCTGTGATAGTAACAGAGGAAAAAGCAGTATATTAAGAAAATTTTAACTTCTTGATATACGCAAAGTACTCATAGAGACGTTTTGTTGTTACTCAAATGACAGATCTGTGATAGTAACAGAGGAAAAAGCAGAATATTCCGAAAATTTTAATTTCTTGATTTAAGCAAAGTGCTCGTAGAAACGTTTTGTTGTTACTCAAATGACAGATCTGTGCTAGTAACAGAGGAAAAAGCAAAATATTCCAAAAATTTTAATTTCTTGATTTACGCAAAGTGGTCGTAGAGACGTTCTGTTGCTACTCAAATCAAAGATCCGTGATAGTAATAGAGTAAAATGGAAAAAATTCCGAAAATATTGATTTCTCGATTTACACAAAGTGCTCGTAGAGACAGACGTTTTGTTGTTACTCAAATGATAGATCTGTAATAGTAACAGAAGAAAAAGATAAAAATTCCTAAAATTTTGATTTCTTGACTTACGCAAAGTGCTCGTAGAGACGTTTTGTTGCTACTCAAATGAAAGATCTGTGATAGTAATAGAGTAAAATGGAGAAAATTCCGAAAATTTTAATTTCTTGAATTACGCAAAGTACTCATAGAGACGTTTTGTTGGTACTCAAATGACAGATCTGTGATAGTAACAGAGGAAAAAGCAGTATATTAAGAAAATTTTAACTTCTTGATATACGCAAAGTACTCATAGAGAGGTTTTGTTGTTACTCAAATGACAGATCTGTGATAGTAACAGAGGAAAAAGCAGAATATTCCGAAAATTTTAATTTCTTGATTTAAGCAAAGTGCTCGTAGAGACGTTTTGTTGTTACTCAAATGACAGATCTGTCATAGTAACAGAGGAAAAAGAGAAAAATTCCTAAAATTTTGATTTCTTGACTTACGCAAAGTGCTCGTAGAGACGTTTTGTTGCTACTCAAATTGAAGATCTGTGATAGTAATAGAGTAAAATGGAAAAAATTCCGAAAATTTTAATTTCTTGATTTACGCAAAGTACTCGTAGAGACGTTTGGTTGCTACTCAAATGAAAGATCTGTGATAGTAATAGAGTAAAATGGAAAAAAAATCCGAAAATTTTAATTTCTTGATTTACGCAAACTACTCATAGAGACGTTCTGTTGGTACTCAAATAACAGATCTGTGATAGTAACAGAGGAAAAAGCAAAATATTCCGAAAATTTTAATTTCTTGATTTACGCAAAGTACTCGTAGAGACGTTTTGTTGTTACTCAAATGACAGATCTGTGATAGTAACAGAGGAAAAAGCAAAATATTCCAAAAATTTTAATTTCTTGATTTATGCAAAGTACTCGTAGAGACGTTCTGTTGCTACTCAAATGAAAGATCTGTGATAGTAATAGAGTAAAATGGAAAAAATTCCGAAAATTTTGATTTTTCGATTTACGCAAAGTGCTCGTAGAGACGTTTTGTTGTTACTCAAATGACAGATCTGTCATAGTAACAGAGGAAAAAAGAAAAATTCCTAAAATTTTGATTTCTTGACTTACGCAAAGTGCTCGTAGAGACGTTTGGTTGCTACTCAAATGAAAGATCTGTGATAGTAATAGAGTAACATGGAAAAAATTCCGAAAATTTTAATTTCTTGATTTACGCAAAGTACTCATAGAGACGTTTTCGTGGTACTCAAATGACAGATCTGTGATAGTAACAGAGGAAAAAGCAAAATATTCCGAAAATTTTAATTTCTCAATTTACGCAAAGTGCTCGTAGAGACGTTTTGTTGTTACTCAAATGACAGATCTGTGATAGTAACAGAGGAAATAGCAAAATATTCCGAAAATTTTAATTTCTTGATATATGCAAAGTACTCGTAGAGGCGTTTTGTTGTTACTCAAATGACAGATCTGTGATAGTAACAGAGGAAAAAGCAAAATATTCCGAAAATTTTAATTTCTTGATTTACGCAAAGTGGTCGTAGAGACGTTCTGTTGCTACTCAAATCAAAGATCCGTGATAGTAATAGAGTAAAATGGAAAAAATTCCGAAAATATTGATTTCTCGATTTACACAAAGTGCTCGTAGAGACAGACGTTTTGTTGTTACTCAAATGATAGATCTGTAATAGTAACAGAAGAAAAAGATAAAAATTCCTAAAATTTTCATTTCTTGACTTACGCAAAGTGCTCGTAGAGACGTTTTGTTGCTACTCAAATGAAAGATCTGTGATAGTAATAGAGTAAAATGGAGAAAATTCCGAAAATTTTAATTTCTTGAATTACGCAAAGTACTCATAGAGACGTTTTGTTGGTACTCAAATGACAGATCTGTGATAGTAACAGAGGAAAAAGCAGTATATTAAGAAAATTTTAACTTCTTGATATACCCAAAGTACTCATAGAGACGTTTTGTTGTTACTCAAATGACAGATCTGTGATAGTAACAGAGGAAAAAGCAGAATATTCCGAAAATTTTAATTTCTTGATTTAAGCAAAGTGCTCGTAGAGACGTTTTGTTGTTACTCAAATGACAGATCTGTCATAATAACAGGGGAAAAAGAGAAAAATTCCTAAAATTTTGATTTCTTGACTTACGCAAAGTGCTCGTAGAGACGTTTTGTTGCGACTCAAATGAAAGATCTGTGATAGTAATAGAGTAAAATGGAAAAAATTCCGAAAATTTTAATTTCTTGATTTACGCAAAGTACTCGTAGAGACGTTTTGTTGGTACTCAAATGACAGATCTGTGATAGTAACAGAGGAAAAAGCAAAATATTCCGAAAATTTTAATTTCTTGATTTACGCAAAGTACTCGTAGAGGCGTTTTGTTGTTACTCAAATGACAGATCTGTGATAGTAACAGAGGAAAAAGCAAAATATTCCGAAAATTTTAATTTCTCAATTTACGCAAAGTGCTCGTAGAGACGTTTTGTTGTTACTCAAATGAAAGATCTGTGATAGTAATAGAGTAAAATGGAAAAAAATCCGAAAATTTTAATTTCTTGATTTACGCAAACTACTCGTAGAGACGTTTTGTTGGTACTCAAATGACAGATCTGTGATAGTAACAAAGGAAAACGCAAAATATTCCGAAAATTTTAATTTCTTGATTTACGCAAAGTACTCGTAGAGACGTTTTGTTGTTACTCAAATGACAGATCTGTGATAGTAACAGAGGAAAATACAAAATATTCCGAAAATTTTAATTTCTTGATATACGCAAAGTACTCGTAGAAACGTTTTGTTGTTACTCAAATGACAGATCTGTGATAGTAACAGAGGAAAAAGCAAAATATTCCAAAAATTTTAATTTCTTGATTTACGCAAAGTACTCGTAGAGACGTTCTGTTGCTACTCAAATGAAAGATCTGTGATAGTAATAGAGTAAAATGGAAAAAATTCCGAAAATTTTGATTTTTCGATTTACGCAAAGTGCTCGTAGAGACGTTTTGTTGTTACTCAAATGACAGATCTGTCATAGTAACAGAGGAAAAAGAGAAAAATTCCGAAAATTTTAATTTCTTGAATTACGCAAAGTACTCATAGAGACGTTTTGTTGGTACTCAAATGACAGATCTGTGATAGTAACAGAGGAAAAAGCAGTATATTAAGAAAATTTTAACTTCTTGATATACGCAAAGTACTCATAGAGACGTTTTGTTGTTACTCAAATGACAGATCTGTGATAGTAACAGAGGAAAAAGCAGAATATTCCGAAAATTTTAATTTCTTGATTTAAGCAAAGTGCTCGTAGAAACGTTTTGTTGTTACTCAAATGACAGATCTGTGCTAGTAACAGAGGAAAAAGCAAAATATTCCAAAAATTTTAATTTCTTGATTTACGCAAAGTGGTCGTAGAGACGTTCTGTTGCTACTCAAATCAAAGATCCGTGATAGTAATAGAGTAAAATGGAAAAAATTCCGAAAATATTGATTTCTCGATTTACACAAAGTGCTCGTAGAGACAGACGTTTTGTTGTTACTCAAATGATAGATCTGTAATAGTAACAGAAGAAAAAGATAAAAATTCCTAAAATTTTGATTTCTTGACTTACGCAAAGTGCTCGTAGAGACGTTTTGTTGCTACTCAAATGAAAGATCTGTGATAGTAATAGAGTAAAATGGAGAAAATTCCGAAAATTTTAATTTCTTGAATTACGCAAAGTACTCATAGAGACGTTTTGTTGGTACTCAAATGACAGATCTGTGATAGTAACAGAGGAAAAAGCAGTATATTAAGAAAATTTTAACTTCTTGATATACGCAAAGTACTCATAGAGAGGTTTTGTTGTTACTCAAATGACATCTGTGATAGTAACAGAGGAAAAAGCAGAATATTCCGAAAATTTTAATTTCTTGATTTAAGCAAAGTGCTCGTAGAGACGTTTTGTTGTTACTCAAATGACAGATCTGTCATAGTAACAGAGGAAAAAGAGAAAAATTCCTAAAATTTTGATTTCTTGACTTACGCAAAGTGCTCGTAGAGACGTTTTGTTGCTACTCAAATTGAAGATCTGTGATAGTAATAGAGTAAAATGGAAAAAATTCCGAAAATTTTAATTTCTTGATTTACGCAAAGTACTCGTAGAGACGTTTTGTTGGTACTCAAATGATAGATCTGTGATAGTAACAGAGGAAAAAGCAAAATATTCCGAAAATTTTAATTTCTTGATTTACGCAAAGTACTCGTAGAGGCGTTTTGTTGTTACTCAAATGACAGATCTGTGATAGTAACAGAGGAAAAAGCAAAATATTCCGAAAATTTTAATTTCTCAATTTACGCAAAGTGCTCGTAGAGACGTTTTGTTGTTACTCAAATGAAAGATCTGTGATAGTAATAGAGTAAAATGGAAAAAAATCCGAAAATTTTAATTTCTTGATTTACGCAAAGTACTCGTAGAGACGTTTTGTTGGTACTCAAATGACAGATCTGTGATAGTAACAGAGGAAAAAGCAAAATATTCCGAAAATTTTAATTTCTCAATTTACGCAAAGTGCTCGTAGAGACGTTTTGTTGTTACTCAAATGAAAGATCTGTGATAGTAATAGAGTAAAATGGAAAAAATTCCGAAAATTTTAATTTCTTGATTTACGCAAAGTACTCGTAGAGGCGTTTTGTTGTTACTCAAATGACAGATCTGTGATAGTAACAGAGGAAAAAGCAAAATATTCCGAAAATTTTAATTTCTCAATTTACGCAAAGTGCTCGTAGAGACGTTTTGTTGTTACTCAAATGAAAGATCTGTGATAGTAATAGAGTAAAATGGAAAAAAATCCGAAAATTTTAATTTCTTGATTTACGCAAACTACTCGTAGAGACGTTTTGTTGGTACTCAAATGACAGATCTGTGATAGTAACAAAGGAAAACGCAAAATATTCCGAAAATTTTAATTTCTTGATTTACGCAAAGTACTCGTAGAGACGTTTTGTTGTTACTCAAATGACAGATCTGTGATAGTAACAGAGGAAAATACAAAATATTCCGAAAATTTTAATTTCTTGATATACGCAAAGTACTCGTAGAAACGTTTTGTTGTTACTCAAATGACAGATCTGTGATAGTAACAGAGGAAAAAGCAAAATATTCCAAAAATTTTAATTTCTTGATTTACGCAAAGTACTCGTAGAGACGTTCTGTTGCTACTCAAATGAAAAATCTGTGATAGTAATAGAGTAAAATGGAAAAAATTCCGAAAATTTTGATTTTTCTATTTACGCAAAGTGCTCGTAGAGACGTTTTGTTGTTACTCAAATGACAGATCTGTCATAGTAACAGAGGAAAAAGAGAAAAATTCCGAAAATTTTAATTTCTTGAATTACGCAAAGTACTCACAGAGACGTTTTGTTGGTACTCAAATGACAGATCTGTGATAGTAACAGAGGAAAAAGCAGTATATTAAGAAAATTTTAACTTCTTGATATACGCAAAGTACTCATAGAGACGTTTTGTTGTTACTCAAATGACAGATCTGTGATAGTAACAGAGGAAAAAGCAGAATATTCCGAAAATTTTAATTTCTTGATTTAAGCAAAGTGCTCGTAGAGACGTTTTGTTGTTACTCAAATGACAGATCTGTCATAGTCACAGAGGAAAAAGAGAAAAATTCCTAAAATTTTGATTTCTTGACTTACGCAAAGTGCTCGTAGAGACGTTTTGTTGCTACTCAAATGAAAGATCTGTGATAGTAATAGAGTAAAATGGAAAAAATTCCGAAAATTTTAATTTCTTGATTTACGCAAAGTACTCGTAGAGACGTTTTGTTGGTACTCAAATGACAGATCTGTGATAGTAACAGAGGAAAAAGCAAAATATTCCGAAAATTTTAATTTCTTGATTTACGCAAAGTACTCGTAGAGGCGTTTTGTTGTTACTCAAATGACAGATCTGTGATAGTAACAGAGGAAAAAGCAAAATATTCCGAAAATTTTAATTTCTCAATTTACGCAAAGTGCTCGTAGAGACGTTTTGTTGTTACTCAAATGAAAGATCTGTGATAGTAATAGAGTAAAATGGAAAAAAATCCGAAAATTTTAATTTCTTGATTTACGCAAACTACTCGTAGAGACGTTTTGTTGGTACTCAATTGACAGATCTGTGATAGTAACAAAGGAAAACGCAAAATATTCCGAAAATTTTAATTTCTTGATTTACGCAAAGTACTCGTAGAGACGTTTTGTTGTTACTCAAATGACAGATCTGTGATAGTAACAGAGGAAAATACAAAATATTCCGAAAATTTTAATTTCTTGATATACGCAAAGTACTCGTAGAAACGTTTTGTTGTTACTCAAATGACAGATCTGTGATAGTAACAGAGGAAAAAGCAAAATATTCCAAAAATTTTAATTTCTTGATTTACGCAAAGTACTCGTAGAGACGTTCTGTTGCTACTCAAATGAAAGATCTGTGATAGTAATAGAGTAAAATGGAAAAAATTCCGAAAATTTTGATTTTTCGATTTACGCAAAGTGCTCGTAGAGACGTTTTGTTGTTACTCAAATGACAGATCTGTCATAGTAACAGAGGAAAAAGAGAAAAATTCCGAAAATTTTAATTTCTTGAATTACGCAAAGTACTCATAGAGACGTTTTGTTGGTATTCAAATGACAGATCTGTGATAGTAACAGAGGAAAAAGCAGTATATTAAGAAAATTTTAACTTCTTGATATACGCAAAGTACTCATAGAGACGTTTTGTTGTTACTCAAATGACAGATCTGTGATAGTAACAGAGGAAAAAGCAGAATATTCCGAAAATTTTAATTTCTTGATTTAAGCAAAGTGCTCGTAGAGACGTTTTGTTGTTACTCAAATGACAGATCTGTCATAGTAACAGAGGAAAAAGAGAAAAATTCCTAAAATTTTGATTTCTTGACTTACGCAAAGTGCTCGTAGAGACGTTTTGTTGCTACTCAAATGAAAGATCTGTGATAGTAATAGAGTAAAATGGAAAAAATTCCGAAAATTTTAATTTCTTGATTTACGCAAAGTACTCGTAGAGACGTTTTGTTGGTACTCAAATGACAGATCTGTGATAATAACAGAGGAAAAAGCAAAATATTCCGAAAATTTTAATTTCTTGATTTACGCAAAGTACTCGTAGAGGCGTTTTGTTGTTACTCAAATGACAGATCTGTGATAGTAACAGAGGAAAAAGCAAAATATTCCGAAAATTTTTATTTCTCAATTTACGCAAAGTGCTCGTAGAGACGTTTTGTTGTTACTCAAATGAAAGATCTGTGATAGTAATAGAGTAAAATGGAAAAAAATCCGAAAATTTTAATTTCTTGATTTACGCAAACTACTCGTAGAGACGTTTTGTTGGTACTCAAATGACAGATCTGTGATTGTAACAAAGGAAAACGCAAAATATTCCGAAAATTTTAATTTCTTGATTTACGCAAAGTACTCGTAGAGACGTTTTGTTGTTACTCAAATGACAGATCTGTGATAGTAACAGAGGAAAATACAAAATATTCCGAAAATTTTAATTTCTTGATATACGCAAAGTACTCGTAGAAACGTTTTGTTGTTACTCAAATGACAGATCTGTGATAGTAACAGAGGAAAAAGCAAAATATTCCAAAAATTTTAATTTCTTAATTTACGCAAAGTACTCGTAGAGACGTTCTGTTGCTACTCAAATGAAAGATCTGTGATAGTAATAGAGTAAAATGGAAAAAATTCCGAAAATTTTGATTTTTCGATTTACGCAAAGTGCTCGTAGAGACGTTTTGTTGTTACTCAAATGACAGATCTGTCATAGTAACAGAGGAAAAAGAGAAAAATTCCTAAAATTTTGATTTCTTGACTTACGCAAAGTGCTCGTAGAGACGTTTGGTTGCTACTCAAATGAAAGATCTGTGATAGTAATAGAGTAAAATGGAAAAAAATCCGAAAATTTTAATTTCTTGATTTACGCAAACTACTCATCGAGACGTTTTGTTGGTACTCAAATGACAGATCTGTGATAGTAACAGAGGAAAAAGCAAAATATTCCGAAAATTTTAATTTCTTGATTTACGCAAAGTACTCGTAGAGACGTTTTGTTGGTACTCAAATGACAGATCTGTCATAGTAACAGAGGAAAAAGAGAAAAATTCCTAAAATTTTGATTTCTTGACTTACGCAAAGTACTCATAGAGACGTTTTGGTGGTACTCAAATGACAGATCTGTGATAGTAACAGAGGAAAAAGCAAAATATTCCGAAAATTTTAATTTCTCAATTTACGCAAAGTGCTCGTAGAGACGTTTTGTTGTTACTCAAATGACAGATCTGTGATAGTAACAGAGGAAAAAGCAAAATATTCCGAAAATTTTAATTTCTTGTTATACGCAAAGTACTCGTAGAGGCGTTTTGTTGTTACTCAAATGACAGATCTGTGATAGTAACAGAGGAAAAAGCAAAATATTCCGAAAATTTTAATTTCTTGATTTACGCAGTGGTCGTAGAGACGTTCTGTTGCTACACAAATCAAAGATCCGTGATAGTAATAGAGTAAAATGGAAAAAATTCCGAAAATATTGATTTCTCGATTTACACAAAGTGCTCGTAGAGACAGACGTTTTGTTGTTACTCAAATGATAGATCTGTAATAGTAACAGAAGAAAAAGATAAAAATTCCTAAAATTTTGATTTCTTGACTTACGCAAAGTGCTCGTAGAGACGTTTTGTTGCTACTCAAATGAAAGATCTGTGATAGTAACAGAGGAAAAAGCAGTATATTAAGAAAATTTTAACTTCTTGATATACGCAAAGTACTCATAGAGACGTTTTGTTGTTACTCAAATGACAGATCTGTGATAGTAACAGAGGAAAAAGCAAAATATTCCAAAAATTTTAATTTCTTAATTTACGCAAAGTACTCGTAGAGACGTTCTGTTGCTACTCAAATGAAAGATCTGTGATAGTAATAGAGTAAAATGGAAAAAATTCCGAAAATTTTGATTTTTCGATTTACGCAAAGTGCTCGTAGAGACGTTTTGTTGTTACTCAAATGACAGATCTGTCATAGTAACAGGGGAAAAAGAGAAAAATTCCTAAAATTTTGATTTCTTGACTTACGCAAAGTGCTCGTAGAGACGTTTGGTTGCTACTCAAATGAAAGATCTGTGATAGTAATAGAGTAAAATGGAAAAAATTCCGAAAATTTTAATTTCTTGATTTACGCAAAGTACTCATAGAGACGTTTTGGTGGTACTCAAATGACAGATCTGTGATAGTAATAGAGTAAAATGGAAAAAATTCCGAAAATTTTGATTTTTCGATTTACGCAAAGTGCTCGTAGAGACGTTTTGTTGTTACTCAAATGACAGATCTGTCATAGTAACAGAGGAAAAAGAGAAAAATTCCTAAAATTTTGATTTCTTGACTTACGCAAAGTGCTCGTAGAGACGTTTGGTTGCTACTCAAATGAAAGATCTGTGATAGTAATAGAGTAAAATGGAAAAAAATCCGAAAATTTTAATTTCTTGATTTACGCAAACTACTCATCGAGACGTTTTGTTGGTACTCAAATGACAGATCTGTGATAGTAACAGAGGAAAAAGCAAAATATTCCGAAAATTTTAATTTCTTGATTTACGCAAAGTACTCGTAGAGACGTTTTGTTGGTACTCAAATGACAGATCTGTCATAGTAACAGAGGAAAAAGAGAAAAATTCCTAAAATTTTGATTTCTTGACTTACGCAAAGTACTCATAGAGACGTTTTGGTGGTACTCAAATGACAGATCTGTGATAGTAACAGAGGAAAAAGCAAAATATTCCGAAAATTTTAATTTCTCAATTTACGCAAAGTGCTCGTAGAGACGTTTTGTTGTTACTCAAATGACAGATCTGTGATAGTAACAGAGGAAAAAGCAAAATATTCCGAAAATTTTAATTTCTTGTTATACGCAAAGTACTCGTAGAGGCGTTTTGTTGTTACTCAAATGACAGATCTGTGATAGTAACAGAGGAAAAAGCAAAATATTCCGAAAATTTTAATTTCTTGATATACGCAAAGTACTCGTAGAAACGTTTTGTTGTTACTCAAATGACAGATCTGTGATAGTAACAGAGGAAAAAGCAAAATATTGCAAAAATTTTAATTTCTTGATTTACGCAGTGGTCGTAGAGACGTTCTGTTGCTACACAAATCAAAGATCCGTGATAGTAATAGAGTAAAATGGAAAAAATTCCGAAAATATTGATTTCTCGATTTACACAAAGTGCTCGTAGAGACAGACGTTTTGTTGTTACTCAAATGATAGATCTGTAATAGTAACAGAAGAAAAAGATAAAAATTCCTAAAATTTTGATTTCTTGACTTACGCAAAGTGCTCGTAGAGACGTTTTGTTGCTACTCAAATGAAAGATCTGTGATAGTAACAGAGGAAAAAGCAGTATATTAAGAAAATTTTAACTTCTTGATATACGCAAAATACTCATAGAGACGTTTTGTTGTTACTCAAATGACAGATCTGTGATAGTAACAGAGGAAAAAGCAAAATATTCCAAAAATTTTAATTTCTTAATTTACGCAAAGTACTCGTAGAGACGTTCTGTTGCTACTCAAATGAAAGATCTGTGATAGTAATAGAGTAAAATGGAAAAAATTCCGAAAATTTTGATTTTTCGATTTACGCAAAGTGCTCGTAGAGACGTTTTGTTGTTACTCAAATGACAGATCTGTCATAGTAACAGGGGAAAAAGAGAAAAATTCCTAAAATTTTGATTTCTTGACTTACGCAAAGTGCTCGTAGAGACGTTTGGTTGCTACTCAAATGAAAGATCTGTGATAGTAATAGAGTAAAATGGAAAAAATTCCGAAAATTTTAATTTCTTGATTTACGCAAAGTACTCATAGAGACGTTTTGGTGGTACTCAAATGACAGATCTGTGATAGTAATAGAGTAAAATGGAAAAAATTCCGAAAATTTTGATTTTTCGATTTACGCAAAGTGCTCGTAGAGACGTTTTGTTGTTACTCAAATGACAGATCTGTCATAGTAACAGAGGAAAAAGAGAAAAATTCCTAAAATTTTGATTTCTTGACTTACGCAAAGTGCTCGTAGAGACGTTTGGTTGCTACTCAAATGAAAGATCTGTGATAGTAATAGAGTAAAATGGAAAAAAATTCGAAAATTTTAATTTCTTGATTTTCGCAAACTACTCATAGAGACGTTCTGTTGGTACTCAAATGACAGATCTGTGATAGTAACAGAGGAAAAAGCAAAATATTCCGAAAATTTTAATTTCTTGATTTACGCAAAGTACTCGTAGAGACGTTTTGTTGGTACTCAAATGACAGATCTGTGATAGTAACAGAGGAAAAAGCAGTATATTAAGAAAATTTTAACTTCTTGATATACGCAAAGTACTCATAGAGACGTTTTGTTGTTACTCAAATGACAGATCTGTGATAGTAACAGAGGAAAAAGCAGAATATTCCGAAAATTTTAATTTCTTGATTTAAGCAAAGTGCTCGTAGAAACGTTTTGTTGTTACTCAAATGACAGATCTGTGCTAGTAACAGAGGAAAAAGCAAAATATTCCAAAAATTTTAATTTCTTGATTTACGCAAAGTGGTCGTAGAGACGTTCTGTTGCTACTCAAATCAAAGATCCGTGATAGTAATAGAGTAAAATGGAAAAAATTCCGAAAATATTGATTTCTCGATTTACACAAAGTGCTCGTAGAGACAGACGTTTTGTTGTTACTCAAATGATAGATCTGTAATAGTAACAGAAGAAAAAGATAAAAATTCCTAAAATTTTGATTTCTTGACTTACGCAAAGTGCTCGTAGAGACGTTTTGTTGCTACTCAAATGAAAGATCTGTGATAGTAATAGAGTAAAATGGAGAAAATTCCGAAAATTTTAATTTCTTGAATTACGCAAAGTACTCATAGAGACGTTTTGTTGGTACTCAAATGACAGATCTGTGATAGTAACAGAGGAAAAAGCAGTATATTAAGAAAATTTTAACTTCTTGATATACGCAAAGTACTCATAGAGAGGTTTTGTTGTTACTCAAATGACAGATCTGTGATAGTAACAGAGGAAAAAGCAGAATATTCCGAAAATTTTAATTTCTTGATTTAAGCAAAGTGCTCGTAGAGACGTTTTGTTGTTACTCAAATGACAGATCTGTCATAGTAACAGAGGAAAAAGAGAAAAATTCCTAAAATTTTGATTTCTTGACTTACGCAAAGTGCTCGTAGAGACGTTTTGTTGCTACTCAAATTGAAGATCTGTGATAGTAATAGAGTAAAATGGAAAAAATTCCGAAAATTTTAATTTCTTGATTTACGCAAAGTACTCGTAGAGACGTTTGGTTGCTACTCAAATGAAAGATCTGTGATAGTAATAGAGTAAAATGGAAAAAAAATCCGAAAATTTTAATTTCTTGATTTACGCAAACTACTCATAGAGACGTTCTGTTGGTACTCAAATAACAGATCTGTGATAGTAACAGAGGAAAAAGCAAAATATTCCGAAAATTTTAATTTCTTGATTTACGCAAAGTACTCGTAGAGACGTTTTGTTGTTACTCAAATGACAGATCTGTGATAGTAACAGAGGAAAAAGCAAAATATTCCAAAAATTTTAATTTCTTGATTTATGCAAAGTACTCGTAGAGACGTTCTGTTGCTACTCAAATGAAAGATCTGTGATAGTAATAGAGTAAAATGGAAAAAATTCCGAAAATTTTGATTTTTCGATTTACGCAAAGTGCTCGTAGAGACGTTTTGTTGTTACTCAAATGACAGATCTGTCATAGTAACAGAGGAAAAAAGAAAAATTCCTAAAATTTTGATTTCTTGACTTACGCAAAGTGCTCGTAGAGACGTTTGGTTGCTACTCAAATGAAAGATCTGTGATAGTAATAGAGTAACATGGAAAAAATTCCGAAAATTTTAATTTCTTGATTTACGCAAAGTACTCATAGAGACGTTTTCGTGGTACTCAAATGACAGATCTGTGATAGTAACAGAGGAAAAAGCAAAATATTCCGAAAATTTTAATTTCTCAATTTACGCAAAGTGCTCGTAGAGACGTTTTGTTGTTACTCAAATGACAGATCTGTGATAGTAACAGAGGAAATAGCAAAATATTCCGAAAATTTTAATTTCTTGATATATGCAAAGTACTCGTAGAGGCGTTTTGTTGTTACTCAAATGACAGATCTGTGATAGTAACAGAGGAAAAAGCAAAATATTCCGAAAATTTTAATTTCTTGATTTACGCAAAGTGGTCGTAGAGACGTTCTGTTGCTACTCAAATCAAAGATCCGTGATAGTAATAGAGTAAAATGGAAAAAATTCCGAAAATATTGATTTCTCGATTTACACAAAGTGCTCGTAGAGACAGACGTTTTGTTGTTACTCAAATGATAGATCTGTAATAGTAACAGAAGAAAAAGATAAAAATTCCTAAAATTTTCATTTCTTGACTTACGCAAAGTGCTCGTAGAGACGTTTTGTTGCTACTCAAATGAAAGATCTGTGATAGTAATAGAGTAAAATGGAGAAAATTCCGAAAATTTTAATTTCTTGAATTACGCAAAGTACTCATAGAGACGTTTTGTTGGTACTCAAATGACAGATCTGTGATAGTAACAGAGGAAAAAGCAGTATATTAAGAAAATTTTAACTTCTTGATATACCCAAAGTACTCATAGAGACGTTTTGTTGTTACTCAAATGACAGATCTGTGATAGTAACAGAGGAAAAAGCAGAATATTCCGAAAATTTTAATTTCTTGATTTAAGCAAAGTGCTCGTAGAGACGTTTTGTTGTTACTCAAATGACAGATCTGTCATAATAACAGGGGAAAAAGAGAAAAATTCCTAAAATTTTGATTTCTTGACTTACGCAAAGTGCTCGTAGAGACGTTTTGTTGCGACTCAAATGAAAGATCTGTGATAGTAATAGAGTAAAATGGAAAAAATTCCGAAAATTTTAATTTCTTGATTTACGCAAAGTACTCGTAGAGACGTTTTGTTGGTACTCAAATGACAGATCTGTGATAGTAACAGAGGAAAAAGCAAAATATTCCGAAAATTTTAATTTCTTGATTTACGCAAAGTACTCGTAGAGGCGTTTTGTTGTTACTCAAATGACAGATCTGTGATAGTAACAGAGGAAAAAGCAAAATATTCCGAAAATTTTAATTTCTCAATTTACGCAAAGTGCTCGTAGAGACGTTTTGTTGTTACTCAAATGAAAGATCTGTGATAGTAACAAAGGAAAACGCAAAATATTCCGAAAATTTTAATTTCTTGATTTACGCAAAGTACTCGTAGAGACGTTTTGTTGTTACTCAAATGACAGATCTGTGATAGTAACAGAGGAAAATACAAAATATTCCGAAAATTTTAATTTCTTGATATACGCAAAGTACTCGTAGAAACGTTTTGTTGTTACTCAAATGACAGATCTGTGATAGTAACAGAGGAAAAAGCAAAATATTCCAAAAATTTTAATTTCTTGATTTACGCAAAGTACTCGTAGAGACGTTCTGTTGCTACTCAAATGAAAGATCTGTGATAGTAATAGAGTAAAATGGAAAAAATTCCGAAAATTTTGATTTTTCGATTTACGCAAAGTGCTCGTAGAGACGTTTTGTTGTTACTCAAATGACAGATCTGTCATAGTAACAGAGGAAAAAGAGAAAAATTCCGAAAATTTTAATTTCTTGAATTACGCAAAGTACTCATAGAGACGTTTTGTTGGTACTCAAATGACAGATCTGTGATAGTAACAGAGGAAAAAGCAGTATATTAAGAAAATTTTAACTTCTTGATATACGCAAAGTACTCATAGAGACGTTTTGTTGTTACTCAAATGACAGATCTGTGATAGTAACAGAGGAAAAAGCAGAATATTCCGAAAATTTTAATTTCTTGATTTAAGCAAAGTGCTCGTAGAAACGTTTTGTTGTTACTCAAATGACAGATCTGTGCTAGTAACAGAGGAAAAAGCAAAATATTCCAAAAATTTTAATTTCTTGATTTACGCAAAGTGGTCGTAGAGACGTTCTGTTGCTACTCAAATCAAAGATCCGTGATAGTAATAGAGTAAAATGGAAAAAATTCCGAAAATATTGATTTCTCGATTTACACAAAGTGCTCGTAGAGACAGACGTTTTGTTGTTACTCAAATGATAGATCTGTAATAGTAACAGAAGAAAAAGATAAAAATTCCTAAAATTTTGATTTCTTGACTTACGCAAAGTGCTCGTAGAGACGTTTTGTTGCTACTCAAATGAAAGATCTGTGATAGTAATAGAGTAAAATGGAGAAAATTCCGAAAATTTTAATTTCTTGAATTACGCAAAGTACTCATAGAGACGTTTTGTTGGTACTCAAATGACAGATCTGTGATAGTAACAGAGGAAAAAGCAGTATATTAAGAAAATTTTAACTTCTTGATATACGCAAAGTACTCATAGAGAGGTTTTGTTGTTACTCAAATGACATCTGTGATAGTAACAGAGGAAAAAGCAGAATATTCCGAAAATTTTAATTTCTTGATTTAAGCAAAGTGCTCGTAGAGACGTTTTGTTGTTACTCAAATGACAGATCTGTCATAGTAACAGAGGAAAAAGAGAAAAATTCCTAAAATTTTGATTTCTTGACTTACGCAAAGTGCTCGTAGAGACGTTTTGTTGCTACTCAAATTGAAGATCTGTGATAGTAATAGAGTAAAATGGAAAAAATTCCGAAAATTTTAATTTCTTGATTTACGCAAAGTACTCGTAGAGACGTTTTGTTGGTACTCAAATGATAGATCTGTGATAGTAACAGAGGAAAAAGCAAAATATTCCGAAAATTTTAATTTCTTGATTTACGCAAAGTACTCGTAGAGGCGTTTTGTTGTTACTCAAATGACAGATCTGTGATAGTAACAGAGGAAAAAGCAAAATATTCCGAAAATTTTAATTTCTCAATTTACGCAAAGTGCTCGTAGAGACGTTTTGTTGTTACTCAAATGAAAGATCTGTGATAGTAATAGAGTAAAATGGAAAAAAATCCGAAAATTTTAATTTCTTGATTTACGCAAACTACTCGTAGAGACGTTTTGTTGGTACTCAAATGACAGATCTGTGATAGTAACAAAGGAAAACGCAAAATATTCCGAAAATTTTAATTTCTTGATATACGCAAAGTACTCATAGAGACGTTTTGTTGTTACTCAAATGACAGATCTGTGATAGTAACAGAGGAAAAAGCAGAATATTCCGAAAATTTTAATTTCTTGATTTAAGCAAAGTGCTCGTAGAAACGTTTTGTTGTTACTCAAATGACAGATCTGTGATAGTAACAGAGGAAAAAGCAAAATATTCCAAAAATTTTAATTTCTTGATTTACGCAAAGTGGTCGTAGAGACGTTCTGTTGCTACTCAAATCAAAGATCCGTGATAGTAATAGAGTAAAATGGAAAAAATTCCGAAAATATTGATTTCTCGATTTACACAAATTGCTCGTAGAGACAGACGTTTTGTTGTTACTCAAATGATAGATCTGTAATAGTAACAGAAGAAAAAGATAAAAATTCCTAAAATTTTGATTTCTTGACTTACGTAAAGTGCTCGTAGAGACGTTTTGTTGCTACTCAAATGAAAGATCTGTGATAGTAATAGAGTAAAATGGAGAAAATTCCGAAAATTTTAATTTCTTGAATTACGCAAAGTACTCATAGAGACGTTTTGTTGATACTCAAATGACAGATCTGTGATAGTAACAGAGGAAAAAGCAGTATATTAAGAAAATTTTAACTTCTTGATATACGCAAAGTACTCATAGAGAGGTTTTGTTGTTACTCAAATGACAGATCTGTGATAGTAACAGAGGAAAAAGCAGAATATTCCGAAAATTTTAATTTCTTGATTTAAGCAAAGTGCTCGTAGAGACGTTTTGTTGTTACTCAAATGACAGATCTGTGATAGTAACAGAGGAAAATACAAAATATTCCGAAAATTTTAATTTCTTGATATACGCAAAGTACTCGTAGAAACGTTTTGTTGTTACTCAAATGACAGATCTGTGATAGTAACAGAGGAAAAAGCAAAATATTCCAAAAATTTTAATTTCTTGATTTACGCAAAGTACTCGTAGAGACGTTCTGTTGCTACTCAAATGAAAGATCTGTGATAGTAATAGAGTAAAATGGAAAAAATTCCGAAAATTTTGATTTTTCGATTTACGCAAAGTGCTCGTAGAGACGTTTTGTTGTTACTCAAATGACAGATCTGTCATAGTAACAGAGGAAAAAGAGAAAAATTCCGAAAATTTTAATTTCTTGAATTACGCAAAGTACTCATAGAGACGTTTTGTTGGTACTCAAATGACAGATCTGTGATAGTAACAGAGGAAAAAGCAGTATATTAAGAAAATTTTAACTTCTTGATATACGCAAAGTACTCATAGAGACGTTTTGTTGTTACTCAAATGACAGATCTGTGATAGTAACAGAGGAAAAAGCAGAATATTCCGAAAATTTTAATTTCTTGATTTAAGCAAAGTGCTCGTAGAGACGTTTTGTTGTTACTCAAATGACAGATCTGTCATAGTAACAGAGGAAAAAGAGAAAAATTCCTAAAATTTTGATTTCTTGACTTACGCAAAGTGCTCGTAGAGACGTTTTGTTGCTACTCAAATGAAAGATCTGTGATAGTAATAGAGTAAAATGGAAAAAATTCCGAAAATTTTAATTTCTTGATTTACGCAAAGTACTCGTAGAGACGTTTTGTTGGTACTCAAATGACAGATCTGTGATAGTAACAGAGGAAAAAGCAAAATATTCCGAAAATTTTAATTTCTTGATTTACGCAAAGTACTCGTAGAGGCGTTTTGTTGTTACTCAAATGACAGATCTGTGATAGTAACAGAGGAAAAAGCAAAATATTCCGAAAATTTTAATTTCTCAATTTACGCAAAGTGCTCGTAGAGACGTATTGTTGTTACTCAAATGAAAGATCTGTGATAGTAATAGAGTAAAATGGAAAAAAATCCGAAAATTTTAATTTCTTGATTTACGCAAACTACTCTTAGAGACGTTTTGTTGGTACTCAAATGACAGATCTGTGATAGTAACAAAGGAAAACGCAAAATATTCCGAAAATTTTAATTTCTTGATTTACGCAAAGTACTCGTAGAGACGTTTTGTTGTTACTCAAATGACAGATCTGTGATAGTAACAGAGGAAAATACAAAATATTCCGAAAATTTTAATTTCTTGATATACGCAAAGTACTCGTAGAAACGTTTTGTTGTTACTCAAATGACAGATCTGTGATAGTAACAGTGGAAAAAGCAAAATATTCCAAAAATTTTAATTTCTCAATTTACGCAAAGTGCTCGTAGAGACGTTTTGTTGTTACTCAAATGACAGATCTGTGATAGTAACAGAGGAAAAAGCAAAATATTCCGAAAATTTTAATTTCTTGATATATGCAAAGTACTCGTAGAGGCGTTTTGTTGTTACTCAAATGACAGATCTGTGATAGTAACAGAGGAAAAAGCAAAATATTCCGAAAATTTTAATTTCTTGATATACGCAAAGTTCTCGTAGAAACGTTTTGTTGTTACTCAAATGACAGATCTGTGATAGTAACAGAGGAAAAAGCAAAATATTCCAAAAATTTTAATTTCTTGATTTACGCAAAGTGGTCGTAGAGACGTTCTGTTGCTACTCAAATCAAAGATCCGTGATAGTAATAGAGTAAAATGGAAAAAATTCCGAAAATATTGATTTCTCGATTTACACAAAGTGCTCGTAGAGACAGACGTTTTGTTGTTACTCAAATGATAGATCTGTAATAGTAACAGAAGAAAAAGATAAAAATTCCTAAAATTTTGATTTCTTGACTTACGCAAAGTGCTCGTAGAGACGTTTTGTTGCTACTCAAATGAAAGATCTGTGATAGTAATAGAGTAAAATGGAGAAAATTCCGAAAATTTTAATTTCTTGAATTACGCAAAGTACTCATAGAGACGTTTTGTTGGTACTCAAATGACAGATCTGTGATAGTAACAGAGGAAAAAGCAGTATATTAAGAAAATTTTAACTTCTTGATATACGCAAAGTACTCATAGAGACGTTTTGTTGTTACTCAAATGACAGATCTGTGATAGTAACAGAGGAAAAAGCAGAATATTCCGAAAATTTTAATTTCTTGATTTAAGCAAAGTGCTCGTAGAGACATTTTGTTGTTACTCAAATGACAGATCTGTCATAGTAACAGAGGAAAAAGAGAAAAATTCCTAAAATTTTGATTTCTTGACTTACGCAAAGTGCTCGTAGAGACGTTTTGTTGCTACTCAAATGAAAGATCTGTGATAGTAATAGAGTAAAATGGAAAAAATTCCGAAAATTTTAATTTCTTGATTTACGCAAAGTACTCGTAGAGACGTTTTGTTGGTACTCAAATGACAGATCTGTGTTAGTAACAGAGGAAAAAGCAAAATATTCCGAAAATTTTAATTTCTTGATTTACGCAAAGTACTCGTAGAGGCGTTTTGTTGTTACTCAAATGACAGATCTGTGATAGTAACAGAGGAAAAAGCAAAATATTCCGAAAATTTTAATTTCTCAATTTACGCATAGTGCTCGTAGAGACGTTTTGTTGTTACTCAAATGAAAGATCTGTGATAGTAATAGAGTAAAACGGAAAAAAATCCGAAAATTTTAATTTCTTGATTTACGCAAACTACTCGTAGAGACGTTTTGTTGGTACTCAAATGACAGATCTGTGATAGTAACAAAGGAAAACGCAAAATATTCCGAAAATTTTAATTTCTTGATTTACGCAAAGTACTCGTAGAGACGTTTTGTTGTTACTCAAATGACAGATCTGTGATAGTAACAGAGGAAAATACAAAATATTCCGAAAATTTTAATTTCTTGATATACGCAAAGTACTCGTAGAAACGTTTTGTTGTTACTCAAATGACAGATCTGTGATAGTAACAGAGGAAAAAGCAAAATATTCCAAAAATTTTAATTTCTTGATTTACGCAAAGTACTCGTAGAGACGTTCTGTTGCTACTCAAATGAAAGATCTGTGATAGTAATAGAGTAAAATGGAAAAAATTCCGAAAATTTTGATTTTTCGATTTACGCAAAGTGCTCGTAGAGACGTTTCGTTGTTACTCAAATGACAGATCTGTCATAGTAACAGAGGAAAAAGAGAAAAATTCCGAAAATTTTAATTTCTTGAATTACGCAAAGTACTCATAGAGACGTTTTGTTGGTACTCAAATGACAGATCTGTGATAGTAACAGAGGAAAAAGCAGTATATTAAGAAAATTTTAACTTCTTGATATACGCAAAGTACTCATAGAGACGTTTTGTTGTTACTCAAATGACAGATCTGTGATAGTAACAGAGGAAAAAGCAGAATATTCCGAAAATTTTAATTTCTTGATTTAAGCAAAGTGCTCGTAGAAACGTTTTGTTGTTACTCAAATGACAGATCTGTGATAGTAACAGAGGAAAAAGCAAAATATTCCAAAAATTTTAATTTCTTGATTTATGCAAAGTGGTCGTAGAGACGTTCTGTTGCTACTCAAATCAAAGATCCGTGATAGTAATAGAGTAAAATGGAAAAAATTCCGAAAATATTGATTTCTCGATTTACACAAAGTGCTCGTAGAGACAGACGTTTTGTTGTTACTCAAATGATAGATCTGTAATAGTAACAGAAGAAAAAGATAAAAATTCCTAAAATTTTGATTTCTTGACTTACGCAAAGTGCTCGTTGAGACGTTTTGTTGCTACTCAAATGAAAGATCTGTGATAGTAATAGAGTAAAATGGAGAAAATTCCGAAAATTTTAATTTCTTGAATTACGCAAAGTACTCATAGAGACGTTTTGTTGGTACTCAAATGACAGATCTGTGATAGTAACAGAGGAAAAAGCAGTATATTAAGAAATTTTTAACTTCTTGATATACGCAAAGTACTCATAGAGACGTTTTGTTGTTACTCAAATGACAGATCTGTGATAGTAACAGAGGAAAAAGCAGAATATTCCGAAAATTTTAATTTCTTGATTTAAGCAAAGTGCTCGTAGAGACGTTTTGTTGTTACTCAAATGACAGATCTGTCATAGTAACAGAGGAAAAAGAGAAAAATTCCTAAAATTTTGATTTCTTGACTTACGCAAAGTGCTCGTAGAGACGTTTTGTTGCTACTCAAATGAAAGATCTGTGATAGTAATAGAGTAAAATGGAAAAAATTCCGAAAATTTTAATTTCTTGATTTACGCAAAGTACTCGTAGAGACGTTTTGTTGGTACTCAAATGACAGATCTGTGATAGTAACAGAGGAAAAAGCAAAATATTCCGAAAATTTTAATTTCTTGATTTACGCAAAGTACTCGTAGAGGCGTTTTGTTGTTACTCAAATGACAGATCTGTGATAGTAACAGAGGAAAAAGCAAAATATTCCGAAAATTTTAATTTCTCACTTTACGCAAAGTGCTCGTAGAGACGTATTGTTGTTACTCAAATGAAAGATCTGTGATAGTAATAGAGTAAAATGGAAAAAAATCCGAAAATTTTAATTTCTTGATTTACGCAAACTACTCGTAGAGACGTTTTGTTGGTACTCAAATGACAGATCTGTGATAGTAACAAAGGAAAACGCAAAATATTCCGAAAATTTTAATTTCTTGATTTACGCAAAGTACTCGTAGAGACGTTTTGTTGTTACTCAAATGACAGATCTGTGATAGTAACAGAGGAAAATACAAAATATTCCGAAAATTTTAATTTCTTGATATACGCAAAGTACTCGTAGAAACGTTTTGTTGTTACTCAAATGACAGATCTGTGATAGTAACAGAGGAAAAAGCAAAATATTCCAAAAATTTTAATTTCTTGATTTACGCAAAGTACTCGTAGAGACGTTCTGTTGCTACTCAAATGAAAGATCTGTGATAGTAATAGAGTAAAATGGAAAAAATTCCGAAAATTTTGATTTTTCGATTTACGCAAAGTGCTCGTAGAGACGTTTTGTTGTTACTCAAATGACAGATCTGTCATAGTAACAGAGGAAAAAGATAAAAATTCCTAAAATTTTGATTTCTTGACTTACGCAAAGTGCTCGTAGAGAGGTTTGGTTACTACTCAAATGAAAGGTCTGTGATAGTAATAGAGTAAAATGGAAAAAATTCCGAAAATTTTGATTTTTCGATTTACGCAAAGTGCTCGTAGAGACGTTTTGTTGTTACTCAAATGACAGATCTGTCATAGTAACAGAGGAAAAAGAGAAAAATTCCTAAAATTTTGATTTCTTGACTTACGCAAAGTGCTCGTAGAGACGTTTGGTTGCTACTCAAATGAAAGATCTGTGATAGTAATAGAGTAAAATGGAAAAAAATCCGAAAATTTTAATTTCTTGATTTACGCAAACTACTCATAGAGACGTTCTGTTGGTACTCAAATGACAGATCTGTGATAGTAACAGAGGAAAAAGCAAAATATTCCGAAAATTTTAATTTCTTGATTTACGCAAAGTACCCGTAGAGACGTTTTGTTGGTACTCAAATGACAGATCTGTGATAGTAACAGAGGAAAAAGCAAAATATTCCAAAAATTTTAATTTCTTGATTTACGCAAAGTACTCGTAGAGACGTTCTGTTGCTACTCAAATGAAAGATCTGTGATAGTAATAGAGTAAAATGGAAAAAATTCCGAAAATTTTGATTTTTCGATTTACGCAAAGTGCTCGTAGAGACGTTTTGTTGTTACTCAAATGACAGATCTGTCATAGTAACAGGGGAAAAAGAGAAAAATTCCTAAAATTTTGATTTCTTGACTTACGCAAAGTGCTCGTAGAGACGTTTGGTTGCTACTCAAATGAAAGATCTGTGATAGTAATAGAGTAAAAAGGAAAAAATTCCGAAAATTTTAATTTCTTGATTTACGCAAAGTACTCATAGAGACGTTTTGGTGGTACTCAAATGACAGATCTGTGATAGTAATAGAGTAAAATGGAAAAAATTCCGAAAATTTTGATTTTTCGATTTACGCAAAGTGCTCGTAGAGACGTTTTGTTGTTACTCAAATGACAGATCTGTCATAGTAACAGAGGAAAAAGAGAAAAATTCCTAAAATTTTGATTTCTTGACTTACGCAAAGTGCTCGTAGAGACGTTTGGTTGCTACTCAAATGAAAGATCTGTGATAGTAATAGAGTAAAATGGAAAAAAATCCGAAAATTTTAATTTCTTGATTTACGCAAACTACTCATAGAGACGTTCTGTTGGTACTCAAATGACAGATCTGTGATAGTAACAGAGGAAAAAGCAAAATATTCCGAAAATTTTAATTTCTTGATTTACGCAAAGTACTCGTAGAGACGTTTTGTTGTTACTCAAATGACAGATCTGTGATAGTAACAGAGGAAAAAGCAAAATATTCCAAAAATTTTAATTTCTTGATTTACGCAAAGTACTCGTAGAGACGTTCTGTTGCTACTCAAATGAAAGATCTGTGATAGTAATAGAGTAAAATTGAAAAAATTCCGAAAATTTTGATTTTTCGATTTACGCAAAGTGCTCGTAGAGACGTTTTGTTGTTACTCAAATGACAGATCTGTCATAGTAACAGAGGAAAAAGAGAAAAATTCCGAAAATTTTAATTTCTTGAATTACGCTAAGTACTCGTAGAGACGTTTTGTTGTTACTCAAATGACAGATCTGTGATAGTAACAGAGGAAAAAGCAAAATATTCCAAAAATTTTAATTTCTTGATTTACGCAAAGTACTCGTAGAGACGTTCTGTTGCTACTCAAATGAAAGATCTGTGATAGTAATAAAGTAAAATGGAAAAAATTCCGAAAATTTTGATTTTTCGATTTACGCAAAGTGCTCGTAGAGACGTTTTGTTGTTACTCAAATGACAGATCTGTCATAGTAACAGGGGAAAAAGAGAAAAATTCCTAAAATTTTGATTTCTTGACTTACGCAAAGTGCTCGTAGAGACGTTTGGTTGCTACTCAAATGAAAGATCTGTGATAGTAATAGAGTAAAATGGAAAAAATTCCGAAAATTTTAATTTCTTGATTTACGCAAAGTACTCATAGAGACGTTTTGGTGGTACTCAAATGACAGATCTGTGATAGTAATAGAGTAAAATGGAAAAAAAATCCGAAAATTTTAATTTCTTGATTTACGCAAACTACTCATAGAGACGTTCTGTTGGTACTCAAATGACAGATCTGTGATAGTAATAGAGTAAAATGGAAAAAATTCCGAAAATTTTGATTTTTCGATTTACGCAAAGTGCTCGTATTGACGTTTTGTTGTTACTCAAATGACAGATCTGTCATAGTAACAGAGGAAAAAGAGAAAAATTCCTAAAATTTTGATTTCTTGACTTACGCAAAGTGCTCGTAGAGACGTTTTGTTGCTACTCAAATTGAAGATCTGTGATAGTAATAGAGTAAAATGGAAAAAATTCCGAAAATTTTAATTTCTTGATTTACGCAAAGTACTCGTAGAGACGTTTTGTTGGTACTCAAATGATAGATCTGTGATAGTAACAGAGGAAAAAGCAAAATATTCCGAAAATTTTAATTTCTTGATTTACGCAAAGTACTCGTAGAGGCGTTTTGTTGTTACTCAAATGACAGATCTGTGATAGTAACAGAGGAAAAAGCAAAATATTCCGAAAATTTTAATTTCTCAATTTACGCAAAGTGCTCGTAGAGACGTTTTGTTGTTACTCAAATGAAAGATCTGTGATAGTAATAGAGTAAAATGGAAAAAAATCCGAAAATTTTAATTTCTTGATTTACGCAAACTACTCGTAGAGACGTTTTGTTGGTACTCAAATGACAGATCTGTGATAGTAACAAAGGAAAACGCAAAATATTCCGAAAATTTTAATTTCTTGATATACGCAAAGTACTCATAGAGACGTTTTGTTGTTACTCAAATGACAGATCTGTGATAGTAACAGAGGAAAAAGCAGAATATTCCGAAAATTTTAATTTCTTGATTTAAGCAAAGTGCTCGTAGAAACGTTTTGTTGTTACTCAAATGACAGATCTGTGATAGTAACAGAGGAAAAAGCAAAATATTCCAAAAATTTTAATTTCTTGATTTACGCAAAGTGGTCGTAGAGACGTTCTGTTGCTACTCAAATCAAAGATCCGTGATAGTAATAGAGTAAAATGGAAAAAATTCCGAAAATATTGATTTCTCGATTTACACAAATTGCTCGTAGAGACAGACGTTTTGTTGTTACTCAAATGATAGATCTGTAATAGTAACAGAAGAAAAAGATAAAAATTCCTAAAATTTTGATTTCTTGACTTACGTAAAGTGCTCGTAGAGACGTTTTGTTGCTACTCAAATGAAAGATCTGTGATAGTAATAGAGTAAAATGGAGAAAATTCCGAAAATTTTAATTTCTTGAATTACGCAAAGTACTCATAGAGACGTTTTGTTGATACTCAAATGACAGATCTGTGATAGTAACAGAGGAAAAAGCAGTATATTAAGAAAATTTTAACTTCTTGATATACGCAAAGTACTCATAGAGAGGTTTTGTTGTTACTCAAATGACAGATCTGTGATAGTAACAGAGGAAAAAGCAGAATATTCCGAAAATTTTAATTTCTTGATTTAAGCAAAGTGCTCGTAGAGACGTTTTGTTGTTACTCAAATGACAGATCTGTGATAGTAACAGAGGAAAATACAAAATATTCCGAAAATTTTAATTTCTTGATATACGCAAAGTACTCGTAGAAACGTTTTGTTGTTACTCAAATGACAGATCTGTGATAGTAACAGAGGAAAAAGCAAAATATTCCAAAAATTTTAATTTCTTGATTTACGCAAAGTACTCGTAGAGACGTTCTGTTGCTACTCAAATGAAAGATCTGTGATAGTAATAGAGTAAAATGGAAAAAATTCCGAAAATTTTGATTTTTCGATTTACGCAAAGTGCTCGTAGAGACGTTTTGTTGTTACTCAAATGACAGATCTGTCATAGTAACAGAGGAAAAAGAGAAAAATTCCGAAAATTTTAATTTCTTGAATTACGCAAAGTACTCATAGAGACGTTTTGTTGGTACTCAAATGACAGATCTGTGATAGTAACAGAGGAAAAAGCAGTATATTAAGAAAATTTTAACTTCTTGATATACGCAAAGTACTCATAGAGACGTTTTGTTGTTACTCAAATGACAGATCTGTGATAGTAACAGAGGAAAAAGCAGAATATTCCGAAAATTTTAATTTCTTGATTTAAGCAAAGTGCTCGTAGAGACGTTTTGTTGTTACTCAAATGACAGATCTGTCATAGTAACAGAGGAAAAAGAGAAAAATTCCTAAAATTTTGATTTCTTGACTTACGCAAAGTGCTCGTAGAGACGTTTTGTTGCTACTCAAATGAAAGATCTGTGATAGTAATAGAGTAAAATGGAAAAAATTCCGAAAATTTTAATTTCTTGATTTACGCAAAGTACTCGTAGAGACGTTTTGTTGGTACTCAAATGACAGATCTGTGATAGTAACAGAGGAAAAAGCAAAATATTCCGAAAATTTTAATTTCTTGATTTACGCAAAGTACTCGTAGAGGCGTTTTGTTGTTACTCAAATGACAGATCTGTGATAGTAACAGAGGAAAAAGCAAAATATTCCGAAAATTTTAATTTCTCAATTTACGCAAAGTGCTCGTAGAGACGTATTGTTGTTACTCAAATGAAAGATCTGTGATAGTAATAGAGTAAAATGGAAAAAAATCCGAAAATTTTAATTTCTTGATTTACGCAAACTACTCTTAGAGACGTTTTGTTGGTACTCAAATGACAGATCTGTGATAGTAACAAAGGAAAACGCAAAATATTCCGAAAATTTTAATTTCTTGATTTACGCAAAGTACTCGTAGAGACGTTTTGTTGTTACTCAAATGACAGATCTGTGATAGTAACAGAGGAAAATACAAAATATTCCGAAAATTTTAATTTCTTGATATACGCAAAGTACTCGTAGAAACGTTTTGTTGTTACTCAAATGACAGATCTGTGATAGTAACAGTGGAAAAAGCAAAATATTCCAAAAATTTTAATTTCTCAATTTACGCAAAGTGCTCGTAGAGACGTTTTGTTGTTACTCAAATGACAGATCTGTGATAGTAACAGAGGAAAAAGCAAAATATTCCGAAAATTTTAATTTCTTGATATATGCAAAGTACTCGTAGAGGCGTTTTGTTGTTACTCAAATGACAGATCTGTGATAGTAACAGAGGAAAAAGCAAAATATTCCGAAAATTTTAATTTCTTGATATACGCAAAGTTCTCGTAGAAACGTTTTGTTGTTACTCAAATGACAGATCTGTGATAGTAACAGAGGAAAAAGCAAAATATTCCAAAAATTTTAATTTCTTGATTTACGCAAAGTGGTCGTAGAGACGTTCTGTTGCTACTCAAATCAAAGATCCGTGATAGTAATAGAGTAAAATGGAAAAAATTCCGAAAATATTGATTTCTCGATTTACACAAAGTGCTCGTAGAGACAGACGTTTTGTTGTTACTCAAATGATAGATCTGTAATAGTAACAGAAGAAAAAGATAAAAATTCCTAAAATTTTGATTTCTTGACTTACGCAAAGTGCTCGTAGAGACGTTTTGTTGCTACTCAAATGAAAGATCTGTGATAGTAATAGAGTAAAATGGAGAAAATTCCGAAAATTTTAATTTCTTGAATTACGCAAAGTACTCATAGAGACGTTTTGTTGGTACTCAAATGACAGATCTGTGATAGTAACAGAGGAAAAAGCAGTATATTAAGAAAATTTTAACTTCTTGATATACGCAAAGTACTCATAGAGACGTTTTGTTGTTACTCAAATGACAGATCTGTGATAGTAACAGAGGAAAAAGCAGAATATTCCGAAAATTTTAATTTCTTGATTTAAGCAAAGTGCTCGTAGAGACATTTTGTTGTTACTCAAATGACAGATCTGTCATAGTAACAGAGGAAAAAGAGAAAAATTCCTAAAATTTTGATTTCTTGACTTACGCAAAGTGCTCGTAGAGACGTTTTGTTGCTACTCAAATGAAAGATCTGTGATAGTAATAGAGTAAAATGGAAAAAATTCCGAAAATTTTAATTTCTTGATTTACGCAAAGTACTCGTAGAGACGTTTTGTTGGTACTCAAATGACAGATCTGTGTTAGTAACAGAGGAAAAAGCAAAATATTCCGAAAATTTTAATTTCTTGATTTACGCAAAGTACTCGTAGAGGCGTTTTGTTGTTACTCAAATGACAGATCTGTGATAGTAACAGAGGAAAAAGCAAAATATTCCGAAAATTTTAATTTCTCAATTTACGCATAGTGCTCGTAGAGACGTTTTGTTGTTACTCAAATGAAAGATCTGTGATAGTAATAGAGTAAAACGGAAAAAAATCCGAAAATTTTAATTTCTTGATTTACGCAAACTACTCGTAGAGACGTTTTGTTGGTACTCAAATGACAGATCTGTGATAGTAACAAAGGAAAACGCAAAATATTCCGAAAATTTTAATTTCTTTATTTACGCAAAGTACTCGTAGAGACGTTTTGTTGTTACTCAAATGACAGATCTGTGATAGTAACAGAGGAAAATACAAAATATTCCGAAAATTTTAATTTCTTGATATACGCAAAGTACTCGTAGAAACGTTTTGTTGTTACTCAAATGACAGATCTGTGATAGTAACAGAGGAAAAAGCAAAATATTCCAAAAATTTTAATTTCTTGATTTACGCAAAGTACTCGTAGAGACGTTCTGTTGCTACTCAAATGAAAGATCTGTGATAGTAATAGAGTAAAATGGAAAAAATTCCGAAAATTTTGATTTTTCGATTTACGCAAAGTGCTCGTAGAGACGTTTCGTTGTTACTCAAATGACAGATCTGTCATAGTAACAGAGGAAAAAGAGAAAAATTCCGAAAATTTTAATTTCTTGAATTACGCAAAGTACTCATAGAGACGTTTTGTTGGTACTCAAATGACAGATCTGTGATAGTAACAGAGGAAAAAGCAGTATATTAAGAAAATTTTAACTTCTTGATATACGCAAAGTACTCATAGAGACGTTTTGTTGTTACTCAAATGACAGATCTGTGATAGTAACAGAGGAAAAAGCAGAATATTCCGAAAATTTTAATTTCTTGATTTAAGCAAAGTGCTCGTAGAAACGTTTTGTTGTTACTCAAATGACAGATCTGTGATAGTAACAGAGGAAAAAGCAAAATATTCCAAAAATTTTAATTTCTTGATTTATGCAAAGTGGTCGTAGAGACGTTCTGTTGCTACTCAAATCAAAGATCCGTGATAGTAATAGAGTAAAATGGAAAAAATTCCGAAAATATTGATTTCTCGATTTACACAAAGTGCTCGTAGAGACAGACGTTTTGTTGTTACTCAAATGATAGATCTGTAATAGTAACAGAAGAAAAAGATAAAAATTCCTAAAATTTTGATTTCTTGACTTACGCAAAGTGCTCGTTGAGACGTTTTGTTGCTACTCAAATGAAAGATCTGTGATAGTAATAGAGTAAAATGGAGAAAATTCCGAAAATTTTAATTTCTTGAATTACGCAAAGTACTCATAGAGACGTTTTGTTGGTACTCAAATGACAGATCTGTGATAGTAACAGAGGAAAAAGCAGTATATTAAGAAATTTTTAACTTCTTGATATACGCAAAGTACTCATAGAGACGTTTTGTTGTTACTCAAATGACAGATCTGTGATAGTAACAGAGGAAAAAGCAGAATATTCCGAAAATTTTAATTTCTTGATTTAAGCAAAGTGCTCGTAGAGACGTTTTGTTGTTACTCAAATGACAGATCTGTCATAGTAACAGAGGAAAAAGAGAAAAATTCCTAAAATTTTGATTTCTTGACTTACGCAAAGTGCTCGTAGAGACGTTTTGTTGCTACTCAAATGAAAGATCTGTGATAGTAATAGAGTAAAATGGAAAAAATTCCGAAAATTTTAATTTCTTGATTTACGCAAAGTACTCGTAGAGACGTTTTGTTGGTACTCAAATGACAGATCTGTGATAGTAACAGAGGAAAAAGCAAAATATTCCGAAAATTTTAATTTCTTGATTTACGCAAAGTACTCGTAGAGGCGTTTTGTTGTTACTCAAATGACAGATCTGTGATAGTAACAGAGGAAAAAGCAAAATATTCCGAAAATTTTAATTTCTCACTTTACGCAAAGTGCTCGTAGAGACGTATTGTTGTTACTCAAATGAAAGATCTGTGATAGTAATAGAGTAAAATGGAAAAAAATCCGAAAATTTTAATTTCTTGATTTACGCAAACTACTCGTAGAGACGTTTTGTTGGTACTCAAATGACAGATCTGTGATAGTAACAAAGGAAAACGCAAAATATTCCGAAAATTTTAATTTCTTGATTTACGCAAAGTACTCGTAGAGACGTTTTGTTGTTACTCAAATGACAGATCTGTGATAGTAACAGAGGAAAATACAAAATATTCCGAAAATTTTAATTTCTTGATATACGCAAAGTACTCGTAGAAACGTTTTGTTGTTACTCAAATGACAGATCTGTGATAGTAACAGAGGAAAAAGCAAAATATTCCAAAAATTTTAATTTCTTGATTTACGCAAAGTACTCGTAGAGACGTTCTGTTGCTACTCAAATGAAAGATCTGTGATAGTAATAGAGTAAAATGGAAAAAATTCCGAAAATTTTGATTTTTCGATTTACGCAAAGTGCTCGTAGAGACGTTTTGTTGTTACTCAAATGACAGATCTGTCATAGTAACAGAGGAAAAAGATAAAAATTCCTAAAATTTTGATTTCTTGACTTACGCAAAGTGCTCGTAGAGAGGTTTGGTTACTACTCAAATGAAAGGTCTGTGATAGTAATAGAGTAAAATGGAAAAAATTCCGAAAATTTTGATTTTTCGATTTACGCAAAGTGCTCGTAGAGACGTTTTGTTGTTACTCAAATGACAGATCTGTCATAGTAACAGAGGAAAAAGAGAAAAATTCCTAAAATTTTGATTTCTTGACTTACGCAAAGTGCTCGTAGAGACGTTTGGTTGCTACTCAAATGAAAGATCTGTGATAGTAATAGAGTAAAATGGAAAAAAATCCGAAAATTTTAATTTCTTGATTTACGCAAACTACTCATAGAGACGTTCTGTTGGTACTCAAATGACAGATCTGTGATAGTAACAGAGGAAAAAGCAAAATATTCCGAAAATTTTAATTTCTTGATTTACGCAAAGTACCCGTAGAGACGTTTTGTTGGTACTCAAATGACAGATCTGTGATAGTAACAGAGGAAAAAGCAAAATATTCCAAAAATTTTAATTTCTTGATTTACGCAAAGTACTCGTAGAGACGTTCTGTTGCTACTCAAATGAAAGATCTGTGATAGTAATAGAGTAAAATGGAAAAAATTCCGAAAATTTTGATTTTTCGATTTACGCAAAGTGCTCGTAGAGACGTTTTGTTGTTACTCAAATGACAGATCTGTCATAGTAACAGGGGAAAAAGAGAAAAATTCCTAAAATTTTGATTTCTTGACTTACGCAAAGTGCTCGTAGAGACGTTTGGTTGCTACTCAAATGAAAGATCTGTGATAGTAATAGAGTAAAAAGGAAAAAATTCCGAAAATTTTAATTTCTTGATTTACGCAAAGTACTCATAGAGACGTTTTGGTGGTACTCAAATGACAGATCTGTGATAGTAATAGAGTAAAATGGAAAAAATTCCGAAAATTTTGATTTTTCGATTTACGCAAAGTGCTCGTAGAGACGTTTTGTTGTTACTCAAATGACAGATCTGTCATAGTAACAGAGGAAAAAGAGAAAAATTCCTAAAATTTTGATTTCTTGACTTACGCAAAGTGCTCGTAGAGACGTTTGGTTGCTACTCAAATGAAAGATCTGTGATAGTAATAGAGTAAAATGGAAAAAAATCCGAAAATTTTAATTTCTTGATTTACGCAAACTACTCATAGAGACGTTCTGTTGGTACTCAAATGACAGATCTGTGATAGTAACAGAGGAAAAAGCAAAATATTCCGAAAATTTTAATTTCTTGATTTACGCAAAGTACTCGTAGAGACGTTTTGTTGTTACTCAAATGACAGATCTGTGATAGTAACAGAGGAAAAAGCAAAATATTCCAAAAATTTTAATTTCTTGATTTACGCAAAGTACTCGTAGAGACGTTCTGTTGCTACTCAAATGAAAGATCTGTGATAGTAATAGAGTAAAATTGAAAAAATTCCGAAAATTTTGATTTTTCGATTTACGCAAAGTGCTCGTAGAGACGTTTTGTTGTTACTCAAATGACAGATCTGTCATAGTAACAGAGGAAAAAGAGAAAAATTCCGAAAATTTTAATTTCTTGAATTACGCTAAGTACTCGTAGAGACGTTTTGTTGTTACTCAAATGACAGATCTGTGATAGTAACAGAGGAAAAAGCAAAATATTCCAAAAATTTTAATTTCTTGATTTACGCAAAGTACTCGTAGAGACGTTCTGTTGCTACTCAAATGAAAGATCTGTGATAGTAATAAAGTAAAATGGAAAAAATTCCGAAAATTTTGATTTTTCGATTTACGCAAAGTGCTCGTAGAGACGTTTTGTTGTTACTCAAATGACAGATCTGTCATAGTAACAGGGGAAAAAGAGAAAAATTCCTAAAATTTTGATTTCTTGACTTACGCAAAGTGCTCGTAGAGACGTTTGGTTGCTACTCAAATGAAAGATCTGTGATAGTAATAGAGTAAAATGGAAAAAATTCCGAAAATTTTAATTTCTTGATTTACGCAAAGTACTCATAGAGACGTTTTGGTGGTACTCAAATGACAGATCTGTGATAGTAATAGAGTAAAATGGAAAAAAAATCCGAAAATTTTAATTTCTTGATTTACGCAAACTACTCATAGAGACGTTCTGTTGGTACTCAAATGACAGATCTGTGATAGTAATAGAGTAAAATGGAAAAAATTCCGAAAATTTTGATTTTTCGATTTACGCAAAGTGCTCGTATTGACGTTTTGTTGTTACTCAAATGACAGATCTGTCATAGTAACAGAGGAAAAAAGAAAAATTCCTAAAATTTAGATTTCTTGACTTACGCAAAGTGCTCGTAGAGACGTTTGGTTGCTACTCAAATGAAAGATCTGTGATAGTAATAGAGTAACATGGAAAAAATTCCGAAAATTTTAATTTCTTGATTTACGCAAAGTACTCATAGAGACGTTTTGGTGGTACTCAAATGACAGATCTGTGATAGTAACAGAGGAAAAAGCAAAATATTCCGAAAATTTTAATTTCTTGATTTACGCAAAGTACTCGTAGAGACGTTTTGTTGTTACTCAAATGACAGATCTGTGATAGTAACAGAGGAAAAAGCAAAATATTCCAAAAATTTTAATTTCTTGATTTACGCAAAGTACTCGTAGAGACGATCTGTTGCTACTCAAATGAAAGATCTGTGATAGTAATAGAGTAAAATTGAAAAAATTCCGAAAATTTTGATTTTTCGATTTACGCAAAGTGCTCGTAGAGACGTTTTGTTGTTACTCAAATGACAGATCTGTCATAGTAACAGAGGAAAAAGAGAAAAATTCCGAATATTTTAATTTCTTGAATTACGCAAAGTACTCGTAGAGACGTTTTGTTGTTACTCAAATGACAGATCTGTGATAGTAACAGAGGAAAAAGCAAAATATTCCAAAAATTTTAATTTCTTGATTTACGCAAAGTACTCGTAGAGACGTTCTGTTGCTACTCAAATGAAAGATCTGTGATAGTAATAAAGTAAAATGGAAAAAATTCCGAAAATTTTGATTTTTCGATTTACGCAAAGTGCTCGTAGAGACGTTTTGTTGTTACTCAAATGACAGATCTGTCATAGTAACAGGGGAAAAAGAGAAAAATTCCTAAAATTTTGATTTCTTGACTTACGCAAAGTGCTCGTAGAGACGTTTGGTTGCTACTCAAATGAAAGATCTGTGATAGTAATAGAGTAACATGGAAAAAATTCCGAAAATTTTAATTTCTTGATTTACGCAAAGTACTCATAGAGACGTTTTGGTGGTACTCAAATGACAGATTTGTGATAGTAACAGAGGAAAAAGCAAAATATTCCGAAAATTTTAATTTCTCAATTTACGCAAAGTGCTCGTAGAGACGTTTTGTTGTTACTCAAATGACAGATCTGTGATAGTAACAGAGGAAAAAGCAAAATATTCCGAAAATTTTAATTTCTTGATATATGCAAAGTACTCGTAGAGGCGTTTTGTTGTTACTCAAATGACAGATCTGTGATAGTAACAGAGGAAAAAGCAAAATATTAAGAAAATTTTAATTTCTTGATATACGCAAAGTACTCGTAGAAACGTTTTGTTGTTACTCAAATGACAGATCTGTGATAGTAACAGAGGAAAAAGCAAAATATTCCAAAAATTTTAATTTCTAGATTTACGCAAAGTGGTCGTAGAGACGTTCTGTTGCTACTCAAATCAAAGATCCGTGATAGTAATAGAGTAAAATGGAAAAAATTCCGAAAATATTGATTTCTCGATTTACACAAAGTGCTCGTAGAGACAGACGTTTTGTTGTTACTCAAATGATAGATCTGTAATAGTAACAGAAGAAAAAGATAAAAATTCCTAAAATTTTGATTTCTTGACTTACGCAAAGTGCTCGTAGAGACGTTTTGTTGCTACTCAAATGAAAGATCTGTGATAGTAATAGAGTAAAATGGAGAAAATTCCGAAAATTTTAATTTCTTGAATTACGCAAAGTACTCATAGAGACGTTTTGTTGGTACTCAAATGACAGATCTGTGATAGTAACAGAGGAAAAAGCAGTATATTAAGAAAATTTTAACTTCTTGATATACGCAAAGTACTCATAGAGACGTTTTGTTGTTACTCAAATGACAGATCTGTGATAGTAACAGAGGAAAAAGCAGAATATTCCGAAAATTTTAATTTCTTGATTTAAGCAAAGTGCTCGTAGAGACGTTTTGTTGCTACTCAAATGAAAGATCTGTGATAGTAATAGAGTAAAATGGAAAAAATTCCGAAAATTTTAATTTCTTGATTTACGCAAAGTACTCGTAGAGACGTTTTGTTGGTACTCAAATGACAGATCTGTGATAGTAACAGAGGAAAAAGCAAAATATTCCGAAAATTTTAATTTCTTGATTTAGGCAAAGTACTCGTAGAGGCGTTTTGTTGTTACTCAAATGACAGATCTGTGATAGTAACAGAGGAAAAAGCAAAATATTCCGAAAATTTTAATTTCTCAATTTACGTAAAGTGCTCGTAGAGAGGTTTTGTTGTTACTCAAATGAAAGATCTGTGATAGTAATAGAGTAAAATGGAAAAAAATCCGAAAATTTTAATTTCTTGATTTACGCAAACTACTCGTAGAGACGTTTTGTTGGTACTCAAATGACAGATCTGTGATAGTAACAAAGGAAAACGCAAAATATTCCGAAAATTTTAATTTCTTGATTTACGCAAAGTACTCGTAGAGACGTTTTGTTGTTACTCAAATGACAGATCTGTGATAGTAACAGAGGAAAATACAAAATATTCCGAAAATTTTAATTTCTTGATATACGCAAAGTACTCGTAGAAACGTTTTGTTGTTACTCAAATGACAGATCTGTGATAGTAACAGAGGAAAAAGCAAAATATTTCAAAAATTTTAATTTCTTGATTTACGCAAAGTACTCGTAGAGACGTTCTGTTGCTACTCAAATGAAAGATCTGTGATAGTAATAGAGTAAAATGGAAAAAATTCCGAAAATTTTAATTTTTCGATTTACGCAAAGTGCTCGTAGAGACGTTTTGTTGTTACTCAAATGACAGATCTGTCATAGTAACAGAGGAAAAAGAGAAAAATTCCGAAAATTTTAATTTCTTGAATTACGCAAAATACTCATAGAGACGTTTTGTTGGTACTCAAATGACAGATCTGTGATAGTAACAGAGGAAAAAGCAGTATATTAAGAAAATTTTAACTTCTTGATATACGCAAAGTACTCATAGAGGCGTTTTGTTGTTACTCAAATGACAGATCTGTGATAGTAACAGAGGAAAAAGCAGAATATTCCGAAAATTTTAATTTCTTGATTTAAGCAAAGTGCTCGTAGAGACGTTTTGTTGTTACTCAAATGACAGATCTGTCATAGTAACAGAGGAAAAAGAGAAAAATTCCTAAAATTTTGATTTCTTGACTTACGCAAAGTGCTCGTAGAGACGTTTTGTTGCTACTCAAATGAAAGATCTGTGATAGTAATAGAGTAAAATGGAAAAAATTCCGAAAATTTTAATTTCTTGATTTACGCAAAGTACTCGTAGAGACGTTTTGTTGGTACTCAAATGACAGATCTGTGATAGTAACAGAGGAAAAAGCAAAATATTCCGAAAATTTTAATTTCTTGATTTAGGCAAAGTACTCGTAGAGGCGTTTTGTTGTTACTCAAATGACAGATCTGTGATAGTAACAGAGGAAAAAGCAAAATATTCCGAAAATTTTAATTTCTCAATTTACGCAAAGTGCTCGTAGAGACGTTTTGTTGTTACTCAAATGAAAGATCTGTGATAGTAATAGAGTAAAATGGAAAAAAATCCGAAAATTTTAATTTCTTGATTTACGCAAACTACTCGTAGAGACGTTTTGTTGGTACTCAAATGACAGATCTGTGATAGTAACAAAGGAAAACGCAAAATATTCCGAAAATTTTAATTTCTTGATTTACGCAAAGTACTCGTAGAGACGTTTTGTTGTTACTCAAATGACAGATCTGTGATAGTAACAGAGGAAAATACAAAATATTCCGAAAATTTTAATTTCTTGATATGCGCAAAGTACTCGTAGAAACGTTTTGTTGTTACTCAAATGACAGATCTGTGATAGTAACAGAGGAAAAAGCAAAATATTTCAAAAATTTTAATTTCTTGATTTACGCAAAGTACTCGTAGAGACGTTCTGTTGCTACTCAAATGAAAGATCTGTGATAGTAATAGAGTAAAATGGAAAAAATTCCGAAAATTTTAATTTTTCGATTTACGCAAAGTGCTCGTAGAGACGTTTTGTTGTTACTCAAATGACAGATCTGTCATAGTAACAGAGGAAAAAGAGAAAAATTCCGAAAATTTTAATTTCTTGAATTACGCAAAGTACTCATAGAGACGTTTTGTTGGTACTCAAATGACAGATCTGTGATAGTAACAGAGGAAAAAGCAGTATATTAAGAAAATTTTAACTTCTTGATATACGCAAAGTACTCATAGAGACGTTTTGTTGTTACTCAAATGACAGATCTGTGATAGTAACAGAGGAAAAAGCAGAATATTCCGAAAATTTTAATTTCTTGATTTAAGCAAAGTGCTCGTAGAGACGTTTTGTTGTTACTCAAATGACAGATCTGTCATAGTAACAGAGGAAAAAGAGAAAAATTCCTAAAATTTTGATTTCTTGACTTACGCAAAGTGCTCGTAGAGACGTTTTGTTGCTACTCAAATGAAAGATCTGTGATAGTAATAGAGTAAAATGGAAAAAATTCCGAAAATTTTAATTTCTTGATTTACGCAAAGTACTCGTAGAGACGTTTTGTTGGTACTCAAATGACAGATCTGTGATAGTAACAGAGGAAAAAGCAAAATATTCCGAAAATTTTAATTTCTTGATTTACGCAAAGTACTCGTAGAGGCGTTTTGTTGTTACTCAAATGACAGATCTGTGATAGTAACAGAGGAAAAAGCAAAATATTCCGAAAATTTTAATTTCTCAATTTACGCAAAGTGCTCGTAGAGACGTTTTGTTGTTACTCAAATGAAAGATCTGTGATAGTAATAGAGTAAAATGGAAAAAAATCCGAAAATTTTAATTTCTTGATTTACGCAAACTACTCGTAGAGACGTTTTGTTGGTACTCAAATGACAGATCTGTGATAGTAACAAAGGAAAACGCAAAATATTCCGAAAATTTTAATTTCTTGATTTACGCAAAGTACTCGTAGAGACGTTTTGTTGTTACTCAAATGACAGATCTGTGATAGTAACAGAGGAAAATACAAAATATTCCGAAAATTTTAATTTCTTGATATGCGCAAAGTACTCGTAGAAACGTTTTGTTGTTACTCAAATGACAGATCTGTGATAGTAACAGAGGAAAAAGCAAAATATTTCAAAAATTTTAATTTCTTGATTTACGCAAAGTACTCGTAGAGACGTTCTGTTGCTACTCAAATGAAAGATCTGTGATAGTAATAGAGTAAAATGGAAAAAATTCCGAAAATTTTAATTTTTCGATTTACGCAAAGTGCTCGTAGAGACGTTTTGTTGTTACTCAAATGACAGATCTGTCATAGTAACAGAGGAAAAAGAGAAAAATTCCGAAAATTTTAATTTCTTGAATTACGCAAAGTACTCATAGAGACGTTTTGTTGGTACTCAAATGACAGATCTGTGATAGTAACAGAGGAAAAAGCAGTATATTAAGAAAATTTTAACTTCTTGATATACGCAAAGTACTCATAGAGACGTTTTGTTGTTACTCAAATGACAGATCTGTGATAGTAACAGAGGAAAAAGCAGAATATTCCGAAAATTTTAATTTCTTGATTTAAGCAAAGTGCTCGTAGAGACGTTTTGTTGTTACTCAAATGACAGATCTGTCATAGTAACAGAGGAAAAAGAGAAAAATTCCTAAAATTTTGATTTCTTGACTTACGCAAAGTGCTCGTAGAGACGTTTTGTTGCTACTCAAATGAAAGATCTGTGATAGTAATAGAGTAAAATGGAAAAAATTCCGAAAATTTTAATTTCTTGATTTACGCAAAGTACTCGTAGAGACGTTTTGTTGGTACTCAAATGACAGATCTGTGATAGTAACAGAGGAAAAAGCAAAATATTCCGAAAATTTTAATTTCTTGATTTACGCAAAGTACTCGTAGAGGCGTTTTGTTGTTACTCAAATGACAGATCTGTGATAGTAACAGAGGAAAAAGCAAAATATTCCGAAAATTTTAATTTCTCAATTTACGCAAAGTGCTCGTAGAGACGTTTTGTTGTTACTCAAATGAAAGATCTGTGATAGTAATAGAGTAAAATGGAAAAAAATCCGAAAATTTTAATTTCTTGATTTACGCAAACTACTCGTAGAGACGTTTTGTTGGTACTCAAATGACAGATCTGTGATAGTAACAAAGGAAAACGCAAAATATTCCGAAAATTTTAATTTCTTGATTTACGCAAAGTACTCGTAGAGACGTTTTGTTGTTACTCAAATGACAGATCTGTGATAGTAACAGAGGAAAATACAAAATATTCCGAAAATTTTAATTTCTTGATATGCGCAAAGTACTCGTAGAAACGTTTTGTTGTTACTCAAATGACAGATCTGTGATAGTAACAGAGGAAAAAGCAAAATATTTCAAAAATTTTAATTTCTTGATTTACGCAAAGTACTCGTAGAGACGTTCTGTTGCTACTCAAATGAAAGATCTGTGATAGTAATAGAGTAAAATGGAAAAAATTCCGAAAATTTTAATTTTTCGATTTACGCAAAGTGCTCGTAGAGACGTTTTGTTGTTACTCAAATGACAGATCTGTCATAGTAACAGAGGAAAAAGAGAAAAATTCCGAAAATTTTAATTTCTTGAATTACGCAAAGTACTCATAGAGACGTTTTGTTGGTACTCAAATGACAGATCTGTGATAGTAACAGAGGAAAAAGCAGTATATTAAGAAAATTTTAACTTCTTGATATACGCAAAGTACTCATAGAGACGTTTTGTTGTTACTCAAATGACAGATCTGTGATAGTAACAGAGGAAAAAGCAGAATATTCCGAAAATTTTAATTTCTTGATTTAAGCAAAGTGCTCGTAGAGACGTTTTGTTGTTACTCAAATGACAGATCTGTCATAGTAACAGAGGAAAAAGAGAAAAATTCCTAAAATTTTGATTTCTTGACTTACGCAAAGTGCTCGTAGAGACGTTTTGTTGCTACTCAAATGAAAGATCTGTGATAGTAATAGAGTAAAATGGAAAAAATTCCGAAAATTTTAATTTCTTGATTTACGCAAAGTACTCGTAGAGACGTTTTGTTGGTACTCAAATGACAGATCTGTGATAGTAACAGAGGAAAAAGCAAAATATTCCGAAAATTTTAATTTCTTGATTTACGCAAAGTACTCGTAGAGGCGTTTTGTTGTTACTCAAATGACAGATCTGTGATAGTAACAGAGGAAAAAGCAAAATATTCCGAAAATTTTAATTTCTCAATTTACGCAAAGTGCTCGTAGAGACGTTTTGTTGTTACTCAAATGAAAGATCTGTGATAGTAATAGAGTAAAATGGAAAAAAATCCGAAAATTTTAATTTCTTGATTTACGCAAACTACTCGTAGAGACGTTTTGTTGGTACTCAAATGACAGATCTGTGATAGTAACAAAGGAAAACGCAAAATATTCCGAAAATTTTAATTTCTTGATTTACGCAAAGTACTCGTAGAGACGTTTTGTTGTTACTCAAATGACAGATCTGTGATAGTAACAGAGGAAAATACAAAATATTCCGAAAATTTTAATTTCTTGATATACGCAAAGTACTCGTAGAAACGTTTTGTTGTTACTCAAATGACAGATCTGTGATAGTAACAGAGGAAAAAGCAAAATATTCCAAAAATTTTAATTTCTTGATTTACGCAAAGTACTCGTAGAGACGTTCTGTTGCTACTCAAATGAAAGATCTGTGATAGTAATAGAGTAAAATGGAAAAAATTCCGAAAATTTTGATTTTTCGATTTACGCAAAGTGCTCGTAGAGACGTTTTGTTGTTACTCAAATGACAGATCTGTCATAGTAACAGAGGAAAAAGAGAAAAATTCCGAAAATTTTAATTTCTTGAATTACGCAAAGTACTCATAGAGACGTTTTGTTGGTACTCAAATGACAGATCTGTGATAGTAACAGAGGAAAAAGCAGTATATTAAGAAAATTTTAACTTCTTGATATACGCAAAGTACTCATAGAGACGTTTTGTTGTTACTCAAATGACAGATCTGTGATAGTAACAGAGGAAAAAGCAGAATATTCCGAAAATTTTAATTTCTTGATTTAAGCAAAGTGCTCGTAGAGACGTTTTGTTGTTACTCAAATGACAGATCTGTCATAGTAACAGAGGAAAAAGAGAAAAATTCCTAAAATTTTGATTTCTTGACTTACGCAAAGTGCTCGTAGAGACGTTTTGTTGCTACTCAAATGAAAGATCTGTGATAGTAATAGAGTAAAATGGAAAAAATTCCGAAAATTTTAATTTCTTGATTTACGCAAAGTACTCGTAGAGACGTTTTGTTGGTACTCAAGTGACAGATCTGTGATAGTAACAGAGGAAAAAGCAAAATATTCCGAAAATTTTAATTTCTTGATTTACGCAAAGTACTCGTAGAGGCGTTTTGTTGTTACTCAAATGACAGATCTGTGATAGTAACAGAGGAAAAAGCAAAATATTCCGAAAATTTTAATTTCTCAATTTACGCAAAGTGCTCGTAGAGACGTTTTGTTGTTACTCAAATGAAAGATCTGTGATAGTAATAGAGTAAAATGGAAAAAAATCCGAAAATTTTAATTTCTTGATTTACGCAAACTACTCGTAGAGACGTTTTGTTGGTACTCAAATGACAGATCTGTGATAGTAACAAAGGAAAACGCAAAATATTCCGAAAATTTTAATTTCTTGATTTACGCAAAGTACTCGTAGAGACGTTTTGTTGTTACTCAAATGACAGATCTGTGATAGTAACAGAGGAAAATACAAAATATTCCGAAAATTTTAATTTCTTGATATACGCAAAGTACTCGTAGAAACGTTTTGTTGTTACTCAAATGACAGATCTGTGACAGTAACAGAGGAAAAAGCAAAATATTCCAAAAATTTTAATTTCTTGATTTACGCAAAGTACTCGTAGAGACGTTCTGTTGCTACTCAAATGAAAGATCTGTGATAGTAATAGAGTAAAATGGAAAAAATTCCGAAAATTTTAATTTTTCGATTTACGCAAAGTGTTCGTAGAGACGTTTTGTTGTTACTCAAATGACAGATCTGTCATAGTAACAGAGGAAAAAGAGAAAAATTCCGAAAATTTTAATTTCTTGAATTACGCAAAGTACTCATAGAGACGTTTTGTTGGTACTCAAGTGACAGATCTGTGATAGTAACAGAGGAAAAAGCAGTATATTAAGAAAATTTTAACTTCTTGATATACGCAAAGTACTCATAGAGACGTTTTGTTGTTACTCAAATGACAGATCTGTGATAGTAACAGAGGAAAAAGCAGAATATTCCGAAAATTTTAATTTCTTGATTTAAGCAAAGTGCTCGTAGAGACGTTTTGTTGTTACTCAAATGACAGATCTGTCATAGTAACAGAGGAAAAAGAGAAAAATTCCTAAAATTTTGATTTCTTGACTTACGCAAAGTGCTCGTAGAGACGTTTTGTTGCTACTCAAATGAAAGATCTGTGATAGTAATAGAGTAAAATGGAAAAAATTCCGAAAATTTTAATTTCTTGATTTACGCAAAGTACTCGTAGAGACGTTTTGTTGGTACTCAAATGACAGATCTGTGATAGTAACAGAGGAAAAAGCAGAATATTCCGAAAATTTTAATTTCTTGATTTAAGCAAAGTGCTCGTAGAGACGTTTTGTTGTTACTCAAATGACAGATCTGTCATAGTAACAGAGGAAAAAGAGAAAAATTCCGAAAATTTTAATTTCTTGAATTACGCAAAGTACTCATAGAGACGTTTTGTTGGTACTCAAATGACAGATCTGTGATAGTAACAGAGGAAAAAGCAGTATATTAAGAAAATTTTAACTTCTTGATATACGCAAAGTACTCATAGAGACGTTTTTTTGTTACTCAAATGACAGATCTGTCATAGTAACAGAGGAGAAAGAGAAAAATTCCTAAAATTTTGATTTCTTGACTTACGCAAAGTGCTCGTAGAGACGTTTGGTTGCTACTCAAATGAAAGATCTGTGATAGTAATAGAGTAAAATGGAAAAAAATCCGAAAATTTTAATTTCTTGATTTACGCAAACTACTCATCGAGACGTTTTGTTGGTACTCAAATGACAGATCTGTGATAGTAACAGAGGAAAAAGCAAAATATTCCGAAAATTTTAATTTCTTGATTTACGCAAAGTGGTCGTAGAGACATTTTGTTGCTACTCAAATGCCAGATCTGTGATAGTAACAGAAGAAATAGCAAAATATTCCGAAAATTTTATTTTCTTGATTTACGCAAAGTACTCGTAGAGACGTTTTGTTGTTACTCAAATGACACATCTGTGATAGTAACAGAGGAAAAAGAGAAAAATTCCTAAAATTTTGATTTCTTGACATACGCAAAGTGCTCGTAGAGACGTTTTGTTGCTACTCAAATGAAAGATCTGTGATAGTAACAGAGGAAAAGGCAAAATATTCCGAAAATTTTAATTTCTCAATTTACGCAAAGTGCTCGTAGAGACGTTTTGTTGTTACTCAAATGAAAGATCTGTGATAGTAATAGAGTAAAATGGAAAAAAATCCGAAAATTTTAATTTCTTGATTTACGCAAACTACTCGTAGAGACGTTTTGTTGGTACTCAAATGACAGATCTGTGATAGTAACAAAGGAAAACGCAAAATATTCCGAAAATTTTAATTTCTTGATTTACGCAAAGTACTCGTAGAGACGTTTTGTTGTTACTCAAATGACAGATCTGTGATAGTAACAGAGGAAAATACAAAATATTCCGAAAATTTTAATTTCTTGATATACGCAAAGTACTCGTAGAAACGTTTTGTTGTTACTCAAATGACAGATCTGTGATAGTAACAGAGGAAAAAGCAAAGTATTCCAAAAATTTTAATTTCTTAATTTACACAAAGTACTCGTAGAGACGTTCTGTTGCTACTCAAATGAAAGATCTGTGATAGTAATAGAGTAAAATGGAAAAAATTCCGAAAATTTTGATTTTTCGATTTACGCAAAGTGCTCGTAGAGACGTTTTGTTGTTACTCAAATGACAGATCTGTCATAGTAACAGAGGAAAAAGAGAAAAATTCCTAAAATTATGATTTCTTGACTTACGCAAAGTGTTCGTAGAGAGGTTTGGTTGCTACTCAAATGAAAGATCTGTGATAGTAATAGAGTAAAATGGAAAAAATTCCGAAAATTTTGATTTTTCGATTTACGCAAAGTGCTCGTAGAGACGTTTTGTTGTTACTCAAATGACAGATCTGTCATAGTAACAGAGGAAAAAGAGAAAAATTCCGAAAATTTTAATTTCTTGAATTACGCAAAGTACTCATAGAGACGTTTTGTTGGTACTCAAATGACAGATCTGTGATAGTAACAGAGGAAAAAGCAGTATATTAAGAAAATTTTAACTTCTTGATATACGCAAAGTACTCATAGAGACGTTTTTTTGTTACTCAAATGACAGATCTGTCATAGTAACAGAGGAGAAAGAGAAAAATTCCTAAAATTTTGATTTCTTGACTTACGCAAAGTGCTCGTAGAGACGTTTGGTTGCTACTCAAATGAAAGATCTGTGATAGTAATAGAGTAAAATGGAAAAAAATCCGAAAATTTTAATTTCTTGATTTACGCAAAGTGGTCGTAGAGACATTTTGTTGCTACTCAAATGCCAGATCTGTGATAGTAACAGAAGAAATAGCAAAATATTCCGAAAATTTTATTTTCTTGATTTACGCAAAGTACTCGTAGAGACGTTTTGTTGTTACTCAAATGACACATCTGTGATAGTAACAGAGGAAAAAGAGAAACATTCCTAAAATTTTGATTTCTTGACATACGCAAAGTGCTCGTAGAGACGTTTTGTTGCTACTCAAATGAAAGATCTGTGATAGTAATAGAGTAAAATGGAAAAAATTCCGAAAATTCTAATTTCTTGATTTACGCAAAGTACTCGTAGAGACGTTTTGTTGGTACTCAAATGACAGATCTGTGATAGTAACAGAGGAAAAAGCAAAATATTCCGAAAATTTTTATTTCTTGATTTACGCAAAGTACTCGTAGAGTCGTTTTGTTGTTACTCAAATGACAGATCTGTGATAGTAACAGAGGAAAAGGCAAAATATTCCGAAAATTTTAATTTCTCAATTTACGCAAAGTGCTCGTAGAGACGTTTTGTTGTTACTCAAATGAAAGATCTGTGATAGTAATAGAGTAAAATGGAAAAAAATCCGAAAATTTTAATTTCTTGATTTACGCAAACTACTCGTAGAGACGTTTTGTTGGTACTCAAATGACAGATCTGTGATAGTAACAAAGGAAAACGCAAAATATTCCGAAAATTTTAATTTCTTGATTTACGCAAAGTACTCGTAGAGACGTTTTGTTGTTACTCAAATGACAGATCTGTGATAGTAACAGAGGAAAATACAAAATATTCCGAAAATTTTAATTTCTTGATATACGCAAAGTACTCGTAGAAACGTTTTGTTGTTACTCAAATGACAGATCTGTGATAGTAACAGAGGAAAAAGCAAAGTATTCCAAAAATTTTAATTTCTTAATTTACACAAAGTACTCGTAGAGACGTTCTGTTGCTACTCAAATGAAAGATCTGTGATAGTAATAGAGTAAAATGGAAAAAATTCCGAAAATTTTGATTTTTCGATTTACGCAAAGTGCTCGTAGAGACGTTTTGTTGTTACTCAAATGACAGATCTGTCATAGTAACAGAGGAAAAAGAGAAAAATTCCTAAAATTATGATTTCTTGACTTACGCAAAGTGCTCGTAGAGAGGTTTGGTTGCTACTCAAATGAAAGATCTGTGATAGTAATAGAGTAAAATGGAAAAAATTCCGAAAATTTTGATTTTTCGATTTACGCAAAGTGCTCGTAGAGACGTTTTGTTGTTACTCAAATGACAGATCTGTCATAGTAACAGAGGAAAAAGAGAAAAATTCCTAAAATTTTGATTTCTTGACTTACGCAAAGTGCTCGTAGAGACGTTTGGTTGCTACTCAAATGAAAGATCTGTGATAGTAATAGAGTAAAATGGAAAAAAATCCGAAAATTTTAATTTCTTGATTTGCGCAAACTACTCGTAGAGACGTTTTGTTGGTACTCAAATGACAGATCTGTGATAGTAACAAAGGAAAACGCAAAATATTCCGAAAATTTTAATTTCTTGATTTACGCAAAGTACTCGTAGAGACGTTTTGTTGTTACTCAAATGACTGATCTGTGATAGTAACAGAGGAAAAAGCAAAATATTCCAAAAATTTTAATTTCTTAATTTACGCAAACTACTCATCGAGACGTTTTGTTGGTACTCAAATGACAGATCTGTGATAGTAACAGAGGAAAAAGCAAAATATTCCAAAAATTTTAATTTCTTTATTTACGCAAAGTACTCGTAGAGACGTTCTGTTGCTACTCAAATGAAAGATCTGTGATAGTAATAGAGTAAAATGGAAAAAATTCCGAAAATTTTGATTTTTCGATTTACGCAAAGTGCTCGTAGAGACGTTTTGTTGTTACTCAAATGACAGATCTGTCATAGTAACAGAGGAAAAAGAGAAAAATTCCTAAAATTTTGATTTCTTGACTTACGCAAAGTGCTCGTAGAGACGTTTGGTTGCTACTCAAATGAAAAATCTGTGATAGTAATAGAGTAAAATGGAAAAAATTCCGAAAATTTTAATTTCTTGATTTACGCAAAGTACTCATAGAGACGTTTTGATGGTCCTCAAATGACAGATCTGTGATAGTAACAGAGGAAAAAGCAAAATATTCCGAAAATTTCAATTTCTCAATTTACGCACAGTGCTCGTAGAGACGTTTTGTTGTTACTCAAATGACAGATCTGTGATAGTAACAGAGGAAAATACAAAATATTCCGAAAATTTTAATTTCTTGATATACGCAAAGTACTCGTAGAGACGTTCTGTTGCTACTCAAATGAAAGATCTGTGATAGTAATAGAGTAAAATGGAAAAAATTCCGAAAATTTTGATTTTTCGATTTACGCAAAGTGCTCGTAGAGACGTTTTGTTGTTACTCAAATGACAGATCTGTCATAGTAACAGAGGAAAAAGAGAAAAATTCCTAAAATTTTGATTTCTTGACTTACGCAAAGTGCTCGTAGAGACGTTTGGTTGCTACTCAAATGAAAGGTCTGTGATAGAGACGTTCTGTTGGTACTCAAATGACAGATCTGTGATAGTAACAGAGGAAAAAGCAAAATATTCCGAAAATTTTAATTTCTTGATTTACGCAAAGTACTCGTAGAGACGTTTTGTTGTTACTCAAATGACAGATCTGTGATAGTAACAGAGGAAAAAGCAAAATATTCCAAAAATGTTAATTTCTTGATTTACGCAAAGTACTCGTAGAGACGTTCTGTTGCTACTCAAATGAAAGATCTGTGATAGTAATAGAGTAAAATGGAAAAAATTCCGAAAATTTTGATTTTTCGATTTACTCAAAGTGCTCGTAGAGACGTTTTGTTGTTACTCAAATGACAGATCTGTCATAGTAACAGAGGAAAAAGAGAAAAATTCCTAAAATTTTGATTTCTTGACTTACGCAAAGTGCTCGTAGAGACGTTTGGTTGCTACTCAAATGAAAGATCTGTGATAGTAATAGAGTAAAATGGAAAAAATTCCGAAAATTTTAATTTCTTGACTTACGCAAAGTACTCATAGAGACGTTTTGATGGTACTCAAATGACAGATCTGTGATAGTAACAGAGGAAAAAGCAAAATATTCCGAAAATTTCAATTTCTCAATTTACGCACAGTGCTCGTAGAGACATTTTGTTGTTACTCAAATGACAGATCTGTGATAGTAACAGAGGAAAATACAAAATATTCCGAAAATTTTAATTTCTTGATATACGCAAAGTACTCGTAGAAACGTTTTGTTGTTACTCAAATGACAGATCTGTGAGAGTAACAGAGGAAAAGGCAAAATATTCCAAAAATTTTAATTTCTTGATTTACGCAAAGTACTCGTAGAGACGTTCTGTTGCTACTCAAATGAAAGATCTGTGATAGTAATAGAGTAAAATGGAAAAAATTCCTAAAATTTTGATTTCTTGACTTACGCAAAGTGCTCGTAGAGACGTTTGGTTGCTACTCAAATGAAAGATCTGTGATAGAGACATTCTGTTGGTACTCAAATGACAGATCTGTGATAGTAACAGAGGAAAAAGCAAAATATTCCGAAAATTTTAATTTCTTGATTTACGCAAAGTACTCGTAGAGGCGTTTTGTTGTTACTCAAATGACAGATCTGTGATAGTAACAGAGGAAAAAGCAAAATATTCCAAAAATTTTAATTTCTTGATTTACGCAAAGTACTCGTAGAGACGTTCTGTTGCTACTCAAATGAAAGATCTGTGATAGTAATAGAGTAAAATGGAAAAAATTCCGAAAATTTTGATTTTTCGATTTACGCAAAGTGCTCGTAGAGACGTTTTGTTGTTACTCAAATGACAGATCTGTCATAGTAACCGAGGAAAAAGAGAAAAATTCCTAAAATTTTGATTTCTTGACTTACGCAAAGTGCTCGTAGAGACGTTTGGTTGCTACTCAAATGAAAGATCTGTGATAGTAATAGAGTAAAATGGAAAAAATTCCAAAAATTTTAATTTCTTGATTTACGCAAAGTACTCATAGAGACGTTTTGGTGGTACTCAAATGACAGATCTGTGATAGTAACAGAGGAAAAAGCAAAATATTCCGAAAATTTTAATTTCTCAATTTACGCAAAGTGCTCGTAGAGACGTTTTGTTGTTACTCAAATGACAGATCTGTGATAGTAACAGAGGAAAAAGCAAAATATTCCGAAAATTTTAATTTCTTGATATACACAAAGTACTCGTAGAGACGTTTTGTTGTTACTCAAATGACAGATCTGTGATAGTAACAGAGGAAAAAGCAAAATATTCCAAAAATTTTAATTTCTTGATTTACGCAAAGTGGTCGTAGAGACGTTCTGTTGCTACTCAAATCAAAGATCCGTGATAGTAATAGAGTAAAATGGAAAAAATTCCGAAAATATTGATTTCTCGATTTACACAAAGTGCTCGTAGAGATAGACGTTTTGTTGTTACTCAAATGATAGATCTGTAATAGTAACAGAAGAAAAAGATAAAAATTCCTAAAATTTTGATTTCTTGACTTACGCAAAGTGCTCGTAGAGACGTTTTGTTGCTACTCAAATGAAAGATCTGTGATAGTAATAGAGTAAAATGGAGAAAATTCCGAAAATTTTAATTTCTTGAATTACGCAAAGTACTCATAGAGACGTTTTGTTGGTACTCAAATGACAGATCTGTGATAGCAACAGAGGAAAAAGCAGTATATTAAGAAAATTTTAACTTCCTGATATACGCAAAGTACTCATGGAGACGTTTTGTTGTTACTCAAATGACAGATCTGTGATAGTGACAGAGGAAAAAGCAGAATATTCCGAAAATTTTAATTTCTTGATTTAAGCAAAGTGCTCGTAGAGACGTTTTGTTGTTACTCAAATGACAGATCTGTCATAGTAACAGAGGAAAAAGAGAAAAATTCCTAAAATTTTGATTTCTTGACTTACGCAAAGTGCTCGTAGAGACGTTTTGTTGCTACTCAAATGAAAGATCTGTGATAGTAATAGAGTAAAATGGAAAAAATTCCGAAAATTTTAATTTCTTGATTTACGCAAAGTACTCGTAGAGAGGTTTTGTTGGTACTCAAATGACAGATCTGTGATAGTAACAGATGAAAAAGCAAAATATTCCGAAAATTTTAATTTCTTGATTTACGCAAAGTACTCGTAGAGGCGTTTTGTTGTTACTCAAATGACAGATCTGTGATAGTAACTGAGGAAAAAGCAAAATATTCCGAAAATTTTAATTTCTCAATTTACGCAAAGTGCTCGTAGAGACGTTTTGTTGTTACTCAAATGAAAGATCTGTGATAGTAATAGAGTAAAATATAAAAAAATCCGAAAATTTTAATTTCTTGATTTACGCAAACTACTCGTAGAGACGTTTTGTTGGTACTCAAATTACAGATCTGTGATAGTAACAAAGGAAAACGCAAAATATTCCGAAAATTTTAATTTCTTGATTTACGCAAACTACTCGTAGAGACGTTTTGTTGTTACTCAAATGACAGATCTGTGATAGTAACAGAGGAAAATACAAAATATTCCGAAAATTTTAATTTCTTGATATACGCAAAGTACTCGTAGAAACGTTTTGTTGTTACTCAAATGACAGATCGGTGATAGTAACAGAGGAAAAAGCAAAATATTCCAAAAATTTTAATTTCTTAATTTACGCAAAGTACTCGTAGAGACGTTCTGTTGCTACTCAAATGAAAGATCTGTGATAGTAATAGAGTAAAATGGAAAAAATTCCGAAAATTTTGATTTTTCGATTTACGCAAAGTGCTCGTAGAGACGTTTTGTTGTTACTCAAATGACATATCTGTCATAGTAACAGAGGAAAAAGAGAAAAATTCCTAAAATTTTGATTTCTTGACTTACGCAAAGTGCTCGTAGAGACGTTTGGTTGCTACTCAAATGAAAGATCTGTGATAGTAATAGAGTAAAATGGAAAAAAATCCGAAAATTTTAATTTCTTGATTTGCGCAAACTACTCGTAGAGACGTTTTGTTGGTACTCAAATGACAGATCTGTGATAGTAACAAAGGAAAACGCAAAATATTCCGAAAATTTTAATTTCTTGATTTACGCAAAGTACTCGTAGAGACGTTTTGTTGTTACTCAAATGACAGATCTGTGATAGTAACAGAGGAAAAAGCAAAATATTCCAAAAATTTTAATTTCTTAATTTACGCAAACTACTCATCGAGACGTTTTGTTGGTACTCAAATGACAGATCTGTGATAGTAACAGAGGAAAAAGCAAAATATTCCAAAAATTTTAATTTCTTTATTTACGCAAAGTACTCGTAGAGACGTTCTGTTGCTACTCAAATGAAAGATCTGTGATAGTAACAGAGGAAAATACAAAATATTCCGAAAATTTTAATTTCTTGATATACGCAAAGTACTCGTAGAAACGTTTTGTTGTTACTCAAATGACAGATCTGTCATAGTAACAGAGGAAAAAGAGAAAAATTCCTAAAATTTTGATTTCTTGACTTACGCAAAGTGCTCGTAGAGACGTTTGGTTGCTACTCAAATGAAAGATCTGTGATAGAGACGTTCTGTTGGTACTCAAATGACAGATCTGTGATAGTAACAGAGGAAAAAGCAAAATATTCCGAAAATTTTAATTTCTTGATTTACGCAAAGTACTCGTAGAGACGTTTTGTTGTTACTCAAATGACAGATCTGTGATAGTAACAGAGGAAAAAGCAAAATATTCCAAAAATTTTAATTTCTTGATTTACGCAAAGTACTCGTAGAGACGTTCTGTTGCTACTCAAATGAAAGATCTGTGATAGTAATAGAGTAAAATGGAAAAAATTCCGAAAATTTTGATTTTTCGATTTACGCAAAGTGCTGGTAGAGACGTTTTGTTGTTACTCAAATGACAGATCTGTCATAGTAACCGAGGAAAAAGCAAAATATGCCAAAAATTTTAATTTCTTGATTTACGCAAAGTACTCGTAGGGACGTTCTGTTGCTACTCAAATGAAAGATCTGTGATAGTAATAGAGTAAAATGGAAAAAATTCCGAAAATTTTGATTTTTCGATTTACGCAAAGTGCTCGTAGAGACGTTTTGTTGTTACTCAAATGACAGATCTGTCATAGTAACAGAGGAAAAAGAGAAAAATTCCTAAAATTTTGATTTCTTGACTTACGCAAAGTGCTCGTAGAGACGTTTGGTTGCTACTCAAATGAAAGATCTGTGATAGTAATAGAGTAAAATGGAAAAAATTCCGAAAATTTTAATTTCTGGACTTACGCAAAGTACTCATAGAGACGTTTTGATGGTACTCAAATGACAGATCTGTGATAGTAACAGAGGAAAAAGCAAAATATTCCGAAAATTTCAATTTCTCAATTTACGCACAGTGCTCGTAGAGACGTTTTGTTGTTACTCAAATGACAGATCTGTGATAGTAACAGAGGAAAATACAAAATATTCCGAAAATTTTAATTTCTTGATATACGCAAAGTACTCGTAGAAACGTTTTGTTGTTACTCAAATGACAGATCTGTGAGAGTAACAGAGGAAAAGGCAAAATATTCCAAAAATTTTAATTTCTTGATTTACGCAAAGTACTCGTAGAGACGTTCTGTTGCTACTCAAATGAAAGATCTGTGATAGTAATAGAGTAAAATGGAAAAAATTCCTAAAATTTTGATTTCTTGACTTACGCAAAGTGCTCGTAGAGACGTTTGGTTGCTACTCAAATGAAAGATCTGTGATAGAGACATTCTGTTGGTACTCAAATGACAGATCTGTGATAGTAACAGAGGAAAAAGCAAAATATTCCGAAAATTTTAATTTCTTGATTTACGCAAAGTACTCGTAGAGACGTTTTGTTGTTACTCAAATGACAGATCTGTGATAGTAACAGAGGAAAAAGCAAAATATTCCAAAAATTTTAATTTCTTGATTTACGCAAAGTACTCGTAGAGACGTTCTGTTGCTACTCAAATGAAAGATCTGTGATAGTAATAGAGTAAAATGGAAAAAATTCCGAAAATTTTGATTTTTCGATTTACGCAAAGTGCTCGTAGAGACGTTTTGTTGTTACTCAAATGACAGATCTGTCATAGTAACCGAGGAAAAAGAGAAAAATTCCTAAAATTTTGATTTCTTGACTTACGCAAAGTGCTCGTAGAGACGTTTGGTTGCTACTCAAATGAAAGATCTGTGATAGTAATAGAGTAAAATGGAAAAAATTCCAAAAATTTTAATTTCTTGATTTACGCAAAGTACTCATAGAGACGTTTTGGTGGTACTCAAATGACAGATCTGTGATAGTAACAGAGGAAAAAGCAAAATATTCCGAAAATTTTAATTTCTCAATTTACGCAAAGTGCTCGTAGAGACGTTTTGTTGTTACTCAAATGCCAGATCTGTGATAGTAACAGAGGAAAAAGCAAAATATTCCGAAAATTTTAATTTCTTGATATACACAAAGTACTCGTAGAGACGTTTTGTTGTTACTCAAATGACAGATCTGTGATAGTAACAGAGGAAAAAGCAAAATATTCCAAAAATTTTAATTTCTTGATTTACGCAAAGTGGTCGTAGAGACGTTCTGTTGCTACTCAAATCAAAGATCCGTGATAGTAATAGAGTAAAATGGAAAAAATTCCGAAAATATTGATTTCTCGATTTACACAAAGTGCTCGTAGAGATAGACGTTTTGTTGTTACTCAAATGATAGATCTGTAATAGTAACAGAAGAAAAAGATAAAAATTCCTAAAATTTTGATTTCTTGACTTACGCAAAGTGCTCGTAGAGACGTTTTGTTGCTACTCAAATGAAAGATCTGTGATAGTAATAGAGTAAAATGGAGAAAATTCCGAAAATTTTAATTTCTTGAATTACGCAAAGTACTCATAGAGACGTTTTGTTGGTACTCAAATGACAGATCTGTGATAGCAACAGAGGAAAAAGCAGTATATTAAGAAAATTTTAACTTCCTGATATACGCAAAGTACTCATAGAGACGTTTTGTTGTTACTCAAATGACAGATCTGTGATAGTGACAGAGGAAAAAGCAGAATATTCCGAAAATTTTAATTTCTTGATTTAAGCAAAGTGCTCGTAGAGACGTTTTGTTGTTACTCAAATGACAGATCTGTCATAGTAACAGAGGAAAAAGAGAAAAATTCCTAAAATTTTGATTTCTTGACTTACGCAAAGTGCTCGTAGAGACGTTTTGTTGCTACTCAAATGAAAGATCTGTGATAGTAATAGAGTAAAATGGAAAAAATTCCGAAAATTTTAATTTCTTGATTTACGCAAAGTACTCGTAGAGAGGTTTTGTTGGTACTCAAATGACAGATCTGTGATAGTAACAGATGAAAAAGCAAAATATTCCGAAAATTTTAATTTCTTGATTTACGCAAAGTACTCGTAGAGGCGTTTTGTTGTTACTCAAATGACAGATCTGTGATAGTAACTGAGGAAAAAGCAAAATATTCCGAAAATTTTAATTTCTCAATTTACGCAAAGTGCTCGTAGAGACGTTTTGTTGTTACTCAAATGAAAGATCTGTGATAGTAATAGAGTAAAATGGAAAAAAATCCGAAAATTTTAATTTCTTGATTTACGCAAACTACTCGTAGAGACGTTTTGTTGGTACTCAAATTACAGATCTGTGATAGTAACAAAGGAAAACGCAAAATATTCCGAAAATTTTAATTTCTTGATTTACGCAAACTACTCGTAGAGACGTTTTGTTGTTACTCAAATGACAGATCTGTGATAGTAACAGAGGAAAATACAAAATATTCCGAAAATTTTAATTTCTTGATATACGCAAAGTACTCGTAGAAACGTTTTGTTGTTACTCAAATGACAGATCGGTGATAGTAACAGAGGAAAAAGCAAAATATTCCAAAAATTTTAATTTCTTAATTTACGCAAAGTACTCGTAGAGACGTTCTGTTGCTACTCAAATGAAAGATCTGTGATAGTAATAGAGTAAAATGGAAAAAATTCCGAAAATTTTGATTTTTCGATTTACGCAAAGTGCTCGTAGAGACGTTTTGTTGTTACTCAAATGACATATCTGTCATAGTAACAGAGGAAAAAGAGAAAAATTCCTAAAATTTTGATTTCTTGACTTACGCAAAGTGCTCGTAGAGACGTTTTGTTGCTACTCAAATGAAAGATCTGTGATAGTAATAGAGTAAAATGGAAAAAATTCCGAAAATTCTAATTTCTTGATTTACGCAAAGTACTCGTAGAGACGTTTTGTTGGTACTCAAATGACAGATCTGTGATAGTAACAGAGGAAAAAGCAAAATATTCCGAAAATTTTAATTTCTCAATTTACGCAAAGTGCTCGTAGAGACGTTTTGTTGTTACTCAAATGAAAGATCTGTGATAGTAATAGAGTAAAATGGAAAAAAATCCGAAAATTTTAATTTCTTGATTTACGCAAACTACTCGTAGAGACGTTTTGTTGGTACTCAAATGACAGATCTGTGATAGTAACAAAGGAAAACGCAAAATATTCCGAAAATTTTAATTTCTTGATTTACGCAAAGTACTCGTAGAGACGTTTTGTTGTTACTCAAATGACAGATCTGTGATAGTAACAGAGGAAAATACAAAATATTCCGAAAATTTTAATTTCTTGATATACGCAAAGTACTCGTAGAAACGTTTTGTTGTTACTCAAATGACAGATCTGTGATAGTAACAGAGGAAAAAGCAAAATATTCCAAAAATTTTAATTTCTTAATTTACGCAAAGTACTCGTAGAGACGTTCTGTTGCTACTCAAATGAAAGATCTGTGATAGTAATAGAGTAACATGGAAAAAATTCCGAAAATTTTGATTTTTCGATTTACGCAAAGTGCTCGTAGAGACGTTTTGTTGTTACTCAAATGACAGATCTGTCATAGTAACAGAGGAAAAAGAGAAAAATTCCTAAAATTTTAATTTCTTGACTTACGCAAAGTGCTCGTAGAGAGGTTTGGTTGCTACTCAAATGAAAGATCTGTGATAGTAATAGAGTAAAATGGAAAAAATTCCGAAAATTTTGATTTTTCGATTTACGCAAAGTGCTCGTATTGACGTTTTGTTGTTACTCAAATGACAGATCTGTCATAGTAACAGAGGAAAAAGAGAAAAATTCCTAAAATTTTGATTTCTTGACTTACGCAAAGTGCTCGTAGAGACGTTTGGTTGCTACTCAAATGAAAGATCTGTGATAGTAATAGAGTAAAATGGAAAAAATTCCGAAAATTTTAATTTCTTGATTTACGCAAAGTACTCATAGAGACGTTTTGATGGTACTCAAATGACAGATCTGTGATAGTAACAGAGGAAAAAGCAAAATATTCCGAAAATTTCAATTTCTCAATTTACGCACAGTGCTCGTAGAGACGTTTTGTTGTTACTCAAATGACAGATCTGTGATAGTAACAGAGGAAAATACAAAATATTCCGAAAATTTTAATTTCTTGATATACGCAAAGTACTCGTAGAAACGTTTTGTTGTTACTCAAATGACAGATCTGTGATAGTAACAGAGGAAAAGGCAAAATATTAAGAAAATTTTAATTTCTTGATATACGCAAAGTACTCGTAGAAACGTTTTGTTGTTACTCAAATGACAGATCTGTGATAGTAAGAGAGGAAAAAGCAAAATATTCCAAAAATTTTAATTTCTTGATTTACGCAAAGTGGTCGTAGAGACGTTCTGTTGCTACTCAAATCAAAGATCCGTGATAGTAATAGAGTAAAATGGAAAAAATTCCGAAAATATTGATTTCTCGATTTACACAAAGTGCTCGTAGAGACAGACGTTTTGTTGTTACTCAAATGATAGATCTGTAATAGTAACAGAAGAAAAAGATAAAAATTCCTAAAATTTTGATTTCTTGACTTACGCAAAGTGCTCGTAGAGACGTTTTGTTGCTACTCAAATGAAAGATCTGTGATAGTAATAGAGTAAAATGGAGAAAATTCCGAAAATTTTAATTTCTTGAATTACGCAAAGTACTCATAGAGACGTTTTGTTGGTACTCAAATGACAGATCTGTGATAGTAACAGAGGAAAAAGCAGTATATTAAGAAAATTTTAACTTCTTGATATACGCAAAGTACTCATAGAGACGTTTTGTTGTTACTCAAATGACAGATCTGTGATAGTAACAGAGGAAAAAGCAGAATATTCCGAAAATTTTAATTTCTTGATTTAAGCAAAGTGCTCGTAGAGACGTTTTGTTGTTACTCAAATGACAGATCTGTCATAGTAACAGAGGAAAAAGAGAAAAATTCCTAAAATTTTGATTTCTTGACTTACGCAAAGTGCTCGTAGAGACGTTTTGTTGCTACTCAAATGAAAGATCTGTGATAGTAATAGAGTAAAATGGAAAAAATTCCGAAAATTTTAATTTCTTGATTTACGCAAAGTACTCGTAGAGACGTTTTGTTGGTACTCAAATGACAGATCTGTGATAGTAACAGAGGAAAAAGCAAAATATTCCGAAAATTTTAATTTCTTGATTTAGGCAAAGTACTCGTAGAGGCGTTTTGTTGTTACTCAAATGACAGATCTGTGATAGTAACAGAGGAAAAAGCAAAATATTCCGAAAATTTTAATTTCTCAATTTACGTAAAGTGCTCGTAGAGACGTTTTGTTGTTACTCAAATGAAAGATCTGTGATAGTAATAGAGTAAAATGGAAAAAAATCCGAAAATTTTAATTTCTTGATTTACGCAAACTACTCGTAGAGACGTTTTGTTGGTACTCAAATGACAGATCTGTGATAGTAACAAAGGAAAACGCAAAATATTCCGAAAATTTTAATTTCTTGATTTACGCAAAGTACTCGTAGAGACGTTTTGTTGTTACTCAAATGACAGATCTGTGATAGTAACAGAGGAAAATACAAAATATTCCGAAAATTTTAATTTCTTGATATACGCAAAGTACTCGTAGAAACGTTTTGTTGTTACTCAAATGACAGATCTGTGATAGTAACAGAGGAAAAAGCAAAATATTTCAAAAATTTTAATTTCTTGATTTACGCAAAGTACTCGTAGAGACGTTCTGTTGCTACTCAAATGAAAGATCTGTGATAGTAATACAGTAAAATGGAAAAAATTCCGAAAATTTTAATTTTTCGATTTACGCAAAGTGCTCGTAGAGACGTTTTGTTGTTACTCAAATGACAGATCTGTCATAGTAACAGAGGAAAAAGAGAAAAATTCCGAAAATTTTAATTTCTTGAATTACGCAAAGTACTCATAGAGACGTTTTGTTGGTACTCAAATGACAGATCTGTGATAGTAACAGAGGAAAAAGCAGTATATTAAGAAAATTTTAACTTCTTGATATACGCAAAGTACTCATAGAGACGTTTTGTTGTTACTCAAATGACAGATCTGTGATAGTAACAGAGGAAAAAGCAGAATATTCCGAAAATTTTAATTTCTTGATTTAAGCAAAGTGCTCGTAGAGACGTTTTGTTGTTACTCAAATGACAGATCTGTCATAGTAACAGAGGAAAAAGAGAAAAATTCCTAAAATTTTGATTTCTTGACTTACGCAAAGTGCTCGTAGAGACGTTTTGTTGCTACTCAAATGAAAGATCTGTGATAGTAATAGAGTAAAATGGAAAAAATTCCGAAAATTTTAATTTCTTGATTTATGCAAAGTACTCGTAGAGACGTTTTGTTGGTACTCAAATGACAGATCTGTGATAGTAACAGAGGAAAAAGCAAAATATTCCGAAAATTTTAATTTCTTGATTTAGGCAAAGTACTCGTAGAGGCGTTTTGTTGTTACTCAAATGACAGATCTGTGATAGTAACAGAGGAAAAAGCAAAATATTCCGAAAATTTTAATTTCTCAATTTACGCAAAGTGCTCGTAGAGACGTTTTGTTGTTACTCAAATGAAAGATCTGTGATAGTAATAGAGTAAAATGGAAAAAAATCCGAAAATTTTAATTTCTTGATTTACGCAAACTACTCGTAGAGACGTTTTGTTGGTACTCAAATGACAGATCTGTGATAGTAACAAAGGAAAACGCAAAATATTCCGAAAATTTTAATTTCTTGATTTACGCAAAGTACTCGTAGAGACGTTTTGTTGTTACTCAAATGACAGATCTGTGATAGTAACAGAGGAAAATACAAAATATTCCGAAAATTTTAATTTCTTGATATGCGCAAAGTACTCGTAGAAACGTTTTGTTGTTACTCAAATGACAGATCTGTGATAGTAACAGAGGAAAAAGCAAAATATTTCAAAAATTTTAATTTCTTGATTTACGCAAAGTACTCGTAGAGACGTTCTGTTGCTACTCAAATGAAAGATCTGTGATAGTAATAGAGTAAAATGGAAAAAATTCCGAAAATTTTAATTTTTCGATTTACGCAAAGTGCTCGTAGAGACGTTTTGTTGTTACTCAAATGACAGATCTCTCATAGTAACAGAGGAAAAAGAGAAAAATTCCGAAAATTTTAATTTCTTGAATTACGCAAAGTACTCATAGAGACGTTTTGTTGGTACTCAAATGACAGATCTGTGATAGTAACAGAGGAAAAAGCAGTATATTAAGAAAATTTTAACTTCTTGATATACGCAAAGTACTCATAGAGACGTTTTGTTGTTACTCAAATGACAGATCTGTGATAGTAACAGAGGAAAAAGCAGAATATTCCGAAAATTTTAATTTCTTGATTTAAGCAAAGTGCTCGTAGAGACGTTTTGTTGTTACTCAAATGACAGATCTGTCATAGTAACAGAGGAAAAAGAGAAAAATTCCTAAAATTTTGATTTCTTGACTTACGCAAAGTGCTCGTAGAGACGTTTTGTTGCTACTCAAATGAAAGATCTGTGATAGTAATAGAGTAAAATGGAAAAAATTCCGAAAATTTTAATTTCTTGATTTACGCAAAGTACTCGTAGAGACGTTTTGTTGGTACTCAAATGACAGATCTGTGATAGTAACAGAGGAAAAAGCAAAATATTCCGAAAATTTTAATTTCTTGATTTACGCAAAGTACTCGTAGAGGCGTTTTGTTGTTACTCAAATGACAGATCTGTGATAGTAACAGAGGAAAAAGCAAAATATTCCGAAAATTTTAATTTCTCAATTTACGCAAAGTGCTCGTAGAGACGTTTTGTTGTTACTCAAATGAAAGATCTGTGATAGTAATAGAGTAAAATGGAAAAAAATCCGAAAATTTTAATTTCTTGATTTACGCAAACTACTCGTAGAGACGTTTTGTTGGTACTCAAATGACAGATCTGTGATAGTAACAAAGGAAAACGCAAAATATTCCGAAAATTTTAATTTCTTGATTTACGCAAAGTACTCGTAGAGACGTTTTGTTGTTACTCAAATGACAGATCTGTGATAGTAACAGAGGAAAATACAAAATATTCCGAAAATTTTAATTTCTTGATATACGCAAAGTACTCGTAGAAACGTTTTGTTGTTACTCAAATGACAGATCTGTGATAGTAACAGAGGAAAAAGCAAAATATTCCAAAAATTTTAATTTCTTGATTTACGCAAAGTACTCGTAGAGACGTTCTGTTGCTACTCAAATGAAAGATCTGTGATAGTAATAGAGTAAAATGGAAAAAATTCCGAAAATTTTGATTTTTCGATTTACGCAAAGTGCTCGTAGAGACGTTTTGTTGTTACTCAAATGACAGATCTGTCATAGTAACAGAGGAAAAAGAGAAAAATTCCGAAAATTTTAATTTCTTGAATTACGCAAAGTACTCATAGAGACGTTTTGTTGGTACTCAAATGACAGATCTGTGATAGTAACAGAGGAAAAAGCAGTATATTAAGAAAATTTTAACTTCTTGATATACGCAAAGTACTCATAGAGACGTTTTGTTGTTACTCAAATGACAGATCTGTGATAGTAACAGAGGAAAAAGCAGAATATTCCGAAAATTTTAATTTCTTGATTTAAGCAAAGTGCTCGTAGAGACGTTTTGTTGTTACTCAAATGACAGATCTGTCATAGTAACAGAGGAAAAAGAGAAAAATTCCTAAAATTTTGATTTCTTGACTTACGCAAAGTGCTCGTAGAGACGTTTTGTTGCTACTCAAATGAAAGATCTGTGATAGTAATAGAGTAAAATGGAAAAAATTCCGAAAATTTTAATTTCTTGATTTACGCAAAGTACTCGTAGAGACGTTTTGTTGGTACTCAAGTGACAGATCTGTGATAGTAACAGAGGAAAAAGCAAAATATTCCGAAAATTTTAATTTCTTGATTTACGCAAAGTACTCGTAGAGGCGTTTTGTTGTTACTCAAATGACAGATCTGTGATAGTAACAGAGGAAAAAGCAAAATATTCCGAAAATTTTAATTTCTCAATTTACGCAAAGTGCTCGTAGAGACGTTTTGTTGTTACTCAAATGAAAGATCTGTGATAGTAATAGAGTAAAATGGAAAAAAATCCGAAAATTTTAATTTCTTGATTTACGCAAACTACTCGTAGAGACGTTTTGTTGGTACTCAAATGACAGATCTGTGATAGTAACAAAGGAAAACGCAAAATATTCCGAAAATTTTAATTTCTTGATTTACGCAAAGTACTCGTAGAGACGTTTTGTTGTTACTCAAATGACAGATCTGTGATAGTAACAGAGGAAAATACAAAATATTCCGAAAATTTTAATTTCTTGATATACGCAAAGTACTCGTAGAAACGTTTTGTTGTTACTCAAATGACAGATCTGTGATAGTAACAGAGGAAAAAGCAAAATATTCCAAAAATTTTAATTTCTTGATTTACGCAAAGTACTCGTAGAGACGTTCTGTTGCTACTCAAATGAAAGATCTGTGATAGTAATAGAGTAAAATGGAAAAAATTCCGAAAATTTTAATTTTTCGATTTACGCAAAGTGTTCGTAGAGACGTTTTGTTGTTACTCAAATGACAGATCTGTCATAGTAACAGAGGAAAAAGAGAAAAATTCCGAAAATTTTAATTTCTTGAATTACGCAAAGTACTCATAGAGACGTTTTGTTAGTACTCAAGTGACAGATCTGTGATAGTAACAGAGGAAAAAGCAGTATATTAAGAAAATTGTAACTTCTTGATATACGCAAAGTACTCATAGAGACGTTTTGTTGTTACTCAAATGACAGATCTGTGATAGTAACAGAGGAAAAAGCAGAATATTCCGAAAATTTTAATTTCTTGATTTAAGCAAAGTGCTCGTAGAGACGTTTTGTTGTTACTCAAATGACAGATCTGTCATAGTAACAGAGGAAAAAGAGAAAAATTCCTAAAATTTTGATTTCTTGACTTACGCAAAGTGCTCGTAGAGACGTTTTGTTGCTACTCAAATGAAAGATCTGTGATAGTAATAGAGTAAAATGGAAAAAATTCCGAAAATTTTAATTTCTTGATTTACGCAAAGTACTCGTAGAGACGTTTTGTTGGTACTCAAATGACAGATCTGTGATAGTAACAGAGGAAAAAGCAAAATATTCCGAAAATTTTAATTTCTCAATTTACGCAAAGTGCTCGTAGAGACGTTTTGTTGTTACTCAAATGAAAGATCTGTGATAGTAATAGAGTAAAATGGAAAAAAATCCGAAAATTTTAATTTCTTGATTTACGCAAACTACTCGTAGAGACGTTTTGTTGGTACTCAAATGACAGATCTGTGATAGTAACAAAGGAAAACGCAAAATATTCCGAAAATTTTAATTTCTTGATTTACGCAAAGTACTCGTAGAGACGTTTTGTTGTTACTCAAATGACAGATCTGTGATAGTAACAGAGGAAAATACAAAATATTCCGAAAATTTTAATTACTTGATATACGCAAAGTACTCGTAGAAACGTTTTGTTGTTACTCAAATGACAGATCTGTGATAGTAACAGAGGAAAAAGCAAAATATTCCAAAAATTTTAATTTCTTGATTTACGCAAAGTACTCGTAGAGACGTTCTGTTGCTACTCAAATGAAAGATCTGTGATAGTAATAGAGTAAAATGGAAAAAATTCCGAAAATTTTGATTTTTCGATTTACGCAAAGTGCTCGTAGAGACGTTTTGTTGTTACTCAAATGACAGATCTGTCATAGTAACAGAGGAAAAAGAGAAAAATTCCGAAAATTTTAATTTCTTGAATTACGCAAAGTACTCATAGAGACGTTTTGTTGGTACTCAAATGACAGATCTGTGATAGTAACAGAGGAAAAAGCAGTATATTAAGAAAATTTTAACTTCTTGATATACGCAAAGTACTCATAGAGACGTTTTTTTGTTACTCAAATGACAGATCTGTAATAGTAACAGAGGAGAAAGAGAAAAATTCCTAAAATTTTGATTTCTTGACTTACGCAAAGTGCTCGTAGAGACGTTTGGTTGCTACTCAAATGAAAGATCTGTGATAGTAATAGAGTAAAATGGAAAAAAATCCGAAAATTTTAATTTCTTGATTTACGCAAACTACTCATCGAGACGTTTTGTTGGTACTCAAATGACAGATCTGTGATAGTAACAGAGGAAAAAGCAAAATATTCCGAAAATTTTAATTTCTTGATTTACGCAAAGTGGTCGTAGAGACATTTTGTTGCTACTCAAATGCCAGATCTGTGATAGTAACAGAAGAAATAGCAAAATATTCCGAAAATTTTATTTTCTTGATTTACGCAAAGTACTCGTAGAGACGTTTTGTTGTTACTCAAATGACACATCTGTGATAGTAACAGAGGAAAAAGAGAAAAATTCCTAAAATTTTGATTTCTTGACATACGCAAAGTGCTCGTAGAGACGTTTTGTTGCTACTCAAATGAAAGATCTGTGATAGTAATAGAGTAAAATGGAAAAAATTCCGAAAATTCTAATTTCTTGATTTACGCAAAGTACTCGTAGAGTCGTTTTGTTGGTACTCAAATGACAGATCTGTGATAGTAACAGAGGAAAAGGCAAAATATTCCGAAAATTTTTATTTCTCAATTTACGCAAAGTGCTCGTAGAGACGTTTTGTTGTTACTCAAATGAAAGATCTGTGATAGTACTAGAGTAAAATGGAAAAAAATCCGAAAATTTTAATTTCTTGATTTACGCAAACTACTCGTAGAGACGTTTTGTTGGTACTCAAATGACAGATCTGTGATAGTAACAAAGGAAAACGCAAAATATTCCGAAAATTTTAATTTCTTGATTTACGCAAAGTACTCGTAGAGACGTTTTGTTGTTACTCAAATGACAGATCTGTGATAGTAACAGTGGAAAATACAAAATATTCCGAAAATTTTAAAAATCTTGATATACGAAAAGTACTCGTAGAAACGTTTTGTTGTTACTCAAATGACAGATCTGTGATAGTAACAGAGGAAAAAGCAAAGTATTCCAAAAATTTTAATTTCTTAATTTACACAAAGTACTCGTAGAGACGTTCTGTTGCTACTCAAATGAAAGATCTGTGATAGTAATAGAGTAAAATGGAAAAAATTCCGAAAATTTTGATTTTTCGATTTACGCAAAGTGCTCGTAGAGACGTTTTGTTGTTACTCAAATGACAGATCTGTCATAGTAACAGAGGAAAAAGAGAAAAATTCCTAAAATTATGATTTCTTGACTTACGCAAAGTGCTCGTAGAGAGGTTTGGTTGCTACTCAAATGAAAGATCTGTGATAGTAATAGAGTAAAATGGAAAAAATTCCGAAAATTTTGATTTTTCGATTTACGCAAAGTGCTCGTAGAGACGTTTTGTTGTTACTCAAATGACAGATCTGTCATAGTAACAGAGGAAAAAGAGAAAAATTCCTAAAATTTTGATTTCTTGACTTACGCAAAGTGCTCGTAGAGACGTTTGGTTGCTACTCAAATGAAAGATCTGTGATAGTAATAGAGTAAAATGGAAAAAAATCCGAAAATTTTAATTTCTTGATTTGCGCAAACTACTCGTAGAGACGTTTTGTTGGTACTCAAATGACAGATCTGTGATAGTAACAAAGGAAAACGCAAAATATTCCGAAAATTTTAATTTCTTGATTTACGCAAAGTACTCGTAGAGACGTTTTGTTGTTACTCAAATGACTGATCTGTGATAGTAACAGAGGAAAAAGCAAAATATTCCAAAAATTTTAATTTCTTAATTTACGCAAACTACTCATCGAGACGTTTTGTTGGTACTCAAATGACAGATCTGTGATAGTAACAGAGGAAAAAGCAAAATATTCCAAAAATTTTAATTTCTTTATTTACGCAAAGTACTCGTAGAGACGTTCTGTTGCTACTCAAATGAAAGATCTGTGATAGTAATAGAGTAAAATGGAAAAAATTCCGAAAATTTTGATTTTTCGATTTACGCAAAGTGCTCGTAGAGACGTTTTGTTGTTACTCAAATGACAGATCTGTGATAGTAACAGAGGAAAATACAAAATATTCCGAAAATTTTAATTTCTTGATATACGCAAAGTACTCGTAGAGACGTTCTGTTGCTACTCAAATGAAAGATCTGTGATAGTAATAGAGTAAAATGGAAAAAATTCCGAAAATTTTAATTTCTTGATTTACGCAAAGTACTCATAGAGACGTTTTGATGGTCCTCAAATGACAGATCTGTGATAGTAACAGAGGAAAAAGCAAAATATTCCGAAAATTTCAATTTCTCAATTTACGCACAGTGCTCGTAGAGACGTTTTGTTGTTACTCAAATGACAGATCTGTGATAGTAACAGAGGAAAATACAAAATATTCCGAAAATTTTAATTTCTTGATATACGCAAAGTACTCGTAGAGACGTTCTGTTGCTACTCAAATGAAAGATCTGTGATAGTAATAGAGTAAAATGGAAAAAATTCCGAAAATTTTGATTTTTCGATTTACGCAAAGTGCTCGTAGAGACGTTTTGTTGTTACTCAAATGACAGATCTGTCATAGTAACAGAGGAAAAAGAGAAAAATTCCTAAAATTTTGATTTCTTGACTTACGCAAAGTGCTCGTAGAGACGTTTGGTTGCTACTCAAATGAAAGATCTGTGATAGAGACGTTCTGTTGGTACTCAAATGACAGATCTGTGATAGTAACAGAGGAAAAAGCAAAATATTCCGAAAATTTTAATTTCTTGATTTACGCAAAGTACTCGTAGAGACGTTTTGTTGTTACTCAAATGACAGATCTGTGATAGTAACAGAAGAAAAAGCAAAATATTCCAAAAATTTTAATTTCTTGATTTACGCAAAGTACTCGTAGAGACGTTCTGTTGCTACTCAAATGAAAGATCTGTGATAGTAATAGAGTAAAATGGAAAAAATTCCGAAAATTTTGATTTTTCGATTTACGCAAAGTGCTGGTAGAGACGTTTTGTTGTTACTCAAATGACAGATCTGTCATAGTAACCGAGGAAAAAGCAAAATATGCCAAAAATTTTAATTTCTTGATTTACGCAAAGTACTCGTAGAGACGTTCTGTTGCTACTCAAATGAAAGATCTGTGATAGTAATAGAGTAAAATGGAAAAAATTCCGAAAATTTTGATTTTTCGATTTACGCAAAGTGCTCGTAGAGACGTTTTGTTGTTACTCAAATGACAGATCTGTCATAGTAACAGAGGAAAAAGAGAAAAATTCCTAAAATTTTGATTTCTTGACTTACGCAAAGTGCTCGTAGAGACGTTTGGTTGCTACTCAAATGAAAGATCTGTGATAGTAATAGAGTAAAATGGAAAAAATTCCGAAAATTTTAATTTCTTGACTTACGCAAAGTACTCATAGAGACGTTTTGATGGTACTCAAATGACAGATCTGTGATAGTAACAGAGGAAAAAGCAAAATATTCCGAAAATTTCAATTTCTCAATTTACGCACAGTGCTCGTAGAGACGTTTTGTTGTTACTCAAATGACAGATCTGTGATAGTAACAGAGGAAAATACAAAATATTCCGAAAATTTTAATTTCTTGATATACGCAAAGTACTCGTAGAGACGTTCTGTTGCTACTCAAATGAAAGATCTGTGATAGTAACAGAGGAAAAAGCAAAATATTCCGAAAATTTTAATTTCTTGATTTAAGCAAAGTGCTCGTAGAGACGTTTTGTTGTTACTCAAATGACAGATCTGTCATAGTAACAGAGGAAAAAGAGAAAAATTCCTAAAATTTTGATTTCTTGACTTACGCAAAGTGCTCGTAGAGACGTTTTGTTGCTACTCAAATGAAAGATCTGTGATAGTAATAGAGTAAAATGGAAAAAATTCCGAAAATTTTAATTTCTTGATTTACGCAAAGTACTCGTAGAGAGGTTTTGTTGGTACTCAAATGACAGATCTGTGATAGTAACAGATGAAAAAGCAAAATATTCCGAAAATTTTAATTTCTTGATTTACGCAAAGTACTCGTAGAGGCGTTTTGTTGTTACTCAAATGACAGATCTGTGATAGTAACTGAGGAAAAAGCAAAATATTCCGAAAATTTTAATTTCTCAATTTACGCAAAGTGCTCGTAGAGACGTTTTGTTGTTACTCAAATGAAAGATCTGTGATAGTAATAGAGTAAAATGGAAAAAAATCCGAAAATTTTAATTTCTTGATTTACGCAAACTACTCGTAGAGACGTTTTGTTGGTACTCAAATTACAGATCTGTGATAGTAACAAAGGAAAACGCAAAATATTCCGAAAATTTTAATTTCTTGATTTACGCAAACTACTCGTAGAGACGTTTTGTTGTTACTCAAATGACAGATCTGTGATAGTAACAGAGGAAAATACAAAATATTCCGAAAATTTTAATTTCTTGATATACGCAAAGTACTCGTAGAAACGTTTTGTTGTTACTCAAATGACAGATCGGTGATAGTAACAGAGGAAAAAGCAAAATATTCCAAAAATTTTAATTTCTTAATTTACGCAAAGTACTCGTAGAGACGTTCTGTTGCTACTCAAATGAAAGATCTGTGATAGTAATAGAGTAAAATGGAAAAAATTCCGAAAATTTTGATTTTTCGATTTACGCAAAGTGCTCGTAGAGACGTTTTGTTGTTACTCAAATGACATATCTGTCATAGTAACAGAGGAAAAAGAGAAAAATTCCTAAAATTTTGATTTCTTGACTTACGCAAAGTGCTCGTAGAGACGTTTGGTTGCTACTCAAATGAAAGATCTGTGATAGTAATAGAGTAAAATGGAAAAAAATCCGAAAATTTTAATTTCTTGATTTGCGCAAACTACTCGTAGAGACGTTTTGTTGGTACTCAAATGACAGATCTGTGATAGTAACAAAGGAAAACGCAAAATATTCCGAAAATTTTAATTTCTTGATTTACGCAAAGTACTCGTAGAGACGTTTTGTTGTTACTCAAATGACAGATCTGTGATAGTAACAGAGGAAAAAGCAAAATATTCCAAAAATTTTAATTTCTTAATTTACGCAAACTACTCATCGAGACGTTTTGTTGGTACTCAAATGACAGATCTGTGATAGTAACAGAGGAAAAAGCAAAATATTCCAAAAATTTTAATTTCTTTATTTACGCAAAGTACTCGTAGAGACGTTCTGTTGCTACTCAAATGAAAGATCTGTGATAGTAACAGAGGAAAATACAAAATATTCCGAAAATTTTAATTTCTTGATATACGCAAAGTACTCGTAGAAACGTTTTGTTGTTACTCAAATGACAGATCTGTGATAGTAACAGAGGAAAAGGCAAAATATTCCAAAAATTTTAATTTCTTGATTTACGCAAAGTACTCGTAGAGACGTTCTGTTGCTATTCAAATGAAAGATCTGTGATAGTAATAGAGTAAAATGGAAAAAATTCCGAAAATTTTGATTTTTCGATTTACGCAAAGTGCTCGTAGAGACGTTTTGTTGTTACTCAAATGACAGATCTGTCATAGTAACAGAGGAAAAAGAGAAAAATTCCTAAAATTTTGATTTCTTGACTTACGCAAAGTGCTCGTAGAGACGTTTGGTTGCTACTCAAATGAAAGATCTGTGATAGAGACGTTCTGTTGGTACTCAAATGACAGATCTGTGATAGTAACAGAGGAAAAAGCAAAATATTCCGAAAATTTTAATTTCTTGATTTACGCAAAGTACTCGTAGAGACGTTTTGTTGTTACTCAAATGACAGATCTGTGATAGTAACAGAGGAAAAAGCAAAATATTCCAAAAATTTTAATTTCTTGATTTACGCAAAGTACTCGTAGAGACGTTCTGTTGCTACTCAAATGAAAGATCTGTGATAGTAATAGAGTAAAATGGAAAAAATTCCGAAAATTTTGATTTTTCGATTTACGCAAAGTGCTGGTAGAGACGTTTTGTTGTTACTCAAATGACAGATCTGTCATAGTAACCGAGGAAAAAGCAAAATATGCCAAAAATTTTAATTTCTTGATTTACGCAAAGTACTCGTAGAGACGTTCTGTTGCTACTCAAATGAAAGATCTGTGATAGTAATAGAGTAAAATGGAAAAAATTCCGAAAATTTTGATTTTTCGATTTACGCAAAGTGCTCGTAGAGACGTTTTGTTGTTACTCAAATGACAGATCTGTCATAGTAACAGAGGAAAAAGAGAAAAATTCCTAAAATTTTGATTTCTTGACTTACGCAAAGTGCTCGTAGAGACGTTTGGTTGCTACTCAAATGAAAGATCTGTGATAGTAATAGAGTAAAATGGAAAAAATTCCGAAAATTTTAATTTCTTGACTTACGCAAAGTACTCATAGAGACGTTTTGATGGTACTCAAATGACAGATCTGTGATAGTAACAGAGGAAAAAGCAAAATATTCCGAAAATTTCAATTTCTCAATTTACGCACAGTGCTCGTAGAGACGTTTTGTTGTTACTCAAATGACAGATCTGTGATAGTAACAGAGGAAAATACAAAATATTCCGAAAATTTTAATTTCTTGATATACGCAAAGTACTCGTAGAAACGTTTTGTTGTTACTCAAATGACAGATCTGTGAGAGTAACAGAGGAAAAGGCAAAATATTCCAAAAATTTTAATTTCTTGATTTACGCAAAGTACTCGTAGAGACGTTCTGTTGCTACTCAAATGAAAGATCTGTGATAGTAATAGAGTAAAATGGAAAAAATTCCTAAAATTTTGATTTCTTGACTTACGCAAAGTGCTCGTAGAGACGTTTGGTTGCTACTCAAATGAAAGATCTGTGATAGAGACATTCTGTTGGTACTCAAATGACAGATCTGTGATAGTAACAGAGGAAAAAGCAAAATATTCCGAAAATTTTAATTTCTTGATTTACGCAAAGTACTCGTAGAGACGTTTTGTTGTTACTCAAATGACAGATCTGTGATAGTAACAGAGGAAAAAGCAAAATATTCCAAAAATTTTAATTTCTTGATTTACGCAAAGTACTCGTAGAGACGTTCTGTTGCTACTCAAATGAAAGATCTGTGATAGTAATAGAGTAAAATGGAAAAAATTCCGAAAATTTTGATTTTTCGATTTACGCAAAGTGCTCGTAGAGACGTTTTGTTGTTACTCAAATGACAGATCTGTCATAGTAACCGAGGAAAAAGAGAAAAATTCCTAAAATTTTGATTTCTTGACTTACGCAAAGTGCTCGTAGAGACGTTTGGTTGCTACTCAAATGAAAGATCTGTGATAGTAATAGAGTAAAATGGAAAAAATTCCAAAAATTTTAATTTCTTGATTTACGCAAAGTACTCATAGAGACGTTTTGGTGGTACTCAAATGACAGATCTGTGATAGTAACAGAGGAAAAAGCAAAATATTCCGAAAATTTTAATTTCTCAATTTACGCAAAGTGCTCGTAGAGACGTTTTGTTGTTACTCAAATGACAGATCTGTGATAGTAACAGAGGAAAAAGCAAAATATTCCGAAAATTTTAATTTCTTGATATACACAAAGTACTCGTAGAGACGTTTTGTTGTTACTCAAATGACAGATCTGTGATAGTAACAGAGGAAAAAGCAAAATATTCCAAAAATTTTAATTTCTTGATTTACGCAAAGTGGTCGTAGAGACGTTCTGTTGCTACTCAAATCAAAGATCCGTGATAGTAATAGAGTAAAATGGAAAAAATTCCGAAAATATTGATTTCTCGATTTACACAAAGTGCTCGTAGAGATAGACGTTTTGTTGTTACTCAAATGATAGATCTGTAATAGTAACAGAAGAAAAAGATAAAAATTCCTAAAATTTTGATTTCTTGACTTACGCAAAGTGCTCGTAGAGACGTTTTGTTGCTACTCAAATGAAAGATCTGTGATAGTAATAGAGTAAAATGGAGAAAATTCCGAAAATTTTAATTTCTTGAATTACGCAAAGTACTCATAGAGACGTTTTGTTGGTACTCAAATGACAGATCTGTGATAGCAACAGAGGAAAAAGCAGTATATTAAGAAAATTTTAACTTCCTGATATACGCAAAGTACTCATAGAGACGTTTTGTTGTTACTCAAATGACAGATCTGTGATAGTGACAGAGGAAAAAGCAGAATATTCCGAAAATTTTAATTTCTTGATTTAAGCAAAGTGCTCGTAGAGACGTTTTGTTGTTACTCAAATGACAGATCTGTCATAGTAACAGAGGAAAAAGAGAAAAATTCCTAAAATTTTGATTTCTTGACTTACGCAAAGTGCTCGTAGAGACGTTTTGTTGCTACTCAAATGAAAGATCTGTGATAGTAATAGAGTAAAATGGAAAAAATTCCGAAAATTTTAATTTCTTGATTTACGCAAACTACTCGTAGAGACGTTTTGTTGGTACTCAAATTACAGATCTGTGATAGTAACAAAGGAAAACGCAAAATATTCCGAAAATTTTAATTTCTTGATTTACGCAAACTACTCGTAGAGACGTTTTGTTGTTACTCAAATGACAGATCTGTGATAGTAACAGAGGAAAATACAAAATATTCCGAAAATTTTAATTTCTTGATATACGCAAAGTACTCGTAGAAACGTTTTGTTGTTACTCAAATGACAGATCGGTGATAGTAACAGAGGAAAAAGCAAAATATTCAAAAAATTTTAATTTCTTAATTTACGCAAAGTACTCGTAGAGACGTTCTGTTGCTACTCAAATGAAAGATCTGTGATAGTAATAGAGTAAAATGGAAAAAATTCCGAAAATTTTGATTTTTCGATTTACGCAAAGTGCTCGTAGAGACGTTTTGTTGTTACTCAAATGACATATCTGTCATAGTAACAGAGGAAAAAGAGAAAAATTCCTAAAATTTTGATTTCTTGACTTACGCAAAGTGCTCGTAGAGACGTTTTGTTGCTACTCAAATGAAAGATCTGTGATAGTAATAGAGTAAAATGGAAAAAATTCCGAAAATTCTAATTTCTTGATTTACGCAAAGTACTCGTAGAGACGTTTTGTTGGTACTCAAATGACAGATCTGTGATAGTAACAGAGGAAAAAGCAAAATATTCCGAAAATTTTAATTTCTCAATTTACGCAAAGTGCTCGTAGAGACGTTTTGTTGTTACTCAAATGAAAGATCTGTGATAGTAATAGAGTAAAATGGAAAAAAATCCGAAAATTTTAATTTCTTTATTTACGCAAACTACTCGTAGAGACGTTTTGTTGGTACTCAAATGACAGATCTGTGATAGTAACAAAGGAAAACGCAAAATATTCCGAAAATTTTAATTTCTTGATTTACGCAAAGTACTCGTAGAGACGTTTTGTTGTTACTCAAATGACAGATCTGTGATAGTAACAGAGGAAAATACAAAATATTCCGAAAATTTTAATTTCTTGATATACGCAAAGTACTCGTAGAAACGTTTTGTTGTTACTCAAATGACAGATCTGTGATAGTAACAGAGGAAAAAGCAAAATATTCCAAAAATTTTAATTTCTTAATTTACGCAAAGTACTCGTAGAGACGTTCTGTTGCTACTCAAATGAAAGATCTGTGATAGTAATAGAGTAACATGGAAAAAATTCCGAAAATTTTGATTTTTCGATTTACGCAAAGTGCTCGTAGAGACGTTTTGTTGTTACTCAAATGACAGATCTGTCATAGTAACAGAGGAAAAAGAGAAAAATTCCTAAAATTTTAATTTCTTGACTTACGCAAAGTGCTCGTAGAGAGGTTTGGTTGCTACTCAAATGAAAGATCTGTGATAGTAATAGAGTAAAATGGAAAAAATTCCGAAAATTTTGATTTTTCGATTTACGCAAAGTGCTCGTATTGACGTTTTGTTGTTACTCAAATGACAGATCTGTCATAGTAACAGAGGAAAAAGAGAAAAATTCCTAAAATTTTGATATCTTGACTTACGCAAAGTGCTCGTAGAGACGTTTGGTTGCTACTCAAATGAAAGATCTGTGATAGTAATAGAGTAAAATGGAAAAAATTCCGAAAATTTTAATTTCTTGATTTACGCAAAGTACTCATAGAGACGTTTTGATGGTACTCAAATGACAGATCTGTGATAGTAACAGAGGAAAAAGCAAAATATTCCGAAAATTTCAATTTCTCAATTTACGCACAGTGCTCGTAGAGACGTTTTGTTGTTACTCAAATGACAGATCTGTGATAGTAACAGAGGAAAATACAAAATATTCCGAAAATTTTAATTTCTTGATATACGCAAAGTACTCGTAGAAACGTTTTGTTGTTACTCAAATGACAGATCTGTGATAGTAACAGAGGAAAAGGCAAAATATTCCAAAAATTTTAATTTCTTGATTTACGCAAAGTACTCGTAGAGACGTTCTGTTGCTACTCAAATGAAAGATCTGTGATAGTAATAGAGTAAAATGGAAAAAATTCCGAAAATTTTGATTTTTCGATTTACGCAAAGTGCTCGTAGAGACGTTTTGTTGTTACTCAAATGACAGATCTGTCATAGTAACAGAGGAAAAAGAGAAAAATTCCTAAAATTTTGATTTCTTGACTTACGCAAAGTGCTCGTAGAGACGTTTGGTTGCTACTCAAATGAAAGATCTGTGATAGTAATAGAGTAAAATGGAGAAAAATCCGAAAATTTTAATTTCTTGATTTACGCAAACTACTCATAGAGACGTTCTGTTGGTACTCAAATGACAGATCTGTGATAGTAACAGAGGAAAAAGCAAAATATTCCGAAAATTTTAATTTCTTGATTTACGCAAAGTACTCGTAGAGACGTTTTGTTGTTACTCAAATGACAGATCTGTGATAGTAACAGAGGAAAAAGCAAAATATTCCAAAAATTTTAATTTCTTGATTTACGCAAAGTACTCGTAGAGACGTTCTGTTGCTACTCAAATGAAAGATCTGTGATAGTAATAGAGTAAAATGGAAAAAATTCCGAAAATTTTGATTTTTCGATTTACGCAAAGTGCTCGTGGAGACGTTTTGTTGTTACTCAAATGACAGATCTGTCATAGTAACCGAGGAAAAAGAGAAAAATTCCTAAAATTTTGATTTCTTGACTTACGCAAAGTGCTCGTAGAGACGTTTGGTTGCTATTCAAATGAAAGTTCTGTGATAGTAATAGAGTAAAATGGAAAAAATTCCAAAAATTTTAATTTCTTGATTTACGCAAAGTACTCATAGAGACGTTTTGGTGGTACTCAAATGACAGATCTGTGATAGTAACAGAGGAAAAAGCAAAATATTCCGAAAATTTTAATTTCTCAATTTACGCAAAGTGCTCGTAGAGACGTTTTGTTGTTACTCAAATGACAGATCTGTGATAGTAACAGAGGAAAAAGCAAAATATTCCGAAAATTTTAATTTCTTGATATACACAAAGTACTCGTAGAGACGTTTTGTTGTTACTCAAATGACAGATCTGTGATAGTAACAGAGGAAAAAGCAAAATATTCCAAAAATTTTAATTTCTTGATTTACGCAAAGTGGTCGTAGAGACGTTCTGTTGCTACTCAAATCAAAGATCCGTGATAGTAATAGAGTAAAATGGAAAAAATTCCGAAAATATTGATTTCTCGATTTACACAAAGTGCTCGTAGAGATAGACGTTTTGTTGTTACTCAAATGATAGATCTGTAATAGTAACAGAAGAAAAAGATAAAAATTCCTAAAATTTTGATTTCTTGACTTACGCAAAGTGCTCGTAGAGACGTTTTGTTGCTACTCAAATGAAAGATCTGTGATAGTAATAGAGTAAAATGGAGAAAATTCCGAAAATTTTAATTTCTTGAATTACGCAAAGTACTCATAGAGACGTTTTGTTGGTACTCAAATGACAGATCTGTGATAGTAACAGAGGAAAAAGCAGTATATTAAGAAAATTTTAACTTCCTGATATACGCAAAGTACTCATAGAGACGTTTTGTTGTTACTCAAATGACAGATCTGTGATAGTAACAGAGGAAAAAGCAGAATATTCCGAAAATTTTAATTTCTTGATTTAAGCAAAGTGCTCGTAGAGACGTTTTGTTGTTACTCAAATGACAGATCTGTCATAGTAACAGAGGAAAAAGAGAAAAATTCCTAAAATTTTGATTTCTTGACTTACGCAAAGTGCTCGTAGAGACGTTTTGTTGCTACTCAAATGAAAGATCTGTGATAGTAATAGAGTAAAATGGAAAAAATTCCGAAAATTTTAATTTCTTGATTTACGCAAAGTACTCGTAGAGACGTTTTGTTGGTACTCAAATGACAGATCTGTGATAGTAACAGATGAAAAAGCAAAATATTCCGAAAATTTTAATTTCTTGATTTACGCAAAGTACTCGTAGAGGCGTTTTGTTGTTACTCAAATGACAGATCTGTGATAGTAACAGAGGAAAAAGCAAAATATTCCAAAAATTTTAATTTCTTAATTTACGCAAAGTACTCGTAGAGACGTTCTGTTGCTACTCAAATGAAAGATCTGTGATAGTAATAGAGTAACATGGAAAAAATTCCGAAAATTTTGATTTTTCGATTTACGCAAAGTGCTCGTAGAGACGTTTTGTTGTTACTCAAATGACAGATCTGTCATAGTAACAGAGGAAAAAGAGAAAAATTCCTAAAATTTTAATTTCTTGACTTACGCAAAGTGCTCGTAGAGAGGTTTGGTTGCTACTCAAATGAAAGATCTGTGATAGTAATAGAGTAAAATGGAAAAAATTCCGAAAATTTTGATTTTTCGATTTACGCAAAGTGCTCGTAGTGACGTTTTGTTGTTACTCAAATGACAGATCTGTCATAGTAACAGAGGAAAAAGAGAAAAATTCCTAAAATTTTGATTTCTTCACTTACGCAAAGTGCTCGTAGAGACGTTTGGTTGCTACTCAAATGAAAGATCTGTGATAGTAATAGAGTAAAATGGAAAAAATTCCGAAAATTTTAATTTCTTGATTTACGCAAAGTACTCATAGAGACGTTTTGATGGTACTCAAATGACAGATCTGTGATAGTAACAGAGGAAAAAGCAAAATATTCCGAAAATTTCAATTTCTCAATTTACGCACAGTGCTCGTAGAGACGTTTTGTTGTTACTCAAATGACAGATCTGTGATAGTAACAGAGGAAAATACAAAATATTCCGAAAATTTTAATTTCTTGATATACGCAAAGTACTCGTAGAAACGTTTTGTTGTTACTCAAATGACAGATCTGTGATAGTAACAGAGGAAAAGGCAAAATATTCCAAAAATTTTAATTTCTTGATTTACGCAAAGTACTCGTAGAGACGTTCTGTTGCTACTCAAATGAAAGATCTGTGATAGTAATAGAGTAAAATGGAAAAAATTCCGAAAATTTTGATTTTTCGATTTACGCAAAGTGCTCGTAGAGACGTTTTGTTGTTACTCAAATGACAGATCTGTCATAGTAACAGAGGAAAAAGAGAAAAATTCCTAAAATTTTGATTTCTTGACTTACGCAAAGTGCTCGTAGAGACGTTTGGTTGCTACTCAAATGAAAGATCTGTGATAGTAATAGAGTAAAATGGAAAAAAATCCGAAAATTTTAATTTCTTGATTTACGCAAACTACTCATAGAGACGTTCTGTTGGTACTCAAATGACAGATCTGTGATAGTAACAGAGGAAAAAGCAAAATATTCCGAAAATTTTAATTTCTTGATTTACGCAAAGTACTCGTAGAGACGTTTTGTTGTTACTCAAATGACAGATCTGTGATAGTAACAGAGGAAAAAGCAAAATATTCCAAAAATTTTAATTACTTGATTTACGCAAAGTACTCGTAGAGACGTTCTGTTGCTACTCAAATGAAAGATCTGTGATAGTAATAGAGTAAAATGGAAAAAATTCCGAAAATTTTGATTTTTCGATTTACGCAAAGTGCTCGTGGAGACGTTTTGTTGTTACTCAAATGACAGATCTGTCATAGTAACCGAGGAAAAAGAGAAAAATTCCTAAAATTTTGATTTCTTGACTTACGCAAAGTGCTCGTAGAGACGTTTGGTTGCTACTCAAATGAAAGTTCTGTGATAGTAATAGAGTAAAATGGAAAAAATTCCAAAAATTTTAATTTCTTGATTTACGCAAAGTACTCATAGAGACGTTTTGGTGGTACTCAAATGACAGATCTGTGATAGTAACAGAGGAAAAAGCAAAATATTCCGAAAATTTTAATTTCTCAATTTACGCAAAGTGCTCGTAGAGACGTTTTGTTGTTACTCAAATGACAGATCTGTGATAGTAACAGAGGAAAAAGCAAAATATTCCGAAAATTTTAATTTCTTGATATACACAAAGTACTCGTAGAGACGTTTTGTTGTTACTCAAATGACAGATCTGTGATAGTAACAGAGGAAAAAGCAAAATATTCCAAAAATTTTAATTTCTTGATTTACGCAAAGTGGTCGTAGAGACGTTCTGTTGCTACTCAAATCAAAGATCCGTGATAGTAATAGAGTAAAATGGAAAAAATTCCGAAAATATTGATTTCTCGATTTACACAAAGTGCTCGTAGAGATAGACGTTTTGTTGTTACTCAAATGATAGATCTGTAATAGTAACAGAAGAAAAAGATAAAAATTCCTAAAATTTTGATTTCTTGACTTACGCAAAGTGCTCGTAGAGACGTTTTGTTGCTACTCAAATGAAAGATCTGTGATAGTAATAGAGTAAAATGGAGAAAATTCCGAAAATTTTAATTTCTTGAATTACGCAAAGTACTCATAGAGACGTTTTGTTGGTACTCAAATGACAGATCTGTGATAGTAACAGAGGAAAAAGCAGTATATTAAGAAAATTTTAACTTCCTGATATACGCAAAGTACTCATAGAGACGTTTTGTTGTTACTCAAATGACAGATCTGTGATAGTAACAGAGGAAAAAGCAGAATATTCCGAAAATTTTAATTTCTTGATTTAAGCAAAGTGCTCGTAGAGACGTTTTGTTGTTACTCAAATGACAGATCTGTCATAGTAACAGAGGAAAAAGAGAAAAATTCCTAAAATTTTGATTTCTTGACTTACGCAAAGTGCTCGTAGAGACGTTTTGTTGCTACTCAAATGAAAGATCTGTGATAGTAATAGAGTAAAATGGAAAAAATTCCGAAAATTTTAATTTCTTGATTTACGCAAAGTACTCGTAGAGACGTTTTGTTGGTACTCAAATGACAGATCTGTGATAGTAACAGATGAAAAAGCAAAATATTCCGAAAATTTTAATTTCTTGATTTACGCAAAGTACTCGTAGAGGCGTTTTGTTGTTACTCAAATGACAGATCTGTGATAGTAACAGAGGAAAAAGCAAAATATTCCAAAAAATTTAATTTCTTAATTTACGCAAAGTACTCGTAGAGACGTTCTGTTGCTACTCAAATGAAAGATCTGTGATAGTAATAGAGTAACATGGAAAAAATTCCGAAAATTTTGATTTTTCGATTTACGCAAAGTGCTCGTAGAGACGTTTTGTTGTTACTCAAATGACAGATCTGTCATAGTAACAGAGGAAAAAGAGAAAAATTCCTAAAATTTTAATTTCTTGACTTACGCAAAGTGCTCGTAGAGAGGTTTGGTTGCTACTCAAATGAAAGATCTGTGATAGTAATAGAGTAAAATGGAAAAAATTCCGAAAATTTTAATTTCTTGATTTACGCAAAGTACTCATAGAGACGTTTTGATGGTACTCAAATGACAGATCTGTGATGGTAACAGAGGAAAAAGCAAAATATTCCGAAAATTTCAATTTCTCAATTTACGCACAGTGCTCGTAGAGACGTTTTGTTGTTACTCAAATGACAGATCTGTGATAGTAACAGAGGAAAATACAAAATATTCCGAAAATTTTAATTTCTTGATATACGCAAAGTACTCGTAGAAACGTTTTGTTGTTATTCAAATGACAGATCTGTGATAGTAACAGAGGAAAAGGCAAAATATTCCAAAAATTTTAATTTCTTGATTTACGCAAAGTACTCGTAGAGACGTTCTGTTGCTACTCAAATGAAAGATCTGTGATAGTAATAGAGTAAAATGGAAAAAATTCCGAAAATTTTGATTTTTCGATTTACGCAAAGTCCTCGTAGAGACGTTTTGTTGTTACTCAAATGACAGATCTGTCATAGTAACAGAGGAAAAAGAGAAAAATTCCTAAAATTTTGATTTCTTGACTTACGCAAAGTGCTCGTAGAGACGTTTGGTTGCTACTCAAATGAAAGTTCTGTGATAGTAATAGAGTAAAATGGAAAAAATTCCAAAAATTTTAATTTCTTGATTTACGCAAAGTACTCATAGAGACGTTTTCGTGGTACTCAAATGACAGATCTGTGATAGTAACAGAGGAAAAAGCAAAATATTCCGAAAATTTTAATTTCTCAATTTACGCAAAGTGCTCGTAGAGACGTTTTGTTGTTACTCAAATGACAGATCTGTGATAGTAACAGAGGAAAAAGCAAAATATTCCGAAAATTTTAATTTCTTGATATACACAAAGTACTCGTAGAGACGTTTTGTTGTTACTCAAATGACAGATCTGTGATAGTAACAGAGGAAAAAGCAAAATATTCCAAAAATTTTAATTTCTTGATTTACGCAAAGTGGTCGTAGAGACGTTCTGTTGCTACTCAAATCAAAGATCCGTGATATTAATAGAGTAAAATGGAAAAAATTCCGAAAATATTGATTTCTCGATTTACACAAAGTGCTCGTAGAGATAGACGTTTTGTTGTTACTCAAATGATAGATCTGTAATAGTAACAGAAGAAAAAGATAAAAATTCCTAAAATTTTGATTTCTTGACTTACGCAAAGTGCTCGTAGAGACGTTTTGTTGCTACTCAAATGAAAGATCTGTGATAGTAATAGAGTAAAATGGAGAAAATTCCGAAAATTTTGATTTTTCGATTTACGCAAAGTGCTCGTAGAGACGTTTTGTTGTTACTCAAATGACAGATCTGTCATAGTAACAGAGGAAAAAGAGAAAAATTCCTAAAATTTTAATTTCTTGACTTACGCAAAGTGCTCGTAGAGAGGTTTGGTTGCTACTCAAATGAAAGATCTGTGATAGTAATAGAGTAAAATGGAAAAAATTCCGAAAATTTTGATTTTTCGATTTACGCAAAGTGCTCGTAGTGACGTTTTGTTGTTACTCAAATGACAGATCTGTCATAGTAACAGAGGAAAAAGAGAAAAATTCCTAAAATTTTGATTTCTTGACTTACGCAAAGTGCTCGTAGAGACGTTTGGTTGCTACTCAAATGAAAGATCTGTGATAGTAATAGAGTAAAATGGAAAAAATTCCGAAAATTTTAATTTCTTGATTTACGCAAAGTACTCATAGAGACGTTTTGATGGTACTCAAATGACAGATCTGTGATAGTAACAGAGGAAAAAGCAAAATATTCCGAAAATTTCAATTTCTCAATTTACGCACAGTGCTCGTAGAGACGTTTTGTTGTTACTCAAATGACAGATCTGTGATAGTAACAGAGGAAAATACAAAATATTCCGAAAATTTTAATTTCTTGATATACGCAAAGTACTCGTAGAAACGTTTTGTTGTTACTCAAATGACAGATCTGTGATAGTAACAGAGGAAAAGGCAAAATATTCCAAAAATTTTAATTTCTTGATTTACGCAAAGTACTCGTAGAGACGTTCTGTTGCTACTCAAATGAAAGATCTGTGATAGTAATAGAGTAAAATGGAAAAAATTCCGAAAATTTTGATTTTTCGATTTACGCAAAGTGCTCGTAGAGACGTTTTGTTGTTACTCAAATGACAGATCTGTCATAGTAACAGAGGAAAAAGAGAAAAATTCCTAAAATTTTGATTTCTTGACTTACGCAAAGTGCTCGTAGAGACGTTTGGTTGCTACTCAAATGAAAGATCTGTGATAGTAATAGAGTAAAATGGAAAAAAATCCGAAAATTTTAATTTCTTGATTTACGCAAACTACTCATAGAGACGTTCTGTTGGTACTCAAATGACAGATCTGTGATAGTAACAGAGGAAAAAGCAAAATATTCCGAAAATTTTAATTTCTTGATTTACGCAAAGTACTCGTAGAGACGTTTTGTTGTTACTCAAATGACAGATCTGTGATAGTAACAGAGGAAAAAGCAAAATATTCCAAAAATTTTAATTACTTGATTTACGCAAAGTACTCGTAGAGACGTTCTGTTGCTACTCAAATGAAAGATCTGTGATAGTAATAGAGTAAAATGGAAAAAATTCCGAAAATTTTGATTTTTCGATTTACGCAAAGTGCTCGTGGAGACGTTTTGTTGTTACTCAAATGACAGATCTGTCATAGTAACCGAGGAAAAAGAGAAAAATTCCTAAAATTTTGATTTCTTGACTTACGCAAAGTGCTCGTAGAGACGTTTGGTTGCTACTCAAATGAAAGTTCTGTGATAGTAATAGAGTAAAATGGAAAAAATTCCAAAAATTTTAATTTCTTGATTTACGCAAAGTACTCATAGAGACGTTTTGGTGGTACTCAAATGACAGATCTGTGATAGTAACAGAGGAAAAAGCAAAATATTCCGAAAATTTTAATTTCTCAATTTACGCAAAGTGCTCGTAGAGACGTTTTGTTGTTACTCAAATGACAGATCTGTGATAGTAACAGAGGAAAAAGCAAAATATTCCGAAAATTTTAATTTCTTGATATACACAAAGTACTCGTAGAGACGTTTTGTTGTTACTCAAATGACAGATCTGTGATAGTAACAGAGGAAAAAGCAAAATATTCCAAAAATTTTAATTTCTTGATTTACGCAAAGTGGTCGTAGAGACGTTCTGTTGCTACTCAAATCAAAGATCCGTGATATTAATAGAGTAAAATGGAAAAAATTCCGAAAATATTGATTTCTCGATTTACACAAAGTGCTCGTAGAGATAGACGTTTTGTTGTTACTCAAATGATAGATCTGTAATAGTAACAGAAGAAAAAGATAAAAATTCCTAAAATTTTGATTTCTTGACTTACGCAATGTGCTCGTAGAGACGTTTTGTTGCTACTCAAATGAAAGATCTGTGATAGTAATAGAGTAAAATGGAGAAAATTCCGAAAATTTTATTTTCTTGAATTACGCAAAGTACTCATAGAGACGTTTTGTTGGTACTCAAATGACAGATCTGTGATAGTAACAGAGGAAAAAGCAGTATATTAAGAAAATTTTAACTTCCTGATATACGCAAAGTACTCATAGAGACGTTTTGTTGTTACTCAAATGACAGATCTGTGATAGTAACAGAGGAAAAAGCAGAATATTCCGAAAATTTTAATTTCTTGATTTAAGCAAAGTGCTCGTAGAGACGTTTTGTTGTTACTCAAATGACAGATCTGTCATAGTAACAGAGGAAAAAGAGAAAAATTCCTAAAATTTTGATTTCTTGACTTACACAAAGTGCTCGTAGAGACGTTTTGTTGCTACTCAAATGAAAGATCTGTGATAGTAATAGAGTAAAATGGAAAAAATTCCGAAAATTTTAATTTCTTGATTTACGCAAAGTACTCGTAGAGACGTTTTGTTGTTACTCAAATGACAGATCTGTGATAGTAACAGAGGAAAAAGCAAAATATTCCAAAAATTTTAATTTCTTGATTTACGCAAAGTGGTCGTAGAGACGTTCTGTTGCTACTCAAATCAAAGATCCGTGATAGTAATAGAGTAAAATGGAAAAAATTCCGAAAATATTGATTTCTCGATTTACACAAAGTGCTCGTAGAGATAGACGTTTTGTTGTTACTCAAATGATAGATCTGTAATAGTAACAGAAGAAAAAGATAAAAATTCCTAAAATTTTGATTTCTTGACTTACGCAAAGTGCTCGTAGAGACGTTTTGTTGCTACTCAAATGAAAGATCTGTGATAGTAATAGAGTAAAATGGAGAAAATTCCGAAAATTTTAATTTCTTGAATTACGCAAAGTACTCATAGAGACGTTTTGTTGGTACTCAAATGACAGATCTGTGATAGTAACAGAGGAAAAAGCAGTATATTAAGAAAATTTTAACTTCCTGATATACGCAAAGTACTCATAGAGACGTTTTGTTGTTACTCAAATGACAGATCTGTGATAGTAACAGAGGAAAAAGCAGAATATTCCGAAAATTTTAATTTCTTGATTTAAGCAAAGTGCTCGTAGAGACGTTTTGTTGTTACTCAAATGACAGATCTGTCATAGTAACAGAGGAAAAAGAGAAAAATTCCTAAAATTTTGATTTCTTGACTTACGCAAAGTGCTCGTAGAGACGTTTTGTTGCTACTCAAATGAAAGATCTGTGATAGTAATAGAGTAAAATGGAAAAAATTCCGAAAATTTTAATTTCTTGATTTACGCAAAGTACTCGTAGAGACGTTTTGTTGGTACTCAAATGACAGATCTGTGATAGTAACAGATGAAAAAGCAAAATATTCCGAAAATTTTAATTTCTTGATTTACGCAAAGTACTCGTAGAGGCGTTTTGTTGTTACTCAAATGACAGATCTGTGATAGTAACAGAGGAAAAAGCAAAATATTCCAAAAATTTTAATTTCTTAATTTACGCAAAGTACTCGTAGAGACGTTCTGTTGCTACTCAAATGAAAGATCTGTGATAGTAATAGAGTAACATGGAAAAAATTCCGAAAATTTTGATTTTTCGATTTACGCAAAGTGCTCGTAGAGACGTTTTGTTGTTACTCAAATGACAGATCTGTCATAGTAACAGAGGAAAAAGAGAAAAATTCCTAAAATTTTAATTTCTTGACTTACGCAAAGTGCTCGTAGAGAGGTTTGGTTGCTACTCAAATGAAAGATCTGTGATAGTAATAGAGTAAAATGGAAAAAATTCCGAAAATTTTGATTTTTCGATTTACGCAAAGTGCTCGTAGTGACGTTTTGTTGTTACTCAAATGACAGATCTGTCATAGTAACAGAGGAAAAAGAGAAAAATTCCTAAAATTTTGATTTCTTGACTTACGCAAAGTGCTCGTAGAGACGTTTGGTTGCTACTCAAATGAAAGATCTGTGATAGTAATAGAGTAAAATGGAAAAAATTCCGAAAATTTTAATTTCTTGATTTACGCAAAGTACTCATAGAGACGTTTTGATGGTACTCAAATGACAGATCTGTGATAGTAACAGAGGAAAAAGCAAAATATTCCGAAAATTTCAATTTCTCAATTTACGCACAGTGCTCGTAGAGACGTTTTGTTGTTACTCAAATGACAGATCTGTGATAGTAACAGAGGAAAATACAAAATATTCCGAAAATTTTAATTTCTTGATATACGCAAAGTACTCGTAGAAACGTTTTGTTGTTACTCAAATGACAGATCTGTGATAGTAACAGAGGAAATGGCAAAATATTCCAAAAATTTTAATTTCTTGATTTACGCAAAGTACTCGTAGAGACGTTCTGTTGCTACTCAAATGAAAGATATGTGATAGTAATAGAGTAAAATGGAAAAAATTCCGAAAATTTTAATTTTTCGATTTACGCAAAGTGCTCGTAGAGACGTTTTGTTGTTACTCAAATGACAGATCTGTCATAGTAACAGAGGAAAAAGAGAAAAATTCCTAAAATTTTGATTTCTTGACTTACGCAAAGTGCTCGTAGAGACGTTTGGTTGCTACTCAAATGAAAGATCTGTGATAGTAATAGAGTAAAATGGAAAAAAATCCGAAAATTTTAATTTCTTGATTTACGCAAACTACTCATAGAGACGTTCTGTTGGTACTCAAATGACAGATCTGTGATAGTAACAGAGGAAAAAGCAAAATATTCCGAAAATTTTAATTTCTTGATTTACGCAAAGTACTCGTAGAGACGTTTTGTTGTTACTCAAATGACAGATCTGTGATAGTAACAGAGGAAAAAGCAAAATATTCCAAAAATTTTAATTTCTTGATTTACGCAAAGTACTCGTAGAGACGTTCTGTTGCTACTCAAATGAAAGATCTGTGATAGTAATAGAGTAAAATGGAAAAAATTCCGAAAATTTTGATTTTTCGATTTACGCAAAGTGCTCGTGGAGACGTTTTGTTGTTACTCAAATGACAGATCTGTCATAGTAACCGAGGAAAAAGAGAAAAATTCCTAAAATTTTGATTTCTTGACTTACGCAAAGTGCTCGTAGAGACGTTTGGTTGCTACTCAAATGAAAGTTCTGTGATAGTAATAGAGTAAAATGGAAAAAATTCCAAAAATTTTAATTTCTTGATTTACGCAAAGTACTCATAGAGACGTTTTGGTGGTACTCAAATGACAGATCTGTGATAGTAACAGAGGAAAAAGCAAAATATTCCGAAAATTTTAATTTCTCAATTTACGCAAAGTGCTCGTAGAGACGTTTTGTTGTTACTCAAATGACAGATCTGTGATAGTAACAGAGGAAAAAGCAAAATATTCCGAAAATTTTAATTTCTTGATATACACAAAGTACTCGTAGAGACGTTTTGTTGTTACTCAAATGACAGATCTGTGATAGTAACAGAGGAAAAAGCAAAATATTCCAAAAATTTCAATTTCTTGATTTACGCAAAGTGGTCGTAGAGACGTTCTGTTGCTACTCAAATCAAAGATCCGTGATAGTAATAGAGTAAAATGGAAAAAATTCCGAAAATATTGATTTCTCGATTTACACAAAGTGCTCGTAGAGATAGACGTTTTGTTGTTACTCAAATGATAGATCTGTAATAGTAACAGAAGAAAAAGATAAAAATTCCTAAAATTTTGATTTCTTGACTTACGCAAAGTGCTCGTAGAGACGTTTTGTTGCTACTCAAATGAAAGATCTGTGATAGTAATAGAGTAAAATGGAGAAAATTCCGAAAATTTTAATTTCTTGAATTACGCAAAGTACTCATAGAGACGTTTTGTTGGTACTCAAATGACAGATCTGTGATAGTAACAGAGGAAAAAGCAGTATATTAAGAAAATTTTAACTTCCTGATATACGCAAAGTACTCATAGAGACGTTTTGTTGTTACTCAAATGACAGATCTGTGATAGTAACAGAGGAAAAAGCAGAATATTCCGAAAATTTTAATTTCTTGATTTAAGCAAAGTGCTCGTAGAGACGTTTTGTTGTTACTCAAATGACAGATCTGTCATAGTAACAGAGGAAAAAGAGAAAAATTCCTAAAATTTTGATTTCTTGACTTACGCAAAGTGCTCGTAGAGACGTTTTGTTGCTACTCAAATGAAAGATCTGTGATAGTAATAGAGTAAAATGGAAAAAATTCCGAAAATTTTAATTTCTTGATTTACGCAAAGTACTCGTAGAGACGTTTTGTTGGTACTCAAATGACAGATCTGTGATAGTAACAGATGAAAAAGCAAAATATTCCGAAAATTTTAATTTCTTGATTTACGCAAAGTACTCGTAGAGGCGTTTTGTTGTTACTCAAATGACAGATCTGTGATAGTAACTGAGGAAAAAGCAAAATATTCCGAAAATTTTAATTTCTCAATTTACGCAAAGTGCTCGTAGAGACGTTTTGTTGTTACTCAAATGAAAGATCTGTGATAGTAATAGAGTAAAATGGAAAAAAATCCGAAAATTTTAATTTCTTGATTTACGCAAACTACTCGTAGAGACGTTTTGTTGGTACTCAAATTACAGATCTGTGATAGTAACAAAGGAAAACGCAAAATATTCCGAAAATTTTAATTTCTTGATTTACGCAAACTACTCGTAGAGACGTTTTGTTGTTACTCAAATGACAGATCTGTGATAGTAACAGAGGAAAATACAAAATATTCCGAAAATTTTAATTTCTTGATATACGCAAAGTACTCGTAGAAACGTTTTGTTGTTACTCACATGACAGATCGGGGATAGTAACAGAGGAAAAAGCAAAATATTCCAAAAATTTTAATTTCTTAATTTACGCAAAGTACTCGTAGAGACGTTCTGTTGCTACTCAAATGAAAGATCTGTGATAGTAATAGAGTAAAATGGAAAAAAATCCGAAAATTTTGATTTTTCGATTTACGCAAAGTGCTCGTAGAGACGTTTTGTTGTTACTCAAATGACATATCTGTCATAGTAACAGAGGAAAAAGAGAAAAATTCCTAAAATTTTGATTTCTTGACTTACGCAAAGTGCTCGTAGAGACGTTTGGTTGCTAATCAAATGAAAGATCTGTGATAGTAATAGAGTAAAATGGAAAAAAATCCGAAAATTTTAATTTCTTGATTTACGCAAACTACTCATCGAGACGTTTTGTTGGTACTCAAATGACAGATCTGTGATAGTAACAGAGGAAAAAGCAAAATATTCCGAAAATTTTAATTTCTTGATTTACGCAAAGTGGTCGTAGAGACATTTTGTTGCTACTCAAATGCCAGATCTGTGATAGTAACAGAAGAAATAGCAAAATATTCCGAAAATTTTATTTTCTTGATTTACGCAAAGTACTCGTAGAGACGTTTTGTTGTTACTCAAATGACAGATCTGTGATAGTAACAGAGGAAAAAGAGAAAAATTCCTAAAATTTTGATTTCTTGACTTACGCAAAGTGCTCGTAGAGACGTTTTGTTGCTACTCAAATGAAAGATCTGTGATAGTAATAGAGTAAAATGGAAAAAATTCCGAAAATTCTAATTTCTTGATTTACGCAAAGTACTCGTAGAGACGTTTTGTTGGTACTCAAATGACAGATCTGTGATAGTAACAGAGGAAAAAGCAAAATATTCCGAAAATTTTAATTTCTCAATTTACGCAAAGTGCTCGTAGAGACGTTTTGTTGTTACTCAAATGAAAGATCTGTGATAGTAATAGAGTAAAATGGAAAAAAATCCGAAAATTTTAATTTCTTGATTTACGCAAACTACTCGTAGAGACGTTTTGTTGGTACTCAAATGACAGATCTGTGATAGTAACAAAGGAAAACGCAAAATATTCCGAAAATTTTAATTTCTTGATTTACGCAAAGTACTCGTAGAGACGTTTTGTTGTTACTCAAATGACAGATCTGTGATAGTAACAGAGGAAAATACAAAATATTCCGAAAATTTTAATTTCTTGATATACGCAAAGTACTCGTAGAAACGTTTTGTTGTTACTCAAATGACAGATCTGTGATAGTAACAGAGGAAAAAGCAAAATATTCCAAAAATTTTAATTTCTTAATTTACGCAAAGTACTCGTAGAGACGTTCTGTTGCTACTCAAATGAAAGATCTGTGATAGTAATAGAGTAACATGGAAAAAATTCCGAAAATTTTGATTTTTCGATTTACGCAAAGTGCTCGTAGAGACGTTTTGTTGTTACTCAAATGACAGATCTGTCATAGTAACAGAGGAAAAAGAGAAAAATTCCTAAAATTTTAATTTCTTGACTTACGCAAAGTGCTCGTAGAGAGGTTTGGTTGCTACTCAAATGAAAGATCTGTGATAGTAATAGAGTAAAATGGAAAAAATTCCGAAAATTTTGATTTTTCGATTTACGCAAAGTGCTCGTAGAGACGTTTTGTTGTTACTCAAATGACAGATCTGTCATAGTAACAGAGGAAAAAGAGAAAAATTCCTAAAATTTTGATTTCTTGACTTACGCAAAGTGCTCGTAGAGACGTTTGGTTGCTACTCAAATGAAAGATCTGTGATAGTAATAGAGTAAAATGGAAAAAATTCCGAAAATTTTAATTTCTTGATTTACGCAAAGTACTCATAGAGACGTTTTGATGGTACTCAAATGACAGATCTGTGATAGTAACAGAGGAAAAAGCAAAATATTCCGAAAATTTCAATTTCTCAATTTACGCACAGTGCTCGTAGAGACGTTTTGTTGTTACTCAAATGACAGATCTGTGATAGTAACAGAGGAAAATACAAAATATTCCGAAAAATTTTAATTTCTTGATATACGCAAAGTACTCGTAGAAACGTTTTGTTGTTACTCAAATGACAGATCTGTGATAGTAACAGAGGAAAAGGCAAAATATTCCAAAAATTTTAATTTCTTGATTTACGCAAAGTACTCGTAGAGACGTTCTGTTGCTACTCAAATGAAAGATCTGTGATAGTAATAGAGTAAAATGGAAAAAATTCCGAAAATTTTGATTTTTCGATTTACGCAAAGTGCTCGTAGAGACGTTTTGTTGTTACTCAAATGACAGATCTGTCATAGTAACAGAGGAAAAAGAGAAAAATTCCTAAAATTTTGATTTCTTGACTTACGCAAAGTGCTCGTAGAGACGTTTGGTTGCTACTCAAATGAAAGATCTGTGATAGTAATAGAGTAAAATGGAAAAAAATCCGAAAATTTTAATTTCTTGATTTACGCAAACTACTCATAGAGACGTTCTGTTGGTACTCAAATGACAGATCTGTGATAGTAACAGAGGAAAAAGCAAAATATTCCGAAAATTTTAATTTCTTGATTTACGCAAAGTACTCGTAGAGACGTTTTGTTGTTACTCAAATGACAGATCTGTGATAGTAACAGAGGAAAAAGCAAAATATTCCAAAAATTTTAATTTCTTGATTTACGCAAAGTACTCGTAGAGACGTTCTGTTGCTACTCAAATGAAAGATCTGTGATAGTAATAGAGTAAAATGGAAAAAATTCCGAAAATTTTGATTTTTCGATTTACGCAAAGTGCTCGTGGAGACGTTTTGTTGTTACTCAAATGACAGATCTGTCATAGTAACCGAGGAAAAAGAGAAAAATTCCTAAAATTTTGATTTCTTGACTTACGCAAAGTGCTCGTAGAGACGTTTGGTTGCTACTCAAATGAAAGTTCTGTGATAGTAATAGAGTAAAATGGAAAAAATTCCAAAAATTTTAATTTCTTGATTTACGCAAAGTACTCATAGAGACGTTTTGGTGGTACTCAAATGACAGATCTGTGATAGTAACAGAGGAAAAAGCAAAATATTCCGAAAATTTTAATTTCTCAATTTACGCAAAGTGCTCGTAGAGACGTTTTGTTGTTACTCAAATGACAGATCTGTGATAGTAACAGAGGAAAAAGCAAAATATTCCGAAAATTTTAATTTCTTGAATTACGCAAAGTACTCATAGAGACGTTTTGTTGGTACTCAAATGACAGATCTGTGATAGTAACAGAGGAAAAAGCAGTATATTAAGAAAATTTTAACTTCCTGATATACGCAAAGTACTCATAGAGACGTTTTGTTGTTACTCAAATGACAGATCTGTGATAGTAACAGAGGAAAAAGCAGAATATTCCGAAAATTTTAATTTCTTGATTTAAGCAAAGTGCTCGTAGAGACGTTTTGTTGTTACTCAAATGACAGATCTGTCATAGTAACAGAGGAAAAAGAGAAAAATTCCTAAAATTTTGATTTCTTGACTTACGCAAAGTGCTCGTAGAGACGTTTTGTTGCTACTCAAATGAAAGATCTGTGATAGTAATAGAGTAAAATGGAAAAAATTCCGAAAATTTTAATTTCTTGATTTACGCAAAGTACTCGTAGAGACGTTTTGTTGGTACTCAAATGACAGATCTGTGATAGTAACAGATGAAAAAGCAAAATATTCCGAAAATTTTAATTTCTTGATTTACGCAAAGTACTCGTAGAGGCGTTTTGTTGTTACTCAAATGACAGATCTGTGATAGTAACTGAGGAAAAAGCAAAATATTCCGAAAATTTTAATTTCTCAATTTACGCAAAGTGCTCGTAGAGACGTTTTGTTGTTACTCAAATGAAAGATCTGTGATAGTAATAGAGTAAAATGGAAAAAAATCCGAAAATTTTAATTTCTTGATTTACGCAAACTACTCGTAGAGACGTTTTGTTGGTACTCAAATTACAGATCTGTGATAGTAACAAAGGAAAACGCAAAATATTCCGAAAATTTTAATTTCTTGATTTACGCAAACTACTCGTAGAGACGTTTTGTTGTTACTCAAATGACAGATCTGTGATAGTAACAGAGGAAAATACAAAATATTCCGAAAATTTTAATTTCTTGATATACGCAAAGTACTCGTAGAAACGTTTTGTTGTTACTCACATGACAGATCGGGGATAGTAACAGAGGAAAAAGCAAAATATTCCAAAAATTTTAATTTCTTAATTTACGCAAAGTACTCGTAGAGACGTTCTGTTGCTACTCAAATGAAAGATCTGTGATAGTAATAGAGTAAAATGGAAAAAAATCCGAAAATTTTGATTTTTCGATTTACGCAAAGTGCTCGTAGAGACGTTTTGTTGTTACTCAAATGACATATCTGTCATAGTAACAGAGGAAAAAGAGAAAAATTCCTAAAATTTTGATTTCTTGACTTACGCAAAGTGCTCGTAGAGACGTTTGGTTGCTAATCAAATGAAAGATCTGTGATAGTAATAGAGTAAAATGGAAAAAAATCCGAAAATTTTAATTTCTTGATTTACGCAAACTACTCATCGAGACGTTTTGTTGGTACTCAAATGACAGATCTGTGATAGTAACAGAGGAAAAAGCAAAATATTCCGAAAATTTTAATTTCTTGATTTACGCAAAGTGGTCGTAGAGACATTTTGTTGCTACTCAAATGCCAGATCTGTGATAGTAACAGAAGAAATAGCAAAATATTCCGAAAATTTTATTTTCTTGATTTACGCAAAGTACTCGTAGAGACGTTTTGTTGTTACTCAAATGACAGATCTGTGATAGTAACAGAGGAAAAAGAGAAAAATTCCTAAAATTTTGATTTCTTGACTTACGCAAAGTGCTCGTAGAGACGTTTTGTTGCTACTCAAATGAAAGATCTGTGATAGTAATAGAGTAAAATGGAAAAAATTCCGAAAATTCTAATTTCTTGATTTACGCAAAGTACTCGTAGAGACGTTTTGTTGGTACTCAAATGACAGATCTGTGATAGTAACAGAGGAAAAAGCAAAATATTCCGAAAATTTTAATTTCTCAATTTACGCAAAGTGCTCGTAGAGACGTTTTGTTGTTACTCAAATGAAAGATCTGTGATAGTAATAGAGTAAAATGGAAAAAAATCCGAAAATTTTAATTTCTTGATTTACGCAAACTACTCGTAGAGACGTTTTGTTGGTACTCAAATGACAGATCTGTGATAGTAACAAAGGAAAACGCAAAATATTCCGAAAATTTTAATTTCTTGATTTACGCAAAGTACTCGTAGAGACGTTTTGTTGTTACTCAAATGACAGATCTGTGATAGTAACAGAGGAAAATACAAAATATTCCGAAAATTTTAATTTCTTGATATACGCAAAGTACTCGTAGAAACGTTTTGTTGTTACTCAAATGACAGATCTGTGATAGTAACAGAGGAAAAAGCAAAATATTCCAAAAATTTTAATTTCTTAATTTACGCAAAGTACTCGTAGAGACGTTCTGTTGCTACTCAAATGAAAGATCTGTGATAGTAATAGAGTAACATGGAAAAAATTCCGAAAATTTTGATTTTTCGATTTACGCAAAGTGCTCGTAGAGACGTTTTGTTGTTACTCAAATGACAGATCTGTCATAGTAACAGAGGAAAAAGAGAAAAATTCCTAAAATTTTAATTTCTTGACTTACGCAAAGTGCTCGTAGAGAGGTTTGGTTGCTACTCAAATGAAAGATCTGTGATAGTAATAGAGTAAAATGGAAAAAATTCCGAAAATTTTGATTTTTCGATTTACGCAAAGTGCTCGTAGAGACGTTTTGTTGTTACTCAAATGACAGATCTGTCATAGTAACAGAGGAAAAAGAGAAAAATTCCTAAAATTTTGATTTCTTGACTTACGCAAAGTGCTCGTAGAGACGTTTGGTTGCTACTCAAATGAAAGATCTGTGATAGTAATAGAGTAAAATGGAAAAAATTCCGAAAATTTTAATTTCTTGATTTACGCAAAGTACTCATAGAGACGTTTTGATGGTACTCAAATGACAGATCTGTGATAGTAACAGAGGAAAAAGCAAAATATTCCGAAAATTTCAATTTCTCAATTTACGCACAGTGCTCGTAGAGACGTTTTGTTGTTACTCAAATGACAGATCTGTGATAGTAACAGAGGAAAATACAAAATATTCCGAAAAATTTTAATTTCTTGATATACGCAAAGTACTCGTAGAAACGTTTTGTTGTTACTCAAATGACAGATCTGTGATAGTAACAGAGGAAAAGGCAAAATATTCCAAAAATTTTAATTTCTTGATTTACGCAAAGTACTCGTAGAGACGTTCTGTTGCTACTCAAATGAAAGATCTGTGATAGTAATAGAGTAAAATGGAAAAAATTCCGAAAATTTTGATTTTTCGATTTACGCAAAGTGCTCGTAGAGACGTTTTGTTGTTACTCAAATGACAGATCTGTCATAGTAACAGAGGAAAAAGAGAAAAATTCCTAAAATTTTGATTTCTTGACTTACGCAAAGTGCTCGTAGAGACGTTTGGTTGCTACTCAAATGAAAGATCTGTGATAGTAATAGAGTAAAATGGAAAAAAATCCGAAAATTTTAATTTCTTGATTTACGCAAACTACTCATAGAGACGTTCTGTTGGTACTCAAATGACAGATCTGTGATAGTAACAGAGGAAAAAGCAAAATATTCCGAAAATTTTAATTTCTTGATTTACGCAAAGTACTCGTAGAGACGTTTTGTTGTTACTCAAATGACAGATCTGTGATAGTAACAGAGGAAAAAGCAAAATATTCCAAAAATTTTAATTTCTTGATTTACGCAAAGTACTCGTAGAGACGTTCTGTTGCTACTCAAATGAAAGATCTGTGATAGTAATAGAGTAAAATGGAAAAAATTCCGAAAATTTTGATTTTTCGATTTACGCAAAGTGCTCGTGGAGACGTTTTGTTGTTACTCAAATGACAGATCTGTCATAGTAACCGAGGAAAAAGAGAAAAATTCCTAAAATTTTGATTTCTTGACTTACGCAAAGTGCTCGTAGAGACGTTTGGTTGCTACTCAAATGAAAGTTCTGTGATAGTAATAGAGTAAAATGGAAAAAATTCCAAAAATTTTAATTTCTTGATTTACGCAAAGTACTCATAGAGACGTTTTGGTGGTACTCAAATGACAGATCTGTGATAGTAACAGAGGAAAAAGCAAAATATTCCGAAAATTTTAATTTCTCAATTTACGCAAAGTGCTCGTAGAGACGTTTTGTTGTTACTCAAATGACAGATCTGTGATAGTAACAGAGGAAAAAGCAAAATATTCCGAAAATTTTAATTTCTTGATATACGCAAAGTACTCGTAGAGACGTTTTGTTGTTACTCAAATGACAGATCTGTGATAGTAACAGAGGAAAAAGCAAAATATTCCAAAAATTTTAATTTCTTGATTTACGCAAAGTGGTCGTAGAGACGTTCTGTTGCTACTCAAATCAAAGATCCGTGATAGTAATAGAGTAAAATGGAAAAAATTCCGAAAATATTGATTTCTCGATTTACACAAAGTGCTCGTAGAGACAGACGTTTTGTTGTTACTCAAATGATAGATCTGTAATAGTAACAGAAGAAAAAGATAAAAATTCCTAAAATTTTGATTTCTTGACTTACGCAAAGTGCTCGTAGAGACGTTTTGTTGTTATTCAAATGACAGATCTGTCATAGTAACAGAGGAAAAAGAGAAAAATTCCTAAAATTTTGATTTCTTGACTTACGCAAAGTGCTCGTAGAGAGCTTTGGTTGCTACTCAAATGAAAGATCTGTGATAGTAATAGAGTAAAATGGAAAAAAATCCGAAAATTTTAATTTCTTGATTTACGCAAACTACTCATCGAGACGTTTTGTTGGTACTCAAATGACAGATCTGTGATAGCTAACAGAGGAAAAAGCAAAATATTCCGAAAATTTTAATTTCTTCATTTACGCAAAGTGGTCGTAGAGACATTTTGTTGCTACTCAAATGCCAGATCTGTGATAGTAACAGAAGAAAAATCAAAATATTCCGAAAATTTTATTTTCTTGATTTACGCAAAGTACTCGTAGAGACGTTTTGTTGTTACTCAAATGACAGATCTGTGATAGTAACAGAGGAAAAAGCAAAATATTCCAAAAATTTTAATTTCTTGATTTACGCAAAGTACTCGTAGAGACGTTCTGTTGCTACTCAAATGAAAGATCTGTGATAGTAATAGAGTAAAATGGAAAAAATTCCGAAAATTTTGATTTTTCGATTTACGCAAAGTGCTCGTAGAGACGTTTTGTTGTTACTCAAATGACAGATCTGTCATAGTAACAGAGGAAAAAGAGAAAAATTCCTAAAATTTTGATTTCTTGACTTACGCAAAGTGCTCGTAGAGACGTTTGGTTGCTACTCAAATGAAAGATCTGTGATAGTAATAGAGTAAAATGGAAAAAATTCCGAAAATTTTAATTTCTTGATTTACGCAAAGTAATCATAGAGACGTTTTGATGGTACTCAAATGACAGATCTGTGATAGTAACAGAGGAAAAAGCAAAATATTCCGAAAATTTCAATTTCTCAATTTACGCACAGTGCTCGTAGAGACGTTTTGTTGTTACTCAAATGACAGATCTGTGATAGTAACAGAGGAAAATACAAAATATTCCGAAAATTTTAATTTCTTGATATACGCAAAGTACTCGTAGAAACGTTTTGTTGTTACTCAAATGACAGATCTGTGATAGTAACAGAGGAAAAGGCAAAATATTCCAAAAATTTTAATTTCTTGATTTACGCAAAGTACTCGTAGAGACGTTCTGTTGCTACTCAAATGAAAGATCTGTGATAGTAATAGAGTAAAATGGAAAAAATTCCGAAAATTTTGATTTTTCGATTTACGCAAAGTGCTCGTAGAGACGTTTTGTTGTTACTCAAATGACAGATCTGTCATAGTAACAGAGGAAAAAGAGAAAAATTCCTAAAATTTTGATTTCTTGACTTACGCAAAGTGCTCGTAGAGACGTTTGGTTGCTACTCAAATGAAAGATCTGTGATAGTAATAGAGTAAAATGGAGAAAAAATCCGAAAATTTTAATTTCTTGATTTACGCAAACTACTCATAGAGACGTTCTGTTGGTACTCAAATGACAGATCTGTGATAGTAACAGAGGAAAAAGCAAAATATTCCGAAAATTTTAATTTCTTGATTTACGCAAAGTACTCGTAGAGACGTTTTGTTTTTACTCAAATGACAGATCTGTGATAGTAACAGAGGAAAAAGCAAAATATTCCAAAAATTTTAATTTCTTGATTTACGCAAAGTACTCGTAGAGACGTTCTGTTGCTACTCAAATGAAAGATCTGTGATAGTAATAAAGTAAAATGGAAAAAATTCCGAAAATTTTGATTTTTCGATTTACGCAAAGTGCTCGTAGAGACGTTTTGTTGTTACTCAAATGACAGATCTGTCATAGTAACCGAGGAAAAAGAGAAAAATTCCTAAAATTTTGATTTCTTGACTTACGCAAAGTGCTCGTAGAGACGTTTGGTTGCTACTCAAATGAAAGATCTGTGATAGTAATAGAGTAAAATGGAAAAAATTCCGAAAATTTTGATTTTTCGATTTACGCAAAGTGCTCGTAGAGACGTTTTGTTGTTACTCAAATGACAGATCTGTCATAGTAACAGAGGAAAAAGAGAAAAATTCCTAAAATTTTGATTTCTTGACTTACGCAAAGTGCTCGTAGAGACGTTTGGTTGCTACTCAAATGAAAGATCTGTGATAGTAATAGAGTAAAATGGAAAAAATTCCGAAAATTTTAATTTCTTGATTTACGCAAAGTACTCATAGAGACGTTTTGATGGTACTCAAATGACAGATCTGTGATAGTAACAGAGGAAAAAGCAAAATATTCCGAAAATTTCAATTTCTCAATTTACGCACAGTGCTCGTAGAGACGTTTTGTTGTTACTCAAATGACAGATCTGTGATAGTAACAGAGGAAAATACAAAATATTCCGAAAAATTTTAATTTCTTGATATACGCAAAGTACTCGTAGAAACGTTTTGTTGTTACTCAAATGACAGATCTGTGATAGTAACAGAGGAAAAGGCAAAATATTCCAAAAATTTTAATTTCTTGATTTACGCAAAGTACTCGTAGAGACGTTCTGTTGCTACTCAAATGAAAGATCTGTGATAGTAATAGAGTAAAATGGAAAAAATTCCGAAAATTTTGATTTTTCGATTTACGCAAAGTGCTCGTAGAGACGTTTTGTTGTTACTCAAATGACAGATCTGTCATAGTAACAGAGGAAAAAGAGAAAAATTCCTAAAATTTTGATTTCTTGACTTACGCAAAGTGCTCGTAGAGACGTTTGGTTGCTACTCAAATGAAAGATCTGTGATAGTAATAGAGTAAAATGGAAAAAAATCCGAAAATTTTAATTTCTTGATTTACGCAAACTACTCATAGAGACGTTCTGTTGGTACTCAAATGACAGATCTGTGATAGTAACAGAGGAAAAAGCAAAATATTCCGAAAATTTTAATTTCTTGATTTACGCAAAGTACTCGTAGAGACGTTTTGTTGTTACTCAAATGACAGATCTGTGATAGTAACAGAGGAAAAAGCAAAATATTCCAAAAATTTTAATTTCTTGATTTACGCAAAGTACTCGTAGAGACGTTCTGTTGCTACTCAAATGAAAGATCTGTGATAGTAATAGAGTAAAATGGAAAAAATTCCGAAAATTTTGATTTTTCGATTTACGCAAAGTGCTCGTGGAGACGTTTTGTTGTTACTCAAATGACAGATCTGTCATAGTAACCGAGGAAAAAGAGAAAAATTCCTAAAATTTTGATTTCTTGACTTACGCAAAGTGCTCGTAGAGACGTTTGGTTGCTACTCAAATGAAAGTTCTGTGATAGTAATAGAGTAAAATGGAAAAAATTCCAAAAATTTTAATTTCTTGATTTACGCAAAGTACTCATAGAGACGTTTTGGTGGTACTCAAATGACAGATCTGTGATAGTAACAGAGGAAAAAGCAAAATATTCCGAAAATTTTAATTTCTCAATTTACGCAAAGTGCTCGTAGAGACGTTTTGTTGTTACTCAAATGACAGATCTGTGATAGTAACAGAGGAAAAAGCAAAATATTCCGAAAATTTTAATTTCTTGATATACGCAAAGTACTCGTAGAGACGTTTTGTTGTTACTCAAATGACAGATCTGTGATAGTAACAGAGGAAAAAGCAAAATATTCCAAAAATTTTAATTTCTTGATTTACGCAAAGTGGTCGTAGAGACGTTCTGTTGCTACTCAAATCAAAGATCCGTGATAGTAATAGAGTAAAATGGAAAAAATTCCGAAAATATTGATTTCTCGATTTACACAAAGTGCTCGTAGAGACAGACGTTTTGTTGTTACTCAAATGATAGATCTGTAATAGTAACAGAAGAAAAAGATAAAAATTCCTAAAATTTTGATTTCTTGACTTACGCAAAGTGCTCGTAGAGACGTTTTGTTGTTATTCAAATGACAGATCTGTCATAGTAACAGAGGAAAAAGAGAAAAATTCCTAAAATTTTGATTTCTTGACTTACGCAAAGTGCTCGTAGAGAGCTTTGGTTGCTACTCAAATGAAAGATCTGTGATAGTAATAGAGTAAAATGGAAAAAAATCCGAAAATTTTAATTTCTTGATTTACGCAAACTACTCATCGAGACGTTTTGTTGGTACTCAAATGACAGATCTGTGATAGCTAACAGAGGAAAAAGCAAAATATTCCGAAAATTTTAATTTCTTCATTTACGCAAAGTGGTCGTAGAGACATTTTGTTGCTACTCAAATGCCAGATCTGTGATAGTAACAGAAGAAAAATCAAAATATTCCGAAAATTTTATTTTCTTGATTTACGCAAAGTACTCGTAGAGACGTTTTGTTGTTACTCAAATGACAGATCTGTGATAGTAACAGAGGAAAAAGCAAAATATTCCAAAAATTTTAATTTCTTGATTTACGCAAAGTACTCGTAGAGACGTTCTGTTGCTACTCAAATGAAAGATCTGTGATAGTAATAGAGTAAAATGGAAAAAATTCCGAAAATTTTGATTTTTCGATTTACGCAAAGTGCTCGTAGAGACGTTTTGTTGTTACTCAAATGACAGATCTGTCATAGTAACAGAGGAAAAAGAGAAAAATTCCTAAAATTTTGATTTCTTGACTTACGCAAAGTGCTCGTAGAGACGTTTGGTTGCTACTCAAATGAAAGATCTGTGATAGTAATAGAGTAAAATGGAAAAAATTCCGAAAATTTTAATTTCTTGATTTACGCAAAGTAATCATAGAGACGTTTTGATGGTACTCAAATGACAGATCTGTGATAGTAACAGAGGAAAAAGCAAAATATTCCGAAAATTTCAATTTCTCAATTTACGCACAGTGCTCGTAGAGACGTTTTGTTGTTACTCAAATGACAGATCTGTGATAGTAACAGAGGAAAATACAAAATATTCCGAAAATTTTAATTTCTTGATATACGCAAAGTACTCGTAGAAACGTTTTGTTGTTACTCAAATGACAGATCTGTGATAGTAACAGAGGAAAAGGCAAAATATTCCAAAAATTTTAATTTCTTGATTTACGCAAAGTACTCGTAGAGACGTTCTGTTGCTACTCAAATGAAAGATCTGTGATAGTAATAGAGTAAAATGGAAAAAATTCCGAAAATTTTGATTTTTCGATTTACGCAAAGTGCTCGTAGAGACGTTTTGTTGTTACTCAAATGACAGATCTGTCATAGTAACAGAGGAAAAAGAGAAAAATTCCTAAAATTTTGATTTCTTGACTTACGCAAAGTGCTCGTAGAGACGTTTGGTTGCTACTCAAATGAAAGATCTGTGATAGTAATAGAGTAAAATGGAGAAAAAATCCGAAAATTTTAATTTCTTGATTTACGCAAACTACTCATAGAGACGTTCTGTTGGTACTCAAATGACAGATCTGTGATAGTAACAGAGGAAAAAGCAAAATATTCCGAAAATTTTAATTTCTTGATTTACGCAAAGTACTCGTAGAGACGTTTTGTTTTTACTCAAATGACAGATCTGTGATAGTAACAGAGGAAAAAGCAAAATATTCCAAAAATTTTAATTTCTTGATTTACGCAAAGTACTCGTAGAGACGTTCTGTTGCTACTCAAATGAAAGATCTGTGATAGTAATAAAGTAAAATGGAAAAAATTCCGAAAATTTTGATTTTTCGATTTACGCAAAGTGCTCGTAGAGACGTTTTGTTGTTACTCAAATGACAGATCTGTCATAGTAACCGAGGAAAAAGAGAAAAATTCCTAAAATTTTGATTTCTTGACTTACGCAAAGTGCTCGTAGAGACGTTTGGTTGCTACTCAAATGAAAGATCTGTGATAGTAATAGAGTAAAATGGAAAAAATTCCAAAAATTTTAATTTCTTGATTTACGCAAAGTACTCATAGAGGCGTTTTGGTGGTACTCAAATGACAGATCTGTGATAGTAACAGAGGAAAAAGCAAAATATTCCGAAAATTTTAATTTCTCAATTTACGCAAAGTGCTCGTTTTGTTGGTACTCAAATGACAGATCTGTGATAGTAACAGAGGAAAAAGCAAAATATTCCGAAAATTTTAATTTCTTGATATACGCAAAGTACTCGTAGAGACGTTTTGTTGTTACTCAAATGACAGATCTGTGATAGTAACAGAGGAAAAAGCAAAATATTCCGAAAATTTTAATTTCTTGATATACGCAAAGTACTCGTAGAAACGTTTTGTTGTTACTCAAATGACAGATCTGTAATAGTAACAGAGGAAAAAGCAAAATATTCCAAAAATTTTAATTTCTTGATTTACGCAAAGTGGTCGTAGAGACGTTCTGTTGCTACTCAAATCAAAGATCCGTGATAGTAATAGAGTAAAATGGAAAAAATTCCGAAAATATTGATTTCTCGATTTACACAAAGTGCTTGTAGAGACAGACGTTTTGTTGTTACTCAAATGATAGATCTGTAATAGTAACAGAAGAAAAAGATAAAAATTCCTAAAATTTTGATTTCTTGACTTACGCAAAGTGCTCGTAGAGACGTTTTGTTGCTACTCTAATGAAAGATCTGTGATAGTAATAGAGTAAAATGGAGAAAATTCCGAAAATTTTAATTTCTTGAATTACGAAAAGTACTCATAGAGACGTTTTGTTGGTACTCAAATGACAGATCTGTGATAGTAACAGAGGAAAAAGCAGAATATTAAGAAAATTTTAACTTCTTGATATACGCAAAGTACTCATAGAGACGTTTTGTTGTTACTCAAATGACAGATCTGTGATAGTAACAGAGGAAAAAGCAGAATATTCCGAAAATTTTAATTTCTTGATTTAAGCAAAGTGCTCGTAGAGACGTTTTGTTGTTACTCAAATGACAGATCTGTCATAGTAACAGAGGAAAAAGAGAAAAATTCCTAAAATTTTGATTTCTTGACTTATGCAAAGTGCTCGTAGAGACGTTTTGTTGCTACTCAAATGAAAGATCTGTGATAGTAATAGAGTAAAATGGAAAAAATTCCGAAAATTTTAATTTCTTGATTTACGCAAAGTACTCGTAGAGACGTTTTGTTGGTACTCAAATGACAGATCTGTGATAGTAACAGAGGAAAAAGCAAAATATTCCGAAAATTTTAATTTCTTGATTTACGCAAAGTACTCGTAGAGGCGTTTTGTTGTTACTCAAATGACAGATCTGTGATAGTAACAGAGGAAAAAGCAAAATATTCCGAAAATTTTAATTTCTCAATTTACGCAAAGGGCTCGTAGAGACGTTTTGTTGTTACTCAAATGACAGATCTGTCATAGTAACAGAGGAAAAAGAGAAAAATTCCTAAAATTTTGATTTCTTGACTTACGCAAAGTGCTCGTAGAGACGTTTGGTTGCTACTCAAATGAAAGATCTGTGATAGTAATAGAGTAAAATGGAAAAAATTCCGAAAATTTTAATTTCTTGATTTACGCAAAGTACTCATAGAGACGTTTTGATGGTACTCAAATGACAGATCTGTGATAGTAACAGAGGAAAAAGCAAAATATTCCGAAAATTTCAATTTCTCAATTTACGCACAGTGCTCGTAGAGACGTTTTGTTGTTACTCAAATGACAGATCTGTGATAGTAACAGAGGAAAATACAAAATATTCCGAAAATTTTAATTTCTTGATATACACAAAGTACTCGTAGAAACGTTTTGTTGTTACTCAAATGACAGATCTGTGATAGTAACAGAGGAAAAGGCAAAATATTCCAAAAATTTTAATTTCTTGATTTACGCAAAGTACTCGTAGAGACGTTCTGTTGCTACTCAAATGAAAGATCTGTGATAGTAATAGAGTAAAATGGAAAAAATTCCGAAAATTTTGATTTTTCGATTTACGCAAAGTGCTCGTAGAGACGTTTTGTTGTTACTCAAATGACAGATCTGTCATAGTAACAGAGGAAAAAGAGAAAAATTCCTAAAATTTTGATTTCTTGACTTACGCAAAGTGCTCGTAGAGACGTTTGGTTGCTACTCAAATGAAAGATCTGTGATAGTAATAGAGTAAAATGGAAAAAAATCCGAAAATTTTAATTTCTTGATTTACGCAAACTACTCATAGAGACGTTTTGGTGGTACTCAAATGACAGATCTGTGATAGTAACAGAGGAAAAAGCAAAATATTCCGAAAATTTTAATTTCTCAATTTACGCAAAGTGCTCTTAGAGACGTTTTGTTGTTACTCAAATGACAGATCTGTGATAGTAACAGAGGAAAAAGCAAAATATTCCGAAAATTTTAATTTCTTGATATACGCAAAGTACTCGTAGAGACGTTTTGTTGTTACTCAAATGACAGATCTGTGATAGTAACAGAGGAAAAAGCAAAATATTCCAAAAATTTTAATTTCTTGATTTACGGAAAGTGGTCGTAGAGACGTTCTGTTGCTACTCAAATCAAAGATCCGTGATAGTAATAGAGTAAAATGGAAAAAATTCCGAAAATATTGATTTCTCGATTTACACAAAGTGCTCGTAGAGACAGACGTTTTGTTGTTACTCAAATGATAGATCTGTAATAGTAACAGAAGAAAAAGATAAAAATTCCTAAAATTTTGATTTCTTGACTTACGCAAAGTGCTCGTAGAGACGTTTTGTTGTTACTCAAATGACGATCTGTCATAGTAACAGAGGAAAAAGAGAAAAATTCCTAAAATTTTGATTTCTTGACTTACGCAAAGTGCTCGTAGAGAGGTTTGGTTGCTACTCAAATGAAAGATCTGTGATAGTAATAGAGTAAAATGGAAAAAAATCCGAAAATTTTAATTTCTTGATTTACGCAAACTACTCATCGAGACGTTTTGTTGGTACTCAAATGACAGATCTGTGATAGCTAACAGAGGAAAAAGCAAAATATTCCGAAAATTTTAATTTCTTCATTTACGCAAAGTGGTCGTAGAGACATTTTGTTGCTACTCAAATGCCAGATCTGTGATAGTAACAGAAGAAAAAGCAAAATATTCCAAAAATTTTAATTTCTTGATTTACGCAAAGTACTCGTAGAGACGTTCTGTTGCTACTCAAATGAAAGATCTGTGATAGTAATAGAGTAAAATGGAAAAAATTCCGAAAATTTTGATTTTTCGATTTACGCAAAGTGCTCGTAGAGACGTTTTGTTGTTACTCAAATGACAGATCTGTCATAGTAACAGAGGAAAAAGAGAAAAATTCCTAAAATTTTGATTTCTTGACTTACGCAAAGTGCTCGTAGAGACGTTTGGTTGCTACTCAAATGAAAGATCTGTGATAGTAATAGAGTAAAATGGAAAAAAATCCGAAAATTTTAATTTCTTGATTTACGCAAACTACTCATAGAGACGTTTTGGTGGTACTCAAATGACAGATCTGTGATAGTAACAGAGGAAAAAGCAAAATATTCCGAAAATTTTAATTTCTCAATTTACGCAAAGTGCTCGTAGAGACGTTTTGTTGTTACTCAAATGACAGATCTGTGATAGTAACAGAGGAAAAAGCAAAATATTCCGAAAATTTTAATTTCTTGATATACGCAAAGTACTCGTAGAGACGTTTTGTTGTTACTCAAATGACAGATCTGTGATAGTAACAGAGGAAAAAGCAAAATATTCCAAAAATTTTAATTTCTTGATTTACGGAAAGTGGTCGTAGAGACGTTCTGTTGCTACTCAAATCAAAGATCCGTGATAGTAATAGAGTAAAATGGAAAAAATTCCGAAAATATTGATTTCTCGATTTACACAAAGTGCTCGTAGAGACAGACGTTTTGTTGTTACTCAAATGATAGATCTGTAATAGTAACAGAAGAAAAAGATAAAAATTCCTAAAATTTTGATTTCTTGACTTACGCAAAGTGCTCGTAGAGACGTTTTGTTGTTACTCAAATGACGATCTGTCATAGTAACAGAGGAAAAAGAGAAAAATTCCTAAAATTTTGATTTCTTGACTTACGCAAAGTGCTCGTAGAGAGGTTTGGTTGCTACTCAAATGAAAGATCTGTGATAGTAATAGAGTAAAATGGAAAAAAATCCGAAAATTTTAATTTCTTGATTTACGCAAACTACTCATCGAGACGTTTTGTTGGTACTCAAATGACAGATCTGTGATAGCTAACAGAGGAAAAAGCAAAATATTCCGAAAATTTTAATTTCTTCATTTACGCAAAGTGGTCGTAGAGACATTTTGTTGCTACTCAAATGCCAGATCTGTGATAGTAACAGAAGAAAAAGCAAAATATTCCAAAAATTTTAATTTCTTGATTTACGCAAAGTACTCGTAGAGACGTTCTGTTGCTACTCAAATGAAAGATCTGTGATAGTAATAGAGTAAAATGGAAAAAATTCCGAAAATTTTGATTTTTCGATTTACGCAAAGTGCTCGTAGAGACGTTTTGTTGTTACTCAAATGACAGATCTGTCATAGTAACAGAGGAAAAAGAGAAAAATTCCTAAAATTTTGATTTCTTGACTTACGCAAAGTGCTCGTAGAGACGTTTGGTTGCTACTCAAATGAAAGATCTGTGATAGTAATAGAGTAAAATGGAAAAAATTCCGAAAATTTTAATTTCTTGATTTACGCAAAGTAATCATAGAGACGTTTTGATGGTACTCAAATGACAGATCTGTGATAGTAACAGAGGAAAAAGCAAAATATTCCGAAAATTTCAATTTCTCAATTTACGCACAGTGCTCGTAGAGACGTTTTGTTGTTACTCAAATGACAGATCTGTGATAGTAACAGAGGAAAATACAAAATATTCCGAAAATTTTAATTTCTTGATATACGCAAAGTACTCGTAGAAACGTTTTGTTGTTACTCAAATGACAGATCTGTGATAGTAACAGAGGAAAAGGCAAAATATTCCAAAAATTTTAATTTCTTGATTTACGCAAAGTACTCGTAGAGACGTTCTGTTGCTACTCAAATGAAAGATCTGTGATAGTAATAGAGTAAAATGGAAAAAATTCCGAAAATTTTGATTTTTCGATTTACGCAAAGTGCTCGTAGAGACGTTTTGTTGTTACTCAAATGACAGATCTGTCATAGTAACAGAGGAAAAAGAGAAAAATTCCTAAAATTTTGATTTCTTGACTTACGCAAAGTGCTCGTAGAGACGTTTGGTTGCTACTCAAATGAAAGATCTGTGATAGTAATAGAGTAAAATGGAAAAAAAATCCGAAAATTTTAATTTCTTGATTTACGCAAACTACTCATAGAGATGTTCTGTTGGTACTCAAATGACAGATCTGTGATAGTAACAGAGGAAAAAGCAAAATATTCCGAAAATTTTAATTTCTTGATTTACGCAAAGTACTCGTAGAGACGTTTTGTTTTTACTCAAATGACAGATCTGTGATAGTAACAGAGGAAAAAGCAAAATATTCCAAAAATTTTAATTTCTTGATTTACGCAAAGTACTCGTAGAGACGTTCTGTTGCTACTCAAATGAATGATCTGTGATAGTAATAGAGTAAAATGGAAAAAATTCCGAAAATTTTGATTTTTCGATTTACGCAAAGTGCTCGTAGAGACGTTTTGTTGTTACTCAAATGACAGATCTGTCATAGTAACCGAGGAAAAAGAGAAAAATTCCTAAAATTTTGATTTCTTGACTTACGCAAAGTGCTCGTAGAGACGTTTGGTTGCTACTCAAATGAAAGATCTGTGATAGTAATAGAGTAAAATGGAAAAACATCCAAAAATTTTAATTTCTTGATTTACGCAAAGTACTCATAGAGACGTTTTGGTGGTACTCAAATGACAGATCTGTGATAGTAACAGAGGAAAAAGCAAAATATTCCGAAAATTTTAATTTCTCAATTTACGCAAAGTGCTCGTTTTGTTGTTACTCAAATGACAGATCTGTGATAGTAACAGAGGAAAAAGCAAAATATTCCGAAAATTTTAATTTCTTGATATACGCAAAGTACTCGTAGAGACGTTTTGTTGTTACTCAAATGACAGATCTGTGATAGTAACAGAGGAAAAAGCAAAATATTCCGAAAATTTTAATTTCTTGATATACTCAAAGTACTCGTAGAAACGTTTTGTTGTTACTCAAATGACAGATCTGTGATAGTAACAGAGGAAAAAGCAAAATATTCCAAAAATTTTAATTTCTTGATTTACGCAAAGTACTCGTAGAGACGTTCTGTTGCTACTCAAATGAAAGATCTGTGATAGTAATAGAGTAAAATGGAAAAAATTCCGAAAATTTTGATTTTTCGATTTACGCAAAGTGCTCGTAGAGACGTTTTGTTGTTACTCAAATGACAGATCTGTCATAGTAACAGAGGAAAAAGAGAAAAATTCCTAAAATTTTGATTTCTTGACTTACGCAAAGTGCTCGTAGAGACGTTTGGTTGCTACTCAAATGAAAGATCTGTGATAGTAATAGAGTAAAATGGAAAAAAATCCGAAAATTTTAATTTCTTGATTTACGCAAACTACTCATAGAGACGTTTTGGTGGTACTCAAATGACAGATCTGTGATAGTAACAGAGGAAAAAGCAAAATATTCCGAAAATTTTAATTTCTCAATTTACGCAAAGTGCTCGTAGAGACGTTTTGTTGTTACTCAAATGACAGATCTGTGATAGTAACAGAGGAAAAAGCAAAATATTCCGAAAATTTTAATTTCTTGATATACGCAAAGTACTCGTAGAGACGTTTTGTTGTTACTCAAATGACAGATCTGTGATAGTAACAGAGGAAAAAGCAAAATATTCCAAAAATTTTAATTTCTTGATTTACGGAAAGTGGTCGTAGAGACGTTCTGTTGCTACTCAAATCAAAGATCCGTGATAGTAATAGAGTAAAATGGAAAAAATTCCGAAAATATTGATTTCTCGATTTACACAAAGTGCTCGTAGAGACAGACGTTTTGTTGTTACTCAAATGATAGATCTGTAATAGTAACAGAAGAAAAAGATAAAAATTCCTAAAATTTTGATTTCTTGACTTACGCAAAGTGCTCGTAGAGACGTTTTGTTGTTACTCAAATGACAGATCTGTCATAGTAACAGAGGAAAAAGAGAAAAATTCCTAAAATTTTGATTTCTTGACTTACGCAAAGTGCTCGTAGAGAGGTTTGGTTGCTACTCAAATGAAAGATCTGTGATAGTAATAGAGTAAAATGGAAAAAAATCCGAAAATTTTAATTTCTTGATTTACGCAAACTACTCATCGAGACGTTTTGTTGGTACTCAAATGACAGATCTGTGATAGCTAACAGAGGAAAAAGCAAAATATTCCGAAAATTTTAATTTCTTCATTTACGCAAAGTGGTCGTAGAGACATTTTGTTGCTACTCAAATGCCAGATCTGTGATAGTAACAGAAGAAAAAGCAAAATATTCCGAAAATTTTATTTTCTTGATTTACGCAAAGTACTCGCAGAGACGTTTTGTTGTTACTCAAATGACAGATCTGTGATAGTAACAGAGGAAAAAGCAAAATATTCCAAAAATTTTAATTTCTTGATTTACGCAAAGTACTCGTAGAGACGTTCTGTTGCTACTCAAATGAAAGATCTGTGATAGTAACAGAAGAAAAAGCAAAATATTCCGAAAATTTTAATTTCTTCATTAACGCAAAGTGGTCGTAGAGACATTTTGTTGCTACTCAAATGCCAGATCTGTGATAGTAACAGAAGAAAAAGCAAAATATTCCGAAAATTTTATTTTCTTGATTTACGCAAAGTACTCGTAGAGACGTTTTGTTGTTACTCAAATGACAGATCTGTGATAGTAACAGAGGAAAAAGCAAAATATTCCAAAAATTTTAATTTCTTGATTTACGCAAAGTACTCGTAGAGACGTTCTGTTGCTACTCAAATGAAAGATCTGTGATAGTAATAGAGTAAAATGGAAAAAATTCCGAAAATTTTGATTTTTCGATTTACGCAAAGCGCTCGTGGAGACGTTTTGTTGTTACTCAAATGACAGATCTGTCATAGTAACCGAGGAAAAAGAGAAAAATTCCTAAAATTTTGATTTCTTGACTTACGCAAAGTGCTCGTAGAGACGTTTGGTTGCTACTCAAATGAAAGATCTGTGATAGTAATAGAGTAAAATGGAAAAAATTCCAAAAATTTTAATTTCTTGATTTACGCAAAGTACTCATAGAGACGTTTTGGTGGTACTCAAATGACAGATCTGTGATAGTAACAGAGGAAAAAGCAAAATATTCCGAAAATTTTAATTTCTCAATTTACGCAAAGTGCTCGTAGAGACGTTTTGTTGTTACTCAAATGACAGATCTGTGATAGTAACAGAGGAAAAAGCAAAATATTCCGAAAATTTTAATTTCTTGATATACGCAAAGTACTCGTAGAGACGTTTTGTTGTTACTCAAATGACAGATCTGTGATAGTAACAGAGGAAAAAGCAAAATATTCCAAAAATTTTAATTTCTTGATTTACGCAAAGTGGTCGTAGAGACGTTCTGTTGCTACTCAAATCAAAGATCCGTGATAGTAATAGAGTAAAATGGAAAAAATTGCGAAAATATTGATTTCTCGATTTACACAAAGTGCTCGTAGAGACAGACGTTTTGTTGTTACTCAAATGATAGATCTGTAATAGTAACAGAAGAAAAAGATAAAAATTCCTAAAATTTTGATTTCTTGACTTACGCAAAGTGCTCGTAGAGACGTTTTGTTGTTATTCAAATGACAGATCTGTCATAGTAACAGAGGAAAAAGAGAAAAATTCCTAAAATTTTGATTTCTTGACTTACGCAAAGTGCTCGTAGAGAGGTTTGGTTGCTACTCAAATGAAAGATCTGTGATAGTAATAGAGTAAAATGGAAAAAAATCCGAAAATTTTAATTTCTTGATTTACGCAAACTACTCATCGAGACGTTTTGTTGGTACTCAAATGACAGATCTGTGATAGCTAACAGAGGAAAAAGCAAAATATTCCGAAAATTTTAATTTCTTCATTTACGCAAAGTGGTCGTAGAGACATTTTGTTGCTACTCAAATGCCAGATCTGTGATAGTAACAGAAGAAAAAGCAAAATATTCCAAAAATTTTAATTTCTTGATTTACGCAAAGTACTCGTAGAGACGTTCTGTTGCTACTCAAATGAAAGATCTGTGATAGTAATAGAGTAAAATGGAAAAAATTCCGAAAATTTTGATTTTTCGATTTACGCAAAGTGCTCGTAGAGACGTTTTGTTGTTACTCAAATGACAGATCTGTCATAGTAACAGAGGAAAAAGAGAAAAATTCCTAAAATTTTGATTTCTCGACTTACGCAAAGTGCTCGTAGAGACGTTTGGTTGCTACTCAAATGAAAGATCTGTGATAGTAATAGAGTAAAATGGAAAAAATTCCGAAAATTTTAATTTCTTGATTTACGCAAAGTAATCATAGAGACGTTTTGATGGTACTCAAATGACAGATCTGTGATAGTAACAGAGGAAAAAGCAAAATATTCCGAAAATTTCAATTTCTCAATTTACGCACAGTGCTCGTAGAGACGTTTTGTTGTTACTCAAATGACAGATCTGTGATAGTAACAGAGGAAAATACAAAATATTCCGAAAATTTTAATTTCTTGATATACGCAAAGTACTCGTAGAAACGTTTTGTTGTTACTCAAATGACAGATCTGTGATAGTAACAGAGGAAAAGGAAAATATTCCAAAAATTTTAATTTCTTGATTTACGCAAAGTACTCGTAGAGACGTTCTGTTGCTACTCAAATGAAAGATCTGTGATAGTAATAGAGTAAAATGGAAAAAATTCCGAAAATTTTGATTTTTCGATTTACGGAAAGTGCTCGTAGAGACGTTTTGTTGTTACTCAAATGACAGATCTGTCATAGTAACAGAGGAAAAAGAGAAAAATTCCTAAAATTTTGATTTCTTGACTTACGCAAAGTGCTCGTAGAGACGTTTGGTTGCTACTCAAATGAAAGATCTGTGATAGTAATAGAGTAAAATGGAAAAAAAATCCGAAAATTTTAATTTCTTGATTTACGCAAACTACTCATAGAGATGTTCTGTTGGTACTCAAATGACAGATCTGTGATAGTAACAGAGGAAAAAGCAAAATATTCCGAAAATTTTAATTTCTTGATTTACGCAAAGGACTCGTAGAGACGTTTTGTTTTTACTCAAATGACAGATCTGTGATAGTAACAGAGGAAAAAGCAAAATATTCCAAAAATTTTAATTTCTTGATTTACGCAAAGTACTCGTAGAGACGTTCTGTTGCTACTCAAATGAAAGATCTGTGATAGTAATAGAGTAAAATGGAAAAAATTCCGAAAATTTTGATTTTTCGATTTACGCAAAGTGCTCGTAGAGACGTTTTGTTGTTACTCAAATGACAGATCTGTTATAGTAACCGAGGAAAACGAGAAAAATTCCTAAAATTTTGATTTCTTGACTTACGCAAAGTGCCCGTAGAGACGTTTGGTTGCTACTCAAATGAAAGATCTGTGATAGTAATAGAGTAAAATGGAAAAAATTCCAAAAATTTTAATTTCTTGATTTACGCAAAGTACTCATAGAGACGTTTTGGTGGTACTCAAATGACAGATCTGTGATAGTAACAGAGGAAAAAGCAAAATATTCCGAAAATTTTAATTTCTCAATTTACGCAAAGTGCTCGTTTTGTTGTTACTCAAATGACAGATCTGTGATAGTAACAGAGGAAAAAGCAAAATATTCCGAAAATTTTAATTTCTTGATATACGCAAAGTACTCGTAGAGACGTTTTGTTGTTACTCAAATGACAGATCTGTGATAGTAACAGAGGAAAAAGCAAAATATTCCGAAAATTTTAATTTCTTGATATACGCAAAGTACTCGTAGAAACGTTTTGTTGTTACTCAAATGACAGATCTGTGATAGTAACAGAGGAAAAAGCAAAATATTCCAAAAATTTTAATTTCTTGATTTACGCAAAGTGGTCGTAGAGACGTTCTGTTGCTACTCAAATCAAAGATCCGTGATAGTAATAGAGTAAAATGGAAAAAATTCCGAAAATATTGATTTCTCGATTTACACAAAGTGCTCGTAGAGACAGACGTTTTGTTGTTACTCAAATGATAGATCTGTAATAGTAACAGAAGAAAAAGATAAAAATTCCTAAAATTTTGATTTCTTGACTTACGCAAAGTGCTCGTAGAGACGTTTTGTTGCTACTCTAATGAAAGATCTGTGATAGTAATAGAGTAAAATGGAGAAAATTCCGAAAATTTTAATTTCTTGAATTACGCAAAGTACTCATAGAGACGTTTTGTTGGTACTCAAATGACAGATCTGTGATAGTAACAGAGGAAAAAGCAGAATATTAAGAAAATTTTAACTTCTTGATATACGCAAAGTACTCATAGAGACGTTTTGTTGTTACTCAAATGACAGATCTGTGATAGTAACAGAGGAAAAAGCAGAATATTCCGAAAATTTTAATTTCTTGATTTAAGCAAAGTGCTCGTAGAGACGTTTTGTTGTTACTCAAATGACAGATCTGTCATAGTAACAGAGGAAAAAGAGAAAAATTCCTAAAATTTTGATTTCTTGACTTATGCAAAGTGCTCGTAGAGACGTTTTGTTGCTACTCAAATGAAAGATCTGTGATAGTAATAGAGTAAAATGGAAAAAATTCCGAAAATTTTAATTTCTTGATTTACGCAAAGTACTCGTAGAGACGTTTTGTTGGTACTCAAATGACAGATCTGTGATAGTAACAGAGGAAAAAGCAAAATATTCCGAAAATTTTAATTTCTTGATTTACGCAAAGTACTCGTAGAGGCGTTTTGTTGTTACTCAAATGACAGATCTGTGATAGTAACAGAGGAAAAAGCAAAATATTCCGAAAATTTTAATTTCTCAATTTACGCAAAGTGCTCGTAGAGACGTTTTGTTGTTACTCAAATGACAGATCTGTCATAGTAACAGAGGAAAAAGAGAAAAATTCCTAAAATTTTGATTTCTTGACTTACGCAAAGTGCTCGTAGAGACGTTTGGTTGCTACTCAAATGAAAGATCTGTGATAGTAATAGAGTAAAATGGAAAAAATTCCGAAAATTTTAATTTCTTGATTTACGCAAAGTACTCATAGAGACGTTTTGATGGTACTCAAATGACAGATCTGTGATAGTAACAGAGGAAAACGCAAAATATTCCGAAAATTTCAATTTCTCAATTTACGCACAGTGCTCGTAGAGACGTTTTGTTGTTACTCAAATGACAGATCTGTGATAGTAACAGAGGAAAATACAAAATATTCCGAAAATTTTAATTTCTTGATATACGCAAACTACTCGTAGAAACGTTTTGTTGTTACTCAAATGACAGATCTGTGATAGTAACAGAGGAAAAGGCAAAATATTCCAAAAATTTTAATTTCTTGATTTACGCAAAGTACTCGTAGAGACGTTCTGTTGCTACTCAAATGAAAGATCTGTGATAGTAATAGAGTAAAATGGAAAAAATTCCGAAAATTTTGATTTTTCGATTTACGCAAAGTGCTCGTAGAGACGTTTTGTTGTTACTCAAATGACAGATCTGTCATAGTAACAGAGGAAAAAGATAAAAATTCCTAAAATTTTGATTTCTTGACTTACGCAAAGTGCTCGTAGAGACGTTTGGTTGCTACTCAAATGAAAGATCTGTGATAGTAATAGAGTAAAATGGAAAAAAATCCGAAAATTTTAATTTCTTGATTTACGCAAACTACTCATAGAGACGTTCTGTTGGTACTCAAATGACAGATCTGTGATAGTAACAGAGGAAAAAGCAAAATATTCCGAAAATTTTAATTTCTTGATTTACGCAAAGTACTCGTAGAGACGTTTTGTTGTTACTCAAATGACAGATCTGTGATAGTAACAGAGGAAAAAGCAAAATATTCCAAAAATTTTAATTTCTTGATTTACGCAAAGTACTCGTAGAGACGTTCTGTTGCTACTCAAATGAAAGATCTGTGATAGTAATAGAGTAAAATGGAAAAAATTCCGAAAATTTTGATTTTTCGATTTACGCAAAGTGCTCGTGGAGACGTTTTGTTGTTACTCGAATGACAGATCTGTCATAGTAACCGAGGAAAAAGAGAAAAATTCCTAAAATTTTGATTTCTTGACTTACGCAAAGTGCTCGTAGAGACGTTTGGTTGCTACTCAAATGAAAGATCTGTGATAGTAATAGAGTAAAATGGAAAAAATTCCAAAAATTTTAATTTCTTGATTTACGCAAAGTACTCATAGAGACGTTTTGGTGGTACTCAAATGACAGATCTGTGATAGTAACAGAGGAAAAAGCAAAATATTCCGAAAATTTTAATTTCTCAATTTACGCAAAGTGCTCGTAGAGACGTTTTGTTGTTACTCAAATGACAAATCTGTGATAGTAACAGAGGAAAAAGCAAAATATTCCGAAAATTTTAATTTCTTGATATACGCAAAGTACTCGTAGAGACGTTTTGTTGTTACTCAAATGACAGATCTGTGATAGTAACAGAGGAAAAAGCAAAATATTCCAAAAATTTTAATTTCTTGATTTACGGAAAGTGGTCGTAGAGAGGTTCTGTTGCTACTCAAATGAAAGATCTGTGATAGTAATAGAGTAAAATGGAAAAAATTCCGAAAATTTTGATTTTTCGATTTACGCAAAGTGCTCGTAGAGACGTTTTGTTGTTACTCAAATGACAGATCTGTCATAGTAACAGAGGAAAAAGAGAAAAATTCCTAAAATTTTGATTTCTTGACTTACGCAAAGTGCTCGTAGAGACGTTTGGTTGCTACTCAAATGAAAGATCTGTGATAGTAATAGAGTAAAATGGAAAAAAATCCGAAAATTTTAATTTCTTGATTTACGCAAACTACTCATAGAGCCGTTTTGGTGGTACTCAAATGACAGATCTGTGATAGTAACAGAGGAAAAAGCAAAATATTCCGAAAATTTTAATTTCTCAATTTACGCAAAGTGCTCGTAGAGACGTTTTGTTGTTACTCAAATGACAGATCTGTGATAGTAACAGAGGAAAAAGCAAAATATTCCGAAAATTTTAATTTCTTGATATACGCAAAGTACTCGTAGAGACGTTTTGTTGTTACTCAAATGACAGATCTGTGATAGTAACAGAGGAAAAAGCAAAATATTCCAAAAATTTTAATTTCTTGATTTACGGAAAGTGGTCGTAGAGACGTTCTGTTGCTACTCAAATCAAAGATCCGTGATAGTAATAGAGTAAAATGGAAAAAATTCCGAAAATATTGATTTCTCGATTTACACAAAGTGCTCGTAGAGACAGACGTTTTGTTGTTACTCAAATGATAGATCTGTAATAGTAACAGAAGAAAAAGATAAAAATTCCTAAAATTTTGATTTCTTGACTTACGCAAAGTGCTCGTAGAGACGTTTTGTTGTTACTCAAATGACAGATCTGTCATAGTAACAGAGGAAAAAGAGAAAAATTCCTAAAATTTTGATTTCTTGACTTACGCAAAGTGCTCGTAGAGAGGTTTGGTTGCTACTCAAATGAAAGATCTGTGATAGTAATAGAGTAAAATGGAAAAAAATCCGAAAATTTTAATTTCTTGATTTACGCAAACTACTCATCGAGACGTTTTGTTGGTACTCAAATGACAGATCTGTGATAGCTAACAGAGGAAAAAGCAAAATATTCCGAAAATTTTAATTTCTTCATTTACGCAAAGTGGTCGTAGAGACATTTTGTTGCTACTCAAATGCCAGATCTGTGATAGTAACAGAAGAAAAAGCAAAATATTCCGAAAATTTTATTTTCTTGATTTACGCAAAGTACTCGCAGAGACGTTTTGTTGTTACTCAAATGACAGATCTGTGATAGTAACAGAGGAAAAAGCAAAATATTCCAAAAATTTTAATTTCTTGATTTACGCAAAGTACTCGTAGAGACGTTCTGTTGCTACTCAAATGAAAGATCTGTGATAGTAACAGAAGAAAAAGCAAAATATTCCGAAAATTTTAATTTCTTCATTTACGCAAAGTGGTCGTAGAGACATTTTGTTGCTACTCAAATGCCAGATCTGTGATAGTAACAGAAGAAAAAGCAAAATATTCTGAAAATTTTATTTTCTTGATTTACGCAAAGTACTCGTAGAGACGTTTTGTTGTTACTCAAATGACAGATCTGTGATAGTAACAGAGGAAAAAGCAAAATATTCCAAAAATTTTAATTTCTTGATTTACGCAATGTACTCGTAGAGACGTTCTGTTGCTACTCAAATGAAAGATCTGTGATAGTAATAGAGTAAAATGGAAAAAATTCCGAAAATTTTGATTTTTCGATTTACGCAAAGTGCTCGTGGAGACGTTTTGTTGTTACTCAAATGACAGATCTGTCATAGTAACCGAGGAAAAAGAGAAAAATTCCTAAAATTTTGATTTCTTGACTTACGCAAAGTGCTCGTAGAGACGTTTGGTTGCTACTCAAATGAAAGATCTGTGATAGTAATAGAGTAAAATGGAAAAAATTCCAAAAATTTTAATTTCTTGATTTACGCAAAGTACTCATAGAGACGTTTTGGTGGTACTCAAATGACAGATCTGTGATAGTAACAGAGGAAAAAGCAAAATATTCCGAAAATTTTAATTTCTCAATTTACGCAAAGTGCTCGTAGAGACGTTTTGTTGTTACTCAAATGACAGATCTGTGATAGTAACAGAGGAAAAAGCAAAATATTCCGAAAATTTTAATTTCTTGATATACGCAAAGTACTCGTAGAGACGTTTTGTTGTTACTCAAATGACAGATCTGTGATAGTAACAGAGGAAAAAGCAAAATATTCCAAAAATTTTAATTTCTTGATTTACGCAAAGTGGTCGTAGAGACGTTCTGTTGCTACTCAAATCAAAGATCCGTGATAGTAATAGAGTAAAATGGAAAAAATTCCGAAAATATTGTTTTCTCGATTTACACAAAGTGCTCGTAGAGACAGACGTTTTGTTGTTACTCAAATGATAGATCTGTAATAGTAACAGAAGAAAAAGATAAAAATTCCTAAAATTTTGATTTCTTGACTTACGCAAAGTGCTCGTAGAGACGTTTTGTTGTTATTCAAATGACAGATCTGTCATAGTAACAGAGGAAAAAGAGAAAAATTCCTAAAATTTTGATTTCTTGACTTACGCAAAGTGCTCGTAGAGAGGTTTGGTTGCTACTCAAATGAAAGATCTGTGATAGTAATAGAGTAAAATGGAAAAAAATCCGAAAATTTTAATTTCTTGATTTACGCAAACTACTCATCGAGACGTTTTGTTGGTACTCAAATGACAGATCTGTGATAGCTAACAGAGGAAAAAGCAAAATATTCCGAAAATTTTAATTTCTTCATTTACGCAAAGTGGTCGTAGAGACATTTTGTTGCTACTCAAATGCCAGATCTGTGATAGTAACAGAAGAAAAAGCAAAATATTCCAAAAATTTTAATTTCTTGATTTACGCAAAGTACTCGTAGAGACGTTCTGTTGCTACTCAAATGAAAGATCTGTGATAGTAATAGAGTAAAATGGAAAAAATTCCGAAAATTTTGATTTTTCGATTTACGCAAAGTGCTCGTAGAGACGTTTTGTTGTTACTCAAATGACAGATCTGTCATAGTAACAGAGGAAAAAGAGAAAAATTCCTAAAATTTTGATTTCTTGACTTACGCAAAGTGCTCGTAGAGACGTTTGGTTGCTACTCAAATGAAAGATCTGTGATAGTAATAGAGTAAAATGGAAAAAAAATCCGAAAATTTTAATTTCTTGATTTACGCAAACTACTCATAGAGATGTTCTGTTGGTACTCAAATGACAGATCTGTGATAGTAACAGAGGAAAAAGCAAAATATTCCGAAAATTTTAATTTCTTGATTTACGCAAAGTACTCGTAGAGACGTTTTGTTTTTACTCAAATGACAGATCTGTGATAGTAACAGAGGAAAAAGCAAAATATTCCAAAAATTTTAATTTCTTGATTTACGCAAAGTACTCGTAGAGACGTTCTGTTGCTACTCAAATGAAAGATCTGTGATAGTAATAGAGTAAAATGGAAAAAATTCCGAAAATTTTGATTTTTCGATTTACGCAAAGTGCTCGTAGAGACGTTTTGTTGTTACTCAAATGACAGATCTGTCATAGTAACCGAGGAAAAAGAGAAAAATTCCTAAAATTTTGATTTCTTGACTTACGCAAAGTGCTCGTAGAGACGTTTGGTTGCTACTCAAATGAAAGATCTGTGATAGTAATAGAGTAAAATGGAAAAAATTCCAAAAATTTTAATTTCTTGATTTACGCAAAGTACTCATAGAGACGTTTTGGTGGTACTCAAATGACAGATCTGTGATAGTAACAGAGGAAAAAGCAAAATATTCCGAAAATTTTAATTTCTTGATATACGCAAAGTACTCGTAGAGACGTTTTGTTGTTACTCAAATGACAGATCTGTGATAGTAACAGAGGAAAAAGCAAAATATTCCGAAAATTTTAATTTCTTGATATACGCAAAGTACTCGTAGAAACGTTTTGTTGTTACTCAAATGACAGATCTGTGATAGTAACAGAGGAAAAAGCAAAATATTCCAAAATTTTAATTTCTTGATTTACGCAAAGTGGTCGTAGAGACGTTCTGTTGCTACTCAAATCAAAGATCCGTGATAGTAATAGAGTAAAATGGAAAAAATTCCGAAAATATTGATTTCTCGATTTACACAAAGTGCTCGTAGAGACAGACGTTTTGTTGTTACTCAAATGATAGATCTGTAATAGTAACAGAAGAAAAAGATAAAAATTCCTAAAATTTTGATTTCTTGACTTACGCAAAGTGCTCGTAGAGACGTTTTGTTGCTACTCTAATGAAAGATCTGTGATAGTAATAGAGTAAAATGGAGAAAATTCCGAAAATTTTAATTTCTTGAATTACGCAAAGTACTCATAGAGACGTTTTGTTGGTACTCAAATGACAGATATGTGATAGTAACAGAGGAAAAAGCAGAATATTAAGAAAATTTTAACTTCTTGATATACGCAAAGTACTCATAGAGACGTTTTGTTGTTACTCAAATGACAGATCTGTGATAGTAACAGAGGAAAAAGCAGAATATTCCGAAAATTTTAATTTTTTGATTTAAGCAAAGTGCTCGTAGAGACGTTTTGTTGTTACTCAAATGACAGATCTGTCATAGTAACCGAGGAAAAAGAGAAAAATTCCTAAAATTTTGATTTCTTGACTTACGCAAAGTGCTCGTAGAGACGTTTGGTTGCTACTCAAATGAAAGATCTGTGATAGTAATAGAGTAAAATGGAAAAAATTCCAAAAATTTTAATTTCTTGATTTACGCAGAGTACTCATAGAGACGTTTTGGTGGTACTCAAATGACAGATCTGTGATAGTAACAGAGGAAAAAGCAAAATATTCCGAAAATTTTAATTTCTTGATTTACGCAAAGTACTCGTAGAGGCGTTTTGTTGTTACTCAAATGACAGATCTGTGATAGTAACAGAGGAAAAAGCAAAATATTCCGAAAATTTTAATTTCTCAATTTACGCAAAGTGCTCGTAGAGACGTTTTGTTGTTACTCAAATGACAGATCTGTCATAGTAACAGAGGAAAAAGAGAAAAATTCCTAAAATTTTGATTTCTTGACTTACGCAAAGTGCTCGTAGAGACGTTTGGTTGCTACTCAAATGAAAGATCTGTGATAGTAATAGAGTAAAATGGAAAAAATTCCGAAAATTTTAATTTCTTGATTTACGCAAAGTACTCATAGAGACGTTTTGATGGTACTCAAATGACAGATCTGTGATAGTAACAGAGGAAAAAGCAAAATATTCCGAAAATTTCAATTTCTCAATTTACGCACAGTGCTCGTAGAGACGTTTTGTTGTTACTCAAATGACAGATCTGTGATAGTAACAGAGGAAAATACAAAATATTCCGAAAATTTTAATTTCTTGATATACGCAAAGTACTCGTAGAAACGTTTTGTTGTTACTCAAATGACAGATCTGTGATAGTAACAGAGGAAAAGGCAAAATATTCCAAAAATTTTAATTTCTTGATTTACGCAAAGTACTCGTAGAGACGTTCTGTTGCTACTCAAATGAAAGATCTGTGATAGTAATAGAGTAAAATGGAAAAAATTCCGAAAATTTTGATTTTTCGATTTACGCAAAGTGCTCGTAGAGACGTTTTGTTGTTACTCAAATGACAGATCTGTCATAGTAACAGAGGAAAAAGAGAAAAATTCCTAAAATTTTGATTTCTTGACTTACGCAAAGTGCTCGTAGAGACGTTTGGTTGCTACTCAAATGAAAGATCTGTGATAGTAATAGAGTAAAATGGAAAAAAATCCGAAAATTTTAATTTCTTGATTTACGCAAACTACTCATAGAGACGTTCTGTTGGTACTCAAATGACAGATCTGTGATAGTAACAGAGGAAAAAGCAAAATATTCCGAAAATTTTAATTTCTTGATTTACGCAAAGTACTCGTAGAGACGTTTTGTTGTTACTCAAATGACAGATCTGTGATAGTAACAGAGGAAAAAGCAAAATATTCCAAAAATTTTAATTTCTTGATTTACGCAAAGTACTCGTAGAGACGTTCTGTTGCTACTCAAATGAAAGATCTGTGATAGTAATAGAGTAAAATGGAAAAAATTCCGAAAATTTTGATTTTTCGATTTACGCAAAGTGCTCGTGGAGACGTTTTGTTGTTACTCAAATGACAGATCTGTCATAGTAACCGAGGAAAAAGAGAAAAATTCCTAAAATTTTGATTTCTTGACTTACGCAAAGTGCTCGTAGAGACGTTTGGTTGCTACTCAAATGAAAGATCTGTGATAGTAATAGAGTAAAATGGAAAAAATTCCAAAAATTTTAATTTCTTGATTTACGCAAAGTACTCATAGAGACGTTTTGGTGGTACTCAAATGACAGATCTGTGATAGTAACAGAGGAAAAAGCAAAATATTCCGAAAATTTTAATTTCTTGATATACGCAAAGTACTCGTAGAGACGTTTTGTTGTTACTCAAATGACAGATCTGTGATAGTAACAGAGGAAAAAGCAAAATATTCCAAAAATTTTAATTTCTTGATTTACGCAAAGTGGTCGTAGAGACGTTCTGTTGCTACTCAAATCAAAGATCCGTGATAGTAATAGAGTAAAATGGAAAAAATTCCGAAAATATTGATTTCTCGATTTACACAAAGTGCTCGTAGAGACAGACGTTTTGTTGTTACTCAAATGATAGATCTGTAATAGTAAGAGAAGAAAAAGATAAAAATTCCTAAAATTTTGATTTCTTGACTTACGCAAAGTGCTCGTAGAGACGTTTTGTTGTTACTCAAATGACAGATCTGTCATAGTAACAGAGGAAAAAGAGAAAAATTCCTAAAATTTTGATTTCTTGACATACGCAAAGTGCTCGTAGAGAGGTTTGGTTGCTACTCAAATGAAAGATCTGTGATAGTAATAGAGTAAAATGGAAAAAAATCCGAAAATTTTAATTTCTTGATTTACGCAAACTACTCATCGAGACGTTTTGTTGGTACTCAAATGACAGATCTGTGATAGCTAACAGAGGAAAAAGCAAAATATTCCGAAAATTTTAATTTCTTCATTTACGCAAAGTGGTCGTAGAGACATTTTGTTGCTACTCAAATGCCAGATCTGTGATAGTAACAGAAGAAAAAGCAAAATATTCCGAAAATTTTATTTTCTTGATTTACGCAAAGTACTCGTAGAGACGTTTTGTTGTTACTCAAATGACAGATCTGTGATAGTAACAGAGGAAAAAGCAAAATATTCCAAACATTTTAATTTCTTGATTTACGCAAAGTACTCGTAGAGACGTTCTGTTGCTACTCAAATGAAAGATCTGTGATAGTAATAGAGTAAAATGGAAAAAATTCCGAAAATTTTGATTTTTCGATTTACGCAAAGTGCTCGTAGAGACGTTTTGTTGTTACTCAAATGACAGATCTGTCATAGTAACAGAGGAAAAAGAGAAAAATTCCTAAAATTTTGATTTCTTGACTTACGCAAAGTGCTCGTAGAGACGTTTGGTTGCTACTCAAATGAAAGATCTGTGATAGTAATAGAGTAAAATGGAAAAAATTCCGAAAATTTTAATTTCTTGATTTACGCAAAGTAATCATAGAGACGTTTTGATGGTACTCAAATGACAGATCTGTGATAGTAACAGAGGAAAAAGCAAAATATTCCGAAAATTTCAATTTCTCAATTTACGCACAGTGCTCGTAGAGACGTTTTGTTGTTACTCAAATGACAGATCTGTGATAGTAACAGAGGAAAATACAAAATATTCCGAAAATTTTAATTTCTTGATATACGCAAAGTACTCGTAGAAACGTTTTGTTGTTACTCAAATGACAGATCTGTGATAGTAACAGAGGAAAAGGCAAAATATTCCAAAAATTTTAATTTCTTGATTTACGCAAAGTACTCGTAGAGACGTTCTGTTGCTACTCAAATGAAAGATCTGTGATAGTAATGGAGTAAAATGGAAAAAATTCCGAAAATTTTGATTTTTCGATTTACGCAAAGTGCTCGTAGAGACGTTTTGTTGTTACTCAAATGACAGATTTGTCATAGTAACAGAGGAAAAAGAGAAAAATTCCTAAAATTTTGATTTCTTGACTTACGCAAAGTGCTCGTAGAGACGTTTGGTTGCTACTCAAATGAAAGATCTGTGATAGTAATAGAGTAAAATGGAAAAAAACCCGAAAATTTTAATTTCTTGATTTACGCAAACTACTCATAGAGACGTTCTGTTGGTACTCAAATGACAGATCTGTGATAGTAACAGAGGAAAAAGCAAAATATTCCGAAAATTTTAATTTCTTGATTTACGCAAAGTACTCGTAGAGACGTTTTGTTTTTACTCAAATGACAGATCTGTGATAGTAATAGAGTAAAATGGAAAAAATTCCGAAAATTTTGATTTTTCGATTTACGCAAAGTGCTCGTAGAGACGTTTTGTTGTTACTCAAATGACAGATCTGTCATAGTAACAGAGGAAAAAGAGAAAAATTCCTAAAATTTTGATTTCTTGACTTACGCAAAGTGCTCGTAGAGACGTTTGGTTGCTACTCAAATGAAAGATCTGTGATAGTAATAGAGTAAAATGGAAAAAACCCGAAAATTTTAATTTCTTGATTTACGCAAACTACTCATAGAGACGTTCTGTTGGTACTCAAATGACAGATCTGTGATAGAAACAGAGGAAAAAGCAAAATATTCCGAAAATTTTAATTTCTTGATTTACGCAAAGTACTCGTAGAGACGTTTTGTTTTTACTCAAATGACAGATCTGTGATAGTAACAGAGGAAAAAGCAAAATATTCCAAAAATTTTAATTTCTTGATTTACGCAAAGTACTCGTAGAGACGTTCTGTTGCTACTCAAATGAAAGATCTGTGATAGTAATAAAGTAAAATGGAAAAAATTCCGAAAATTTTGATTTTTCGATTTACGCAAAGTGCTCGTAGAGACGTTTTGTTGTTACTCAAATGACAGATCTGTCATAGTAACCGAGGAAAAAGAGAAAAATTCCTAAAATTTTGATTTCTTGACTTACGCAAAGTGCTCGTAGACACGTTTGGTTGCTACTCAAATGAAAGATCTGTGATAGTAATAGAGTAAAATGGAAAAAATTCCAAAAATTTTAATTTCTTGATTTACGCAAAGTACTCATAGAGACGTTTTGGTGGTACTCAAATGACAGATCTGTGATAGTAACAGAGGAAAAAGCAAAATATTCCGAAAATTTTAATTTCTCAATTTACGCAAAGTGCTCGTTTTGTTGTTACTCAAATGACAGATCTGTGATAGTAACAGAGGAAAAAGCAAAATATTCCGAAAATTTTAATTTCTTGATATACGCAAAGTACTCGTAGAGACGTTTTGTTGTTACTCAAATGACAGATCTGTGATAGTAACAGAGGAAAAAGAGAAAAATTCCTAAAATTTTGATTTCTTGACTTACGCAAAGTGCTCGTAGAGACGTTTGGTTGCTACTCAAATGAAAGATCTGTGATAGTAATAGAGTAAAATGGAAAAAATTCCAAAAATTTTGATTTTTCGATTTACGCAAAGTGCTCGTGGAGACGTTTTGTTGTTACTCAAATGACAGATCTGTCATAGTAACCGAGGAAAAAGAGAAAAATTCCTAAAATTTTGATTTCTTGACTTACGCAAAGTGCTCGTAGAGACGTTTGGTTGCTACTCAAATGAAAGATCTGTGATAGTAATAGAGTAAAATGGAAAAAATTCCAAAAATTTTAATTTCTTGATTTACGCAAAGTACTCATAGAGACGTTTTGGTGGTACTCAAATGACAGATCTGTGATAGTAACAGAGGAAAAAGCAAAATATTCCGAAAATTTTAATTTCTCAATTTACGCAAAGTGCTCGTAGAGACGTTTTGTTGTTACTCAAATGACAGATCTGTGATAGTAACAGAGGAAAAAGCAAAATATTCCGAAAATTTTAATTTCTTGATATACGCAAAGTACTCGTAGAGACGTTTTGTTGTTACTCAAATGACAGATCTGTGATAGTAACAGAGGAAAAAGCAAAATATTCCAAAAATTTTAATTTCTTGATTTACGCAAAGTGGTCGTAGAGACGTTCTGTTGCTACTCAAATCAAAGATCCGTGATAGTAATAGAGTAAAATGGAAAAAATTCCGAAAATATTGATTTCTCGATTTACACAAAGTGCTCGTAGAGACAGACGTTTTGTTGTTACTCAAATGATAGATCTGTAATAGTAAGAGAAGAAAAAGATAAAAATTCCTAAAATTTTGATTTCTTGACTTACGCAAAGTGCTCGTAGAGACGTTTTGTTGTTACTCAAATGACAGATCTGTCATAGTAACAGAGGAAAAAGAGAAAAATTCCTAAAATTTTGATTTCTTGACATACGCAAAGTGCTCGTAGAGAGGTTTGGTTGCTACTCAAATGAAAGATCTGTGATAGTAATAGAGTAAAATGGAAAAAAATCCGAAAATTTTAATTTCTTGATTTACGCAAACTACTCATCGAGACGTTTTGTTGGTACTCAAATGACAGATCTGTGATAGCTAACAGAGGAAAAAGCAAAATATTCCGAAAATTTTAATTTCTTCATTTACGCAAAGTGGTCGTAGAGACATTTTGTTGCTACTCAAATGCCAGATCTGTGATAGTAACAGAAGAAAAAGCAAAATATTCCGAAAATTTTATTTTCTTGATTTACGCAAAGTACTCGTAGAGACGTTTTGTTGTTACTCAAATGACAGATCTGTGATAGTAACAGAGGAAAAAGCAAAATATTCCAAAAATTTTAATTTCTTGATTTACGCAAAGTACTCGTAGAGACGTTCTGTTGCTACTCAAATGAAAGATCTGTGATAGTAATAGAGTAAAATGGAAAAAATTCCGAAAATTTTGATTTTTCGATTTACGCAAAGTGCTCGTAGAGACGTTTTGTTGTTACTCAAATGACAGATCTGTCATAGTAACCGAGGAAAAAGAGAAAAATTCCTAAAATTTTGATTTCTTGACTTACGCAAAGTGCTCGTAGAGACGTTTGGTTGCTACTCAAATGAAAGATCTGTGATAGTAATAGAGTAAAATGGAAAAAAAACCCGAAAATTTTAATTTCTTGATTTACGCAAACTACTCATAGAGACGTTCTGTTGGTACTCAAATGACAGATCTGTGATAGAAACAGAGGAAAAAGCAAAATATTCCGAAAATTTTAATTTCTTGATTTACGCAAAGTACTCGTAGAGACGTTTTGTTTTTACTCAAATGACAGATCTGTGATAGTAACAGAGGAAAAAGCAAAATATTCCAAAAATTTTAATTTCTTGATTTACGCAAAGTACTCGTAGAGACGTTCTGTTGCTACTCAAATGAAAGATCTGTGATAGTAATAGAGTAAAATGGAAAAAATTCCGAAAATTTTGATTTTTCGATTTACGCAAAGTGCTCGTAGAGACGTTTTGTTGTTACTCAAATGACAGATCTGTCATAGTAACCGAGGAAAAAGAGAAAAATTCCTAAAATTTTGATTTCTTGACTTACGCAAAGTGCTCGTAGACACGTTTGGTTGCTACTCAAATGAAAGATCTGTGATAGTAATAGAGTAAAATGGAAAAAATTCCAAAAATTTTAATTTCTTGATTTACGCAAAGTACTCATAGAGACGTTTTGGTGGTACTCAAATGACAGATCTGTGATAGTAACAGAGGAAAAAGCAAAATATTCCGAAAATTTTAATTTCTCAATTTACGCAAAGTGCTCGTTTTGTTGTTACTCAAATGACAGATCTGTGATAGTAACAGAGGAAAAAGCAAAATATTCCGAAAATTTTAATTTCTTGATATACGCAAAGTACTCGTAGAGACGTTTTGTTGTTACTCAAATGACAGATCTGTGATAGTAACAGAGGAAAAAGCAAAATATTCCGAAAATTTTAATTTCTTGATATACGCAAAGTACTCGTAGAAACGTTTTGTTGTTACTCAAATGACAGATCTGTGATAGTAACAGAGGAAAAAGCAAAATATTCCAAAAAATTTAATTTCTTGATTTACGCAAAGTGGTCGTAGAGACGTTCTGTTGCTACTCAAATCAAAGATCCGTGATAGTAATAGAGTAAAATGGAAAAAATTCCGAAAATATTGATTTCTCGATTTACACAAAGTGCTCGTAGAGACAGACGTTTTGTTGTTACTCAAATGATCGATCTGTAATAGTAACAGAAGAAAAAGATAAAAATTCCTAAAATTTTGATTTCTTGACTTACGCAAAGTGCTCGTAGAGACGTTTTGTTGCTACTCAAATGAAAGATCTGTGATAGTAATAGAGTAAAATGGAAAAAATTCCGAAAATTTTAATTTCTTGATTTACGCAAAGTACTCGTAGAGACGTTTTGTTGGTACTCAAATGACAGATCTGTGATAGTAACAGAGGAAAAAGCAAAATATTCCGAAAATTTTAATTTCTTGATTTACGCAAAGTACTCGTAGAGGTGTTTTGTTGTTACTCAAATGACAGATCTGTGCTAGTAACAGAGGAAAAAGCAAAATATTCCGAAAATTTTAATTTCTCAATTTACGCAAAGTGCTCGTAGAGACGTTTTGTTGTTACTCAAATGAAAGATCTGTGATAGTAATAGAGTAAAATGGAAAAAAATCCGAATATTTTAATTTCTTGATTTACGCAAACTACTCGTAGAGACGTTTTGTTGGTACTCAAATGACAGATCTGTGATAGTAACAAAGGAAAACGCAAAATATTCCGAAAATTTTAATTTCTTGATTTACGCAAAGTACTCGTAGAGACGTTTTGTTGTTACTCAAATGACAGATCTGTGACAGTAACAGAGGAAAATACAAAATATTCCGAAAATTTTAATTTCTTGATATACGCAAAGTACTCGTAGAAACGTTTTGTTGTTACTCAAATGACAGATCTGTGATAGTAACAGAGGAAAAAGCAAAATATTCCAAAAATTTTAATTTCTTGATTTACGCAAAGTACTCATAGAGACGTTTTGATGGTACTCAAATGACAGATCTGTGATAGTAACAGAGGAAAAAGCAAAATATTCCGAAAATTTCAATTTCTCAATTTACGCACAGTGCTCGTAGAGACGTTTTGTTGTTACTCAAATGACAGATCTGTGATAGTAACAGAGGAAAATACAAAATATTCCGAAAATTTTAATTTCTTGATATACGCAAAGTACTTGTAGAAACGTTTTGTTGTTACTCAAATGACAGATCTGTCATAGTAACAGAGGAAAAAGAGAAAAATTCCTAAAATTTTGATTTCTTGACTTACGCAAAGTGCTCGTAGAGACGTTTGGTTGCTACTCAAATGAAAGATCTGTGATAGTAATAGAGTAAAATGGAAAAAAATCCGAAAATTTTAATTTCTTGATTTACGCAAACTACTCATAGAGACGTTCTGTTGGTACTCAAATGACAGATCTGTGATAGTAACAGAGGAAAAAGCAAAATATTCCGAAAATTTTAATTTCTTGATTTACGCAAAGTACTCGTAGAGACGTTTTGTTGTTACTCAAATGACAGATCTGTCATAGTAACCGAGGAAAAAGAGAAAAATTCCTAAAATTTTGATTTCTTGACTTACGCAAAGTGCTCGTAGAGACGTTTGGTTGCTACTCAAATGAAAGATCTGTGATAGTAATAGAGTAAAATGGAAAAAATTCCAAAAATTTTAATTTCTTGATTTACGCAAAGTACTCATAGAGACGTTTTGGTGGTACTCAAATGACAGATCTGTGATAGTAACAGAGGAAAAAGCAAAATATTCCGAAAATTTTAATTTCTCAATTTACGCAAAGTGCTCGTAGAGACGTTTTGTTGTTACTCAAATGACAGATCTGTGATAGTAACAGAGGAAAAAGCAAAATATTCCGAACATTTTAATTTCTTGATATACGCAAAGTACTCGTAGAGACGTTTTGTTGTTACTCAAATGACAGATCTGTGATAGTAACAGAGGAAAAAGCAAAATATTCCAAAAATTTTAATTTCTTGATTTACGCAAAGTGGTCGTAGAGACGTTCTGTTGCTACTCAAATCAAAGATCCGTGATAGTAATAGAGTAAAATGGAAAAAATTCCGAAAATATTGATTTCTCGATTTACACAAAGTGCTCGTAGAGAGACGTTTTGTTGTTACTCAAATGATAGATCTGTAATAGTAACAGAAGATAAAGATAAAAATTCCTAATATTTTGATTTCTTTACTTACGCAAAGTGCTCGTAGAGACGTTTTGTTGTTACTCAAATGACAGATCTGTCATAGTAACAGAGGAAATAGAGAAAAATTCCTAAAATTTTGATTTCTTGACTTACGCAAAGTGCTCGTAGAGAGGTTTGGTTGCTACTCAAATGAAAGATCTGTGATAGTAATAGAGTAAAATGGAAAAAAATCCGAAAATTTTAATTTCTTGATTTACGCAAACTACTCATCGAGACGTTTTGTTGGTACTCAAATGACAGATCTGTGATAGCTAACAGAGGAAAAAGCAAAATATTCCGAAAATTTTAATTTCTTGATTTACGCAAAGTCGTCGTAGAGACATTTTGTTGCTACTCAAATGCCAGATCTGTGATAGTAACAGAAGAAAAAGCAAAATATTCCGAAAATTTTATTTTCTTGATTTACGCAAAGTACTCGTAGAGACGTTTTGTTGTTACTCAAATGACAGATCTGTGATAGTAACAGAGGAAAAAGCAAAATATTCCAAAAATTTTAATTTCTTGATTTACGCAAAGTACTCGTAGAGACGTTCTGTTGCTACTCAAATGAAAGATCTGTGATAGTAATAGAGTAAAATGGAAAAAATTCAGAAAATTTTGATTTTTCGATTTACGCAAAGTGCTCGTAGAGACGTTTTGTTGTTACTCAAATGACAGATCTGTCATAGTAACAGAGGAAAAAGAGAAAAATTCCTAAAATTTTGATTTCTTGACTTAGGCAAAGTGCTCGTAGAGACGTTTGGTTGCTACTCAAATGAAAGATCTGTGATAGTAATAGAGTAAAATGGAAAAAATTCCGAAAATTTTAATTTCTTGATTTACGCAAAGTAATCATAGAGACGTTTTGATGGTACTCAAAAGACAGATCTGTGATAGTAACAGAGGAAAAAGCAAAATATTCCGAAAATTTCAATTTTTCAATTTACGCACAGTGCTCGTAGAGACGTTTTGTTGTTACTCAAATGACAGATCTGTGATAGTAACAGAGGAAAATACAAAATATTCCGAAAATTTTAATTTCTTGATATACGCAAAGTACTCGTAGAAACGTTTTGTTGTTACTCAAATGACAGATCTGTGATAGTAACAGAGGAAAAGGCAAAATATTCCAAAATTTTAATTTCTTGATTTACGCAAAGTACTCGTAGAGACGTTCTGTTGCTACTCAAATGAAAGATCTGTGATAGTAATAGAGTAAAATGGAAAAAATTCCGAAAATTTTCATTTTTCGATTTACGCAAAGTGCTCGTAGAGACGTTTTGTTGTTACTCAAATGACAGATCTGTCATAGTAACAGAGGAAAAAGAGAAAAATTCCTAAAATTTTGATTTCTTGACTTACGCAAAGTGCTCGTAGAGACGTTTGGTTGCTACTCAAATGAAAGATCTGTGATAGCAATAGAGTAAAATGGAAAAAAAATCCGAAAATTTTAATTTCTTGATTTACCCAAACTACTCATAGAGACGTTCTGTTGGTACTCAAATGACAGATCTGTGATAGTAACAGAGGAAAAAGCAAAATATTCCGAAAATTTTAATTTCTTGATTTACGCAAAGTACTCGTAGAGACGTTTTGTTTTTACTCAAATGACAGATCTGTGATAGTAACAGAGGAAAAAGCAAATATTCCTAAAATTTTAATTTCTTGATTTACGCAAAGTGCTCGTAGAGACGTTTGGTTGCTACTCAAATGAAAGATCTGTGATAGTAATAGAGTAAAATGGAAAAAATTCCAAAAATTTTAATTTCTTGATTTACGCAAAGTACTATAGAGACGTTTTGGTGGTACTCAAATGACAGATCTGTGATAGTAACAGAGGAAAAAGCAAAATATTCCGAAAATTTTAATTTCTCAATTTACGCAAAGTACTCGTAGAGACGTTTTGTTGTTACTCAAATGACAGATCTGTGATAGTAACAGAGGATAAAGCAAAATATTCCAAAAATTTTAATTTCTTGATTTACGCAAAGTACTCGTAGAGACGTTCTGTTGCTACTCAAATGAAAGATCTGTGATAGTAATAGAGTAAAATGGAAAAAAATTCCGAAAATATTGATTTCTCGATTTACACAAAGTGCTCGTAGAGACAGACGTTTTGTTGTTACTCAAATGATAGATCTGTAATAGTAACAGAAGAAAAAGATAAAAATTCCTAAAATTTTGATTTCTTGACTTACGCAAAGTGCTCGTAGAGACGTTTTGTTGCTACTCTAATGAAAGATCTGTGATAGTAATAGAGTAAAATGGAGAAAATTCCGAAAATTTTAATTTCTTGAATTACGCAAAGTACTCATAGAGACGTTTTGTTGGTACTCAAATGACAGATCTGTGATAGTAACAGAGGAAAAAGCAGAATATTAAGAAAATTTTAACTTCTTGATATACGCAAAGTACTCATAGAGACGTTTTGTTGTTACTCAAATGACAGATCTGTGATAGTAACAGAGGAAAAAGCAGAATATTCCGAAAATTTTAATTTCTTGATTTAAGCAAAGTGCTCGTAGAGACGTTTTGTTGTTACTCAAATGACAGATCTGTCATAGTAACAGAGGAAAAAGAGAAAAATTCCTAAAATTTTGATTTCTTGACTTACGCAAAGTGCTCGTAGAGACGTTTTGTTGCTACTCAAATGAAAGATCTGTGATAGTAATAGAGTAAAATGGAAAAAATTCCGAAAATTTTAATTTCTTGATTTACGCAAAGTACTCGTAGAGACGTTTTGTTGGTACTCAAATGACAGATCTGTGATAGTAACAGATGAAAAAGCAAAATATTCCGAAAATTTTAATTTCTTGATTTACGCAAAGTACTCGTAGAGGCGTTTTGTTGTTACTCAAATGACAGATCTGTGATAGTAACTGAGGAAAAAGCAAAATATTCCGAAAATTTTAATTTCTCAATTTACGCAAAGTGCTCGTAGAGACGTTTTGTTGTTACTCAAATGAAAGATCTGTGATAGTAATAGAGTATAATGGAAAAAAATCAGAAAATTTTAATTTCTTGATTTACGCAAACTACTCGTAGAGACGTTTTGTTGGTACTCAAATTACAGATCTGTGATAGTAACAAAGGAAAACGCAAAATATTCCGAAAATTTTAATTTCTTGATTTACGCAAAGTACTATAGAGACGTTTTGGTGGTACTCAAATGACAGATCTGTGATAGTAACAGAGGAAAAAGCAAAATATTCCGAAAATTTTAATTTCTCAATTTACGCAAAGTACTCGTAGAGACGTTTTGTTGTTACTCAAATGACAGATCTGTGATAGTAACAGAGGATAAAGCAAAATATTCCAAAAATTTTAATTTCTTGATTTACGCAAAGTACTCGTAGAGACGTTCTGTTGCTACTCAAATGAAAGATCTGTGATAGTAATAGAGTAAAATGGAAAAAAATTCCGAAAATATTGATTTCTCGATTTACACAAAGTGCTCGTAGAGACAGACGTTTTGTTGTTACTCAAATGATAGATCTGTAATAGTAACAGAAGAAAAAGATAAAAATTCCTAAAATTTTGATTTCTTGACTTACGCAAAGTGCTCGTAGAGACGTTTTGTTGCTACTCTAATGAAAGATCTGTGATAGTAATAGAGTAAAATGGAGAAAATTCCGAAAATTTTAATTTCTTGAATTACGCAAAGTACTCATAGAGACGTTTTGTTGGTACTCAAATGACAGATCTGTGATAGTAACAGAGGAAAAAGCAGAATATTAAGAAAATTTTAACTTCTTGATATACGCAAAGTACTCATAGAGACGTTTTGTTGTTACTCAAATGACAGATCTGTGATAGTAACAGAGGAAAAAGCAGAATATTCCGAAAATTTTAATTTCTTGATTTAAGCAAAGTGCTCGTAGAGACGTTTTGTTGTTACTCAAATGACAGATCTGTCATAGTAACAGAGGAAAAAGAGAAAAATTCCTAAAATTTTGATTTCTTGACTTACGCAAAGTGCTCGTAGAGACGTTTTGTTGCTACTCAAATGAAAGATCTGTGATAGTAATAGAGTAAAATGGAAAAAATTCCGAAAATTTTAATTTCTTGATTTACGCAAAGTACTCGTAGAGACGTTTTGTTGGTACTCAAATGACAGATCTGTGATAGTAACAGATGAAAAAGCAAAATATTCCGAAAATTTTAATTTCTTGATTTACGCAAAGTACTCGTAGAGGCGTTTTGTTGTTACTCAAATGACAGATCTGTGATAGTAACTGAGGAAAAAGCAAAATATTCCGAAAATTTTAATTTCTCAATTTACGCAAAGTGCTCGTAGAGACGTTTTGTTGTTACTCAAATGAAAGATCTGTGATAGTAATAGAGTATAATGGAAAAAAATCAGAAAATTTTAATTTCTTGATTTACGCAAACTACTCGTAGAGACGTTTTGTTGGTACTCAAATTACAGATCTGTGATAGTAACAAAGGAAAACGCAAAATATTCCGAAAATTTTAATTTCTTGATTTACGCAAACTACTCGTAGAGACGTTTTGTTGTTACTCAAATGACAGATCTGTGATAGTAACAGAGGAAAATACAAAATATTCCGAAAATTTTAATTTCTTGATATACGCAAAGTACTCGTAGAAACGTTTTGTTGTTACTCAAATGACAGATCTGTGATAGTAACAGAGGAAAAAGCAAAATATTCCAAAAATTTTAATTTCTTAATTTACGCAAAGTACTCGTAGAGACGTTCTGTTGCTACTCAAATGAAAGATCTGTGATAGTAATAGAGTAAAATGGAAAAAATTCCGAAAATTTTGATTTTTCGATTTACGCAAAGTGCTCGTAGAGACGTTTTGTTGTTACTCAAATGACATATCTGTCATAGTAACAGAGGAAAAAGAGAAAAATTCCTAAAATTTTGATTTCTTGACTTACGCAAAGTGCTCGTAGAGACGTTTTGTTGCTACTCTAATGAAAGATCTGTGATAGTAATAGAGTAAAATGGAGAAAATTCCGAAAATTTTAATTTCTTGAATTACGCAAAGTACTCATAGAGACGTTTTGTTGGTACTCAAATGACAGATCTGTGATAGTAACAGAGGAAAAAGCAGAATATTAAGAAAATTTTAACTTCTTGATATACGCAAAGTACTCATAGAGACGTTTTGTTGTTACTCAAATGACAGATCTGTGATAGTAACAGAGGAAAAAGCAGAATATTCCGAAAATTTTAATTTCTTGATTTAAGCAAAGTGCTCGTAGAGACGTTTTGTTGTTACTCAAATGACAGATCTGTCATAGTAACAGAGGAAAAAGAGAAAAATTCCTAAAATTTTGATTTCTTGACTTACGCAAAGTGCTCGTAGAGACGTTTTGTTGCTACTCAAATGAAAGATCTGTGATAGTAATAGAGTAAAATGGAAAAAATTCCGAAAATTTTAATTTCTTGATTTACGCAAAGTACTCGTAGAGACGTTTTGTTGGTACTCAAATGACAGATCTGTGATAGTAACAGATGAAAAAGCAAAATATTCCGAAAATTTTAATTTCTTGATTTACGCAAAGTACTCGTAGAGGCGTTTTGTTGTTACTCAAATGACAGATCTGTGATAGTAACTGAGGAAAAAGCAAAATATTCCGAAAATTTTAATTTCTCAATTTACGCAAAGTGCTCGTAGAGACGTTTTGTTGTTACTCAAATGAAAGATCTGTGATAGTAATAGAGTATAATGGAAAAAAATCAGAAAATTTTAATTTCTTGATTTACGCAAACTACTCGTAGAGACGTTTTGTTTGTACTCAAATTACAGATCTGTGATAGTAACAAAAGGAAAACGCAAAATATTCCGAAAATTTTAATTTCTTGATTTACGCAAACTACTCGTAGAGACGTTTTGTTGTTACTCAAATGACAGATCTGTGATAGTAACAGAGGAAAATACAAAATATTCCGAAAATTTTAATTTCTTGATATACGCAAAGTACTCGTAGAAACGTTTTGTTGTTACTCAAATGACAGATCTGTGATAGTAACAGAGGAAAAAGCAAAATATTCCAAAAATTTTAATTTCTTAATTTACGCAAAGTACTCGTAGAGACGTTCTGTTGCTACTCAAATGAAAGATCTGTGATAGTAATAGAGTAAAATGGAAAAAATTCCGAAAATTTTGATTTTTCGATTTACGCAAAGTGCTCGTAGAGACGTTTTGTTGTTACTCAAATGACATATCTGTCATAGTAACAGAGGAAAAAGAGAAAAATTCCTAAAATTTTGATTTCTTGACTTACGCAAAGTGCTCGTAGAGACGTTTGGTTGCTACTCAAATGAAAGATCTGTGATAGTAATAGAGTAAAATGGAAAAAAATCCGAAAATTTTAATTTCTTGATTTACGCAAACTACTCATCGAGACGTTTTGTTGGTACTCAAATGACAGATCTGTGATAGTAACAGAGGAAAAAGCAAAATATTCCGAAAATTTTAATTTCTTGATTTATGCAAAGTGGTCGTAGAGACATTTTGTTGCTACTCAAATGCCAGATCTGTGATAGTAACAGAAGAAATAGCAAAATATTCCGAAAATTTTATTTTCTTGATTTACGCAAAGTACTCGTAGAGACGTTTTGTTGTTACTCAAATGACAGATCTGTGATAGTAACAGAGGAAAAAGAGAAAAATTCCTAAAATTTTGATTTCTTGACTTACGCAAAGTGCTCGTAGAGACGTTTTGTTGCTACTCAAATGAAAGATCTGTGATAGTAATAGAGTAAAATGGAAAAAATTCCGAAAATTCTAATTTCTTGATTTACGCAAAGTACTCGTAGAGACGTTTTGTTGGTACTCAAATGACAGGTCTGTGATAGTAACAGAGGAAAAAGCAAAATATTCCGAAAATTTTAATTTCTCAATTTACGCAAAGTGCTCGTAGAGACGTTTTGTTGCTACTCAAATGAAAGATCTGTGATAGTAATAGAGTAACATGGAAAAAATCCGAAAATTTTGATTTTTCGATTTACGCAAAGTGCTCGTAGAGACGTTTTGTTGTTACTCAAATGACAGATCTGTCATAGTAACAGAGGAAAAAGAGAAAAATTCCTAAAATTTTGATTTCTTGACTTACGCAAAGTGCTCGTAGAGAGGTTTGGTTGCTACTCAAATGAAAGATCTGTGATAGTAATAGAGTAAAATGGAAAAAAATCCGAAAATTTTAATTTCTTGATTTACGCAAACTACTCGTAGAGACGTTTTGTTGGTACTCAAATGACAGATCTGTGATAGTAACAATGGAAAACGCAAAATATTCCGAAAATTTTAATTTCTTGATTTACGCAAAGTACTCGTAGAGACGTTTTGTTGTTACTCAAATGACAGATCTGTGATAGTAACAGAGGAAAATACAAAATATTCCGAAAATTTTAATTTCTTGATATACGCAAAGTACTCGTAGAAACGTTTTGTTGTTACTCAAATGACAGATCTGTGATAGTAACAGAGGAAAAAGCAAAATATTCCAAAAATTTTAATTTCTTAATTTACGCAAAGTACTCGTAGAGACGTTCTGTTGCTACTCAAATGAAAGATCTGTGATAGTAATAGAGTAACATGGAAAAAATTCCGAAAATTTTGATTTTTCGATTTACGCAAAGTGCTCGTAGAGACGTTTTGTTGTTACTCAAATGACAGATCTGTCATAGTAACAGAGGAAAAAGAGAAAAATTCCTAAAATTTTGATTTCTTGACTTACGCAAAGTGCTCGTAGAGAGGTTTGGTTGCTACTCAAATGAAAGATCTGTGATAGTAATAGAGTAAAATGGAAAAAATTCCGAAAATTTTGATTTTTCGATTTACGCAAAGTGCTCGTAGAGACGTTTTGTTGTTACTCAAATGACAGATCTGTCATAGTAACAGAGGAAAAAGAGAAAAATTCCTAAAATATTGATTTCTTGACTTACGCAAAGTGCTCTTAGAGACGTTTGGTTGCTACTCAAATGAAAGATCTGTGATAGTAATAGAGTAAAATGGAAAAAATTCAGAAAATTTTAATTTCTTGATTTACGCAAAGTACTCATAGAGACGTTTTGATGGTACTCAAATGACAGATCTGTGATAGTAACAGAGGAAAAAGCAAAATATTCCGAAAATTTCAATTTCTCAATTTACGCACAGTGCTCGTAGAGACGTTTTGTTGTTACTCAAATGACAGATCTGTGATAGTAACAGAGGAAAATACAAAATATTCCGAAAATTTTAATTTCTTGATATACGCAAAGTACTCGTAGAAACGTTTTGTTGTTACTCAAATGACGATCTGTGATAGTAACAGAGGAAAAGGCAAAATATTCCAAAAATTTTAATTTCTTGATTTACGCAAAGTACTCGTAGAGACGTTCTGTTGCTACTCAAATGAAAGATCTGTGATAGTAATAGAGTAAAATGGAAAAAATTCCGAAAATTTTGATTTTTCGATTTACGCAAAGTGCTCGTAGAGACGTTTTGTTGTTATTCAAATGACAGATCTGTCATAGTAACAGAGGAAAAAGAGAAAAATTCCTAAAATTTTGATTTCTTGACTTACGCAAAGTGCTCGTAGAGACGTTTGGTTGCTACTCAAATGAAAGATCTGTGATAGTAATAGAGTAAAATGGAAAAAAATCCGAAAATTTTAATTACTTGATTTACGCAAACTACTCATAGAGACGTTCTGTTGGTACTCAAATGACAGATCTGTGATAGTAACAGAGGAAAAAGCAAAATATTCCGAAAATTTTAATTTCTTGATTTACGCAAAGTACTCGTAGAGACGTTTTGTTGTTACTCAAATGACAGATCTGTGATAGTAACAGAGGAAAAAGCAAAATATTCCAAAAATTTTAATTTCTTGATTTACGCAAAGTACTCGTAGAGACGTTCTGTTGCTACTCAAATGAAAGATCTGTGATAGTAATAGAGTAAAATGGAAAAAATTCCGAAAATTTTGATTTTTCGATTTACGCAAAGTGCTCGTGGAGACGTTTTGTTGTTACTCAAATGACAGATCTGTCATAGTAACCGAGGAAAAAGAGAAAAATTCCTAAAATTTTGATTTCTTGACTTACGCAAAGTGCTCGTAGAGACGTTTGGTTGCTACTCAAATGAAAGATCTGTGATAGTAATAGAGTAAAATGGAAAAAATTCCGAAAATTTTAATTTCTTGATTTACGCAAAGTAATCATAGAGACGTTTTGATGGTACTCAAATGACAGATCTGTGATAGTAACAGAGGAAAGAGCAAAATATTTCGAAAATTTCAATTTCTCAATTTACGCAAAGTACTCGTAGAGACGTTCTGTTGCTACTCAAATGAAAGATCTGTGATAGTAATAGAGTAAAATGGAAAAAATTCCGAAAATTTTGATTTTTCGATTTACGCAAAGTGCTCGTAGAGACGTTTTGTTGTTACTCAAATGACAGATCTGTCATAGTAACAGAGGAAAAAGAGAAAAATTCCTAAAATTTTGATTTCTTGACTTACGCAAAGTGCTCGTAGAGACGTTTGGTTGCTTCTCAAATGAAAGATCTGTGATAGTAATAGAGTAAAATGGAAAAAAAATCCGAAAATTTTAATTTCTTGATTTACGCAAACTACTCATAGAGACGTTCTGTTGGTACTCAAATGACAGATCTGTGATAGTAACAGAGGAAAATACAAAATATTCCGAAAATTTTAATTTCTTGATATACGCAAAGTACTCGTAGAAACGTTTTGTTGTTACTCAAATGACAGATCTGTGATAGTAACAGAGGAAAAAGCAAAATATTCCAAAAATTTTAATTTCTTAATTTACGCAAAGTACTCGTAGAGACGTTCTGTTGCTACTCAAATGAAAGATCTGTGATAGTAATAGAGTAAAATGGAAAAAATTCCGAAAATTTTGATTTTTCGATTTACGCAAAGTGCTCGTAGAGACGTTTTGTTGTTACTCAAATGACATATCTGTCATAGTAACAGAGGAAAAAGAGAAAAATTCCTAAAATTTTGATTTCTTGACTTACGCAAAGTGCTCGTAGAGACGTTTGGTTGCTACTCAAATGAAAGATCTGTGATAGTAATAGAGTAAAATGGAAAAAAATCCGAAAATTTTAATTTCTTGATTTACGCAAACTACTCATCGAGACGTTTTGTTGGTACTCAAATGACAGATCTGTGATAGTAACAGAGGAAAAAGCAAAATATTCCGAAAATTTTAATTTCTTGATTTATGCAAAGTGGTCGTAGAGACATTTTGTTGCTACTCAAATGCCAGATCTGTGATAGTAACAGAAGAAATAGCAAAATATTCCGAAAATTTTATTTTCTTGATTTACGCAAAGTACTCGTAGAGACGTTTTGTTGTTACTCAAATGACAGATCTGTGATAGTAACAGAGGAAAAAGAGAAAAATTCCTAAAATTTTGATTTCTTGACTTACGCAAAGTGCTCGTAGAGACGTTTTGTTGCTACTCAAATGAAAGATCTGTGATAGTAATAGAGTAAAATGGAAAAAATTCCGAAAATTCTAATTTCTTGATTTACGCAAAGTACTCGTAGAGACGTTTTGTTGGTACTCAAATGACAGATCTGTGATAGTAACAGAGGAAAAAGCAAAATATTCCGAAAATTTTAATTTCTCAATTTACGCAAAGTGCTCGTAGAGACGTTTTGTTGTTACTCAAATGAAAGATCTGTGATAGTAATAGAGTAAAATGGAAAAAAATTTTAATTTCTTGATTTACGCAAACTACTCGTAGAGACGTTTTGTTGGTACTCAAATGACAGATCTGTGATAGTAACAAAGGAAAACGCAAAATATTCCGAAAATTTTAATTTCTTGATTTACGCAAAGTACTCGTAGAGACGTTTTGTTGTTACTCAAATGACAGATCTGTGATAGTAACAGAGGAAAATACAAAATATTCCGAAAATTTTAATTTCTTGATATACGCAAAGTACTCGTAGAAACGTTTTGTTGTTACTCAAATGACAGATCTGTGATAGTAACAGAGGAAAAAGCAAAATATTCCAAAAATTTTAATTTCTTAATTTACGCAAAGTACTCGTAGAGACGTTCTGTTGCTACTCAAATGAAAGATCTGTGATAGTAATAGAGTAAAATGGAAAAAATTCCGAAAATTTTGATTTTTCGATTTACGCAAAGTGCTCGTAGAGACGTTTTGTTGTTACTCAAATGACAGATCTGTCATAGTAACAGAGGAAAAAGAGAAAAATTCCTAAAATTTTGATTTCTTGACTTACGCAAAGTGCTCGTAGAGACGTTTGGTTGCTACTCAAATGAAAGATCTGTGATAGTAATAGAGTAAAATGGAAAAAAATCCGAAAATTTTAATTTCTTGATTTACGCAAACTACTCATAGAGACGTTCTGTTGGTACTCAAATGACAGATCTGTGATAGTAACAGAGGAAAAAGCAAAATATTCCGAAAATTTTAATTTCTTGATTTACGCAAAGTACTCGTAGAGACGTTTTGTTGTTACTCAAATGACAGATCTGTGATAGTAACAGAGGAAAAAGCAAAATATTCCAAAAATTTTAATTTCTTGATTTACGCAAAGTACTCGTAGAGACGTTCTGTTGCTACTCAAATGAAAGATCTGTGATAGTAATAGAGTAAAATGGAAAAAATTCAGAAAATTTTGATTTTTCGATTTACGCAAAGTGCTCGTGGAGACGTTTTGTTGTTACTCAAATGACAGATCTGTCATAGTAACCGAGGAAAAAGAGAAAAATTCCTAAAATTTTGATTTCTTGACTTACGCAAAGTGCTCGTAGAGACGTTTGGTTGCTACTCAAATGAAAGATCTGTGATAGTAATAGAGTAAAATGGAAAAAATTCCGAAAATTTTAATTTCTTGATTTACGCAAAGTAATCATAGAGACGTTTTGATGGTACTCAAATGACAGATCTGTGATAGTAACAGAGGAAAGAGCAAAATATTTCGAAAATTTCAATTTCTCAATTTACGCAAAGTACTCGTAGAGACGTTCTGTTGCTACTCAAATGAAAGATCTGTGATAGTAATAGAGTAAAATGGAAAAAATTCCGAAAATTTTGATTTTTCGATTTACGCAAAGTGCTCGTAGAGACGTTTTGTTGTTACTCAAATGACAGATCTGTCATAGTAACAGAGGAAAAAGAGAAAAATTCCTAAAATTTTGATTTCTTGACTTACGCAAAGTGCTCGTAGAGACGTTTGGTTGCTTCTCAAATGAAAGATCTGTGATAGTAATAGAGTAAAATGGAAAAAAAATCCGAAAATTTTAATTTCTTGATTTACGCAAACTACTCATAGAGACGTTCTGTTGGTACTCAAATGACAGATCTGTGATAGTAACAGAGGAAAATACAAAATATTCCGAAAATTTTAATTTCTTGATATACGCAAAGTACTCGTAGAAACGTTTTGTTGTTACTCAAATGACAGATCTGTGATAGTAACAGAGGAAAAAGCAAAATATTCCAAAAATTTTAATTTCTTAATTTACGCAAAGTACTCGTAGAGACGTTCTGTTGCTACTCAAATGAAAGATCTGTGATAGTAATAGAGTAAAATGGAAAAAATTCCGAAAATTTTGATTTTTCGATTTACGCAAAGTGCTCGTAGAGACGTTTTGTTGTTACTCAAATGACATATCTGTCATAGTAACAGAGGAAAAAGAGAAAAATTCCTAAAATTTTGATTTCTTGACTTACGCAAAGTGCTCGTAGAGACGTTTGGTTGCTACTCAAATGAAAGATCTGTGATAGTAATAGAGTAAAATGGAAAAAAATCCGAAAATTTTAATTTCTTGATTTACGCAAACTACTCATCGAGACGTTTTGTTGGTACTCAAATGACAGATCTGTGATAGTAACAGAGGAAAAAGCAAAATATTCCGAAAATTTTAATTTCTTGATTTATGCAAAGTGGTCGTAGAGACATTTTGTTGCTACTCAAATGCCAGATCTGTGATAGTAACAGAAGAAATAGCAAAATATTCCGAAAATTTTATTTTCTTGATTTACGCAAAGTACTCGTAGAGACGTTTTGTTGTTACTCAAATGACAGATCTGTGATAGTAACAGAGGAAAAAGAGAAAAATTCCTAAAATTTTGATTTCTTGACTTACGCAAAGTGCTCGTAGAGACGTTTTGTTGCTACTCAAATGAAAGATCTGTGATAGTAATAGAGTAAAATGGAAAAAATTCCGAAAATTCTAATTTCTTGATTTACGCAAAGTACTCGTAGAGACGTTTTGTTGGTACTCAAATGACAGATCTGTGATAGTAACAGAGGAAAAAGCAAAATATTCCGAAAATTTTAATTTCTCAATTTACGCAAAGTGCTCGTAGAGACGTTTTGTTGTTACTCAAATGAAAGATCTGTGATAGTAATAGAGTAAAATGGAAAAAAATTTTAATTTCTTGATTTACGCAAACTACTCGTAGAGACGTTTTGTTGGTACTCAAATGACAGATCTGTGATAGTAACAAAGGAAAACGCAAAATATTCCGAAAATTTTAATTTCTTGATTTACGCAAAGTACTCGTAGAGACGTTTTGTTGTTACTCAAATGACAGATCTGTGATAGTAACAGAGGAAAATACAAAATATTCCGAAAATTTTAATTTCTTGATATACGCAAAGTACTCGTAGAAACGTTTTGTTGTTACTCAAATGACAGATCTGTGATAGTAACAGAGGAAAAAGCAAAATATTCCAAAAATTTTAATTTCTTAATTTACGCAAAGTACTCGTAGAGACGTTCTGTTGCTACTCAAATGAAAGATCTGTGATAGTAATAGAGTAAAATGGAAAAAATTCCGAAAATTTTGATTTTTCGATTTACGCAAAGTGCTCGTAGAGACGTTTTGTTGTTACTCAAATGACAGATCTGTCATAGTAACAGAGGAAAAAGAGAAAAATTCCTAAAATTTTGATTTCTTGACTTACGCAAAGTGCTCGTAGAGACGTTTGGTTGCTACTCAAATGAAAGATCTGTGATAGTAATAGAGTAAAATGGAAAAAAATCCGAAAATTTTAATTTCTTGATTTACGCAAACTACTCATAGAGACGTTCTGTTGGTACTCAAATGACAGATCTGTGATAGTAACAGAGGAAAAAGCAAAATATTCCGAAAATTTTAATTTCTTGATTTACGCAAAGTACTCGTAGAGACGTTTTGTTGTTACTCAAATGACAGATCTGTGATAGTAACAGAGGAAAAAGCAAAATATTCCAAAAATTTTAATTTCTTGATTTACGCAAAGTACTCGTAGAGACGTTCTGTTGCTACTCAAATGAAAGATCTGTGATAGTAATAGAGTAAAATGGAAAAAATTCAGAAAATTTTGATTTTTCGATTTACGCAAAGTGCTCGTGGAGACGTTTTGTTGTTACTCAAATGACAGATCTGTCATAGTAACCGAGGAAAAAGAGAAAAATTCCTAAAATTTTGATTTCTTGACTTACGCAAAGTGCTCGTAGAGACGTTTGGTTGCTACTCAAATGAAAGATCTGTGATAGTAATAGAGTAAAATGGAAAAAATTCCGAAAATTTTAATTTCTTGATTTACGCAAAGTAATCATAGAGACGTTTTGATGGTACTCAAATGACAGATCTGTGATAGTAACAGAGGAAAAAGCAAAATATTTCGAAAATTTCAATTTCTCAATTTACGCAAAGTACTCGTAGAGACGTTCTGTTGCTACTCAAATGAAAGATCTGTGATAGTAATAGAGTAAAATGGAAAAAATTCCGAAAATTTTGATTTTTCGATTTACGCAAAGTGCTCGTAGAGACGTTTTGTTGTTACTCAAATGACAGATCTGTCATAGTAACAGAGGAAAAAGAGAAAAATTCCTAAAATTTTGATTTCTTGACTTACGCAAAGTGCTCGTAGAGACGTTTGGTTGCTACTCAAATGAAAGATCTGTGATAGTAATAGAGTAAAAAGGAAAAAAAATCCGAAAATTTTAATTTCTTGATTTACGCAAACTACTCATAGAGACGTTCTGTTGGTACTCAAATGACAGATCTGTGATAGTAACAGAGGAAAAAGCAAAATATTCCGAAAATTTTAATTTCTTGATTTACGCAAAGTACTCGTAGAGACGTTTTGTTTTCACTCAAATGACAGATCTGTGATAGTAACAGAGGAAAAAGCAAAATATTCCAAAAATTTTAATTTCTTGATTTACGCAAAGTACTCGTAGAGACGTTCTGTTGCTACTCAAATGAAAGATCTGTGATAGTAATAGAGTAAAATGGAAAAAATTCCGAAAATTTTGATTTTTCGATTTACGCAAAGTGCTCGTAGAGACGTTTTGTTGTTACTCAAATGACAGATCTGTCATAGTAACCGAGGAAAAAGAGAAAAATTCCTAAAATTTTGATTTCTTGACTTACGCAAAGTGCTCGTAGAGACGTTTGGTTGCTACTCAAATGAAAGATCTGTGATAGTAATAGAGTAAAATGGAAAAAATTGCAAAAATTTTAATTTCTTGATTTACGCAAAGTACTCATAGAGACGTTTTGGTGGTACTCAAATGACAGATCTGTGATAGTAACAGAGGAAAAAGCAAAATATTCCGAAAATTTTAATTTCTCAATTTACGCAAAGTGCTCGTTTTGTTGTTACTCAAATGACAGATCTGTAATAGTAACAGAGGAAAAAGCAAAATATTCCGAAAATTTTAATTTCTTGATATACTCAAAGTACTCGTAGAGACGTTTTGTTGTTACTCAAATGACAGATCTGTGATAGTAACAGAGGAAAAAGCAAAATATTCCGAAAATTTTAATTTCTTGATATACGCAAAGTACTCGTAGCAACGTTTTGTTGTTACTCAAATGACAGATCTGTGATAGTAACAGAGGAAAAAGCAAAATATTCCAAAAATTTTAATTTCTTGATTTACGCAAAGTGGTCGTAGAGACGTTCTGTTGCTACTCAAATCAAAGATCCGTGATAGTAATAGAGTAAAATGGAAAACATTCCGAAAATATTGATTTCTCGATTTACACAAAGTGCTCGTAGAGACAGACGTTTTGTTGTTACTCAAATGATAGATCTGTAATAGTAACAGAAGAAAAAGATAAAAATTCCTAAAATTTTGATTTCTTGACTTACGCAAAGTGCTCGTAGAGACGTTTTGTTGCTACTCTAATGAAAGATCTGTGATAGTAATAGAGTAAAATGGAGAAAATTCCGAAAATTTTAATTTCTTGAATTACGCAAAGTACTCATAGAGACGTTTTGTTGGTACTCAAATGACAGATCTGTGATAGTAACAGAGGAAAAAGCAGAATATTAAGAAAATTTTAACTTCTTGATATACGCAAAGTACTCATAGAGACGTTTTGTTGTTACTCAAATGACAGATCTGTGATAGTAACAGAGGAAAAAGCAGAATATTCCGAAAATTTTAATTTCTTGATTTAAGCAAAGTGCTCGTAGAGACGTTTTGTTGTTACTCAAATGACAGATCTGTCATAGTAACAGAGGAAAAAGAGAAAAATTCCTAAAATTTTGATTTCTTGACTTATGAAAAGTGCTCGTAGAGACGTTTTGTTGCTACTCAAATGAAAGATCTGTGATAGTAATAGAGTAAAATGGAAAAAATTCCGAAAATTTTAATTTCTTGATTTACGCAAAGTACTCGTAGAGACGTTTTGTTGGTACTCAAATGACAGATCTGTGATAGTAACAGAGGAAAAAGCAAAATATTCCGACAATTTTAATTTCTTGATTTACGCAAAGTACTCGTAGAGGCGTTTTGTTGTTACTCAAATGACAGATCTGTGATGGTAACAGAGGAAAAAGCAAAATATTCCGAAAATTTTAATTTCTCAATTTACGCAAAGTGCTCGTAGAGACGTTTTGTTGTTACTCAAATGAAAGATCTGTGATAGTAATAGAGTAAAATGGAAAAAAATCCGAAAATTTTAATTTCTTGATTTACGCAAACTACTCGTAGAGACGTTTTGTTGGTACTCAAATGACAGATCTGTGATAGTAACAAAGGAAAACGCAAAATATTCCGAAAATTTTAATTTCTTGATTTACGCAAAGTACTCGTAGAGACGTTTTGTTGTTACTCAAATGACAGATCTGTGACAGTAACAGAGGAAAATACAAAATATTCCGAAAATTTTAATTTCTTGATATACGCAAAGTACTCGTAGAAACGTTTTGTTGTTACTCAAATGACGGATCTGTGATAGTAACAGAGGAAAAAGCAAAATATTCCAAAAATTTTAATTTCTTGATTTACGCAAAGTACTCATAGAGACGTTTTGATGGTACTCAAATGACAGATCTGTGATAGTAACAGAGGAAAAAGCAAAATATTCCGAAAATTTCAATTTCTCAATTTACGCACAGTGCTCGTAGAGACGTTTTGTTGTTACTCAAATGACAGATCTGTGATAGTAACAGAGGAAAATACAAAATATTCCGAAAATTTTAATTTCTTGATATACGCAAAGTACTTGTAGAAACGTTTTGTTGTTACTCAAATGACAGATCTGTCATAGTAACAGAGGAAAAAGAGAAAAATTCCTAAAATTTTGATTTCTTGACTTACGCAAAGTGCTCGTAGAGACGTTTGGTTGCTACTCAAATGAAAGATCTGTGATAGTAATAGAGTAAAATGGAAAAAAATCCGAAAATTTTAATTTCTTAATTTACGCAAACTACTCATAGAGACGTTCTGTTGGTACTCAAATGACAGATCTGTGATAGTAACAGAGGAAAAAGCAAAATATTCCGAAAATTTTAATTTCTTGATTTACGCAAAGTACTCGTAGAGACGTTTTGTTGTTACTCAAATGACAGATCTGTCATAGTAACCGAGGAAAAAGAGAAAAATTCCTAAAATTTTGATTTCTTGACTTACGCAAAGTGCTCGTAGAGACGTTTGGTTGCTACTCAAATGAAAGATCTGTGATAGTAATAGAGTAAAATGGAAAAAATTCCAAAAATTTTAATTTCTTGATTTACGCAAAGTACTCATAGAGACGTTTTGGTGGTACTCAAATGACAGATCTGTGATAGTAACAGAGGAAAAAGCAAAATATTCCGAAAATTTTAATTTCTCAATTTACGCAAAGTGCTCGTTTTGTTGTTACTCAAATGACAGATCTGTAATAGTAACAGAGGAAAAAGCAAAATATTCCGAAAATTTTAATTTCTTGATATACTCAAAGTACTCGTAGAGACGTTTTGTTGTTACTCAAATGACAGATCTGTGATAGTAACAGAGGAAAAAGCAAAATATTCCGAAAATTTTAATTTCTTGATATACGCAAAGTACTCGTAGCAACGTTTTGTTGTTACTCAAATGACAGATCTGTGATAGTAACAGAGGAAAAAGCAAAATATTCCAAAAATTTTAATTTCTTGATTTACGCAAAGTGGTCGTAGAGACGTTCTGTTGCTACTCAAATCAAAGATCCGTGATAGTAATAGAGTAAAATGGAAAACATTCCGAAAATATTGATTTCTCGATTTACACAAAGTGCTCGTAGAGACAGACGTTTTGTTGTTACTCAAATGATAGATCTGTAATAGTAACAGAAGAAAAAGATAAAAATTCCTAAAATTTTGATTTCTTGACTTACGCAAAGTGCTCGTAGAGACGTTTTGTTGCTACTCTAATGAAAGATCTGTGATAGTAATAGAGTAAAATGGAGAAAATTCCGAAAATTTTAATTTCTTGAATTACGCAAAGTACTCATAGAGACGTTTTGTTGGTACTCAAATGACAGATCTGTGATAGTAACAGAGGAAAAAGCAGAATATTAAGAAAATTTTAACTTCTTGATATACGCAAAGTACTCATAGAGACGTTTTGTTGTTACTCAAATGACAGATCTGTGATAGTAACAGAGGAAAAAGCAGAATATTCCGAAAATTTTAATTTCTTGATTTAAGCAAAGTGCTCGTAGAGACGTTTTGTTGTTACTCAAATGACAGATCTGTCATAGTAACAGAGGAAAAAGAGAAAAATTCCTAAAATTTTGATTTCTTGACTTATGAAAAGTGCTCGTAGAGACGTTTTGTTGCTACTCAAATGAAAGATCTGTGATAGTAATAGAGTAAAATGGAAAAAATTCCGAAAATTTTAATTTCTTGATTTACGCAAAGTACTCGTAGAGACGTTTTGTTGGTACTCAAATGACAGATCTGTGATAGTAACAGAGGAAAAAGCAAAATATTCCGAAAATTTTAATTTCTTGATTTACGCAAAGTACTCGTAGAGGCGTTTTGTTGTTACTCAAATGACAGATCTGTGATGGTAACAGAGGAAAAAGCAAAATATTCCGAAAATTTTAATTTCTCAATTTACGCAAAGTGCTCGTAGAGACGTTTTGTTGTTACTCAAATGAAAGATCTGTGATAGTAATAGAGTAAAATGGAAAAAAATCCGAAAATTTTAATTTCTTGATTTACGCAAACTACTCGTAGAGACGTTTTGTTGGTACTCAAATGACAGATCTGTGATAGTAACAAAGGAAAACGCAAAATATTCCGAAAATTTTAATTTCTTGATTTACGCAAAGTACTCGTAGAGACGTTTTGTTGTTACTCAAATGACAGATCTGTGACAGTAACAGAGGAAAATACAAAATATTCCGAAAATTTTAATTTCTTGATATACGCAAAGTACTCGTAGAAACGTTTTGTTGTTACTCAAATGACGGATCTGTGATAGTAACAGAGGAAAAAGCAAAATATTCCAAAAATTTTAATTTCTTGATTTACGCAAAGTACTCATAGAGACGTTTTGATGGTACTCAAATGACAGATCTGTGATAGTAACAGAGGAAAAAGCAAAATATTCCGAAAATTTCAATTTCTCAATTTACGCACAGTGCTCGTAGAGACGTTTTGTTGTTACTCAAATGACAGATCTGTGATAGTAACAGAGGAAAATACAAAATATTCCGAAAATTTTAATTTCTTGATATACGCAAAGTACTTGTAGAAACGTTTTGTTGTTACTCAAATGACAGATCTGTCATAGTAACAGAGGAAAAAGAGAAAAATTCCTAAAATTTTGATTTCTTGACTTACGCAAAGTGCTCGTAGAGACGTTTGGTTGCTACTCAAATGAAAGATCTGTGATAGTAATAGAGTAAAATGGAAAAAAATCCGAAAATTTTAATTTCTTGATTTACGCAAACTACTCATAGAGACGTTCTGTTGGTACTCAAATGACAGATCTGTGATAGTAACAGAGGAAAAAGCAAAATATTCCGAAAATTTTAATTTCTTGATTTACGCAAAGTACTCGTAGAGACGTTTTGTTGTTACTCAAATGACAGATCTGTCATAGTAACCGAGGAAAAAGAGAAAAATTCCTAAAATTTTGATTTCTTGACTTACGCAAAGTGCTCGTAGAGACGTTTGGTTGCTACTCAAATGAAAGATCTGTGATAGTAATAGAGTAAAATGGAAAAAATTCCAAAAATTTTAATTTCTTGATTTACGCAAAGTACTCATAGAGACGTTTTGGTGGTACTCAAATGACAGATCTGTGATAGTAACAGAGGAAAAAGCAAAATATTCCGAAAATTTTAATTTCTCAATTTACGCAAAGTGCTCGTAGAGACGTTTTGTTGTTACTCAAATGACAGATCTGTGATAGTAACAGAGGAAAAAGCAAAATATTCCGAAAATTTTAATTTCTTGATATACGCAAAGTACTCGTAGAGACGTTTTGTTGTTACTCAAATGACAGATCTGTGATAGTAACAGAGGAAAAAGGAAAATATTCCAAAAATTTTAATTTCTTGATTTACGCAAAGTGGTCGTAGAGACGTTCTGTTGCTACTCAAATCAAAGATCCGTGATAGTAATAGAGTAAAATGGAAAAAATTCCGAAAATATTGATTTCTCGATTTACACAAAGTGCTCGTAGAGACAGACGTTTTGTTGTTACTCAAATGATAGATCTGTAATAGTAACAGAAGAAAAAGATAAAAATTCCTAAAATTTTGATTTCTTGACTTACGCAAAGTGCTCGTAGAGACGTTTTGTTGTTACTCAAATGACAGATCTGTGGTAGTAACAGAGGAAAAAGCAAAATATTTCAAAAATTTTAATTTCTTGATTTACGCAAAGTACTCGTAGAGACGTTCTGTTGCTACTCAAATGAAAGATCTGTAATAGTAATAGAGTAAAATGGAAAAAATTCAGAAAATTTTGATTTTTCGATTTACGCAAAGTGCTCGTAGAGACGTTTTGTTGTTACTCAAATGACAGATCTGTCATAGTAACAGAGGAAAAAGAGAAAATTCCTAAAATTTTGATTTCTTGACTTAGGCAAAGTGCTCGTAGAGACGTTTGGTTGCTACTCAAATTAAAGATCTGTGATAGTAATAGAGTAAAATGGAAAAAATTCCGAAAATTTTAATTTCTTGATTTACGCAAAGTACTCATAGAGACGTTTTGATGGTACTCAAATGACAGATCTGTGATAGTAACAGAGGAAAAAGCAAAATATTCCGAAAATTTTAATTTCTCAATTTACGCACAGTGCTCGTAGAGACGTTTTGTTGTTACTCAAATGACAGATTTGTGATAGTAACAGAGGAAAATACAAAATATTCCGAAAATTTTAATTTCTTGATTTACGCAAAGTACTCGTAGAGACGTTCTGTTGCTACTCAAATGATAGATCTGTGATAGTAATAGAGTAAAATGGAAAAAATTCCGAAAATTTTGATTTTTCGATTTACGCAAAGTGCTCGTAGAGACGTTTTGTTGTTACTCAAATGACAGATCTGTCATAGTAACAGAGGAAAAAGAGAAAAATTCCTAAAATTTTGATTTCTTGACTTACGCAAAGTGCTCGTAGAGACGTTTGGTTGCTACTCAAATGAAAGATCTGTGATAGTAATAGAGTAAAATGGAAAAAAAATCCGAAAATTTTAATTTCTTGATTTACGCAAACTACTCATAGAGACGTTCTGTTGGTACTCAAATGACAGATCTGTGATAGTAACAGAGGAAAAAGCAAAATATTCCGAAAATTTTAATTTCTTGATTTACGCAAAGTACTCGTAGAGACGTTTTGTTTTTACTCAAATGACAGATCTGTGATAGTAACAGAGGAAAAAGCAAATATTCCAAAAATTTTAATTTCTTGATTTACGCAAAGTACTCGTAGAGACGTTCTGTTGCTACTCAAATGAAAGATCTGTGATAGTAATAGAGTAAAATGGAAAAAATTCCGAAAATTTTGATTTTTCGATTTACGCAAAGTGCTCGTAGAGACGTTTTGTTGTTACTCAAATGACAGATCTGTCATAGTAACCGAGGAAAAAGAGAAAAATTCCTAAAATTTTGATTTCTTGACTTACGCAAAGTGCTCGTAGAGACGTTTGGTTGCTACTCAAATGAAAGATCTGTGATAGTAATAGAGTAAAATGGAAAAAATTCCAAAAATTTTAATTTCTTGATTTACGCAAAGTACTCATAGAGACGTTTTGGTGGTACTCAAATGACAGATCTGTGATAGTAACAGAGGAAAAAGCAAAATATTCCGAAAATTTTAATTTCTCAATTTACGCAAAGTGCTCGTAGAGACGTTTTGTTGTTACTCAAATGACAGATCTGTGATAGTAACAGAGGAAAAAGCAAAATATTCCGAAAATTTTAATTTCTTGATATACGCAAAGTACTCGTAGAGACGTTTTGTTGTTACTCAAATGACAGATCTGTGATAGTAACAGAGGAAAAGGCAAAATATTCCAAAAATTTTAATTTCTTGATTTACGCAAAGTGGTCGTAGAGACGTTCTGTTGCTACTCAAATCAAAGATCCGTGATAGTAATAGAGTAAAATGGAAAAAATTCCGAAAATATTGATTTCTCGATTTACACAAAGTGCTCGTAGAGACAGACGTTTTGTTGTTACTCAAATGATAGATCTGTAATAGTAACAGAAGAAAAAGATAAAAATTCCTAAAATTTTGATTTCTTGACTTACGCAAAGTGCTCGTAGAGACGTTTTGTTGTTACTCAAATGACAGATCTGTGGTAGTAACAGAGGAAAAAGCAAAATATTCCAAAAATTTTAATTTCTTGATTTACGCAAAGTACTCGTAGAGACGTTCTGTTGCTACTCAAATGAAAGATCTGTGATAGTAATAGAGTAAAATGGAAAAAATTCAGAAAATTTTGATTTTTCGATTTACGCAAAGTGCTCGTAGAGACGTTTTGTTGTTACTCAAATGACAGATCTGTCATAGTAACAGAGGAAAAAGAGAAAATTCCTAAAATTTTGATTTCTTGACTTAGGCAAAGTGCTCGTAGAGACGTTTGGTTGCTACTCAAATGAAAGATCTGTGATAGTAATAGAGTAAAATGGAAAAAATTCCGAAAATTTTAATTTCTTGATTTACGCAAAGTAATCATAGAGACGTTTTGATGGTACTCAAAAGACAGATCTGTGATAGTAACAGAGGAAAAAGCAAAATATTCCGAAAATTTCAATTTCTCAATTTACGCACAGTGCTCGTAGAGACGTTTTGTTGTTACTCAAATGACAGATCTGTGATAGTAACAGAGGAAAATACAAAATATTCCGAAAATTTTAATTTCTTGATATACGCAAAGTACTCGTAGAAACGTTTTGTTGTTACTCAAATGACAGATCTGTGATAGTAACAGAGGAAAAGGCAAAATATTCCAAAATTTTAATTTCTTGATTTACGCAAAGTACTCGTAGAGACGTTCTGTTGCTACTCAAATGAAAGATCTGTGATAGTAATAGAGTAAAATGGAAAAAAATCCGAAAATTTTAATTTCTTGATTTACGCAAACTACTCATAGAGACGTTCTGTTGGTACTCAAATGACAGATCTGTGATAGTAACAGAGGAAAAACCAAAATATTCCGAAAATTTTAATTTCTTGATTTACGCAAAGTACTCGTAGAGACGTTTTGTTGTTACTCAAATGACAGATCTCTGATAGTAACAGAGGAAAAAGCAAAATATTCCAAAAATTTTAATTTCTTGATTTACGCAAAGTACTCGTAGAGACGTTCTGTTGCTACTCAAATGAAAGATCTGTGATAGTAATAGAGTAAAATGGAAGAAATTCCGAAAATTTTGATTTTTCGATTTACGCAAAGTGCTCGTAGAGACGTTTTGTTGTTACTCAAATGACAGATCTGTCATAGTAACAGAGGAAAAAGAGAAAAATTCCTAAAATTTTGATTTCTTGACTTACGCAAAGTGCTCGTAGAGACGTTTGGTTGCTACTCAAATGAAAGATCTGTGATAGTAATAGAGTAAAATGGAAAAAATTCCGAAAATTTTAATTTCTTGATTTACGCAAAGTACTCATAGAGACGTTTTGGTGGTACTCAAATGACAGATCTGTGATAGTAACAGAGGAAAAAGCAAAATATTCCGAAAATTTTAATTTCTCAATTTACGCAAAGTGCTCGTAGAGACGTTTTGTTGTTACTCAAATGACAGATCTGTGATAGTAACAGAGGAAAAAGCAAAATATTCCGAAAATTTTAATTTCTTGATTTACACAAAGTGCTCGTAGAGACAGACGTTTTGTTGTTACTCAAATGATAGATCTGTAATAGTAACATAAGAAAAAGATAAAAATTCCTAAAATTTTGATTTCTTGACTTACGCAAAGTGCTCGTAGAGACGTTTTGTTGCTACTCAAATGAAAGATCTGTGATAGTAATAGAGTAAAATGGAGAAAATTCCGAAAATTTTAATTTCTTGAATTACGCAAAGTACTCATAGAGACGTTTTGTTGGTACTCAAATGACAGATCTGTGATAGTAAAAGAGGAAAAAGCAGAATATTAAGAAAATTTTAACTTCTTGATATACGCAAAGTACTCATAGAGACGTTTTGTTGTTACTCAAATGACAGATCTGTGATAGTAACAGAGGAAAAAGCAGAATATTCAGAAAATTTTAATTTCTTGATTTACGCAAAGTGCTCGTAGAGACGTGTTGTTGTTACTCAAATGACAGATCTGTCATAGTAACAGAGGAAAAAGAGAAAAATTCCTAAAATTTTGATTTCTTGACTTACGCAAAGTGCTCGTAGAGACGTTTTGTTGCTACTCAAATGAAAGATCTGTGATAGTAATTGAGTAAAATGGAAAAAATTCCGAAAATTTTAATTTCTTGATTTACGCAAAGTACTCGTAGAGACGTTTTGTTGGTACTCAAATGACAGATCTGTGATAGTAACAGAGGAAAAAGCAAAATATTGCGAAAATTTTAATTTCTTGATTTACGCAAAGTACTCGTAGAGGCGTTTTGTTGTTACTCAAATGACAGTTCTGTGATAGTAACAGAGGAAAAAGCAAAATATTCCGAAAATTTTAATTTCTCAATTTACGCAAAGTGCTCGTAGAGACGTTTTGTTGTTACTCAAATGAAAGATCTGTGATAGTAATAGAGTAAAATGGAAAAAATCCGAAAATTTTAATTTCTTGATTAACGCAAACTACTCGTAGAGACGTTTTGTTGGTACTCAAATGACAGATCTGTGATAGTAACAAAGGAAAACGCAAAATATTCCGAAAATTTTAATTTCTTGATTAACGCAAAGTACTCGTAGAGACGTTTTGTTGTTACTCAAATGACAGATCTGTGATAGTAACAGAGGAAAATACAAAATATTCCGAAAATTTTAATTTCTTGATATACGCAAAGTACGCGTAGAAACGTTTTGTTGTTACTCAAATGACAGATCTGTGATAGTAACAGAGGAAAAAGCAAAATATTCCAAAAATTTTAATTTCTCAATTTACGCACAGTGCTCGTAGAGACGTTTTGTTGTTACTCAAATGACAGATCTGTGATAGTAACAGAGGAAAATACAAAATATTCCGAAAATTTGAATTTCTTGATATACGCAAAGTACTCGTAGAAACGTTTTGTTACTCAAATGACAGATCTGTGATAGTAATAGAGTAAAATGGAAAAAATTCCGAAAATTTTAATTTCTTGATTTACGCAAAGTACTCATAGAGACGTTTTGGTGGTACTCAAATGACAGATCTGTGATAGTAACAGAGGAAAAAGCAAAATATTCCGAAAATTTTAATTTCTCAATTTACGCAAAGTGCTCGTAGAGACGTTTTGTTGTTACTCAAATGAAAGATCTGTGATAGTAATAGAGTAAAATGGAAAAAATTCCGAAAATTTTAATTTCTTGATTTACGCAAAGTACTCATAGAGACGTTTTGTTGTTACTCAAATGACAGATCTGTGATAGTAACAGAGGAAAATACAAAATATTCCGAAAATTTTAATTTCCTGATATACGCAAAGTACTCGTAGAAACGTTTTGTTGTTACTCAAATGACAGATCTGTGATAGTAACAGAGGAAAAGGCAAAATATTCCAAAAATTTTAATTTCTTGATTTACGCAAAGTACTCGTAGAGACGTTCTGTTGCTACTCAAATGAAAGTTCTGTGATAGTAATAGAGTAAAATGGAAAAAATTCCGAAAATTTTGATTTTTCGATTTACGCAAAGTGCTCGTAGAGACGTTTTGTTGTTACTCAAATGACAGATCTGTCATAGTAACAGAGGAAAAAGAGAAAAATTCCTAAAATTTTGATTTCTTGACTTACGCAAAGTGCTCGTAGAGACGTTTGGTTGCTACTCAAATGAAAGATCTGTGATAGTAATAGAGTAAAATGGAAAAAATTCCGAAAATTTTAATTTCTTGATTTACGCAAAGTACTCATAGAGACGTTTTGGTGGTACTCAAATGACAGATCTGTGATAGTAACAGAGGAAAAAGCAAAATATTCCGAAAATTTTAATTTCTCAATTTACGCAAAGTGCTCGTAGAGACGTTTTGTTGTTACTCAAATGACAGGTCTGTGATAGTAACAGAGGAAAAAGCAAAATATTCCGAAAATTTTAATTTCTTGATTTACACAAAGTGCTGGTAGAGACAGACGTTTTGTTGTTACTCAAATCATAGATCTGTAATAGTAACATAAGAAAAAGATAAAAATTCCTAAAATTTTGATTTCTTGACTTACGCAAAGTGCTCGTAGAGACGTTTTGTTGCTACTCAAATGAAAGATCTGTGATAGTAATAGAGTAAAATGGAGAAAATTCCGAAAATTTTAATTTCTTGAATTACGCAAAGTACTCATAGAGACGTTTTGTTGGTACTCAAATGACAGATCTGTGATAGTAACAGAGGAAAAAGCAGAATATTAAGAAAATTTTAACTTCTTGATATACGCAAAGTACTCATAGAGACGTTTTGTTGTTACTCAAATGACAGATCTGTGATAGTAACAGAGGAAAAAGCAGAATATTCCGAAAATTTTAATTTCTTGATTTACGCAAAGTGCTCGTAGAGACGTTTTGTTGTTACTCAAATGACAGATCTGTCATAGTAACAGGAAAAAGAGAAAAATTCCTAAAATTTTGATTTCTTGACTTACGCAAAGTGCTCGTAGAGACGTTTTGTTGCTACTCAAATGAAAGATCTGTGATAGTAATTGAGTAAAATGGAAAAAATTCCGAAAATTTTAATTTCTTGATTTACGCAAAGTACTCGTAGAGACGTTTTGTTGGTACTCAAATGACAGATCTGTGATAGTAACAGAGGAAAAAGCAAAATATTCCGAAAATTTTAATTTCTTGATTTACGCAAAGTACTCGTAGAGGCGTTTTGTTGTTACTCAAATGACATTTCTGTGATAGTAACAGAGGAAAAAGCAAAATATTCCGAAAATTTTAATTTCTCAATTTACGCAAAGTGCTCGTAGAGACGTTTTGTTGTTACTCAAATGAAAGATCTGTGATAGTAATAGAGTAAAATGGAAAAAATCCGAAAATTTTAATATCTTGATTAACGCAAACTACTCGTAGAGACGTTTTGTTGGTACTCAAATGACAGATCTGTGATAGTAACAAAGGAAAACGCAAAATATTCCGAAAATTTTAATTTCTTGATTTACGCAAAGTACTCGTAGAGACGTTTTGTTGTTACTCAAATGACAGATATGTGATAGTAACAGAGGAAAATACAAAATATTCCGAAAATTTTAATTTCTTGATATACGCAAAGTACTCGTAGAAACGTTTTGTTGTTACTCAAATGACAGATCTGTGATAGTAACAGAGGAAAAAGCAAAATATTCCAAAAATTTTAATTTCTCAATTTACGCACAGTGCTCGTAGAGACGTTTTGTTGTTACTCAAATGACAGATCTGTGATAGTAACAGAGGAAAATACAAAATATTCCGAAAATTTGAATTTCTTGATATACGCAAAGTACTCGTAGAAACGTTTTGTTACTCAAATGACAGATCTGTGATAGTAATAGAGTAAAATGGAAAAAATTCCGAAAATTTTAATTTCTTGATTTACGCAAAGTACTCATAGAGACGTTTTGGTGGTACTCAAATGACAGATCTGTGATAGTAACAGAGGAAAAAGCAAAATATTCCGAAAATTTTAATTTCTCAATTTACGCAAAGTGCTCGTAGAGACGTTTTGTTGTTACTCAAATGAAAGATCTGTGATAGTAATAGAGTAAAATGGAAAAAATTCCGAAAATTTTAATTTCTTGATTTACGCAAAGTACTCATAGAGACGTTTTGATGGTACTCAAATGACAGATCTGTGATAGTAACAGAGGAAAAAGCAAAATATTCCGAAAATTTTAATTTCTCAATTTATGCACAGTGCTCGTAGAGACGTTTTGTTGTTACTCAAATGACAGATCTGTGATAGTAACAGAGGAAAATACAAAATATTCCGAAAATTTTAATTTCTTGATATACGCAAAGTACTCGTAGAAACGTTTTGTTGTTACTCAAATGACAGATCTGTGATAGTAACAGAGGAAAAGGCAAAATATTCCAAAAATTTTAATTTCTTGATTTACGCAAAGTACTCGTAGAGACGTTCTGTTGCTACTCAAATGAAAGATCTGTGATAGTAATAGAGTAAAATGGAAAAAATTCCGAAAATTTTGATTTTTCGATTTACGCAGAGTGCTCGTAGAGACGTTTTGTTGTTACTCAAATGACAGATCTGTCATAGTAACAGAGGAAAAAGAGAAAAATTCCTAAAATTTTGATTTCTTGACTTACGCAAAGTGCTCGTAGAGACGTTTGGTTGCTACTCAAATGAAAGATCTGTGATAGTAATAGAGTAAAATGGAAAAAAATCCGAAAATTTTAATTTCTTGATTTACGCAAACTACTCATAGAGACGTTTTGTTGGTACTCAAATGACAGATCTGTGATAGTAACAGAGGAAAAAGCATAATATTCCGAAAATTTTAATTTCTTGATTTACGCAAAGTACTCGTAGAGACGTTTTATTGTTACTCAAATGACTGATCTGTGATAGTAACAGAGGAAAAAGCAAAATATTCCAAAAATTTTAATTTCTTGATTTACGCAAAGTACTCGTAGAGACGTTCTGTTGCTACTCAAATGAAAGATCTGTGATAGTAATAGAGTAAAATGGAAAAAATTCCGAAAATTTTGATTTTTCGATTTACGCAAAGTGCTCGTAGAGACGTTTTGTTGTTACTCAAATGACAGATCTGTCATAGTAACAGAGGAAAAAGAGAAAAATTCCTAAAATTTTGATTTCTTGACTTACGCAAAGTGCTCGTAGAGACGTTTGGTTGCTACTCAAATGAAAGATCTGTGATAGTAATAGAGTAAAATGGAAAAAATTCCGAAAATTTTAATTTCTTGATTTACGCAAAGTACTCATAGAGACGTTTTGGTGGTACTCAAATGACAGATCTGTGATAATAACAGAGGAAAAAGCAAAATATTCCGAAAATTTTAATTTCTCAATTTACGCAAAGTGCTCGTAGAGACGTTTTGTTGTTACTCAAATGAAAGATCTGTGATAGTAATAGAGTAAAATGGAAAAAATTCCGAAAATTTTAATTTCTTGATTTATGCAAAGTACTCATAGAGACGTTTTGATGGTACTCAAATGACAGATCTGTGATAGTAACGGAGGAAAAAGCAAAATATTCCGAAAATTTTAATTTCTCAATTTACGCACAGTGCTCGTAGAGACGTTTTGTTGTTACTCAAATGACAGATCTGTGATAGTAACAGAGGAAAAAGCAAAATATTCCGAAAATTTTAATTTCTTGATTTACACAAAGTGCTCGTAGAGACAGACGTTTTGTTGTTACTCAAATGATAGATCTGTAATAGTAACATAAGAAAAAGATAAAAATTCCTAAAATTTTGATTTCTTGACTTACGCAAAGTGCTCGTAGAGACGTTTTGTTGCTACTCAAATGAAAGATCTGTGATAGTAATAGAGTAAAATGGAGAAAATTCCGAAAATTTTAATTTCTTGAATTACGCAAAGTACTCATAGAGACGTTTTGTTGGTACTCAAATGACAGATCTGTGATAGTAAAAGAGGAAAAAGCAGAATATTAAGAAAATTTTAACTTCTTGATATACGCAAAGTACTCATAGAGATGTTTTGTTGTTACTCAAATGACAGATCTGTGATAGTAACAGAGGAAAAAGCAGAATATTCAGAAAATTTTAATTTCTTGATTTACGCAAAGTGCTCGTAGAGACGTGTTGTTGTTACTCAAATGACAGATCTGTCATAGTAACAGAGGAAAAAGAGAAAAATTCCTAAAATTTTGATTTCTTGACTTACGCAAAGTGCTCGTAGAGACGTTTTGTTGCTACTCAAATGAAAGATCTGTGATAGTAATTGAGTAAAATGGAAAAAATTCCGAAAATTTTAATTTCTTGATTTACGCAAAGTACTCGTAGAGACGTTTTGTTGGTACTCAAATGACAGATCTGTGATAGTAACAGAGGAAAAAGCAAAATATTGCGAAAATTTTAATTTCTTGATTTACGCAAAGTACTCGTAGAGGCGTTTTGTTGTTACTCAAATGACAGTTCTGTGATAGTAACAGAGGAAAAAGCAAAATATTCCGAAAATTTTAATTTCTCAATTTACGCAAAGTGCTCGTAGAGACGTTTTGTTGTTACTCAAATGAAAGATCTGTGATAGTAATAGAGTAAAATGGAAAAAATCCGAAAATTTTAATTTCTTGATTAACGCAAACTACTCGTAGAGACGTTTTGTTGGTACTCAAATGACAGATCTGTGATAGTAACAAAGGAAAACGCAAAATATTCCGAAAATTTTAATTTCTTGATTAACGCAAAGTACTCGTAGAGACGTTTTGTTGTTACTCAAATGACAGATCTGTGATAGTAACAGAGGAAAATACAAAATATTCCGAAAATTTTAATTTCTTGATATACGCAAAGTACGCGTAGAAACGTTTTGTTGTTACTCAAATGACAGATCTGTGATAGTAACAGAGGAAAAAGCAAAATATTCCAAAAATTTTAATTTCTCAATTTACGCACAGTGCTCGTAGAGACGTTTTGTTGTTACTCAAATGACAGATCTGTGATAGTAACAGAGGAAAATACAAAATATTCCGAAAATTTGAATTTCTTGATATACGCAAAGTACTCGTAGAAACGTTTTGTTACTCAAATGACAGATCTGTGATAGTAATAGAGTAAAATGGAAAAAATTCCGAAAATTTTAATTTCTTGATTTACGCAAAGTACTCATAGAGACGTTTTGGTGGTACTCAAATGACAGATCTGTGATAGTAACAGAGGAAAAAGCAAAATATTCCGAAAATTTTAATTTCTCAATTTACGCAAAGTGCTCGTAGAGACGTTTTGTTGTTACTCAAATGAAAGATCTGTGATAGTAATAGAGTAAAATGGAAAAAATTCCGAAAATTTTAATTTCTTGATTTACGCAAAGTACTCATAGAGACGTTTTGTTGTTACTCAAATGACAGATCTGTGATAGTAACAGAGGAAAATACAAAATATTCCGAAAATTTTAATTTCCTGATATACGCAAAGTACTCGTAGAAACGTTTTGTTGTTACTCAAATGACAGATCTGTGATAGTAACAGAGGAAAAGGCAAAATATTCCAAAAATTTTAATTTCTTGATTTACGCAAAGTACTCGTAGAGACGTTCTGTTGCTACTCAAATGAAAGTTCTGTGATAGTAATAGAGTAAAATGGAAAAAATTCCGAAAATTTTGATTTTTCGATTTACGCAAAGTGCTCGTAGAGACGTTTTGTTGTTACTCAAATGACAGATCTGTCATAGTAACAGAGGAAAAAGAGAAAAATTCCTAAAATTTTGATTTCTTGACTTACGCAAAGTGCTCGTAGAGACGTTTGGTTGCTACTCAAATGAAAGATCTGTGATAGTAATAGAGTAAAATGGAAAAAATTCCGAAAATTTTAATTTCTTGATTTACGCAAAGTACTCATAGAGACGTTTTGGTGGTACTCAAATGACAGATCTGTGATAGTAACAGAGGAAAAAGCAAAATATTCCGAAAATTTTAATTTCTCAATTTACGCAAAGTGCTCGTAGAGACGTTTTGTTGTTACTCAAATGACAGGTCTGTGATAGTAACAGAGGAAAAAGCAAAATATTCCGAAAATTTTAATTTCTTGATTTACACAAAGTGCTGGTAGAGACAGACGTTTTGTTGTTACTCAAATCATAGATCTGTAATAGTAACATAAGAAAAAGATAAAAATTCCTAAAATTTTGATTTCTTGACTTACGCAAAGTGCTCGTAGAGACGTTTTGTTGCTACTCAAATGAAAGATCTGTGATAGTAATAGAGTAAAATGGAGAAAATTCCGAAAATTTTAATTTCTTGAATTACGCAAAGTACTCATAGAGACGTTTTGTTGGTACTCAAATGACAGATCTGTGATAGTAACAGAGGAAAAAGCAGAATATTAAGAAAATTTTAACTTCTTGATATACGCAAAGTACTCATAGAGACGTTTTGTTGTTACTCAAATGACAGATCTGTGATAGTAACAGAGGAAAAAGCAGAATATTCCGAAAATTTTAATTTCTTGATTTACGCAAAGTGCTCGTAGAGACGTTTTGTTGTTACTCAAATGACAGATCTGTCATAGTAACAGGAAAAAGAGAAAAATTCCTAAAATTTTGATTTCTTGACTTACGCAAAGTGCTCGTAGAGACGTTTTGTTGCTACTCAAATGAAAGATCTGTGATAGTAATTGAGTAAAATGGAAAAAATTCCGAAAATTTTAATTTCTTGATTTACGCAAAGTACTCGTAGAGACGTTTTGTTGGTACTCAAATGACAGATCTGTGATAGTAACAGAGGAAAAAGCAAAATATTCCGAAAATTTTAATTTCTTGATTTACGCAAAGTACTCGTAGAGGCGTTTTGTTGTTACTCAAATGACATTTCTGTGATAGTAACAGAGGAAAAAGCAAAATATTCCGAAAATTTTAATTTCTCAATTTACGCAAAGTGCTCGTAGAGACGTTTTGTTGTTACTCAAATGAAAGATCTGTGATAGTAATAGAGTAAAATGGAAAAAATCCGAAAATTTTAATATCTTGATTAACGCAAACTACTCGTAGAGACGTTTTGTTGGTACTCAAATGACAGATCTGTGATAGTAACAAAGGAAAACGCAAAATATTCCGAAAATTTTAATTTCTTGATTTACGCAAAGTACTCGTAGAGACGTTTTGTTGTTACTCAAATGACAGATATGTGATAGTAACAGAGGAAAATACAAAATATTCCGAAAATTTTAATTTCTTGATATACGCAAAGTACTCGTAGAAACGTTTTGTTGTTACTCAAATGACAGATCTGTGATAGTAACAGAGGAAAAAGCAAAATATTCCAAAAATTTTAATTTCTCAATTTACGCACAGTGCTCGTAGAGACGTTTTGTTGTTACTCAAATGACAGATCTGTGATAGTAACAGAGGAAAATACAAAATATTCCGAAAATTTGAATTTCTTGATATACGCAAAGTACTCGTAGAAACGTTTTGTTACTCAAATGACAGATCTGTGATAGTAATAGAGTAAAATGGAAAAAATTCCGAAAATTTTAATTTCTTGATTTACGCAAAGTACTCATAGAGACGTTTTGGTGGTACTCAAATGACAGATCTGTGATAGTAACAGAGGAAAAAGCAAAATATTCCGAAAATTTTAATTTCTCAATTTACGCAAAGTGCTCGTAGAGACGTTTTGTTGTTACTCAAATGAAAGATCTGTGATAGTAATAGAGTAAAATGGAAAAAATTCCGAAAATTTTAATTTCTTGATTTACGCAAAGTACTCATAGAGACGTTTTGATGGTACTCAAATGACAGATCTGTGATAGTAACAGAGGAAAAAGCAAAATATTCCGAAAATTTTAATTTCTCAATTTATGCACAGTGCTCGTAGAGACGTTTTGTTGTTACTCAAATGACAGATCTGTGATAGTAACAGAGGAAAATACAAAATATTCCGAAAATTTTAATTTCTTGATATACGCAAAGTACTCGTAGAAACGTTTTGTTGTTACTCAAATGACAGATCTGTGATAGTAACAGAGGAAAAGGCAAAATATTCCAAAAATTTTAATTTCTTGATTTACGCAAAGTACTCGTAGAGACGTTCTGTTGCTACTCAAATGAAAGATCTGTGATAGTAATAGAGTAAAATGGAAAAAATTCCGAAAATTTTGATTTTTCGATTTACGCAGAGTGCTCGTAGAGACGTTTTGTTGTTACTCAAATGACAGATCTGTCATAGTAACAGAGGAAAAAGAGAAAAATTCCTAAAATTTTGATTTCTTGACTTACGCAAAGTGCTCGTAGAGACGTTTGGTTGCTACTCAAATGAAAGATCTGTGATAGTAATAGAGTAAAATGGAAAAAAATCCGAAAATTTTAATTTCTTGATTTACGCAAACTACTCATAGAGACGTTTTGTTGGTACTCAAATGACAGATCTGTGATAGTAACAGAGGAAAAAGCATAATATTCCGAAAATTTTAATTTCTTGATTTACGCAAAGTACTCGTAGAGACGTTTTATTGTTACTCAAATGACTGATCTGTGATAGTAACAGAGGAAAAAGCAAAATATTCCAAAAATTTTAATTTCTTGATTTACGCAAAGTACTCGTAGAGACGTTCTGTTGCTACTCAAATGAAAGATCTGTGATAGTAATAGAGTAAAATGGAAAAAATTCCGAAAATTTTGATTTTTCGATTTACGCAAAGTGCTCGTAGAGACGTTTTGTTGTTACTCAAATGACAGATCTGTCATAGTAACAGAGGAAAAAGAGAAAAATTCCTAAAATTTTGATTTCTTGACTTACGCAAAGTGCTCGTAGAGACGTTTGGTTGCTACTCAAATGAAAGATCTGTGATAGTAATAGAGTAAAATGGAAAAAATTCCGAAAATTTTAATTTCTTGATTTACGCAAAGTACTCATAGAGACGTTTTGGTGGTACTCAAATGACAGATCTGTGATAATAACAGAGGAAAAAGCAAAATATTCCGAAAATTTTAATTTCTCAATTTACGCAAAGTGCTCGTAGAGACGTTTTGTTGTTACTCAAATGAAAGATCTGTGATAGTAATAGAGTAAAATGGAAAAAATTCCGAAAATTTTAATTTCTTGATTTATGCAAAGTACTCATAGAGACGTTTTGATGGTACTCAAATGACAGATCTGTGATAGTAACGGAGGAAAAAGCAAAATATTCCGAAAATTTTAATTTCTCAATTTACGCACAGTGCTCGTAGAGACGTTTTGTTGTTACTCAAATGACAGATCTGTGATAGTAACAGAGGAAAATACAAAATATTCCGAAAATTTTAATTTCTTGATATACGCAAAGTACTCGTAGAAACGTTTTGTTGTTACTCAAATGACAGATCTGTGATAGTAACAGAGGAAAAGGCAAAATATTCCAAAAATTTTAATTTCTTGATTTACGCAAAGTACTCGTAGAGACGTTCTGTTGCTACTCAAATGAAAGTTCTGTGATAGTAATAGAGTAAAATGGAAAAAATTCCGAAAATTTTGATTTTTCGATTTACGCAAAGTGCTCGTAGAGACGTTTTGTTGTTACTCAAATGAGAGATCTGTCATAGTAACAGAGGAAAAAGAGAAAAATTCCTAAAATTTTGATTTCTTGACTTACGCAAAGTGCTCATTGAGACGTTTGGTTGCTACTCAAATGAAAGATCTGTGATAGTAATAGAGTAAAATGGAAAAAAAATCCGAAAATTTTAATTTCTTGATTTACGCAAACTACTCATAGAGACGTTCTGTTGGTACTCAAATGACAGATCTGTGATAGTAACAGAGGAAAAACCAAAATATTCCGAAAATTTTAATTTCTTGATTTACGCAAAGTACTCGTAGAGACGTTTTGTTGTTACTCAAATGACAGATCTGTGATAGTAACAGAGGAAAAAGCAAAATATTCCAAAAATTTTAATTTCTTGATTTACGCAAAGTACTCGTAGAGACGTTCTGTTGCTACTCAAATGAAAGATCTGTGATAGTAATAGAGTAAAATGGAAGAAATTCCGAAAATTTTGATTTTTCGATTTACGCAAAGTGCTCGTAGAGACGTTTTGTTGTTACTCAAATGACAGATCTGTCATAGTAACAGAGGAAAAAGAGAAAAATTCCTAAAATTTTGATTTCTTGACTTACGCAAAGTGCTCGTAGAGACGTTTGGTTGCTACTCAAATGAAAGATCTGTGATAGTAATAGAGTAAATTGGAAAAAATTCCGAAAATTTTAATTTCTTGATTTACGCAAAGTACTCATAGAGACGTTTTGGTGGTACTCAAATGACAGATCTGTGATAGTAACAGAGGAAAAAGCAAAATATTCCGAAAATTTTAATTTCTCAATTTACGCAAAGTGCTCGTAGAGACGTTTTGTTGTTACTCAAATGACAGATCTGTGATAGTAACAGAGGAAAAAGCAAAATATTCCGAAAATTTTAATTTCTTGATTTACACAAAGTGCTCGTAGAGACAGACGTTTTGTTGTTACTCAAATGATAGATCTGTAATAGTAACATAAGAAAAAGATAAAAATTCCTAAAATTTTGATTTCTTGACTTACGCAAAGTGCTCGTAGAGACGTATTGTTGCTACTCAAATGAAAGATCTGTGATAGTAATAGAGTAAAATGGAGAAAATTCCGAAAATTTTAATTTCTTGAATTACGCAAAGTACTCATAGAGACGTTTTGTTGGTACTCAAATGACAGATCTGTGATAGTAACAGAGGAAAAAGCAGAATATTAAGAAAATTTTAACTTCTTGATATACGCAAAGTACTCATAGAGACGTTTTGTTGTTACTCAAATGACAGATCTGTGATAGTAACAGAGGAAAAAGCAGAATATTCCGAAAATTTTAATTTCTTGATTTACGCAAAGTGCTCGTAGAGACGTTTTGTTGTTACTCAAATGACAGATCTGTCATAGTAACAGAGGAAAAAGAGAAAAATTCCTAAAATTTTGATTTCTTGACTTACGCAAAGTGCTCGTAGAGACGTTTTGTTGCTACTCAAATGAAAGATCTGTGATAGTAATTGAGTAAAATGGAAAAAATTCCGAAAATTTTAATTTCTTGATTTACGCAAAGTACTCGTAGAGACGTTTTGTTGGTACTCAAATGACAGATCTGTGATAGTAACAGAGGAAAAAGCAAAATATTCCGAAAATTTTAATTTCTTGATTTACGCAAAGTACTCGTAGAGGCGTTTTGTTGTTACTCAAATGACAGTTCTGTGATAGTAACAGAGGAAAAAGCAAAATATTCCGAAAATTTTAATTTCTCAATTTACGCAAAGTGCTCGTAGAGACGTTTTGTTGTTACTCAAATGAAAGATCTGTGATAGTAATAGAGTAAAATGGAAAAAATCCGAAAATTTTAATTTCTTGATTAACGCAAACTACTCGTAGAGACGTTTTGTTGGTACTCAAATGACAGATCTGTGATAGTAACAAAGGAAAACGCAAAATATTCCGAAAATTTTAATTTCTTGATTTACGCAAAGTACTCGTAGAGACGTTTTGTTGTTACTCAAATGACAGATCTGTGATAGTAACAGAGGAAAATACAAAATATTCCGAAAATTTTAATTTCTTGATATACGCAAAGTACTCGTAGAAACGTTTTGTTGTTACTCAAATGACAGATCTGTGATAGTAACAGAGGAAAAAGCAAAATATTCCAAAAATTTTAATTTCTCAATTTACGCACAGTGCTCGTAGAGACGTTTTGTTGTTACTCAAATGACAGATCTGTGATAGTAACAGAGGAAAATACAAAATATTCCGAAAATTTGAATTTCTTGATATACGCAAAGTACTCGTAGAAACGTTTTGTTACTCAAATGACAGATCTGTGATAGTAATAGAGTAAAATGGAAAAAATTCCGAAAATTTTAATTTCTTGATTTACGCAAAGTACTCATAGAGACGTTTTGGTGGTACTCAAATGACAGATCTGTGATAGTAACAGAGGAAAAAGCAAAATATTCCGAAAATTTTAATTTCTCAATTTACGCAAAGTGCTCGTAGAGACGTTTTGTTGTTACTCAAATGAAAGATCTGTGATAGTAATAGAGTAAAATGGAAAAAATTCCGAAAATTTTAATTTCTTGATTTACGCAAAGTACTCATAGAGACGTTTTGATGGTACTCAAATGACAGATCTGTGATAGTAACAGAGGAAAAAGCAAAATATTCCGAAAATTTTAATTTCTCAATTTATGCACAGTGCTCGTAGAGACGTTTTGTTGTTACTCAAATGACAGATCTGTGATAGTAACAGAGGAAAATACAAAATATTCCGAAAATTTTAATTTCTTGATGTACGCAAAGTACTCGTAGAAACGTTTTGTTGTTACTCAAATGACAGATCTGTGATAGTAACAGAGGAAAAGGCAAAATATTCCAAAAATTTTAATTTCTTGATTTACGCAAAGTACTCGTAGAGACGTTCTGTTGCTACTCAAATGAAAGATCTGTGATAGTAATAGAGTAAAATGGAAAAAATTCCGAAAATTTTGATTTTTCGATTTACGCAGAGTGCTCGTAGAGACGTTTTGTTGTTACTCAAATGACAGATCTGTCATAGTAACAGAGGAAAAAGAGAAAAATTCCTAAAATTTTGATTTCTTGACTTACGCAAAGTGCTCGTAGAGACGTTTGGTTGCTACTCAAATGAAAGATCTGTGATAGTAATAGAGTAAAATGGAAAAAAATCCGAAAATTTTAATTTCTTGATTTACGCAAACTACTCATAGAGACGTTTTGTTGGTACTCAAATGACAGATCTGTGATAGTAACAGAGGAAAAAGCATAATATTCCGAAAATTTTAATTTCTTGATTTACGCAAAGTACTCGTAGAGACGTTTTATTGTTACTCAAATGACTGATCTGTGATAGTAACAGAGGAAAAAGCAAAATATTCCAAAAATTTTAATTTCTTGATTTACGCAAAGTACTCGTAGAGACGTTCTGTTGCTACTCAAATGAAAGATCTGTGATAGTAATAGAGTAAAATGGAAAAAATTCCGAAAATTTTGATTTTTCGATTTACGCAAAGTGCTCGTAGAGACGTTTTGTTGTTACTCAAATGACAGATCTGTCATAGTAACAGAGGAAAAAGAGAAAAATTCCTAAAATTTTGATTTCTTGACTTACGCAAAGTGCTCGTAGAGACGTTTGGTTGCTACTCAAATGAAAGATCTGTGATAGTAATAGAGTAAAATGGAAAAAAATCCGAAAATTTTAATTTCTTGATTTACGCAAACTACTCATAGAGACGTTTTGTTGGTACTCAAATGACAGATCTGTGATAGTAACAGAGGAAAAAGCATAATATTCCGAAAATTTTAATTTCTTGATTTACGCAAAGTACTCGTAGAGACGTTTTATTGTTACTCAAATGACTGATCTGTGATAGTAACAGAGGAAAAAGCAAAATATTCCAAAAATTTTAATTTCTTGATTTACGCAAAGTACTCGTAGAGACGTTCTGTTGCTACTCAAATGAAAGATCTGTGATAGTAATAGAGTAAAATGGAAAAAATTCCGAAAATTTTGATTTTTCGATTTACGCAAAGTGCTCGTAGAGACGTTTTGTTGTTACTCAAATGACAGATCTGTCATAGTAACAGAGGAAAAAGAGAAAAATTCCTAAAATTTTGATTTCTTGACTTACGCAAAGTGCTCGTAGAGACGTTTGGTTGCTACTCAAATGAAAGATCTGTGATAGTAATAGAGTAAAATGGAAAAAATTCCGAAAATTTTAATTTCTTGATTTACGCAAAGTACTCATAGAGACGTTTTGGTGGTACTCAAATGACAGATCTGTGATAATAACAGAGGAAAAAGCAAAATATTCCGAAAATTTTAATTTCTCAATTTACGCAAAGTGCTCGTAGAGACGTTTTGTTGTTACTCAAATGAAAGATCTGTGATAGTAATAGAGTAAAATGGAAAAAATTCCGAAAATTTTAATTTCTTGATTTATGCAAAGTACTCATAGAGACGTTTTGATGGTACTCAAATGACAGATCTGTGATAGTAACGGAGGAAAAAGCAAAATATTCCGAAAATTTTAATTTCTCAATTTACGCACAGTGCTCGTAGAGACGTTTTGTTGTTACTCAAATGACAGATCTGTGATAGTAACAGAGGAAAATACAAAATATTCCGAAAATTTTAATTTCTTGATATACGCAAAGTACTCGTAGAAACGTTTTGTTGTTACTCAAATGACAGATCTGTGATAGTAACAGAGGAAAAGGCAAAATATTCCAAAAATTTTAATTTCTTGATTTACGCAAAGTACTCGTAGAGACGTTCTGTTGCTACTCAAATGAAAGTTCTGTGATAGTAATAGAGTAAAATGGAAAAAATTCCGAAAATTTTGATTTTTCGATTTACGCAAAGTGCTCGTAGAGACGTTTTGTTGTTACTCAAATGACAGATCTGTCATAGTAACAGAGGAAAAAGAGAAAAATTCCTAAAATTTTGATTTCTTGACTTACGCAAAGTGCTCATTGAGACGTTTGGTTGCTACTCAAATGAAAGATCTGTGATAGTAATAGAGTAAAATGGAAAAAAAATCCGAAAATTTTAATTTCTTGATTTACGCAAACTACTCATAGAGACGTTCTGTTGGTACTCAAATGACAGATCTGTGATAGTAACAGAGGAAAAACCAAAATATTCCGAAAATTTTAATTTCTTGATTTACGCAAAGTACTCGTAGAGACGTTTTGTTGTTACTCAAATGACAGATCTGTGATAGTAACAGAGGAAAAAGCAAAATATTCCAAAAATTTTAATTTCTTGATTTACGCAAAGTACTCGTAGAGACGTTCTGTTGCTACTCAAATGAAAGATCTGTGATAGTAATAGAGTAAAATGGAAGAAATTCCGAAAATTTTGATTTTTCGATTTACGCAAAGTGCTCGTAGAGACGTTTTGTTGTTACTCAAATGACAGATCTGTCATAGTAACAGAGGAAAAAGAGAAAAATTCCTAAAATTTTGATTTCTTGACTTACGCAAAGTGCTCGTAGAGACGTTTGGTTGCTACTCAAATGAAAGATCTGTGATAGTAATAGAGTAAATTGGAAAAAATTCCGAAAATTTTAATTTCTTGATTTACGCAAAGTACTCATAGAGACGTTTTGGTGGTACTCAAATGACAGATCTGTGATAGTAACAGAGGAAAAAGCAAAATATTCCGAAAATTTTAATTTCTCAATTTACGCAAAGTGCTCGTAGAGACGTTTTGTTGTTACTCAAATGACAGATCTGTGATAGTAACAGAGGAAAAAGCAAAATATTCCGAAAATTTTAATTTCTTGATTTACACAAAGTGCTCGTAGAGACAGACGTTTTGTTGTTACTCAAATGATAGATCTGTAATAGTAACATAAGAAAAAGATAAAAATTCCTAAAATTTTGATTTCTTGACTTACGCAAAGTGCTCGTAGAGACGTTTTGTTGCTACTCAAATGAAAGATCTGTGATAGTAATAGAGTAAAATGGAGAAAATTCCGAAAATTTTAATTTCTTGAATTACGCAAAGTACTCATAGAGACGTTTTGTTGGTACTCAAATGACAGATCTGTGATAGTAACAGAGGAAAAAGCAGAATATTAAGAAAATTTTAACTTCTTGATATACGCAAAGTACTCATAGAGACGTTTTGTTGTTACTCAAATGACAGATCTGTGATAGTAACAGAGGAAAAAGCAGAATATTCCGAAAATTTTAATTTCTTGATTTACGCAAAGTGCTCGTAGAGACGTTTTGTTGTTACTCAAATGACAGATCTGTCATAGTAACAGAGGAAAAAGAGAAAAATTCCTAAAATTTTGATTTCTTGACTTACGCAAAGTGCTCGTAGAGACGTTTTGTTGCTACTCAAATGAAAGATCTGTGATAGTAATTGAGTAAAATGGAAAAAATTCCGAAAATTTTAATTTCTTGATTTACGCAAAGTACTCGTAGAGACGTTTTGTTGGTACTCAAATGACAGATCTGTGATAGTAACAGAGGAAAAAGCAAAATATTCCGAAAATTTTAATTTCTTGATTTACGCAAAGTACTCGTAGAGGCGTTTTGTTGTTACTCAAATGACAGTTCTGTGATAGTAACAGAGGAAAAAGCAAAATATTCCGAAAATTTTAATTTCTCAATTTACGCAAAGTGCTCGTAGAGACGTTTTGTTGTTACTCAAATGAAAGATCTGTGATAGTAATAGAGTAAAATGGAAAAAATCCGAAAATTTTAATTTCTTGATTAACGCAAACTACTCGTAGAGACGTTTTGTTGGTACTCAAATGACAGATCTGTGATAGTAACAAAGGAAAACGCAAAATATTCCGAAAATTTTAATTTCTTGATTTACGCAAAGTACTCGTAGAGACGTTTTGTTGTTACTCAAATGACAGATCTGTGATAGTAACAGAGGAAAAAGCAAAATATTCCAAAAATTTTAATTTCTCAATTTACGCACAGTGCTCGTAGAGACGTTTTGTTGTTACTCAAATGACAGATCTGTGATAGTAACAGAGGAAAATACAAAATATTCCGAAAATTTGAATTTCTTGATATACGCAAAGTACTCGTAGAAACGTTTTGTTACTCAAATGACAGATCTGTGATAGTAATAGAGTAAAATGGAAAAAATTCCGAAAATTTTAATTTCTTGATTTACGCAAAGTACTCATAGAGACGTTTTGGTGGTACTCAAATGACAGATCTGTGATAGTAACAGAGGAAAAAGCAAAATATTCCGAAAATTTTAATTTCTCGATTTACGCAAAGTGCTCGTAGAGACGTTTTGTTGTTACTCAAATGAAAGATCTGTGATAGTAATAGAGTAAATTGAAAAAATTCCTAAAATTTTAATTTCTTGATTTACGCAAAGTACTCATAGAGACGTTTTGATGGTACTCAAATGACAGATCTGTGATAGTAACAGAGGAAAAAGCAAAATATTCCGAAAATTTTAATTTCTCAATTTACCCACAGTGCTCGTAGAGACGTTTTGTTGTTACTCAAATGACAGATCTGTGATAGTAACAGAGGAAAATACAAAATATTCCGAAAATTTTAATTTCTTGATATACGCAAAGTACTCGTAGAAACGTTTTGTTGTTACTCAAATGACAGATCTGTGATAGTAACAGAGGAAAAGGCAAAATATTCCAAAAATTTTAATTTCTTGATTTACGCAAAGTACTCGTAGAGACGTTCTATTGCTACTCAAATGAAAGTTCTGTGATAGTAATAGAGTAAAATGGAAAAAATTCCGAAAATTTTGATTTTTCGATTTACGCAAAGTGCTCGTAGAGACGTTTTGTTGTTACTCAAATGACAGATCTGTCATAGTAACAGAGGAAAAAGAGAAAAATTCCTAAAATTTTGATTTCTTGACTTACGCAAAGTGCTCGTAGAGACGTTTGGTTGCTACTCAAATGAAAGATCTGTGATAGTAATAGAGTAAAATGGAAAAAATTCCGAAAATTTTAATTTCTTGATTTACGCAAAGTACTCATAGAGACGTTTTGGTGGTACTCAAATGACAGATCTGTGATAGTAACAGAGGAAAAAGCAAAATATTCCGAAAATTTTAATTCCTCAATTTACGCAAAGTGCTCGTAGAGACGTTTTGTTGTTACTCAAATGACAGATCTGTGATAGTAACAGAGGAAAAAGCAAAATATTCCGAAAATTTTAATTTCTTGATTTACACAAAGTGCTCGTAGAGACAGACGTTTTGTTGTTACTCAAATGATAGATCTGTAATAGTAACATAAGAAAAAGATAAAAATTCCTAAAATTTTGATTTCTTGACTTACGCAAAGTGCTCGTAGAGACGTTTTGTTGCTACTCAAATGAAAGATCTGTGATAGTAATTGAGTAAAATGGAAAAAATTCCGAAAATTTTGATTTTTCGATTTACGCAAAGTGCTCGTAGAGACGTTTTGTTGTTACTCAAATGACAGATGACAGGAAAAAGCAAAATATTCCGAAAATTTTAATTTCTTGATATACGCAAAGTACTCGTAGAGACGTTTTGTTGTTACTCAAATGACAGATCTGTGATAGTAACAGAGGAAAAAGCAAAATATTCCGAAAATTTTAATTTCTTGATATACGCAAAGTACTCGTAGAAACGTTTTGTTGTTACTCAAATGACAGATCTGTGATAGTAACAGAGGAAAAAGCAAAATATTCCAAAAATTTTAATTTCTTGATTTACGCAAAGTGGTCGTAGAGACGTTCTGTTGCTACTCAAATCAAAGATCCGTGATAGTAATAGAGTAAAATGGAAAAAATTCCGAAAATATTGATTTCTCGATTTACACAAAGTGCTCGTAGAGACAGACGTTTTGTTGTTACTCAAATGATAGATCTGTAATAGTAACAGAAGAAAAAGATAAAAATTCCTAAAATTTTGATTTCTTGGCTTACGCAAAGTGCTCGTAGAGACGTTTGGTTGCTACTCAAATGAAAGATCTGTGATAGTAATAGAGTAAAATGGAAAAAAATCCGAAAATTTTAATTTCTTGATTTACGCAAACTACTCATAGAGACGTTTTGTTGGTACTCAAATGACAGATCTGTGATAGTAACAGAGGAAAAAGCATAATATTCCGAAAATTTTAATTTCTTGATTTACGCAAAGTACTCGTAGAGACGTTTTATTGTTACTCAAATGACTGATCTGTGATAGTAACAGAGGAAAAAGCAAAATATTCCAAAAATTTTAATTTCTTGATTTACGCAAAGTACTCGTAGAGACGTTCTGTTGCTACTCAAATGAAAGATCTGTGATAGTAATAGAGTAAAATGGAAAAAATTCCGAAAATTTTGATTTTTCGATTTACGCAAAGTGCTCGTAGAGACGTTTTGTTGTTACTCAAATGACAGATCTGTCATAGTAACAGAGGAAAAAGAGAAAAATTCCTAAAATTTTGATTTCTTGACTTACGCAAAGTGCTCGTAGAGACGTTTGGTTGCTACTCAAATGAAAGATCTGTGATAGTAATAGAGTAAAATGGAAAAAATTCCGAAAATTTTAATTTCTTGATTTACGCAAAGTACTCATAGAGACGTTTTGGTGGTACTCAAATGACAGATCTGTGATAATAACAGAGGAAAAAGCAAAATATTCCGAAAATTTTAATTTCTCAATTTACGCAAAGTGCTCGTAGAGACGTTTTGTTGTTACTCAAATGAAAGATCTGTGATAGTAATAGAGTAAAATGGAAAAAATTCCGAAAATTTTAATTTCTTGATTTATGCAAAGTACTCATAGAGACGTTTTGATGGTACTCAAATGACAGATCTGTGATAGTAACAGAGGAAAAAGCAAAATATTCCGAAAATTTTAATTTCTCAATTTACGCACAGTGCTCGTAGAGACGTTTTGTTGTTACTCAAATGACAGATCTGTGATAGTAACAGAGGAAAATACAAAATATTCCGAAAATTTTAATTTCTTGATATACGCAAAGTACTCGTAGAAACGTTTTGTTGTTACTCAAATGACAGATCTGTGATAGTAACAGAGGAAAAGGCAAAATATTCCAAAAATTTTAATTTCTTGATTTACGCAAAGTACTCGTAGAGACGTTCTGTTGCTACTCAAATGAAAGTTCTGTGATAGTAATAGAGTAAAATGGAAAAAATTCCGAAAATTTTGATTTTTCGATTTACGCAAAGTGCTCGTAGAGACGTTTTGTTGTTACTCAAATGACAGATCTGTCATAGTAACAGAGGAAAAAGAGAAAAATTCCTAAAATTTTGATTTCTTGACTTACGCAAAGTGCTCATTGAGACGTTTGGTTGCTACTCAAATGAAAGATCTGTGATAGTAATAGAGTAAAATGGAAAAAAAATCCGAAAATTTTAATTTCTTGATTTACGCAAACTACTCATAGAGACGTTCTGTTGGTACTCAAATGACAGATCTGTGATAGTAACAGAGGAAAAACCAAAATATTCCGAAAATTTTAATTTCTTGATTTACGCAAAGTACTCGTAGAGACGTTTTGTTGTTACTCAAATGACAGATCTGTGATAGTAACAGAGGAAAAAGCAAAATATTCCAAAAATTTTAATTTCTTGATTTACGCAAAGTACTCGTAGAGACGTTCTGTTGCTACTCAAATGAAAGATCTGTGATAGTAATAGAGTAAAATGGAAGAAATTCCGAAAATTTTGATTTTTCGATTTACGCAAAGTGCTCGTAGAGACGTTTTGTTGTTACTCAAATGACAGATCTGTCATAGTAACAGAGGAAAAAGAGAAAAATTCCTAAAATTTTGATTTCTTGACTTACGCAAAGTGCTCGTAGAGACGTTTGGTTGCTACTCAAATGAAAGATCTGTGATAGTAATAGAGTAAATTGGAAAAAATTCCGAAAATTTTAATTTCTTGATTTACGCAAAGTACTCATAGAGACGTTTTGGTGGTACTCAAATGACAGATCTGTGATAGTAACAGAGGAAAAAGCAAAATATTCCGAAAATTTTAATTTCTCAATTTACGCAAAGTGCTCGTAGAGACGTTTTGTTGTTACTCAAATGACAGATCTGTGATAGTAACAGAGGAAAAAGCAAAATATTCCGAAAATTTTAATTTCTTGATTTACACAAAGTGCTCGTAGAGACAGACGTTTTGTTGTTACTCAAATGATAGATCTGTAATAGTAACATAAGAAAAAGATAAAAATTCCTAAAATTTTGATTTCTTGACTTACGCAAAGTGCTCGTAGAGACGTTTTGTTGCTACTCAAATGAAAGATCTGTGATAGTAATAGAGTAAAATGGAGAAAATTCCGAAAATTTTAATTTCTTGAATTACGCAAAGTACTCATAGAGACGTTTTGTTGGTACTCAAATGACAGATCTGTGATAGTAACAGAGGAAAAAGCAGAATATTAAGAAAATTTTAACTTCTTGATATACGCAAAGTACTCATAGAGACGTTTTGTTGTTACTCAAATGACAGATCTGTGATAGTAACAGAGGAAAAAGCAGAATATTCCGAAAATTTTAATTTCTTGATTTACGCAAAGTGCTCGTAGAGACGTTTTGTTGTTACTCAAATGACAGATCTGTCATAGTAACAGAGGAAAAAGAGAAAAATTCCTAAAATTTTGATTTCTTGACTTACGCAAAGTGCTCGTAGAGACGTTTTGTTGCTACTCAAATGAAAGATCTGTGATAGTAATTGAGTAAAATGGAAAAAATTCCGAAAATTTTAATTTCTTGATTTACGCAAAGTACTCGTAGAGACGTTTTGTTGGTACTCAAATGACAGATCTGTGATAGTAACAGAGGAAAAAGCAAAATATTCCGAAAATTTTAATTTCTTGATTTACGCAAAGTACTCGTAGAGGCGTTTTGTTGTTACTCAAATGACAGTTCTGTGATAGTAACAGAGGAAAAAGCAAAATATTCCGAAAATTTTAATTTCTCAATTTACGCAAAGTGCTCGTAGAGACGTTTTGTTGTTACTCAAATGAAAGATCTGTGATAGTAATAGAGTAAAATGGAAAAAATCCGAAAATTTTAATTTCTTGATTAACGCAAACTACTCGTAGAGACGTTTTGTTGGTACTCAAATGACAGATCTGTGATAGTAACAAAGGAAAACGCAAAATATTCCGAAAATTTTAATTTCTTGATTTACGCAAAGTACTCGTAGAGACGTTTTGTTGTTACTCAAATGACAGATCTGTGATAGTAACAGAGGAAAATACAAAGTATTCCGAAAATTTTAATTTCTTGATATACGCAAAGTACTCGTAGAAACGTTTTGTTGTTACTCAAATGACAGATCTGTGATAGTAACAGAGGAAAAAGCAAAATATTCCAAAAATTTTAATTTCTCAATTTACGCACAGTGCTCGTAGAGACGTTTTGTTGTTACTCAAATGACAGATCTGTGATAGTAACAGAGGAAAAGGCAAAATATTCCAAAAATTTTAATTTCTTGATTTACGCAAAGTACTCGTAGAGACGTTCTATTGCTACTCAAATGAAAGTTCTGTGATAGTAATAGAGTAAAATGGAAAAAATTCCGAAAATTTTGATTTTTCGATTTACGCAAAGTGCTCGTAGAGACGTTTTGTTGTTACTCAAATGACAGATCTGTCATAGTAACAGAGGAAAAAGAGAAAAATTCCTAAAATTCTGATTTCTTGACTTACGCAAAGTGCTCGTAGAGACGTTTGGTTGCTACTCAAATGAAAGATCTGTGATAGTAATAGAGTAAAATGGAAAAAATTCCGAAAATTTTAATTTCTTGATTTACGCAAAGTACTCATAGAGACGTTTTGGTGGTACTCAAATGACAGATCTGTGATAGTAACAGAGGAAAAAGCAAAATATTCCGAAAATTTTAATTCCTCAATTTACGCAAAGTGCTCGTAGAGACGTTTTGTTGTTACTCAAATGACAGATCTGTGATAGTAACAGAGGAAAAAGCAAAATATTCCGAAAATTTTAATTTCTTGATTTACACAAAGTGCTCGTAGAGACAGACGTTTTGTTGTTACTCAAATGATAGATCTGTAATAGTAACATAAGAAAAAGATAAAAATTCCTAAAATTTTGATTTCTTGACTTACGCAAAGTGCTCGTAGAGACGTTTTGTTGCTACTCAAATGAAAGATCTGTGATAGTAATTGAGTAAAATGGAAAAAATTCCGAAAATTTTGATTTTTCGATTTACGCAAAGTGCTCGTAGAGACGTTTTGTTGTTACTCAAATGACAGATGACAGGAAAAAGCAAAATATTCCGAAAATTTTAATTTCTTGATATACGCAAAGTACTCGTAGAGACGTTTTGTTGTTACTCAAATGACAGATCTGTGATAGTAACAGAGGAAAAAGCAAAATATTCCGAAAATTTTAATTTCTTGATATACGCAAAGTACTCGTAGAAACGTTTTGTTGTTACTCAAATGACAGATCTGTGATAGTAACAGAGGAAAAAGCAAAATATTCCAAAAATTTTAATTTCTTGATTTACGCAAAGTGGTCGTAGAGACGTTCTGTTGCTACTCAAATCAAAGATCCGTGATAGTAATAGAGTAAAATGGAAAAAATTCCGAAAATATTGATTTCTCGATTTACACAAAGTGCTCGTAGAGACAGACGTTTTGTTGTTACTCAAATGATAGATCTGTAATAGTAACAGAAGAAAAAGATAAAAATTCCTAAAATTTTGATTTCTTGGCTTACGCAAAGTGCTCGTAGAGACGTTTTGTTGCTACTCAAATGAAAGATCTGTGATAGTAATAGAGTAAAATGGAGAAAATTCCGAAAATTTTAATTTCTTGAATTACGCAAAGTACTCATAGAGACGTTTTGTTGGTACTCAAATAACAGATCTGTGATAGTAACAGAGGAAAAAGCAGAATATTAAGAAAATTTTAACTTCTTGATATACGCAAAGTACTCGTAGAGACGTTCTGTTGCTACTCAAATGAAAGATCTGTGATAGTAATAGAGTAAAATGGAAGAAATTCCGAAAATTTTGATTTTTCGATTTACGCAAAGTGCTCGTAGAGACGTTTTGTTGTTACTCAAATGACAGATCTGTCATAGTAACAGAGGAAAAAGAGAAAAATTCCTAAAATTTTGATTTCTTGACTTACGCAAAGTGCTCGTAGAGACGTTTGGTTGCTACTCAAATGAAAGATCTGTGATAGTAATAGAGTAAATTGGAAAAAATTCCGAAAATTTTAATTTCTTGATTTACGCAAAGTACTCATAGAGACGTTTTGGTGGTACTCAAATGACAGATCTGTGATAGTAACAGAGGAAAAAGCAAAATATTCCGAAAATTTTAATTTCTCAATTTACGCAAAGTGCTCGTAGAGACGTTTTGTTGTTACTCAAATGACAGATCTGTGATAGTAACAGAGGAAAAAGCAAAATATTCCGAAAATTTTAATTTCTTGATTTACACAAAGTGCTCGTAGAGACAGACGTTTTGTTGTTACTCAAATGATAGATCTGTAATAGTAACATAAGAAAAAGATAAAAATTCCTAAAATTTTGATTTCTTGACTTACGCAAAGTGCTCGTAGAGACGTTTTGTTGCTACTCAAATGAAAGATCTGTGATAGTAATAGAGTAAAATGGAGAAAATTCCGAAAATTTTAATTTCTTGAATTACGCAAAGTACTCATAGAGACGTTTTGTTGGTACTCAAATGACAGATCTGTGATAGTAACAGAGGAAAAAGCAGAATATTAAGAAAATTTTAACTTCTTGATATACGCAAAGTACTCATAGAGACGTTTTGTTGTTACTCAAATGACAGATCTGTGATAGTAACAGAGGAAAAAGCAGAATATTCCGAAAATTTTAATTTCTTGATTTACGCAAAGTGCTCGTAGAGACGTTTTGTTGTTACTCAAATGACAGATCTGTCATAGTAACAGAGGAAAAAGAGAAAAATTCCTAAAATTTTGATTTCTTGACTTACGCAAAGTGCTCGTAGAGACGTTTTGTTGCTACTCAAATGAAAGATCTGTGATAGTAATTGAGTAAAATGGAAAAAATTCCGAAAATTTTAATTTCTTGATTTACGCAAAGTACTCGTAGAGACGTTTTGTTGGTACTCAAATGACAGATCTGTGATAGTAACAGAGGAAAAAGCAAAATATTCCGAAAATTTTAATTTCTTGATTTACGCAAAGTACTCGTAGAGGCGTTTTGTTGTTACTCAAATGACAGTTCTGTGATAGTAACAGAGGAAAAAGCAAAATATTCCGAAAATTTTAATTTCTCAATTTACGCAAAGTGCTCGTAGAGACGTTTTGTTGTTACTCAAATGAAAGATCTGTGATAGTAATAGAGTAAAATGGAAAAAATCCGAAAATTTTAATTTCTTGATTAACGCAAACTACTCGTAGAGACGTTTTGTTGGTACTCAAATGACAGATCTGTGATAGTAACAAAGGAAAACGCAAAATATTCCGAAAATTTTAATTTCTTGATTTACGCAAAGTACTCGTAGAGACGTTTTGTTGTTACTCAAATGACAGATCTGTGATAGTAACAGAGGAAAATACAAAATATTCCGAAAATTTTAATTTCTTGATATACGCAAAGTACTCGTAGAAACGTTTTGTTGTTACTCAAATGACAGATCTGTGATAGTAACAGAGGAAAAAGCAAAATATTCCAAAAATTTTAATTTCTCAATTTACGCACAGTGCTCGTAGAGACGTTTTGTTGTTACTCAAATGACAGATCTGTGATAGTAACAGAGGAAAAGGCAAAATATTCCAAAAATTTTAATTTCTTGATTTACGCAAAGTACTCGTAGAGACGTTCTATTGCTACTCAAATGAAAGTTCTGTGATAGTAATAGAGTAAAATGGAAAAAATTCCGAAAATTTTGATTTTTCGATTTACGCAAAGTGCTCGTAGAGACGTTTTGTTGTTACTCAAATGACAGATCTGTCATAGTAACAGAGGAAAAAGAGAAAAATTCCTAAAATTCTGATTTCTTGACTTACGCAAAGTGCTCGTAGAGACGTTTGGTTGCTACTCAAATGAAAGATCTGTGATAGTAATAGAGTAAAATGGAAAAAATTCCGAAAATTTTAATTTCTTGATTTACGCAAAGTACTCATAGAGACGTTTTGGTGGTACTCAAATGACAGATCTGTGATAGTAACAGAGGAAAAAGCAAAATATTCCGAAAATTTTAATTCCTCAATTTACGCAAAGTGCTCGTAGAGACGTTTTGTTGTTACTCAAATGACAGATCTGTGATAGTAACAGAGGAAAAAGCAAAATATTCCGAAAATTTTAATTTCTTGATTTACACAAAGTGCTCGTAGAGACAGACGTTTTGTTGTTACTCAAATGATAGATCTGTAATAGTAACATAAGAAAAAGATAAAAATTCCTAAAATTTTGATTTCTTGACTTACGCAAAGTGCTCGTAGAGACGTTTTGTTGCTACTCAAATGAAAGATCTGTGATAGTAATTGAGTAAAATGGAAAAAATTCCGAAAATTTTGATTTTTCGATTTACGCAAAGTGCTCGTAGAGACGTTTTGTTGTTACTCAAATGACAGATGACAGGAAAAAGCAAAATATTCCGAAAATTTTAATTTCTTGATATACGCAAAGTACTCGTAGAGACGTTTTGTTGTTACTCAAATGACAGATCTGTGATAGTAACAGAGGAAAAAGCAAAATATTCCGAAAATTTTAATTTCTTGATATACGCAAAGTACTCGTAGAAACGTTTTGTTGTTACTCAAATGACAGATCTGTGATAGTAACAGAGGAAAAAGCAAAATATTCCAAAAATTTTAATTTCTTGATTTACGCAAAGTGGTCGTAGAGACGTTCTGTTGCTACTCAAATCAAAGATCCGTGATAGTAATAGAGTAAAATGGAAAAAATTCCGAAAATATTGATTTCTCGATTTACACAAAGTGCTCGTAGAGACAGACGTTTTGTTGTTACTCAAATGATAGATCTGTAATAGTAACAGAAGAAAAAGATAAAAATTCCTAAAATTTTGATTTCTTGGCTTACGCAAAGTGCTCGTAGAGACGTTTTGTTGCTACTCAAATGAAAGATCTGTGATAGTAATAGAGTAAAATGGAGAAAATTCCGAAAATTTTAATTTCTTGAATTACGCAAAGTACTCATAGAGACGTTTTGTTGGTACTCAAATAACAGATCTGTGATAGTAACAGAGGAAAAAGCAGAATATTAAGAAAATTTTAACTTCTTGATATACGCAAAGTACTCATAGAGACGTTTTGTTGTTACTCAAATGACAGATCTGTGATAGTAACAGAGGAAAATACAAAATATTCCGAAAATTTTAATTTCTTGATATACGCAAAGTACTCGTAGAAACGTTTTGTTGTTACTCAAATGACAGATCTGTGATAGTAACAGAGGAAAAAGCAAAATATTCCAAAAATTTTAATTTCTTGATTTACGCAAAGTACTCGTAGAGACGTTCTGTTGCTACTCAAATGAAAGATCTGTGATAGTAATAGAGTAAAATGGAAAAAATTCCGAAAATTTTGATTTTTCGATTTACGCAAAGTGCTCGTAGAGACGTTTTGTTGTTACTCAAATGACAGATCTGTCATAGTAACAGAGGAAAAAGAGAAAAATTCCTAAAATTTTGATTTCTTGACTTACGCAAAGTGCTCGTAGAGACGTTTGGTTGCTACTCAAATGAAAGATCTGTGATAGTAATAGAGTAAAATGGAAAAAAATCCGAAAATTTTAATTTCTTGATTTACGCAAACTACTCATCGAGACGTTTTGTTGGTACTCAAATGACAGATCTGTGATAGTAACAGGAAAAAGCAAAATATTCCGAAAATTTTAATTTCTTGATTTACGCAAAGTGGTCGTAGAGACATTTTGTTGCTACTCAAATGCCAGATCTGTGATAGTAATAGAGTAAAATGGAAAAAATTCCGAAAATTTTAATTTCTTGAATTACGCAAAGTACTCATAGAGACGTTTTGATGGTACTCAAATGACAGATCTGTGATAGTAACAGAGGAAAAAGCAAAATATTCCGAAAATTTTAATTTCTCAATTTACGCACAGTGCTCGTAGAGACGTTTTGTTGTTACTCAAATGACAGATCTGTGATAGTAACAGAGGAAAATACAAAATATTCCGAAAATTTTAATTTCTTGATACACGCAAAGTACTCGTAGAAACGTTTTGTTGTTACTCAAATGACAGATCTGTGATAGTAACAGAGGAAAAGGCAAAATATTCCAAAAATTTTAATTTCTTGATTTACGCAAAGTACTCGTAGAGACGTTCTGTTGCTACCCAAATGAAAGATCTGTGATAGTAATAGAGTAAAATGGAAAAAATTCCGAAAATTTTGATTTTTCGATTTACGCAAAGTGCTCGTAGAGACGTTTTGTTGTTACTCAAATGACAGATCTGTCATAGTAACAGAGGAAAAAGAGAAAAATTCCTAAAATTTTGATTTCTTGACTTACGCAAAGTGCTCGTAGAGACATTTGGTTGCTACTCAAATGAAAGATCTGTGATAGTAATAGAGTAAAATGGAAAAAATCCGAAAATTTTAATTTCTTGATTTACGCAAACTACTCATAGAGACGTTCTGTTGGTACTCGAATGACAGATCTGTGATAGTAACAGAGGAAAAAGCAAAATATTCCGAAAATTTTAATTTCTTGATTTACGCAAAGTACTCGTAGAGACGTTTTGTTGTTACTCAAATGACAGATCTGTGATAGTAACAGAGGAAAAAGCAAAATATTCCAAAAATTTTAATTTCTTGATTTACGCAAAGTACTCGTAGAGACGTTCTGTTGCTACTCAAATGAAAGATCTGTGATAGTAATAGAGTAAAATGGAAAAAATTCCGAAAATTTTGATTTTTCGATTAACGCAAAGTGCTCGTAGAGACGTTTTGTTCTTACTTAAATGACAGATCTGTCATAGTAACAGAGGAAAAAGAGAAAAATTCCTAAAATTTTGATTTCTTGACTTACGCAAAGTGCTCGTAGAGGCGTTTGGTTGCTACTCAAATGAAAGATCTGTGATAGTAATAGAGTAAAATGGAAAAAATCCGAAAATTTTAATTTCTTGATTTACGCAAAGTACTCATAGAGACGTTTTGGTGGTACTCAAATGACAGATCTGTGATAGTAACAGGAAAAATCAAAATATTCCGAAAATTTTAATTTCTTGATATACGCAAAGTACTCGTAGAAACGTTTTGTTGTTACTCAAATGACAGATCTGTGATAGTAACAGAGGAAAAAGCAAAATATTCCAAAAATTTTAATTTCTTGATTTACGCAAAGTGGTCGTAGAGACGTTCTGTTGCTACTCAAATCAAAGATCCGTGATAGTAATAGAGTAAAATGGAAAAAATTCCGAAAATATTGATTTCTCGATTTACACAAAGTGCTCGTAGAGACAGACGTTTTGTTGTTACTCAAATGATAGATCTGTAATAGTAACAGAAGAAAAAGATAAAAATTCCTAAAATTTTGATTTCTTGGCTTACGCAAAGTGCTCGTAGAGACGTTTTGTTGCTACTCAAATGAAAGATCTGTGATAGTAATAGAGTAAAATGGAAAAAATTCCGAAAATTTTGTTTTTTCGATTTACGCAAAGTGCTCGTAGAGACGTTTTGTTGTTAGTCAAATGACAGATCTGTCATAGTAACAGAGGAAAAAGAGAAAAATTCCTAAAATTTTGATTTCTTGACTTACGCAAAGTGCTCGTAGAGACGTTTGGTTGCTACTCAAATGAAAGATCTGTGATAGTAATAGAGTAAAATGGAAAAAATTCCGAAAATTTTAATTTCTTGATTTACGCAAAGTACTCATAGAGACGTTTTGGTAGTACTCAAATGACAGATCTGTGATAGTAACAGAGGAAAAAGCAAAATATTCCGAAAATTTTAATTTCTCAATTTACGCAAAGTGCTCGTAGAGACGTTTTGTTGTTACTCAAATGACAGATCTGTGATAGTAACAGAGGAAATAGCAAAATATTCCGAAAATTTTAATTTCTTGATTTACACAAAGTGCTCGTAGAGACAGACGTTTTGTTGTTACTCAAATGATAGATCTGTAATAGTAACATAAGAAAAAGATAAAAATTCCTAAAATTTTGATTTCTTGACTTACGCAAAGTGCTCGTAGAGACGTTTTGTTGCTACTCAAATGAAAGATCTGTGATAGTGATAGAGTAAAATGGAGAAAATTCCGAAAATTTTAATTTCTTGAATTACGCAAAGTACTCATAGAGACGTTTTGTTGGTACTCAAATGACAGATCTGTGATAGTAACAGAGGAAAAAGCAGAATATTAAGAAAATTTTAACTTCTTGATATACGCAAAGTACTCATAGAGACGTTTTGTTGTTACTCAAATGACAGATCTGTGATAGTAACAGAGGAAAAAGCAGAATATTCCGAAAATTTTAATTTCTTGATTTACGCAAAGTGCTCGTAGAGACGTTTTGTTGTTACTCAAATGACAGATCTGTCATAGTAACAGAGGAAAAAGAGAAAAATTCCTAAAATTTTGATTTCTTGACTTACGCAAAGTGCTCGTAGAGACGTTTTGTTGCTACTCAAATGAAAGATCTGTGATAGTAATTGAGTAAAATGGAAAAAATTCCGAAAATTTTAATTTCTTGATTTACGCAAAGTACTCGTAGAGACGTTTTGTTGGTACTCAAATGACAGATCTGTGATAGTAACAGAGGAAAAAGCAAAATATTCCGAAAATTTTAATTTCTTGATTTACGCAAAGTACTCGTAGAGGCGTTTTGTTGTTACTCAAATGACATTTCTGTGATAGTAACAGAGGAAAAAGCAAAATATTCCGAAAATTTTAATTTCTCAATTTACGCAAAGTGCTCGTAGAGACGTTTTGTTGTTACTCAAATGAAAGATCTGTGATAGTAATAGAGTAAAATGGAAAAAATCCGAAAATTTTAATTTCTTGATTAACGCAAACTACTCGTAGAGACGTTTTGTTGGTACTCAAATGACAGATCTGTGATAGTAACAAAGGAAAACGCAAAATATTCCAAAAATTTTAATTTCTTGATTTACGCAAAGTACTCGTAGAGACGTTTTGTTGTTACTCAAATGACAGATATGTGATAGTAACAGAGGAAAATACAAAATATTCCGAAAATTTTAATTTCTTGATATACGCAAAGTACTCGTAGAAACGTTTTGTTGTTACTCAAATGACAGATCTGTGATAGTAACAGAGGAAAAAGCAAAATATTCCAAAAATTTTAATTTCTCAATTTACGCACAGTGCTCGTAGAGACGTTTTGTTGTTACTCAAATGACAGATCTGTGATAGTAACAGAGGAAAATACAAAATATTCCGAAAATTTGAATTTCTTGATATACGCAAAGTACTCGTAGAAACGTTTTGTTACTCAAATGACAGATCTGTGATAGTAATAGAGTAAAATGGAAAAAATTCCGAAAATTTTAATTTCTTGATTTACGCAAAGTACTCATAGAGACGTTTTGGTGGTACTCAAATGACAGATCTGTGATAGTAACAGAGGAAAAAGCAAAATATTCCGAAAATTTTAATTTCTCAATTTACGCAAAGTGCTCGTAGAGACGTTTTGTTGTTACTCAAATGAAAGATCTGTGATAGTAATAGAGTAAAATGGAAAAAATTCCGAAAATTTTAATTTCTTGATTTACGCAAAGTACTCATAGAGACGTTTTGATGGTACTCAAATAACAGATCTGTGATAGTAACAGAGGAAAAAGCAAAATATTCCGAAAATTTTAATTTCTCAATTTACGCACAGTGCTCGTAGAGACGTTTTGTTGTTACTCAAATGACAGATCTGTGATAGTAACAGAGGAAAATACAAAATATTCCGAAAATTTTAATTTCTTGATATACGCAAAGTACTCGTAGAAACGTTTTGTTGTTACTCAAATGACAGATCTGTGATAGTAACAGAGGAAAAGGCAAAATATTCCAAAAATGTTAATTTCTTGATTTACGCAAAGTACTCGTAGAGACGTTTTGTTGCTACTCAAATGAAAGATCTGTGATAGTAATAGAGTAAAATGGAAAAAATTCCGAAAATTTTGATTTTTCGATTTACGCAAAGTGCTCGTAGAGACGTTTTGTTGTTACTCAAATGACAGATCTGTCATAGTAACAGAGGAAAAAGAGAAAAATTCCTAAAATTTTGATTTCTTGACTTACGCAAAGTGCTCGTAGAGACGTTTGGTTGCTACTCAAATGAAAGATCTGTGATAGAAATAGAGTAAAATGGAAAAAAATCCGAAAATTTTAATTTCTTGATTTACGCAAACTACTCATAGAGACGTTCTGTTGGTACTCAAATGACAGATCTGTGATAGTAACAGAGGAAAAAGCAAAATATTCCGAAAATTTAAATTTCTTGATTTACGCAAAGTACTCGTAGAGACGTTTTGTTGTTACTCAAATGACAGATCTGTGATAGTAACTGAGGAAAAAGCAAAATATTCCAAAAATTTAATTTCTTGATTTACGCAAAGTACTCGTAGAGACGTTCTGTTGCTACTCAAATGAAAGATCTGTGATAGTAATAGAGTAAAATGGAAAAAATTCCGAAAATTTTGATTTTTCGATTTACGCAAAGTGCTCGTAGAGACGTTTTGTTGTTACTCAAATGACAGATCTGTCATAGTAACAGAGGAAAAAGAGAAAAATTCCTAAAATTTTGATTTCTTGACTTACGCAAAGTGCTCGTAGAGACGTTTGGTTGCTACTCAAATGAAAGCTCTGTAATAGTAATAGAGTAAAATGGAAAAAATTCCGAAAATTTTAATTTCTTGATTTACGCAAAGTACTCATAGAGACGTTTTGGTGGTACTCAAATGACAGATCTGTGATAGTAACAGAGGAAAAAGCAAAATATTGCGAAAATTTTAATTTCTCAATTTACGCAAAGTGCTCGTAGAGACGTTTTGTTGTTACTCAAATGACAGATCTGTGATAGTAACAGAGGAAAAAGCAAAATATTCCGAAAATTTTAATTTCTTGATATACGCAAAGTACTCGTAGAGACGTTTTGTTGTTACTCAAATGACAGATCTGTGATAGTAACAGAGGAAAAAGCAAAATATTCCGAAAATTTTAATTTCTTGATATACGCAAAGTACTCGTAGAAACGTTTTGTTGTTACTCAAATGACAGATCTGTGATAGTAACAGAAGAAAAAGCAAAATATTCCAAAAATTTTAATTTCTTGATTTACGCAAAGTGGTCGTAGAGACGTTCTGTTGCTACTCAAATCAAAGATCCGTGATAGTAATAGAGTAAAATGGAAAAAATTCCGAAAATATTGATTTCTCGATTTACACAAAGTGCTCGTAGAGACAGACGTTTTGTTGTTACTCAAATGATAGATCTGTAATAGTAACATAAGAAAAAGATAAAAATTCCTAAAATTTTGATTTCTTGACTTACGCAAAGTGCTCGTAGAGACGTTTTGTTGCTACTCAAATGAAAGATCTGTGATAGTAATAGAGTAAAATGGAGAAAATTCCGAAAATTTTAATTTCTTGAATTACGCAAAGTACTCATAGAGACGTTTTGTTGGTACTCAAATGACAGATCTGTGATAGTAACAGAGGAAAAAGCAGAATATTAAGAAAATTTTAACTTCTTGATATACGCAAAGTACTCATAGAGACATTTTGTTGTTACTCAAATGACAGATCTGTGATAGTAACAGAGGAAAAAGCAGAATATTCCGAAAATTTTAATTTCTTGATATACGCAACGTACTCGTAGAAACGTTTTGTTGTTACTCTAATGACAGATCTGTGATAGTAACAGAGTAAAAGGCAAAATATTCCAAAAATTTTAATTTCTTGATTTACGCAAAGTACTCGTAGAGACGTTCTGTTGCTACTCAAATGAAAGTTCTGTGATAGTAATAGAGTAAAATGGAAAAAATTCCGAAAATTTTGATTTTTCGATTTACGCAAAGTGCTCGTAGAGACGTTTTGTTGTTACTCAAATGACAGATCTGTCATAGTAACAGAGGAAAAAGAGAAAAATTCCTAAAATTTTGATTTCTTGACTTACGCAAAGTGCTCGTAGAGACGTTTGGTTGCTACTCAAATGAAAGCTCTGTAATAGTAATAGAGTAAAATGGAAAAAATTCCGAAAATTTTAATTTCTTGATTTACGCAAAGTACTCATAGAGACGTTTTGGTGGTACTCAAATGACAGATCTGTGATAGTAACAGAGGAAAAAGCAAAATATTCCGAAAATTTTAATTTCTCAATTTACGCAAAGTGCTCGTAGAGACGTTTTGTTGTTACTCAAATGACAGATCTGTGATAGTAACAGAGGAAAAAGCAATATATTCCGAAAATTTTAATTTCTTGATATACGCAAAGTACTCGTAGAGACGTTTTGTTGTTACTCAAATGACAGATCTGTGATAGTAACAGAGGAAAAAGCAAAATATTCCGAAAATTTTAATTTCTTGATATACGCAAAGTACTCGTAGAAACGTTTTGTTGTTACTCAAATGACAGATCTGTGATAGTAACAGAAGAAAAAGCAAAATATTCCAAAAATTTTAATTTCTTGATTTACGCAAAGTGGTCGTAGAGACGTTCTGTTGCTACTCAAATCAAAGATCCGTGATAGTAATAGAGTAAAATGGAAAAAATTCCGAAAATATTGATTTCTCGATTTACACAAAGTGCTCGTAGAGACAGACGTTTTGTTGTTACTCAAATGATAGATCTGTAATAGTAACATAAGAAAAAGATAAAAATTCCTAAAATTTTGATTTCTTGACTTACGCAAAGTGCTCGTAGAGACGTTTTGTTGCTACTCAAATGAAAGATCTGTGATAGTAATAGAGTAAAATGGAGAAAATTCCGAAAATTTTAATTTCTTGAATTACGCAAAGTACTCATAGAGACGTTTTGTTGGTACTCAAATGACAGATCTGTGATAGTAACAGAGGAAAAAGCAGAATATTAAGAAAATTTTAACTTCTTGATATACGCAAAGTACTCATAGAGACATTTTGTTGTTACTCAAATGACAGATCTGTGATAGTAACAGAGGAAAAAGCAGAATATTCCGAAAATTTTAATTTCTTGATATACGCAAAGTACTCGTAGAAACGTTTTGTTGTTACTCTAATGACAGATCTGTGATAGTAACAGAGTAAAAGGCAAAATATTCCAAAAATTTTAATTTCTTGATTTACGCAAAGTACTCGTAGAGACGTTCTGTTGCTACTCAAATGAAAGTTCTGTGATAGTAATAGAGTAAAATGGAAAAAATTCCGAAAATTTTGATTTTTCGATTTACGCAAAGTGCTCGTAGAGACGTTTTGTTGTTACTCAAATGACAGATCTGTCATAGTAACAGAGGAAAAAGAGAAAAATTCCTAAAATTTTGATTTCTTGACTTACGCAAAGTGCTCGTAGAGACGTTTGGTTGCTACTCAAATGAAAGATCTGTGATAGTAATAGAGTAAAATGGAAAAAAATCCGAAAATTTTAATTTCTTGATTTACGCAAACTACTCATAGAGACGTTCTGTTGGTACTCAAATGACAGATCTGTGATAGTAACAGAGGAAAAAGCAAAATATTCCGAAAATTTTAATTTCTTGATTTACGCAAAGTACTCGTAGAGACGTTTTGTTGTTACTCAAATGACAGATCTGTGATAGTAACAGAGGAAAAGGCAAAATATTCCAAAAATTTTAATTTCTTGATTTACGCAAAGTACTCGTAGAGACGTTCTGTTGCTACTCAAATGAAAGATCTGTGATAGTAATAGAGTAAAATGGAAAAAATTCCGAAAATTTTGATTTTTCGATTTACGCAAAGTGCTCGTAGAGACGTTTTGTTGTTACTCAAATGACAGATCTGTCATAGTAACAGAGGAAAAAAAGAAAAATTCCTAAAATTTTGATTTCTTGACTTACGCAAAGTGCTCGTAGAGACGTTTGGTTGCTACTCAAATGAAAGATCTGTGATAGTAATAGAGTAAAATGGAAAAAATTCCGAAAATTTTAATTTCTTGATTTACGCAAAGTACTCATAGAGACGTTTTGGTGGTACTCAAATGACAGATCTGTGATAGTAACAGAGGAAAAAGCAAAATATTCCGAAAATTTTAATTTCTCAATTTACGCAAAGTGCTCGTAGAGACGTTTTGTTGTTACTCAAATGACAGATCTGTGATAGTAACAGAGGAAAAAGCAAAATATTCCGAAAATTTTAATTTCTTGATATACGCAAAGTACTCGTAGACACGTTTTGTTGTTACTCAAATGAGAGATCTGTGATAGTAACAGAGGAAAAAGCAAAATATTCCGAAAATTTTAATTTCTTGATATACGCAAAGTACTCGTAGAAACGTTTTGTTGTTACTCAAATGTCAGATCTGTGATAGTAACAGAAGAAAAAGCAAAATATTCCAAAAATTTTAATTTCTTGATTTACGCAAAGTGGTCGTAGAGACGTTCTGTTGCTACTCAAATCAAAGATCCGTGATAGTAATAGAGTAAAATGGAAAAAATTCCGAAAATATTGATTTCTCGATTTACACAAAGTGCTCGTAGAGACAGACGTTTTATTGTTACTCAAATGATAGATCTGTAATAGTAACATAAGAAAAAGATAAAAATTCCTAAAATTTTGATTTCTTGACTTACGCAAAGTGCTCGTAGAGACGTTTTGTTGCTACTCAAATGAAAGATCTGTGATAGTAATAGAGTAAAATGGAGAAAATTCCGAAAATTTTAATTTCTTGAATTACGCAAAGTACTCATAGAGACGTTTTGTTGGTACTCAAATGACAGATCTGTGATAGTAACAGAGGAAAAAGCAGAATATTAAGAAAATTTTAACTTCTTGATATACGCAAAATACTCATAGAGACGTTTTGTTGTTACTCAAATGACAGATCTGTGATAGTAACAGAGGAAAAAGCAGAATATTCCGAAAATTTTAATTTCTTGATTTACGCAAAGTGCTCGTAGAGACGTTTTGTTGTTACTCAAATGACAGATCTGTCATAGTAACAGAGGAAAAAGAGAAAAATTCCTAAAATTTTGATTTCTTGACTTACGCAAAGTGCTCGTAGAGACGTTTTGTTGCTACTCAAATGAAAGATCTGTGATAGTAATAGAGTAAAATGGAAAAAATTCCGAAAATTTTAATTTCTTGATTTACGCAAAGTACTCGTAGAGACGTTTTGTTGGTACTCAAATGACAGATCTGTGATAGTAACAGAGGAAAAAGCAAAATATTCCGAAAATTTTAATTTCTTGATTTACGCAAAGTGGTCGTAGAGACGTTCTGTTGCTACTCAAATCAAAGATCCGTGATAGTAATAGAGTAAAATGGAAAAAATTCCGAAAATATTGATTTCTCGATTTACACAAAGTGCTCGTAGAGACAGGCGTTTTGTTGTTACTCAAATGATAGATCTGTAATAGTAACAGAAGAAAAAGATAAAAATTCCTAAAATTTTGATTTCTTGACTTACGCAAAGTGCTCGTAGAGACGTTTTGTTGCTACTCAAATGAAAGATCTGTAATAGTAATAGAGTAAAATGGAGAAAATTCCGAAAATTTTAATTTCTTGATTTACGCAAAGTACTCATAGAGACGTTTTGTTGGTACTCAAATGACAGATCTGTGATAGTAACAGAGGAAAAAGCAAAATATTCCGAAAATTTTAATTTCTTGATTTACGCAAAGTACTCGTAGAGGCGTTTTGTTGTTACTCAAATGACAGATCTGTGATAGTAACAGAGGAAAAAGCAAAATATTCCGAAAATTTTAATTTCTCAATTTACGCAAAGTACTCGTAGAGACGTTTTGTTGTTACTCAAATGACAGATCTTTGATAGTAACAGAGGAAAAAGCAAAATATTCCAAAAATTTTAATTTCTTGATTTACGCAAAGTACTCGTAGAGACGTTCTGTTGCTACTCAAATGAAAGATCTGTGATAGTAATAGAGTAAAATGGAAAAAATTCCGAAAATTTTGATTTTTCGATTTACGCAAAGTGCTCGTAGAGACGTTTTGTTGTTACTCAAATGACAGATCTGTCATAGTAACAGAGGAAAAAGAGAAAAATTCCTAAAATTTTGATTTCTTGACTTACGCAAAGTGCTCGTAGAGACGTTTGGTTGCTACACAAATGAAAGATCTGTGATAGTAATAGAGTAAAATGGAAAAAAATCCGAAAATTTTAATTTCTTGATTTACGCAAAGTACTCATAGAGACATTTTGATGGTACTCAAATGACAGATCTGTCATAGTAACAGAGGAAAAAGCAAAATATTCCGAAAATTTTAATTTCTCAATTTACGCACAGTGCTCGTAGAGACGTTTTGTTGTTACTCAAATGACAGATCTGTGATAGTAACAGAGGAAAATACAATATATTCCGAAAATTTTAATTTCTTGATATACGCAAAGTACTCGTAGAAACGTTTTGTTGTTACTCAAATGACAGATCTGTGATAGTAACATAGGAAAAGGCAAAATATTCCAAAATTTTTAATTTCTTGATTTACGCAAAGTACTCGTAGAGACGTTCTGTTGCTACTCAAATGAAAGTTCTGTGATAGTAATAGAGTAAAATGGAAAAAATTCCGAAAATTTTGATTTTTCGATTTACGCAAAGTGCTCGTAGAGACGTTTTGTTGTTACTCAAATGACAGATCTGTCATAGTAACAGAGGAAAAAGAGCAAAATTCCTAAAATTTTGATTTCTTGACTTACGCAAAGTGCTCGTAGAGACGTTTGGTTGCTACTCAAATGAAAGATCTGTGATAGTAATAGAGTAAAATGGAAAAAAATCCGAAAATTTTAATTTCTCGATTTACGCAAACTACTCATAGAGACGTTCTGTTGGTACTCAAATGACAGATCTGTGATAGTAACAGAGGAAAAAGCAAAATATTCCGAAAATTTTAATTTCTTGATTTACGCAAAGTACTCGTAGAGACGTTTTGTTGTTACTCAAATGACAGATCTGTGATAGTAACAGAGGAAAAGGCAAAATATTCCAAAAATTTTAATTTCTTGATTTACGCAAAGTACTCGTAGAGACGTTCTGTTGCTACTCAAATGAAAGATCTGTGATAGTAATAGAGTAAAATGGAAAAAATTCCGAAAATTTTGATTTTTCGATTTACGCAAAGTGCTAGTAGAGACGTTTGGTTGATACTCAAGTGAAAGATCTGTGATAGTAATAGAGTAAAATGGAAAAAATTCCGAAAATTTTAATTTCTTGATTTACGCAAAGTACTCATAGAGACGTTTTGGTGGTACTCAAATAACAGATCTGTGATAGTAACAGAGGAAAAAGCAAAATATTCCGAAAATTTTAATTTCTCAATTTACGCAAAGTGCTCGTAGAGACGTTTTGTTGTTACTCAAATGACAGATCTGTGATAGTAACAGAGGAAAATACAAAATATTCCGAAAATTTTAATTTCTTGATATACGCAAAGTACTCGTAGAAACGTTTTGTTGTTACTCAAATGACAGATCTGTGATAGTAACAGAGGAAAAGGCAAAATATTCCAAAAATTTTAATTTCTTGATTTACGCAAAGTACTCGTAGAGACGTTCTGTTGCTACTCAAATGAAAGTTCTGTGATAGTAATAGAGTAAAAGGGAAAAAATTCCGAAAATTTTGATTTTTCGATTTACGCAAAGTGCTCGTAGAGACGTTTTGTTGTTACTCAAATGACAGATCTGTCATAGTAACAGAGGAAAAAGAGAAAAATTCCTAAAATTTTGATTTCTTGACTTACGCAAAGTGCTCGTAGAGACGTTTGGTTGCTACACAAATGAAAGATCTGTGATAGTAATAGAGTAAAATGGAAAAAAATCCGAAAATTTTAATTTCTTGATTTACGCAAAGTACTCATAGAGACATTTTGATGGTACTCAAATGACAGATCTGTCATAATAACAGAGGAAAAAGCAAAATATTCCGAAAATTTTAATTTCTCAATTTACGCACAGTGCTCGTAGAGACGTTTTGTTGTTACTCAAATGACAGATCTGTGATAGTAACAGAGGAAAATACAATATATTCCGAAAATTTTAATTTCTTGATATACGCAAAGTACTCGTAGAAACGTTTTGTTGTTACTCAAATGACAGATCTGTGATAGTAACATAGGAAAAGGCAAAATATTCCAAAATTTTTAATTTCTTGATTTACGCAAAGTACTCGTAGAGACGTTCTGTTGCTACTCAAATGAAAGTTCTGTGATAGTAATAGAGTAAAATGGAAAAAATTCCGAAAATTTTGATTTTTCGATTTACGCAAAGTGCTCGTAGAGACGTTTTGTTGTTACTCAAATGACAGATCTGTCATAGTAACAGAGGAAAAAGAGCAAAATTCCTAAAATTTTGATTTCTTGACTTACGCAAAGTGCTCGTAGAGACGTTTGGTTGCTACTCAAATGAAAGATCTGTGATAGTAATAGAGTAAAATGGAAAAAAATCCGAAAATTTTAATTTCTCGATTTACGCAAACTACTCATAGAGACGTTCTGTTGGTACTCAAATGACAGATCTGTGATAGTAACAGAGGAAAAAGCAAAATATTCCGAAAATTTTAATTTCTTGATTTACGCAAAGTACTCGTAGAGACGTTTTGTTGTTACTCAAATGACAGATCTGTGATAGTAACAGAGGAAAAGGCAAAATATTCCAAAAATTTTAATTTCTTGATTTACGCAAAGTACTCGTAGAGACGTTCTGTTGCTACTCAAATGAAAGATCTGTGATAGTAATAGAGTAAAATGGAAAAAATTCCGAAAATTTTGATTTTTCGATTTACGCAAAGTGCTAGTAGAGACGTTTGGTTGATACTCAAGTGAAAGATCTGTGATAGTAATAGAGTAAAATGGAAAAAATTCCGAAAATTTTAATTTCTTGATTTACGCAAAGTACTCATAGAGACGTTTTGGTGGTACTCAAATAACAGATCTGTGATAGTAACAGAGGAAAAAGCAAAATATTCCGAAAATTTTAATTTCTCAATTTACGCAAAGTGCTCGTAGAGACGTTTTGTTGTTACTCAAATGACAGATCTGTGATAGTAACAGAGGAAAATACAAAATATTCCGAAAATTTTAATTTCTTGATATACGCAAAGTACTCGTAGAAACGTTTTGTTGTTACTCAAATGACAGATCTGTGATAGTAACAGAGGAAAAGGCAAAATATTCCAAAAATTTTAATTTCTTGATTTACGCAAAGTACTCGTAGAGACGTTCTGTTGCTACTCAAATGAAAGTTCTGTGATAGTAATAGAGTAAAAGGGAAAAAATTCCGAAAATTTTGATTTTTCGATTTACGCAAAGTGCTCGTAGAGACGTTTTGTTGTTACTCAAATGACAGATCTGTCATAGTAACAGAGGAAAAGGAGAAAAATTCCTAAAATTTTGATTTCTTGACTCACGCAAAGTGCTCGTAGAGACGTTTGGTTGCTACTCAAATGAAAGATCTGTGATAGTAATAGAGTAAAATGGAAAAAATTCCGAAAATTTTGATTTTTCGATTTACGCAAAGTGCTCGTAGAGACGTTTTGTTGTTACTCAAATTACAGATCTGTCATAGTAACAGAGGAAAAAGAGAAAAATTCCTAAAATTTTGATTTCTTGACTTACGCAAAGTGCTCGTAGAGACGTTTGGTTGCTACTCAAATGAAAGATCTGTGATAGTAATAGAGTAAAATGGAAAAAATTCCGAAAATTTTAATTTCTTGATTTACGCAAAGTACTCATAGAGACGTTTTGGTGGTACTCAAATGACAGATCTGTGATAGTAACAGAAGAAAAAGCAAAATATTCCAAAAATTTTAATTTCTCAATTTACGCAAAGTGCTCGTAGAGACGTTTTGTTGTTACTCAAATGACAGATCTGTGATAGTAACAGAAGAAAAAGCAAAATATTCCAAAAATTTTAATTTCTTGATTTACGCAAAGTGGTCGTAGAGACGTTCTGTTGCTACTCAAATCAAAGATCCGTGATAGTAATAGAGTAAAATGGAAAAAATTCCGAAAATATTGATTTCTCGATTTACACAAAATGCTCGTAGAGACAGACGTTTTGTTGTTACTCAAATGATAGATCTGTAATAGTAACATTAGAAAAAGATAAAAATTCCTAAAATTTTGATTTCTTGACTTACGCAAAGTGCTCGTAGAGACGTTTTGTTGCTACTCAAATGAAAGTTCTGTGATAGTAATAGAGTAAAATGGAAAAAATTCCGAAAATTTTGATTTTTCGATTTACGCAAAGTGCTCGTAGAGACGTTTTGTTGTTACTCAAATGACAGATCTGTCATAGTAACAGAGGAAAAAGAGCAAAATTCCTAAAATTTTGATTTCTTGACTTACGCAAAGTGCTCGTAGAGACGTTTGGTTGCTACTCAAATGAAAGATCTGTGATAGTAATAGAGTAAAATGGAAAAAAATCCGAAAATTTTAATTTCTCGATTTACGCAAACTACTCATAGAGACGTTCTGTTGGTACTCAAATGACAGATCTGTGATAGTAACAGAGGAAAAAGCAAAATATTCCGAAAATTTTAATTTCTTGATTTACGCAAAGTACTCGTAGAGACGTTTTGTTGTTACTCAAATGACAGATCTGTGATAGTAACAGAGGAAAAGGCAAAACATTCCAAAAATTTTAATTTCTTGATTTACGCAAAGTACTCGTAGAGACGTTCTGTTGCTACTCAAATGAAAGATCTGTGATAGTAATAGAGTAAAATGGAAAAAATTCCGAAAATTTTGATTTTTCGATTTACGCAAAGTGCTCGTAGAGACGTTTGGTTGCTACTCAAATGAAAGATCTGTGATAGTAATAGAGTAAAATGGAAAAAATTCCGAAAATTTTAATTTCTTGATTTACGCAAAGTACTCATAGAGACGTTTTGGTGGTACTCAAATGACAGATCTGTGATAGTAACAGAGGAAAAAGCAAAATATTCCGAAAATTTTAATTTCTCAATTTACGCAAAGTGCTCGTAGAGACGTTTTGTTGTTACTCAAATGAAAGATCTGTGATAGTAATAGAGTAAAATGGAAAAAATTCCGAAAATTTTAATTTCTTGATTTTCGCAAAGTACTCATAGAGACGTTTTGATGGTACTCAAATGACAGATCTGTGATAGTAACAGAGGAAAAAGCAAAATATTCCGAAAATTTTAATTTCTCAATTTACGCACAGTGCTCGTAGAGACGTTTTGTTGTTACTCAAATGACAGATCTGTGATAGTAACAGAGGAAAATACAAAATATTCCGAAAATTTTAATTTCTTGATATACGCAAAGTACTCGTAGAAACGTTTTGTTGTTACTCAAATGACAGATCTGTGATAGTAACAGAGGAAAAGGCAAAATATTCCAAAAATTTTAATTTCTTGATTTACGCAAAGTACTCGTAGAGACGTTCTGTTGCTACTCAAATGAAAGTTCAGTGATAGTAATAGAGTAAAATGGAAAAAATTCCGAAAATTTTGATTTTTCGATTTACGCAAAGTGCTCGTAGAGACGTTTTGTTGTTACTCAAATGACAGATCTGTCATAGTAACAGAGGAAAAGGAGAAAAATTCCTAAAATTTTGATTTCTTGACTTACGCAAAGTGCTCGTAGAGACGTTTGGTTGCTACTCAAATGAAAGATCTGTGATAGTAATAGAGTAAAATGGAAAAAATTCCGAAAATTTTGATTTTTCGATTTACGCAAAGTGCTCGTAGAGACGTTTTGTTGTTACTCAAATTACAGATCTGTCATAGTAACAGAGGAAAAAGAGAAAAATTCCTAAAATTTTGATTTCTTGACTTACGCAAAGTGCTCGTAGAGACGTTTGGTTGCTACTCAAATGAAAGATCTGTGATAGTAATAGAGTAAAATGGAAAAAATTCCGAAAATTTTAATTTCTTGATTTACGCAAAGTACTCATAGAGACGTTTTGGTGGTACTCAAATGACAGATCTGTGATAGTAACAGAGGAAAAAGCAAAATATTCCGGAAATTTTAATTTCTCAATTTACGCAAAGTGCTCGTAGAGACGTTTTGTTGTTACTCAAATGACAGATCTGTGATAGTAACAGAGGAAAAAGCAAAATATTCCGAAAATTTTAATTTCTTGATATACGCAAAGTACTCGTAGAGACGTTTTGTTGTTACTCAAATGACAGATCTGTGATAGTAACAGAAGAAAAAGCAAAATATTCCAAAAATTTTAGTTTCTTGATTTTCGCAAAGTGGTCGTAGAGACGTTCTGTTGCTACTCAAATCAAAGATCCGTGATAGTAATAGAGTAAAATGGAAAAAATTCCGAAAATATTGATTTCTCGATTTACACAAAGTGCTCGTAGAGACAGACGTTTTGTTGTTACTCAAATGATAGATCTGTAATAGTAACATAAGAAAAAGATAAAAATTCCTAAAATTTTGATTTCTTGACTTACGCAAAGTGCTCGTAGAGACGTTTGGTTGCTACTCAAATGAAAGATCTGTGATAGTAATAGAGTAAAATGGAAAAAATTCCGAAAATTTTAATTTCTTGATTTACGCAAAGTACTCATAGAGACGTTTTGGTGGTACTCAAATGACAGATCTGTGATAGTAACAGAGGAAAATGCAAAATATTCCGAAAATTTTAATTTCTCAATTTACGCAAAGTGCTCGTAGAGACGTTTTGTTGTTACTCAAATGACAGATCTGTGATAGTAACAGAGGAAAAAGCAAAATATTCCGAAAATTTTAATTTCTTGACATACGCAAAGTACTCGTAGAGACGTTTTGTTGTTACTCAAATGAGAGATCTGTGATAGTAACAGAGGAAAAAGCAAAATATTCCGAAAATTTTAATTTCTTGATATACGCAAAGTACTCGTAGAAACGTTTTGTTGTTACTCAAATGACAGATCTGTGATAGTAACAGAAGAAAAAGCAAAATATTCCAAAAATTTTAATTTCTTGATTTACGCAAAGTGGTCGTAGAGACGTTCTGTTGCTACTCAAATCAAAGATCCGTGATAGTAATAGAGTAAAATGGAAAAAATTCCGAAAATATTGATTTCTCGATTTACACAAAGTGCTCGTAGAGACAGACGTTTTGTTGTTACTCAAATGATAGATCTGTAATAGTAACATAAGAAAAAGATAAAAAATCCTAAAATTTTGATTTCTTGACTTACGAAAAGTGCTCGTAGAGACGTTTTGTTGCTACTCAAATGAAAGATCTGTGATAGTAATAGAGTAAAATGGAGAAAATTCCGAAAATTTTAATTTCTTGAATTACGCAAAGTACTCATAGAGACGTTTTGTTGGTACTCAAATGACAGATCTGTGATAGTAACAGAGGAAAAAGCAGAATATTAAGAAAATTTTAACTTCTTGATATACGCAAAATACTCATAGAGACGTTTTGTTGTTACTCAAATGACAGATCTGTGATAGTAACAGAGGAAAAAGCAGAATATTCCGAAAATTTTAATTTCTTGATTTACGCAAAGTGCTCGTAGAGACGTTTTGTTGTTACTCAAATGACAGATCTGTCATAGTAACAGAGGAAAAAGAGAAAAATTCCTAAAATTTTGATTTCTTGACTTACGCAAAGTGCTCGTAGAGACGTTTTGTTGCTACTCAAATGAAAGATCTGTGATAGTAATAGAGTAAAATGGAAAAAATTCCGAAAATTTTAATTTCTTGATTTACGCAAAGTACTCGTAGAGACGTTTTGTTGGTACTCAAATGACAGATCTGTGATAGTAACAGAGGAAAAAGCAAAATATTCCGAAAATTTTAATTTCTTGATTTACGCAAAGTACTCATAGAGACGTTTTGTTGGTACTCAAATGACAGATCTGTGATAGTAACAGAGGAAAAAGCAAAATATTCCGAAAATTTTAATTTCTTGATTTACGCAAAGTACTCGTAGAGGCGTTTTGTTGTTACTCAAATGACAGATCTGTGATAGTAACAGAGGAAAAAGCAAAATATTCCGAAAATTTTAATTTCTCAATTTACGCAAAGTACTCGTAGAGACGTTTTGTTGTTACTCAAATGACAGATCATTGATAGTAACAGAGGAAAAAGCAAAATATTCCAAAAATTTTAATTTCTTGATTTACGCAAAGTACTCGTAGAGACGTTCTGTTGCTACTCAAATGAAAGATCTGTGATAGTAATAGAGTAAAATGGAAAAAATTCCGAAAATTTTGATTTTTCGATTTACGCAAAGTGCTCGTAGAGACGTTTTGTTGTTACTCAAATGACAGATCTGTCATAGTAACAGAGGAAAAAGAGAAAAATTCCTAAAATTTTGATTTCTTGACTTACGCAAAGTGCTCGTAGAGACGTTTGGTTGCTACTCAAATGAAAGATCTGTGATAGTAATAGAGTAAAATGGAAAAAATTCCGAAAATTTTAATTTCTTGATTTACGCAAAGTACTCATAGAGACGTTTTGATGGTACTCAAATGACAGATCTGTCATAGTAACAGAGGAAAAAGCAAAATATTCCAAAAATTTTAATTTCTCAATTTACGCACAGTGCTCGTAGAGACGTTTTGTTGTTACTCAAATGACAGATCTGTGATAGTAACAGAGGAAAAGGCAAAATATTCCAAAATTTTTAATTTCTTGATTTACGCAAAGTACTCGTAGAGACGTTCTGTTGCTACTCAAAGGAAAGTTCTGTGATAGTAATAGAGTAAAATGGAAAAAATTCCGAAAATTTTGATTTTTCGATTTACGCAAAGTGCTCGTAGAGACGTTTGGTTGCTACTCAAATGAAAGATCTGTGATAGTAATAGAGTAAAATGGAAAAAAATCCGAAAATTTTAATTTCTCGATTTACGCAAACTACTCATAGAGACGTTCTGTTGGTACTCAAATGACAGATCTGTGATAGTAACAGAGGAAAAAGCAAAATATTCCGAAAATTTTAATTTCTTGATTTACGCAAAGTACTCGTAGAGACGTTTTGTTGTTACTCAAATGACAGATCTGTGATAGTAACAGAGGAAAAGGCAAAATATTCCAAAAATTTTAATTTCTTGATTTACGCAAAGTGCTCGTAGAGACGTTTGGTTGCTACTCAAATGAAAGATCTGTGATAGTAATAGAGTAAAATGGAAAAAATTCCGAAAATTTTAATTTCTTGATTTACGCAAAGTACTCATAGAGACGTTTTGGTGGTACTCAAATGACAGATCTGTGATAGTAACAGAGGAAAAAGCAAAATATTCCGAAAATTTTAATTTCTCAATTTACGCAAAGTGCTCGTAGAGACGTTTTGTTGTTACTCAAATGAAAGATCTGTGATAGTAATAGAGTAAAATGGAAAAAATTCCGAAAATTTTAATTTCTTGATTTACGCAAAGTACTCATAGAGACGTTTTGATGGTACTCAAATGACAGATCTGTGATAGTAACAGAGGAAAAAGCAAAATATTCCGAAAATTTTAATTTCTCAATTTACGCACAGTGCTCGTAGAGACGTTTTGTTGTTACTCAAATGACAGATCTGTGATAGTAACAGAGGAAAATACAAAATATTCCGAAAATTTTAATTTCTTGATATACGCAAAGTACTCGTAGAAACGTTTTGTTGTTACTCAAATGACAGATCTCTGATAGTAACAGAGGAAAAGGCAAAATATTCCAATAATTTTAATTTCTTGACTTACGCAAAGTACTCGTAGAGACGTTCTGTTGCTACTCAAATGAAAGTTCTGTGATAGTAATAGAGTAAAATGGAAAAAATTCCGAAAATTTTGATTTTTCGATTTACGCAAAGTGCTCGTAGAGACGTTTTGTTGTTACTCAAATGACAAATCTGTCATAGTAACAGAGGAAAAGGAGAAAAATTCCTAAAATTTTGATTTCTTGACTTACGCAAAGTGCTCGTAGAGACGTTTGGTTGCTACTCAAATGAAAGATCTGTGATAGTAATAGAGTAAAATGGAAAAAATTCCGAAAATTTTGATTTTTCGATTTACGCAAAGTGCACGTAGAGACGTTTTGTTGTTACTCAAATTACAGATCTGTCATAGTAACAGAGGAAAAAGAGAAAAATTCCTAAAATTTTGATTTCTTGACTTACGCAAAGTGCTCGTAGAGACGTTTGGTTGCTACTCAAATGAAAGATCTGTGATAGTAATAGAGTAAAATGAAAAATATTCCGAAAATTTTAATTTCTTGATATACGCAAAGTACTCGTAGAGACGTTTTGTTGTTACTCAAATGAGAGATCTGTGATAGTAACAGAGGAAAAAGCAAAATATTCCGAAAATTTTAATTTCTTGATATACGCAAAGTACTCGTAGAAACGTTTTGTTGTTACTCAAATGACAGATCTGTGATAGTAACAGAAGAAAAAGCAAAATATTTCAAAAATTTTAATTTCTTGATTTACGCAAAGTGGTCGTAGAGACGTTCTGTTGCTACTCAAATCAAAGATCCGTGATAGTAATAGAGTAAAATGGAAAAAATTCCGAAAATATTGATTTCTCGATTTACACAAAGTGCTCGTAGAGACAGACGTTTTGTTGTTACTCAAATGATAGATCTGTAATAGTAACATAAGAAAAAGATAAAAATTCCTAAAATTTTGATTTCTTGACTTACGCAAAGTGCTCGTAGAGAGGAAAAAGAGAAAAATTCCTAAAATTTTGATTTCTTGACTTACGCAAAGTGCTCGTAGAGACGTTTTGTTGCTACTCAAATGAAAGATCTGTGATAGTAATAGAGGAAAAAGAGAAAAATTCCTAAAATTTTGATTTCTTGACTTACGCAAAGTGCTCGTAGAGACGTTTGGTTGCTACTCAAATGAAAGATCTGTGATAGTAATAGAGTAAAATGGAAAAAATTCCGAAAATTTTAATTTCTTGATTTACGCAAAGTACTCATAGAGACGTTTTGGCGGTACTCAAATGACAGATCTGTGATAGTAACAGAGGAAAAAGCAAAATATTCCGAAAATTTTAATTTCTCAATTTACGCAAAGTGCTCGTAGAGACGTTTTGTTGTTACTCAAATGACAGATCTGTGATAGTAACAGAGGAAAAAGCAAAATATTCCGAAAATTTTAATTTCTTGATATACGCAAAGTACTCGTAGAGACGTTTTGTTGTTACTCAAATGAGAGATCTGTGATAGTAACAGAGGAAAAAGCAAAATATTCCGAAAATTTTAATTTCTTGATATACGCAAAGTACTCGTAGAAACGTTTTGTTGTTACTCAAATGACAGATCTGTGATAGTAACAGAAGAAAAAGCAAAATATTTCAAAAATTTTAATTTCTTGATTTACGCAAAGTGGTCGTAGAGACGTTCTGTTGCTACTCAAATCAAAGATCCGTGATAGTAATAGAGTAAAATGGAAAAAATTCCGAAAATATTGATTTCTCGATTTACACAAAGTGCTCGTAGAGACAGACGTTTTGTTGTTACTCAAATGATAGATCTGTGATAGTAATAGAGTAAAATGGAGAAAATTCCGAAAATTTTAATTTCTTGAATTACGCAAAGTACTCATAGAGACGTTTTGTTGGTACTCAAATGACAGATCTGTGATAGTAACAGAGGAAAAAGCAGAATATTAAGAAAATTTTAACTTCTTGATATACGCAAAATACTCATAGAGACGTTTTGTTGTTACTCAAATGACAGATCTGTGATAGTAACAGAGGAAAAAGCAGAATATTCCGAAAATTTTAATTTCTTGATTTACGCAAAGTGCTCGTAGAGACGTTTTGTTGTTACTCAAATGACAGATCTGTCATAGTAACAGAGGAAAAAGAGAAAAATTCCTAAAATTTTGATTTCTTGACTTACGCAAAGTGCTCGTAGAGACGTTTTGTTGCTACTCAAATGAAAGATCTGTGATAGTAATAGAGGAAAAAGAGAAAAATTCCTAAAATTTTGATTTCTTGACTTACGCAAAGTGCTCGTAGAGACGTTTGGTTGCTACTCAAATGAAAGATCTGTGATAGTAATAGAGTAAAATGGAAAAAATTCCGAAAATTTTGATTTTTCGATTTACGCAAAGTGCTCGTAGAGACGTTTTGTTGTTACTCAAATGACAAATCTGTCATAGTAACAGAGGAAAAGGAGAAAAATTCCTAAAATTTTGATTTCTTGACTTACGCAAAGTGCTCGTAGAGACGTTTGGTTGCTACTCAAATGAAAGATCTGTGATAGTAATAGAGTAAAATGGAAAAAATTCCGAAAATTTTGATTTTTCGATTTACGCAAAGTGCTCGTAGAGACGTTTTGTTGTTACTCAAATGACAGATCTGTCATAGTAACAGAGGAAAAGGAGAAAAATTCCTAAAATTTTGATTTCTTGACTTACGCAAAGTGCTCGTAGAGACGTTTGGTTGCTACTCAAATGAAAGATCTGTGATAGTAATAGAGTAAAATGAAAAAAATTCCGAAAATTTTAATTTCTTGATTTACGCAAAGTACTCATAGAGACGTTTTGGTGGTACTCAAATGACAGATCTGTGATAGTAACAGAGGAAAAAGCAAAATATTCCGAAAATTTTAATTTCTCAATTTACGCAAAGTGCTCGTAGAGACGTTTTGTTGTTACTCAAATGACAGATCTGTGATAGTAACAGAGGAAAAAGCAAAATATTCCGAAAATTTTAATTTCTTGATATACGCAAAGTACTCGTAGAGACGTTTTGTTGTTACTCAAATGAGAGATCTGTGATAGTAACAGAGGAAAAAGCAAAATATTCCGAAAATTTTAATTTCTTGATATACGCAAAGTACTCGTAGAAACGTTTTGTTGTTACTCAAATGACAGATCTGTGATAGTAACAGAAGAAAAAGCAAAATATTTCAAAAATTTTAATTTCTTGATTTACGCAAAGTGGTCGTAGAGACGTTCTGTTGCTACTCAAATCAAAGATCCGTGATAGTAATAGAGTAAAATGGAAAAAATTCCGAAAATATTGATTTCTCGATTTACACAAAGTGCTCGTAGAGACAGACGTTTTGTTGTTACTCAAATGATAGATCTGTAATAGTAACATAAGAAAAAGATAAAAATTCCTAAAATTTTGATTTCTTGACTTACGCAAAGTGCTCGTAGAGAGGAAAAAGAGAAAAATTCCTAAAATTTTGATTTCTTGACTTACGCAAAGTGCTCGTAGAGACGTTTTGTTGCTACTCAAATGAAAGATCTGTGATAGTAATAGAGGAAAAAGAGAAAAATTCCTAAAATTTTGATTTCTTGACTTACGCAAAGTGCTCGTAGAGACGTTTGGTTGCTACTCAAATGAAAGATCTGTGATAGTAATAGAGTAAAATGGAAAAAATTCCGAAAATTTTAATTTCTTGATTTACGCAAAGTACTCATAGAGACGTTTTGGCGGTACTCAAATGACAGATCTGTGATAGTAACAGAGGAAAAAGCAAAATATTCCGAAAATTTTAATTTCTCAATTTACGCAAAGTGCTCGTAGAGACGTTTTGTTGTTACTCAAATGACAGATCTGTGATAGTAACAGAGGAAAAAGCAAAATATTCCGAAAATTTTAATTTCTTGATATACGCAAAGTACTCGTAGAGACGTTTTGTTGTTACTCAAATGAGAGATCTGTGATAGTAACAGAGGAAAAAGCAAAATATTCCGAAAATTTTAATTTCTTGATATACGCAAAGTACTCGTAGAAACGTTTTGTTGTTACTCAAATGACAGATCTGTGATAGTAACAGAAGAAAAAGCAAAATATTTCAAAAATTTTAATTTCTTGATTTACGCAAAGTGGTCGTAGAGACGTTCTGTTGCTACTCAAATCAAAGATCCGTGATAGTAATAGAGTAAAATGGAAAAAATTCCGAAAATATTGATTTCTCGATTTACACAAAGTGCTCGTAGAGACAGACGTTTTGTTGTTACTCAAATGATAGATCTGTAATAGTAACATAAGAAAAAGATAAAAATTCCTAAAATTTTGATTTCTTGACTTACGCAAAGTGCTCGTAGAGAGGAAAAAGAGAAAAATTCCTAAAATTTTGATTTCTTGACTTACGCAAAGTGCTCGTAGAGACGTTTTGTTGCTACTCAAATGAAAGATCTGTGATAGTAATAGAGGAAAAAGAGAAAAATTCCTAAAATTTTGATTTCTTGACTTACGCAAAGTGCTCGTAGAGACGTTTGGTTGCTACTCAAATGAAAGATCTGTGATAGTAATAGAGTAAAATGGAAAAAATTCCGAAAATTTTAATTTCTTGATTTACGCAAAGTACTCATAGAGACGTTTTGGCGGTACTCAAATGACAGATCTGTGATAGTAACAGAGGAAAAAGCAAAATATTCCGAAAATTTTAATTTCTCAATTTACGCAAAGTGCTCGTAGAGACGTTTTGTTGTTACTCAAATGACAGATCTGTGATAGTAACAGAGGAAAAAGCAAAATATTCCGAAAATTTTAATTTCTTGATATACGCAAAGTACTCGTAGAGACGTTTTGTTGTTACTCAAATGAGAGATCTGTGATAGTAACAGAGGAAAAAGCAAAATATTCCGAAAATTTTAATTTCTTGATATACGCAAAGTACTCGTAGAAACGTTTTGTTGTTACTCAAATGACAGATCTGTGATAGTAACAGAAGAAAAAGCAAAATATTTCAAAAATTTTAATTTCTTGATTTACGCAAAGTGGTCGTAGAGACGTTCTGTTGCTACTCAAATCAAAGATCCGTGATAGTAATAGAGTAAAATGGAAAAAATTCCGAAAATATTGATTTCTCGATTTACACAAAGTGCTCGTAGAGACAGACGTTTTGTTGTTACTCAAATGATAGATCTGTGATAGTAATAGAGTAAAATGGAGAAAATTCCGAAAATTTTAATTTCTTGAATTACGCAAAGTACTCATAGAGACGTTTTGTTGGTACTCAAATGACAGATCTGTGATAGTAACAGAGGAAAAAGCAGAATATTAAGAAAATTTTAACTTCTTGATATACGCAAAATACTCATAGAGACGTTTTGTTGTTACTCAAATGACAGATCTGTGATAGTAACAGAGGAAAAAGCAGAATATTCCGAAAATTTTAATTTCTTGATTTACGCAAAGTGCTCGTAGAGACGTTTTGTTGTTACTCAAATGACAGATCTGTCATAGTAACAGAGGAAAAAGAGAAAAATTCCTAAAATTTTGATTTCTTGACTTACGCAAAGTGCTCGTAGAGACGTTTTGTTGCTACTCAAATGAAAGATCTGTGATAGTAATAGAGGAAAAAGAGAAAAATTCCTAAAATTTTGATTTCTTGACTTACGCAAAGTGCTCGTAGAGACGTTTGGTTGCTACTCAAATGAAAGATCTGTGATAGTAATAGAGTAAAATGGAAAAAATTCCGAAAATTTTAATTTCTTGATTTACGCAAAGTACTCATAGAGACGTTTTGGTGGTACTCAAATGACAGATCTGTGATAGTAACAGGAAAAAGCGAAATATTCCGAAAATTTTAATTTCTCAATTTACGCAAAGTGCTCGTAGAGACGTTTTGTTGTTACTCAAATGACAGAACTGTGATAGTAACAGAGGAAAAAGCAGAATATTCCGAAAATTTTAATTTCTTGATTTAAGCAAAGTGCTCGTAGAGACGTTTTGTTGTTACTCAAATGACAGATCTGTCATAGTAACAGAGGAAAAAGAGAAAAATTCCTAAAATTTTGATTTCTTGACTTATGCAAAGTGCTCGTAGAGACGTTTTGTTGCTACTCAAATGAAGGATCTGTGATAGTAATAGAGTAAAATGGAAAAAATTCCGAAAATTTTAATTTCTTGATTTACGCAAAGTACTCGTAGAGACGTTTTGTTGGTACTCAAATGACAGATCTGTGATAGTAACAGAGGAAAAAGCAAAATATTCCGAAAATTTTAATTTCTTGATTTACGCAAAGTACTCGTAGAGGCGTTTTGTTGTTACTCAAATGACAGATCTGTGATAGTAACAGAGGAAAAAGCAAAATATTCCGAAAATTTTAATTTCTCAATTTACGCAAAGTGCTCGTAGAGACGTTTTGTTGTTACTCAAATGAAAGATCTGTGATAGTAATAGAGTAAAATGGAAAAAATCCGAAAATTTTAATTTCTTGATTTACGCAAACTACTCGTAGAGACGTTTTGTTGGTACTCAAATGACAGATCTGTGATAGTAACAAAGGAAAACGCAAAATATTCCGAAAATTTTAATTTCTTGATTTACGCAAAGTACTCGTAGAGACGTTTTGTTGTTACTCAAATGACAGATCTGTGATAGTAACAGAGGAAAATACAAAATATTCCGAAAATTTTAATTTCTTGATATACGCAAAGTACTCGTAGAAACGTTTTGTTGTTACTCAAATGACAGATCTGTGATAGTAACAGAGGAAAAAGCAAAATATTCCAAAAATTTTAATTTCTTGATTTACGCAAAGTACTCATAGAGACGTTTTGATGGTACTCAAATGACAGATCTGTGATAGTAACAGAGGAAAAAGCAAAATATTCCGAAAATTTCAATTTCTCAATTTACGCACAGTGCTCGTAGAGACGTTTTGTTGTTACTCAAATGACAGATCTGTGATAGTAACAGAGGAAAATACAAAATATTCCGAAAATTTTAATTTCTTGATATACGCAAAGTACTTGTAGAAACGTTTTGTTGTTACTCAAATGACAGATCTGTGATAGTAACAGAGGAAAAGGCAAAATATTCCAAAAATTTTAATTTCTTGATTTACGCAAAGTACTCGTAGAGACGTTCTGTTGCTACTCAAATGAAAGATCTGTGATAGTAATAGAGTAAAATGGAAAAAATCCGAAAATTTTAATTTCTTGATTTACGCAAACTACTCGTAGAGACGTTTTGTTGGTACTCAAATGACAGATCTGTGATAGTAACAAAGGAAAACGCAAAATATTCCGAAAATTTTAATTTCTTGATTTACGCAAAGTACTCGTAGAGACGTTTTGTTGTTACTCAAATGACAGATCTGTGATAGTAACAGATCAAAATACAAAATATTCCGAAAATTTTAATTTCTTGATATACGCAAAGTACTCGTAGAAACGTTTTGTTGTTACTCAAATGACAGATCTGTGATAGTAACAGAGGAAAAAGCAAAATATTCCAAAAATTTTAATTTCTTGATTTACGCAAAGTACTCATAGAGACGTTTTGATGGTACTCAAATGACAGATCTGTGATAGTAACAGAGGAAAAAGCAAAATATTCCGAAAATTTCAATTTCTCAATTTACGCACAGTGCTCGTAGAGACGTTTTGTTGTTACTCAAATGACAGATCTGTGATAGTAACAGAGGAAAATACAAAATATTCCGAAAATTTTAATTTCTTGATATACGCAAAGTACTTGTAGAAACGTTTTGTTGTTACTCAAATGACAGATCTGTGATAGTAACAGAGGAAAAGGCAAAATATTCCAAAAATTTTAATTTCTTGATTTACGCAAAGTACTCGTAGAGACGTTCTGTTGCTACTCAAATGAAAGATCTGTGATAGTAATAGAGTAAAATGGAAAAAATTCCGAAAATTTTGATTTTTCGATTTACGCAAAGTGCTCGTAGAGACGTTTTGTTGTTACTCAAATGACAGATCTGTCATAGTAACAGAGGAAAAAGAGAAAAATTCCTAAAATTTTGATTTCTTGACTTACGCAAAGTGCTCGTAGAGACGTTTGGTTGCTACTCAAATGAAAGATCTGTGATAGTAATAGAGTAAAATGGAAAAAATCCGAAAATTTTAATTTCTTGATTTACGCAAACTACTCATAGAGACGTTCTGTTGGTACACAAATGACAGATCTGTGATAGTAACAGAGGAAAAAGCAAAATATTCCGAAAATTTTAATTTCTTGATTTACGCAAAGTACTCGTAGAGACGTTTTGTTGTTACTCAAATGACAGATCTGTGATAGTAACAGAGGAAAAAGCAAAATATTCCAAAAATTTTAATTTCTTGATTTACGCAAAGTACTCGTAGAGACGTTCTGTTGCTACTCAAATGAAAGATCTGTGATAGTAATAGAGTAAAATGGAAAAAATTCCGAAAATTTTGATTTTTCGATTTACGCAAAGTGCTCGTAGAGACGTTTTGTTGTTACTCAAATGACAGATCTGTCATAGTAACAGAGGAAAAAGAGAAAAATTCCTAAAATTTTGATTTCTTGACTTACGCAAAGTGCTCGTAGAGACGTTTGGTTGCTACTCAAATGAAAGATCTGTGATAGTAATAGAGTAAAATGGAAAAAATTCCGAAAATTTTAATTTCTTGATTTACGCAAAGTACTCATAGAGACGTTTTGGTGGTACTCAAATGACAGATCTGTGATAGTAACAGAGGAAAAAGCAAAATATTCCGAAAATTTTAATTTCTCAATTTACGCAAAGTGCTCGTAGAGACGTTTTGTTGTTACTCAAATGACAGATGACAGGAAAAAGCAAAATATTCCGAAAATTTTAATTTCTTGATATACGCAAAGTACTCGTAGAGACGTTTTGTTGTTACTCAAATGACAGATCTGTGATAGTAACAGAGGAAAAAGCAAAATATTCCGAAAATTTTAATTTCTTGATATACGCAAAGTACTCGTAGAAACGTTTTGTTGTTACTCAAATGACAGATCTGTGATAGTAACAGAGGAAAAAGCAAAATATTCCAAAAATTTTAATTTCTTGATTTACGCAAAGTGGTCGTAGAGACGTTCTGTTGCTACTCAAATCAAAGATCCGTGATAGTAATAGAGTAAAATGGAAAAAATTCCGAAAATATTGATTTCTCGATTTACACAAAGTGCTCGTAGAGACAGACGTTTTGTTGTTACTCAAATGATAGATCTGTAATAGTAACAGAAGAAAAAGATAAAAATTCCTAAAATTTTGATTTCTTGACTTACGCAAAGTGCTCGTAGAGACGTTTTGTAGCTACTCAAATGAAAGATCTGTGATAGTAATAGAGTAAAATGGAGAAAATTCCGAAAATTTTAATGTCCTGAATTACGCAAAGTACTCATAGAGACGTTTTGTTGGTACTCAAATGACAGATCTGTGATAGTAACAGAGGAAAAAGCAGAATATTAAGAAAATTTTAACTTCTTGATATACGCAAAGTACTCATAGAGACGTTTTGTTGTTACTCAAATAGATCTGTGATAGTAACAGAGGAAAAAGCAGAATATTCCGAAAATTTTAATTTCTTGATTTAAGCAAAGTGCTCGTAGAGACGTTTTGTTGTTACTCAAATGACAGATCTGTCATAGTAACAGAGGAAAAAGAGAAAAATTCCTAAAATTTTCATTTCTTGACTTATGCAAAGTGCTCGTAGAGACGTTTTGTTGCTACTCAAATGAAAGATCTGTGATAGTAATAGAGTAAAATGGAGAAAATTCCGAAAATTTTAATTTCTTGAATTACGCAAAGTACTCATAGAGACGTTTTGTTGGTACTCAAATGACAGATCTGTGATAGTAACAGAGGAAAATACAAAATATTCCGAAAATTTTAATTTCTTGATATAAGCAAAGTACTCGTAGAAACGTTTTGTTGTTACTCAAATGACAGATCTGTGATAGTAACAGAGGAAAAAGCAAAAAATTCCAAAAATTTTAATTTCTTGATTTACGCAAAGTACTCGTAGAGACGTTCTGTTGCTACTCAAATGAAAGATCTGTGATAGTAATAGAGTAAAATGGAAAAAAATCCGAAAATTTTAATTTCTTGATTTACGCAAACTACTCATCGAGACGTTTTGTTGGTACTCAAATGACAGATCTGTGATAGTAACAGGAAAAAGCAAAATATTCCGAAAATTTTAATTTCTTGATTTACGCAAAGTGGTCGTAGAGACATTTTGTTGCTACTCAAATGCCAGATCTGTGATAGTAACAGAAGAAAAAGCAAAATATTCCGAAAATTTTATTTTCTTGATTTACGCAAAGTACTCGTAGAGACGTTTTGTTGTTACTCAAATGACAGATCTGTGATAGTAACAGAGGAAAAACCAAATATTCCAAAAATTTTAATTTCTTGATTTACGCAAAGTACTCGTAGAGACGTTCTGTTGCTACTCAAATGAAAGATCTGTGATAGTAATAGAGTAAAATGGAAAAAATTCCGAAAATTTTGTTTTTTCGATTTACGCAAAGTGCTCGTAGAGACGTTTTGTTGTTACTCAAATGACAGATCTGTCATAGTAACAGAGGAAAAAGAGAAAAATTCCTAAAATTTTGATTTCTTGACTTACGCAAAGTGCTCGTAGAGACGTTTGGTTGCTACTCAAATGAAAGATCTGTGATAGTAATAGAGTAAAATGGAAAAAAATCCGAAAATTTTAATTTCTTGATTTACGCAAAGTACTCATAGAGACGTTTTGATGGTACTCAAATGACAGATCTGTGATAGTAACAGAGGAAAAAGCAAAATATTCCGAAAATTTTAATTTCTCAATTTACGCACAGTGCTCGTAGAGACGTTTTGTTGTTACTCAAATGACAGATCTGTGATAGTAACAGAGGAAAATACAAAATATTCCGAAAATTTTAATTTCTTGATACACGCAAAGTACTCGTAGAAACGTTTTGTTGTTACTCAAATGACAGATCTGTGATAGTAACAGAGGAAAAGGCAAAATATTCCAAAAATTTTAATTTCTTGATTTACGCAAAGTACTCGTAGAGACGTTCTGTTGCTACTCAAATGAAAGATCTGTGATAGTAATAGAGTAAAATGGAAAAAATTCCGAAAATTTTGATTTTTCGATTTACGCAAAGTGCTCGTAGAGACGTTTTGTTGTTACTCAAATGACAGATCTGTCATAGTAACAGAGGAAAAAGAGAAAAATTCCTAAAATTTTGATTTCTTGACTTACGCAAAGTGCTCGTAGAGACATTTGGTTGCTACTCAAATGAAAGATCTGTGATAGTAATAGAGTAAAATGGAAAAAATCCGAAAATTTTAATTTCTTGATTTACGCAAACTACTCATAGAGACGTTCTGTTGGTACTCAAATGACAGATCTGTGATAGTAACAGAGGAAAAAGCAAAATATTCCGAAAATTTTAATTTCTTGATTTACGCAAAGTACTCGTAGAGACGTTTTGTTGTTACTCACATGACAGATCTGTGATAGTAACAGAGGAAAAAGCAAAATATTCCAAAAATTTTAATTTCTTGATTTACGCAAAGTACTCGTAGAGACGTTCTGTTGCTACTCAAATGAAAGATCTGTGATAGTAATAGAGTAAAATGGAAAAAATTCCGAAAATTTTGATTTTTCGATTTACGCAAAGTGCTCGTAGAGACGTTTTGTTCTTACTTAAATGACAGATCTGTCATAGTAACAGAGGAAAAAGAGAAAAATTCCTAAAATTTTGATTTCTTGACTTACGCAAAGTGCTCGTAGAGGCGTTTGGTTGCTACTCAAATGAAAGATCTGTGATAGTAATAGAGTAAAATGGAAAAAATCCGAAAATTTTAATTTCTTGATTTACGCAAAGTATTCATAGAGACGTTTTGGTGGTACTCAAATGACAGATCTGTGATAGTAACAGGAAAAATCAAAATATTCCGAAAATTTTAATTTCTTGATATACGCAAAGTACTCGTAGAAACGTTTTGTTGTTACTCAAATGACAGATCTGTGATAGTAACAGAGGAAAAAGCAAAATATTCCAAAAATTTTAATTTCTTGATTTACGCAAAGTGGTCGTAGAGACGTTCTGTTGCTACTCAAATCAAAGATCCGTGATAGTAATAGAGTAAAATGGAAAAAATTCCGAAAATATTGATTTCTCGATTTACACAAAGTGCTCGTAGAGACAGACGTTTTGTTGTTACTCAAATGATAGATCTGTAATAGTAACAGAAGAAAAAGATAAAAATTCCTAAAATTTTGATTTCTTGGCTTACGCAAAGTGCTCGTAGAGACGTTTTGTTGCTACTCAAATGAAAGATCTGTGATAGTAATAGAGTAAAATGGAAAAAATTCCGAAAATTTTGTTTTTTCGATTTACGCAAAGTGCTCGTAGAGACGTTTTGTTGTTACTCAAATGACAGATCTGTCATAGTAACAGAGGAAAAAGAGAAAAATTCCTAAAATTTTGATTTCTTGACTTACGCAAAGTGCTCGTAGAGACGTTTGGTTGCTACTCAAATGAAAGATCTGTGATAGTAATAGAGTAAAATGGAAAAAATTCCGAAAATTTTAATTTCTTGATTTACGCAAAGTACTCATAGAGACGTTTTGATGGTACTCAAATGACAGATCTGTGATAGTAACAGAGGAAAAAGCAAAATATTCCGAAAATTTTAATTTCTCAATTTACGCACAGTGCTCGTAGAGACGTTTTGTTGTTACTCAAATGACAGATCTGTGATAGTAACAGAGGAAAATACAAAATATTCCGAAAATTTTAATTTCTTGATATACGCAAAGTACTCGTAGAAACGTTTTGTTGTTACTCAAATGACAGATCTGTGATAGTAACAGAGGAAAAAGCAAAATATTCCAAAAATTTTAATTTCTTGATTTACGCAAAGTGGTCGTAGAGACGTTCTGTTGCTACTCAAATCAAAGATCCGTGATAGTAATAGAGTAAAATGGAAAAAATTCCGAAAATATTGATTTCTCGATTTACACAAAGTGCTCGTAGAGACAGACGTTTTGTTGTTACTCAAATGATAGATCTGTAATAGTAACAGAAGAAAAAGATAAAAATTCCTAAAATTTTGATTTCTTGGCTTACGCAAAGTGCTCGTAGAGACGTTTTGTTGCTACTCAAATGAAAGATCTGTGATAGTAATAGAGTAAAATGGAAAAAATTCCGAAAATTTTGTTTTTTCGATTTACGCAAAGTGCTCGTAGAGACGTTTTGTTGTTACTCAAATGACAGATCTGTCATAGTAACAGAGGAAAAAGAGAAAAATTCCTAAAATTTTGATTTCTTGACTTACGCAAAGTGCTCGTAGAGACGTTTGGTTGCTACTCAAATGAAAGATCTGTGATAGTAATAGAGTAAAATGGAAAAAATTCCGAAAATTTTAATTTCTTGATTTACGCAAAGTACTCATAGAGACGTTTTGATGGTACTCAAATGACAGATCTGTGATAGTAACAGAGGAAAAAGCAAAATATTCCGAAAATTTTAATTTCTCAATTTACGCACAGTGCTCGTAGAGACGTTTTGTTGTTACTCAAATGACAGATCTGTGATAGTAACAGAGGAAAATACAAAATATTCCGAAAATTTTAATTTCTTGATATACGCAAAGTACTCGTAGAAACGTTTTGTTGTTACTCAAATGACAGCTCTGTGATAGTAACAGAGGAAAAGGCAAAATATTCCAAAAATTTTAATTTCTTGATTTACGCAAAGTACTCGTAGAGACGTTCTGTTGCTACTCAAATGAAAGTTCTGTGATAGTAATAGAGTAAAATGGAAAAAATTCCGAAAATTTTGATTTTTCGATTTACGCAAAGTGCTCGTAGAGACGTTTTGTTGTTACTCAAATGACAGATCTGTCATAGTAACAGAGGAAAAAGAGAAAAATTCCTAAAATTTTGATTTCTTGACTTACGCAAAGTGCTCGTAGAGACATTTGGTTGCTACTCAAATGAAAGATCTGTGATAGTAATAGCGTAAAATGGAAAAAAATCCGAAAATTTTAATTTCTTGATTTACGCAAATTACTCATAGAGACGTTTTGTTGGTACTCAAATGACAGATCTGTGATAGTAACAGAGGAAAAAGCATAATATTCCGAAAATTTTAATTTCTTGATTTACGCAAAGTACTCGTAGAGACGTTTTATTGTTACTCAAATGACAGATCTGTGATAGTAACAGAGGAAAAAGCAAAATATTCCAAAAATTTTAATTTCTTGATTTACGCAAAGTACTCGTAGAGACGTTCTGTTGCTACTCAAATGAAAGATCTGTGATAGTAATAGAGTAAAATGGAAAAAATTCCGAAAATTTTGATTTTTCGATTTACGCAAAGTGCTCGTAGAGACGTTTTGTTGTTACTCAAATGACAGATCTGTCATAGTAACAGAGGAAAAAGAGAAAAATTCCTAAAATTTTGATTTCTTGACTTACGCAAAGTGCTCGTAGAGACGTTTGGTTGCCACTCAAATGAAAGATCTGTGATAGTAATAGAGTAAAATGGAAAAAATTCCGAAAATTTTAATTTCTTGATTTACGCAAAGTACTCATAGAGACGTTTTGGTGGTACTCAAATGACAGATCTGTGATAATAACAGAGGAAAAAGCAAAATATTCCGAAAATTTTAATTTCTCAATTTACGCAAAGTGCTCGTAGAGACGTTTTGTTGTTACTCAAATGAAAGATCTGTGATAGTAATAGAGTAAAATGGAAAAAATTCCGAAAATTTTAATTTCTTGATTTATGCAAAGTACTCATAGAGACGTTTTGATGGTACTCAAATGACAGATCTGTGATAGTAACAGAGGAAAAAGCAAAATATTCCGAAAATTTTAATTTCTCAATTTACGCACAGTGCTCGTAGAGACGTTTTGTTGTTACTCAAATGACAGATCTGTGATAGTAACAGAGGAAAATACAAAATATTCCGAAAATTTTAATTTCTTGATATACGCAAAGTACTCGTAGAAACGTTTTGTTGTTACTCAAATGACAGATCTGTGATAGTAACAGAGGAAAAGGCAAAATATTCCAAAAATTTTAATTTCTTGATTTACGCAAAGTACTCGTAGAGACGTTCTGTTGCTACTCAAATGAAAGTTCTGTGATAGTAATAGAGTAAAATGGAAAAAATTCCGAAAATTTTGATTTTTCGATTTACGCAAAGTGCTCGTAGAGACGTTTTGTTGTTACTCAAATGACAGATCTGTCATAGTAACAGAGGAAAAAGAGAAAAATTCCTAAAATTTTGATTTCTTGACTTACGCAAAGTGCTCATTGAGGCGTTTGGTTGCTACTCAAATGAAAGATCTGTGATAGTAATAGAGTAAAATGGAAAAAAATCCGAAAATTTTAATTTCTTGATTTACGCAAACTACTCATAGAGACGTTCTGTTGGTACTCAAATGACAGATCTGTGATAGTAACAGAGGAAAAACCAAAATATTCCGAAAATTTTAATTTCTTGATTTACGCAAAGTACTCGTAGAGACATTTTGTTGTTACTCAAATGACAGATCTGTGATAGTAACAGAGGAAAAAGCAAAATATTCCAAAAATTTTAATTTCTTGATTTACGCAAAGTACTCGTAGAGACGTTCTGTTGCTACTCAAATGAAAGATCTGTGATAGTAATAGAGTAAAATGGAAGAAATTCCGAAAATTTTGATTTTTCGATTTACGCAAAGTGCTCGTAGAGACGTTTTGTTGTTACTCAAATGACAGATCTGTCATAGTAACAGAGGAAAAAGAGAAAAATTCCTAAAATTTTGATTTCTTGACTTACGCAAAGTGCTCGTAGAGACCTTTGGTTGCTACTCAAATGAAAGATCTGTGATAGTAATAGAGTAAAATGGAAAAAATTCCGAAAATTTTAATTTCTTGATTTACGCAAAGTACTCATAGAGACGTTTTGGTGGTACTCAAATGACAGATCTGTGATAGTAACAGAGGAAAAAGCAAAATATTCCGAAAATTTTAATTTCTCAATTTACGCAAAGTGCTCGTAGAGACGTTTTGTTGTTACTCAAATGACAGATCTGTGATAGTAACAGAGGAAAAAGCAAAAAATTCCAAAAATTTTAATTTCTTGATTTACGCAAAGTACTCGTAGAGACGTTCTGTTGCTACTCAAATGAAAGATCTGTGATAGTAATAGAGTAAAATGGAAAAAAATCCGAAAATTTTAATTTCTTGATTTACGCAAACTACTCATCGAGACGTTTTGTTGGTACTCAAATGACAGATCTGTGATAGTAACAGGAAAAAGCAAAATATTCCGAAAATTTTAATTTCTTGATTTACGCAAAGTGGTCGTAGAGACATTTTGTTGCTACTCAAATGCCAGATCTGTGATAGTAACAGAAGAAAAAGCAAAATATTCCGAAAATTTTATTTTCTTGATTTACGCAAAGTACTCGTAGAGACGTTTTGTTGTTACTCAAATGACAGATCTGTGATAGTAACAGAGGAAAAACCAAAATATTCCAAAAATTTTAATTTCTTGATTTACGCAAAGTACTCGTAGAGACGTTCTGTTGCTACTCAAATGAAAGATCTGTGATAGTAATAGAGTAAAATGGAAAAAATTCCGAAAATTTTGTTTTTTCGATTTACGCAAAGTGCTCGTAGAGACGTTTTGTTGTTACTCAAATGACAGATCTGTCATAGTAACAGAGGAAAAAGAGAAAAATTCCTAAAATTTTGATTTCTTGACTTACGCAAAGTGCTCGTAGAGACGTTTGGTTGCTACTCAAATGAAAGATCTGTGATAGTAATAGAGTAAAATGGAAAAAAATCCGAAAATTTTAATTTCTTGATTTACGCAAAGTACTCATAGAGACGTTTTGATGGTACTCAAATGACAGATCTGTGATAGTAACAGAGGAAAAAGCAAAATATTCCGAAAATTTTAATTTCTCAATTTACGCACAGTGCTCGTAGAGACGTTTTGTTGTTACTCAAATGACAGATCTGTGATAGTAACAGAGGAAAATACAAAATATTCCGAAAATTTTAATTTCTTGATACACGCAAAGTACTCGTAGAAACGTTTTGTTGTTACTCAAATGACAGATCTGTGATAGTAACAGAGGAAAAGGCAAAATATTCCAAAAATTTTAATTTCTTGATTTACGCAAAGTACTCGTAGAGACGTTCTGTTGCTACTCAAATGAAAGATCTGTGATAGTAATAGAGTAAAATGGAAAAAATTCCGAAAATTTTGATTTTTCGATTTACGCAAAGTGCTCGTAGAGACGTTTTGTTGTTACTCAAATGACAGATCTGTCATAGTAACAGAGGAAAAAGAGAAAAATTCCTAAAATTTTGATTTCTTGACTTACGCAAAGTGCTCGTAGAGACATTTGGTTGCTACTCAAATGAAAGATCTGTGATAGTAATAGAGTAAAATGGAAAAAATCCGAAAATTTTAATTTCTTGATTTACGCAAACTACTCATAGAGACGTTCTGTTGGTACTCAAATGACAGATCTGTGATAGTAACAGAGGAAAAAGCAAAATATTCCGAAAATTTTAATTTCTTGATTTACGCAAAGTACTCGTAGAGACGTTTTGTTGTTACTCACATGACAGATCTGTGATAGTAACAGAGGAAAAAGCAAAATATTCCAAAAATTTTAATTTCTTGATTTACGCAAAGTACTCGTAGAGACGTTCTGTTGCTACTCAAATGAAAGATCTGTGATAGTAATAGAGTAAAATGGAAAAAATTCCGAAAATTTTGATTTTTCGATTTACGCAAAGTGCTCGTAGAGACGTTTTGTTCTTACTTAAATGACAGATCTGTCATAGTAACAGAGGAAAAAGAGAAAAATTCCTAAAATTTTGATTTCTTGACTTACGCAAAGTGCTCGTAGAGGCGTTTGGTTGCTACTCAAATGAAAGATCTGTGATAGTAATAGAGTAAAATGGAAAAAATCCGAAAATTTTAATTTCTTGATTTACGCAAAGTACTCATAGAGACGTTTTGGTGGTACTCAAATGACAGATCTGTGATAGTAACAGGAAAAATCAAAATATTCCGAAAATTTTAATTTCTTGATATACGCAAAGTACTCGTAGAAACGTTTTGTTGTTACTCAAATGACAGATCTGTGATAGTAACAGAGGAAAAAGCAAAATATTCCAAAAATTTTAATTTCTTGATTTACGCAAAGTGGTCGTAGAGACGTTCTGTTGCTACTCAAATCAAAGATCCGTGATAGTAATAGAGTAAAATGGAAAAAATTCCGAAAATATTGATTTCTCGATTTACACAAAGTGCTCGTAGAGACAGACGTTTTGTTGTTACTCAAATGATAGATCTGTAATAGTAACAGAAGAAAAAGATAAAAATTCCTAAAATTTTGATTTCTTGGCTTACGCAAAGTGCTCGTAGAGACGTTTTGTTGCTACTCAAATGAAAGATCTGTGATAGTAATAGAGTAAAATGGAAAAAATTCCGAAAATTTTGTTTTTTCGATTTACGCAAAGTGCTCGTAGAGACGTTTTGTTGTTACTCAAATGACAGATCTGTCATAGTAACAGAGGAAAAAGAGAAAAATTCCTAAAATTTTGATTTCTTGACTTACGCAAAGTGCTCGTAGAGACGTTTGGTTGCTACTCAAATGAAAGATCTGTGATAGTAATAGAGTAAAATGGAAAAAATTCCGAAAATTTTAATTTCTTGATTTACGCAAAGTACTCATAGAGACGTTTTGATGGTACTCAAATGACAGATCTGTGATAGTAACAGAGGAAAAAGCAAAATATTCCGAAAATTTTAATTTCTCAATTTACGCACAGTGCTCGTAGAGACGTTTTGTTGTTACTCAAATGACAGATCTGTGATAGTAACAGAGGAAAATACAAAATATTCCGAAAATTTTAATTTCTTGATATACGCAAAGTACTCGTAGAAACGTTTTGTTGTTACTCAAATGACAGATCTGTGATAGTAACAGAGGAAAAAGCAAAATATTCCAAAAATTTTAATTTCTTGATTTACGCAAAGTGGTCGTAGAGACGTTCTGTTGCTACTCAAATCAAAGATCCGTGATAGTAATAGAGTAAAATGGAAAAAATTCCGAAAATATTGATTTCTCGATTTACACAAAGTGCTCGTAGAGACAGACGTTTTGTTGTTACTCAAATGATAGATCTGTAATAGTAACAGAAGAAAAAGATAAAAATTCCTAAAATTTTGATTTCTTGGCTTACGCAAAGTGCTCGTAGAGACGTTTTGTTGCTACTCAAATGAAAGATCTGTGATAGTAATAGAGTAAAATGGAAAAAATTCCGAAAATTTTGTTTTTTCGATTTACGCAAAGTGCTCGTAGAGACGTATTGTTGTTACTCAAATGACAGATCTGTCATAGTAACAGAGGAAAAAGAGAAAAATTCCTAAAATTTTGATTTCTTGACTTACGCAAAGTGCTCGTAGAGACGTTTGGTTGCTACTCAAATGAAAGATCTGTGATAGTAATAGAGTAAAATGGAAAAAATTCCGAAAATTTTAATTTCTTGATTTACGCAAAGTACTCATAGAGACGTTTTGATGGTACTCAAATGACAGATCTGTGATAGTAACAGAGGAAAAAGCAAAATATTCCGAAAATTTTAATTTCTCAATTTACGCACAGTGCTCGTAGAGACGTTTTGTTGTTACTCAAATGACAGATCTGTGATAGTAACAGAGGAAAATACAAAATATTCCGAAAATTTTAATTTCTTGATATACGCAAAGTACTCGTAGAAACGTTTTGTTGTTACTCAAATGACAGCTCTGTGATAGTAACAGAGGAAAAGGCAAAATATTCCAAAAATTTTAATTTCTTGATTTACGCAAAGTACTCGTAGAGACGTTCTGTTGCTACTCAAATGAAAGTTCTGTGATAGTAATAGAGTAAAATGGAAAAAATTCCGAAAATTTTGATTTTTCGATTTACGCAAAGTGCTCGTAGAGACGTTTTGTTGTTACTCAAATGACAGATCTGTCATAGTAACAGAGGAAAAAGAGAAAAATTCCTAAAATTTTGATTTCTTGACTTACGCAAAGTGCTCGTAGAGACATTTGGTTGCTACTCAAATGAAAGATCTGTGATAGTAATAGAGTAAAATGGAAAAAAATCCGAAAATTTTAATTTCTTGATTTACGCAAATTACTCATAGAGACGTTTTGTTGGTACTCAAATGACAGATCTGTGATAGTAACAGAGGAAAAAGCATAATATTCCGAAAATTTTAATTTCTTGATTTACGCAAAGTACTCGTAGAGACGTTTTATTGTTACTCAAATGACAGATCTGTGATAGTAACAGAGGAAAAAGCAAAATATTCCAAAAATTTTAATTTCTTGATTTACGCAAAGTACTCGTAGAGACGTTCTGTTGCTACTCAAATGAAAGATCTGTGATAGTAATAGAGTAAAATGGAAAAAATTCCGAAAATTTTGATTTTTCGATTTACGCAAAGTGCTCGTAGAGACGTTTTGTTGTTACTCAAATGACAGATCTGTCATAGTAACAGAGGAAAAAGAGAAAAATTCCTAAAATTTTGATTTCTTGACTTACGCAAAGTGCTCGTAGAGACGTTTGGTTGCCACTCAAATGAAAGATCTGTGATAGTAATAGAGTAAAATGGAAAAAATTCCGAAAATTTTAATTTCTTGATTTACGCAAAGTACTCATAGAGACGTTTTGGTGGTACTCAAATGACAGATCTGTGATAATAACAGAGGAAAAAGCAAAATATTCCGAAAATTTTAATTTCTCAATTTACGCAAAGTGCTCGTAGAGACGTTTTGTTGTTACTCAAATGAAAGATCTGTGATAGTAATAGAGTAAAATGGAAAAAATTCCGAAAATTTTAATTTCTTGATTTATGCAAAGTACTCATAGAGACGTTTTGATGGTACTCAAATGACAGATCTGTGATAGTAACAGAGGAAAAAGCAAAATATTCCGAAAATTTTAATTTCTCAATTTACGCACAGTGCTCGTAGAGACGTTTTGTTGTTACTCAAATGACAGATCTGTGATAGTAACAGAGGAAAATACAAAATATTCCGAAAATTTTAATTTCTTGATATACGCAAAGTACTCGTAGAAACGTTTTGTTGTTACTCAAATGACAGATCTGTGATAGTAACAGAGGAAAAGGCAAAATATTCCAAAAATTTTAATTTCTTGATTTACGCAAAGTACTCGTAGAGACGTTCTGTTGCTACTCAAATGAAAGTTCTGTGATAGTAATAGAGTAAAATGGAAAAAATTCCGAAAATTTTGATTTTTCGATTTACGCAAAGTGCTCGTAGAGACGTTTTGTTGTTACTCAAATGACAGATCTGTCATAGTAACAGAGGAAAAAGAGAAAAATTCCTAAAATTTTGATTTCTTGACTTACGCAAAGTGCTCATTGAGGCGTTTGGTTGCTACTCAAATGAAAGATCTGTGATAGTAATAGAGTAAAATGGAAAAAAATCCGAAAATTTTAATTTCTTGATTTACGCAAACTACTCATAGAGACGTTCTGTTGGTACTCAAATGACAGATCTGTGATAGTAACAGAGGAAAAACCAAAATATTCCGAAAATTTTAATTTCTTGATTTACGCAAAGTACTCGTAGAGACATTTTGTTGTTACTCAAATGACAGATCTGTGATAGTAACAGAGGAAAAAGCAAAATATTCCAAAAATTTTAATTTCTTGATTTACGCAAAGTACTCGTAGAGACGTTCTGTTGCTACTCAAATGAAAGATCTGTGATAGTAATAGAGTAAAATGGAAGAAATTCCGAAAATTTTGATTTTTCGATTTACGCAAAGTGCTCGTAGAGACGTTTTGTTGTTACTCAAATGACAGATCTGTCATAGTAACAGAGGAAAAAGAGAAAAATTCCTAAAATTTTGATTTCTTGACTTACGCAAAGTGCTCGTAGAGACCTTTGGTTGCTACTCAAATGAAAGATCTGTGATAGTAATAGAGTAAAATGGAAAAAATTCCGAAAATTTTAATTTCTTGATTTACGCAAAGTACTCATAGAGACGTTTTGGTGGTACTCAAATGACAGATCTGTGATAGTAACAGAGGAAAAAGCAAAATATTCCGAAAATTTTAATTTCTCAATTTACGCAAAGTGCTCGTAGAGACGTTTTGTTGTTACTCAAATGACAGATCTGTGATAGTAACAGAGGAAAAAGCAAAATATTCCGAAAATTTTAATTTCTTGATTTACACAAAGTGCTCGTAGAGACAGACGTTTTGTTGTTACTCAAATGATAGATCTGTAATAGTAACATAAGAAAAAGATAAAAATTCCTAAAATTTTGATTTCTTGACTTACGCAAAGTGCTCGTAGAGACGTTTTGTTGCTACTCAAATGAAAGATCTGTGATAGTAATAGAGTAAAATGGAGAAAATTCCGAAAATTTTAATTTCTTGGATTACGCAAAGTACTCATAGAGACGTTTTGTTGGTACTCAAATGACAGATCTGTGATAGTAACAGGGGAAAAAGCAGAATATTAAGAAAATTTTAACTTCTTGATATACGCAAAGTACTCATAGAGACGTTTTGTTGTTACTCAAATGACAGATCTGTGATAGTAACAGAGGAAAAAGCAGAATATTCCGAAAATTTTAATTTCTTGATTTACGCAAAGTGCTCGTAGAGACGTTTTGTTGTTACTCAAATGACAGATCTGTCATAGTAACAGAGGAAAAAGAGAAAAATTCCTAAAATTTTGATTTCTTGACTTACGCAAAGTGCTCGTAGAGACGTTTTGTTGCTACTCAAATGAAAGATCTGTGATAGTAATTGAGTAAAATGGAAAAAATTCCGAAAATTTTAATTTCTTGATTTACTCAAAGTACTCGTAGAGACGTTTTGTTGGTACTCAAATGACAGATCTGTGATAGTAACAGAGGAAAAAGCAAAATATTCCGAAAATTTTAATTTCTTGATTTACGCAAAGTACTCGTAGAGGCGTTTTGTTGTTACTCAAATGACAGTTCTGTGATAGTAACAGAGGAAAAAGCAAAATATTCCGAAAATTTTAATTTCTCAATTTACGCAAAGTGCTCGTAGAGACGTTTTGTTGTTACTCAAATGAAAGATCTGTGATAGTAATAGAGTAAAATGGAAAAAATCCGAAAATTTTAATTTCTTGATTAACGCAAACTACTCGTAGAGACGTTTTGTTGGTACTCAAATGACAGATCTGTGATAGTAACAAAGGAAAACGCAAAATATTCCGAAAATTTTAATTTCTTGATTTACGCAAAGTACTCGTAGAGACGTTTTGTTGTTACTCAAATGACAGATCTGTGATAGTAACAGAGGAAAATACAAAATATTCCGAAAATTTTAATTTCTTGATATACGCAAAGTACTCGTAGAAACGTTTTGTTGTTACTCAAATGACAGATCTGTGATAGTAACAGAGGAAAAAGCAAAATATTCCAAAAATTTTAATTTCTCAATTTACGCACAGTGCTCGTAGAGACGTTTTGTTGTTACTCAAATGACAGATCTGTGATAGTAACAGAGGAAAATACAAAATATTCCGAAAATTTGAATTTCTTGATATACGCAAAGTACTCGTAGAAACGTTTTGTTACTCAAATGACAGATCTGTGATAGTAATAGAGTAAAATGGAAAAAATTCCGAAAATTTTAATTTCTTGATTTACGCAAAGTACTCATAGAGACGTTTTGGTGGTACTCAAATGACAGATCTGTGATAGTAACAGAGAAAAAAGCAAAATATTCCGAAAATTTTAATTTCTCAATTTACGCAAAGTGCTCGTAGAGACGTTTTGTTGTTACTCAAATGAAAGATCTGTGATAGTAATAGAGTAAAATGGAAAAAATTCCGAAAATTTTAATTTCTTGATTTACGCAAAGTACTCATAGAGACGTTTTGATGGTACTCAAATGACAGATCTGTGATAGTAACAGAGGAAAATACAAAATATTCCGAAAATTTTAATTTCTTGATATACGCAAAGTACTCGTAGAAACGTTTTGTTGTTACTCAAATGACAGATCTGTGATAGTAACAGAGGAAAAGGCAAAATATTCCAAAAATTTTAATTTCTTGATTTACGCAAAGTACTCGTAGAGACGTTCTGTTGCTACTCAAATGAAAGTTCTGTGATAGTAATAGAGTAAAATGGAAAAAATTCCGAAAATTTTGATTTTTCGATTTACGCAAAGTGCTCGTAGAGACGTTTTGTTGTTACTCAAATGACAGATCTGTCATAGTAACAGAGGAAAAAGAGAAAAATTCCTAAAATTTTGATTTCTTGACTTACGCAAAGTGCTCGTAGAGACGTTTGGTTGCTACTCAAATGAAAGATCTGTGATAGTAATAGAGTAAAATGGAAAAAATTCCGAAAATTTTAATTTCTTGATTTACGCAAAGTACTCATAGAGACGTTTTGGTGGTACTCAAATGACAGATCTGTGATAGTAACAGAGGAAAAAGCAAAATATTCCGAAAATTTTAATTTCTCAATTTACGCAAAGTGCTCGTAGAGACGTTTTGTTGTTACTCAAATGACAGATCTGTGATAGTAACAGAGGAAAAAGCAAAATATTCCGAAAATTTTAATTTCTTGATTTACACAAAGTGCTCGTAGAGACAGACGTTTTGTTGTTACTCAAATGATAGATCTGTAATAGTAACATAAGAAAAAGATAAAAATTCCTAAAATTTTGATTTCTTGACTTACGCAAAGTGCTCGTAGAGACGTTTTGTTGCTACTCAAATGAAAGATCTGTGATAGTAATAGAGTAAAATGGAGAAAATTCCGAAAATTTTAATTTCTTGAATTACGCAAAGTACTCATAGAGACGTTTTGTTGGTACTCAAATGACAGATCTGTGATAGTAACAGAGGAAAAAGCAGAATATTAAGAAAATTTTAACTTCTTGATATACGCAAGGTACTCATAGAGACGTTTTGTTGTTACTCAAATGACAGATCTGTGATAGTAACAGAGGAAAAAGCAGAATATTCCGAAAATTTTAATTTCTTGATTTACGCAAAGTACTCGTAGAGGCGTTTTGTTGTTACTCAAATGACAGTTCTGTGATAGTAACAGAGGAAAAAGCAAAATATTCCGAAAATTTTAATTTCTCAATTTACGCAAAGTGCTCGTAGAGACGTTTTGTTGTTACTCAAATGAAAGATCTGTGATAGTAATAGAGTAAAATGGAAAAAATCCGAAAATTTTAATTTCTTGATTAACGCAAACTACTCGTAGAGACGTTTTGTTGGTACTCAAATGACAGATCTGTGATAGTAACAAAGGAAAACGCAAAATATTCCGAAAATTTTAATTTCTTGATTTACGCAAAGTACTCGTAGAGACGTTTTGTTGTTACTCAAATGACAGATCTGTGATAGTAACAGAGGAAAATACAAAATATTCCGAAAATTTTAATTTCTTGATATACGCAAAGTACTCGTAGAAACGTTTTGTTGTTACTCAAATGACAGATCTGTGATAGTAACAGAGGAAAAAGCAAAATATTCCAAAAATTTTAATTTCTCAATTTACGCACAGTGCTCGTAGAGACGTTTTGTTGTTACTCAAATGACAGATCTGTGATAGTAACAGAGGAAAATACAAAATATTCCGAAAATTTGAATTTCTTGATATACGCAAAGTACTCGTAGAAACGTTTTGTTACTCAAATGACAGATCTGTGATAGTAATAGAGTAAAATGGAAAAAATTCCGAAAATTTTAATTTCTTGATTTACGCAAAGTACTCATAGAGACGTTTTGGTGGTACTCAAATGACAGATCTGTGATAGTAACAGAGAAAAAAGCAAAATATTCCGAAAATTTTAATTTCTTGATTTACGCAAAGTGCTCGTAGAGACGTTTTGTTGTTACTCAAATGACAGATCTGTCATAGTAACAGAGGAAAAAGAGAAAAATTCCTAAAATTTTGATTTCTTGACTTACGCAAAGTGCTCGTAGAGACGTTTTGTTGCTACTCAAATGAAAGATCTGTGATAGTAATTGAGTAAAATGGAAAAAATTCCGAAAATTTTAATTTCTTGATTTACTCAAAGTACTCGTAGAGACGTTTTGTTGGTACTCAAATGACAGATCTGTGATAGTAACAGAGGAAAAAGCAAAATATTCCGAAAATTTTAATTTCTTGATTTACGCAAAGTACTCGTAGAGGCGTTTTGTTGTTACTCAAATGACAGTTCTGTGATAGTAACAGAGGAAAAAGCAAAATATTCCGAAAATTTTAATTTCTCAATTTACGCAAAGTGCTCGTAGAGACGTTTTGTTGTTACTCAAATGAAAGATCTGTGATAGTAATAGAGTAAAATGGAAAAAATCCGAAAATTTTAATTTCTTGATTAACGCAAACTACTCGTAGAGACGTTTTGTTGGTACTCAAATGACAGATCTGTGATAGTAACAAAGGAAAACGCAAAATATTCCGAAAATTTTAATTTCTTGATTTACGCAAAGTACTCGTAGAGACGTTTTGTTGTTACTCAAATGACAGATCTGTGATAGTAACAGAGGAAAATACAAAATATTCCGAAAATTTTAATTTCTTGATATACGCAAAGTACTCGTAGAAACGTTTTGTTGTTACTCAAATGACAGATCTGTGATAGTAACAGAGGAAAAAGCAAAATATTCCAAAAATTTTAATTTCTCAATTTACGCACAGTGCTCGTAGAGACGTTTTGTTGTTACTCAAATGACAGATCTGTGATAGTAACAGAGGAAAATACAAAATATTCCGAAAATTTGAATTTCTTGATATACGCAAAGTACTCGTAGAAACGTTTTGTTACTCAAATGACAGATCTGTGATAGTAATAGAGTAAAATGGAAAAAATTCCGAAAATTTTAATTTCTTGATTTACGCAAAGTACTCATAGAGACGTTTTGGTGGTACTCAAATGACAGATCTGTGATAGTAACAGAGAAAAAAGCAAAATATTCCGAAAATTTTAATTTCTCAATTTACGCAAAGTGCTCGTAGAGACGTTTTGTTGTTACTCAAATGAAAGATCTGTGATAGTAATAGAGTAAAATGGAAAAAATTCCGAAAATTTTAATTTCTTGATTTACGCAAAGTACTCATAGAGACGTTTTGATGGTACTCAAATGACAGATCTGTGATAGTAACAGAGGAAAAAGCAAAATATTCCGAAAATTTTAATTTCTCAATTTACGCACAGTGCTCGTAGAGACGTTTTGTTGTTACTCAAATGACAGATCTGTGATAGTAACAGAGGAAAATACAAAATATTCCGAAAATTTTAATTTCTTGATATACGCAAAGTACTCGTAGAAACGTTTTGTTGTTACTCAAATGACAGATCTGTGATAGTAACAGAGGAAAAGGCAAAATATTCCAAAAATTTTAATTTCTTGATTTACGCAAAGTACTCGTAGAGACGTTCTGTTGCTACTCAAATGAAAGTTCTGTGATAGTAATAGAGTAAAATGGAAAAAATTCCGAAAATTTTGATTTTTCGATTTACGCAAAGTGCTCGTAGAGACGTTTTGTTGTTACTCAAATGACAGATCTGTCATAGTAACAGAGGAAAAAGAGAAAAATTCCTAAAATTTTGATTTCTTGACTTACGCAAAGTGCTCGTAGAGACGTTTGGTTGCTACTCAAATGAAAGATCTGTGATAGTAATAGAGTAAAATGGAAAAAATTCCGAAAATTTTAATTTCTTGATTTACGCAAAGTACTCATAGAGACGTTTTGGTGGTACTCAAATGACAGATCTGTGATAGTAACAGAGGAAAAAGCAAAATATTCCGAAAATTTTAATTTCTCAATTTACGCAAAGTGCTCGTAGAGACGTTTTGTTGTTACTCAAATGACAGATCTGTGATAGTAACAGAGGAAAAAGCAAAATATTCCGAAAATTTTAATTTCTTGATTTACACAAAGTGCTCGTAGAGACAGACGTTTTGTTGTTACTCAAATGATAGATCTGTAATAGTAACATAAGAAAAAGATAAAAATTCCTAAAATTTTGATTTCTTGACTTACGCAAAGTGCTCGTAGAGACGTTTTGTTGCTACTCAAATGAAAGATCTGTGATAGTAATAGAGTAAAATGGAGAAAATTCCGAAAATTTTAATTTCTTGAATTACGCAAAGTACTCATAGAGACGTTTTGTTGGTACTCAAATGACAGATCTGTGATAGTAACAGAGGAAAAAGCAGAATATTAAGAAAATTTTAACTTCTTGATATACGCAAGGTACTCATAGAGACGTTTTGTTGTTACTCAAATGACAGATCTGTGATAGTAACAGAGGAAAAAGCAGAATATTCCGAAAATTTTAATTTCTTGATTTACGCAAAGTACTCGTAGAGGCGTTTTGTTGTTACTCAAATGACAGTTCTGTGATAGTAACAGAGGAAAAAGCAAAATATTCCGAAAATTTTAATTTCTCAATTTACGCAAAGTGCTCGTAGAGACGTTTTGTTGTTACTCAAATGAAAGATCTGTGATAGTAATAGAGTAAAATGGAAAAAATCCGAAAATTTTAATTTCTTGATTAACGCAAACTACTCGTAGAGACGTTTTGTTGGTACTCAAATGACAGATCTGTGATAGTAACAAAGGAAAACGCAAAATATTCCGAAAATTTTAATTTCTTGATTTACGCAAAGTACTCGTAGAGACGTTTTGTTGTTACTCAAATGACAGATCTGTGATAGTAACAGAGGAAAATACAAAATATTCCGAAAATTTTAATTTCTTGATATACGCAAAGTACTCGTAGAAACGTTTTGTTGTTACTCAAATGACAGATCTGTGATAGTAACAGAGGAAAAAGCAAAATATTCCAAAAATTTTAATTTCTCAATTTACGCACAGTGCTCGTAGAGACGTTTTGTTGTTACTCAAATGACAGATCTGTGATAGTAACAGAGGAAAATACAAAATATTCCGAAAATTTGAATTTCTTGATATACGCAAAGTACTCGTAGAAACGTTTTGTTACTCAAATGACAGATCTGTGATAGTAATAGAGTAAAATGGAAAAAATTCCGAAAATTTTAATTTCTTGATTTACGCAAAGTACTCATAGAGACGTTTTGGTGGTACTCAAATGACAGATCTGTGATAGTAACAGAGAAAAAAGCAAAATATTCCGAAAATTTTAATTTCTCAATTTACACAAAGTGCTCGTAGAGACGTTTTGTTGTTACTCAAATGAAAGATCTGTGATAGTAATAGAGTAAAATGGAAAAAATTCCGAAAATTTTAATTTCTTGATTTACGCAAAGTACTCATAGAGACGTTTTGATGGTACTCAAATGACAGATCTGTGATAGTAACAGAGGAAAAAGCAAAATATTCCGAAAATTTTAATTTCTCAATTTACGCACAGTGCTCGTAGAGACGTTTTGTTGTTACTCAAATGACAGATCTGTGATAGTAACAGAGGAAAATACAAAATATTCCGAAAATTTTAATTTCTTGATATACGCAAAGTACTCGTAGAAACGTTTTGTTGTTACTCAAATGACAGATCTGTGATAGTTACAGAGGAAAAGGCAAAATATTCCAAAAATTTTAATTTCTTGATTTACGCAAAGTACTCGTAGAGACGTTCTGTTGCTACTCAAATGAAAGATCTGTGATAGTAATAGAGTAAAATGGAAAAAATTCCGAAAATTTTAATTTCTTGATTTACGCAAAGTACTCGTAGAGACGTTTTGTTGGTACTCAAATGACAGATCTGTGATAGTAACAGAGGAAAAAGCAAAATATTCCGAAAATTTTAATTTCTTGATTTACGCAAAGTACTCGTAGAGGCGTTTTGTTGTTACTCAAATGACAGATCTGTGATAGTAACAGAGGAAAAAGCAAAATATTCCGAAAATTTTAATTTCTCAATTTACGCAAAGTGCTCGTAGAGACGTTTTGTTGTTACTCAAATGAAAGATCTGTGATAGTAATAGAGTAAAATGGAAAAAATCCGAAAATTTTAATTTCTTGATTTACGCAAACTACTCGTAGAGACGTTTTGTTGGTACTCAAATGACAGATCTGTGATAGTAACAAAGGAAAACGCAAAATATTCCGAAAATTTTAATTTCTTGATTTACGCAAAGTACTCGTAGAGACGTTTTGTTGTTACTCAAATGACAGATCTGTGATAGTAACAGGGGAAAATACAAAATATTCCGAAAATTTTAATTTCTTGATATACGCAAAGTACTCGTAGAAACGTTTTGTTGTTACTCAAATGACAGATCTGTGATAGTAACAGAGGAAAAAGCAAAATATTCCAAAAATTTTAATTTCTTGATTTACGCAAAGTACTCATAGAGACGTTTTGATGGTACTCAAATGACAGATCTGTGATAGTAACAGAGGAAAAAGCAAAATATTCCGAAAATTTCAATTTCTCAATTTACGCACAGTGCTCGTAGAGACGTTTTGTTGTTACTCAAATGACAGATCTGTGATAGTAACAGAGGAAAAGGCAAAATATTCCAAAAATTTTAATTTCTTGATTTACGCAAAGTACTCGTAGAGACGTTCTGTTGCTACTCAAATGAAAGATCTGTGATAGTAATAGAGTAAAATGGAAAAAATCCGAAAATTTTAATTTCTTGATTTACGCAAACTACTCGTAGAGACGTTTTGTTGGTACTCAAATGACAGATCTGTGATAGTAACAAAGGAAAACGCAAAATATTCCGAAAATTTTAATTTCTTGATTTACGCAAAGTACTCGTAGAGACGTTTTGTTGTTACTCAAATGACAGATCTGTGATAGTAACAGATCAAAATACAAAATATTCCGAAAATTTTAATTTCTTGATATACGCAAAGTACTCGTAGAAACGTTTTGTTGTTACTCAAATGACAGATCTGTGATAGTAACAGAGGAAAAAGCAAAATATTCCAAAAATTTTAATTTCTTGATTTACGCAAAGTACTCATAGAGACGTTTTGATGGTACTCAAATGACAGATCTGTGATAGTAACAGAGGAAAAAGCAAAATATTCCGAAAATTTCAATTTCTCAATTTACGCACAGTGCTCGTAGAGACGTTTTGTTGTTACTCAAATGACAGATCTGTGATAGTAACAGAGGAAAATACAAAATATTCCGAAAATTTTAATTTCTTGATATACGCAAAGTACTTGTAGAAACGTTTTGTTGTTACTCAAATGACAGATCTGTGATAGTAACAGAGGAAAAGGCAAAATATTCCAAAAATTTTAATTTCTTGATTTACGCAAAGTACTCGTAGAGACGTTCTGTTGCTACTCAAATGAAAGATCTGTGATAGTAATAGAGTAAAATGGAAAAAATTCCGAAAATTTTGATTTTTCGATTTACGCAAAGTGCTCGTAGAGACGTTTGGTTGCTACTCAAATGAAAGATCTGTGATAGTAATAGAGTAAAATGGAAAAAAATCCGAAAATTTTAATTTCTTGATTTACGCAAACTACTCATAGAGACGTTCTGTTGGTACACAAATGACAGATCTGTGATAGTAACAGAGGAAAAAGCAAAATATTCCGAAAATTTTAATTTCTTGATTTACGCAAAGTACTCGTAGAGACGTTTTGTTGTTACTCAAATGACAGATCTGTGATAGTAACAGAGGAAAAAGCAAAATATTCCAAAAATTTTAATTTCTTGATTTACGCAAAGTACTCGTAGAGACGTTCTGTTGCTACTCAAATGAAAGATCTGTGATAGTAATAGAGTAAAATGGAAAAAATTCCGAAAATTTTGATTTTTCGATTTACGCAAAGTGCTCGTAGAGACGTTTTGTTGTTACTCAAATGACAGATCTGTCATAGTAACAGAGGAAAAAGAGAAAAATTCCTAAAATTTTGATTTCTTGACTTACGCAAAGTGCTCGTAGAGACGTTTGGTTGCTACTCAAATGAAAGATCTGTGATAGTAATAGAGTAAAATGGAAAAAATTCCGAAAATTTTAATTTCTTGATTTACGCAAAGTACTCATAGAGACGTTTTGGTGGTACTCAAATGACAGATCTGTGATAGTAACAGAGGAAAAAGCAAAATATTCCGAAAATTTTAATTTCTCAATTTACGCAAAGTGCTCGTAGAGACGTTTTGTTGTTACTCAAATGACAGATGACAGGAAAAAGCAAAATATTCCGAAAATTTTAATTTCTTGATATACGCAAAGTACTCGTAGAGACGTTTTGTTGTTACTCAAATGACAGATCTGTGATAGTAACACAGGAAAAAGCAAAATATTCCGAAAATTTTAATTTCTTGATATACGCAAAGTACTCGTAGAAACGTTTTGTTGTTACTCAAATGACAGATCTGTGATAGTAACAGAGGAAAAAGCAAAATATTCCAAAAATTTTAATTTCTTGATTTACGCAAAGTGGTCGTAGAGACGTTCTGTTGCTACTCAAATCAAAGATCCGTGATAGTAATAGAGTAAAATGGAAAAAATTCCGAAAATATTGATTTCTCGATTTACACAAAGTGCTCGTAGAGACAGACGTTTTGTTGTTACTCAAATGATAGATCTGTAATAGTAACAGAAGAAAAAGATAAAAATTCCTAAAATTTTGATTTCTTGACTTACGCAAAGTGCTCGTAGAGACGTTTTGTAGCTACTCAAATGAAAGATCTGTGATAGTAATAGAGTAAAATGGAGAAAATTCCGAAAATTTTAATGTCCTGAATTACGCAAAGTACTCATAGAGACGTTTTGTTGGTACTCAAATGACAGATCTGTGATAGTAACAGAGGAAAAAGCAGAATATTAAGAAAATTTTAACTTCTTGATATACGCAAAGTACTCATAGAGACGTTTTGTTGTTACTCAAATAGATCTGTGATAGTAACAGAGGAAAAAGCAGAATATTCCGAAAATTTTAATTTCTTGATTTAAGCAAAGTGCTCGTAGAGACGTTTTGTTGTTACTCAAATGACAGATCTGTCATAGTAACAGAGGAAAAAGAGAAAAATTCCTAAAATTTTGATTTCTTGACTTATGCAAAGTGCTCGTAGAGACGTTTTGTTGCTACTCAAATGAAAGATCTGTGATAGTAATAGAGTAAAATGAAGAAAATTCCGAAAATTTTAATTTCTTGAATTACGCAAAGTACTCATAGAGACGTTTTGTTGGTACTCAAATGACAGATCTGTGATAGTAACAGAGGAAAATACAAAATATTCCGAAAATTTTAATTTCTTGATATAAGCAAAGTACTCGTAGAAACGTTTTGTTGTTACTCAAATGACAGATCTGTGATAGTAACAGAGGAAAAAGCAAAAAATTCCAAAAATTTTAATTTCTTGATTTACGCAAAGTACTCGTAGAGACGTTCTGTTGCTACTCAAATGAAAGATCTGTGATAGTAATAGAGTAAAATGGAAAAAAATCCGAAAATTTTAATTTCTTGATTTACGCAAACTACTCATCGAGACGTTTTGTTGGTACTCAAATGACAGATCTGTGATAGTAACAGGAAAAAGCAAAATATTCCGAAAATTTTAATTTCTTGATTTACGCAAAGTGGTCGTAGAGACATTTTGTTGCTACTCAAATGCCAGATCTGTGATAGTAACAGAAGAAAAAGCAAAATATTCCGAAAATTTTATTTTCTTGATTTACGCAAAGTACTCGTAGAGACGTTTTGTTGTTACTCAAATGACAGATCTGTGATAGTAACAGAGGAAAAAGCAAAATATTCCAAAAATTTTAATTTCTTGATTTACGCAAAGTACTCGTAGAGACGTTCTGTTGCTACTCAAATGAAAGATCTGTGATAGTAATAGAGTAAAATGGAAAAAATTCCGAAAATTTTGTTTTTTCGATTTACGCAAAGTGCTCGTAGAGACGTTTTGTTGTTACTCAAATGACAGATCTGTCATAGTAACAGAGGAAAAAGAGAAAAATTCCTAAAATTTTGATTTCTTGACTTACGCAAAGTGCTCGTGGAGACGTTTGGTTGCTACTCAAATGAAAGATCTGTGATAGTAATAGAGTAAAATGGAAAAAATTCCGAAAATTTTAATTTCTTGATTTACGCAAAGTACTCATAGAGACGTTTTGATGGTACTCAAATGACAGATCTGTGATAGTAACAGAGGAAAAAGCAAAATATTCCGAAAATTTTAATTTCTCAATTTACGCACAGTGCTCGTAGAGACGTTTTGTTGTTACTCAAATGACAGATCTGTGATAGTAACAGAGGAAAATACAAAATATTCCGAAAATTTTAATTTCTTGATACACGCAAAGTACTCGTAGAAACGTTTTGTTGTTACTCAAATGACAGATCTGTGATAGTAACAGAGGAAAAGGCAAAATATTCCAAAAATTTTAATTTCTTGATTTACGCAAAGTACTCGTAGAGACGTTCTGTTGATACTCAAATGAAAGATCTGTGATAGTAATAGAGTAAAATGGAAAAAATTCCGAAAATTTTGATTTTTCGATTTACGCAAAGTGCTCGTAGAGACGTTTTGTTGTTACTCAAATGACAGATCTGTCATAGTAACAGAGGAAAAAGAGAAAAATTCCTAAAATTTTGATTTCTTGACTTACGCAAAGTGCTCGTAGAGACATTTGGTTGCTACTCAAATGAAAGATCTGTGATAGTAATAGAGTAAAATGGAAAAAATCCGAAAATTTTAATTTCTTGATTTACGCAAACTACTCATAGAGACGTTCTGTTGGTACTCAAATGACAGATCTGTGATAGTAACAGAGGAAAAAGCAAAATATTCCGAAAATTTTAATTTCTTGATTTACGCAAAGTACTCGTAGAGACGTTTTGTTGTTACTCACATGACAGATCTGTGATAGTAACAGAGGAAAAAGCAAAATATTCCAAAAATTTTAATTTCTTGATTTACGCAAAGTACTCGTAGAGACGTTCTGTTGCTACTCAAATGAAAGATCTGTGATAGTAATAGAGTAAAATGGAAAAAATTCCGAAAATTTTGATTTTTCGATTTACGCAAAGTGCTCGTAGAGACGTTTTGTTCTTACTTAAATGACAGATCTGTCATAGTAACAGAGGAAAAAGAGAAAAATTCCTAAAATTTTGATTTCTTGACTTACGCAAAGTGCTCGTAGAGGCGTTTGGTTGCTACTCAAATGAAAGATCTGTGATAGTAATAGAGTAAAATGGAAAAAATCCGAAAATTTTAATTTCTTGATTTACGCAAAGTACTCATAGAGACGTTTTGGTGGTACTCAAATGACAGATCTGTGATAGTAACAGGAAAAATCAAAATATTCCGAAAATTTTAATTTCTTGATATACGCAAAGTACTCGTAGAAACGTTTTGTTGTTACTCAAATGACAGATCTGTGATAGTAACAGAGGAAAAAGCAAAATATTCCAAAAATTTTAATTTCTTGATTTACGCAAAGTGGTCGTAGAGACGTTCTGTTGCTACTCAAATCAAAGATCCGTGATAGTAATAGAGTAAAATGGAAAAAATTCCGAAAATATTGATTTCTCGATTTACACAAAGTGCTCGTAGAGACAGACGTTTTGTTGTTACTCAAATGATAGATCTGTAATAGTAACAGAAGAAAAAGATAAAAATTCCTAAAATTTTGATTTCTTGGCTTACGCAAAGTGCTCGTAGAGACGTTTTGTTGCTACTCAAATGAAAGATCTGTGATAGTAATAGAGTAAAATGGAAAAAATCCCGAAAATTTTGTTTTTTCGATTTACGCAAAGTGCTCGTAGAGACGTTTTGTTGTTACTCAAATGACAGATCTGTCATAGTAACAGAGGAAAAAGAGAAAAATTCCTAAAATTTTGATTTCTTGACTTACGCAAAGTGCTCGTAGAGACGTTTGGTTGCTACTCAAATGAAAGATCTGTGATAGTAATAGAGTAAAATGGAAAAAATTCCGAAAATTTTAATTTCTTGATTTACGCAAAGTACTCATAGAGACGTTTTGATGGTACTCAAATGACAGATCTGTGATAGTAACAGAGGAAAAAGCAGAATATTAAGAAAATTTTAACTTCTTGATATACGCAAAGTACTCATAGAGACGTTTTGTTGTTACTCAAATAGATCTGTGATAGTAACAGAGGAAAAAGCAGAATATTCCGAAAATTTTAATTTCTTGATTTAAGCAAAGTGCTCGTAGAGACGTTTTGTTGTTACTCAAATGACAGATCTGTCATAGTAACAGAGGAAAAAGAGAAAAATTCCTAAAATTTTGATTTCTTGACTTATGCAAAGTGCTCGTAGAGACGTTTTGTTGCTACTCAAATGAAAGATCTGTGATAGTAATAGAGTAAAATGGAGAAAATTCCGAAAATTTTAATTTCTTGAATTACGCAAAGTACTCATAGAGACGTTTTGTTGGTACTCAAATGACAGATCTGTGATAGTAACAGAGGAAAATACAAAATATTCCGAAAATTTTAATTTCTTGATATAAGCAAAGTACTCGTAGAAACGTTTTGTTGTTACTCAAATGACAGATCTGTGATAGTAACAGAGGAAAAAGCAAAAAATTCCAAAAATTTTAATTTCTTGATTTACGCAAAGTACTCGTAGAGACGTTCTGTTGCTACTCAAATGAAAGATCTGTGATAGTAATAGAGTAAAATGGAAAAAATTCCGAAAATTTTAATTTCTTGATTTACGCAAACTACTCATCGAGACGTTTTGTTGGTACTCAAATGACAGATCTGTGATAGTAACAGGAAAAAGCAAAATATTCCGAAAATTTTAATTTCTTGATTTACGCAAAGTGGTCGTAGAGACATTTTGTTGCTACTCAAATGCCAGATCTGTGATAGTAACAGAAGAAAAAGCAAAATATTCCGAAAATTTTATTTTCTTGATTTACGCAAAGTACTCGTAGAGACGTTTTGTTGTTACTCAAATGACAGATCTGTGATAGTAACAGAGGAAAAAGCAAAATATTCCAAAAATTTTAATTTCTTGATTTACGCAAAGTACTCGTAGAGACGTTCTGTTGCTACTCAAATGAAAGATCTGTGATAGTAATAGAGTAAAATGGAAAAAATTCCGAAAATTTTGTTTTTTCGATTTACGCAAAGTGCTCGTAGAGACGTTTTGTTGTTACTCAAATGACAGATCTGTCATAGTAACAGAGGAAAAAGAGAAAAATTCCTAAAATTTTGATTTCTTGACTTACGCAAAGTGCTCGTAGAGACGTTTGGTTGCTACTCAAATGAAAGATCTGTGATAGTAATAGAGTAAAATGGAAAAAATTCCGAAAATTTTAATTTCTTGATTTACGCAAAGTACTCATAGAGACGTTTTGATGGTACTCAAATGACAGATCTGTGATAGTAACAGAGGAAAAAGCAAAATATTCCGAAAATTTTAATTTCTCAATTTACGCACAGTGCTCGTAGAGACGTTTTGTTGTTACTCAAATGACAGATCTGTGATAGTAACAGAGGAAAATACAAAATATTCCGAAAATTTTAATTTCTTGATACACGCAAAGTACTCGTAGAAACGTTTTGTTGTTACTCAAATGACAGATCTGTGATAGTAACAGAGGAAAAGGCAAAATATTCCAAAAATTTTAATTTCTTGATTTACGCAAAGTACTCGTAGAGACGTTCTGTTGCTACTCAAATGAAAGATCTGTGATAGTAATAGAGTAAAATGGAAAAAATTCCGAAAATTTTGATTTTTCGATTTACGCAAAGTGCTCGTAGAGACGTTTTGTTGTTACTCAAATGACAGATCTGTCATAGTAACAGAGAAAAAAGAGAAAAATTCCTAAAATTTTGATTTCTTGACTTACGCAAAGTGCTCGTAGAGACATTTGGTTGCTACTCAAATGAAAGATCTGTGATAGTAATAGAGTAAAATGGAAAAAATCCGAAAATTTTAATTTCTTGATTTACGCAAACTACTCATAGAGACGTTCTGTTGGTACTCAAATGACAGATCTGTGATAGTAACAGAGGAAAAAGCAAAATATTCCGAAAATTTTAATTTCTTGATTTACGCAAAGTACTCGTAGAGACGTTTTGTTGTTACTCACATGACAGATCTGTGATAGTAACAGAGGAAAAAGCAAAATATTCCAAAAATTTTAATTTCTTGATTTACGCAAAGTACTCGTAGAGACGTTCTGTTGCTACTCAAATGAAAGATCTGTGATAGTAATAGAGTAAAATGGAAAAAATTCCGAAAATTTTGATTTTTCGATTTACGCAAAGTGCTCGTAGAGACGTTTTGTTCTTACTTAAATGACAGATCTGTCATAGTAACAGAGGAAAAAGAGAAAAATTCCTAAAATTTTGATTTCTTGACTTACGCAAAGTGCTCGTAGAGGCGTTTGGTTGCTACTCAAATGAAAGATCTGTGATAGTAATAGAGTAAAATGGAAAAAATCCGAAAATTTTAATTTCTTGATTTACGCAAAGTACTCATAGAGACGTTTTGGTGGTACTCAAATGACAGATCTGTGATAGTAACAGGAAAAATCAAAATATTCCGAAAATTTTAATTTCTTGATATACGCAAAGTACTCGTAGAAACGTTTTGTTGTTACTCAAATGACAGATCTGTGATAGTAACAGAGGAAAAAGCAAAATATTCCAAAAATTTTAATTTCTTGATTTACGCAAAGTGGTCGTAGAGACGTTCTGTTGCTACTCAAATCAAAGATCCGTGATAGTAATAGAGTAAAATGGAAAAAATTCCGAAAATATTGATTTCTCGATTTACACAAAGTGCTCGTAGAGACAGACGTTTTGTTGTTACTCAAATGATAGATCTGTAATAGTAACAGAAGAAAAAGATAAAAATTCCTAAAATTTTGATTTCTTGGCTTACGCAAAGTGCTCGTAGAGACGTTTTGTTGCTACTCAAATGAAAGATCTGTGATAGTAATAGAGTAAAATGGAAAAAATTCCGAAAATTTTGTTTTTTCGATTTACGCAAAGTGCTCGTAGAGACGTTTTGTTGTTACTCAAATGACAGATCTGTCATAGTAACAGAGGAAAAAGAGAAAAATTCCTAAAATTTTGATTTCTTGACTTACGCAAAGTGCTCGTAGAGACGTTTGGTTGCTACTCAAATGAAAGATCTGTGATAGTAATAGAGTAAAATGGAAAAAATTCCGAAAATTTTAATTTCTTGATTTACGCAAAGTACTCATAGAGACGTTTTGATGGTACTCAGATGACAGATCTGTGATAGTAACAGAGGAAAAAGCAGAATATTAAGAAAATTTTAACTTCTTGATATACGCAAAGTACTCATAGAGACGTTTTGTTGTTACTCAAATAGATCTGTGATAGTAACAGAGGAAAAAGCAGAATATTCCGAAAATTTTAATTTCTTGATTTAAGCAAAGTGCTCGTAGAGACGTTTTGTTGTTACTCAAATGACAGATCTGTCATAGTAACAGAGGAAAAAGAGAAAAATTCCTAAAATTTTGATTTCTTGACTTATGCAAAGTGCTCGTAGAGACGTTTTGTTGCTACTCAAATGAAAGATCTGTGATAGTAATAGAGTAAAATGGAGAAAATTCCGAAAATTTTAATTTCTTGAATTACGCAAAGTACTCATAGAGACGTTTTGTTGGTACTCAAATGACAGATCTGTGATAGTAACAGAGGAAAATACAAAATATTCCGAAAATTTTAATTTCTTGATATAAGCAAAGTACTCGTAGAAACGTTTTGTTGTTACTCAAATGACAGATCTGTGATAGTAACAGAGGAAAAAGCAAAAAATTCCAAAAATTTTAATTTCTTGATTTACGCAAAGTACTCGTAGAGACGTTCTGTTGCTACTCAAATGAAAGATCTGTGATAGTAATAGAGTAAAATGGAAAAAAATCCGAAAATTTTAATTTCTTGATTTACGCAAACTACTCATCGAGACGTTTTGTTGGTACTCAAATGACAGATCTGTGATAGTAACAGGAAAAAGCAAAATATTCCGAAAATTTTAATTTCTTGATTTACGCAAAGTGGTCGTAGAGACATTTTGTTGCTACTCAAATGCCAGATCTGTGATAGTAACAGAAGAAAAAGCAAAATATTCCGAAAATTTTATTTTCTTGATTTACGCAAAGTACTCGTAGAGACGTTTTGTTGTTACTCAAATGACAGATCTGTGATAGTAACAGAGGAAAAAGCAAAATATTCCAAAAATTTTAATTTCTTGATTTACGCAAAGTACTCGTAGAGACGTTCTGTTGCTACTCAAATGAAAGATCTGTGATAGTAATAGAGTAAAATGGAAAAAATTCCGAAAATTTTGTTTTTTCGATTTACGCAAAGTGCTCGTAGAGACGTTTTGTTGTTACTCAAATGACAGATCTGTCATAGTAACAGAGGAAAAAGAGAAAAATTCCTAAAATTTTGATTTCTTGACTTACGCAAAGTGCTCGTAGAGACGTTTGGTTGCTACTCAAATGAAAGATCTGTGATAGTAATAGAGTAAAATGGAAAAAATTCCGAAAATTTTAATTTCTTGATTTACGCAAAGTACTCATAGAGACGTTTTGATGGTACTCAAATGACAGATCTGTGATAGTAACAGAGGAAAAAGCAAAATATTCCGAAAATTTTAATTTCTCAATTTACGCACAGTGCTCGTAGAGACGTTTTGTTGTTACTCAAATGACAGATCTGTGATAGTAACAGAGGAAAATACAAAATATTCCGAAAATTTTAATTTCTTGATACACGCAAAGTACTCGTAGAAACGTTTTGTTGTTACTCAAATGACAGATCTGTGATAGTAACAGAGGAAAAGGCAAAATATTCCAAAAATTTTAATTTCTTGATTTACGCAAAGTACTCGTAGAGACGTTCTGTTGCTACTCAAATGAAAGATCTGTGATAGTAATAGAGTAAAATGGAAAAAATTCCGAAAATTTTGATTTTTCGATTTACGCAAAGTGCTCGTAGAGACGTTTTGTTGTTACTCAAATGACAGATCTGTCATAGTAACAGAGGAAAAAGAGAAAAATTCCTAAAATTTTGATTTCTTGACTTACGCAAAGTGCTCGTAGAGACATTTGGTTGCTACTCAAATGAAAGATCTGTGATAGTAATAGAGTAAAATGGAAAAAATCCGAAAATTTTAATTTCTTGATTTACGCAAACTACTCATAGAGACGTTCTGTTGGTACTCAAATGACAGATCTGTGATAGTAACAGAGGAAAAAGCAAAATATTCCGAAAATTTTAATTTCTTGATTTACGCAAAGTACTCGTAGAGACGTTTTGTTGTTACTCACATGACAGATCTGTGATAGTAACAGAGGAAAAAGCAAAATATTCCAAAAATTTTAATTTCTTGATTTACGCAAAGTACTCGTAGAGACGTTCTGTTGCTACTCAAATGAAAGATCTGTGATAGTAATAGAGTAAAATGGAAAAAATTCCGAAAATTTTGATTTTTCGATTTACGCAAAGTGCTCGTAGAGACGTTTTGTTCTTACTTAAATGACAGATCTGTCATAGTAACAGAGGAAAAAGAGAAAAATTCCTAAAATTTTGATTTCTTGACTTACGCAAAGTGCTCGTAGAGGCGTTTGGTTGCTACTCAAATGAAAGATCTGTGATAGTAATAGAGTAAAATGGAAAAAATCCGAAAATTTTAATTTCTTGATTTACGCAAAGTACTCATAGAGACGTTTTGGTGGTACTCAAATGACAGATCTGTGATAGTAACAGGAAAAATCAAAATATTCCGAAAATTTTAATTTCTTGATATACGCAAAGTACTCGTAGAAACGTTTTGTTGTTACTCAAATGACAGATCTGTGATAGTAACAGAGGAAAAAGCAAAATATTCCAAAAATTTTAATTTCTTGATTTACGCAAAGTGGTCGTAGAGACGTTCTGTTGCTACTCAAATCAAAGATCCGTGATAGTAATAGAGTAAAATGGAAAAAATTCCGAAAATATTGATTTCTCGATTTACACAAAGTGCTCGTAGAGACAGACGTTTTGTTGTTACTCAAATGATAGATCTGTAATAGTAACAGAAGAAAAAGATAAAAATTCCTAAAATTTTGATTTCTTGGCTTACGCAAAGTGCTCGTAGAGACGTTTTGTTGCTACTCAAATGAAAGATATGTGATAGTAATAGAGTAAAATGGAAAAAATTCCGAAAATTTTGTTTTTTCGATTTACGCAAAGTGCTCGTAGAGACGTTTTGTTGTTACTCAAATGACAGATCTGTCACAGTAACAGAGGAAAAAGAGAAAAATTCCTAAAATTTTGATTTCTTGACTTACGCAAAGTGCTCGTAGAGACGTTTGGTTGCTACTCAAATGAAAGATCTGTGATAGTAATAGAGTAAAATGGAAAAAATTCCGAAAATTTTAATTTCTTGATTTACGCAAAGTACTCATAGAGACGTTTTGATGGTACTCAAATGACAGATCTGTGATAGTAACAGAGGAAAAAGCAAAATATTCCGAAAATTTTAATTTCTCAATTTACGCACAGTGCTCGTAGAGACGTTTTGTTGTTACTCAAATGACAGATCTGTGATAGTAACAGAGGAAAATACAAAATATTCCGAAAATTTTAATTTCTTGATATACGCAAAGTACTCGTAGAAACGTTTTGTTGTTACTCAAATGACAGATCTGTGATAGTAACAGAGGAAAAAGCAAAATATTCCAAAAATTTTAATTTCTTGATTTACGCAAAGTGGTCGTAGAGACGTTCTGTTGCTACTCAAATCAAAGATCCGTGATAGTAATAGAGTAAAATGGAAAAAATTCCGAAAATATTGATTTCTCGATTTACACAAAGTGCTCGTAGAGACAGACGTTTTGTTGTTACTCAAATGATAGATCTGTAATAGTAACAGAAGAAAAAGATAAAAATTCCTAAAATTTTGATTTCTTGGCTTACGCAAAGTGCTCGTAGAGACGTTTTGTTGCTACTCAAATGAAAGATCTGTGATAGTAATAGAGTAAAATGGAAAAAATTCCGAAAATTTTGTTTTTTCGATTTACGCAAAGTGCTCGTAGAGACGTTTTGTTGTTACTCAAATGACAGATCTGTCATAGTAACAGAGGAAAAAGAGAAAAATTCCTAAAATTTTGATTTCTTGACTTACGCAAAGTGCTCGTAGAGACGTTTGGTTGCTACTCAAATGAAAGATCTGTGATAGTAATAGAGTAAAATGGAAAAAATTCCGAAAATTTTAATTTCTTGATTTACGCAAAGTACTCATAGAGACGTTTTGATGGTACTCAAATGACAGATCTGTGATAGTAACAGAGGAAAAAGCAAAATATTCCGAAAATTTTAATTTCTCAATTTACGCACAGTGCTCGTAGAGACGTTTTGTTGTTACTCAAATGACAGATCTGTGATAGTAACAGAGGAAAATACAAAATATTCCGAAAATTTTAATTTCTTGATATATGCAAAGTACTCGTAGAAACGTTTTGTTGTTACTCAAATGTCAGCTCTGTGATAGTAACAGAGGAAAAGGCAAAATATTCCAAAAATTTTAATTTCTTGATTTACGCAAAGTACTCGTAGAGACGTTCTGTTGCTACTCAAATGAAAGTTCTGTGATAGTAATAGAGTAAAATGGAAAAAATTCCGAAAATTTTGATTTTTCGATTTACGCAAAGTGCTCGTAGAGACGTTTTGTTGTTACTCAAATGACAGATCTGTCATAGTAACAGAGGAAAAAGAGAAAAATTCCTAAAATTTTGATTTCTTGACTTACGCAAAGTGCTCGTAGAGACATTTGGTTGCTACTCAAATGAAAGATCTGTGATAGTAATAGAGTAAAATGGAAAAAAATCCGAAAATTTTAATTTCTTGATTTACGCAAACTACTCATAGAGACGTTTTGTTGGTACTCAAATGACAGATCTGTGATAGTAACAGAGGAAAAAGCATAATATTCCGAAAATTTTAATTTCTTGATTTACGCAAAGTACTCGTAGAGACGTTTTATTGTTACTCAAATGACAGATCTGTGATAGTAACAGAGGAAAAAGCAAAATATTCCAAAAATTTTAATTTCTTGATTTACGCAAAGTACTCGTAGAGACGTTCTGTTGCTACTCAAATGAAAGATCTGTGATAGTAATAGAGTAAAATGGAAAAAATTCCGAAAATTTTGATTTTTCGATTTACGCAAAGTGCTCGTAGAGACGTTTTGTTGTTACTCAAATGACAGATCTGTCATAGTAACAGAGGAAAAAGAGAAAAATTCCTAAAATTTTGATTTCTTGACTTACGCAAAGTGCTCGTAGAGACGTTTTGTTGTTACTCAAATGAAAGATCTGTGATAGTAATAGAGTAAAATGGAAAAAATTCTGAAAATTTTAATTTCTTGATTTATGCAAAGTACTCATAGAGACGTTTTGATGGTACTCAAATGACAGATCTGTGATAGTAACAGAGGAAAAAGCAGAATATTAAGAAAATTTTAACTTCTTGATATACGCAAAGTACTCATAGAGACGTTTTGTTGTTACTCAAATAGATCTGTGATAGTAACAGAGGAAAAAGCAGAATATTCCGAAAATTTTAATTTCTTGATTTAAGCAAAGTGCTCGTAGAGACGTTTTGTTGTTACTCAAATGACAGATCTGTCATAGTAACAGAGGAAAAAGAGAAAAATTCCTAAAATTTTGATTTCTTGACTTATGCAAAGTGCTCGTAGAGACGTTTTGTTGCTACTCAAATGAAAGATCTGTGATAGTAATAGAGTAAAATGGAGAAAATTCCGAAAATTTTAATTTCTTGAATTACGCAAAGTACTCATAGAGACGTTTTGTTGGTACTCAAATGACAGATCTGTGATAGTAACAGAGGAAAATACAAAATATTCCGAAAATTTTAATTTCTTGATATAAGCAAAGTACTCGTAGAAACGTTTTGTTGTTACTCAAATGACAGATCTGTGATAGTAACAGAGGAAAAAGCAAAAAATTCCAAAAATTTTAATTTCTTGATTTACGCAAAGTACTCGTAGAGACGTTCTGTTGCTACTCAAATGAAAGATCTGTGATAGTAATAGAGTAAAATGGAAAAAAATCCGAAAATTTTAATTTCTTGATTTACGCAAACTACTCATCGAGACGTTTTGTTGGTACTCAAATGACAGATCTGTGATAGTAACAGGAAAAAGCAAAATATTCCGAAAATTTTAATTTCTTGATTTACGCAAAGTGGTCGTAGAGACATTTTGTTGCTACTCAAATGCCAGATCTGTGATAGTAACAGAAGAAAAAGCAAAATATTCCGAAAATTTTATTTTCTTGATTTACGCAAAGTACTCGTAGAGACGTTTTGTTGTTACTCAAATGACAGATCTGTGATAGTAACAGAGGAAAAAGCAAAATATTCCAAAAATTTTAATTTCTTGATTTACGCAAAGTACTCGTAGAGACGTTCTGTTGCTACTCAAATGAAAGATCTGTGATAGTAATAGAGTAAAATGGAAAAAATTCCGAAAATTTTGTTTTTTCGATTTACGCAAAGTGCTCGTAGAGACGTTTTGTTGTTACTCAAATGACAGATCTGTCATAGTAACAGAGGAAAAAGAGAAAAATTCCTAAAATTTTGATTTCTTGACTTACGCAAAGTGCTCGTAGAGACGTTTGGTTGCTACTCAAATGAAAGATCTGTGATAGTAATAGAGTAAAATGGAAAAAATTCCGAAAATTTTAATTTCTTGATTTACGCAAAGTACTCATAGAGACGTTTTGATGGTACTCAAATGACAGATCTGTGATAGTAACAGAGGAAAAAGCAAAATATTCCGAAAATTTTAATTTCTCAATTTACGCACAGTGCTCGTAGAGACGTTTTGTTGTTACTCAAATGACAGATCTGTGATAGTAACAGAGGAAAATACAAAATATTCCGAAAATTTTAATTTCTTGATACACGCAAAGTACTCGTAGAAACGTTTTGTTGTTACTCAAATGACAGATCTGTGATAGTAACAGAGGAAAAGGCAAAATATTCCAAAAATTTTAATTTCTTGATTTACGCAAAGTACTCGTAGAGACGTTCTGTTGCTACTCAAATGAAAGATCTGTGATAGTAATAGAGTAAAATGGAAAAAATTCCGAAAATTTTGATTTTTCGATTTACGCAAAGTGCTCGTAGAGACGTTTTGTTGTTACTCAAATGACAGATCTGTCATAGTAACAGAGGAAAAAGAGAAAAATTCCTAAAATTTTGATTTCTTGACTTACGCAAAGTGCTCGTAGAGACATTTGGTTGCTACTCAAATGAAAGATCTGTGATAGTAATAGAGTAAAATGGAAAAAATCCGAAAATTTTAATTTCTTGATTTACGCAAACTACTCATAGAGACGTTCTGTTGGTACTCAAATGACAGATCTGTGATAGTAACAGAGGAAAAAGCAAAATATTCCAAAAATTTTAATTTCTTGATTTACGCAAAGTACTCGTAGAGACGTTCTGTTGCTACTCAAATGAAAGATCTGTGATAGTAATAGAGTAAAATGGAAAAAATTCCGAAAATTTTGATTTTTCGATTTACGCAAAGTGCTCGTAGAGACGTTTTGTTCTTACTTAAATGACAGATCTGTCATAGTAACAGAGGAAAAAGAGAAAAATTCCTAAAATTTTGATTTCTTGACTTACGCAAAGTGCTCGTAGAGGCGTTTGGTTGCTACTCAAATGAAAGATCTGTGATAGTAATAGAGTAAAATGGAAAAAATCCGAAAATTTTAATTTCTTGATTTACGCAAAGTACTCATAGAGACGTTTTGGTGGTACTCAAATGACAGATCTGTGATAGTAACAGGAAAAATCAAAATATTCCGAAAATTTTAATTTCTTGATATACGCAAAGTACTCGTAGAAACGTTTTGTTGTTACTCAAATGACAGATCTGTGATAGTAACAGAGGAAAAAGCAAAATATTCCAAAAATTTTAATTTCTTGATTTACGCAAAGTGGTCGTAGAGACGTTCTGTTGCTACTCAAATCAAAGATCCGTGATAGTAATAGAGTAAAATGGAAAAAATTCCGAAAATATTGATTTCTCGATTTACACAAAGTGCTCGTAGAGACAGACGTTTTGTTGTTACTCAAATGATAGATCTGTAATAGTAACAGAAGAAAAAGATAAAAATTCCTAAAATTTTGATTTCTTGGCTTACGCAAAGTGCTCGTAGAGACGTTTTGTTGCTACTCAAATGAAAGATATGTGATAGTAATAGAGTAAAATGGAAAAAATTCCGAAAATTTTGTTTTTTCGATTTACGCAAAGTGCTCGTAGAGACGTTTTGTTGTTACTCAAATGACAGATCTGTCACAGTAACAGAGGAAAAAGAGAAAAATTCCTAAAATTTTGATTTCTTGACTTACGCAAAGTGCTCGTAGAGACGTTTGGTTGCTACTCAAATGAAAGATCTGTGATAGTAATAGAGTAAAATGGAAAAAATTCCGAAAATTTTAATTTCTTGATTTACGCAAAGTACTCATAGAGACGTTTTGATGGTACTCAAATGACAGATCTGTGATAGTAACAGAGGAAAAAGCAAAATATTCCGAAAATTTTAATTTCTCAATTTACGCACAGTGCTCGTAGAGACGTTTTGTTGTTACTCAAATGACAGATCTGTGATAGTAACAGAGGAAAATACAAAATATTCCGAAAATTTTAATTTCTTGATATACGCAAAGTACTCGTAGAAACGTTTTGTTGTTACTCAAATGACAGATCTGTGATAGTAACAGAGGAAAAAGCAAAATATTCCAAAAATTTTAATTTCTTGATTTACGCAAAGTGGTCGTAGAGACGTTCTGTTGCTACTCAAATCAAAGATCCGTGATAGTAATAGAGTAAAATGGAAAAAATTCCGAAAATATTGATTTCTCGATTTACACAAAGTGCTCGTAGAGACAGACGTTTTGTTGTTACTCAAATGATAGATCTGTAATAGTAACAGAAGAAAAAGATAAAAATTCCTAAAATTTTGATTTCTTGGCTTACGCAAAGTGCTCGTAGAGACGTTTTGTTGCTACTCAAATGAAAGATCTGTGATAGTAATAGAGTAAAATGGAAAAAATTCCGAAAATTTTGTTTTTTCGATTTACGCAAAGTGCTCGTAGAGACGTTTTGTTGTTACTCAAATGACAGATCTGTCATAGTAACAGAGGAAAAAGAGAAAAATTCCTAAAATTTTGATTTCTTGACTTACGCAAAGTGCTCGTAGAGACGTTTGGTTGCTACTCAAATGAAAGATCTGTGATAGTAATAGAGTAAAATGGAAAAAATTCCGAAAATTTTAATTTCTTGATTTACGCAAAGTACTCATAGAGACGTTTTGATGGTACTCAAATGACAGATCTGTGATAGTAACAGAGGAAAAAGCAAAATATTCCGAAAATTTTAATTTCTCAATTTACGCACAGTGCTCGTAGAGACGTTTTGTTGTTACTCAAATGACAGATCTGTGATAGTAACAGAGGAAAATACAAAATATTCCGAAAATTTTAATTTCTTGATATATGCAAAGTACTCGTAGAAACGTTTTGTTGTTACTCAAATGTCAGCTCTGTGATAGTAACAGAGGAAAAGGCAAAATATTCCAAAAATTTTAATTTCTTGATTTACGCAAAGTACTCGTAGAGACGTTCTGTTGCTACTCAAATGAAAGTTCTGTGATAGTAATAGAGTAAAATGGAAAAAATTCCGAAAATTTTGATTTTTCGATTTACGCAAAGTGCTCGTAGAGACGTTTTGTTGTTACTCAAATGACAGATCTGTCATAGTAACAGAGGAAAAAGAGAAAAATTCCTAAAATTTTGATTTCTTGACTTACGCAAAGTGCTCGTAGAGACATTTGGTTGCTACTCAAATGAAAGATCTGTGATAGTAATAGAGTAAAATGGAAAAAAATCCGAAAATTTTAATTTCTTGATTTACGCAAACTACTCATAGAGACGTTTTGTTGGTACTCAAATGACAGATCTGTGATAGTAACAGAGGAAAAAGCATAATATTCCGAAAATTTTAATTTCTTGATTTACGCAAAGTACTCGTAGAGACGTTTTATTGTTACTCAAATGACAGATCTGTGATAGTAACAGAGGAAAAAGCAAAATATTCCAAAAATTTTAATTTCTTGATTTACGCAAAGTACTCGTAGAGACGTTCTGTTGCTACTCAAATGAAAGATCTGTGATAGTAATAGAGTAAAATGGAAAAAATTCCGAAAATTTTGATTTTTCGATTTACGCAAAGTGCTCGTAGAGACGTTTTGTTGTTACTCAAATGACAGATCTGTCATAGTAACAGAGGAAAAAGAGAAAAATTCCTAAAATTTTGATTTCTTGACTTACGCAAAGTGCTCGTAGAGACGTTTTGTTGTTACTCAAATGAAAGATCTGTGATAGTAATAGAGTAAAATGGAAAAAATTCTGAAAATTTTAATTTCTTGATTTATGCAAAGTACTCATAGAGACGTTTTGATGGTACTCAAATGACAGATCTGTGATAGTAACAGAGGAAAAAGCAAAATATTCCGAAAATTTTAATTTCTCAATTTACGCACAGTGCTCGTAGAGACGTTTTGTTGTTACTCAAATGACAGATCTGTGATAGTAACAGAGGAAAATACAAAATATTCCGAAAATTTTAATTTCTTGATATACGCAAAGTACTCGTAGAAACGTTTTGTTGTTACTCAAATGACAGATCTGTGATAGTAACAGAGGAAAAGGCAAAATATTCCAAAAATTTTAATTTCTTGATTTACGCAAAGTACTCGTAGAGACGTTCTGTTGCTACTCAAATGAAAGTTCTGTGATAGTAATAGAGTAAAATGGAAAAAATTCCGAAAATTTTGATTTTTCGATTTACGCAAAGTGCTCGTAGAGACGTTTTGTTGTTACTCAAATGACAGATCTGTCATAGTAACAGAGGAAAAAGAGAAAAATTCCTAAAATTTTGATTTCTTGACTTACGCAAAGTGCTCATTGAGGCGTTTGGTTGCTACTCAAATGAAAGATCTGTGATAGTAATAGAGTAAAATGGAAAAAAATCCGAAAATTTTAATTTCTTGATTTACGCAAACTACTCATAGAGACGTTCTGTTGGTACTCAAATGACAGATCTGTGATAGTAACAGAGGAAAAACCAAAATATTCCGAAAATTTTAATTTCTTGATTTACGCAAAGTACTCGTAGAGACATTTTGTTGTTACTCAAATGACAGATCTGTGATAGTAACAGAGGAAAAAGCAAAATATTCCAAAAATTTTAATTTCTTGATTTACGCAAAGTACTGGTAGAGACGTTCTGTTGCTACTCAAATGAAAGATCTGTGATAGTAATAGAGTAAAATGGAAGAAATTCCGAAAATTTTGATTTTTCGATTTACGCAAAGTGCTCGTAGAGACGTTTTGTTGTTACTCAAATGACAGATCTGTCATAGTAACAGAGGAAAAAGAGAAAAATTCCTAAAATTTTGATTTCTTGACTTACGCAAAGTGCTCGTAGAGACCTTTGGTTGCTACTCAAATGAAAGATCTGTGATAGTAATAGAGTAAAATGGAAAAAATTCCGAAAATTTTAATTTCTTGATTTACGCAAAGTACTCATAGAGACGTTTTAGTGGTACTCAAATGACAGATCTGTGATAGTAACAGAGGAAAAAGCAAAATATTCCGAAAATTTTAATTTCTCAATTTACGCAAAGTGCTCGTAGAGACGTTTTGTTGTTACTCAAATGACAGATCTGTGATAGTAACAGAGGAAAAAGCAAAATATTCCGAAAATTTTAATTTCTTGATTTACACAAAGTGCTCGTAGAGACAGACGTTTTGTTGTTACTCAAATGATAGATCTGTAATAGTAACATAAGAAAAACATAAAAATTCCTAAAATTTTGATTTCTTGACTTACGCAAAGTGCTCGTAGAGACGTTTTGTTGCTACTCAAATGAAAGATCTGTGATAGTAATAGATTAAAATGGAGAAAATTCCGAAAATTTTAATTTCTTGGATTACGCAAAGTACTCATAGAGACGTTTTGTTGGTACTCAAATGACAGATCTGTGATAGTAACAGAGGAAAAAGCAGAATATTAAGAAAATTTTAACTTCTTGATATACGCAAAGTACTCATAGAGACGTTTTGTTGTTACTCAAATGACAGATCTGTGATAGTAACAGAGGAAAAAGCAGAATATTCCGAAAATTTTAATTTCTTGATTTACGCAAAGTGCTCGTAGAGACGTTTTGTTGTTACTCAAATGACAGATCTGTCATAGTAACAGAGGAAAAAGAGAAAAATTCCTAAAATTTTGATTTCTTGACTTACGCAAAGTGCTCGTAGAGACGTTTTGTTGCTACTCAAATGAAAGATCTGTGATAGTAATTGAGTAAAATGGAAAAAATTCCGAAAATTTTAATTTCTTGATTTACGCAAAGTACTCGTAGAGACGTTTTGTTGGTACTCAAATGACAGATCTGTGATAGTAACAGAGGAAAAAGCAAAATATTCCGAAAATTTTAATTTCTTGATTTACGCAAAGTACTCGTAGAGGCGTTTTGTTGTTACTCAAATGACAGTTCTGTGATAGTAACAGAGGAAAAAGCAAAATATTCCGAAAATTTTAATTTCTCAATTTACGCAAAGTGCTCGTAGAGACGTTTTGTTGTTACTCAAATGAAAGATCTGTGATAGTAATAGAGTAAAATGGAAAAAATCCGAAAATTTTAATTTCTTGATTAACGCAAACTACTCGTAGAGACGTTTTGTTGGTACTCAAATGACAGATCTGTGATAGTAACAAAGGAAAACGCAAAATATTCCGAAAATTTTAATTTCTTGATTTACGCAAAGTACTCGTAGAGACGTTTTGTTGTTACTCAAATGACAGATCTGTGATAGTAACAGAGGAAAATACAAAATATTCCGAAAATTTTAATTTCTTTATATACGCAAAGTACTCGTAGAAACGTTTTGTTGTTACTCAAATGACAGATCTGTGATAGTAACAGAGGAAAAAGCAAAATATTCCAAAAATTTTAATTTCTCAATTTACGCACAGTGCTCGTAGAGACGTTTTGTTGTTACTCAAATGACAGATCTGTGATAGTAACAGAGGAAAATACAAAATATTCCGAAAATTTGAATTTCTTGATATACGCAAAGTACTCGTAGAAACGTTTTGTTACTCAAATGACAGATCTGTGATAGTACTAGAGTAAAATGGAAAAAATTCCGAAAATTTTAATTTCTTGATTTACGCAAAGTACTCATAGAGACGTTTTGGTGGTACTCAAATGACAGATCTGTGATAGTAACAGAGAAAAAAGCAAAATATTCCGAAAATTTTAATTTCTCAATTTACGCAAAGTGCTCGTAGAGACGTTTTGTTGTTACTCAAATGAAAGATCTGTGATAGTAATAGAGTAAAATGGAAAAAATTCCGAAAATTTTAATTTCTTGATTTACGCAAAGTACTCATAGAGACGTTTTGATGGTACTCAAATGACAGATCTGTGATAGTAACAGAGGAAAAAGCAAAATATTCCGAAAATTTTAATTTCTCAATTTACGCACAGTGCTCGTAGAGACGTTTTGTTGTTACTCAAATGACAGATCTGTGATAGTAACAGAGGAAAATACAAAATATTCCGAAAATTTTAATTTCTTGATATACGCAAAGTACTCGTAGAAACGTTTTGTTGTTACTCAAATGACAGATCTGTGATAGTAACAGAGGAAAAGGCAAAATATTCCAAAAATTTTAATTTCTTGATTTACGCAAAGTACTCGTAGAGACGTTCTGTTGCTACTCAAATGAAAGTTCTGTGATAGTAATAGAGTAAAATGGAAAAAATTCCGAAAATTTTGATTTTTCGATTTACGCAAAGTGCTCGTAGAGACGTTTTGTTGTTACTCAAATGACAGATCTGTCATAGTAACAGAGGAAAAAGAGAAAAATTCCTAAAATTTTGATTTCTTGACTTACGCAAAGTGCTCGTAGAGACGTTTGGTTGCTACTCAAATGAAAGATCTGTGATAGTAATAGAGTAAAATGGAAAAAATTCCGAAAATTTTAATTTCTTGATTTACGCAAAGTACTCATAGAGACGTTTTGGTGGTACTCAAATGACAGATCTGTGATAGTAACAGAGGAAAAAGCAAAATATTCCGAAAATTTTAATTTCTCAATTTACGCAAAGTGCTCGTAGAGACGTTTTGTTGTTACTCAAATGACAGATCTGTGATAGTTACAGAGGAAAAAGCAAAATATTCCGAAAATTTTAATTTCTTGATTTACACAAAGTGCTCGTAGAGACAGACGTTTTGTTGTTACTCAAATGATAGATCTGTAATAGTAACATAAGAAAAAGATAAAAATTCCTAAAATTTTGATTTCTTGACTTACGCAAAGTGCTCGTAGAGACGTTTTGTTGCTACTCAAATGAAAGATCTGTGATAGTAATAGAGTAAAATGGAGAAAATTCCGAAAATTTTAATTTCTTGAATTACGCAAAGTACTCATAGAGACGTTTTGTTGGTACTCAAATGACAGATCTGTGATAGTAACAGAGGAAAAAGCAGAATATTAAGAAAATTTTAACTTCTTGATATACGCAAGGTACTCATAGAGACGTTTTGTTGTTACTCAAATGACAGATCTGTGATAGTAACAGAGGAAAAAGCAGAATATTCCGAAAATTTTAATTTCTTGATTTACGCAAAGTACTCGTAGAGGCGTTTTGTTGTTACTCAAATGACAGTTCTGTGATAGTAACAGAGGAAAAAGCAAAATATTCCGAAAATTTTAATTTCTCAATTTACGCAAAGTGCTCGTAGAGACGTTTTGTTGTTACTCAAATGAAAGATCTGTGATAGTAATAGAGTAAAATGGAAAAAATCCGAAAATTTTAATTTCTTGATTAACGCAAACTACTCGTAGAGACGTTTTGTTGGTACTCAAATGACAGATCTGTGATAGTAACAAAGGAAAACGCAAAATATTCCGAAAATTTTAATTTCTTGATTTACGCAAAGTACTCGTAGAGACGTTTTGTTGTTACTCAAATGACAGATCTGTGATAGTAACAGAGGAAAATACAAAATATTCCGAAAATTTTAATTTCTTGATATACGCAAAGTACTCGTAGAAACGTTTTGTTGTTACTCAAATGACAGATCTGTGATAGTAACAGAGGAAAAAGCAAAATATTCCAAAAATTTTAATTTCTCAATTTACGCACAGTACTCGTAGAGACGTTTTGTTGTTACTCAAATGACAGATCTGTGATAGTAACAGAGGAAAATACAAAATATTCCGAAAATTTGAATTTCTTGATATACGCAAAGTACTCGTAGAAACGTTTTGTTACTCAAATGACAGATCTGTGATAGTAATAGAGTAAAATGGAAAAAATTCCGAAAATTTTAATTTCTTGATTTACGCAAAGTACTCATAGAGACGTTTTGGTGGTACTCAAATGACAGATCTGTGATAGTAACAGAGAAAAAAGCAAAATATTCCGAAAATTTTAATTTCTCAATTTACACAAAGTGCTCGTAGAGACGTTTTGTTGTTACTCAAATGAAAGATCTGTGATAGTAATAGAGTAAAATGGAAAAAATTCCGAAAATTTTAATTTCTTGATTTACGCAAAGTACTCATAGAGACGTTTTGATGGTACTCAAATGACAGATCTGTGATAGTAACAGAGGAAAAAGCAAAATATTCCGAAAATTTTAATTTCTCAATTTACGCACAGTGCTCGTAGAGACGTTTTGTTGTTACTCAAATGACAGATCTGTGATAGTAACAGAGGAAAATACAAAATATTCCGAAAATTTTAATTTCTTGATATACGCAAAGTACTCGTAGAAACGTTTTGTTGTTACTCAAATGACAGATCTGTGATAGTTACAGAGGAAAAGGCAAAATATTCCAAAAATTTTAATTTCTTGATTTACGCAAAGTACTCGTAGAGACGTTCTGTTGCTACTCAAATTAAAGTTCTGTGATAGTAATAGAGTAAAATGGAAAAAATTCCGAAAATTTTGATTTTTCGATTTACGCAAAGTGCTCGTAGAGACGTTTTGTTGTTACTCAAATGACAGATCTGTCATAGTAACAGAGGAAAAAGAGAAAAATTCCTAAAATTTTGATTTCTTGACTTACGCAAAGTGCTCGTAGAGACGTTTGGTTGCTACTCAAATGAAAGATCTGTGATAGTAATAGAGTAAAATGGAAAAAATTCCGAAAATTTTAATTTCTTGATTTACGCAAAGTACTCATAGAGACGTTTTGGTGGTACTCAAATGACAGATCTGTGATAGTAACAAAGGAAAAAGCAAAATATTCCGAAAATTTTAATTTCTCAATTTACGCAAAGTGCTCGTAGAGATGTTTTGTTGTTACTCAAATGACAGATCTGTGATAGTAACAGAGGAAAAAGCAAAATATTCCGAAAATTTTAATTTCTTGATTTACACAAAGTACTCGTAGAGACAGACGTTTTGTTGTTACTCAAATGATAGATCTTTAATAGTAACATAAGAAAAAGATAAAAATTCCTAAAATTTTGATTTCTTGACTTACGCAAAGTGCTCGTAGAGACGTTTTGTTGCTACTCAAATGAAAGATCTGTGATAGTAATAGAGTAAAATGGAGAAAATTCCGAAAATTTTAATTTCTTGAATTACGCAAAGTACTCATGGAGACGTTTTGTTGGTACTCAAATGACAGATCTGTGATAGTAACAGAGGAAAAAGCAGAATATTAAGAAAATTTTAACTTCTTGATATACGCAAGGTACTCATAGAGACGTTTTGTTGTTACTCAAATGACAGATCTGTGATAGTAACAGAGGAAAAAGCAGAATATTCCGAAAATTTTAATTTCTTGATTTACGCAAAGTGCTCGTAGAGACGTTTTGTTGTTACTCAAATGACAGATCTGTCATAGTAACAGAGGAAAAAGAGAAAAATTCCTAAAATTTTGATTTCTTGACTTACGCAAAGTGCTCGTAGAGACGTTTTGTTGCTACTCAAATGAAAGATCTGTGATAGTAATTGAGTAAAATGGAAAAAATTCCGAAAATTTTAATTTCTTGATTTACGCAAAGTACTCGTAGAGACGTTTTGTTGGTACTCAAATGACAGATCTGTGATAGTAACAGAGGAAAAAGCAAAATATTCCGAAAATTTTAATTTCTTGATTTACGCAAAGTACTCGTAGAGGCGTTTTGTTGTTACTCAAATGACAGTTCTGTGATAGTAACAGAGGAAAAAGCAAAATATTCCGAAAATTTTAATTTCTCAATTTACGCAAAGTGCTCGTAGAGACGTTTTGTTGTTACTCAAATGAAAGATCTGTGATAGTAATAGAGTAAAATGGAAAAAATCCGAAAATTTTAATTTCTTGATTAACGCAAACTACTCGTAGAGGCGTTTTGTTGGTACTCAAATGACAGATCTGTGATAGTAACAAAGGAAAACGCAAAATATTCCGAAAATTTTAATTTCTTGATTTACGCAAAGTACTCGTAGAGACGTTTTGTTGTTACTCAAATGACAGATCTGTGATAGTAACAGAGGAAAATACAAAATATTCCGAAAATTTTAATTTCTTGATATACGCAAAGTACTCGTAGAAACGTTTTGTTGTTACTCAAATGACAGATCTGTGATAGTAACAGAGGAAAAAGCAAAATATTCCAAAAATTTTAATTTCTCAATTTACGCACAGTGCTCGTAGAGACGTTTTGTTGTTACTCAAATGACAGATCTGTGATAGTAACAGAGGAAAATACAAAATATTCCGAAAATTTGAATTTCTTGATATACGCAAAGTACTCGTAGAAACGTTTTGTTACTCAAATGACAGATCTGTGATAGTAATAGAGTAAAATGGAAAAAATTCCGAAAATTTTAATTTCTTGATTTACGCAAAGTACTCATAGAGACGTTTTGGTGGTACTCAAATGACAGATCTGTGATAGTAACAGAGGAAAAAGCAAAATATTCCGAAAATTTTAATTTCTCAATTTACGCAAAGTGCTCGTAGAGACGTTTTGTTGTTACTCAAATGAAAGATCTGTGATAGTAATAGAGTAAAATGGAAAAAATTCCGAAAATTTTAATTTCTTGATTTACGCAAAGTACTCATAGAGACGTTTTGATGGTACTCAAATGACAGATCTGTGATAGTAACAGAGGAAAAAGCAAAATATTCCGAAAATTTTAATTTCTCAATTTACGCACAGTGCTCGTAGAGACGTTTTGTTGTTACTCAAATGACAGATCTGTGATAGTAACAGAGGAAAATACAAAATATTCCGAAAATTTTAATTTCTTGATATACGCAAAGTACTCGTAGAAACGTTTTGTTGTTACTCAAATGACAGATCTGTGATAGTAACAGAGGAAAAGGCAAAATATTCCAAAAATTTTAATTTCTTGATTTACGCAAAGTACTCGTAGAGACGTTCTGTTGCTACTCAAATGAAAGTTCTGTGATAGTAATAGAGTAAAATGGAAAAAATTCCGAAAATTTTGATTTTTCGATTTAGGCAAAGTGCTCGTAGAGACGTTTTGTTGTTACTCAAATGACAGATCTGTCATAGTAACAGAGGAAAAAGAGAAAAATTCCTAAAATTTTGATTTCTTGACTTACGCAAAGTGCTCGTAGAGACGTTTGGTTGCTACTCAAATGAAAGATCTGTGATAGTAATAGAGTAAAATGGAAAAAATTCCGAAAATTTTAATTTCTTGATTTACGCAAAGTACTCATAGAGACGTTTTAGTGGTACTCAAATGACAGATCTGTGATAGTAACAAAGGAAAAAGCAAAATATTCCGAAAATTTTAATTTCTCAATTTACGCAAAGTGCTCGTAGAGACGTTTTGTTGTTACTCAAATGACAGATCTGTGATAGTAACAGAGGAAAAAGCAAAATATTCCGAAAATTTTAATTTCTTGATTTACACAAAGTACTCGTAGAGACAGACGTTTTGTTGTTACTCAAATGATAGATCTTTAATAGTAACATAAGAAAAAGATAAAAATTCCTAAAATTTTGATTTCTTGACTTACGCAAAGTGCTCGTAGAGACGTTTTGTTGCTACTCAAATGAAAGATCTGTGATAGTAATAGAGTAAAATGGAGAAAATTCCGAAAATTTTAATTTCTTGAATTACGCAAAGTACTCATAGAGACGTTTTGTTGGTACTCAAATGACAGATCTGTGATAGTAACAGAGGAAAAAGCAGAATATTAAGAAAATTTTAACTTCTTGATATACGCAAGGTACTCATAGAGACGTTTTGTTGTTACTCAAATGACAGATCTGTGATAGTAACAGAGGAAAAAGCAGAATATTCCGAAAATTTTAATTTCTTGATTTACGCAAAGTGCTCGTAGAGACGTTTTGTTGTTACTCAAATGACAGATCTGTCATAGTAACAGAGGAAAAAGAGAAAAATTCCTAAAATTTTGATTTCTTGACTTACGCAAAGTGCTCGTAGAGACGTTTTGTTGCTACTCAAATGAAAGATCTGTGATAGTAATTGAGTAAAATGGAAAAAATTCCGAAAATTTTAATTTCTTGATTTACGCAAAGTACTCGTAGAGACGTTTTGTTGGTACTCAAATGACAGATCTGTGATAGTAACAGAGGAAAAAGCAAAATATTCCGAAAATTTTAATTTCTTGATTTACGCAAAGTACTCGTAGAGGCGTTTTGTTGTTACTCAAATGACAGTTCTGTGATAGTAACAGAGGAAAAAGCAAAATATTCCGAAAATTTTAATTTCTCAATTTACGCAAAGTGCTCGTAGAGACGTTTTGTTGTTACTCAAATGAAAGATCTGTGATAGTAATAGAGTAAAATGGAAAAAATCCGAAAATTTTAATTTCTTGATTAACGCAAACTACTCGTAGAGACGTTTTGTTGGTACTCAAATGACAGATCTGTGATAGTAACAAAGGAAAACGCAAAATATTCCGAAAATTTTAATTTCTTGATTTACGCAAAGTACTCGTAGAGACGTTTTGTTGTTACTCAAATGACAGATCTGTGATAGTAACAGAGGAAAATACAAAATATTCCGAAAATTTTAATTTCTTGATATACGCAAAGTACTCGTAGAAACGTTTTGTTGTTACTCAAATGACAGATCTGTGATAGTAACAGAGGAAAAAGCAAAATATTCCAAAAATTTTAATTTCTCAATTTACGCACAGTGCTCGTAGAGACGTTTTGTTGTTACTCAAATGACAGATCTGTGATAGTAACAGAGGAAAATACAAAATATTCCGAAAATTTGAATTTCTTGATATACGCAAAGTACTCGTAGAAACGTTTTGTTACTCAAATGACAGATCTGTGATAGTACTAGAGTAAAATGGAAAAAATTCCGAAAATTTTAATTTCTTGATTTACGCAAAGTACTCATAGAGACGTTTTGGTGGTACTCAAATGACAGATCTGTGATAGTAACAGAGAAAAAAGCAAAATATTCCGAAAATTTTAATTTCTCAATTTACGCAAAGTGCTCGTAGAGACGTTTTGTTGTTACTCAAATGAAAGATCTGTGATAGTAATAGAGTAAAATGGAAAAAATTCCGAAAATTTTAATTTCTTGATTTACGCAAAGTACTCATAGAGACGTTTTGATGGTACTCAAATGACAGATCTGTGATAGTAACAGAGGAAAAAGCAAAATATTCCGAAAATTTTAATTTCTCAATTTACGCACAGTGCTCGTAGAGACGTTTTGTTGTTACTCAAATGACAGATCTGTGATAGTAACAGAGGAAAATACAAAATATTCCGAAAATTTTAATTTCTTGATATACGCAAAGTACTCGTAGAAACGTTTTGTTGTTACTCAAATGACAGATCTGTGATAGTAACAGAGGAAAAGGCAAAATATTCCAAAAATTTTAATTTCTTGATTTACGCAAAGTACTCGTAGAGACGTTCTGTTGCTACTCAAATGAAAGTTCTGTGATAGTAATAGAGTAAAATGGAAAAAATTCCGAAAATTTTGATTTTTCGATTTACGCAAAGTGCTCGTAGAGACGTTTTGTTGTTACTCAAATGACAGATCTGTCATAGTAACAGAGGAAAAAGAGAAAAATTCCTAAAATTTTGATTTCTTGACTTACGCAAAGTGCTCGTAGAGACGTTTGGTTGCTACTCAAATGAAAGATCTGTGATAGTAATAGAGTAAAATGGAAAAAATTCCGAAAATTTTAATTTCTTGATTTACGCAAAGTACTCATAGAGACGTTTTGGTGGTACTCAAATGACAGATCTGTGATAGTAACAGAGGAAAAAGCAAAATATTCCGAAAATTTTAATTTCTCAATTTACGCAAAGTGCTCGTAGAGACGTTTTGTTGTTACTCAAATGACAGATCTGTGATAGTTACAGAGGAAAAAGCAAAATATTCCGAAAATTTTAATTTCTTGATTTACACAAAGTGCTCGTAGAGACAGACGTTTTGTTGTTACTCAAATGATAGATCTGTAATAGTAACATAAGAAAAAGATAAAAATTCCTAAAATTTTGATTTCTTGACTTACGCAAAGTGCTCGTAGAGACGTTTTGTTGCTACTCAAATGAAAGATCTGTGATAGTAATAGAGTAAAATGGAGAAAATTCCGAAAATTTTAATTTCTTGAATTACGCAAAGTACTCATAGAGACGTTTTGTTGGTACTCAAATGACAGATCTGTGATAGTAACAGAGGAAAAAGCAGAATATTAAGAAAATTTTAACTTCTTGATATACGCAAGGTACTCATAGAGACGTTTTGTTGTTACTCAAATGACAGATCTGTGATAGTAACAGAGGAAAAAGCAGAATATTCCGAAAATTTTAATTTCTTGATTTACGCAAAGTACTCGTAGAGGCGTTTTGTTGTTACTCAAATGACAGTTCTGTGATAGTAACAGAGGAAAAAGCAAAATATTCCGAAAATTTTAATTTCTCAATTTACGCAAAGTGCTCGTAGAGACGTTTTGTTGTTACTCAAATGAAAGATCTGTGATAGTAATAGAGTAAAATGGAAAAAATCCGAAAATTTTAATTTCTTGATTAACGCAAACTACTCGTAGAGACGTTTTGTTGGTACTCAAATGACAGATCTGTGATAGTAACAAAGGAAAACGCAAAATATTCCGAAAATTTTAATTTCTTGATTTACGCAAAGTACTCGTAGAGACGTTTTGTTGTTACTCAAATGACAGATCTGTGATAGTAACAGAGGAAAATACAAAATATTCCGAAAATTTTAATTTCTTGATATACGCAAAGTACTCGTAGAAACGTTTTGTTGTTACTCAAATGACAGATCTGTGATAGTAACAGAGGAAAAAGCAAAATATTCCAAAAATTTTAATTTCTCAATTTACGCACAGTACTCGTAGAGACGTTTTGTTGTTACTCAAATGACAGATCTGTGATAGTAACAGAGGAAAATACAAAATATTCCGAAAATTTGAATTTCTTGATATACGCAAAGTACTCGTAGAAACGTTTTGTTACTCAAATGACAGATCTGTGATAGTAATAGAGTAAAATGGAAAAAATTCCGAAAATTTTAATTTCTTGATTTACGCAAAGTACTCATAGAGACGTTTTGGTGGTACTCAAATGACAGATCTGTGATAGTAACAGAGAAAAAAGCAAAATATTCCGAAAATTTTAATTTCTCAATTTACACAAAGTGCTCGTAGAGACGTTTTGTTGTTACTCAAATGAAAGATCTGTGATAGTAATAGAGTAAAATGGAAAAAATTCCGAAAATTTTAATTTCTTGATTTACGCAAAGTACTCATAGAGACGTTTTGATGGTACTCAAATGACAGATCTGTGATAGTAACAGAGGAAAAAGCAAAATATTCCGAAAATTTTAATTTCTCAATTTACGCACAGTGCTCGTAGAGACGTTTTGTTGTTACTCAAATGACAGATCTGTGATAGTAACAGAGGAAAATACAAAATATTCCGAAAATTTTAATTTCTTGATATACGCAAAGTACTCGTAGAAACGTTTTGTTGTTACTCAAATGACAGATCTGTGATAGTTACAGAGGAAAAGGCAAAATATTCCAAAAATTTTAATTTCTTGATTTACGCAAAGTACTCGTAGAGACGTTCTGTTGCTACTCAAATTAAAGTTCTGTGATAGTAATAGAGTAAAATGGAAAAAATTCCGAAAATTTTGATTTTTCGATTTACGCAAAGTGCTCGTAGAGACGTTTTGTTGTTACTCAAATGACAGATCTGTCATAGTAACAGAGGAAAAAGAGAAAAATTCCTAAAATTTTGATTTCTTGACTTACGCAAAGTGCTCGTAGAGACGTTTGGTTGCTACTCAAATGAAAGATCTGTGATAGTAATAGAGTAAAATGGAAAAAATTCCGAAAATTTTAATTTCTTGATTTACGCAAAGTACTCATAGAGACGTTTTGGTGGTACTCAAATGACAGATCTGTGATAGTAACAAAGGAAAAAGCAAAATATTCCGAAAATTTTAATTTCTCAATTTACGCAAAGTGCTCGTAGAGATGTTTTGTTGTTACTCAAATGACAGATCTGTGATAGTAACAGAGGAAAAAGCAAAATATTCCGAAAATTTTAATTTCTTGATTTACACAAAGTACTCGTAGAGACAGACGTTTTGTTGTTACTCAAATGATAGATCTTTAATAGTAACATAAGAAAAAGATAAAAATTCCTAAAATTTTGATTTCTTGACTTACGCAAAGTGCTCGTAGAGACGTTTTGTTGCTACTCAAATGAAAGATCTGTGATAGTAATAGAGTAAAATGGAGAAAATTCCGAAAATTTTAATTTCTTGAATTACGCAAAGTACTCATGGAGACGTTTTGTTGGTACTCAAATGACAGATCTGTGATAGTAACAGAGGAAAAAGCAGAATATTAAGAAAATTTTAACTTCTTGATATACGCAAGGTACTCATAGAGACGTTTTGTTGTTACTCAAATGACAGATCTGTGATAGTAACTGAGGAAAAAGCAGAATATTCCGAAAATTTTAATTTCTTGATTTACGCAAAGTGCTCGTAGAGACGTTTTGTTGTTACTCAAATGACAGATCTGTCATAGTAACAGAGGAAAAAGAGAAAAATTCCTAAAATTTTGATTTCTTGACTTACGCAAAGTGCTCGTAGAGACGTTTTGTTGCTACTCAAATGAAAGATCTGTGATAGTAATTGAGTAAAATGGAAAAAATTCCGAAAATTTTAATTTCTTGATTTACGCAAAGTACTCGTAGAGACGTTTTGTTGGTACTCAAATGACAGATCTGTGATAGTAACAGAGGAAAAAGCAAAATATTCCGAAAATTTTAATTTCTTGATTTACGCAAAGTACTCGTAGAGGCGTTTTGTTGTTACTCAAATGACAGTTCTGTGATAGTAACAGAGGAAAAAGCAAAATATTCCGAAAATTTTAATTTCTCAATTTACGCAAAGTGCTCGTAGAGACGTTTTGTTGTTACTCAAATGAAAGATCTGTGATAGTAATAGAGTAAAATGGAAAAAATCCGAAAATTTTAATTTCTTGATTAACGCAAACTACTCGTAGAGGCGTTTTGTTGGTACTCAAATGACAGATCTGTGATAGTAACAAAGGAAAACGCAAAATATTCCGAAAATTTTAATTTCTTGATTTACGCAAAGTACTCGTAGAGACGTTTTGTTGTTACTCAAATGACAGATCTGTGATAGTAACAGAGGAAAATACAAAATATTCCGAAAATTTTAATTTCTTGATATACGCAAAGTACTCGTAGAAACGTTTTGTTGTTACTCAAATGACAGATCTGTGATAGTAACAGAGGAAAAAGCAAAATATTCCAAAAATTTTAATTTCTCAATTTACGCACAGTGCTCGTAGAGACGTTTTGTTGTTACTCAAATGACAGATCTGTGATAGTAACAGAGGAAAATACAAAATATTCCGAAAATTTGAATTTCTTGATATACGCAAAGTACTCGTAGAAACGTTTTGTTACTCAAATGACAGATCTGTGATAGTAATAGAGTAAAATGGAAAAAATTCCGAAAATTTTAATTTCTTGATTTACGCAAAGTACTCATAGAGACGTTTTGGTGGTACTCAAATGACAGATCTGTGATAGTAACAGAGGAAAAAGCAAAATATTCCGAAAATTTTAATTTCTCAATTTACGCAAAGTGCTCGTAGAGACGTTTTGTTGTTACTCAAATGAAAGATCTGTGATAGTAATAGAGTAAAATGGAAAAAATTCCGAAAATTTTAATTTCTTGATTTACGCAAAGTACTCATAGAGACGTTTTGATGGTACTCAAATGACAGATCTGTGATAGTAACAGAGGAAAAAGCAAAATATTCCGAAAATTTTAATTTCTCAATTTACGCACAGTGCTCGTAGAGACGTTTTGTTGTTACTCAAATGACAGATCTGTGATAGTAACAGAGGAAAATACAAAATATTCCGAAAATTTTAATTTCTTGATATACGCAAAGTACTCGTAGAAACGTTTTGTTGTTACTCAAATGACAGATCTGTGATAGTAACAGAGGAAAAGGCAAAATATTCCAAAAATTTTAATTTCTTGATTTACGCAAAGTACTCGTAGAGACGTTCTGTTGCTACTCAAATGAAAGTTCTGTGATAGTAATAGAGTAAAATGGAAAAAATTCCGAAAATTTTGATTTTTCGATTTAGGCAAAGTGCTCGTAGAGACGTTTTGTTGTTACTCAAATGACAGATCTGTCATAGTAACAGAGGAAAAAGAGAAAAATTCCTAAAATTTTGATTTCTTGACTTACGCAAAGTGCTCGTAGAGACGTTTGGTTGCTACTCAAATGAAAGATCTGTGATAGTAATAGAGTAAAATGGAAAAAATTCCGAAAATTTTAATTTCTTGATTTACGCAAAGTACTCATAGAGACGTTTTAGTGGTACTCAAATGACAGATCTGTGATAGTAACAAAGGAAAAAGCAAAATATTCCGAAAATTTTAATTTCTCAATTTACGCAAAGTGCTCGTAGAGACGTTTTGTTGTTACTCAAATGACAGATCTGTGATAGTAACAGAGGAAAAAGCAAAATATTCCGAAAATTTTAATTTCTTGATTTACACAAAGTACTCGTAGAGACAGACGTTTTGTTGTTACTCAAATGATAGATCTTTAATAGTAACATAAGAAAAAGATAAAAATTCCTAAAATTTTGATTTCTTGACTTACGCAAAGTGCTCGTAGAGACGTTTTGTTGCTACTCAAATGAAAGATCTGTGATAGTAATAGAGTAAAATGGAGAAAATTCCGAAAATTTTAATTTCTTGAATTACGCAAAGTACTCATAGAGACGTTTTGTTGGTACTCAAATGACAGATCTGTGATAGTAACAGAGGAAAAAGCAGAATATTAAGAAAATTTTAACTTCTTGATATACGCAAGGTACTCATAGAGACGTTTTGTTGTTACTCAAATGACAGATCTGTGATAGTAACAGAGGAAAAAGCAGAATATTCCGAAAATTTTAATTTCTTGATTTACGCAAAGTGCTCGTAGAGACGTTTTGTTGTTACTCAAATGACAGATCTGTCATAGTAACAGAGGAAAAAGAGAAAAATTCCTAAAATTTTGATTTCTTGACTTACGCAAAGTGCTCGTAGAGACGTTTTGTTGCTACTCAAATGAAAGATCTGTGATAGTAATTGAGTAAAATGGAAAAAATTCCGAAAATTTTAATTTCTTGATTTACGCAAAGTACTCGTAGAGACGTTTTGTTGGTACTCAAATGACAGATCTGTGATAGTAACAGAGGAAAAAGCAAAATATTCCGAAAATTTTAATTTCTTGATTTACGCAAAGTACTCGTAGAGGCGTTTTGTTGTTACTCAAATGACAGTTCTGTGATAGTAACAGAGGAAAAAGCAAAATATTCCGAAAATTTTAATTTCTCAATTTACGCAAAGTGCTCGTAGAGACGTTTTGTTGTTACTCAAATGAAAGATCTGTGATAGTAATAGAGTAAAATGGAAAAAATCCGAAAATTTTAATTTCTTGATTAACGCAAACTACTCGTAGAGACGTTTTGTTGGTACTCAAATGACAGATCTGTGATAGTAACAAAGGAAAACGCAAAATATTCCGAAAATTTTAATTTCTTGATTTACGCAAAGTACTCGTAGAGACGTTTTGTTGTTACTCAAATGACAGATCTGTGATAGTAACAGAGGAAAATACAAAATATTCCGAAAATTTTAATTTCTTGATATACGCAAAGTACTCGTAGAAACGTTTTGTTGTTACTCAAATGACAGATCTGTGATAGTAACAGAGGAAAAAGCAAAATATTCCAAAAATTTTAATTTCTCAATTTACGCACAGTGCTCGTAGAGACGTTTTGTTGTTACTCAAATGACAGATCTGTGATAGTAACAGAGGAAAATACAAAATATTCCGAAAATTTGAATTTCTTGATATACGCAAAGTACTCGTAGAAACGTTTTGTTACTCAAATGACAGATCTGTGATAGTAATAGAGTAAAATGGAAAAAATTCCGAAAATTTTAATTTCTTGATTTACGCAAAGTACTCATAGAGACGTTTTGGTGGTACTCAAATGACAGATCTGTGATAGTAACAGAGGAAAAAGCGAAATATTCCGAAAATTTTAATTTCTCAATTTACGCAAAGTGCTCGTAGAGACGTTTTGTTGTTACTCAAATGAAAGATCTGTGATAGTAATAGAGTAAAATGGAAAAAATTCCGAAAATTTTAATTTCTTGATTTACGCAAAGTACTCATAGAGACGTTTTGATGGTACTCAAATGACAGATCTGTGATAGTAACAGAGGAAAAAGCAAAATATTCCGAAAATTTTAATTTCTCAATTTACGCACAGTGCTCGTAGAGACGTTTTGTTGTTACTCAAATGACAGATCTGTGATAGTAACAGAGGAAAATACAAAATATTCCGAAAATTTTAATTTCTTGATATACGCAAAGTACTCGTAGAAACGTTTTGTTGTTACTCAAATGACAGATCTGTGATAGTAACAGAGGAAAAGGCAAAATATTCCAAAAATTTTAATTTCTTGATTTACGCAAAGTACTCGTAGAGACGTTCTGTTGCTACTCAAATGAAAGTTCTGTGATAGTAATAGAGTAAAATGGAAAAAATTCCGAAAATTTTGATTTTTCGATTTACGCAAAGTGCTCGTAGAGACGTTTTGTTGTTACTCAAATGACAGATCTGTCATAGTAACAGAGGAAAAAGAGAAAAATTCCTAAAATTTTGATTTCTTGACTTACGCAAAGTGCTCGTAGAGACGTTTGGTTGCTACTCAAATGAAAGCTCTGTAATAGTAATAGAGTAAAATGGAAAAAATTCCGAAAATTTTAATTTCTTGATTTACGCAAAGTACTCATAGAGACGTTTTGGTGGTACTCAAATGACAGATCTGTGATAGTAACAGAGGAAAAAGCAAAATATTCCGAAAATTTTAATTTCTCAATTTACGCAAAGTGCTCGTAGAGACGTTTTGTTGTTACTCAAATGACAGATCTGTGATAGTAACAGAGGAAAAAGCAAAATATTCCGAAAATTTTAATTTCTTGATATACGCAAAGTACTCGTAGAGACGTTTTGTTGTTACTCAAATGACAGATCTGTGATAGTAACAGAGGAAAAAGCAAAATATTCCGAAAATTTTAATTTCTTGATATACGCAAAGTACTCGTAGAAACGTTTTGTTGTTACTCAAATGACAGATCTGTGATAGTAACAGAAGAAAAAGCAAAATATTCCAAAAATTTTAATTTCTTGATTTACGCAAAGTGGTCGTAGAGACGTTCTGTTGCTACTCAAATCAAAGATCCGTGATAGTAATAGAGTAAAATGGAAGAAATTCCGAAAATATTGATTTCTCGATTTACACAAAGTGCTCGTAGAGACAGACGTTTTGTTGTTACTCAAATGATAGATCTGTAATAGTAACATAAGAAAAAGATAAAAATTCCTAAAATTTTGATTTCTTGACTTACGCAAAGTGCTCGTAGAGACGTTTTGTTGCTACTCAAATGAAAGATCTGTGATAGTAATAGAGTAAATTGGAGAAAATTCCGAAAATTTTAACTTCTTGATATACGCAAAGTACTCATAGAGACATTTTGTTGTTACTCAAATGACAGATCTGTGATAGTAACAGAGGAAAAAGCAGAATATTCCGAAAATTTTAATTTCTTGATATACGCAAAGTACTCGTAGAAACGTTTTGTTGTTACTATAATGACAGATCTGTGATAGTAACAGAGGAAAAGGCAAAATATTCCAAAAATTTTAATTTCTTGATTTACGCAAAGTACTCGTAGAGACGTTCTGTTGCTACTCAAATGAAAGTTCTGTGATAGTAATAGAGTAAAATGGAAAAAATTCCGAAAATTTTGATTTTTCGATTTACGCAAAGTGCTCGTAGAGACGTTTTGTTGTTACTCAAATGACAGATCTGTCATAGTAACAGAGGAAAAAGAGAAAAATTCCTAAAATTTTGATTTCTTGACTTACGCAAAGTGCTCGTAGAGACGTTTGGTTGCTACTCAAATGAAAGATCTGTGATAGTAATAGAGTAAAATGGAAAAAAATCCGAAAATTTTAATTTCTTGATTTACGCAAACTACTCATATAGACGTTCTGTTGGTACTCAAATGACAGATCTGTGATAGTAACAGAGGAAAAAGCAAAATATTCCGAAAATTTTAATTTCTTGATTTACGCAAAGTACTCGTAGAGACGTTTTGTTGTTACTCAAATGACAGATCTGTGATAGTAACAGAGGAAAAAGCAAAATATTCCAAAAATTTTAATTTCTTGATTTACGCAAAGTACTCGTAGAGACGTTCTGTTGCTACTCAAATGAAAGATCTGTGATAGTAATAGAGTAAAATGGAAAAAATTCCGAAAATTTTGATTTTTCGATTTACGCAAAGTGCTCGTAGAGACGTTTTGTTGTTACTCAAATGACAGATCTGTCATAGTAACAGAGGAAAAAGAGAAAAATTCCTAAAATTTTGATTTCTTGACTTACGCAAAGTGCTCGTAGAGACGTTTGGTTGCTACTCAAATGAAAGATCTGTGATAGTAATAGAGTAAAATGGAAAAAAATCCGAAAATTTTAATTTCTTGATATACGCAAACTACTCATCGAGACGATTTGTTGGTACTCAAATGACAGATCTGTGATAGTAACAGAGGAAAATACAAAATATTCCGAAAATTTTAATTTCTTGATATACGCAAAGTACTCGTAGAAACGTTTTGTGGTTACTCAAATGACAGATCTGTGATAGTAACATAGGAAAAGGCAAAATATTCCAAAAATTTTAATTTCTTGATTTACGCAAAGTACTCGTAGAGACGTTCTGTTGCTACTCAAATGAAAGATCTGTGATAGTAATAGAGTAAAATGGAAAAAATTCCGAAAATTTTGATTTTTCGATTTACGCAAAGTGCTCGTAGAGACGTTTTGTTGTTACTCAAATGACAGATCTGTCATAGTAACAGAGGAAAAAGAGAAAAATTCCTAAAATTTTGATTTCTTGACTTACGCAAAGTGCTCGTAGAGACGTTTGGTTGCTACTCAAATGAAAGATCTGTGATAGTAATGGAGTAAAATGGAAAAAAATCCGAAAATTTTAATTTCTTGATTTACGCAAACTACTCATAGAGACGTTCTGTTGGTACTCAAATGACAGATCTGTGATAGTAACAGAGGAAAATACAAAATATTCCGAAAATTTTAATTTCTTGATATACGCAAAGTACTCGTAGAAACGTTTTGTTGTTACTCAAATGACAGATCTGTGATAGTAACAGAGGAAAAGGCAAAATATTCCAAAAATTTTAATTTCTTGATTTACGGAAAGTACTCGTAGAGACGTTCTGTTGCTACTCAAATGAAAGATCTGTGATAGTAATAGAGTAAAATGGAAAAAATTCCGAAAATTTTGATTTTTCGATTTACGCATAGTGCTCGTAGAGACGTTTTGTTGTTACTCAAATGACAGATCTGTCATAGTAACAGAGGAAAAAGAGAAAAATTCCTAAAATTTTGATTTCTTAACTTACGCAAAGTGCTCGTAGAGACGTTTGGTTGCTACTCAAATGAAAGATTTTAATTTCTTGATATACGCAAAGTACTCGTAGAGACGTTTTGTTGTTACTCAAATGACAGATCTGTGATAGTAACAGAAGAAAAAGCAAAATATTCCGAAAATTTTATTTTCTTTATTTACGCAAAGTACTCGTAGAGACGTTTTGTTGTTACTCAAATGACAGATCTGTGATAGTAACAGAGGAAAAAGCAAAATATTCCAAAAATTTTAATTTCTTGATTTACGCAAAGTGGTCGTAGAGACGTTCTGTTGCTACTCAAATCAAAGATCCGTGATAGTAATAGAGTAAAATGGAAAAAATTCCGAAAATATTGATTTCTCGATTTACACAAAGTGCTCGTAGAGACAGACGTTTTGTTGTTACTCAAATGATAGATCTGTAATAGTAACATAAGAAAAAGATAAAAATTCCTAAAATTTTGATTTCTTGACTTACGCAAAGTGCTCGTAGAGACGTTTTGTTGCTACTCAAATGAAAGATCTGTGATAGTAATAGAGTAAAATGGAGAAAATTCCGAAAATTTTAATTTCTTGAATTACGGAAAGTACTCATAGAGACGTTTTGTTGGTACTCAAATGACAGATCTGTGATAGTAACAGAGGAAAAAGCAGAATATTAAGAAAATTTTAACTTCTTGATATACGCAAAATACTCATAGAGACGTTTTGTTGTTACTCAAATGACAGATCTGTGATAGTAACAGAGGAAAAAGCAGAATATTCCGAAAATTTTAATTTCTTGATTTACGCAAAGTGCTCGTAGAGACGTTTTGTTGTTACTCAAATGACAGATCTGTCATGGTAACAGAGGAAAAAGAGAAAAATTCCTAAAATTTTGATTTCTTGACTTACGCAAAGTGCTCGTAGAGACGTTTTGTTGCTACTCAAATGAAAGATCTGTGATAGTAATAGAGTAAAATGGAAAAAATTCCGAAAATTTTAATTTCTTGATTTACGCAAACTACTCGTAGAGACGTTTTGTTGGTACTCAAATGACAGATCTGTGATAGTAACAGAGGAAAAAGCAAAATATTCCGAAAATTTTAATTTCTTGATTTACGCAAAGTACTCGTAGAGGCGTTTTGTTGTTACTCAAATGACAGATCTGTGATAGTAACAGAGGAAAAAGCAAAATATTCCGAAAATTTTAATTTCTCAATTTACGCAAAGTACTCGTAGAGACGTTTTGTTGTTACTCAAATGACAGATCTTTGATAGTAACAGAGGAAAAAGCAAAATATTCCAAAAATTTTAATTTCTTGATTTACGCAAAGTACTCGTAGAGACGTTCTGTTGCTACTCAAATGAAAGATCTGTGATAGTAATAGAGTAAAATGGAAAAAATTCCGAAAATTTTGATTTTTCGATTTACGCAAAGTGCTCGAAGAGACGTTTTGTTGTTACTCAAATGACAGATCTGTCATAGTAACAGAGGAAAAAGAGAAAAATTCCTAAAATTTTGATTTCTTGACTTACGCAAAGTGCTCGTAGAGACGTTTGGTTGCTACTCAAATGAAAGATCTGTGATAGTAATAGAGTAAAATGGAAAAAAATCCGAAAATTTTAATTTCTTGATTTACGCAAAGTACTCGTAGAGGCGTTTTGTTGTTACTCAAATGACAGTTCTGTGATAGTAACAGAGGAAAAAGCAAAATATTCCGAAAATTTTAATTTCTCAATTTACGCAAAGTGCTCGTAGAGACGTTTTGTTGTTACTCAAATGAAAGATCTGTGATAGTAATAGAGTAAAATGGAAAAAATCCGAAAATTTTAATTTCTTGATTAACGCAAACTACTCGTAGAGACGTTTTGTTGGTACTCAAATGACAGATCTGTGATAGTAACAAAGGAAAACGCAAAATATTCCGAAAATTTTAATTTCTTGATTTACGCAAAGTACTCGTAGAGACGTTTTGTTGTTACTCAAATGACAGATCTGTGATAGTAACAGAGGAAAATACAAAATATTCCGAAAATTTTAATTTCTTGATATACGCAAAGTACTCGTAGAAACGTTTTGTTGTTACTCAAATGACAGATCTGTGATAGTAACAGAGGAAAAAGCAAAATATTCCAAAAATTTTAATTTCTCAATTTACGCACAGTGCTCGTAGAGACGTTTTGTTGTTACTCAAATGACAGATCTGTGATAGTAACAGAGGAAAATACAAAATATTCCGAAAATTTGAATTTCTTGATATACGCAAAGTACTCGTAGAAACGTTTTGTTACTCAAATGACAGATCTGTGATAGTAATAGAGTAAAATGGAAAAAATTCCGAAAATTTTAATTTCTTGATTTACGCAAAGTACTCATAGAGACGTTTTGGTGGTACTCAAATGACAGATCTGTGATAGTAACAGAGAAAAAAGCAAAATATTCCGAAAATTTTAATTTCTCAATTTACGCAAAGTGCTCGTAGAGACGTTTTGTTGTTACTCAAATGAAAGATCTGTGATAGTAATAGAGTAAAATGGAAAAAATTCCGAAAATTTTAATTTCTTGATTTACGCAAAGTACTCATAGAGACGTTTTGATGGTACTCAAATGACAGATCTGTGATAGTAACAGAGGAAAAAGCAAAATATTCCGAAAATTTTAATTTCTCAATTTACGCACACTGCTCGTAGAGACGTTTTGTTGTTACTCAAATGACAGATCTGTGATAGTAACAGAGGAAAATACAAAATATTCCGAAAATTTTAATTTCTTGATATACGCAAAGTACTCGTAGAAACGTTTTGTTGTTACTCAAATGACAGATCTGTGATAGTAACAGAGGAAAAGGCAAAATATTCCAAAAATTTTAATTTCTTGATTTACGCAAAGTACTCGTAGAGACGTTCTGTTGCTACTCAAATGAAAGTTCTGTGATAGTAATAGAGTAAAATGGAAAAAATTCCGAAAATTTTGATTTTTCGATTTACGCAAAGTGCTCGTAGAGACGTTTTGTTGTTACTCAAATGACAGATCTGTCATAGTAACAGAGGAAAAAGAGAAAAATTCCTAAAATTTTGATTTCTTGACTTACGCAAAGTGCTCGTAGAGACGTTTGGTTGCTACTCAAATGAAAGATCTGTGATAGTAATAGAGTAAAATGGAAAAAATTCCGAAAATTTTAATTTCTTGATTTACGCAAAGTACTCATAGAGACGTTTTGGTGGTACTCAAATGACAGATCTGTGATAGTAACAGAGGAAAAAGCAAAATATTCCGAAAATTTTAATTTCTCAATTTACGCAAAGTGCTCGTAGAGACGTTTTGTTGTTACTCAAATGACAGATCTGTGATAGTAACAGAGGAAAAAGCAAAATATTCCGAAAATTTTAATTTCTTGATTTACACAAAGTGCTCGTAGAGACAGACGTTTTGTTGTTACTCAAATGATAGATCTGTAATAGTAACATAAGAAAAAGATAAAAATTCCTAAAATTTTGATTTCTTGACTTACGCAAAGTGCTCGTAGAGACGTTTTGTTGCTACTCAAATGAAAGATCTGTGATAGTAATAGAGTAAAATGGAGAAAATTCCGAAAATTTTAATTTCTTGAATTACGCAAAGTACTCATAGAGACGTTTTGTTGGTACTCAAATGACAGATCTGTGATAGTAACAGAGGAAAAAGCAGAATATTAAGAAAATTTTAACTTCTTGATATACGCAAAGTACTCATAGAGACGTTTTGTTGTTACTCAAATGACAGATCTGTGATAGTAACAGAGGAAAAAGCAGAATATTCCGAAAATTTTAATTTCTTGATTTACGCAAAGTGCTCGTAGAGACGTTTTGTTGTTACTCAAATGACAGATCTGTCATAGTAACAGAGGAAAAAGAGAAAAATTCCTAAAATTTTGATTTCTTGACTTACGCAAAGTGCTCGTAGAGACGTTTTGTTGCTACTCAAATGAAAGATCTGTGATAGTAATTGAGTAAAATGGAAAAAATTCCGAAAATTTTAATTTCTTGATTTACGCAAAGTACTCGTAGAGACGTTTTGTTGGTACTCAAATGACAGATCTGTGATAGTAACAGAGGAAAAAGCAAAATATTCCGAAAATTTTAATTTCTTGATTTACGCAAAGTACTCGTAGAGGCGTTTTGTTGTTACTCAAATGACAGTTCTGTGATAGTAACAGAGGAAAAAGCAAAATATTCCGAAAATTTTAATTTCTGAATTTACGCAAAGTGCTCGTAGAGACGTTTTGTTGTTACTCAAATGAAAGATCTGTGATAGTAATAGAGTAAAATGGAAAAAATCCGAAAATTTTAATTTCTTGATTAACGCAAACTACTCGTAGAGACGTTTTGTTGGTACTCAAATGACAGATCTGTGATAGTAACAAAGGAAAACGCAAAATATTCCGAAAATTTTAATTTCTCAATTTACGCACAGTGCTCGTAGAGACGTTTTGTTGTTACTCAAATGACAGATCTGTGATAGTAACAGAGGAAAATACAAAATATTCCGAAAATTTGAATTTCTTGATATACGCAAAGTACTCGTAGAAACGTTTTGTTACTCAAATGACAGATCTGTGATAGTAATAGAGTAAAATGGAAAAAATTCCGAAAATTTTAATTTCTTGATTTACGCAAAGTACTCATAGAGACGTTTTGGTGGTACTCAAATGACAGATCTGTGATAGTAACAGAGGAAAAAGCAAAATATTCCGAAAATTTTAATTTCTCAATTTACGCAAAGTGCTCGTAGAGACGTTTTGTTGTTACTCAAATGAAAGATCTGTGATAGTAATAGAGTAAAATGGAAAAAATTCCGAAAATTTTAATTTCTTGATTTACGCAAAGTGCTCATAGAGACGTTTTGATGGTACTCAAATGACAGATCTGTGATAGTAACAGAGGAAAAAGCAAAATATTCCGAAAATTTTAATTTCTCAATTTACGCACAGTGCTCGTAGAGACGTTTTGTTGTTACTCAAATGACAGATCTGTGATAGTAACAGAGGAAAATACAAAATATTCCGAAAATTTTAATTTCTTGATATACGTAAAGTACTCGTAGAAACGTTTTGTTGTTACTCAAATGACAGATCTGTGATAGTAACAGAGGAAAAGGCAAAATATTCCAAAAATTTTAATTTCTTGATTTACGCAAAGTACTCGTAGAGACGTTCTGTTGCTACTCAAATGAAAGTTCTGTGATAGTAATAGAGTAAAATGGAAAAAATTCCGAAAATTTTGATTTTTCGATTTACGCAAAGTGCTCGTAGAGACGTTTTGTTGTTACTCAAATGACAGATCTGTCATAGTAACAGAGGAAAAAGAGAAAAATTCCTAAAATTTTGATTTCTTGACTTACGCAAAGTGCTCGTAGAGACGTTTGGTTGCTACTCAAATGAAAGATCTGTGATAGTAATAGAGTAAAATGGAAAAAATTCCGAAAATTTTAATTTCTCAATTTACGCAAAGTGCTCGTAGAGACGTTTTGTTGTTACTCAAATGACAGATCTGTGTTAGTAACAGAGGAAAAAGTAAAATATTCCGAAAATTTTAATTTCTTGATTTACACAAAGTGCTCGCAGAGACAGACGTTTTGTTGTTACTCAAATGATAGATCTGTAATAGTAACATAAGAAAAAGATAAAAATTCCTAAAATTTTGATTTCTTGACTTACGCAAAGTGCTCGTAGAGACGTTTTGTTGCTACTCAAATGAAAGATCTGTGATAGTAATAGAGTAAAATGGAGAAAATTCCGAAAATTTTAATTTCTTGAATTACGCAAAGTACTCATAGAGACGTTTTGTTGGTACTCAAATGACAGATCTGTGATAGTAACAGAGGAAAAAGCAGAATATTAAGAAAATTTTAACTTCTTGATATACGCAAAGTACTCATAGAGAGGTTTTGTTGTTACTCAAATGACAGATCTGTGATAGTAACAGAGGAAAAAGCAGAATATTCGGAAAATTTTAATTTCTTGATTTACGCAAAGTGCTCGTAGAGACGTTTTGTTGTTACTCAAATGACAGATCTGTCATAGTAACAGAGGAAAAAGAGAAAAATTCCTAAAATTTTGATTTCTTGACTTACGCAAAGTGCTCGTAGAGACGTTTTGTTGCTACTCAAATGAAAGATCTGTGATAGTAATTGAGTAAAATGGAAAAAATTCCGAAAATTTTAATTTCTTGATTTACGCAAAGTACTCGTAGAGACGTTTTGTTGGTACTCAAATGACAGATCTGTGATAGTAACAGAGGAAAAAGCAAAATATTCCGAAAATTTTAATTTCTTGATTTACGCAAAGTACTCGTAGAGGCGTTTTGTTGTTACTCAAATGACAGTTCTGTGATAGTAACAGAGGAAAAAGCAAAATATTCCGAAAATTTTAATTTCTCAATTTACGCAAAGTGCTCGTAGAGACGTTTTGTTGTTACTCAAATGAAAGATCTGTGATAGTAATAGAGTAAAATGGAAAAAATCCGAAAATTTTAATTTCTTGATTAACGCAAACTACTCGTAGAGACGTTTTGTTGGTACTCAAATGACAGATCTGTGATAGTAACAAAGGAAAACGCAAAATATTCCGAAAATTTTAATTTCTTGATTTACGCAAAGTACTCGTAGAGACGTTTTGTTGTTACTCAAATGACAGATCTGTGATAGTAACAGAGGAAAATACAAAATATTCCGAAAATTTTAATTTCTTGATATACGCAAAGTACTCGTAGAAACGTTTTGTTGTTACTCAAATGACAGATCTGTGATAGTAACAGAGGAAAAAGCAAAATATTCCAAAAATTTTAATTTCTCAATTTACGCACAGTGCTCGTAGAGACGTTTTGTTGTTACTCAAATGACAGATCTGTGATAGTAACAGAGGAAAATACAAAATATTCCGAAAATTTGAATTTCTTGATATACGCAAAGTACTCGTAGAAACGTTTTGTTACTCAAATGACAGATCTGTGATAGTAATAGAGTAAAATGGAAAAAATTCCGAAAATTTTAATTTCTTGATTTACGCAAAGTACTCATAGAGACGTTTTGGTGGTACTCAAATGAGAGATCTGTGATAGTAACAGAGGAAAAAGCAAAATATTCCGAAAATTTTAATTTCTCAATTTACGCAAAGTGCTCGTAGAGACGTTTTGTTGTTACTCAAATGAAAGATCTGTGATAGTAATAGAGTAAAATGGAAAAAATTCCGAAAATTTTAATTTCTTGATTTACGCAAAGTGCTCATAGAGACGTTTTGATGGTACTCAAATGACAGATCTGTGATAGTAACAGAGGAAAAAGCAAAATATTCCGCAAATTTTAATTTCTCAATTTACGCACAGTGCTCGTAGAGACGTTTTGTTGTTACTCAAATGACAGATCTGTGATAGTAACAGAGGAAAATACAAAATATTCCGAAAATTTTAATTTCTTGATATACGTAAAGTACTCGTAGAAACGTTTTGTTGTTACTCAAATGACAGATCTGTGATAGTAACAGAGGAAAAGGCAAAATATTCCAAAAATTTTAATTTCTTGATTTACGCAAAGTACTCGTAGAGACGTTCTGTTGCTACTCAAATGAAAGTTCTGTGATAGTAATAGAGTAAAATGGAAAATATTCCGAAAATTTTAATTTCTTGATATACGCAAAGTACTCGTAGAAACGTTTTGTTGTTACTCAAATGACAGATCTGTGATAGTAACAGAGGAAAAAGCAAAATATTCCAAAAATTTTAATTTCTCAATTTACGCACAGTGCTCGTAGAGACGTTTTGTTGTTACTCAAATGACAGATCTGTGATAGTAACAGAGGAAAATTCAAAATATTCCGAAAATTTGAATTTCTTGATATACGCAAAGTACTCGTAGAAACGTTTTGTTACTCAAATGACAGATCTGTGATAGTAATAGAGTAAAATGGAAAAAATTCCGAAAATTTTAATTTCTTGATTTACGCAAAGTACTCATAGAGACGTTTTGGTGGTACTCAAATGACAGATCTGTGATAGTAACAGAGGAAAAAGCAAAATATTCCGAAAATTTTAATTTCTCAATTTACGCAAAGTGCTCGTAGAGACGTTTTGTTGTTACTCAAATGAAAGATCTGTGATAGTAATAGAGTAAAATGGAAAAAATTCCGAAAATTTTAATTTCTTGATTTACGCAAAGTGCTCATAGAGACGTTTTGATGGTACTCAAATGACAGATCTGTGATAGTAAGAGAGGAAAAAGCAAAATATTCCGAAAATTTTAATTTCTCAATTTACGCACAGTGCTCGTAGAGACGTTTTGTTGTTACTCAAATGACAGATCTGTGATAGTAACAGAGGAAAATACAAAATATTCCGAAAATTTTAATTTCTTGATATACGTAAAGTACTCGTAGAAACGTTTTGTTGTTACTCAAATGACAGATCTGTGATAGTAACAGAGGAAAAGGCAAAATATTCCAAAAATTTTAATTTCTTGATTTACGCAAAGTACTCGTAGAGACGTTCTGTTGCTACTCAAATGAAAGTTCTGTGATAGTAATAGAGTAAAATGGAAAAAATTCCGAAAATTTTGATTTTTCGATTTACGCAAAGTGCTCGTAGAGACGTTTTGTTGTTACTCAAATGACAGATCTGTCATAGTAACAGAGGAAAAAGAGAAAAATTCCTAAAATTTTGATTTCTTGACTTACGCAAAGTGCTCGTAGAGACGTTTGGTTGCTACTCAAATGAAAGCTCTGTAATAGTAATAGAGTAAAATGGAAAAAATTCCGAAAATTTTAATTTCTTGATTTACGCAAAGTACTCATAGAGACGTTTTGGTGGTACTCAAATGACAGATCTGTGATAGTAACAGAGGAAAAAGCAAAATATTCCGAAAATTTTAATTTCTCAATTTACGCAAAGTGCTCGTAGAGACGTTTTGTTGTTACTCAAATGACAGATCTGTGATAGTAACAGGAAAAAGCAAAATATTCCGAAAATTTTAATTTCTTGATATACGCAAAGTACTCGTAGAGACGTTTTGTTGTTACTCAAATGACAGATCTGTGATAGTAACAGAGGAAAAAGCAAAATATTCCGAAAATTTTAATTTCTTGATATACGCAAAGTACTCGTAGAAACGTTTTGTTGTTACTCAAATGACAGATCTGTGATAGTAACAGAAGAAAAAGCAAAATATTCCAAAAATTTTAATTTCTTGATTTACGCAAAGTGGTCGTAGAGACGTTCTGTTGCTACTCAAATCAAAGATCCGTGATAGTAATAGAGTAAAATGGAAAAAATTCCGAAAATATTGATTTCTCGATTTACACAAAGTGCTCGTAGAGACAGACGTTTTGTTGTTACTCAAATGATAGATCTGTAATAGTAACATAAGAAAAAGATAAAAATTCCTAAAATTTTCATTTCTTGACTTACGCAAAGTGCTCGTAGAGACGTTTTGTTGCTACTCAAATGAAAGATCTGTGATAGTAATAGAGTAAATTGGAGAAAATTCCGAAAATTTTAATTTCTTGAATTACGCAAAGTACTCATAGAGACGTTTTGTTGGTACTCAAATGACAGATCTGTGATAGTAACAGAGGAAAAAGCAGAATATTAAGAAAATTTTAACTTCTTGATATACGCAAAGTACTCATAGAGACATTTTGTTGTTACTCAAATGACAGATCTGTGATAGTAACAGAGGAAAAAGCAGAATATTCCGAAAATTTTAATTTCTTGATATACGCAAAGTACTCGTAGAAACGTTTTGTTGTTACTCTAATGACAGATCTGTGATAGTAACAGAGGAAAAGGCAAAATATTCCAAAAATTTTAATTTCTTGATTTACGCAAAGTACTCGTAGAGACGTTCTGTTGCTACTCAAATGAAAGTTCTGTGATAGTAATAGAGTAAAATGGAAAAAATTCCGAAAATTTTGATTTTTCGATTTACGCAAAGTGCTCGTAGAGACGTTTTGTTGTTACTCAAATGACAGATCTGTCATAGTAACAGAGGAAAAAGAGAAAAATTCCTAAAATTTTGATTTCTTGACTTACGCAAAGTGCTCGTAGAGACGTTTGGTTGCTACTCAAATGAAAGATCTGTGATAGTAATAGAGTAAAATGGAAAAAAATCCGAAAATTTTAATTTCTTGATTTACGCAAACTACTCATAGAGACGTTCTGTTGGTACTCAAATGACAGATCTGTGATAGTAACAGAGGAAAAAGCAAAATATTCCGAAAATTTTAATTTCTTGATTTACGCAAAGTACTCGTAGAGACGTTTTGTTGTTACTCAAATGACAGATCTGTGATAGTAACAGAGGAAAAAGCAAAATATTCCAAAAATTTTAATTTCTTGATTTACGCAAAGTACTCGTAGAGACGTTCTGTTGCTACTGAAATGAAAGATCTGTGATAGTAATAGAGTAAAATGGAAAAAATTCCGAAAATTTTGATTTTTCGATTTACGCAAAGTGCTCGTAGAGACGTTTTGTTGTTACTCAAATGACAGGTCTGTCATAGTAACAGAGGAAAAAGAGAAAAATTCCTAAAATTTTGATTTCTTGACTTACGCAAAGTGCTCGTAGAGACGTTTGGTTGCTACTCAAATGAAAGATCTGTGATAGTAATAGAGTAAAATGGAAAAAATTCCGAAAATTTTAATTTCTTGATTTACGCAAAGTACTCATAGAGACGTTTTGGTGGTACTCAAATGACAGATCTGTGATAGTAACAGAGGAAAAAGCAAAATATTCCGAAAATTTTAATTTCTCAATTTACGCAAAGTGCTCGTAGAGACGTTTTGTTGTTACTCAAAAGACAGATCTGTGATAGTAACAGAGGAAAAAGCAAAATATTCCGAAAATTTTAATTTCTTGATATACGCAAAGTACTCGTAGAGACGTTTTGTTGTTACTCAAATGAGAGATCTGTGATAGTAACAGAGGAAAAAGCAAAATATTCCGAAAATTTTAATTTCTTGATATACGCAAAGTACTCGTAGAAACGTTTTGTTGTTACTCAAATGTCAGATCTGTGATAGTAACAGAAGAAAAAGCAAAATATTCCAAAAATTTTAATTTCTTGATTTACGCAAAGTGGTCGTAGAGACGTTCTGTTGCTACTCAAATCAAAGATCCGTGATAGTAATAGAGTAAAATGGAAAAAATTCCGAAAATATTGATTTCTCGATTTACACAAAGTGCTCGTAGAGACAGACGTTTTGTTGTTACTCAAATGATAGATCTGTAATAGTAACATAAGAAAAAGATAAAAATTCCTAAAATTTTGATTTCTTGACTTACGCAAAGTGCTCGTAGAGACGTTTTGTTGCTACTCAAATGAAAGATCTGTGATAGTAATAGAGTAAAATGGAGAAAATTCCGAAAATTTTAATTTCTTGAATTACGCAAAGTACTCATAGAGACGTTTTGTTGTTACTCAAATGACAGATCTGTGATAGTAACAGAGGAAAAAGCAAAATATTCCAAAAAATTTAATTTCTTGATTTACGCAAAGTGGTCGTAGAGACGTTCTGTTGCTACTCAAATCAAAGATCCGTGATAGTAATAGAGTAAAATGGAAAAAATTCCGAAAATATTGATTTCTCGATTTACACAAAGTGCTCGTAGAGACAGACGTTTTGTTGTTACTCAAATGATAGATCTGTAATAGTAACATAAGAAAAAGATAAAAATTCCTAAAATTTTGATTTCTTGACTTACGCAAAGTGCTCGTAGAGACGTTTTGTTGCTACTCAAATGAAAGATCTGTGATAGTAATAGAGTAAAATGGAAAAAATTCCGAAAATTTTAATTTCTTGATTTACGCAAAGTACTCGTAGAGACGTTTTGTTGGTACTCAAATGACAGATCTGTGATAGTAACAGAGGAAAAAGCAAAATATTCCGAAAATTTTAATTTCTTGATTTACGCAAAGTGGTCGTAGAGACGTTCTGTTGCTACTCAAATCAAAGATACGTGATAGTAATAGAGTAAAATGGAAAAAATTCCGAAAATATTGATTTCTCGATTTACACAAAGTGCTCGTAGAGACAGGCGTTTTGTTGTTACTCAAATGATAGATCTGTAATAGTAACAGAAGAAAAAGATAAAAATTCCTAAAATTTTGATTTCTTGACTTACGCAAAGTGCTCGTAGAGACGTTTTGTTGCTACTCAAATGAAAGATCTGTGATAGTAATAGAGTAAAATGGAGAAAATTCCGAAAATTTTAATTTCTTGATTTACGCAAAGTACTCATAGAGACGTTTTGTTGGTACTCAAATGACAGATCTGTGATAGTAACAGAGGAAAAAGCAAAATATTCCGAAAATTTTAATTTCTTGATTTACGCAAAGTACTCGTAGAGGCGTTTTGTTGTTACTCAAATGACAGATCTGTGATAGTAACAGAGGAAAAAGCAAAATATTCCGAAAATTTTAATTTCTCAATTTACGCAAAGTACTCGTAGAGACGTTTTGTTGTTACTCAAATGACAGATCTTTGATAGTAACAGAGGAAAAAGCAAAATATTCCAAAAATTTTAATTTCTTGATTTACGCAAAGTACTCGTAGAGACGTTCTGTTGCTACTCAAATGAAAGATCTGTGATAGTAATAGAGTAAAATGGAAAAAATTCCGAAAATTTTGATTTTTCGATTTACGCAAAGTGCTCGTAGAGACGTTTTGTTGTTACTCAAATGACAGATCTGTCATAGTAACAGAGGAAAAAGAGAAAAATTCCTAAAATTTTGATTTCTTGACTTACGCAAAGTGCTCGTAGAGACGTTTGGTTGCTACTCAAATGAAAGATCTGTGATAGTAATAGAGTAAAATGGAAAAAAATCCGAAAATTTTAATTTCTTGATTTACGCAAAGTACTCGTAGAGGCGTTTTGTTGTTACTCAAATGACAGTTCTGTGATAGTAACAGAGGAAAAAGCAAAATATTCCGAAAATTTTAATTTCTCAATTTACGCAAAGTGCTCGTAGAGACGTTTTGTTGTTACTCAAATGAAAGATCTGTGATAGTAATAGAGTAAAATGGAAAAAATCCGAAAATTTTAATTTCTTGATTAACGCAAACTACTCGTAGAGACGTTTTGTTGGTACTCAAATGACAGATCTGTGATAGTAACAAAGGAAAACGCAAAATATTCCGAAAATTTTAATTTCTTGATTTACGCAAAGTACTCGTAGAGACGTTTTGTTGTTACTCAAATGACAGATCTGTGATAGTAACAGAGGAAAATACAAAATATTCCGAAAATTTTAATTTCTTGATATACGCAAAGTACTCGTAGAAACGTTTTGTTGTTACTCAAATGACAGATCTGTGATAGTAACAGAGGAAAAAGCAAAATATTCCAAAAATTTTAATTTCTCAATTTACGCACAGTGCTCGTAGAGACGTTTTGTTGTTACTCAAATGACAGATCTGTGATAGTAACAGAGGAAAATACAAAATATTCCGAAAATTTGAATTTCTTGATATACGCAAAGTACTCGTAGAAACGTTTTGTTACTCAAATGACAGATCTGTGATAGTAACAGAGAAAGAAGCAAAATATTCCGAAAATTTTAATTTCTCAATTTACGCAAAGTGCTCGTAGAGACGTTTTGTTGTTACTCAAATGAAAGATCTGTGATAGTAATAGAGTAAAATGGAAAAAATTCCGAAAATTTTAATTTCTTGATTTACGCAAAGTACTCATAGAGACGTTTTGATGGTACTCAAATGACAGATCTGTGATAGTAACAGAGGAAAAAGCAAAATATTCCGAAAATTTTAATTTCTCAATTTACGCACAGTGCTCGTAGAGACGTTTTGTTGTTACTCAAATGACAGATCTGTGATAGTAACAGAGGAAAATACAAAATATTCCGAAAATTTTAATTTCTTGATATACGCAAAGTACTCGTAGAAACGTTTTGTTGTTACTCAAATGACAGATCTGTGATAGTAACAGAGGAAAAGGCAAAATATTCCAAAAATTTTAATTTCTTGATTTACGCAAAGTACTCGTAGAGACGTTCTGTTGCTACTCAAATGAAAGTTCTGTGATAGTAATAGAGTAAAATGGAAAAAATTCCGAAAATTTTGATTTTTCGATTTACGCAAAGTGCTCGTAGAGACGTTTTGTTGTTACTCAAATGACAGATCTGTCATAGTAACAGAGGAAAAAGAGAAAAATTCCTAAAATTTTGATTTCTTGACTTACGCAAAGTGCTCGTAGAGACGTTTGGTTGCTACTCAAATGAAAGATCTGTGATAGTAATAGAGTAAAATGGAAAAAATTCCGAAAATTTTAATTTCTTGATTTACGCAAAGTACTCATAGAGACGTTTTGGTGGTACTCAAATGACAGATCTGTGATAGTAACAGAGGAAAAAGCAAAATATTCCGAAAATTTTAATTTCTCAATTTACGCAAAGTGCTCGTAGAGACGTTTTGTTGTTACTCAAATGACAGATCTGTGATAGTAACAGAGGAAAAAGCAAAATATTCCGAAAATTTTAATTTCTTGATTTACACAAAGTGCTCGTAGAGACAGACGTTTTGTTGTTACTCAAATGATAGATCTGTAATAGTAACATAAGAAAAAGATAAAAATTCCTAAAATTTTGATTTCTTGACTTACGCAAAGTGCTCGTAGAGACGTTTTGTTGCTACTCAAATGAAAGATCTGTGATAGTAATAGAGTAAAATGGAGAAAATTCCGAAAATTTTAATTTCTTGAATTACGCAAAGTACTCATAGAGACGTTTTGTTGGTACTCAAATGACAGATCTGTGATAGTAACAGAGGAAAAAGCAGAATATTAAGAAAATTTTAACTTCTTGATATACGCAAAGTACTCATAGAGACGTTTTGTTGTTACTCAAATGACAGATCTGTGATAGTAACAGAGGAAAAAGCAGAATATTCCGAAAATTTTAATTTCTTGATTTACGCAAAGTGCTCGTAGAGACGTTTTGTTGTTACTCAAATGACGGATCTGTCATAGTAACAGAGGAAAAAGAGAAAAATTCCTAAAATTTTGATTTCTTGACTTACGCAAAGTGCTCGTAGAGACGTTTTGTTGCTACTCAAATGAAAGATCTGTGATAGTAATTGAGTAAAATGGAAAAAATTCCGAAAATTTTAATTTCTTGATTTACGCAAAGTACTCGTAGAGACGTTTTGTTGGTACTCAAATGACAGATCTGTGATAGTAACAGAGGAAAAAGCAAAATATTCCGAAAATTTTAATTTCTTGTTTTACGCAAAGTACTCGTAGAGGCGTTTTGTTGTTACTCAAATGACAGTTCTGTGATAGTAACAGAGGAAAAAGCAAAATATTCCGAAAATTTTAATTTCTGAATTTACGCAAAGTGCTCGTAGAGACGTTTTGTTGTTACTCAAATGAAAGATCTGTGATAGTAATAGAGTAAAATGGAAAAAATCCGAAAATTTTAATTTCTTGATTAACGCAAACTACTCGTAGAGACGTTTTGTTGGTACTCAAATGACAGATCTGTGATAGTAACAAAGGAAAACGCAAAATATTCCGAAAATTTTAATTTCTTGATTTACGCAAAGTACTCGTAGAGACGTTTTGTTGTTACTCAAATGACAGATCTGTGATAGTAACAGAGGAAAATACAAAATATTCCGAAAATTTTAATTTCTTGATATACGCAAAGTACTCGTAGAAACGTTTTGTTGTTACTCAAATGACAGATCTGTGATAGTAACAGAGGAAAAAGCAAAATATTCCAAAAATTTTAATTTCTCAATTTACGCACAGTGCTCGTAGAGACCTTTTGTTGTTACTCAAATGACAGATCTGTGATAGTAACAGAGGAAAATACAAAATATTCCGAAAATTTGAATTTCTTGATATACGCAAAGTACTCGTAGAAACGTTTTGTTACTCAAATGACAGATCTGTGATAGTAATAGAGTAAAATGGAAAAAATTCCGAAAATTTTAATTTCTTGATTTACGCAAAGTACTCATAGAGACGTTTTGGTGGTACTCAAATGACAGATCTGTGATAGTAACAGAGGAAAAAGCAAAATATTCCGAAAATTTTAATTTCTCAATTTACGCAAAGTGCTCGTAGAGACGTTTTGTTGTTACTCAAATGAAAGATCTGTGATAGTAATAGAGTAAAATGGCAAAAATTCCGAAAATTTTAATTTCTTGATTTACGCAAAGTGCTCATAGAGACGTTTTGATGGTACTCAAATGACAGATCTGTGATAGTAACAGAGGAAAAAGCAAAATATTCCGAAAATTTTAATTTCTCAATTTACGCACAGTGCTCGTAGAGACGTTTTGTTGTTACTCAAATGACAGATCTGTGATAGTAACAGAGGAAAATACAAAATATTCCGAAAATTTTAATTTCTTGATATACGTAAAGTACTCGTAGAAACGTTTTGTTGTTACTCAACTGACAGATCTGTGATAGTAACAGAGGAAAAGGCAAAATATTCCAAAAATTTTAATTTCTTGATTTACGCAAAGTACTCGTAGAGACGTTCTGTTGCTACTCAAATGAAAGTTCTGTGATAGTAATAGAGTAAAATGGAAAAAATTCCGAAAATTTTGATTTTTCGATTTACGCAAAGTGCTCGTAGAGACGTTTTGTTGTTACTCAAATGACAGATCTGTCATAGTAACAGAGGAAAAAGAGAAAAATTCCTAAAATTTTGATTTCTTGACTTACGCAAAGTGCTCGTAGAGACGTTTGGTTGCTACTCAAATGAAAGATCTGTGATAGTAATAGAGTAAAATGGAAAAAATTCCGAAAATTTTAATTTCTCAATTTACGCAAAGTGCTCGTAGAGACGTTTTGTTGTTACTCAAATGACAGATCTGTGATAGTAACAGAGGAAAAAGCAAAATATTCCGAAAATTTTAATTTCTTGATTTACACAAAGTGCTCGTAGAGACAGACGTTTTGTTGTTACTCAAATGATAGATCTGTAATAGTAACATAAGAAAAAGATAAAAATTCCTAAAATTTTGATTTCTTGACTTACGCAAAGTGCTCGTAGAGACGTTTTGTTGCTACTCAAATGAAAGATCTGTGATAGTAATAGAGTAAAATGGAGAAAATTCCGAAAATTTTAATTTCTTGAATTACGCAAAGTACTCATAGAGACGTTTTGTTGGTACTCAAATGACAGATCTGTGATAGTAACAGAGGAAAAAGCAGAATATTAAGAAAATTTTAACTTCTTGATATACGCAAAGTACTCATAGAGAGGTTTTGTTGTTACTCAAATGACAGATCTGTGATAGTAACAGAGGAAAAAGCAGAATATTCGGAAAATTTTAATTTCTTGATTTACGCAAAGTGCTCGTAGAGACGTTTTGTTGTTACTCAAATGACAGATCTGTCATAGTAACAGAGGAAAAAGAGAAAAATTCCTAAAATTTTGATTTCTTGACTTACGCAAAGTGCTCGTAGAGACGTTTTGTTGCTACTCAAATGAAAGATCTGTGATAGTAATTGAGTAAAATGGAAAAAATTCCGAAAATTTTAATTTCTTGATTTACGCAAAGTACTCGTAGAGACGTTTTGTTGGTACTCAAATGACAGATCTGTGATAGTAACAGAGGAAAAAGCAAAATATTCCGAAAATTTTAATTTCTTGATTTACGCAAAGTACTCGTAGAGGCGTTTTGTTGTTACTCAAATGACAGTTCTGTGATAGTAACAGAGGAAAAAGCAAAATATTCCGAAAATTTTAATTTCTCAATTTACGCAAAGTGCTCGTAGAGACGTTTTGTTGTTACTCAAATGAAAGATCTGTGATAGTAATAGAGTAAAATGGAAAAAATCCGAAAATTTTAATTTCTTGATTAACGCAAACTACTCGTAGAGACGTTTTGTTGGTACTCAAATGACAGATCTGTGATAGTAACAAAGGAAAACGCAAAATATTCCGAAAATTTTAATTTCTTGATTTACGCAAAGTACTCGTAGAGACGTTTTGTTGTTACTCAAATGACAGATCTGTGATAGTAACAGAGGAAAATACAAAATATTCCGAAAATTTTAATTTCTTGATATACGCAAAGTACTCGTAGAGACGTTTTGATGGTACTCAAATGACAGATCTGTGATAGTAACAGAGGAAAAAGCAAAATATTCCAAAAATTTTAATTTCTCAATTTACGCACAGTGCTCGTAGAGACGTTTTGTTGTTACTCAAATGACAGATCTGTGATAGTAACAGAGGAAAATACAAAATATTCCGAAAATTTGAATTTCTTGATATACGCAAAGTACTCGTAGAAACGTTTTGTTACTCAAATGACAGATCTGTGATAGTAATAGAGTAAAATGGAAAAAATTCCGAAAATTTTAATTTCTTGATTTACGCAAAGTACTCATAGAGACGTTTTGGTGGTACTCAAATGAGAGATCTGTGATAGTAACAGAGGAAAAAGCAAAATATTCCGAAAATTTTAATTTCTTGATTTACACAAAGTGCTCGTAGAGACAGACGTTTTGTTGTTACTCAAATGATAGATCTGTAATAGTAACATAAGAAAAAGATAAAAATTCCTAAAATTTTGATTTCTTGACTTACGCAAAGTGCTCGTAGAGACGTTTTGTTGCTACTCAAATGAAAGATCTGTGATAGTAATAGAGTAAAATGGAGAAAATTCCGAAAATTTTAATTTCTTGAATTACGCAAAGTACTCATAGAGACGTTTTGTTGGTACTCAAATGACAGATCTGTGATAGTAACAGAGGAAAAAGCAGAATATTAAGAAAATTTTAACTTCTTGATATACGCAAAGTACTCATAGAGAGGTTTTGTTGTTACTCAAATGACAGATCTGTGATAGTAACAGAGGAAAAAGCAGAATATTCGGAAAATTTTAATTTCTTGATTTACGCAAAGTGCTCGTAGAGACGTTTTGTTGTTACTCAAATGACAGATCTGTCATAGTAACAGAGGAAAAAGAGAAAAATTCCTAAAATTTTGATTTCTTGACTTACGCAAAGTGCTCGTAGAGACGTTTTGTTGCTACTCAAATGAAAGATCTGTGATAGTAATTGAGTAAAATGGAAAAAATTCCGAAAATTTTAATTTCTTGATTTACGCAAAGTACTCGTAGAGACGTTTTGTTGGTACTCAAATGACAGATCTGTGATAGTAACAGAGGAAAAAGCAAAATATTCCGAAAATTTTAATTTCTTGATTTACGCAAAGTACTCGTAGAGGCGTTTTGTTGTTACTCAAATGACAGTTCTGTGATAGTAACAGAGGAAAAAGCAAAATATTCCGAAAATTTTAATTTCTCAATTTACGCAAAGTGCTCGTAGAGACGTTTTGTTGTTACTCAAATGAAAGATCTGTGATAGTAATAGAGTAAAATGGAAAAAATCCGAAAATTTTAATTTCTTGATTAACGCAAACTACTCGTAGAGACGTTTTGTTGGTACTCAAATGACAGATCTGTGATAGTAACAAAGGAAAACGCAAAATATTCCGAAAATTTTAATTTCTTGATTTACGCAAAGTACTCGTAGAGACGTTTTGTTGTTACTCAAATGACAGATCTGTGATAGTAACAGAGGAAAATACAAAATATTCCGAAAATTTTAATTTCTTGATATACGCAAAGTACTCGTAGAGACGTTTTGATGGTACTCAAATGACAGATCTGTGATAGTAACAGAGGAAAAAGCAAAATATTCCAAAAATTTTAATTTCTCAATTTACGCACAGTGCTCGTAGAGACGTTTTGTTGTTACTCAAATGACAGATCTGTGATAGTAACAGAGGAAAATACAAAATATTCCGAAAATTTGAATTTCTTGATATACGCAAAGTACTCGTAGAAACGTTTTGTTACTCAAATGACAGATCTGTGATAGTAATAGAGTAAAATGGAAAAAATTCCAAAAATTTTAATTTCTTGATTTACGCAAAGTACTCATAGAGACGTTTTGGTGGTACTCAAATGAGAGATCTGTGATAGTAACAGAGGAAAAAGCAAAATATTCCGAAAATTTTAATTTCTCAATTTACGCAAAGTGCTCGTAGAGACGTTTTGTTGTTACTCAAATGAAAGATCTGTGATAGTAATAGAGTAAAATGGAAAAAATTCCGAAAATTTTAATTTCTTGATTTACGCAAAGTGCTCATAGAGACGTTTTGATGGTACTCAAATGACAGATCTGTGATAGTAACAGAGGAAAAAGCAAAATATTCCGAAAATTTTAATTTCTCAATTTACGCACAGTGCTCGTAGAGACGTTTTGTTGTTACTCAAATGACAGATCTGTGATAGTAACAGAGGAAAATACAAAATATTCCGAAAATTTTAATTTCTTGATATACGTAAAGTACTCGTAGAAACGTTTTGTTGTTACTCAAATGACAGATCTGTGATAGTAACAGAGGAAAAGGCAAAATATTCCAAAAATTTTAATTTCTTGATTTACGCAAAGTACTCGTAGAGACGTTCTGTTGCTACTCAAATGAAAGTTCTGTGATAGTAATAGAGTAAAATGGAAAAAATTCCGAAAATTTTGATTTTTCGATTTACGCAAAGTGCTCGTAGAGACGTTTTGTTGTTACTCAAATGACAGATCTGTCATAGTAACAGAGGAAAAAGAGAAAAATTCCTAAAATTTTGATTTCTTGACTTACGCAAAGTGCTCGTAGAGACGTTTGGTTGCTACTCAAATGAAAGCTCTGTAATAGTAATAGAGTAAAATGGAAAAAATTCCAAAAATTTTAATTTCTTGATTTACGCAAAGTACTCATAGAGACGTTTTGGTGGTACTCAAATGACAGATCTGTGATAGTAACAGAGGAAAAAGCAAAATATTCCGAAAATTTTAATTTCTCAATTTACGCAAAGTGCTCGTAGAGACGTTTTGTTGTTACTCAAATGACAGATCTGTGATAGTAACAGAGGAAAAAGCAAAATATTCCGAAAATTTTAATTTCTTGATATACGCAAAGTACTCGTAGAGACGTTTTGTTGTTACTCAAATGACAGATCTGTGATAGTAACAGAGGAAAAAGCAAAATATTCCGAAAATTTTAATTTCTTGATATACGCAAAGTACTCGTAGAAACGTTTTGTTGTTACTCAAATGACAGATCTGTGATAGTAACAGAAGAAAAAGCAAAATATTCCAAAAATTTTAATTTCTTGATTTACGCAAAGTGGTCGTAGAGACGTTCTGTTGCTACTCAAATCAAAGATCCGTGATAGTAATAGAGTAAAATGGAAAAAATTCCGAAAATATTGATTTCTCGATTTACACAAAGTGCTCGTAGAGACAGACGTTTTGTTGTTACTCAAATGATAGATCTGTAATAGTAACATAATAAAAAGATAAAAATTCCTAAAATTTTGATTTCTTGACTTACGCAAAGTGCTCGTAGAGACGTTTTGTTGCTACTCAAATGAAAGATCTGTGATAGTAATAGAGTAAATTGGAGAAAATTCCGAAAATTTTAATTTCTTGAATTACGCAAAGTACTCATAGAGACGTTTTGTTGGTACTCAAATGACAGATCTGTGATAGTAACAGAGGAAAAAGCAGAATATTAAGAAAATTTTAACTTCTTGATATACGCAAAGTACTCATAGAGACATTTTGTTGTTACTCAAATGACAGATCTGTGATAGTAACAGAGGAAAAAGCAGAATATTCCGAAAATTTTAATTTCTTGATATACGCAAAGTACTCGTAGAAACGTTTTGTTGTTACTCTAATGACAGATCTGTGATAGTAACAGAGGAAAAGACAAAATATTCCAAAAATTTTAATTTCTTGATTTACGCAAAGTACTCGTAGAGACGTTCTGTTGCTACTCAAATGAAAGTTCTGTGATAGTAATAGAGTAAAATGGAAAAAATTCCGAAAATTTTGATTTTTCGATTTACGCAAAGTGCTCGTAGAGACGTTTTGTTGTTACTCAAATGACAGATCTGTCATAGTAACAGAGGAAAAAGAGAAAAATTCCTAAAATTTTGATTTCTTGACTTACGCAAAGTGCTCGTAGAGACGTTTGGTTGCTACTCAAATGAAAGATCTGTGATAGTAATAGAGTAAAATGGAAAAAAATCCGAAAATTTTAATTTCTTGATTTACGCAAAGTACTCATAGAGACATTTTGATGGTACTCAAATGACAGATCTGTCATAGTAACAGAGGAAAAAGCAAAATATTCCGAAAATTTTAATTTCTCAATTTACGCACAGTGCTCGTAGAGACGTTTTGTTGTTACTCAAATGACAGATCTGTGATAGTAACAGAGGAAAATACAAAATATTCCGAAAATTTTAATTTCTTGATATACGCAAAGTACTCGTAGAAACGTTTTGTTGTTGCTCAAATGACAGATCTGTGATAGTAACATAGGAAAAGGCAAAATATTCCAAAATTTTTAATTTCTTGATTTACGCAAAGTACTCGTAGAGACGTTCTGTTGCTACTCAAATGAAAGTTCTGTGATAGTAATAGAGTAAAATGGAAAAAATTCCGAAAATTTTGATTTTTCGATTTACGCAAAGTGCTCGTAGAGACGTTTTGTTGTTACTCAAATGACAGATCTGTCATAGTAACAGAGGAAAAAGAGCAAAATTCCTAAAATTTTGATTTCTTGACTTACGCAAAGTGCTCGTAGAGACGTTTGGTTGCTACTCAAATGAAAGATCTGTGATAGTAATAGAGTAAAATGGAAAAAAATCCGAAAATTTTAATTTCTCGATTTACGCAAACTACTCATAGAGACGTTCTGTTGGTACTCAAATGACAGATCTGTGATAGTAACAGAGGAAAAAGCAAAATATTCCGAAAATTTTAATTTCTTGATTTACGCAAAGTACTCGTAGAGACGTTTTGTTGTTACTCAAATGACAGATCTGTGATAGTAACAGAGGAAAAGGCAAAATATTCCAAAAATTTTAATTTCTTGATTTACGCAAAGTACTCGTAGAGACGTTCTGTTGCTACTCAAATGAAAGATCTGTGATAGTAATAGAGTAAAATGGAAAAAATTCCGAAAATTTTGATTTTTCGATTTACGCAAAGTGCTAGTAGAGACGTTTGGTTGCTACTCAAATGAAAGATCTGTGATAGTAATAGAGTAAAATGGAAAAAATTCCGAAAATTTTAATTTCTTGATTTACGCAAAGTACTCATAGAGACGTTTTGGTGGTACTCAAATGACAGATCTGTGATAGTAACAGAGGAAAAAGCAAAATATTCCGAAAATTTTAATTTCTCAATTTACGCAAAGTGCTCGTAGAGACGTTTTGTTGTTACTCAAATGAAAGATCTGTGATAGTAATAGAGTAAAATGGAAAAAATTCCGAAAATTTTAATTTCTTGATTTACGCAAAGTACTCATAGAGACGTTCTGCTGCTACTCAAATGAAAGATCTGTGATAGTAATAGAGTAAAATGGAAAAAATTCCGAAAATTTTGATTTTTCGATTTACGCAAAGTGCTCGTAGAGACGTTTTGTTGTTACTCAAATGACAGATCTGTCATAGTAACAGAGGAAAAGGAGAAAAATTCCTAAAATTTTGATTTCTTGACTTACGCAAAGTGCTCGTAGAGACGTTTGGTTGCTACTCAAATGAAAGATCTGTGATAGTAATAGAGTAAAATTGAAAAAATTCCGAAAATTTTGATTTTTCGATTTACGCAAAGTGCTCGTAGAGACGTTTTGTTATTACTCAAATTACAGATCTGTCATAGTAACAGAGGAAAAAGAGAAAAATTCCTAAAATTTTGATTTCTTGACTTACGCAAAGTGCTCGTAGAGACGTTTGGTTGCTACTCAAATGAAAGATCTGTGATAGTAATAGAGTAAAATGGAAAAAATTCCGAAAATTTTAATTTCTTGATTTACGCAAAGTACTCATAGAGACGTTTTGGTGGTACTCAAATGACAGATCTGTGATAGTAACAGAAGAAAAAGCAAAATATTCCAAAAATTTTAATTTCTCAATTTACGCAAAGTGCTCGTAGAGACGTTTTGTTGTTACTCAAATGACAGATCTGTGATAGTAACAGAAGAAAAAGCAAAATATTCCAAAAATTTTAATTTCTTGATTTACGCAAAGTGGTCGTAGAGACGTTCTGTTGCTACTCAAATCAAAGATCCGTGATAGTAATAGAGTAAAATGGAAAAAATTCCGAAAATATTGATTTCTCGATTTACACAAAGTGCTCGTAGAGACAGACGTTTTGTTGTTACTCAAATGATAGATCTGTAATAGTAACATAAGAAAAAGATAAAAATTCCTAAAATTTTGATTTCTTGACTTACGCAAAGTGCTCGTAGAGACGTTTTGTTGCTACTCAAATGAAAGTTCTGTGATAGTAATAGAGTAAAATGGAAAAAATTCCGAAAATTTTGATTTTTCGATTTACGCAAAGTGCTCGTAGAGACGTTTTGTTGTTACTCAAATGACAGATCTGTCATAGTAACAGAGGAAAAAGAGCAAAATTCCTAAAATTTTGATTTCTTGACTTAAGCAAAGTGCTCGTAGAGACGTTTGGTTGCTACTCAAATGAAAGATCTGTGATAGTAATAGAGTAAAATGGAAAAAAATCCGAAAATTTTAATTTCTCGATTTACGCAAACTACTCATAGAGACGTTCTGTTGGTACTCAAATGACAGATCTGTGATAGTAACAGAGGAAAAAGCAAAATATTCCGAAAATTTTAATTTCTTGATTTACGCAAAGTACTCGTAGAGACGTTTTGTTGTTACTCAAATGACAGATCTGTGATAGTAACAGAGGAAAAGGCAAAATATTCCAAAAATTTTAATTTCTTGATTTACGCAAAGTACTCGTAGAGACGTTCTGTTGCTACTCAAATGAAAGATCTGTGATAGTAATAGAGTAAAATGGAAAAAATTCCGAAAATTTTGATTTTTCGATTTACGCAAAGTGCTCGTAGAGACGTTTGGTTGCTACTCAAATGAAAGATCTGTGATAGTAATAGAGTAAAATGGAAAAAATTCCGAAAATTTTAATTTCTTGATTTACGCAAAGTACTCATAGAGACGTTTTGGTGGTACTCAAATGACAGAGCTGTGATAGTAACAGAGGAAAAAGCAAAATATTCCGAAAATTTTAATTTCTCAATTTACGCAAAGTGCTCGTAGAGACGTTTTGTTGTTACTCAAATGAAAGATCTGTGATAGTAATAGAGTAAAATGGAAAAAATTCCGAAAATTTTAATTTCTTGATTTACGCAAAGTACTCATAGAGACGTTTTGATGGTACTCAAATGACAGATCTGTGATAGTAACAGAGGAAAAAGCAAAATATTCCGAAAATTTTAATTTCTCAATTTACGCACAGTGCTCGTAGAGACGTTTTGTTGTTACTCAAATGACAGATCTGTGATAGTAACAGAGGAAAATACAAAATATTCCGAAAATTTTAATTTCTTGATATACGCAAAGTACTCGTAGAAACGTTTTGTTGTTACTCAAATGACAGATCTGTGATAGTAACAGAGGAAAAGGCAAAATATTCCAAAAATTTTAATTTCTTGATTTACGCAAAGTACTCGTAGAGACGTTCTGTTGCTACTCAAATGAAAGTTCAGTGATAGTAATAGAGTAAAATGGAAAAAATTCCGAAAATTTTGATTTTTCGATTTACGCAAAGTGCTCGTAGAGACGTTTTGTTTTACTCAAATGACAGATCTGTCATAGTAACAGAGGAAAAGGAGAAAAATTCCTAAAATTTTGATTTCTTGACTTACGCAAAGTGCTCGTAGAGACGTTTGGTTGCTACTCAAATGAAAGATCTGTGATAGTAAAAGAGTAAAATGGAAAAAATTCCGAAAATTTTGATTTTTCGATTTACGCAAAGTGCTCGTAGAGACGTTTTGTTGTTACTCAAATTACAGATCTGTCATAGTAACAGAGGAAAAAGAGAAAAATTCCTAAAATTTTGATTTCTTGACTTACGCAAAGTGCTCGTAGAGACGTTTTGTTGTTACTCAAATGAAAGATCTGTGATAGTAATAGAGTAAAATGGAAAAAATTCCGAAAATTTTAATTTCTTGATTTACGCAAAGTACTCATAGAGACGTTTTGATGGTACTCAAATGACAGATCTGTGATAGTAACAGAGGAAAAAGCAAAATATTCCGAAAATTTTAATTTCTCAATTTACGCACAGTGCTCGTAGAGACGTTTTGTTGTTACTCAAATGACAGATCTGTGATAGTAACAGAGGAAAATACAAAATATTCCGAAAATTTTAATTTCTTGATATACGCAAAGTACTCGTAGAAACGTTTTGTTGTTACTCAAATGACAGATCTGTGATAGTAACAGAGGAAAAGGCAAAATATTCCAAAAATTTTAATTTCTTGATTTACGCAAAGTACTCGTAGAGACGTTCTGTTGCTACTCAAATGAAAGTTCAGTGATAGTAATAGAGTAAAATGGAAAAAATTCCGAAAATTTTGATTTTTCGATTTACGCAAAGTGCTCGTAGAGACGTTTTGTTTTACTCAAATGACAGATCTGTCATAGTAACAGAGTTGTTGTTGTTGTTACTCAAATGATAGATCTGTGATAGTAACAGAGGAAAAAGCAAAATATTCCGAAAATTTTAATTTCTTGATTTACGCAAAGTGCACGTAGAGACGTTTTGTTGTTAGTCAAATGACAGATCTGTGATAGTAACAGAGGAAAAAAGCAAAATATTCCGAAAATTTTAATTTCTTGTTTTACGCAAAGTGGTCGTAGAGACAATTTGTTGCTCCCCAAATGACAGATCTGTGATAGTAATAGAGTAAAAAGGAAAAAATCCGAAAATGTTGATTTTTCGATTTACGCAAAGTTGACGTAGAGACGTTTTGTTATTACTCAAATGACAGATCTGTGATAGTAACAGAGGAAAAAGCAAAATATTCCGAAAATTTTAATTTCTTGATTTACGCAAAGTACTCGTAGAGACGTTCTGTTGCTACTCAAATGAAAGATCTGTGATAGTATTAGAGTAAAATGGAAAAAATTCCGAAAATTTTGATTTCTCGATTTTCGCAAAGTGCTCGTAGAGACGTTTTGTTGTTACTCAAATGACAGATCTGTGATAGTAACAGAGGAAAAAGCAAAATATTCCGAAAATTTTAATTTCTTGATTTACGCAAAGTGGTCCTAGAGACAATTTGTTGCTCCTCAAATGACAGTTCTGTGATAGTAATAGAGTAAAAAGGAAAAAAGCCGAAAATTTTGATTTTTCGATTTACGCAAAGTTGTCGCAGAGACGTTTTGTTGTTACTCAAATGACAGATATGTGATAGTAATAGAGTAAGAAGGAAAAAATCCGAAAATTTTGATTTCTCGATTTACGCAAAGTGGTCGTATAGTCGTTTTGTTGTTACTCAAATGATAGATCTGTGATAGTAACAGAGGAAAAAGCAAAATATTCCGAAAATTTTAATTTCTTGATTTACGCAAAGTGCACGTAGAGACGTTTTGTTGTTAGTCAAATGACAGATCTGTGATAGTAACAGAGGAAAAAGCAAAATATTCCGAAAATTTTAATTTCTTGTTTTACGCAAAGTGGTCGTAGAGACAATTTGTTGCTCCCCAAATGACAGATCTGTGATAGTAATAGAGTAAAAAGGAAAAAATCCGAAAATTTTGATTTTCGATTTACGCAAAGTTGACGTAGAGACGTTTTGTTATTACTCAAATGACAGATCTGTGATAGTAACAGAGGAAAAAGCAAAATATTCCGAAAATTTTAATTTCTTGATTTACGCAAAGTACTCGTAGAGACGTTCTGTTGCTACTCAAATGAAAGATCTGTGATAGTATTAGAGTAAAATGGAAAAAATTCCGAAAATTTTGATTTCTCGATTTACGCAAAGTGCTCGTAGAGACGTTTTGTTGTTACTCAAATGACAGATCTGTGATAGTAACAGAGGAAAAAGAGAAAAATTCCTAAAATTTTGATTTCTTGACTTACACAAAGTGTCGTAGAGACGTTTTGTTGTTACTCAAATGACACATCTGTGATAGTAACAGAGGAAAAAGGAAAGTATTCTGAAAATTATAATTTCTTGATTTACGCAAAGTGCACGCAGAGACGTTTTGTTGTTACTCAAATGACAGATCTGTGATAGTAACAGAGGAAAAAGCAAAATATTCCGAAAATTTTAATTTCTTGATTTACGCAAAGTGCAAAATTTTGATTTCTCGATTTTCGCAAAGTGCTCGTAAAGACGTTTTGTTGTTACTCAAATGACAGATCTGTCATAGTAACAGAGGAAAAAGAGAAAAATTCCTAAAATTTTGATTTCTTGACTTACGCAAAGTGCTCGTAGAGACGTTTTGTTGCTACTCAAATGAAAGATCTGTGAGAGTAATAGAGTAAAAAGGAAAAAAAATCCGAAAATTTGGATTTCTCGATTTACGCAAAGTACTCGTAGAGACGTTTTGTTTGTTCTGTGATAGTAACAGAGGAAAAAGCAAAATATTCCGAAAATTTTAATATCTTGATTTACGCAAAGTGCACGTAGAGACGTTTTGTTGTTACTCAAATAACAGATCTGTGATAGTAACAGAGGAAAAAGCAAAATATTCCGAAAATTTTAAAGTCTTGATTTACGCAAAGTGGTCGTAGAGACAATTTGTTGCTCCTCAAATGACAGATCTGTGATAGTAATAGAGTAAGAAGGAAAAAATCCGAAAATTTTTATTTCTCGATTTACGCAAAGTGGTCGTATAGTCGTTTTGTTGTTACTCAAATGATAGATCTGTGATAGTAACAGAGGAAAAAGCAAAATATTCCGAAAATTTGAATTTCTCAATTTACGCAATGTGCTCGTAGAGACGTTTTGTTGTTACTCAAATGACAGATCTGTGATAGTAACAGAGGAAAAATCAAAATATTCCGAAAATTTTAATTTCTTGATTTACGCAATTTGCTCGAAGAGACGTTTTGTTGTTACTCAAATGACAGATCTGTGATAGTAACAGAGGAAAAATCAAAATATTCCGAAAATTTTAATTTCTTGATTTACGCAAAGTACTCGTATAGACGTTCTGTTGCTACTCAAATGAAAGATCCGTGATAGTAACAGATTAAAATGGAAAGAATTCCGAAAATATTGATTTCTCGATTTACGCAAAGTGCTCGTAGAGACGTTTTGTTGTTACTCAAATGACAGATATGTGATAGTAATAGAGTAAGAAGGAAAAAATCCGAAAATTTTGATTTCTCGATTTACGCAAAGTGGTCGTATAGTCGTTTTGTTGTTACTCAAATGATAGATCTGTGATAGTAACAGAGGAAAAAGCAAAATATTCCGAAAATTTTAATTTCTTGATTTACGCAAAGTGCACGTAGAGACGTTTTGTTGTTAGTCAAATGACAGATCTGTGATAGTAACAGAGGAAAAAGCAAAATATTCCGAAAATTTTAATTTCTTGTTTTACGCAAAGTGGTCGTAGAGACAATTTGTTGCTCCCCAAATGACAGATCTGTGATAGTAATAGAGTAAGAAGGAAAAAATCCGAAAATTTTGATTTTCGATTTACGCAAAGTTGACGTAGAGACGTTTTGTTATTACTCAAATGACAGATCTGTGATAGTAACAGAGGAAAAAGCAAAATATTCCGAAAATTTTAATTTCTTGATTTACGCAAAGTACTCGTAGAGACGTTCTGTTGCTACTCAAATGAAAGATCTGTGATAGTATTAGAGTAAAATGGAAAAAATTCCGAAAATTTTGATTTCTCGATTTACGCAAAGTGCTCGTAGAGACGTTTTGTTGTTACTCAAATGACAGATCTGTGATAGTAACAGAGGAAAAAGAGAAAAATTCCTAAAATTTTGATTTCTTGACTTACACAAAGTGTCGTAGAGACGTTTTGTTGTTACTCAAATGACACATCTGTGATAGTAACAGAGGAAAAAGGAAAGTATTCTGAAAATTATAATTTCTTGATTTACGCAAAGTGCACGCAGAGACGTTTTGTTGTTACTCAAATGACAGATCTGTGATAGTAACAGAGGAAAAAGCAAAATATTCCGAAAATTTTAATTTCTTGATTTACGCAAAGTGCAAAATTTTGATTTCTCGATTTTCGCAAAGTGCTCGTAAAGACGTTTTGTTGTTACTCAAATGACAGATCTGTCATAGTAACAGAGGAAAAAGAGAAAAATTCCTAAAATTTTGATTTCTTGACTTACGCAAAGTGCTCGTAGAGACGTTTTGTTGCTACTCAAATGAAAGATCTGTGAGAGTAATAGAGTAAAAAGGAAAAAAAATCCGAAAATTTGGATTTCTCGATTTACGCAAAGTACTCGTAGAGACGTTTTGTTTGTTCTGTGATAGTAACAGAGGAAAAAGCAAAATATTCCGAAAATTTTAATATCTTGATTTACGCAAAGTGCACGTAGAGACGTTTTGTTGTTACTCAAATAACAGATCTGTGATAGTAACAGAGGAAAAAGCAAAATATTCCGAAAATTTTAAAGTCTTGATTTACGCAAAGTGGTCGTAGAGACAATTTGTTGCTCCTCAAATGACAGATCTGTGATAGTAATAGAGTAAGAAGGAAAAAATCCGAAAATTTTTATTTCTCGATTTACGCAAAGTGGTCGTATAGTCGTTTTGTTGTTACTCAAATGATAGATCTGTGATAGTAACAGAGGAAAAAGCAAAATATTCCGAAAATTTGAATTTCTCAATTTACGCAATGTGCTCGTAGAGACGTTTTGTTGTTACTCAAATGACAGATCTGTGATAGTAACAGAGGAAAAATCAAAATATTCCGAAAATTTTAATTTCTTGATTTACGCAATTTGCTCGAAGAGACGTTTTGTTGTTACTCAAATGACAGATCTGTGATAGTAACAGAGGAAAAATCAAAATATTCCGAAAATTTTAATTTCTTGATTTACGCAAAGTACTCGTATAGACGTTCTGTTGCTACTCAAATGAAAGATCCGTGATAGTAACAGATTAAAATGGAAAGAATTCCGAAAATATTGATTTCTCGATTTACGCAAAGTGCTCGTAGAGACGTTTTGTTGTTACTCAAATGACAGATCTGTGATAGTAACAGAGGAAAAAGAGAAAAATTCCTAAAATTTTGATTTCTTGACTTACACAAAGTGTCGTAGAGTCGTTTTGTTGATACTCAAATGACAGATCTGTGATAGTATTCCGAAAATTTTAATTTCTTGATTTACGCAAAGTACTCGTAGAGACGTTCTGTTGCTACTCAAATGAAAGATCTGTGATAGTATTAGAGTAAAATGGAAAAAAATCCGAAAATTTTGATTTCTCGATTTACGCAAAGTGCTCGTAGAGACGTTTTGTTGTTACTCAAATGACAGATCTGTGATAGAAACAGAGGAAAAAGAGAAAAATTCCTAAAATTTTGATTTCTTGACTTACACAAAGTGTCGTAGAGACGTTTTGTTGTTACTCAAATGACAGATCTGTGATAGTAACAGAGGAAAAAGCAAAGTATTCTGAAAATTATAATTTCTTGATTTACGCAAAGTGCGCGCAGAGACGTTTTGTTGTTACTCAAATGACAGATCTGTGATAGTAACAGAGGAAAAAGCAAAATATTCCGAAAATTTTAATTTCTTGATTTACGCAAAGTGCACGTAGAGACGTTTTGTTGTTACTCAAATAACAGATCTGTGATAGTAACAGAGGAAAAAGCAAAATATTCCGAAAATTTTAAAGTCTTGATTTACGCAAAGTGGTCGTAGAGACAATTTGTTGCTCCTCAAATGACAGATCTGTGATAGTAATAAAGTAAGAAGGAAAAAATCCGAAAATTTTGATTTCTCGATTTACGCAAAGTGGTCGTATAGTCGTTTTGTTGTTACTCAAATGATAGATCTGTGATAGTAACAGAGGAAAAAGCAAAATATTCCGAAAATTTTAATTTCTTGATTTACGCAAAGTGCACGTAGAGACGTTTTGTTGTTAGTCAAATGACAGATCTGTGATAGTAACAGAGGAAAAAAGCAAAATATTCCGAAAATTTTAATTTCTTGTTTTACGCAAAGTGGTCGTAGAGACAATTTGTTGCTCCCCAAATGACAGATCTGTGATAGTAATAGAGTAAAAAGGAAAAAATCCGAAAATGTTGATTTTTCGATTTACGCAAAGTTGACGTAGAGACGTTTTGTTATTACTCAAATGACAGATCTGTGATAGTAACAGAGGAAAAAGCAAAATATTCCGAAAATTTTAATTTCTTGATTTACGCAAAGTACTCGTAGAGACGTTCTGTTGCTACTCAAATGAAAGATCTGTGATAGTATTAGAGTAAAATGGAAAAAATTCCGAAAATTTTGATTTCTCGATTTTCGCAAAGTGCTCGTAACGACGTTTTGTTGTTACTCAAATGACAGATCTGTCATAGTAACAGAGGAAAAAGAGAAAAATGCCTAAAATTTTGATTTCTTGAATTACGCAAAGTGCTCGTAGAGACGTTTTGTTGCTACTCAAATGCAAGATCTGTGAGAGTAATAGAGTAAAAAGGAAAAAAAATCCGAAAATTTTGATTTCTCGATTTACGCAAAGTACTCGTAGAGACGTTTTGTTGTTACTCAAATGACAGATCTGTGATAGTAACAGAGGAAAAAGCAAAATATTCCGAAAATTTTAATTTCTTGATTTACGCAAAGTACTCGTAGAGACGTTCTGTTGCTACTCAAATGAAAGATCCGTGATAGTAATAGAGTAAAATGGAAAAAATTCCGAAAATATTGTTTTCTCGATTTACGCAAAGTGCTCGTAGAGACGTTTTGTTGTTACTCAAATGACAGATCTGTGATAGTAACAGAGGAAAAAGCAAAATATTCCGAAAATTTTAATTTCTTGATTTACGCAAAGTGGTCCTAGAGACAATTTGTTGCTCCTCAAATGACAGATCTGTGATAGTAATAGAGTAAAAAGGAAAAAAGCCGAAAATTTTGATTTTTCGATTTACGCAAAGTTGTCGTAGAGACGTTTTGTTGTTACTCAAATGACAGATATGTGATAGTAATAGAGTAAGAAGGAAAAAATCCGAAAATTTTGATTTCTCGATTTACGCAAAGTGGTCGTATAGTCGTTTTGTTGTTACTCAAATGATAGATCTGTGATAGTAACAGAGGAAAAAGCAAAATATTCCGAAAATTTTAATTTCTTGATTTACGCAAAGTGCACGTAGAGACGTTTTGTTGTTAGTCAAATGACAGATCTGTGATAGTAACAGAGGAAAAAGCAAAATATTCCGAAAATTTTAATTTCTTGTTTTACGGAAAGTGGTCGTAGAGACAATTTGTTGCTCCCCAAATGACAGATCTGTGATAGTAATAGAGTAAAAAGGAAAAAATCCGAAAATTTTGATTTTTCGATTTACGCAAAGTTGACGTAGAGACGTTTTGTTATTACTCAAATGACAGATCTGTGATAGTAACAGAGGAAAAAGCAAAATATTCCGAAAATTTTAATTTCTTGATTTACGCAAAGTACTCGTAGAGACGTTCTGTTGCTACTCAAATGAAAGATCTGTGATAGTATTAGAGTAAAATGGAAAAAATTCCGAAAATTTTGATTTCTCGATTTACGCAAAGTGCTCGTAGAGACGTTTTGTTGTTACTCAAATGACAGATCTGTGATAGTAACAGAGGAAAAAGAGAAAAATTCCTAAAATTTTGATTTCTTGACTTACACAAAGTGTCGTAGAGACGTTTTGTTGTTACTCAAATGACACATCTGTGATAGTAACAGAGGAAAAAGGAAAGTATTCTGAAAATTATAATTTCTTGATTTACGCAAAGTGCACGCAGAGACGTTTTGTTGTTACTCAAATGACAGATCTGTGATAGTAACAGAGGAAAAAGCAAAATATTCCGAAAATTTTAATTTCTTGATTTACGCAAAGTGCAAAATTTTGATTTCTCGATTTTCGCAAAGTGCTCGTAAAGACGTTTTGTTGTTACTCAAATGACAGATCTGTCATAGTAACAGAGGAAAAAGAGAAAAATTCCTAAAATTTTGATTTCTTGACTTACGCAAAGTGCTCGTAGAGACGTTTTGTTGCTACTCAAATGAAAGATCTGTGAGAGTAATAGAGTAAAAAGGAAAAAAAATCCGAAAATTTGGATTTCTCGATTTACGCAAAGTACTCGTAGAGACGTTTTGTTTGTTCTGTGATAGTAACAGAGGAAAAAGCAAAATATTCCGAAAATTTTAATATCTTGATTTACGCAAAGTGCACGTAGAGACGTTTTGTTGTTACTCAAATAACAGATCTGTGATAGTAACAGAGGAAAAAGCAAAATATTCCGAAAATTTTAAAGTCTTGATTTACGCAAAGTGGTCGTAGAGACAATTTGTTGCTCCTCAAATGACAGATCTGTGATAGTAATAGAGTAAGAAGGAAAAAATCCGAAAATTTTTATTTCTCGATTTACGCAAAGTGGTCGTATAGTCGTTTTGTTGTTACTCAAATGATAGATCTGTGATAGTAACAGAGGAAAAAGCAAAATATTCCGAAAATTTTAATTTCTTGATTTACGCAAAGTGCACGTAGAGACGTTTTGTTGTTAGTCAAATGACAGATCTGTGATAGTAACAGAGGAAAAAGCAAAATATTCCGAAAATTTTAATTTCTTGTTTTACGCAAAGTGGTCGTAGAGACAATTTGTTGCTCCCCAAATGACAGATCTGTGATAGTAATAGAGTAAAAAGGAAAAAATCCGAAAATTTTGATTTTTCGATTTATGCAAAGTTGACGTAGAGACGTTTTGTTATTACTCAAATGACAGATCTGTGATAGTAACAGAGGAAAAAGCAAAATATTCCGAAAATTTTAATTTCTTGATTTACGCAAAGTACTCGTAGAGACGTTCTGTTGCTACTCAAATGAAAGATCTGTGATAGTATTAGAGTAAAATGGAAAAAATTCCGAAAATTTTGATTTCTCGATTTACGCAAAGTGCTCGTAGAGACGTTTTGTTGTTACTCAAATGACACATCTGTGATAGTAACAGAGGAAAAAGCAAAGTATTCTGAAAATTATAATTTCTTGATTTACGCAAAGTGCACGCAGAGACGTTTTGTTGTTACTCAAATGACAGATCTGTGATAGTATCAGAGGAAAAAGCAAAATATTCCGAAAATTTTAATTTCTTGATTTACGCAAAGTGCACGTAGAGACGTTTTGTTGTTACTCAAATAACAGATCTGTGATAGTAACAGAGGAAAAAGCAAAATATTCCGAAAATTTTAAAGTCTTGATTTACGCAAAGTGGTCGTAGAGACAATTTGTTGCTCCTCAAATGACAGATCTGCGATAGTAATAAAGTAAGAAGGAAAAAATCCGAAAATTTTGATTTCTCGATTTACGCAAAGTGGTCGTATAGTCGTTTTGTTGTTACTCAAATGATAGATCTGTGATTGTAACAGAGGAAAAAGCAAAATATTCCGAAAATTTTAATTTCTTGATATACGCAAAGTGCACGTAGAGACGTTTTGTTGTTAGTCAAATGACAGATCTGTGATAGTAACAGAGGAAAAAGCAAAATATTCCGAAAATTTTAATTTCTTGTTTTACGCAAAGTGGTCGTAGAGACAATTTGTTGCTCCCCAAATGACAGATATGTGATAGTAATAGAGTAAAAAGGAAAAAATCCGAAAATTTTGATTTTTCGATTTACGCAAAGTTGACGTAGAGACGTTTTGTTATTACTCAAATGACAGATCTGTGATAGTAACAGAGGAAAAAGCAAAATATTCCGAAAATTTTAATTTCTTCATTTACGCAAAGTACTCGTAGAGACGTTCTGTTGCTACTCAAATGAAAGATCTGTGATAGTATTAGAGTAAAATGGAAAAAATTCCGAAAATTTTGATTTCTCGATTTTCGCAAAGTGCTCGTAAAGACGTTATGTTGTTACTCAAATGACAGATCTGTCATAGTAACAGAGGAAAAAGAGAAAAATTCCTAAAATTTTGATTTCTTGACTTACGCAAAGTGCTCGTAGAGACGTTTTGTTGCTACTCAAATGAAAGATCTGTGAGAGTAATAGAGTAAAAAGGAAAAAAAATCCGAAAATTTTAATTTCTTGATTTACGCAAAGTGCACGTAGAGACGTTTTGTTGTTAGTCAAATGACAGATCTGTGATAGTAACAGAGGAAAAAGCAAAATATTCCGAAAATTTTAATTTCTTGTTTTACGCAAAGTGGTCGTAGAGACAATTTGTTGCTCCCCAAATGACAGATCTGTGATAGTAATTGAGTAAAAAGGAAAAAATCCGAAAATTTTGATTTCTCGATTTACGCAAAGTGGTCGTATAGTCGTTTTGTTGTTACTCAAATGATAGATCTGTGATAGTAACAGAGGAAAAAGCAAAATATTCCGAAAATTTTAATTTCTTGATATACGCAAAGTGCACGTAGAGACGTTTTGTTGTTAGTCAAATGACAGATCTGTGATAGTAACAGAGGAAAAAGCAAAATATTCCGAAAATTTTAATTTCTTGTTTTACGCAAAGTGGTCGTAGAGACAATTTGTTGCTCCCCAAATGACAGATATGTGATAGTAATAGAGTAAAAAGGAAAAAATCCGAAAATTTTGATTTTTCGATTTACGCAAAGTTGACGTAGAGACGTTTTGTTATTACTCAAATGACAGATCTGTGATAGTAACAGAGGAAAAAGCAAAATATTCCGAAAATTTTAATTTCTTCATTTACGCAAAGTACTCGTAGAGACGTTCTGTTGCTACTCAAATGAAAGATCTGTGATAGTATTAGAGTAAAATGGAAAAAATTCCGAAAATTTTGATTTCTCGATTTTCGCAAAGTGCTCGTAAAGACGTTATGTTGTTACTCAAATGACAGATCTGTCATAGTAACAGAGGAAAAAGAGAAAAATTCCTAAAATTTTGATTTCTTGACTTACGCAAAGTGCTCGTAGAGACGTTTTGTTGTTACTCAAATGACAGATCTGTGATAGTAACAGAGGAAAAAGCAAAATATTCCGAAAATTTTAATTTCTTGATTTACGAAAAGTGCACGTAGAGACGTTTTGTTGTTACTCAAATAACAGATCTGTGATAGTAACAGAGGAAAAAGCAAAATATTCCGAAAATTTTAAAGTCTTGATTTACGCAAAGTGGTCGTAGAGACAATTTGTTGCTCCTCAAATGACAGATCTGTGATAGTAATAAAGTAAGAAGGAAAAAATCCGAAAATTTTGATTTCTCGATTTACGCAAAGTGGTCGTATAGTCGTTTTGTTGTTACTCAAATGATAGATCTGTGATAGTAACAGAGGAAAAAGCAAAATATTCCGAAAATTTTAATTTCTTGATATACGCAAAGTGCACGTAGAGACGTTTTGTTGTTAGTCAAATGACAGATCTGTGATAGTAACAGAGGAAAAAGCAAAATATTCCGAAAATTTTAATTTCTTGTTTTACGCAAAGTGGTCGTAGAGACAATTTGTTGCTCCCCAAATGACAGATATGTGATAGTAATAGAGTAAAAAGGAAAAAATCCGAAAATTTTGATTTTTCGATTTACGCAAAGTTGACGTAGAGACGTTTTGTTATTACTCAAATGACAGATCTGTGATAGTAACAGAGGAAAAAGCAAAATATTCCGAAAATTTTAATTTCTTCATTTACGCAAAGTACTCGTAGAGACGTTCTGTTGCTACTCAAATGAAAGATCTGTGATAGTATTAGAGTAAAATGGAAAAAATTCCGAAAATTTTGATTTCTCGATTTTCGCAAAGTGCTCGTAAAGACGTTTTGTTGTTACTCAAATGACAGATCTGTCATAGTAACAGAGGAAAAAGAGAAAAATTCCTAAAATTTTGATTTCTTGACTTACGCAAAGTGCTCGTAGAGACGTTTTGTTGCTACTCAAATGAAAGATCTGTGAGAGTAATAGAGTAAAAAGGAAAAAAAATCCGAAAATTTTGATTTCTCGATTTACGCAAAGTACTCGTAGAGACGTTTTGTTGTTACTCAAATGACAGATCTGTGATAGTAACAGAGGAAAAAGCAAAATATTCCGAAAATTTTAATTTCTTGATTTACGCAAAGTACTCGTAGAGACGTTCTGTTGCTACTCAAATGAAAGATCCGTGATAGTAATAGAGTAAAATGGAAAAAATTCCGAAAATATTGTTTTCTCGATTTACGCAAAGTGCTCGTAGAGACGTTTTGTTGTTACTAAAATGACAGATCTGTGATAGTAACAGAGGAAAAAGCAAAATATTCCGAAAATTTTAATTTCTTGATTTACGCAAAGTGGTCGTAGAGACAATTTGTTGCTCCTCAAATGACAGATCTGTGATAGTAATAGAGTAAAAAGGAAAAAAAGCCGAAAATTTTGATTTTTCGATTTACGCAAAGTTGTCGTAGAGACGTTTTGTTGTTACTCAAATGACAGATATATGATAGTAACAGAGGAAAAAGCAAAATATTCCGAAAATTTTAATATCTTGATTTACGCAAAGTGCACGTAGAGACGTTTTGTTGTTACTCAAATAACAGATCTGTGATAGTAACAGAGGAAAAAGCAAAATATTCCGAAAATTTTAAAGTCTTGATTTACGCAAAGTGGTCGTAGAGACAATTTGTTGCTCCTCAAATGACAGATCTGTGATAGTAATAGAGTAAGAAGGAAAAAATCCGAAAATTTTTATTTTTCGATTTACGCAAAGTGGTCGTATAGTCGTTTTGTTGTTACTCAAATGATAGATCTGTGATAGTAACAGAGGAAAAAGCAAAATATTCCGAAAATTTTAATTTCTTGATTTACGCAAAGTGCACGTAGAGACGTTTTGTTGTTAGTCAAATGACAGATCTGTGATAGTAACAGAGGAAAAAGCAAAATATTCCGAAAATTTTAATTTCTTGTTTTACGCAAAGTGGTCGTAGAGACAATTTGTTGCTCCCCAAATGACAGATCTGTGATAGTAATAGAGTAAAAAGGAAAAAATCCGAAAATTTTGATTTTTCGATTTATGCAAAGTTGACGTAGAGACGTTTTGTTATTACTCAAATGACAGATCTGTGATAGTAACAGAGGAAAAAGCAAAATATTCCAAAAATTTTAATTTCTTGATTTACGCAAAGTACTCGTAGAGACGTTCTGTTGCTACTCAAATGAAAGATCTGTGATAGTATTAGAGTAAAATGGAAAAAATTCCGAAAATTTTGATTTCTCGATTTACGCAAAGTGCTCGTAGAGACGTTTTGTTGTTACTCAAATGACAGATCTGTGATAGTAACAGAGGAAAAAGAGAAAAATTCCTAAAATTTTGATTTCTTGACTTACACAAAGTGTCGTAGAGACGTTTTGTTGTTACTCAAATGACACATCTGTGATAGTAACAGAGGAAAAAGCAAAGTATTCTGAAAATTATAATTTCTTGATTTACGCAAAGTGCACGCAGAGACGTTTTGTTGTTACTCAAATGACAGATCTGTGATAGTATCAGAGGAAAAAGCAAAATATTCCGAAAATTTTAATTTCTTGATTTACGCAAAGTGCACGTAGAGACGTTTTGTTGTTACTCAAATAACAGATCTGTGATAGTAACAGAGGAAAAAGCAAAATATTCCGAAAATTTTAAAGTCTTGATTTACGCAAAGTGGTCGTAGAGACAATTTGTTGCTCCTCAAATGACAGATCTGCGATAGTAATAAAGTAAGAAGGAAAAAATCCGAAAATTTTGATTTCTCGATTTACGCAAAGTGGTCGTATAGTCGTTTTGTTGTTACTCAAATGATAGATCTGTGATAGTAACAGAGGAAAAAGCAAAATATTCCGAAAATTTTAATTTCTTGATATACGCAAAGTGCACGTAGAGACGTTTTGTTGTTAGTCAAATGACAGATCTGTGATAGTAACAGAGGAAAAAGCAAAATATTCCGAAAATTTTAATTTCTTGTTTTACGCAAAGTGGTCGTAGAGACAATTTGTTGCTCCCCAAATGACAGATATGTGATAGTAATAGAGTAAAAAGGAAAAAATCCGAAAATTTTGATTTTTCGATTTACGCAAAGTTGACGTAGAGACGTTTTGTTATTACTCAAATGACAGATCTGTGATAGTAACAGAGGAAAAAGCAAAATATTCCGAAAATTTTAATTTCTTCATTTACGCAAAGTACTCGTAGAGACGTTCTGTTGCTACTCAAATGAAAGATCTGTGATAGTATTAGAGTAAAATGGAAAAAATTCCGAAAATTTTGATTTCTCGATTTTCGCAAAGTGCTCGTAAAGACGTTATGTTGTTACTCAAATGACAGATCTGTCATAGTAACAGAGGAAAAAGAGAAAAATTCCTAAAATTTTGATTTCTTGACTTACGCAAAGTGCTCGTAGAGACGTTTTGTTGCTACTCAAATGAAAGATCTGTGAGAGTAATAGAGTAAAAAGGAAAAAAAATCCGAAAATTTTGATTTCTCGATTTACGCAAAGTACTCGTAGAGACGTTTTGTTGTTACTCAAATGACAGATCTGTGATAGTAACAGAGGAAAAAGCAAAATATTCCGAAAATTTTAATTTCTTGATTTACGCAAAGTACTCGTAGAGACGTTCTGTTGCTACTCAAATGAAAGATCCGTGATAGTAATAGAGTAAAATGGAAAAAATTCCGAAAATATTGTTTTCTCGATTTACGCAAAGTGCTCGTAGAGACGTTTTGTTGTTACTAAAATGACAGATATGTGATAGTAACAGAGGAAAAAGCAAAATATTCCGAAAATTTTAATTTCTTGATTTACGCAAAGTGGTCGTAGAGACAATTTGTTGCTCCTCAAATGACAGATCTGTGATAGTAATAGAGTAAAAAGGAAAAAAAGCCGAAAATTTTGATTTTTCGATTTACGCAAAGTTGTCGTAGAGACGTTTTGTTGTTACTCAAATGACAGATATATGATAGTAACAGAGGAAAAAGCAAAATATTCCGAAAATTTTAATATCTTGATTTACGCAAAGTGCACGTAGAGACGTTTTGTTGTTACTCAAATAACAGATCTGTGATAGTAACAGAGGAAAAAGCAAAATATTCCGAAAATTTTAAAGTCTTGATTTACGCAAAGTGGTCGTAGAGACAATTTGTTGCTCCTCAAATGACAGATCTGTGATAGTAATAGAGTAAGAAGGAAAAAATCCGAAAATTTTGATTTCTCGATTTACGCAAAGTGGTCGTATAGTCGTTTTGTTGTTACTCAAATGATAGATCTGTGATAGTAACAGAGGAAAAAGCAAAATATTCCGAAAATTTTAATTTCTTGATTTACGCAAAGTGCACGTAGAGACGTTTTGTTGTTAGTCAAATGACAGATCTGTGATAGTAACAGAGGAAAAAGCAAAATATTCCGAAAATTTTAATTTCTTGTTTTACGCAAAGTGGTCGTAGAGACAATTTGTTGCTCCCCAAATGACAGATCTGTGATAGTAATTGAGTAAAAAGGAAAAAATCCGAAAATTTTGATTTTTCGATTTACGCAAAGTTGACGTAGAGACGTTTTGTTATTACTCAAATGACAGATCTGTGATAGTAACAGAGGAAAAAGCAAAATATTCCGAAAATTTTAATTTCTTCATTTACGCAAAGTACTCGTAGAGACGTTCTGTTGCTACTCAAATGAAAGATCTGTGATAGTATTAGAGTAAAATGGAAAAAATTCCGAAAATTTTGATTTCTCGATTTTCGCAAAGTGCTCGTAAAGACGTTTTGTTGTTACTCAAATGACAGATCTGTCATAGTAACAGAGGAAAAAGAGAAAAATTCCTAAAATTTTGATTTCTTGACTTACGCAAAGTGCTCGTAGAGACGTTTTGTTGCTACTCAAATGAAAGATCTGTGAGAGTAATAGAGTAAAAAGAAAAAAAATCCGAAAATTTTGATTTCTCGATTTACGCAAAGTACTCGTAGAGACGTTTTGTTGTTACTCAAATGACAGATCTGTGATAGTAACAGAGGAAAAAGCAAAATATTCCGAAAATTTTAATTTCTTGATTTACGCAAAGTACTCGTAGAGACGTTCTGTTGCTACTCAAATGAAAGATCCGTGATAGTAATAGAGTAAAATGGAAAAAATTCCGAAAATATTGTTTTCTCGATTTACGCAAAGTGCTCGTAGAGACGTTTTGTTGTTACTAAAATGACAGATCTGTGATAGTAACAGAGGAAAAAGCAAAATATTCCGAAAATTTTAATTTCTTGATTTACGCAAAGTGGTCGTAGAGACAATTTGTTGCTCCTCAAATGACAGATCTGTGATAGTAATAGAGTAAAAAGGAAAAAAAGCCGAAAATTTTGATTTTTCGATTTACGCAAAGTTGTCGTAGAGACGTTTTGTTGTTACTCAAATGACAGATATATGATAGTAACAGAGGAAAAAGCAAAATATTCCGAAAATTTTAATATCTTGATTTACGCAAAGTGCACGTAGAGACGTTTTGTTGTTACTCAAATAACAGATCTGTGATAGTAACAGAGGAAAAAGCAAAATATTCCGAAAATTTTAAAGTCTTGATTTACGCAAAGTGGTCGTAGAGACAATTTGTTGCTCCTCAAATGACAGATCTGTGATAGTAATAGAGTAAGAAGGAAAAAATCCGAAAATTTTTATTTCTCGATTTACGCAAAGTGGTCGTATAGTCGTTTTGTTGTTACTCAAATGATAGATCTGTGATAGTAACAGAGGAAAAAGCAAAATATTCCGAAAATTTTAATTTCTTGATTTACGCAAAGTGCACGTAGAGACGTTTTGTTGTTAGTCAAATGACAGATCTGTGATAGTAACAGAGGAAAAAGCAAAATATTCCGAAAATTTTAATTTCTTGTTTTACGCAAAGTGGTCGTAGAGACAATTTGTTGCTCCCCAAATGACAGATCTGTGATAGTAATAGAGTAAAAAGGAAAAAATCCGAAAATTTTGATTTTTCGATTTATGCAAAGTTGACGTAGAATCGTTTTGTTATTACTCAAATGACAGATCTGTGATGGTAACAGAGGAAAAAGCAAAATATTCCAAAATTTTTAATTTCTTGATTTACGCAAAGTACTCGTAGAGACGTTCTGTTGCTACTCAAATGAAAGATCTGTGATAGTATTAGAGTAAAATGGAAAAAATTCCGAAAATTTTGATTTCTCGATTTACGCAAAGTGCTCGTAGAGACGTTTTGTTGTTACTCAAATGACAGATCTGTGATAGTAACAGAGGAAAAAGAGAAAAATTCCTAAAATTTTGATTTCTTGACTTACACAAAGTGTCGTAGAGACGTTTTGTTGTTACTCAAATGACACATCTGTGATAGTAACAGAGGAAAAAGCAAAGTATTCTGAAAATTATAATTTCTTGATTTACGCAAAGTGCACGCAGAGACGTTTTGTTGTTACTCAAATGACAGATCTGTGATAGTATCAGAGGAAAAAGCAAAATATTCCGAAAATTTTAAAGTCTTGATTTAGGCAAAGTGGTCGTAGAGACAATTTGTTGCTCCTCAAATGACAGATCTGCGATAGTAATAAAGTAAGAAGGAAAAAATCCGAAAATTTTGATTTCTCGATTTACGCAAAGTGGTCGTATAGTCGTTTTGTTGTTACTCAAATGATAGATCTGTGATAGTAACAGAGGAAAAAGCAAAATATTCCGAAAATTTTAATTTCTTGATATACGCAAAGTGCACGTAGAGACGTTTTGTTGTTAGTCAAATGACAGATCTGTGATAGTAACAGAGGAAAAAGCAAAATATTCCGAAAATTTTAATTTCTTGTTTTACGCAAAGTGGTCGTAGAGACAATTTGTTGCTCCCCAAATGACAGATATGTGATAGTAATAGAGTAAAAAGGAAAAAATCCGAAAATTTTGATTTTTCGATTTACGCAAAGTTGACGTAGAGACGTTTTGTTATTACTCAAATGACAGATCTGTGATAGTAACAGAGGAAAAAGCAAAATATTCCGAAAATTTTAATTTCTTCATTTACGCAAAGTACTCGTAGAGACGTTCTGTTGCTACTCAAATGAAAGATCTGTGATAGTATTAGAGTAAAATGGAAAAAATTCCGAAAATTTTGATTTCTCGATTTTCGCAAAGTGCTCGTAAAGACGTTATGTTGTTACTCAAATGACAGATCTGTCATAGTAACAGAGGAAAAAGAGAAAAATTCCTAAAATTTTGATTTCTTGACTTACGCAAAGTGCTCGTAGAGACGTTTTGTTGCTACTCAAATGAAAGATCTGTGAGAGTAATAGAGTAAAATGGAAAAAATTCCGAAAATATTGTTTTCTCGATTTACGCAAAGTGCTCGTAGAGACGTTTTGTTGTTACTAAAATGACAGATATGTGATAGTAACAGAGGAAAAAGCAAAATATTCCGAAAATTTTAATTTCTTGATTTACGCAAAGTGGTCGTAGAGACAATTTGTTGCTCCTCAAATGACAGATCTGTGATAGTAATAGAGTAAAAAGGAAAAAAAGCCGAAAATTTTGATTTTTCGATTTACGCAAAGTTGTCGTAGAGACGTTTTGTTGTTACTCAAATGACAGATATATGATAGTAACAGAGGAAAAAGCAAAATATTCCGAAAATTTTAATATCTTGATTTACGCAAAGTGCACGTAGAGACGTTTTGTTGTTACTCAAATAACAGATCTGTGATAGTAACAGAGGAAAAAGCAAAATATTCCGAAAATTTTAAACTCTTGATTTACGCAAAGTGGTCGTAGAGACAATTTGTTGCTCCTCAAATGACAGATCTGTGATAGTAATAGAGTAAGAAGGAAAAAATCCGAAAATTTTGATTTCTCGATTTACGCAAAGTGGTCGTATAGTCGTTTTGTTGTTACTCAAATGATAGATCTGTGATAGTAACAGAGGAAAAAGCAAAATATTCCGAAAATTTTAATTTCTTGATATACGCAAAGTGCACGTAGAGACGTTTTGTTGTTAGTCAAATGACAGATCTGTGATAGTAACAGAGGAAAAAGCAAAATATTCCGAAAATTTTAATTTCTTGTTTTACGCAAAGTGGTCGTAGAGACAATTTGTTGCTCCCCAAATGACAGATATGTGATAGTAATAGAGTAAAAAGGAAAAAATCCGAAAATTTTGATTTTTCGATTTACGCAAAGTTGACGTAGAGACGTTTTGTTATTACTCAAATGACAGATCTGTGATAGTAACAGAGGAAAAAGCAAAATATTCCGAAAATTTTAATTTCTTCATTTACGCAAAGTACTCGTAGAGACGTTCTGTTGCTACTCAAATGAAAGATCTGTGATAGTATTAGAGTAAAATGGAAAAAATTCCGAAAATTTTGATTTCTCGATTTTCGCAAAGTGCTCGTAAAGACGTTATGTTGTTACTCAAATGACAGATCTGTCATAGTAACAGAGGAAAAAGAGAAAAATTCCTAAAATTTTGATTTCTTGACTTACGCAAAGTGCTCGTAGAGACGTTTTGTTGCTACTCAAATGAAAGATCTGTGAGAGTAATAGAGTAAAAAGGAAAAAAAATCCGAAAATTTTGATTTCTCGATTTACGCAAAGTACTCGTAGAGACGTTTTGTTGTTACTCAAATGACAGATCTGTGATAGTAACAGAGGAAAAAGCAAAATATTCCGAAAATTTTAATTTCTTGATTTACGCAAAGTACTCGTAGAGACGTTCTGTTGCTACTCAAATGAAAGATCCGTGATAGTAATAGAGTAAAATGGAAAAAATTCCGAAAATATTGTTTTCTCGATTTACGCAAAGTGCTCGTAGAGACGTTTTGTTGTTACTAAAATGACAGATATGTGATAGTAACAGAGGAAAAAGCAAAATATTCCGAAAATTTTAATTTCTTGATTTACGCAAAGTGGTCGTAGAGACAATTTGTTGCTCCTCAAATGACAGATCTGTGATAGTAATAGAGTAAAAAGGAAAAAAAGCCGAAAATTTTGATTTTTCGATTTACGCAAAGTTGTCGTAGAGACGTTTTGTTGTTACTCAAATGACAGATATATGATAGTAACAGAGGAAAAAGCAAAATATTCCGAAAATTTTAATATCTTGATTTACGCAAAGTGCACGTAGAGACGTTTTGTTGTTACTCAAATAACAGATCTGTGATAGTAACAGAGGAAAAAGCAAAATATTCCGAAAATTTTAAAGTCTTGATTTACGCAAAGTGGTCGTAGAGACAATTTGTTGCTCCTCAAATGACAGATCTGTGATAGTAATAGAGTAAGAAGGAAAAAATCCGAAAATTTTGATTTCTCGATTTACGCAAAGTGGTCGTATAGTCTTTTTGTTGTTACTCAAATGATAGATCTGTGATAGTAACAGAGGAAAAAGCAAAATATTCCGAAAATTTTAATTTCTTGATTTACGCAAAGTGCACGTAGAGACGTTTTGTTGTTAGTCAAATGACAGATCTGTGATAGTAACAGAGGAAAAAGCAAAATATTCCGAAAATTTTAATTTCTTGTTTTACGCAAAGTGGTCGTAGAGACAATTTGTTGCTCCCCAAATGACAGATCTGTGATAGTAATTGAGTAAAAAGGAAAAAATCCGAAAATTTTGATTTTTCGATTTACGCAAAGTTGACGTAGAGACGTTTTGTTATTACTCAAATGACAGATCTGTGATAGTAACAGAGGAAAAAGCAAAATATTCCGAAAATTTTAATTTCTTCATTTACGCAAAGTACTCGTAGAGACGTTCTGTTGCTACTCAAATGAAAGATCTGTGATAGTATTAGAGTAAAATGGAAAAAATTCCGAAAATTTTGATTTCTCGATTTTCGCAAAGTGCTCGTAAAGACGTTTTGTTGTTACTCAAATGACAGATCTGTCATAGTAACAGAGGAAAAAGAGAAAAATTCCTAAAATTTTGATTTCTTGACTTACGCAAAGTGCTCGTAGAGACGTTTTGTTGCTACTCAAATGAAAGATCTGTGAGAGTAATAGAGTAAAAAGAAAAAAAATCCGAAAATTTTGATTTCTCGATTTACGCAAAGTACTCGTAGAGACGTTTTGTTGTTACTCAAATGACAGATCTGTGATAGTAACAGAGGAAAAAGCAAAATATTCCGAAAATTTTAATTTCTTGATTTACGCAAAGTACTCGTAGAGACGTTCTGTTGCTACTCAAATGAAAGATCCGTGATAGTAATAGAGTAAAATGGAAAAAATTCCGAAAATATTGTTTTCTCGATTTACGCAAAGTGCTCGTAGAGACGTTTTGTTGTTACTAAAATGACAGATCTGTGATAGTAACAGAGGAAAAAGCAAAATATTCCGAAAATTTTAATTTCTTGATTTACGCAAAGTGGTCGTAGAGACAATTTGTTGCTCCTCAAATGACAGATCTGTGATAGTAATAGAGTAAAAAGGAAAAAAAGCCGAAAATTTTGATTTTTCGATTTACGCAAAGTTGTCGTAGAGACGTTTTGTTGTTACTCAAATGACAGATATATGATAGTAACAGAGGAAAAAGCAAAATATTCCGAAAATTTTAATATCTTGATTTACGCAAAGTGCACGTAGAGACGTTTTGTTGTTACTCAAATAACAGATCTGTGATAGTAACAGAGGAAAAAGCAAAATATTCCGAAAATTTTAAAGTCTTGATTTACGCAAAGTGGTCGTAGAGACAATTTGTTGCTCCTCAAATGACAGATCTGTGATAGTAATAGAGTAAGAAGGAAAAAATCCGAAAATTTTTATTTCTCGATTTACGCAAAGTGGTCGTATAGTCGTTTTGTTGTTACTCAAATGATAGATCCGTGATAGTAACAGAGGAAAAAGCAAAATATTCCGAAAATTTTAATTTCTTGATTTACGCAAAGTGCACGTAGAGACGTTTTGTTGTTAGTCAAATGACAGATCTGTGATAGTAACAGAGGAAAAAGCAAAATATTCCGAAAATTTTAATTTCTTGTTTTACGCAAAGTGGTCGTAGAGACAATTTGTTGCTCCCCAAATGACAGATCTGTGATAGTAATAGAGTAAAAAGGAAAAAATCCGAAAATTTTGATTTTTCGATTTATGCAAAGTTGACGTAGAATCGTTTTGTTATTACTCAAATGACAGATCTGTGATGGTAACAGAGGAAAAAGCAAAATATTCCAAAAATTTTAATTTCTTGATTTACGCAAAGTACTCGTAGAGACGTTCTGTTGCTACTCAAATGAAAGATCTGTGATAGTATTAGAGTAAAATGGAAAAAATTCCGAAAATTTTGATTTCTCGATTTACGCAAAGTGCTCGTAGAGACGTTTTGTTGTTACTCAAATGACAGATCTGTGATAGTAACAGAGGAAAAAGAGAAAAATTCCTAAAATTTTGATTTCTTGACTTACACAAAGTGTCGTAGAGACGTTTTGTTGTTACTCAAATGACACATCTGTGATAGTAACAGAGGAAAAAGCAAAGTATTCTGAAAATTATAATTTCTTGATTTACGCAAAGTGCACGCAGAGACGTTTTGTTGTTACTCAAATGACAGATCTGTGATAGTATCAGAGGAAAAAGCAAAATATTCCGAAAATTTTAAAGTCTTGATTTAGGCAAAGTGGTCGTAGAGACAATTTGTTGCTCCTCAAATGACAGATCTGCGATAGTAATAAAGTAAGAATGAAAAAATCCGAAAATTTTGATTTCTCGATTTACGCAAAGTGGTCGTATAGTCGTTTTGTTGTTACTCAAATGATAGATCTGTGATAGTAACAGAGGAAAAAGCAAAATATTCCGAAAATTTTAATTTCTTGATATACGCAAAGTGCACGTAGAGACGTTTTGTTGTTAGTCAAATGACAGATCTGTGATAGTAACAGAGGAAAAAGCAAAATATTCCGAAAATTTTAATTTCTTGTTTTACGCAAAGTGGTCGTAGAGACAATTTGTTGCTCCCCAAATGACAGATATGTGATAGTAATAGAGTAAAAAGGAAAAAATCCGAAAATTTTGATTTTTCGATTTACGCAAAGTTGACGTAGAGACGTTTTGTTATTACTCAAATGACAGATCTGTGATAGTAACAGAGGAAAAAGCAAAATATTCCGAAAATTTTAATTTCTTCATTTACGCAAAGTACTCGTAGAGACGTTCTGTTGCTACTCAAATGAAAGATCTGTGATAGTATTAGAGTAAAATGGAAAAAATTCCGAAAATTTTGATTTCTCGATTTTCGCAAAGTGCTCGTAAAGACGTTATGTTGTTACTCAAATGACAGATCTGTCATAGTAACAGAGGAAAAAGAGAAAAATTCCTAAAATTTTGATTTCTTGACTTACGCAAAGTGCTCGTAGAGACGTTTTGTTGCTACTCAAATGAAAGATCTGTGAGAGTAATAGAGTAAAAAGGAAAAAAAATCCGAAAATTTTGATTTCTCGATTTACGCAAAGTACTCGTAGAGACGTTTTGTTGTTACTCAAATGACAGATCTGTGATAGTAACAGAGGAAAAAGCAAAATATTCCGAAAATTTTAATTTCTTGATTTACGCAAAGTACTCGTAGAGACGTTCTGTTGCTACTCAAATGAAAGATCCGTGATAGTAATAGAGTAAAATGGAAAAAATTCCGAAAATATTGTTTTCTCGATTTACGCAAAGTGCTCGTAGAGACGTTTTGTTGTTACTAAAATGACAGATATGTGATAGTAACAGAGGAAAAAGCAAAATATTCCGAAAATTTTAATTTCTTGATTTACGCAAAGTGGTCGTAGAGACAATTTGTTGCTCCTCAAATGACAGATCTGTGATAGTAATAGAGTAAAAAGGAAAAAAAGCCGAAAATTTTGATTTTTCGATTTACGCAAAGTTGTCGTAGAGACGTTTTGTTGTTACTCAAATGACAGATATATGATAGTAACAGAGGAAAAAGCAAAATATTCCGAAAATTTTAATATCTTGATTTACGCAAAGTGCACGTAGAGACGTTTTGTTGTTACTCAAATAACAGATCTGTGATAGTAACAGAGGAAAAAGCAAAATATTCCGAAAATTTTAAAGTCTTGATTTACGCAAAGTGGTCGCAGAGACAATTTGTTGCTCCTCAAATGACAGATCTGTGATAGTAATAGAGTAAGAAGGAAAAAATCCGAAAATTTTGATTTCTCGATTAACGCAAAGTGGTCGTATAGTCGTTTTGTTGTTACTCAAATGATAGATTTGTGATAGTAACAGAGGAAAAAGCAAAATATTCCGAAAATTTTAATTTCTTGATTTACGCAAAGTGCACGTAGAGACGTTTTGTTGTTAGTCAAATGACAGATCTGTGATAGTAACAGAGGAAAAAGCAAAATATTCCGAAAATTTTAATTTCTTGTTTTACGCAAAGTGGTCGTAGAGACAATTTGTTGCTCCCCAAATGACAGATCTGTGATAGTAATTGAGTAAAAAGGAAAAAATCCGAAAATTTTGATTTTTCGATTTACGCAAAGTTGACGTAGAGACGTTTTGTTATTACTCAAATGACAGATCTGTGATAGCAACAGAGGAAAAAGCAAAATATTCCGAAAATTTTAATTTCTTGATTTACGCCAAGTACTCGTAGAGACATTCTGTTGCTACTCAAATGAAAGATCTGTGATAGTATTAGAGTAAAATGAGAAAATTCTCGATTTTCGCAAAGTGCTCGTAAAGACGTTTTGTTGTTACTCAAACGACAGATCTGTCATAGTAACAGAGGAAAAAGAGAAAAATTCCTAAAATTTTGATTTCTTGACTTACGCAAAGTGCTCGTAGAGACGTTTTGTTGCTACTCAAAGAAAGATCCGTGATAGTAATAGAGTAAAATGGAAAAAAATCCGAAAATTTTGATTTCTCGATTTACGCAAAGTACTCGTAGAGACGTTTTGTTGGTACTCAAATGACAGATCTGTGATAGTAACAGAGGAAAAAGCAAAATATTCCGAAAATTTTAATTTCTTGATTTACGCAAAGTGCACGTAGAGACGTTTTGTTGTTACTCAAATGACAGATCTGTGATAGTAACAGAGGAAAAAGAGAAAAATTCCTAAAATTTTGATTTCTTGACTTACACAAAGTGTCGTAGAGACGTTTTGTTGTTACTCAAATGACAGATCTGTGATAGTAACAGAGGAAAAAGCAAAGTATTCCGAAAATTTTAATTTCTTGATTTACGCAAAGTGCACGTAGAGACGTTTTGTTGTTACTCAAATGACAGATCTGTGATAGTAACAGAGGAAAAAGCAAAATATTCCGAAAATTTTAATTTCTTTATTTACGCAAAGTGCACGTAGAGACGTTTTGTTGTTACTCAAATAACAGATCTGTGATAGTAACAGAGGAAAAAGCAAAATATTCCGAAAATTTTAAAGTCTTGATTTACGCAAAGTGGTCGTAGAGACAATTTGTTGCTCCTCAAATGACAGATCTGTGATAGTATTAGAGTAAAATGGAAAAAATTCCGAAAATTTTGATTTCTCGATTTTCGCAAATTGCTCGTAAAGACGTTTTGTTGTTACTCAAATGACAGATCTGTCATAGTAACAGAGGAAAAAGAGAAAAATTCCTAAAATTTTGATTTCTTGACTTACGCAAAGTGCTCGTAGAGACGTTTTGTTGCTACTCAAATGAAAGATCTGTGAGAGTAATAGAGTAAAAAGGAAAAAAAATCCGAAAATTTTGATTTCTCGATTTACGCAATGTACTCGTAGATACGTTTTATTGTTACTCAAATGACAGATCTGTGATAGTTACAGAGGAAAAAGCAAAATATTCAAAAAAATGTAATTTCTTGATTTACGCAAAGTACTCGAAGAGACGTTCTGTTGCTACTCAAAGAAAGATCCGTGATAGTAATAGAGTAAAATGGAAAAAAATCCGAAAATATTGATTTCTCGTTTTACGCAAAGTGCTCGTAGAGACGTTTTGTTGTTACTCAAATGACAGATCTGTGATAGTAACAGAGGAAAAAGCAAAATATTCCGAAAATTTTAATTTCTTGATTTACGCAAAGTGCACGTAGAGACGTTTTGTTGTTAGTCAAATGACAGATCTGTGATAGTAACAGAGGAAAAGCAAAATATTCCGAAAATTTTAATTTCTTGATTTACGCAAAGTGCACGTAGAGACGTTTTGTTATTACTCAAATGACAGATCTGTGATAGTAACAGAGGAAAAAGCAAAATATTCCAAAAATTTTAATTTCTTGATTTACGCAAAGTGGTCGTAGAGACAATTTGTTGCTCCCCAAATGACAGATCTGTGATAGTAATAGAGTGAAAAGGAAAAAATCCGAAAATTTTGATTTCTCGATTTACGCAAAGTTGACGTAGAGACGTTTTGTTTTTACTCAAATGACAGATCTGTGATAGTAACAGAGGAAAAAGCAAAATATTCCGAAAATTTTAATTTCTTGATTTACGCAAAGTAGTCGTAGAGACATTCTGTTGCTACTCAAGTGAAAGATCTGTGATAGTATTTGAGTAAAATGGAAAAAATTCCGAAAATTTTGATTTCTCGATTTACGCAAAGTGCTCGTAAAGACGTTTTGTTGTTACTCAAATGACAGATCTGTCATAGTAACAGAGGAAAAAGAGAAAAATTCCTAAAATTTTGATTTCTTGACTTACGCAAAGTGCTCGTAGAGACGTTTTGTTGCTACTCAAATGAAAGGTCTGTGAGAGTAATAGAGTAAAAAGGAAAAAAAAAATCCGAAAATTTTGATTTCTCGATTTACGCAAAGTACTCGTAGAGACGTTTTGTTGTTACTCAAATGACAGATCTGTGATAGTAACAGAGGAAAAAGCAAAATATTCGGAAAATTTTAATTTCTTGATTTACGCAAAGTACTCGTAGTGACGTTCTGTTGCTACTCAAATGAAATATCAGTGATAGTAATAGAGTAAAATGGAAAAAATTCCGAAAATATTGTTTTCTCGATTTACGCAAAGTGCTCGTAGAGACATTTTGTTGTTACTCAAATGACAGATCTGTGATAGTAACAGAGGAAAAAGAAAATATTCCGAAAATTTTAATTTCTTGATTTACGCAAAGTGCACGTAGAGACATTTTGTTGTTACTCAAATGACAACAGATCTGTGATAGTAGCAGAGGAAAAAGCAAAATATTCCGAACATTTTAATTTCTTGATTTACGCAAAGTGGTCGTAGAGACACTTTGTTGCTCCTCAAATGACAATTCTGTGATAGTAATAGAGTAAAAAGGAAAAAAATCCGAAAATTTTGATTTCTCTATTTACGCAAAGTGGTCGTAGAGACGTTTTGTTGTTACTCAAATGACAGATCTGTGATAGTAATAGAGGAAAAAGCAAAATATTCCGAAAATTTTAATTTCTTGTTTTACGCAAAGTGGTCGTAGAGACAATTTGTTGCTCCCCAAATGACAGATCTGTGATAGTAATAGAGCAAAAAGGAAAAAATCCGAAAATTTTGATTTCTCGATTTACGCAAAGTTGACGTAGAGACGTTTTGTTATTACTCAAATGACAGATCTGTGATAGTAACACAGGAAAAAGCAAAATATTCCGAAAATTTTAATTTCTTGATTTACGCAAAGTACTCGTAGATACGTTCTGTTGCTACTCAAATGAAAGATCTGTGATAGTATTAGAGTAAAATGGAAATAATTCCGAAAATTTTGATTTCTCGATTTACGCAAAGTGTTCGTAAAGACGTTTTGTTGTTACTCAAATGACAGATCTGTCATAGTAACAGAGGAAAAAGAGAAAAATTCCTAAAATTTTGATTTCTTGACTTACGCAAAGTGCTCGTAGATACGTTTTGTTGCTACTCAAATGAAAGATATGTGAGAGTAATAGAGTAAAAAGGAAAAAAAATCCGAAAATTTTGATTTCTCGATTTACGCAAAGTACTCGTAGAGACGTTTTGTTGTTACTCAAATGACAGATCTGTGATAGTAACAGAGGAAAAAGCAAAATATTCCGAAAATTTTAATTACTTGATTTACGCAAAGTACTCGTAGAGACGTTCTGTTGCTACTCAAATGAAAGATCCGTGATAGTAATAGAGTAAAATGGAAAAAATTCCGAAAATACTGTTTTCTCGATTTACGCAAAGTGCTCGTAGAGACGTTTTGTTGTTACTCAAATGACAGATCTGTGATAGTAACAGAGGAAAAAGCAAAATATTCCGAAAATTTTAATATCTTGATTTACGCAAAGTGCACGTAGAGACGTTTTGTTGTTACTCAAATGACAACAGATCTGTGATAGTAGCAGAGGAAAAAGCAAAATATTCCGAAAATTTTAATTTCTTGATTTACGCAAAGTGGTCGTAGACACTTTGTTGCTCCTCAAATGACAGATCTGTGATAGTAATAGAGTAAAAAGGAAAAAAATCCGAAAATTTTGATTTCTCTATTTACGCAAAGTGGTCGTAGAGACGTTTTGTTGTTACTCAAATGACACATCTGTGATAGTAACAGAGGAAAAAGCAAAAGATTCCGAAAATTTTAATTTCTTGATATACGCAAAGTACTCGTAGAGACGTTTTGTTGTTACTCAAATAACAGATCTGTGATAGTAACAGAGCAAAAAGCAAAATATTCCGAAAATTTTAATTTCTCAATTTACGCAATGTGCTCGTAGAGACGTTTTGTTGTTACTCAAATGACAGATCTGTGATAGTAACAGATGAAAAAGCAAAGTATTCCGAAAATTTTAATTTCTTGATTTACGAAAAGTACTCGTAGAGACGTTCTGTTGCTACTCAAATGAAAGATCTGTGATAGTATTAGAGTAAAATGGAAAAAATTCCGAAAATTTTGATTTCTCGATTTACGCAAAGTGCTCGTAAAGACGTTTTGTTGGTACTCAAATGACAGATCTGTCATAGTAACAGAGGAAAAAGAGAAAAATTCCTAAAATTTTGATTTCTTGACTTACGCAAAATGCTCGTAGAGACGTTTTGTTGCTACTCAAATGACAGATCTGTGATAGTAACAGAGGAAAAAGCAAAATATTCCGAAAATTTTAATTTCTTGATTTACGCAAAGTGGTCGTAGAGACAATTTGTTGCTCCTCAAATGACAGATCTGTGATAGTAATAGAGTAAAAAGGAAAAAAAGCCGAAAATTTTGATTTTTCGATTTACGCAAAGTTGTCGTAGAGACGTTTTGTTGTTACTCAAATGACAGATATATGATAGTAACAGAGGAAAAAGCAAAATATTCCGAAAATTTTAATATCTTGATTTACGCAAAGTGCACGTAGAGACGTTTTGTTGTTACTCAAATAACAGATCTGTGATAGTAACAGAGGAAAAAGCAAAATATTCCGAAAATTTTAAAGTCTTGATTTACGCAAAGTGGTCGCAGAGACAATTTGTTGCTCCTCAAATGACAGATCTGTGATAGTAATAGAGTAAGAAGGAAAAAATCCGAAAATTTTGATTTCTCGATTAACGCAAAGTGGTCGTATAGTCGTTTTGTTGTTACTCAAATGATAGATTTGTGATAGTAACAGAGGAAAAAGCAAAATATTCCGAAAATTTTAATTTCTTGATTTACGCAAAGTGCACGTAGAGACGTTTTGTTGTTAGTCAAATGACAGATCTGTGATAGTAACAGAGGAAAAAGCAAAATATTCCGAAAATTTTAATTTCTTGTTTTACGCAAAGTGGTCGTAGAGACAATTTGTTGCTCCCCAAATGACAGATCTGTGATAGTAATTGAGTAAAAAGGAAAAAATCCGAAAATTTTGATTTTTCGATTTACGCAAAGTTGACGTAGAGACGTTTTGTTATTACTCAAATGACAGATCTGTGATAGCAACAGAGGAAAAAGCAAAATATTCCGAAAATTTTAATTTCTTGATTTACGCCAAGTACTCGTAGAGACATTCTGTTGCTACTCAAATGAAAGATCTGTGATAGTATTAGAGTAAAATGAGAAAATTCTCGATTTTCGCAAAGTGCTCGTAAAGACGTTTTGTTGTTACTCAAACGACAGATCTGTCATAGTAACAGAGGAAAAAGAGAAAAATTCCTAAAATTTTGATTTCTTGACTTACGCAAAGTGCTCGTAGAGACGTTTTGTTGCTACTCAAAGAAAGATCCGTGATAGTAATAGAGTAAAATGGAAAAAAATCCGAAAATTTTGATTTCTCGATTTACGCAAAGTACTCGTAGAGACGTTTTGTTGGTACTCAAATGACAGATCTGTGATAGTAACAGAGGAAAAAGCAAAATATTCCGAAAATTTTAATTTCTTGATTTACGCAAAGTGCACGTAGAGACGTTTTGTTGTTACTCAAATGACAGATCTGTGATAGTAACAGAGGAAAAAGAGAAAAATTCCTAAAATTTTGATTTCTTGACTTACACAAAGTGTCGTAGAGACGTTTTGTTGTTACTCAAATGACAGATCTGTGATAGTAACAGAGGAAAAAGCAAAGTATTCCGAAAATTTTAATTTCTTGATTTACGCAAAGTGCACGTAGAGACGTTTTGTTGTTACTCAAATGACAGATCTGTGATAGTAACAGAGGAAAAAGCAAAATATTCCGAAAATTTTAATTTCTTTATTTACGCAAAGTGCACGTAGAGACGTTTTGTTGTTACTCAAATAACAGATCTGTGATAGTAACAGAGGAAAAAGCAAAATATTCCGAAAATTTTAAAGTCTTGATTTACGCAAAGTGGTCGTAGAGACAATTTGTTGCTCCTCAAATGACAGATCTGTGATAGTATTAGAGTAAAATGGAAAAAATTCCGAAAATTTTGATTTCTCGATTTTCGCAAATTGCTCGTAAAGACGTTTTGTTGTTACTCAAATGACAGATCTGTCATAGTAACAGAGGAAAAAGAGAAAAATTCCTAAAATTTTGATTTCTTGACTTACGCAAAGTGCTCGTAGAGACGTTTTGTTGCTACTCAAATGAAAGATCTGTGAGAGTAATAGAGTAAAAAGGAAAAAAAATCCGAAAATTTTGATTTCTCGATTTACGCAATGTACTCGTAGATACGTTTTATTGTTACTCAAATGACAGATCTGTGATAGTTACAGAGGAAAAAGCAAAATATTCAAAAAAATGTAATTTCTTGATTTACGCAAAGTACTCGAAGAGACGTTCTGTTGCTACTCAAAGAAAGATCCGTGATAGTAATAGAGTAAAATGGAAAAAAATCCGAAAATATTGATTTCTCGTTTTACGCAAAGTGCTCGTAGAGACGTTTTGTTGTTACTCAAATGACAGATCTGTGATAGTAACAGAGGAAAAAGCAAAATATTCCGAAAATTTTAATTTCTTGATTTACGCAAAGTGCACGTAGAGACGTTTTGTTGTTAGTCAAATGACAGATCTGTGATAGTAACAGAGGAAAAGCAAAATATTCCGAAAATTTTAATTTCTTGATTTACGCAAAGTGCACGTAGAGACGTTTTGTTATTACTCAAATGACAGATCTGTGATAGTAACAGAGGAAAAAGCAAAATATTCCAAAAATTTTAATTTCTTGATTTACGCAAAGTGGTCGTAGAGACAATTTGTTGCTCCCCAAATGACAGATCTGTGATAGTAATAGAGTGAAAAGGAAAAAATCCGAAAATTTTGATTTCTCGATTTACGCAAAGTTGACGTAGAGACGTTTTGTTTTTACTCAAATGACAGATCTGTGATAGTAACAGAGGAAAAAGCAAAATATTCCGAAAATTTTAATTTCTTGATTTACGCAAAGTAGTCGTAGAGACATTCTGTTGCTACTCAAGTGAAAGATCTGTGATAGTATTTGAGTAAAATGGAAAAAATTCCGAAAATTTTGATTTCTCGATTTACGCAAAGTGCTCGTAAAGACGTTTTGTTGTTACTCAAATGACAGATCTGTCATAGTAACAGAGGAAAAAGAGAAAAATTCCTAAAATTTTGATTTCTTGACTTACGCAAAGTGCTCGTAGAGACGTTTTGTTGCTACTCAAATGAAAGGTATGTGAGAGTAATAGAGTAAAAAGGAAAAAAAAAATCCGAAAATTTTGATTTCTCGATTTACGCAAAGTACTCGTAGAGACGTTTTGTTGTTACTCAAATGACAGATCTGTGATAGTAACAGAGGAAAAAGCAAAATATTCGGAAAATTTTAATTTCTTGATTTACGCAAAGTACTCGTAGTGACGTTCTGTTGCTACTCAAATGAAATATCCGTGATAGTAATAGAGTAAAATGGAAAAAATTCCGAAAATATTGTTTTCTCGATTTACGCAAAGTGCTCGTAGAGACATTTTGTTGTTACTCAAATGACAGATCTGTGATAGTAACAGAGGAAAAAGAAAATATTCCGAAAATTTTAATTTCTTGATTTACGCAAAGTGCACGTAGAGACATTTTGTTGTTACTCAAATGACAACAGATCTGTGATAGTAGCAGAGGAAAAAGCAAAATATTCCGAACATTTTAATTTCTTGATTTACGCAAAGTGGTCGTAGAGACACTTTGTTGCTCCTCAAATGACAATTCTGTGATAGTAATAGAGTAAAAAGGAAAAAAATCCGAAAATTTTGATTTCTCTATTTACGCAAAGTGGTCGTAGAGACGTTTTGTTGTTACTCAAATGACAGATCTGTGATAGTAATAGAGGAAAAAGCAAAATATTCCGAAAATTTTAATTTCTTGTTTTACGCAAAGTGGTCGTAGAGACAATTTGTTGCTCCCCAAATGACAGATCTGTGATAGTAATAGAGCAAAAAGGAAAAAATCCGAAAATTTTGATTTCTCGATTTACGCAAAGTTGACGTAGAGACGTTTTGTTATTACTCAAATGACAGATCTGTGATAGTAACACAGGAAAAAGCAAAATATTCCGAAAATTTTAATTTCTTGATTTACGCAAAGTACTCGTAGATACGTTCTGTTGCTACTCAAATGAAAGATCTGTGATAGTATTAGAGTAAAATGGAAATAATTCCGAAAATTTTGATTTCTCGATTTACGCAAAGTGTTCGTAAAGACGTTTTGTTGTTACTCAAATGACAGATCTGTCATAGTAACAGAGGAAAAAGAGAAAAATTCCTAAAATTTTGATTTCTTGACTTACGCAAAGTGCTCGTAGATACGTTTTGTTGCTACTCAAATGAAAGATATGTGAGAGTAATAGAGTAAAAAGGAAAAAAAATCCGAAAATTTTGATTTCTCGATTTACGCAAAGTACTCGTAGAGACGTTTTGTTGTTACTCAAATGACAGATCTGTGATAGTAACAGAGGAAAAAGCAAAATATTCCGAAAATTTTAATTACTTGATTTACGCAAAGTACTCGTAGAGACGTTCTGTTGCTACTCAAATGAAAGATCCGTGATAGTAATAGAGTAAAATGGAAAAAATTCCGAAAATACTGTTTTCTCGATTTACGCAAAGTGCTCGTAGAGACGTTTTGTTGTTACTCAAATGACAGATCTGTGATAGTAACAGAGGAAAAAGCAAAATATTCCGAAAATTTTAATTTCTTGATTTACGCAAAGTGCACGTAGAGACGTTTTGTTGTTACTCAAATGACAACAGATCTGTGATAGTAGCAGAGGAAAAAGCAAAATATTCCGAAAATTTTAATTTCTTGATTTACGCAAAGTGGTCGTAGACACTTTGTTGCTCCTCAAATGACAGATCTGTGATAGTAATAGAGTAAAAAGGAAAAAAATCCGAAAATTTTGATTTCTCTATTTACGCAAAGTGGTCGTAGAGACGTTTTGTTGTTACTCAAATGACACATCTGTGATAGTAACAGAGGAAAAAGCAAAAGATTCCGAAAATTTTAATTTCTTGATATACGCAAAGTACTCGTAGAGACGTTTTGTTGTTACTCAAATAACAGATCTGTGATAGTAACAGAGCAAAAAGCAAAATATTCCGAAAATTTTAATTTCTCAATTTACGCAATGTGCTCGTAGAGACGTTTTGTTGTTACTCAAATGACAGATCTGTGATAGTAACAGATGAAAAAGCAAAGTATTCCGAAAATTTTAATTTCTTGATTTACGAAAAGTACTCGTAGAGACGTTCTGTTGCTACTCAAATGAAAGATCTGTGATAGTATTAGAGTAAAATGGAAAAAATTCCGAAAATTTTGATTTCTCGATTTACGCAAAGTGCTCGTAAAGACGTTTTGTTGGTACTCAAATGACAGATCTGTCATAGTAACAGAGGAAAAAGAGAAAAATTCCTAAAATTTTGATTTCTTGACTTACGCAAAATGCTCGTAGAGACGTTTTGTTGCTACTCAAATGACAGATCTGTGATAGTAACAGAGGAAAAAGCAAAATATTCCGAAAATTTTAATTTCTTGTTTTACGCAAAGTGGTCGTAGAGACAATTTGTTGCTCCCCAAATGACAGATCTGTGACAGTCATAGAGTAAAAAGGAAAAAATCCGAAAATTTTGATTTCTCGATTTACGCAAAGTTGACGTAGAGACGTTTTGTTATTACTCAAATGACAGATCTGTGATAGTAACACAGGAAAAAGCAAAATATTCCGAAAATTTTAATTTCTCGATTTACGCAAAGTACTCGTAGATACGTTCTGTTGCTACTCAAATGAAAGATCTGTGATAGTATTAGAGTAAAATGGAAAAAATTCCGAAAATTTTGATTTCTCGATTTACGCAAAGTGCTCGTAAAGACGTTTTGTTGTTACTCAAATGACAGATCTGTCATAGTAACAGAGGAAAAAGAGAAAAATTCCTAAAATTTTGATTTCTTGACTTACGCAAAGTGCTCGTAGATACGTTTTGTTGCTACTCAAATGAAAGATATGTGAGAGTAATAGAGTAAAAAGGAAAAAAAATCCGAAAATTTTGATTTCTCGATTTACGCAAAGTACTCGTAGAGACGTTTTGTTGTTACTCAAATGACAGATCTGTGATAGTAACAGAGGAAAAAGCAAAATATTCCGAAAATTTTAATTACTTGATTTACGCAAAGTACTCGTAGAGACGTTCTGTTGCTACTCAAATGAAAGATCCGTGATAGTAATAGAGTAAAATGGAAAAAATTCCGAAAATACTGTTTTCTCGATTTACGCAAAGTGCTCGTAGAGACGTTTTGTTGTTACTCAAATGACAGATCTGTGATAGTAACAGAGGAAAAAGCAAAATATTCCGAAAATTTTAATTTCTTGATTTACGCAAAGTGCACGTAGAGACGTTTTGTTGTTACTCAAATGACAACAGATCTGTGATAGTAGCAGAGGAAAAAGCAAAATATTCCGAAAATTTTAATTTCTTGATTTACGCAAAGTGGTCGTAGAGACACTTTGTTGCTCCTCAAATGACAGATCTGTGATAGTAATAGAGTAAAAAGGAAAAAAATCCGAAAATTTTGATTTCTCTATTTACGCAAAGTGGTCTTAGAGACGTTTTGTTGTTACTCAAATGACACATCTGTGATAGTAACAGAGGAAAAAGCAAAATATTCCGAAAATTTTGATTTCTCGATTTACGCAAAGTGCTCGTACAGACGTTTTGTTCTTACTCAAATGACAGATCTGTCATAGTAACAGAGGAAAAAGAGAAAAATTCCTAAAATTTTGATTTCTTGACTTACGCAAAGTGCTCATAGAGACGTTTTGTTGCTACTCAAATGAAAGATCTGTGATAGTAATAGAGTAAAAAGGAATAAAAAAATCCGAAAATTTTGATTTCTCGATTTACGCAAAGTACTCGTAGAGACGTTTTATTGTTACTCAAATGACAGATCTGTGATAGTTACAGAGGAAAAAGCAAAATATTCAAAAAATTTTAATTTCTTGATTTACGCAAAGTACTCGTAGAGACGTTCTGTTGCTACTCAAAGAAAGATCCGTGATAGTAATAGAGTAAAATGGAAAAAAATCTGTGATAGTAACAGAGGAAAAAGCAAAATATTCCGAAAATTTTAATTTCTTGATTTACGCAAAGTGCACGTAGAGACGTTTTGTTGTTACTCAAATGACAACAGATCTGTGATAGTAGCAGAGGAAAAAGCAAAATATTCCGAAAATTTTAATTTCTTGATTTACGCAAAGTGGTCGTAGAGACACTTTGTTGCTCCTCAAATGACAGATCTGTGATAGTAATAGAGTGAAAAGGAAAAAAATCCGAAAATTTTGATTTCTCTATTTACACAAAGTGGTCTTAGAGACGTTTTGTTGTTACTCAAATGACACATCTGTGATAGTAACAGAGGAAAAAGCAAAATATTCCGAAAATTTTAATTTCTTGATTTACGCAAAGTACTCGTAGATACGTTCTGTTGCTACTCAAATGAAAGATCTGTGATAGTATTAGAGTAAAATGGAAATAATTCCGAAAATTTTGATTTCTCGATTTACGCAAAGTGTTCGTAAAGACGTTTTGTTGTTACTCAAATGACAGATCTGTCATAGTAACAGAGGAAAAAGAGAAAAATTCCTAAAATTTTGATTTCTTGACTTACGCAAAGTGCTCGTAGATACGTTTTGTTGCTACTCAAATGAAAGATATGTGAGAGTAATAGAGTAAAAAGGAAAAAAAATCCGAAAATTTTGATTTCTCGATTTACGCAAAGTACTCGTAGAGACGTTTTGTTGTTACTCAAATGACAGATCTGTGATAGTAACAGAGGAAAAAGCAAAATATTCCGAAAATTTTAATTACTTGATTTACGCAAAGTACTCGTAGAGACGTTCTGTTGCTACTCAAATGAAAGATCCGTGATAGTAATAGAGTAAAATGGAAAAAATTCCGAAAATACTGTTTTCTCGATTTACGCAAAGTGCTCGTAGAGACGTTTTGTTGTTACTCAAATGACAGATCTGTGATAGTAACAGAGGAAAAAGCAAAATATTCCGAAAATTTTAATTTCTTGATTTACGCAAAGTGCACGTAGAGACGTTTTGTTGTTACTCAAATGACAACAGATCTGTGATAGTAGCAGAGGAAAAAGCAAAATATTCCGAAAATTTTAATTTCTTGATTTACGCAAAGTGGTCGTAGACACTTTGTTGCTCCTCAAATGACAGATCTGTGATAGTAATAGAGTAAAAAGGAAAAAAATCCGAAAATTTTGATTTCTCTATTTACGCAAAGTGGTCGTAGAGACGTTTTGTTGTTACTCAAATGACACATCTGTGATAGTAACAGAGGAAAAAGCAAAAGATTCCGAAAATTTTAATTTCTTGATATACGCAAAGTACTCGTAGAGACGTTTTGTTGTTACTCAAATAACAGATCTGTGATAGTAACAGAGCAAAAAGCAAAATATTCCGAAAATTTTAATTTCTCAATTTACGCAATGTGCTCGTAGAGACGTTTTGTTGTTACTCAAATGACAGATCTGTGATAGTAACAGATGAAAAAGCAAAGTATTCCGAAAATTTTAATTTCTTGATTTACGAAAAGTACTCGTAGAGACGTTCTGTTGCTACTCAAATGAAAGATCTGTGATAGTATTAGAGTAAAATGGAAAAAATTCCGAAAATTTTGATTTCTCGATTTACGCAAAGTGCTCGTAAAGACGTTTTGTTGGTACTCAAATGACAGATCTGTCATAGTAACAGAGGAAAAAGAGAAAAATTCCTAAAATTTTGATTTCTTGACTTACGCAAAATGCTCGTAGAGACGTTTTGTTGCTACTCAAATGACAGATCTGTGATAGTAACAGAGGAAAAAGCAAAATATTCCGAAAATTTTAATTTCTTGTTTTACGCAAAGTGGTCGTAGAGACAATTTGTTGCTCCCCAAATGACAGATCTGTGATAGTAATAGAGTAAAAAGGAAAAAATCCGAAAATTTTGATTTCTCGATTTACGCAAAGTTGACGTAGAGACGTTTTGTTATTACTCAAATGACAGATCTGTGATAGTAACACAGGAAAAAGCAAAATATTCCGAAAATTTTAATTTCTCGATTTACGCAAAGTACTCGTAGATACGTTCTGTTGCTACTCAAATGAAAGATCTGTGATAGTATTAGAGTAAAATGGAAAAAATTCCGAAAATTTTGATTTCTCGATTTACGCAAAGTGCTCGTAAAGACGTTTTGTTGTTACTCAAATGACAGATCTGTCATAGTAACAGAGGAAAAAGAGAAAAATTCCTAAAATTTTGATTTCTTGACTTACGCAAAGTGCTCGTAGATACGTTTTGTTGCTACTCAAATGAAAGATATGTGAGAGTAATAGAGTAAAAAGGAAAAAAAATCCGAAAATTTTGATTTCTCGATTTACGCAAAGTACTCGTAGAGACGTTTTGTTGTTACTCAAATGACAGATCTGTGATAGTAACAGAGGAAAAAGCAAAATATTCCGAAAATTTTAATTACTTGATTTACGCAAAGTACTCGTAGAGACGTTCTGTTGCTACTCAAATGAAAGATCCGTGATAGTAATAGAGTAAAATGGAAAAAATTCCGAAAATACTGTTTTCTCGATTTACGCAAAGTGCTCGTAGAGACGTTTTGTTGTTACTCAAATGACAGATCTGTGATAGTAACAGAGGAAAAAGCAAAATATTCCGAAAATTTTAATTTCTTGATTTACGCAAAGTGCACGTAGAGACGTTTTGTTGTTACTCAAATGACAACAGATCTGTGATAGTAGCAGAGGAAAAAGCAAAATATTCCGAAAATTTTAATTTCTTGATTTACGCAAAGTGGTCGTAGAGACACTTTGTTGCTCCTCAAATGACAGATCTGTGATAGTAATAGAGTAAAAAGGAAAAAAATCCGAAAATTTTGATTTCTCTATTTACGCAAAGTGGTCTTAGAGACGTTTTGTTGTTACTCAAATGACACATCTGTGATAGTAACAGAGGAAAAAGCAAAATATTCCGAAAATTTTGATTTCTCGATTTACGCAAAGTGCTCGTACAGACGTTTTGTTCTTACTCAAATGACAGATCTGTCATAGTAACAGAGGAAAAAGAGAAAAATTCCTAAAATTTTGATTTCTTGACTTACGCAAAGTGCTCATAGAGACGTTTTGTTGCTACTCAAATGAAAGATCTGTGATAGTAATAGAGTAAAAAGGAATAAAAAAATCCGAAAATTTTGATTTCTCGATTTACGCAAAGTACTCGTAGAGACGTTTTATTGTTACTCAAATGACAGATCTGTGATAGTTACAGAGGAAAAAGCAAAATATTCAAAAAATTTTAATTTCTTGATTTACGCAAAGTACTCGTAGAGACGTTCTGTTGCTACTCAAAGAAAGATCCGTGATAGTAATAGAGTAAAATGGAAAAAAATCTGTGATAGTAACAGAGGAAAAAGCAAAATATTCCGAAAATTTTAATTTCTTGATTTACGCAAAGTGCACGTAGAGACGTTTTGTTGTTACTCAAATGACAACAGATCTGTGATAGTAGCAGAGGAAAAAGCAAAATATTCCGAAAATTTTAATTTCTTGATTTACGCAAAGTGGTCGTAGAGACACTTTGTTGCTCCTCAAATGACAGATCTGTGATAGTAATAGAGTAAAAAGGAAAAAAATCCGAAAATTTTGATTTCTCTATTTACGCAAAGTGGTCTTAGAGACGTTTTGTTGTTACTCAAATGACACATCTGTGATAGTAACAGAGGAAAAAGCAAAATATTCCGAAAATTTTAATTTCTTTATATACGCAAAGTACTCGTAGAGACGTTTTGTTGTTACTCAAATAACAGATCTGTGATAGTAACAGAGCAAAAAGCAAAATATTCCGAAAATTTTAATTTCTCAATTTACGCAATGTGCTCGTAGAGACGTTTTGTTGTTACTCAAATGACAGATCTGTGCTAGTAACAGAGGAAAAAGCAAAATATTCCAAAAATTTTAATTTCTTGATTTACGCAAAGTACTCGTAGAGACGTTCTGTTGCTACTCAAATGAAAGATCCGTGATAGTAACAGATTAAAATGGAAAAAATTCCGAAAATATTGATTTCTCGATTTACGCAAAGTGCTCGTAGAGACGTTTTGTTGTTACTCAAATGACAGATCTGTGATAGTAACAGAGGAAAAAGAGAAAAATTCCTAAAATTTTGATTTCTTGACTTACACAAAGTGTCGTAGAGACGTTTTGTTGTTACTCAAATGACAGATCTATGATAGTAACAGATGAAAAAGCAAAGTATTCCGAAAATTTTAATTTCTTGATTTACGAAAAGTACTCGTAGAGACGTTCTGTTGCTACTCAAATGAAAGATCTGTGATAGTATTAGAGTAAAATGGAAAAAATTCCGAAAATTTTGATTTCTCGATTTACGCAAAGTGCTCGTAAAGACGTTTTGTTGGTACTCAAATGACAGATCTGTCATAGTAACAGAGGAAAAAGAGAAAAATTCCTAAAATTTTGATTTCTTGACTTACGCAAAATGCTCGTAGAGACGTTTTGTTGCTACTCAAATGAAAGATCTGTGAGAGTAATAGAGTAAAAAGGAAAAAAAATCCGAAAATTTTGATTTCTCGATTTACGTAAAGTACTCGTAGAGACGTTTTGTTGTTACTCAAATGACAGATCTGTGATAGTAACAGAGGAAAAAGCAAAATATTCCGAAAATTTTAATTTCTTAATTTACGCAAAGTACTCGTAGAGACGTTCTGTTGCTACTCAAATGACAGATCTGTGATAGTAACAGAGGAAAAAGCAAAATATTCCGAAAATTTTAATTTCTTGATTTACGCATAGTGGTCGTAGAGACAATTTGTAGCTCCTCAAATGACAGATCTGTGATAGTAATAGAGTAAAAAGGAAAAAAATCCGAAAATTTTGATTTCTCGATTTACGCAAAGTTGTCGTAGAGACGTTTTGTTGTTACTCAAATGACAGATCTGTGATAGTAACAGAAGAAAAAGCAAAATATTCCGAAAATTTTAATTTCTTGATATACGCAAAGTACTCGTAGAGACGTTTTGTTGTTACTCAAATGACAGATCTGTGATAGTAACAGAGCAAAAAGCAAAATATTCCGAAAATTTTAATTTCTTGATTTACGCAAAGTGCACGTAGAGACGTTTTGTTGTTACTCAAATGAAAGATCTGTGATAGTAATAAAGTAAAATGGAAAAAATTCCGAAAATTTTGATTTCTCGATTTACGCAAAGTGCTCGTACAGACGTTTTGTTCTTACTCAAATGACAGATCTGTCATAGTAACAGAGGAAAAAGAGAAAAATTCCTAAAATTTTGATTTCTTGACTTACGCAAAGTGCTCATAGAGACGTTTTGTTGCTACTCAAATGAAAGATCTGTGATAGTAATAGAGTAAAAAGGAATAAAAAAATCCGAAAATTTTGATTTCTCGATTTACGCAAAGTACTCGTAGAGACGTTTTATTGTTACTCAAATGACAGATCTGTGATAGTTACAGAGGAAAAAGCAAAATATTCAAAAAATTTTAATTTCTTGATTTACGCAAAGTACTCGTAGAGACGTTCTGTTGCTACTCAAAGAAAGATCCGTGATAGTAAGTAATAGAGTAAAATGGAAAAAAATCCGAAAATATTGATTTCTCGTTTTCGCAAATTGCTCGTAGAGACGTTTTGTTGTTACTCAAATGACAGATCTGTGATAGTAACAGAGGAAAAAGCAAAATATTCCGAAAATTTTAATTTCTTGATTTACGCAAAGTGCACGTAGAGACGTTTTGTTGTTACTCAAATGACAGATCTGTGATAGTAACAGAGGAAAAAGCAAAATATTCCGAAAATTTTAATTTCTTGAATTACGCAAAGTGGTCGTAGAGACAATTTGTTGCTCCCCAAATGACAGATCTGTGATAGTAATAGAGTAAAAAGGAAAAAATCCGAAAATTTTGATTTCTCGATTTACGCAAAGTTGACGTAGAGACGTTTTGTTTTTACTCAAGTGACAGATCTGTGATAGTAACAGAGGAAAAAGCAAAATATTCCGAAAATTTTAATTTCTTGATTTACGCAAAGTTCTCGTAGAGACGTTCTGTTGCTACTCAAGTGAAAGATCTGTGATAGTATTAGAGTAAAATGGAAAAAATTCCGAAAATTTTGATTTCTCGATTTACGCAAAGTGCTCGTAAAGACGTTTTGTTGTTACTCAAATGACAGATCTGTCATAGTAACAGAGGAAAAAGAGAAAAATTCCTAAAATTTTGATTTCTTGACTTACGCAAAGTACTCGTAGAGACGTTTTGTTGTTACTCAAATGACAGATCTGTGATAGTAACAGAGCAAAAAGCAAAATATTCAGAAAATTTTAATTTCTTGATTTACGCAAAGTGCACGTAGAGACGATTTGTTGTTACTCAAATGAAAGATCTGTGATAGTAATAGAGTAAAAAGCAAAATATTCCGAAAATCTGAATTTAAAGCCTTGATTTACCCAGTGGTCGTAGAGACAATTTGTTGCTCCTCAAATGACAGATCTGTGATAGTAATAGAGTAAGAAGGAAAAAAATCCGAAAATTTTGATTTCTCGATTTACGCAAAGTGGTCGTATAGTCGTTTTGTTGTTACTCAAATGATAGATCTGTGATAGTAACAGAGGAAAAAGCAAAATATTCCGAAAATTTTAATTTCTTGATTTACGCAAAGTGCACGTAGAGACGTTTTGTTGTTACTCAAATGACAGATCTGTGATAGTAACAGAGGAAAAAGCAAAATATTCCGAAAATTTTAATTTCTTGATTTACGCAAAGTGGTCGTAGAGACAATTTGTTGCTCCCCAAATGACAGATCTGTAATAGTAATACAGTAAAACGCAAAGTTGACGTAGAGACGTTTTGTTTTTACTCAAATGATAGATCTGTGATAGTAACAGAGGAAAAAGCAAAATATTACGAAAATTTTAATTTCTTGATTTACGCAAAGTGCTCGTAGAGACGTTTTGTTGCTACTCAAATGAAAGGTCTGTGAGAGTAATAGAGTAAAAAGGAAAAAAAAATCCGAAAATTTTGATTTCTCGATTTACGCAAAGTACTCGTAGAGACGTTTTGTTGTTACTCAAATGACAGATCTGTGATAGTAACAGAGGAAAAAGCAAAATATTCGGAAAATTTAAATTTCTTGATTTACGCAAAGTACTCGTAGTGACGTTCTGTTGCTACTCAAATGAAAGATCCGTGACAGTAATAGAGTAAAATGGAAAAAATTCCGAAAATATTGCTTTCTCGATTTACGCAAAGTGCTCGTAGAGACATTTTGTTGTTACTCAAATGACAGATCTGTGATAGTAACAGAGGAAAAAAAAATATTCCGAAAATTTTAATTTCTTGATTTACGCAAAGTGCACGTAGAGACGTTTTGTTGTTACTCAAATGACAACAGATCTGTGATAGTAGCAGAGGAAAAAGCAAAATATTCCGAAAATTTTAATTTCTTGATTTACGCAAAGTGGTCGTAGAGACACTTTGTTGCTCCTCAAATGACAATTCTGTGATAGTAATAGAGTAAAAAGGAAAAAAATCCGAAAATTTTGATTTCTCTATTTACGCAAAGTGGTCGTAGAGACGTTTTGTTGTTACTCAAATGACAGATCTGCGATAGTAACAGAGGAAAAAGCAAAATATTCCGAAAATTTTAATTTCTTGATATACGCAAAGTACTCGTAGAGACGTTTTGTTGTTACTCAAATAACAGATCTGTGATAGTAACAGAGCAAAAAGCAAAATATTCCGAAAATTTTAATTTCTCAATTTACGCAATGTGCTCGTAGAGACGTTTTGTTGTTACTCAAATGACAGATCTGTGATAGTAACAGAGGAAAAAGCAAAATATTCCGAAAATTTTAATTTCTTGATTTACGCAAAGTACTCGTAGAGACGTTCTGTTGCTACTCAAATGAAAGATCCGTGATAGTAACAGATTAAAATGGAAAAAATTCCGAAAATATTGATTTCTCGATTTACGCAAAGTGCTCGTAGAGACGTTTTGTTGTTACTCAAATGACAGATCTGTGATAGTAACAGAGGAAAAAGCAAAATATTCCGAAAATATTAATTTCTTGATTTACGCAAAGTTGTCGTAGAGACATTTGTTGCTCCTCAAATGACAGGTCTGTTTTAGTAATAGAGTAAAAAGGAAAAAAGCCGAAAATTTTGATTTCTCGATTTACGCAAAGTTGTCGTAGAGACGTTTTGTTGTTACTCAAATGACAGATCTGTGATAGTAACAAAGGAAAAAGCAAAATATTCCGAAAATTTTAATTTCTTGATATATGCAAAGTACTCGTAGAGACGTTTTGTTGTTACTCAAATGACAGATCTGTGATAGTAGTAGGGATTTGCCAATTCATAAACCTCCTCCTCGGACAATCTAGGTCAAGGTCAAGGTCACGCTGCGTGACCTCGACCTTGACCTAGATTGTCCGAGGAGGAGGTTTAGGAATGGACACATTTTAGGAAATGTCATGGTCAAGAGCGTGACCTCGACCTTGACCTAGATTGTCCGAGGAGGAGGTTTAGGAATGGGCAAATTTTAAGAAATGTCTTGGTCAAGACCCAAGCCAAGGGCAGATTAAGGTCAAGGTGAAGGCCAAAGTCATGACCTGATTGAAGGTTAAGATCAAGGTCGACAACCAAACCATCAGGAGGAGGTTTAGAAAGTGGTAAATGTAGAAAAAGTCAACCCCTCCTATCCAAAAATTACGTTTATAAGCGTGGACGGGATAGCAGTGAGACATGTAGTTGCGTAAAATAAAGTCGAAGTAGACGTGTCCATGCAGTTAAAGTTGTCGATCATTGAAGAATAACAAGTAAGTTGTAGACTATAGTAACCTATAATTAGCTCAAATGTTGAATATGTGTATGTAGTGGCAACACCAAAGCAGCAAACTTCAATCCAAACCAACAACAGTAATCTGACGAGAAGTCCGACAATGGATGGATGCAATCGTTCGAAAAAGATGAGGAAAAGTTCGAAGGTTCAAAATATCGTACCAATGTCGCAAGTAATTAAAGAAGATTCCAGCTTCGAAACCGATTTAAATAATTTTGTATCGACACACGAATTCAACGAAGATGGTTCAGTAATGAGAAAGGAGGAAAGTGGGAATATTCCCGAAAATGTTCAACGAGGGAACAGAGGACCCCTCTATTCAGAGACAATATACTTTCTAAATAAGAGTCACACGAAGTGGGTTACCGTAGGACTATGTTCGGAAATGTTTTTCGAGCCAGTTGTTAGAATAATGGGGAAAGGTCAGTATATCGCTTTAAAGGAACTGGATTGGCAAAACATTTTGAGCTATAAATCATCCATAACAAGTAGCTTTGGAACTCACGCACCATCTCAATTAACGTTGTGCGGTATAAACATATCATGTGAGTGGATAGAAAATTCTCGAAAGATATTAAAACTGGAGAGAAACGCGGAATGTGTGTATTTGGCATATGATTCGCTGCATGAATTGTGGAAAGTGGCAGATGTTATAACTAGTCGTTTGGAGATGTTAAAGAGTTTGGAATACAGGGATTACTATGACGACGTGATTAGAGCAGTATGCTCAATGTCTGGCGAAATGAAGCAGAATGTGATAGCTGTCATGAATGGAACGAATAGTGAACAAACGTGCATCACGAAGGAACTCTTAATATATGGAACTGATAAAATATTGTGGGATATTGATCTGTATAATTTAATTCACAAGTAAATGAAGAGTGTAACATTTAATATAGAAAATAACATAACGCCCAGAATGTATACATGGGCGTACGCGTACAGGCAGTCAAGGTTGAATAAGTGGGAGGAAGAGTATTTGGACAATATGCGATTTACGGATAGAATTAAGATGTTAGAATGTAAATTAAAACCATACTTAACCATAGAATTTAGGAAGAAAGTTTACATCGAAAGATGTACATAAATGTAAAATATAGAACAATTGTAAATTCGCAATGGATGATAACGTAAACTTTTTGTTAAAAGTAAATAGAAATAAATGTTCATACTGAGGTAGAAGCGTTTCATTTCACATCCATCGTTAATGTAGTAAACGTGTAAAAAGAGTGATAGCGAGACGAAACAAAATGTTAAGGAAACCGAAAAGTGGAAACAGTCGACGACGAATTGTTGAACGAAACGGTCGAGGTTTGATTAATAAATTGATAGACAAGTTACCTGTGGAATTACATATCCCAGGATACAAGTTTTGCGGTCCCGGTACAAAGTTAGTGAAAAGATTAGCGCGTGGTGATCGAGCAGTGAACAAGTTAGACGAAGCTTGTAAGAAGCACGATATCGTATACGACGCTACTTCAGATTTGGTCACTAGACACGCGGCCGATAGGGAGTTGTATAAAGCAGCAAAGGAACGATTGCTAAGTAAAGACGCAAGTGTAGGTGAAAAAGCATCATCCGCCACCGTAGCCACCGCAATGAAAGTAAAAACCGCGCTCGGAATGGGTGTCGGGAAACGACGTCGGAAGGCAAAAGCAAGAAGGTTGCACACCAAGAAAGGCCGGAAGCACGGGGGACAGTTGTCTTTTCCAAATGCAATCACAATAGCCCGCCAAGCAATAGCACACAGCGGAGCCAAAACTGTATTCCAAAAAGCGAAATTGGCTCACAAAGCGTTGAAGAATCTGCGTCGAAAAATACGTGAGCCGCGCGGAAGGGTCATAAAGATTCCCAAGACTGGCGGTTTTCTACCATTGATACCCTTATTCGCAGCGTTGGGAGCCTTGGGATCCTTTGGAGGCGGGGCAGCTGCCATAGCGAGAGCGGTAACGGTTGCAAAAGCGGCAAGAGATCAGTTGCAAGAAGCAGAGCGGCATAACCGCACAATGGAAGCAAAGGCTGTGGGGAGTGGGTTTTACATTAAACCGTACAAACAGGGATGTGGATTATATTTAAGTAGTCATGCAAAAAACTGATAAGGTTACCTCATCATCCGTTAACGAACCTAGAATTGCAAAAGTATGCGCGCATGCTGGCAATCCCTAACTTTCGTGGGATATATATGAGGGATACACTTCCAAAGAAGATAAGAAATCAAGAAAGTGGAATTGTCAATTTGGATGTTGACGACGGACGGGGTACCCATTGGGTGGCATATAAAAAGCGAGGAAAACGAATAGCATATTTCGATAGTTATGGTGATTTGAGACCTCCAGTGGAACTGGAACGATATTTGTTATCGAACGATAGGACGAACATTATAAATTATAATTATCGCAGATATCAAAAGGATGTGGACGTCAATTGTGGTCAATTGTGCCTACAGTTTTTAACAGATATAACGGGTGACATGTAACGTACAACCGTAGTGCAGCAGCAATGCGTCGACAGGAAAGTGCATCCCACACGTTCACATTGACTGGTAAATCTTCCGAGCTGTCATGTAATTTTAATCCACCAATTGTTTTAAACGACTCACGCAACTACGAGTTAGCCCTCCTAAATTTTGATACATTTAATTCCATCGCAAACGTCGACAAAAGCAATATTTTATTACACATAATTGACGCTCCCGGAACACCAATCGAGATACCAGACGGAACGTACGATGTGGAGGACATAGCAGCGTACGATAGGAAAGAAGCAGCAAACCGAAAAGATAAAGTTGATATAACAATAAGAGCGAATCACAATACACAAAAGACAGTGATAAGAAGTTCTCGCGCACTCTACTTCGCTGGAGCTCACAGTATCAGTTCGTTGTTAGGTTTTCAGCCACGGGTCATACCTAGTAACCGAGATGTAGAGTCGGATTACATCGTCAACATAAACAAAGTTAACGCATTGCAAATATATTGCAATTTGATCAGCGGTTCTTACAATAACGGGCAACCGGACCACGTCTTGCATCATTTTTTCCCGAACGTTCCGGCGGGATTCAAAATCATAGAGAGCCCCCAACAACCTATTTATTTACCCGTAACAGGTAATGTCATCAGTACGCTCACACTACGCGTCTTAGTGCCGTTTCAGATGAGGCGTAGGATGCGCCCTACGTCCTACGCTTGAAAATCAGTTGGCATTGTGTTAAATGTAGAATTTCACATAAGAGCGTTTGAATCGGCGTACGCGCGACGTAAAATTTACAGCGCGGGCATACGCTTGGCCCGCACGCCTCGCGTAGCTACGTCTGGCGTAGGACGTATCCTACGCCTTATCTGAAACGGCACTTAGATCAAGGTGGTAACCTAGTGAATTTCCGAGGAGAGGAAGTAACGATCCGACTTCATTTGAGATCTACAGATTAGAAGATGGGAATAGTGTACGACGATCGAAAGATACGAACGGATGATCGCGGGAAGCAAAGGTATAAAGGGAAAGTGAAGAGGGAGGCAATCGGCAGTGTGAAACGATCAATTGGACGGTTAACACGCGCGAATCGTAACTTCTTGAAAAAGTTGGGTTTCCAGGTAACGAAATCGTAACGTCTTAAAAAAGTTGGTTTCCAGGTGACGAAATAAATGGATATATTGAACGTAACCGACAAAATAAAAGTCGACAATTCTATAGTGAGCTATGAATTCCACTCACATCAACCATTCGGCTCCACAAGTTTCGATAACAACGATGAAATTCGCATTTCCGTTCCGGAAATTGACAATTACACTTTACCCAGCGAAAGTTGTTTGTACGTAGAAGGTAGTGTACGCAAGATCGGAGCGAACGGTAGTGTGACGAAAGATGTTAGCGCAACTGCGAAGCTAGTTAATAACCCGGTCGCCTTCATGTTCAGTGACATACGATATTTAATAAATGGCGTTCAAGTAGATTCCGTAAGAAACGTTGGGATAACGTCATGCATGAAGGGTTATTTATCATTCAGTCCTGGTGAGATAGCAAAATTGGAGAACGCAGGTTGGGGGGGGGGGGCGTCAGGTGCTCTAGACGGAAAAGGAAATTTCGGTTTGAGCGTCCCTCTAAAAACATTGATGGGTGTCGCGGAAGATTTTAAGAAAATTTTGATGAACGTGCGGCAAGAGCTGGTATTGATTCGCAATAACGATGACTCGGACGTGATCATCAACAGCGTCGAGGAGAAAGTCAAGTTAGTCATCGATAAACTAGTATGGAGGGTGCCAAACGTAGCAGTAGGACTGCGAGAACAAGTAGCCTTGACGAAACTATCGGGAAGGAACGTTGAAATGAGCATACCTTTCAGAAGTTGGGAAATCCACGAATATCCATCCATACCCAAAAGCACAAAACAATCATGGTCAGTGAAAACCGCCCCTCAGCTCGAAACGCCGAGATTTATCATAATTGGCTTTCAAACTGGTAGGAAAGGGAAGTTGGTAGGAAACATGGCGCAGTTTGATAACATCGGTTTAACCAATATGACAGTGTTTTTAAACGGAGAACGTTACCCGTACGATAACTTAAACATCGACTTTGATAGCAATCATTTTGCGGTGCTGTACGATATGTACGCTCGCTTTCAACACTCGTATTATCACAAGTCGAACGAACCGTTATTTTCTCCAAGTCAATTTCTATCAAACGCGCCATTGATCGGGATCGATTGCAGCTATCAAGCAGAAGCCATACATAAAAGTGGTGTTGAAATAAGGATTGAATATACTACAAAAAAAGAAATTCCAGCTGCAACAACCGCCTATTGCTTGATATTGCATGATAAAGCATTTAAGTATTCCCCACTCACGAAGATCGTCAAGCAGTTCACCTGAATATAAGTAGAGGATCAACCATTACCCGAGGAGGGATCCGCTATAAATGATCTGTGATACAATTATCGTCAGTGTTCGAGCGAACGTCAAAATGGATCGATCGAAAACACAATATGTAATTTTCGATATACAAGGCTTCATGGTGAACGATGAAGAGTTCATGCCGAAAGAATTGGCGTCGTACGACAGCAAGAACCGCATTAGCCATTACGTGTTTCAACCAAGTCATAGCATTGCATTATTGCCGAAGAAGCTTCGAAACACAGCAAATTGGGTGATGAATCAGCACCATTGCATCGATTGGAATGATGGATTCGTACCGACGTCCCACTTCGACAGCATCATTCAATATTTAACGCGCAACGTTCAGAAGGTGTACGTGAAAGGGCGTGAAAAGGTAAAATATCTGCAGAATGTTGTTCCAATTCGCATCATCGAAGTAGACGAACGAGTCGGAAAACTTTCGAGAGGAACCTCCATGTGTACATTTCACAGGGGGAGAGCAAGTTTGTGTGCGCTATCAAATGTACATTATCTGAACACAATTGTGAGGGGGAAAATCGCACATGTTGAGGAAGAAAGGGGGAGGGAAGAATTGGATTAATAAAGAGGTAATCGTCACTCTACTTGGTCAGTTGGTTGCAGCGATGGAGCGAATTGTACGATTCTTAGACGTGTGTGGTTATTCATCATGCATTTCACAAAAAATGTATGAGGTCTGTCGACGATACGAAACGGATGGATCATTCGGAAATATATCATCTACCGAATTAAAATATCTCCCGGTGAAGTATTACATCGAAAGGGTGAAGCCTCGGGATTTGGAAAGCGTTTGGATGCGGCTACCAAGTTCATATAGAAAGAACGCTGAATTGCAGATGAATCTTCCGTGTTTCGAGCATTACAACGATGAAGTATGGGAAACGTACAACGATGGACCTACACCTTCCAAAAATCAATGTGTTGTATGTAAATTTGGTTTGGGGTGCGCTTTTTTCCCTTTTACTATGACAGATCTCCCATTTCGGCACTTTGTGAAATTCAAAAATTGAAATTTTTAAATTTTTCTTTTTTTTCTTTTTTACTATGACAGTTCTTTCAATTTTTTCTTTTTTCTCTTTTACTATGACAGATCTCGCATTTCGGCACTTTGTGAAAATCAAAAAATTGAAATTTTTGCAATTTTTTGTTTTTTCTCTTTTACTATGACAGGTCTTTCAGTTCAGTAACAACAAACGAAGCTACGAGCACTTTGTGAAAATCAAAAATGAAATTTTTGGAATTTCTTCTTTTGAAACTGTTTAAATTTTTTTCTTTTTTCTCTTTTATTAAGTCATATCTTCTAGTTCGGGAACAACAAAACGTTCCTACGACCATTTTGTGAAAATCAAAACATTTAAATTTTGGAAGTTTTTCTTTTTTCTCATTTAATACGACAGATCTTTCAGTTCAGTAACAACAAACGAACCTACGAACACTTTGTGAAAATCAAAAATGAAATTTTTGGAATTTCTTCTTTTTTCTTCTCTTCACTCAAATGACAGATCTGTGATAGTAATAGAGTAAAAAGGAAAAAAAGCGAGAATTTTGTGAAAATCAAAAAATTGAAATTTTTGAATATTTTTTTTTCGCTTTTACTATGACAGATATTTCAGATCGGTAACAACAAACGAACCTAGGAGCACTATGTGAAAATCAAAAAAATGAAATTTTTTGAATTTTTTCTTTTTTCTCTTTTACTATGACAGATCTCGCATTTCGGCACTTTGTGAAAATCAAAAATTTGAAATTTTTGCAATTTTTTCATTTTTCTCTTTTACTATGACAGATCTTTCAGTTCAGTAACAACAAACGAAGCTACGAGCCCTTTGTGAAAATCAAAAAATGAAATTTTTTGAACTTCTTCTTTTTTGCCCTTTACGACAGATCTCGCATTTCGGCACTTTGAAAAAATGAAGAAATTGAATTTTTTTTCTTTTTTCTCTTTTACTATGACAGATCTCGCAACTTTGTGAAAATCAAAAATTGAAATTTTTATTTTTTTTTCTTTTTTCTTTTTTACTATGACAGTTCTTTCAGTTCGGTAACAATAAAACGTACCTACGAGAATTTTGTGAAAATAAAAAAAATTTTTTGAAAAAAATTAAATTATTGGAATTTCTTCTTTTTCTCTATTATTATGACAGATTTCCCATTTCGGCACTTTGTGAAAATCAAAAATTGAAACTGTTTAATTTTTTTTCTTTTTTCTCTTTTATTAAGTCAGATCTTTTAGTTCGGGAACAACAAAACGTACCTACGACCATTTTGTGAAAATCAAAAAATTTAAATTTTGGAATTTTTTCTTTTTTCTCATTTAATACGACAGATCTTTCAGTTCAGTAACAACAAACGAACCTACGAGCACTTTGTGAAAATCAAAATTGAAATTTTTTAATATTTTTTTTTCGCTTTTACTATGACTGATATTTCAGATCGGTAACAACAAACGAACCTAGGAGCACTATGTGAAAATCAAAAAAATGAAATTTTTTGAATTTTTTCTTTTTTCTCTTTTACTATGACAGATCTCGCATTTCGGCACTTTGTGAAAATCAAAAATTTGAAATTTTTGCAATTTTTTCATTTTTCTCTTTTACTATGACAGATCTTTCAGTTCAGTAACAACAAACGAAGCTACGAGCCCTTTGTGAAAATCAAAAAATGAAATTTTTTGAACTTCTTCTTTTTTACCCTTTACGACAGATCTCGCATTTCGGCACTTTGAAAAAATGAAGAAATTGAATTTTTTTTCTTTTTTCTCTTTTACTATGACAGATCTCGCATTTCGGCCCTTTGTGAAAATCAAAAATTGAAATTTTTATTTTTTTTTCTTTTTTCTTTTTTACTATGACAGTTCTTTCAGTTCGGTAACAATAAAACGTACCTACGAGAATTTTGTGAAAATAAAAAAAAATTTGTGAAAAAAATTAAATTATTGGAATTTCTTCTTTTTCTCTATTATTATGACAGATTTCGCATTTCGGCACTTTGTGAAAATCAAAAATTGAAACTGTTTAAATTTTTTTCTTTTTTCTCTTTTATTAAGTCAGATCTTTTAGTTCGGGAACAACAAAACGTACCTACGACCATTTTGTGAAAATCAAAAAATTTAAATTTTGGAATTTTTTCTTTTTTCTCATTTAATACGACAGATCTTTCAGTTCAGTAACAACAAACGAACCTACGAGCACTTTGTGAAAATCAAAAATGAAATTTTTGGAATTCCTTCTTTTTTCTTCTCTTCACTCAAATGACAGATCTGTGATAGTAATAGAGTAAAAAGGAAAAAAAGCGAGAATTTTGTGAAAATCAAAAAATTGAAATTTTTTAATATTTTTTTTTTCTCTTTTACTATGACAGATATTTCAAGTCGGTAACAACAAACGAACCTAGGAGCACTATGTGAAAATCAAAAAAATGAAATTTTTTTATTTTTTCTCTTTTACTATGACAGATGTCGCATTTCGGCACTTTGTGAAAATCAAAAAATTGAAATTTTGGCAATTTTTCCTTTTTTCTCTTTTACTATGACAGATATTTCAGTTAGGTAACAACAAACGAACCTACGAGCACTTTGTGAAAATCAAAGAATTAAATTATTGGAATTTCTTCTTTTTCTCTATTACTATGACAGATTTCGCATTTCGGCACTTTCTGAAAATCAAAAAGAGAAATTTTTGAAATTTTTTTCTTTTTTCTTTTTTACTATGACAGATCTTTCAGTTCGGTAACAACAAAACGTACCTACGAGCATTTTGTGAAAATAAAAAAATTGAAATTTTTGAATATATTTTCTTTTTTCTCTTTTTACTATGACAGATATTTCAGTTAGGTAACAACAAACCAACCTACGAGCACTTTGTGAAAATCAAAGAATTAAATTATTGGAATTTCTTCTTTTTCTCTATTACTATGACAGATTTCGCATTTCGTCACTTTCTGAAAATCAAAAAGAGAAATTTTTGAAATTTTTTTCTTTTTTCTTTTTTACTATGACAGATCTTTCAGTTCGGTAACAACAAAACGTACCTACGAGAATTTTGTGAAAATCAAAAACAGGAAATTTTTGAAATTTTTTCTTTTTTCTCTTTTACTATGACAGATCTTTCAGTTCAGTAACAACAAACGAACCTACGAGCACTTTGTGAAAATCAAAAAATGAAGTTTCTGGAATTTCTACTTTTTATCTTTTACTATAACAGATCTCGCATTTCGGCACTTTGCGAAAATCAAAAAATTGAAATTTTTGCAATTTTTTTTCTCTTTTACTATGACAGATCTTTCAGTTCAGTAACAACAAACGAACCTATGAGCACATTGTGAAAATAAAAAAATTAAATTTTTGGAATTTCTTCTTTTTCTCTATAACTATGACAGATCTTGCATTTCGGCACTTTGTGAAAATCAAAAAATTGAAACTGTTTAATTTTTTTTCTTTTTTCTCTTTTATTAAGTCAGATCTTTTAGTTCGGGAACAACAAAACGTACCTACGACCATTTTGTGAAATTCAAAACATTTAAATTTTGGAATTTTTTCTTTTTTCTCATTTAATACGACAGATCTTTCAGTTCAGTAACAACAAACGAACCTACGAGCACTTTGTGAAAATTAAAAATGAAATTTTTGGAATTTCTTCTTTTTCTCTATAACTATGACAGATCTCGCATTTCGGCACTTTGTGAAATTCAAAAATTGAAACTGTTTAATTTTTTTTCTTTTTTCTCTTTTACTAAGTCAGATCGTTTAGTTCGGGAACAACAAAACGTACCTACGACCATTTTGTGAAAATCAAAACATTTAAATTTTTGAATTTTTTCTTTTTTCTCATTTAATACGACAGATCTTTCAGTTCAGTAACAACAAACGAACCTACGAGCACTTTGTGAAAATCAAAAATGAAATTTTTGGAATTTCTTCTTTTTTCTTCGCTTCACTCGAATGACAGATCTGTGATAGTAATAGAGTAAAAAGGAAAAAAGCGAGAATTTTGTGAAAATCAAAAAATTGAAATTTTTGAAATTTTTTCTTTTTTCTCTTTTACTATGACAGATCTTTCAGTTCAGTAACAACAAACGAACCTACGAGCACTTTGTGAAAATCAAAAAATGAAGTTTTTGGAATTTCTACTTTTTTATCTTTTACTATGACAGATCTCGCATTTCGGCACTTTGTGAAAATCAAAAAATTGAAATTTTTGCAAATTTTTTTTCTTTTTTACTGTGACAGATCTTTCAGTTTAGTAACAACAAACGAACCTACGAGCACTTTGTGAAAATAAAAAAATAAAATTTTTGGAATTTCTTCTTTTTCTCTATAACTATGACAGATCTCGCATTTCGGCACTTTGTGAAAATCAACAATTGAAACTGTTTAAATTTTTTTCTTTTTTCTCTTTTACTAAGTTAGATCTTTTAGTTCGGGAACAACAAAACGTACCTACGACCTTTCTTTTTTGAAATGAAGAAATTGAATTTTTTCTTTTTTCTCTTTTACTATGACAGATCTCGCATTTCGGCACTTTGTGAAAATCAAAAAATTGAAATTTTTGCAATTTTTTTCTCTTTTACTATGACAGATCTTTCAGTTCAGTAACAACAAACGAAGCTACGAGCACTTTGTGAAAATCAAAAAATGAAATTTTTTGAACTTCTTCTTTACCTTTTACGACAGATCTCGCATTTCGGCACTTTGTGAAAATTAAGAAATTGAATTTTTTTCTTTTTTTCTCTTTTACTATGACAGATCTCGCATTTCGGCACTTTGTGAAAATCAAAAATTGAAATTTTTAATTTTTTTTCTTTTTCCTTTTTTACTATGACAGTTCTTTCAGTTCGGTAACAATAAAACGTACCTACGAGCATTTTGTGAAAATAAAAAAATTGAAATTTTTGAATATATTTTCTTTTTTCTCTTTTTACTATGACAGATATTTCAGTTAGGTAACAACAAACGAACCTACGAGCACTTTGTGAAAATCAAAGAATTAAATTATTGGAATTTCTTCTTTTTCTCTATTACTATGACAGATTTCGCATTTCGGCACTTTCTGAAAATCAAAAAGAGAAATTTTTGAAATTTTTTTCTTTTTTCTTTTTTACTATGACAGATCTTTCAGTTCGGTAACAACAAAACGTACCTACGAGAATTTTGTGCAAATCAAAAACAGGAAATTTTTGAATTTTTTTCTTTTTTCTCTTTTACTATGACAGATCTTTCAGTTCAGTAACAACAAACGAACCTACGAGCACTTTGTGAAAATCAAAAAAAGAAGTTTTTGGAATTTCTACTTTTTATCTTTTACTATAACAGATCTCGCATTTCGGCACTTTGCGAAAATCAAAAAATTGAAATTTTTGCAATTTTTTTTCTCTTTTACTATCACAGATCTTTCAGTTCAGTAACAACAAACGAACCTATGAGCACTTTGTGAAAATAAAAAAAAAAAAATTTGGAATTTCTTCTTTTTCTCTATAACTATGGCAGATCTCGCATTTCGGCACTTTGTGAAAATCAAAAATTGAAACTTTAAATTTTTTTCTCTTTTACTAAGTCAGATCTTTTAGTTCGGGAACCACAAAACGTACCTACGACCATTTTGTGAAAATCAAAACATTTAAAATGTTGGATTTTTTTCTTTTTTCTCATTTAATACGACAGATCTTTCAGGTCAGTAACAACAAACGAACCTACGAGCACTTTGTGAAAATCAAAAAATGAAGTTTTTGGAATTTCTACTTTTTATCTTTTACTATAACAGATCTCGCATTTCGGCACTTTGTGAAAATCAAAAATTTGAAATTTTTGCAATTTTTTCATTTTTCTCTTTTACTATGACAGATCTTTCAGTTCAGTAACAACAAACGAAGCTACGAGCCCTTTGTGAAAATCAAAAAATGAAATTTTTTGAACTTCTTCTTTTTTACCCTTTACGACAGATCTCGCATTTCGGCACTTTGAAAAAATGAAGAAATTGAATTTTTTTTCTTTTTTCTCTTTTACTATGACAGATCTCGCATTTCGGCACTTTGTGAAAATCAAAAATTGAAATTTTTATTTTTTTTTCTTTTTTCTTTTTTACTATGACAGTTCTTTCAGTTCGGTAACAATAAAACGTACCTACGAGAATTTTGTGAAAATAAAAAAAATTTTGTGAAAAAAATTAAATTATTGGAATTTCTTCTTTTTCTCTATTATTATGACAGATTTCGCATTTCGGCACTTTGTGAAAATCAAAAATTGAAACTGTTTAAATTTTTTTCTTTTTTCTCTTTTATTAAGTCAGATCTTTTAGTTCGGGAACAACAAAACGTACCTACGACCATTTTGTGAAAATCAAAAAATTTAAATTTTGGAATTTTTTCTTTTTTCTCATTTAATACGACAGATCTTTCAGTTCAGTAACAACAAACGAACCTACGAGCACTTTGTGAAAATCAAAAATGAAATTTTTGGAATTCCTTCTTTTTTCTTCTCTTCACTCAAATGACAGATCTGTGATAGTAATAGAGTAAAAAGGAAAAAAAGCGAGAATTTTGTGAAAATCAAAAAATTGCAATTTTTTAATATTTTTTTTTTTCTCTTTTACTATGACAGATATTTCAAGTCGGTAACAACAAACGAACCTAGGAGCACTATGTGAAAATCAAAAAAATGAAATTTTTTTATTTTTTCTCTTTTACTATGACAGATGTCGCATTTCGGCACTTTGTGAAAATCAAAAAATTGAAATTTTGGCAATTTTTCCTTTTTTCTCTTTTACTATGACAGATATTTCAGTTAGGTAACAACAAACGAACCTACGAGCACTTTGTGAAAATCAAAGAATTAAATTATTGGAATTTCTTCTTTTTCTCTATTACTATGACAGATTTCGCATTTCGGCACTTTCTGAAAATCAAAAAGAGAAATTTTTGAAATTTTTTTCTTTTTTCTTTTTTACTATGACAGATCTTTCAGTTCGGTAACAACAAAACGTACCTACGAGCATTTTGTGAAAATAAAAAAATTGAAATTTTTGAATATATTTTCTTTTTTCTCTTTTTACTATGACAGATATTTCAGTTAGGTAACAACAAACCAACCTACGAGCACTTTGTGAAAATCAAAGAATTAAATTATTGGAATTTCTTCTTTTTCTCTATTACTATGACAGATTTCGCATTTCGGCACTTTCTGAAAATCAAAAAGAGAAATTTTTGAAATTTTTTTCTTTTTTCTTTTTTACTATGACAGATCTTTCAGTTCGGTAACAACAAAACGTACCTACGAGAATTTTGTGAAAATCAAAAACAGGAAATTTTTGAAATTTTTTCTTTTTTCTCTTTTACTATGACAGATCTTTCAGTTCAGTAACAACAAACGAACCTACGAGCACTTTGTGAAAATCAAAAAATGAAGTTTCTGGAATTTCTACTTTTTATCTTTTACTATAACAGATCTCGCATTTCGGCACTTTGCGAAAATCAAAAAATTGAAATTTTTGCAATTTTTTTTCTCTTTTACTATGACAGATCTTTCAGTTCAGTAACAACAAACGAACCTATGAGCACATTGTGAAAATAAAAAAATAAAATTTTTGGAATTTCTTCTTTTTCTCTATAACTATGACAGATCTTGCATTTCGGCACTTTGTGAAAATCAAAAAATTGAAACTGTTTAATTTTTTTTCTTTTTTCTCTTTTATTAAGTCAGATCTTTTAGTTCGGGAACAACAAAACGTACCTACGACCATTTTGTGAAATTCAAAACATTTAAATTTTGGAATTTTTTCTTTTTTCTCATTTAATACGACAGATCTTTCAGTTCAGTAACAACAAACGAACCTACGAGCACTTTGTGAAAATTAAAAATGAAATTTTTGGAATTTCTTCTTTTTCTCTATAACTATGACAGATCTCGCATTTCGGCACTTTGTGAAATTCAAAAATTGAAACTGTTTAATTTTTTTTCTTTTTTCTCTTTTACTAAGTCAGATCGTTTAGTTCGGGAACAACAAAACGTACCTACGACCATTTTGTGAAAATCAAAACATTTAAATTTTTGAATTTTTTCTTTTTTCTCATTTAATACGACAGATCTTTCAGTTCAGTAACAACAAACGAACCTACGAGCACTTTGTGAAAATCAAAAATGAAATTTTTGGAATTTCTTCTTTTTTCTTCTCTTCACTCGAATGACAGATCTGTGATAGTAATAGAGTAAAAAGGAAAAAAGCGAGAATTTTGTGAAAATCAAAAAATTGAAATTTTTGAAATTTTTTCTTTTTTCTCTTTTACTATGACAGATCTTTCAGTTCAGTAACAACAAACGAACCTACGAGCACTTTGTGAAAATCAAAAAATGAAGTTTTTGGAATTTCTACTTTTTTATCTTTTACTATGACAGATCTCGCATTTCGGCACTTTGTGAAAATCAAAAAATGAAATTTTTTGAACTTCTTCTTTACCTTTTACGACAGATCTCGCATTTCGGCACTTTGTGAAAATTAAGAAATTGAATTTTTTTCTTTTTTCTCTTTTACTATGACAGATCTCGCATTTCGGCACTTTGTGAAAATCAAAAATTGAAATTTTTAATTTTTTTTCTTTTTCCTTTTTTACTATGACAGTTCTTTCAGTTCGGTAACAATAAAACGTACCTACGAGCATTTTGTGAAAATAAAAAAATTGAAATTTTTGAATATATTTTCTTTTTTCTCTTTTTACTATGACAGATATTTCAGTTAGGTAACAACAAACGAACCTACGAGCACTTTGTGAAAATCAAAGAATTAAATTATTGGAATTTCTTCTTTTTCTCTTTACTATGACAGATTTCGCATTTCGGCACTTTCTGAAAATCAAAAAGAGAAATTTTTGAAATTTTTTTCTTTTTTCTTTTTTACTATGACAGATCTTTCAGTTCGGTAACAACAAAACGTACCTACGAGAATTTTGTGCAAATCAAAAACAGGAAATTTTTGAATTTTTTTCTTTTTTCTCTTTTACTATGACAGATCTTTCAGTTCAGTAACAACAAACGAACCTACGAGCACTTTGTGAAAATCAAAAAAAGAAGTTTTTGGAATTTCTACTTTTTATCTTTTACTATAACAGATCTCGCATTTCGGCACTTTGCGAAAATCAAAAAATTGAAATTTTTGCAATTTTTTTTCTCTTTTACTATCACAGATCTTTCAGTTCAGTAACAACAAACGAACCTATGAGCACTTTGTGAAAATAAAAAAAAAAAAATTTGGAATTTCTTCTTTTTCTCTATAACTATGGCAGATCTCGCATTTCGGCACTTTGTGAAAATCAAAAATTGAAACTTTAAATTTTTTTCTCTTTTACTAAGTCAGATCTTTTAGTTCGGGAACCACAAAACGTACCTACGACCATTTTGTGAAAATCTAAACATTTAAAATGTTGGATTTTTTTCTTTTTTCTCATTTAATACGACAGATCTTTCAGGTCAGTAACAACAAACGAACCTACGAGCACTTTGTGAAAATCAAAAAATGAAGTTTTTGGAATTTCTACTTTTTATCTTTTACTATAACAGATCTCGCATTTCGGCACTTTGCGAAAATCAAAAAATTGAAATTTTTGCAATTTTTTTTCTCTTTTACTATGACAGATCTTTCAGTTCAGTAACAACAAACGAACCTATGAGCACATTGTGAAAATAAAAAAATAAAATTTTTTGAATTTCTTCTTTTTCTCTATAACTATGACAGATCTTGCATTTCGGCACTTTGTGAAAATCAAAAAATTGAAACTGTTTAATTTTTTTTCTTTTTTCTCTTTTATTAAGTCAGATCTTTTAGTTCGGGAACAACAAAACGTACCTACGACCATTTTGTGAAAATCAAAACATTTAAATTTTGGAATTTTTTCTTTTTTCTCATTTAATACGGCAGATCTTTCAGTTCAGTAACAACAAACGAACCTACGAGCACTTTGTGAAAATCAAAAATGAAATTTTTGGAATTTCTTCTTTTTCTCTATAACTATGACAGGTCTCGCATTTCGGCACTTTGTGAAATTCAAAAATTGAAACTGTTTAATTTTTTTTCTTTTCTCTCTTTTACTAAGTCAGATCGTTTAGTTCGGGAACAACAAAACGTACCTACGACCATTTTGTGAAAATCAAAACATTTAAATTTTGGAATTTTTTCTTTTTTCTCATTTAATACGACAGATCTTTCAGTTCAGTAACAACAAACGAACCTACGAGCACTTTGTGAAAATCAAAAATGAAATTTTTGGAATTTCTTCTTTTTTCTTCTCTTCACTCAAATGACAGATCTGTGATAGTAATAGAGTAAAAAGGAAAAAAGCGAGAATTTTGTGAAAATCAAAAAATTGAAATTTTTGAAATTTTTTCTTTTTTCTCTTTTACTATGACAGATCTTTCAGTTCAGTAACAACAAACGAACCTACGAGCACTTTGTGAAAATCAAAAAATGAAGTTTTTGGAATTTCTACTTTTTTATCTTTTACTATGACAGATCTCGCATTTCGGCACTTTGTGAAAATCAAAAAATTGAAACTGTTTAATTTTTTTTCTTTTTTCTCTTTTATTAAGTCAGATCTTTTAGTTCGGGAACAACAAAACGTACCTACGACCATTTTGTGAAAATCAAAACATTTAAATTTTGGAATTTTTTCTTTTTTCTCATTTAATACGGCAGATCTTTCAGTTCAGTAACAACAAACGAACCTACGAGCACTTTGTGAAAATCAAAAATGAAATTTTTGGAATTTCTTCTTTTTCTCTATAACTATGACAGGTCTCGCATTTCGGCACTTTGTGAAATTCAAAAATTGAAACTGTTTAATTTTTTTTCTTTTCTCTCTTTTACTAAGTCAGATCGTTTAGTTCGGGAACAACAAAACGTACCTACGACCATTTTGTGAAAATCAAAACATTTAAATTTTGGATTTTTTTCTTTTTTCTCATTTAATACGACAGATCTTTCAGTTCAGTAACAACAAACGAACCTACGAGCACTTTGTGAAAATCAAAAATGAAATTTTTGGAATTTCTTCTTTTTTCTTCTCTTCACTCAAATGACAGATCTGTGATAGTAATAGAGTAAAAAGGAAAAAAGCGAGAATTTTGTGAAAATCAAAAAATTGAAATTTTTGAAATTTTTTCTTTTTTCTCTTTTACTATGACAGATCTTTCAGTTCAGTAACAACAAACGAACCTACGAGCACTTTGTGAAAATCAAAAAATGAAGTTTTTGGAATTTCTACTTTTTTATCTTTTACTATGACAGATCTCGCATTTCGGCACTTTGTGAAAATCAAAAAATTGAAATTTTTGCAATTTTTTTCTCTTTTACTATGACAGATCTTTCAGTTCAGTAACAACAAACGAAGCTACGAGCACTTTGTGAAAATCAAAAAATGAAATTTTTTGAACTTCTTCTTCTTTACCTTTTACGACAGATCTCGCATTTCGGCACTTTGTGAAAATTAAGAAATTGAATTTTTTTCTTTTTTCTCTTTTACTATGACAGATCTCGCATTTCGGCACTTTGTGAAAATCAAAAATTGAAATTTTTAATTTTTTTTCTTTTTCCTTTTTTACTATGACAGTTCTTTCAGTTCGGTAACAATAAAACGTACCTACGAGCATTTTGTGAAAATAAAAAAATTGAAATTTTTGAATATATTTTCTTTTTTCTCTTTTTACTATGACAGATATTTCAGTTAGGTAACAACAAACGAACCTACGAGCACTTTGTGAAAATCAAAGAATTAAATTATTGGAATTTCTTCTTTTTCTCTATTACTATGACAGATTTCGCATTTCGGCACTTTCTGAAAATCAAAAAGAGAAATTTTTGAAATTTTTTTCTTTTTTCTTTTTTACTATGACAGATCTTTCAGTTCGGTAACAACAAAACGTACCTACGAGAATTTTGTGCAAATCAAAAACAGGAAATTTTTGAATTTTTTTCTTTTTTCTCTTTTACTATGACAGATCTTTCAGTTCAGTAACAACAAACGAACCTACGAGCACTTTGTGAAAATCAAAAAAAGAAGTTTTTGGAATTTCTACTTTTTATCTTTTACTATAACAGATCTCGCATTTCGGCACTTTGCGAAAATCAAAAAATTGAAATTTTTGCAATTTTTTTTCTCTTTTACTATCACAGATCTTTCAGTTCAGTAACAACAAACGAACCTATGAGCACTTTGTGAAAATAAAAAAAAAAAATTTGGAATTTCTTCTTTTTCTCTATAACTATGGCAGATCTCGCATTTCGGCACTTTGTGAAAATCAAAAATTGAAACTTTAAATTTTTTTCTCTTTTACTAAGTCAGATCTTTTAGTTCGGGAACCACAAAACGTACCTACGACCATTTTGTGAAAATCTAAACATTTAAAATGTTGGATTTTTTTCTTTTTTCTCATTTAATACGACAGATCTTTCAGGTCAGTAACAACAAACGAACCTACGAGCACTTTGTGAAAATCAAAAAATGAAGTTTTTGGAATTTCTACTTTTTATCTTTTACTATAACAGATCTCGCATTTCGGCACTTTGCGAAAATCAAAAAATTGAAATTTTTGCAATTTTTTTTCTCTTTTACTATGACAGATCTTTCAGTTCAGTAACAACAAACGAACCTATGAGCACATTGTGAAAATAAAAAAATAAAATTTTTTGAATTTCTTCTTTTTCTCTATAACTATGACAGATCTTGCATTTCGGCACTTTGTGAAAATCAAAAAATTGAAACTGTTTAATTTTTTTTCTTTTTTCTCTTTTATTAAGTCAGATCTTTTAGTTCGGGAACAACAAAACGTACCTACGACCATTTTGTGAAAATCAAAACATTTAAATTTTGGAATTTTTTCTTTTTTCTCATTTAATACGGCAGATCTTTCAGTTCAGTAACAACAAACGAACCTACGAGCACTTTGTGAAAATCAAAAATGAAATTTTTGGAATTTCTTCTTTTTCTCTATAACTATGACAGGTCTCGCATTTCGGCACTTTGTGAAATTCAAAAATTGAAACTGTTTAATTTTTTTTCTTTTCTCTCTTTTACTAAGTCAGATCGTTTAGTTCGGGAACAACAAAATGTACCTACGACCATTTTGTGAAAATCAAAACATTTAAATTTTGGAATTTTTTCTTTTTTCTCATATAATACGACAGATCTTTCAGTTCAGTAACAACAAACGAACCTACGAGCACTTTGTGAAAATCAAAAATGAAATTTTTGGAATTTCTTCTTTTTTCTTCTCTTCACTCAAATGACAGATCTGTGATAGTAATAGAGTAAAAAGAAAAAAAGCGAGAATTTTGTGAAAATCAAAAAATTGAAATTTTTGAAATTTTTTCTTTTTTCTCTTTTACTATGACAGATCTTTCAGTTCAGTAACAACAAACGAACCTACGAGCACTTTGTGAAAATCAAAAAATGAAGTTTTTGGAATTTCTACTTTTTTATCTTTTACTATGACAGATCTCGCATTTCGGCACTTTGTGAAAATCAAAAAATTGAAATTTTTGCAATTTTTTTCTCTTTTACTATGACAGATCTTTCAGTTCAGTAACAACAAACGAAGCTACGAGCACTTTGTGAAAATCAAAAAATGAAATTTTTTGAACTTCTTCTTCTTTACCTTTTACGACAGATCTCGCATTTCGGCACTTTGTGAAAATTAAGAAATTGAATTTTTTTCTTTTTTCTCTTTTACTATGACAGATCTCGCATTTCGGCACTTTGTGAAAATCAAAAATTGAAATTTTTAATTTTTTTTCTTTTTCCTTTTTTACTATGACAGTTCTTTCAGTTCGGTAACAATAAAACGTACCTACGAGCATTTTGTGAAAATAAAAAAATTGAAATTTTTGAATATATTTTCTTTTTTCTCTTTTTACTATGACAGATATTTCAGTTAGGTAACAACAAACGAACCTACGAGCACTTTGTGAAAATCAAAGAATTAAATTATTGGAATTTCTTCTTTTTCTCTATTACTATGACAGATTTCGCATTTCGGCACTTTCTGAAAATCAAAAAGAGAAATTTTTGAAATTTTTTTCTTTTTTCTTTTTTACTATGACAGATCTTTCAGTTCGGTAACAACAAAACGTACCTACGAGAATTTTGTGAAAATCAAAAACAGGAAATTTTCGAATTTTTTTCTTTTTTCTCTTTTACTATGACAGATCTTTCAGTTCAGTAACAACAAACGAACCTACGAGCACTTTGTGAAAATCAAAAAAAGAAGTTTTTGGAATTTCTACTTTTTATCTTTTACTATAACAGATCTCGCATTTCGGCACTTTGCGAAAATCAAAAAATTGAAATTTTTGCAATTTTTTTTCTCTTTTACTATCACAGATCTTTCAGTTCAGTAACAACAAACGAACCTATGAGCACTTTGTGAAAATAAAAAAAAAAAATTTTGGAATTTCTTCTTTTTCTCTATAACTATGGCAGATCTCGCATTTCGGCACTTTGTGAAAATCAAAAATTGAAACTTTAAATTTTTTTCTCTTTTACTAAGTCAGATCTTTTAGTTCGGGAACAACAAAACGTACCTACGACCATTTTGTGAAAATCAAAACATTTAAAATGTTGGATTTTTTTCTTTTTTCTCATTTAATACGACAGATCTTTCAGGTCAGTAACAACAAACGAACCTACGAGCACTTTGTGAAAATCAAAAAATGAAGTTTTTGGAATTTCTACTTTTTATCTTTTACTATAACCGATCTCGCATTTCGGCACTTTGCGAAAATCAAAAAATTGAAATTTTTGCAATTTTTTTTCTCTTTTACTATGACAGATCTTTCAGTTCAGTAACAACAAACGAACCTATGAGCACATTGTGAAAATAAAAAAATAAAATTTTTTGAATTTCTTCTTTTTCTCTATAACTATGACAGATCTTGCATTTCGGCACTTTGTGAAAATCAAAAAATTGAAACTGTTTAATTTTTTTTCTTTTTTCTCTTTTATTAAGTCAGATCTTTACTATGACAGATCTTTCAGTTCAGTAACAACAAACGAACCTACGAGCACTTTGTGAAAATCAAAAAATGAAGTTTTTGGAATTTCTACTTTTTTATCTTTTACTATGACAGATCTCGCATTTCGGCACTTTGTGAAAATCAAAAAATTGAAATTTTTGCAATTTTTTTTTTTCTCTTTTACTATGACAGATCTTTCAGTTCAGTAACAACAAACGAGGCTACGAGCACTTTGTGAAAATCAAAAAATGAAATTTTTTGAACTTCTTCTTCTTTACCTTTTACGACAGATCTCGCATTTCGGCACTTTGTGAAAATTAAGAAATTGAATTTTTTTCTTTTTTCTCTTTTACTATGACAGATCTCGCATTTCGGCACTTTGTGAAAATCAAAAATTGAAATTTTTAATTTTTTTTTCTTTTTTCTTTTTTACTATGACAGTTCTTTCAGTTCGGTAACAACAAAACGTACCTACGAGAATTTTGTGAAAATCAAAAACAGGAAATTTTTGAATTTTTTTCTTTTTTACTATGACAGATCTTTCAGTTCAGTAACAACAAACGAACCTACGAGCACTTTGTGAAAATCAAAAATTGAAACTTTAAATTTTTTTCTCTTTTACTAAGTCAGATCTTTTAGTTCGGGAACCACAAAACGTACCTACGACCATTTTGTGAAAATCAAAACATTTAAAATGTTGGATTTTTCCTTTTTTCTCATTTAATACGACAGATCTTTCAGGTCAGTAACAACAAACGAACCTACGAGCACTTTGTGAAAATCAAAAAATGAAGTTTTTGGAATTTCTACTTTTTATCTTTTACTATAACAGATCTCGCATTTCGGCACTTTGCGAAAATCAAAAAATTGAAATTTTTGCAATTTTTTTTCTCTTTTACTATGACAAATCTTTCAGTTCAGTAACAACAAACGAACCTATGAGCACATTGTGAAAATAAAAAAATAAAATTTTTTGAATTTCTTCTTTTTCTCTATAACTATGACAGATCTTGCGTTTCGGCACTTTGTGAAAATCAAAAAATTGAAACTGTTTAATTTTTTTTCTTTTTTCTCTTTTATTAAGTCAGATCTTTTAGTTCGGGAACAACAAAACGTACCTACGACCATTTTGTGAAAATCAAAACATTTAAATTTTGGAATTTTTTCTTTTTTCTCATTTAATACGGCAGATCTTTCAGTTCAGTAACAACAAACGAACCTACGAGCACTTTGTGAAAATCAAAAATGAAATTTTTGGAATTTCTTCTTTTTCTCTATAACTATGACAGGTCTCGCATTTCGGCACTTTGTGAAATTCAAAAATTGAAACTGTTTAATTTTTTTTCTTTTCTCTCTTTTACTAAGTCAGATCGTTTAGTTCGGGAACAACAAAACGTACCTACGACCATTTTGTGAAAATCAAAACATTTAAATTTTGGAATTTTTTCTTTTTTCTCATTTAATACGACAGATCTTTCAGTTCAGTAACAACAAACGAACCTACGAGCACTTTGTGAAAATCAAAAATGAAATTTTTGGAATTTCTTCTTTTTTCTTCTCTTCACTCAAATGACAGATCTGTGATAGTAATAGAGTAAAAAGGAAAAAAGCGAGAATTTTGTGAAAATCAAAAAATTGAAATTTTTGAAATTTTTTCTTTTTTCTCTTTTACTATGACAGATCTTTCAGTTCAGTAACAACAAACGAACCTACGAGCACTTTGTGAAAATCAAAAAATGAAGTTTTTGGAATTTCTACTTTTTTATCTTTTACTATGACAGATCTCGCATTTCGGCACTTTGTGAAAATCAAAAAATTGAAATTTTTGCAATTTTTTTCTCTTTTACTATGACAGATCTTTCAGTTCAGTAACAACAAACGAAGCTACGAGCACTTTGTGAAAATCAAAAAATGAAATTTTTTTGAACTTCTTCTTCTTTACCTTTTACGACAGATCTCGCATTTCGGCACTTTGTGAAAATTAAGAAATTGAATTTTTTTCTTTTTTCTCTTTTACTATGACAGATCTCGCATTTCGGCACTTTGTGAAAATCAAAAATTGAAATTTTTAATTTTTTTTCTTTTTCCTTTTTTACTATGACAGTTCTTTCGGTAACAATAAAACGTACCTACGAGCATTTTGTGAAAATAAAAAAATTGAAATTTTTGAATATATTTTCTTTTTACTATGACAGATATTTCAGTTAGGTAACAACAAACGAACCTACGAGCACTTTGTGAAAATCAAAGAATTAAATTATTGGAATTTCTTCTTTTTCTCTATTACTATGACAGATTTCGCATTTCGGCACTTTCTGAAAATCAAAAAGAGAAATTTTTGAAATTTTTTTCTTTTTTCTTTTTTACTATGACAGATCTTTCAGTTCGGTAACAACAAAACGTACCTACGAGAATTTTGTGAAAATCAAAAACAGGAAATTTTCGAATTTTTATCTTTTTTCTCTTTTACTATGACAGATCTTTCAGTTCAGTAACAACAAACGAACCTACGAGCACTTTGTGAAAATCAAAAAAAGAAGTTTTTGGAATTTCTACTTTTTATCTTTTACTATAACAGATCTCGCATTTCGGCACTTTGCGAAAATCAAAAAATTGAAATTTTTGCAATTTTTTTTCTCTTTTACTATCACAGATCTTTCAGTTCAGTAACAACAAACGAACCTATGAGCCCTTTGTGAAAATAAAAAAAAAAAATTTTGGAATTTCTTCTTTTTCTCTATAACTATGGCAGATCTCGCATTTCGGCACTTTGTGAAAATCAAAAATTGAAACTTTAAATTTTTTTCTCTTTTACTAAGTCAGATCTTTTAGTTCGGGAACAACAAAACGTACCTACGACCATTTTGTGAAAATCAAAACATTTAAAATGTTGGATTTTTTTCTTTTTTCTCATTTAATACGACAGATCTTTCAGGTCAGTAACAACAAACGAACCTACGAGCACTTTGTGAAAATCAAAAAATGAAGTTTTTGGAATTTCTACTTTTTATCTTTTACTATAACCGATCTCGCATTTCGGCACTTTGCGAAAATCAAAAAATTGAAATTTTTGCAATTTTTTTTCTCTTTTACTATGACAGATCTTTCAGTTCAGTAACAACAAACGAACCTATGAGCACATTGTGAAAATAAAAAAATAAAATTTTTTGAATTTCTTCTTTTTCTCTATAACTATGACAGATCTTGCATTTCGGCACTTTGTGAAAATCAAAAAATTGAAACTGTTTAATTTTTTTTCTTTTTTCTCTTTTATTAAGTCAGATCTTTACTATGACAGATCTTTCAGTTCAGTAACAACAAACGAGGCTACGAGCACTTTGTGAAAATCAAAAAATGAAATTTTTTGAACTTCTTCTTCTTTACCTTTTACGACAGATCTCGCATTTCGGCACTTTGTGAAAATTAAGAAATTGAATTTTTTTCTTTTTTCTCTTTTACTATGACAGATCTCGCATTTCGGCACTTTGTGAAAATCAAAAATTGAAATTTTTAATTTTTTTTTCTTTTTTCTTTTTTACTATGACAGTTCTTTCAGTTCGGTAACAACAAAACGTACCTACGAGAATTTTGTGAAAATCAAAAACAGGAAATTTTTGAATTTTTTTCTTTTTTACTATGACAGATCTTTCAGTTCAGTAACAACAAACGAACCTACGAGCACTTTGTGAAAATCAAAAATTGAAACTTTAAATTTTTTTCTCTTTTACTAAGTCAGATCTTTTAGTTCGGGAACCACAAAACGTACCTACGACCATTTTGTGAAAATCAAAACATTTAAAATGTTGGATTTTTCCTTTTTTCTCATTTAATACGACAGATCTTTCAGGTCAGTAACAACAAACGAACCTACGAGCACTTTGTGAAAATCAAAAAATGAAGTTTTTGGAATTTCTACTTTTTATCTTTTACTATAACAGATCTCGCATTTCGGCACTTTGCGAAAATCAAAAAATTGAAATTTTTGCAATTTTTTTTCTCTTTTACTATGACAAATCTTTCAGTTCAGTAACAACAAACGAACCTATGAGCACATTGTGAAAATAAAAAAATAAAAATTTTTGAATTTCTTCTTTTTCTCTATAACTATGACAGATCTTGCGTTTCGGCACTTTGTGAAAATCAAAAAATTGAAACTGTTTAATTTTTTTTCTTTTTTCTCTTTTATTAAGTCAGATCTTTTAGTTCGGGAACAACAAAACGTACCTACGACCATTTTGTGAAAATCAAAACATTTAAATTTTGGAATTTTTTCTTTTTTCTCATTTAATACGGCAGATCTTTCAGTTCAGTAACAACAAACGAACCTACGAGCACTTTGTGAAAATCAAAAATGAAATTTTTGGAATTTCTTCTTTTTCTCAATAACTATGACAGGTCTCGCATTTCGGCACTTTGTGAAATTCAAAAATTGAAACTGTTTAATTTTTTTCTTTTTTCTCTTTTACTAAGTCAGATCGTTTAGTTCGGGAACAACAAAACGTACCTACGACCATTTTGTGAAAATCAAAACATTTAAATTTTGGAATTTTTTCTTTTTTCTCATTTAATACGACAGATCTTTCAGTTCAGTAACAACAAACGAACCTACGAGCACTTTGTGAAAATCAAAAATGAAATTTTTGGAATTTCTTCTTTTTTCTTCTCTTCACTCAAATGACAGATCTGTGATAGTAATAGAGTAAAAAGGAAAAAAGCGAGAATTTTGTGAAAATCAAAAAATTGAAATTTTTGAAATTTTTTCTCTTTTACTATGACAGATCTTTCAGTTCAGTAACAACAAACGAACCTACGAGCACTTTGTGAAAATCAAAAAGTGAAGTTTTTGGAATTTCTACTTTTTTATCTTTTACTATGACAGATCTCGCATTTCGGCACTTTGTGAAAATCAAAAAATTGAAATTTTTGCAATTTTTTTTTTCTCTTTTACTATGACAGATCTTTCAGTTCAGTAACAACAAACGAGGCTACGAGCACTTTGTGAAAATCAAAAAATGAAATTTTTTGAACTTCTTCTTCTTTACCTTTTACGACAGATCTCGCATTTCGGCACTTTGTGAAAATTAAGAAATTGAATTTTTTTCTTTTTTCTCTTTTACTATGGCAGATCTCCCATTCCGGCACTTTGTGAAATTCAAAAATTGAAATTTTTAATTTTTTTTCTTTTTTCTTATTTACTATGACAGTTCTTTCAGTTCGGTAACAATAAAAGATACCTACAAGCATTTTATGAAAATAAAAAAATTGAAATTTTTGAATATTTTGCTTTTTTCTCTTTTGCTATGACATATTTCAGTTCAGTAGCAACAAACGAACCTACGAGCACTTAATGAAAACAAAAAAATTAAATTTTTGGAATTTCTTCTTTTTCTCTATAACTATGACAGATCTCGCATTTCGGCACTTTGTGAAAATCAAAAAATTGAAATTTTTGCGATTTTTTTTCTCTTTTACTATGACAGATCTTTCAGTTCAGTAACAACAAACGAAGCTACGAGCACTTTGTGAAAATCAAAAAATGAAATTTTTTGAACTTCTTCTTCTTTACCTTTTACGACAGATCTCGCATTTCGGCACTTTGTGAAAATCAAAAATTGAAATTTTTAATTTTTTTTCTTTTTTCTTTTTTACTATGACAGTTCTTTCAGTTCGGTAACAATAAAACGTACCTACGAGCATTTTGTGAAAATAAAAAAATTGAAATTTTTGAATATATTTTCTTTTTTCTCTTTTTACTATGACAGATATTTCAGTTAGGTAACAACAAACGAACCTACGAGCACTTTGTGAAAATCAAAGAATTAAATTATTGGAATTTCTTCTTTTTCTCTATTACTATGACAGATTTCGCATTTCGGCACTTTCTGAAAATCAAAAAGAGAAATATTGAAATTTTTTTCTTTTTCTTTTTTACTATGACAGATCTTTCAGTTCGGTAACAACAAAACGTACCTACGAGAATTTTGTGAAAATCAAAAACAGGAAATTTTTGAAATTTTTTCTTTTTTCTCTTTTACTATGACAGATCTTTCAGTTCAGTAACAACAAACGAACCTACGAGCACTTTGTGAAAATCAAAAAATGAAGTTTTTGGAATTTCTACTTTTTATCTTTTACTATACTTCTTCTTTTTTACCTTTTACGACAGATCTCGCATTTCGGCACTTTGTGAAAATCAAAAAATTGGAATTTTTTCTTTTTTCTCTTTTACTATGACAGATCTCAAATTTCGGCACTTTGTGAAAATCAAAAATTAAAATTTTTAATTTTTTTTTCTTTTTTGCTATGACAGTTCTTTCAGTTCGGTAATAATAAAACGCACCTACGAGCATTTTGTGAAAATAAAAAATTGAAATTTTTGAATATTTTTTCTTTTTTCTCTTTTACTATGACAGATATGTCAGTTAGGTAACAACAAACGAATCTACGGGCACTTTGTGAAAATCAAAAAATTAAATTATTGGAATTTCTACTTTTTTATCTTTTACTATGACAGATCTCGCATTTCGGCACTTTGTGAAAATCAAAAAATTGAAATTTTTGCAATTTTTTTTCTCTTTTACTATGACAGTTCAGTAACAACAAAAGAACCTACGAGCACTTTGTGAAAATAAAAAAATTAAATTTTTGGAATTTTTTATTTTTCCCTATAACTATGACAGATCTCGCATTTCGGCACTTTGTGAAAATCAAAAATTGAAACTGTTTAAATTTTTTTCTCTTTTCTCTTTTATTAAGTCCGATCTTTTAGTTCGGGAACAACAAAACGTACCTACGACCATTTTGTGAAAATCAAAACATTTAAATTTTGGATTTTTTTCTTTTTTCTCATTTAATACGACAGATCCTTCAGTTCAGTAACAACAAACGAACCTACGAGCACTTTGTGAAAATCAAAAATGAAATTTTTGGAATTTCTTCTTTTTCTCTATAACTATGACAGATCTCGCATTTCGGCAATTTGTGAAAATCAAAAATTGAAACTGTTTAAATTTTTTTCTTTTTTCTCTTTTACTAAGTCAGATCTTTTAGTTCGGGAACAACAAAACGTACCTACGACCATTTTGTGAAAATCAAAACACTTAAATTTTTGAATTTTTTTTTTCTCTTTTACTATGACAGATCTTTCAGTTCAGCAACAACAAACGAACCTACGAGCACTTTGTGAAAATCAAAAAATGAAGTTTTTGGAATTTCTACTTTTTTATCTTTTACTATGACTATCTCTCATTTCGGCACTTTGTGAAAATGAAAAATTGAATTTTTTTAAATTTTTTTCTTTTTTACTATGACAGATCTTTCAGTTCGGTGGCAACAAAACGTACCTACGAGCATTTTGTGAATATCAAAAAATTGAAATTTTTGAAATTTTTTTCTTTTTTCTCTTTTACTATGACAGATTTTTCAGTTCAGTAACAACAAACGAACCTACGAGCACTATGTGAAAATCAAAAAATGAAGTTTTTGGAATTTCTTCTTTTTTCTCTTTTATTATGACAGATTTCGCATTTTGGCACTTTGTGAAAATCAAAAATTGAAATTTTTGAAATTTTTTTCTTTTTTCTTTTTTACTATGACAGTTCTTTCAGTTCGGAAACAATAAACGAACCAACGAGCACTTTGTGAAAATCAAAAAAAATTAAATTTTTTGATTTTTTTCTATTTTCTCTTTTACTATGATAGAACTCACATTTCTGCACTTTGTGAAAATCAAAAAATATAATATTTGGAATTTCTTCTTTTTTCTCTTTTACTATGACATCTCGCATTTCGACACTTTGTGAAAATCAAAAATAGAAATTTTTGTAATTTTTTCCTTTTTTCTTTTTTACTATGACAGATCTTTCAGTTCGGTAACAACAAACGAACCAACGAGCACTATGTGAAAATAAAAAAATAAATTTTTGGAATTTTTTCTATTTTCTCTTTTACTATGATAGATCTGACATTTCGGCACTTTGTGAAAATCAAATTTTTTTATTTTTTACTATGACAGATCTTTCAGTTCGGTAACAACAAACGAACCAACGAGCACTATGTGAAAATAAAAAAATTAATTTTTGGAATTTTTTCTATTTTCTCTTTTACTATGATAGATCTGACATTTCGGCACTTTGTGAAAATCAAATTTTTTTATTTTTACTATGACAGATCTTTCAGTTCGGTAACAACAAAACGTACATACGAGAATTTTGTGACAATCAAAAAATTGAAATTTTTGATTTTTTTTCTTTTTTCTCTTTCACTATGACAGATCTTTCAGTTCAGTAACAACAAACGAACCTACGAGCACTTTGTGAAAAACAAAAAATATGATTTTTGGAATTTCTTCTTTTTTCTCTTTTACTATGACACATCTCGCATTTCGGCACTTTGTGAAAATCAAAAATAGAAATTTTTGAAATTTTTTTCTTTTTTTTTTTACTATGACAGATTTTACAGTTCAGTAACAACAAACGAACCAAAGAGCACTTCGTGAAAATCAAAAAATAAAATTTTTGGAATTTCTTCTTTTTCTCTATAACTATGGCAGATCTCACATTTCGGCGCTTTGGGAAAATCAAAAAATTGAAATTTTTGAAATTTTTACTTTTTTCTCTTTTACTATGACAGATCTTTCAGTTCAGTAACAACAAACGAACCTACGAGCACTTTGTGAAAATCAAAAAATGAAATTTTTGGAATTTCTACTTTTTTATCTATTACAATGACAGATCTCGCATTTCGGCATTGTGTAAATCAAAAATTGAAATTTTTTAAATTTTTTTCTTTTTTATTTTTTACTATGACAGATCTTTCGGTAACAAGTTCGGTAACAACAAAACGTACATACAAGTATTTTTTCAGTTCAGTAACAACAAACGAACCTACGAGCACTTTGTGAAAATCAAAAAATATAATATTTGGAATTTCTTCTTTTTTCTCTTTTACTATGACAGATCTCGCATTTCGGAACTTTGTGAAAATCAAAAAATAGAAATTTTTGAATTTTTTTCTTTTTTCTCTTTTACTATGACAAATCTTTCAGTTCAGTAACAACAAACGAACCTACGAGCACTTTGTGAAAATCAAAAAATGAAGTTTTTGGAATTTCTACTTTTTTATCTTCTACTATGACAGATCTCTCATTTCGGCACTTTGTGAAAATGAAAAATTGAATTTTTTTAAATTTTTTTCTTTTTTATTTTTTACTATGACAGATCATTCAGTTCGGTGGCAACAAAACGTACCTACGAGCATTTTGTGAATATCAAAAAATTGAAATTTTTGAAATTTTTTTCTTTTTTCTCTTTTACTATGACAGATTTTTCAGTTCAGTAACAACAAACGAACCTACGAGCACTATGTGAAAATCAAAAAATGAAGTTTTTGGAATTTCTTCTTTTTTCTCTTTTATTATGACAGATTTCGCATTTTGGCACTTTGTGAAAATCAAAAATTGAAATTTTTGAAATTTTTTTCTTTTTTCTTTTTTACTATGACAGTTCTTTCAGTTCGGAAACAATAAACGAACCAACGAGCACTTTGTGAAAATCAAAAAAAATTAAATTTTTTGATTTTTTTCTATTTTCTCTTTTACTATGATAGAACTCACATTTCTGCACTTTGTGAAAATCAAAAAATATAATATTTGGAATTTCTTCTTTTTTCTCTTTTACTATGACATCTCGCATTTCGACACTTTGTGAAAATCAAAAATTAAAATTTTTGTAATTTTTTCCTTTTTTCTTTTTTACTATGACAGATCTTTCAGTTCGGTAACAACAAACGAACCAACGAGCACTATGTGAAAATAAAAAAATAAATTTTTGGAATTTTTTCTATTTTCTCTTTTACTATGATAGATCTGACATTTCGGCACTTTGTGAAAATCAAATTTTTTTATTTTTTACTATGACAGATCTTTCAGTTCGGTAACAACAAACGAACCAACGAGCACTATGTGAAAATAAAAAAATTAATTTTTGGAATTTTTTCTATTTTCTCTTTTACTATGATAGATCTGACATTTCGGCACTTTGTGAAAATCAAATTTTTTTATTTTTACTATGACAGATCTTTCAGTTCGGTAACAACAAAACGTACATACGAGAATTTTGTGACAATCAAAAAATTGAAATTTTTGATTTTTTTTCTTTTTTCTCTTTCACTATGACAGATCTTTCAGTTCAGTAACAACAAACGAACCTACGAGCACTTTGTGAAAAACAAAAAATATGATTTTTGGAATTTCTTCTTTTTTCTCTTTTACTATGACACATCTCGCATTTCGGCACTTTGTGAAAATCAAAAATAGAAATTTTTGAAATTTTTTTCTTTTTTTTTTTACTATGACAGATTTTACAGTTCAGTAACAACAAACGAACCAAAGAGCACTTCGTGAAAATCAAAAAATAAAATTTTTGGAATTTCTTCTTTTTCTCTATAACTATGGCAGATCTCACATTTCGGCGCTTTGGGAAAATCAAAAAATTGAAATTTTTGAAATTTTTACTTTTTTCTCTTTTACTATGACAGATCTTTCAGTTCAGTAACAACAAACGAACCTACGAGCACTTTGTGAAAATCAAAAAATGAAATTTTTGGAATTTCTACTTTTTTATCTATTACAATGACAGATCTCGCATTTCGGCATTGTGTAAATCAAAAATTGAAATTTTTTAAATTTTTTTCTTTTTTATTTTTTACTATGACAGATCTTTCGGTAACAAGTTCGGTAACAACAAAACGTACATACAAGTATTTTTTCAGTTCAGTAACAACAAACGAACCTACGAGCACTTTGTGAAAATCAAAAAATATAATATTTGGAATTTCTTCTTTTTTCTCTTTTACTATGACAGATCTCGCATTTCGGAACTTTGTGAAAATCAAAAAATAGAAATTTTTGAATTTTTTTCTTTTTTCTCTTTTACTATGACAAATCTTTCAGTTCAGTAACAACAAACGAACCTACGAGCACTTTGTGAAAATCAAAAAATGAAGTTTTTGGAATTTCTACTTTTTTATCTTCTACTATGACAGATCTCTCATTTCGGCACTTTGTGAAAATGAAAAATTGAATTTTTTTAAATTTTTTTCTTTTTTATTTTTTACTATGACAGATCATTCAGTTCGGTGGCAACAAAACGTACCTACGAGCATTTTGTGAATATCAAAAAATTGAAATTTTTGAAATTTTTTTCTTTTTTCTCTTTTACTATGACAGATTTTTCAGTTCAGTAACAACAAACGAACCTACAAGCACTTTGTGAAAATCAAGAAATAAAATTTTTGGAATTTCTTCTTTTTCTCTATAACTATGACTGATCTCGCATTTCGGCACTTTGTGAAAATCAAAAATTTAAATTTTGGAATTTTTTCTTTTTTCTATTTTACTATGACAGATTTTTCAGTTCAGTAACAACAAACGAACCTACGAGCACTTTGTGAAAATCAAAAAATGAAATTTTTGGAATTTCTACTTTTTTATCTTTTACTATGACAGATCTCGCATTTCGACACTGTGAAAATCAAAACTTGAACATTTTTAAATATTTTTCTTTTTTATTTTTTACTATGACAGATCTTTCAGGCCGGTAACAACAAAACGTACCTACGACCATTTTGTGAAAATCAAAAAATTTAAATTATGGAATTTTTTCTTTTTCTCTTTTACTACGACAGATCTTTCAGTTCAGTAACAACAAACGAACCTACGAGCACTATGTGAAAATCAAAAAATGAAGTTTTTGGAATTTCTTCTTTTTTCTCTTTTATTATGACAGATTTCGCATTTTGGCACTTTTTGAAAATCAAAAATTGAAATTTTTGAAATTTTTTTCTTTTTTCTTTTTTACTATGACAGTTCTTTCAGTTCGGAAACAATAAACGAACCAACGAGCACTTTGTGAAAATCAAAAAAAATTAATTTTTTTGATTTTTTTCTATTTTCTCTTTTACTATGATAGAACTCACATTTCTGCACTTTGTGAAAATCAAAAAATATAATATTTGGAATTTCTTCTTTTTTCTCTTTTACTATGACAGATCTCGCATTTCGACACTTTGTGAAAATCAAAAATAGAAATTTTTGTAATTTTTTCCTTTTTTCTTTTTTACTATGACAGATCTTTCAGTTCGGTAACAACAAACGAACCAACGAGCACTATGTGAAAATAAAAAAATAAATTTTTGGAATTTTTTCTATTTTCTCTTTTACTATGATAGATCTGACATTTCGGCACTTTGTGAAAATCAAATTTTTTTATTTTTTACTATGACAGATCTTTCAGTTCGGTAACAACAAAACGTACATACGAGAATTTTGTGACAATCAAAAAATTGAAATTTTTGATTTTTTTTCTATTTTCTCTTTCACTATGACAGATCTTTCAGTTCAGTAACAACAAACGAACCTACGAGCACTTTGTGAAAATCAAAAAATATGATTTTTGGAATTTCTTCTTTTTTCTCTTTTACTATGACAGATCTCGCATTTCTTCACTTTGTGAAAATCAAAAAATAGAAATTTTTTAATTTTTTTCTTTTTTCTCTTTTACTATGACAAATCTTTCAGTTCAGTAACAACAAACGAACCTACGAGCACTTTGTGAAAATCAAAAAATGAAGTTTTTGGAATTTCTACTTTTTTATCTTTTACTATGACAGATCTCTCATTTCGGCACTTTGTGAAAATGAAAAATTGAATTTTTTTAAATTTTTTTCTTTTTTATTTTTTACTATGACAGATCATTCAGTTCGGTGGCAACAAAACGTACCTACGAGCATTTTGTGAATATCAAAAAATTGAAATTTTTGAAATTTTTTTCTTTTTTCTCTTTTACTATGACAGATTTTTCAGTTCAGTAACAACAAACGAACCTACGAGCACTTTGTGAAAATCAAGAAATAAAATTTTTGGAATTTCTTCTTTTTCTCTATAACTATGACTGATCTCGCATTTCGGCACTTTGTGAAAATCAAAAATTTAAATTTTGGAATTTTTTCTTTTTTCTCTTTTACTACGACAGATCTTTCAGTTTAGTAACAACAAACGAACCTACGAGCACTTTGTGAAAATCAAAAAATGAGAATTTTTGAATTTCTTCTTCATTCTCTTTTACTATAACAGATCTCGCATTTCGGCACTTTGTGAAACTCAAAAATTGAAATTTTTTAATTTTTTTTTCTTTTTTATTTTTTGCTATGACATATCTTTCTGTTCGGTAACAACAAAACGTACCTACGAGCTCTTTGTGAAATTCAAAAAATTGATTTTTTTCAATTTTTTTCTTTTGTCTCTATTACTATGACAGATCTTTCAGTTTAGTAACAAAAAACGAACCTAGGAGCACTTTTTGAAAATCAAAAAATAAAATTTTTGGAATTTCTTCTTTTTCTCTATAACTATGACAGATCTCACATTTCGGCGCTTTGTGAAAATCAAAAAATTGAAATTTTTGAATTTTTTTCTTTTTTTCTCTTTTACTATGAAAGATATTTCAGTTCAGTAACAACAAACAAACCTACGAGCACTTTGTGAAAATCAAAAAATGAAATTTTTGGAATTTCTACTTCTATATCTTTTACAATGACAGATCTCGCATTTCGGCACTTTTTGAAAATCAAAAATAGAAATTTTTGAATTTTTTTTCTTTTTTTTTACTATGACAGATCTTTCAGTTCGATAACAACAAACGAACCAACGAGCAATATGGAAAATAAAAAAAAAATTAATTGTTTGAATTTTTTCTATTTTCTCTTTTACTATGATAGATCTCACATTTCGGCACTTTGTGAAAATCAAAAAATAGAAATTTTTGAAATTTTTTTCTTTTTTCTTTTTCACTATGACAGATGTTTCAGTTCAGTAACAACAAACGAACCTACGAGCACTTTGTTAAAATCAAAAAATGAAGTTTTTGGAATTTCTACTTTTTTATCTTTTACTATGACAAATCTCGCATTTCGGTACTTTGTGAAAATCAAAAATCGAATTTTTTTAAATTTTTTTCTTTTTTATTTTTACTATGACAGATCTTTCAGTTCGGTAACAAAAAAACGTACATACGAGAATATTGTGACAATCAAAAAATTGAAATTTTTGATTTTTTTTCTTTTTTCTCTTTCACTATGACAGATCTTTCAGTTCAGTAACAACAAACGAACCTACGAGCAATTTGTGAAAATCAAAAAATATAATTTTTGGAATTTCTTCTTTTTTCTCTTTTACTTTGACACATCTCGCATTTCGGCACTTTGTGAAAATCAAAAAATGTAGTTTTTTAATATTTTTTCTTTTTTATTTTTTACTATGACAGATCATTCTGTTCGGTAACAACAAAACGTACCTACGAGCATTTTTTGAAAATCGAAAAATTAAATTTTTTGAATTTCTTCTTTTTCTCTATTACTATTACAGATCACGTATTTCGCACTGTGTTAAAATCAAAAATTGAATTTTTTTAAATTTCTTTCTTTTTTCGTTTTACTATGACATATCTTTCAGTTCGGTAACAATAAACGAACCAACGAGCACTATGTGAAAATAAAAAAAAAATAATTTTTTGAATTTTTTCTATTTTCTCTTTTACTATGATAGATCTCACATTTCGGCACTTTGTAAAAATCAAAAAATAGAAATTTTTGATTTTTTTTCTTTTTTCTCTTTCACTATGACAGATCTTTCAGTTCAGTAACAACAAACGAACCTACGAGCACTTTGTGAAAATCAAAAAATATGATTTTTGGAATTTCTTCTTTTTTCTCTTTTACTATGACACATCTCGCATTTCGGCACTTTGTGAAAATCAAAAATAGAAATTTTTGAAATATTTTTCTTTTTTCTTTTTTACTATGACAGATTTTACAGTTCAGTACAACAAACGAACCAAAGAGCACTTCGTGAAAATCAAAAAATAAAATTTTTGGAATTTCTTCTTTTTCTCTATAACTATGGCAGATCTCACATTTCGGCGCTTTGGGAAATTCAAAAAATTGAAATTTTTGAAATTTTTTTTTTTTTCTTTTACTATGACAGATCTTTCAGTTCAGTAACAACAAACGAACCTACGAGCACTTTGTGAAAATCAAAAAATGAAATTTTTGGAATTTCTACTTTTTTATCTATTACAATGACAGATCTCGCATTTCGGCATTGTGTAAATCAAAAATTAAAATTTTTTAAATTTTTTTCTTTTTTATTTTTTACTATGACAGATCTTTCGGTGACAAGTTCGGTAACAACAAAACGTACATACAAGTATTTTTTCAGTTCAGTAACAACAAACGAACCTACGAGCACTTTGTGAAAATCAAAAAATATAATATTTGGAATTTCTTCTTTTTTCTCTTTTACTATGACAGATCTCGCATTTCGGCACTTTGTGAAAATCAAAAAATAGAAATTTTTGAATTTTTTTCTTTTTTCTCTTTTACTATGACAAATCTTTCAGTTCAGTAACAACAAACGAACCTACGAGCACTTCGTGAAAATCAAAAAATGAAGTTTTTGGAATTTCTACTTTTTTATCTTCTACTATGACAGATCTCTCATTTCGGCACTTTGTGAAAATGAAAAATTGAATTTTTTTAAATTTTTTTCTTTTTTATTTTTTACTATGACAGATCATTCAGTTCGGTGGCAACAAAACGTACCTACGAGCATTTTGTGAATATCAAAAAATTGAAATTTTTGAAATTTTTTTCTTTTTTCTCTTTTACTATGACAGATTTTTCAGTTCAGTAACAACAAACGAACCTACGAGCACTTTGTGAAAATCAAGAAATAAAATTTTTGGAATTTCTTCTATTTCTCTATAACTATGACTGATCTCGCATTTCGGCACTGTGAAAATCAAAACTTGAACATTTTTAAATATTTTTCTTTTTTATTTTTTACTATGACAGATATTTCAGGCCGGTAACAACAAAACGTACCTACGACCATTTTGTGAAAATCAAAAAATTTAAATTATGGAATTTTTTGTTTTTCTCTTTTACTACGACAGATCTTTCAGTTCAGTAACAACAAACGAACCTACGAGCACTATGTGAAAATCAAAAAATGAAGTTTTTTGGAATTTCTTCTTTTTTCTCTTTTATTATGACAGATTTCGCATTTTGGCACTTTGTGAAAATCAAAAATTGAAATTTATGAAATTTTTTTCTTTTTTCTTTTTTACTATGACAGTTCTTTCAGTTCGGAAACGATAAACGAACCAACGAGCACTTTGTGAAAATCAAAAAAAAATTAAATTTTTTGATTTTTTTCTATTTTCTCTTTTACTATGATAGAACTCACATTTCTGCACTTTGTGACAATCAAAAAATATAATATTTGGAATTTCTTCTTTTTTCTCTTTTACTATGACACATCTCGCATTTCGACACTTTGTGAAAATCAAAAATAGAAATTTTTGTAATTTTTTCCTTTTTTCTTTTTTACTATGACAGATCTTTCAGTTCGGTAACAACAAACGAACCAACGAGCACTATGTGAAAATAAAAAAATAAATTTTTGGAATTTTTTCTATTTTCTCTTTTACTATGATAGATCTGACATTTGGGCACTTTGTGAAAATCAAATTTTTTTATTTTTTACTATGACAGATCTTTCAGTTCGGTAACAACAAAACGTACATACGAGAATTTTGTGACAATCAAAAAATTGAAATTTTTGATTTTTTTTCTTTTTTCTCTTTCACTATGACAGATCTTTCAGTTCAGTAACAACAAACGAACCTACGAGCACTTTGTGAAAATCAAAAAATATGATTTTTGGAATTTCTTCTTTTTTCTCTTTTACTATGACACATCTCGCATTTCGGCACTTTGTGAAAATCAAAAATAGAAATTTTTGAAATTTTTTTCTTATTTCTTTTTTACTATGACAGATTTTACAGTTCAGTAACAACAAACGAACCAAAGAGCACTTCGTGAAAATCAAAAAATAAAATTTTTGGAATTTCTTCTTTTTCTCTATAACTATGGCAGATCTCACATTTCGGCGCTTTGGGAAAATCAAAAAATTGAAATTTTTGAAATTTTTACTTTTTTCTCTTTTACTATGACAGATCTTTAAGTTCAGTAACAACAAACGAACCTACGAGCACTTTGTGAAAATCAAAAAATGAAATTTTTGGAATTTCTACTTTTTTATCTATTACAATGACAGATCTCGCATTTCGGCATTGTGTAAATCAAAAATTGAAATTTTTTAAATTTTTTTCTTTTTTATTTTTTACTATGACAGATCTTTCGGTAACAAGTTCGGTAACAACAAAACGTACATACAAGTATTTTTTCAGTTCAGTAACAACAAACGAACCTACGAGCACTTTGTGAAAATCAAAAAATATAATATTTGGAATTTCTTCTTTTTTCTCTTTTACTATGACAGATCTTTCGGTAACAAGTTCGGTAACAACAAAACGTACATACAAGTATTTTTTCAGTTCAGTAACAACAAACGAACCTACGAGCACTTTGTGAAAATCAAAAAATATAATTTTTGGAATTTCTTCTTTTTTCTCTTTTACTTTGACACATCTCGCATTTCGGCACTTTGTGAAAATCAAAAAATGTAGTTTTTTAATTTTTTTTCTTTTTTATTTTTTACTATGACAGATCATTCTGTTCGGTAACAACAAAACGTACCTACGAGCATTTTTTGAAAATCGAAAAATTAAATTTTTTGAATTTCTTCTTTTTCTCTATTACTATTACAGATCACGTATTTCGCACTGTGTTAAAATCAAAAATTGAATTTTTTTAAATTTCTTTCTTTTTTCGTTTTACTATGACATATCTTTCAGTTCGGTAACAATAAACGAACCAACGAGCACTATGTGAAAATAAAAAAAAAATAATTTTTTGAATTTTTTCTATTTTCTCTTTTACTATGATAGATCTCACATTTCGGCACTTTGTGAAAATCAAAAAATAGAAATTTTTGATTTTTTTTCTTTTTTCTCTTTCACTATGACAGATCTTTCAGTTCAGTAACAACAAACGAACCTACGAGCACTTTGTGAAAATCAAAAAATATGATTTTTGGAATTTCTTCTTTTTTCTCTTTTACTATGACACATCTCGCATTTCGGCACTTTGTGAAAATCAAAAATAGAAATTTTTGAAATATTTTTCTTTTTTCTTTTTTACTATGACAGATTTTACAGTTCAGTACAACAAACGAACCAAAGAGCACTTCGTGAAAATCAAAAAATAAAATTTTTGGAATTTCTTCTTTTTCTCTATAACTATGGCAGATCTCACATTTCGGCGCTTTGGGAAAATCAAAAAATTGAAATTTTTGAAATTTTTTTTTTTTTTCTTTTACTATGACAGATCTTTCAGTTCAGTAACAACAAACGAACCTACGAGCACTTTGTGAAAATCAAAAAATGAAATTTTTGGAATTTCTACTTTTTTATCTATTACAATGACAGATCTCGCATTTCGGCATTGTGTAAATCAAAAATTAAAATTTTTTAAATTTTTTTCTTTTTTATTTTTTACTATGACAGATCTTTCGGTAACAAGTTCGGTAACAACAAAACGTACATACAAGTATTTTTTCAGTTCAGTAACAACAAACGAACCTACGAGCACTTTGTGAAAATCAAAAAATATAATATTTGGAATTTCTTCTTTTTTCTCTTTTACTATGACAGATCTCGCATTTCGGCACTTTGTGAAAATCAAAAAATAGAAATTTTTGAATTTTTTTCTTTTTTCTCTTTTACTATGACAAATCTTTCAGTTCAGTAACAACAAACGAACCTACGAGCACTTTGTGAAAATCAAAAAATGAAGTTTTTGGAATTTCTACTTTTTTATCTTCTACTATGACAGATCTCTCATTTCGGCACTTTGTGAAAATGAAAAATTGAATTTTTTTAAATTTTTTTCTTTTTTATTTTTTACTATGACAGATCATTCAGTTCGGTGGCAACAAAACGTACCTACGAGCATTTTGTGAATATCAAAAAATTGAAATTTTTGAAATTTTTTTCTTTTTTCTCTTTTACTATGACAGATTTTTCAGTTCAGTAACAACAAACGAACCTACGAGCACTTTGTGAAAATCAAGAAATAAAATTTTTGGAATTTCTTCTTTTTCTCTATAACTATGACTGATCTCGCATTTCGGCACTTTGTGAAAATCAAAAATTTAAATTTTGGAATTTTTTCTTTTTTCTCTTTTACTACGACAGATCTTTCAGTTTAGTAACAACAAACGAACCTACGAGCACTTTGTGAAAATCAAAAAATGAAATTTTTGGAATTTCTACTTTTTTATCTTTTACTATGACAGATCTCGCATTTCGACACTGTGAAAATCAAAACTTGAACATTTTTAAATATTTTTCTTTTTTATTTTTTACTATGACAGATCTTTCAGGCCGGTAACAACAAAACGTACCTACGACCATTTTGTGAAAATCAAAAAATTTAAATTATGGAATTTTTTGTTTTTCTCTTTTACTACGACAGATCTTTCAGTTCAGTAACAACAAACGAACCTACGAGCACTATGTGAAAATCAAAAAATGAAGTTTTTTGGAATTTCTTCTTTTTTCTCTTTTATTATGACAGATTTCGCATTTTATCTATTACAATGACAGATCTCGCATTTCGGCATTGTGTAAATCAAAAATTGAAATTTTTTAAATTTTTTCTTTTTTATTTTTTACTATGACAGATCTTTCGGTAACAAGTTCGGTAATAACAAAATGTACATACAAGTATTTTTTCAGTTCAGTAACAACAAACGAACCTACGAGCACTTTGTGAAAATCAAAAAATATAATATTTGGAATTTCTTCTTTTTTCTCTTTTACTATGACAGATCTCGCATTTCGGCACTTTGCGAAAATCAAAAAATAGAAATTTTTGAATTTTTTTCTTTTTTCTCTTTTACTATGACAAATCTTTCAGTTCAGTAACAACAAACGAACCTACGAGCACTTTGTGAAAATCAAAAAATGAAGTTTTTGGAATTTCTACTTTTTTATCTTCTACTATGACAGATCTCTCATTTCGGCACTTTGTGAAAATGAAAAATTGAATTTTTTTAAATTTTTTTCTTTTTTATTTTTTACTATGACAGATCATTCAGTTCGGTGGCAACAAAACGTACCTACGAGCATTTTGTGAATATCAAAAAATTGAAATTTTTGAAATTTTTTTCTTTTTTCTCTTTTACTATGACAGATTTTTCAGTTCAGTAACAACAAACGAACCTACAAGCACTTTGTGAAAATCAAGAAATAAAATTTTTGGAATTTCTTCTTTTTCTCTATAACTATGACTGATCTCGCATTTCGGCACTTTGTGAAAATCAAAAATTTAAATTTTGGAATTTTTTCTTTTTTCTCTTTTACTACGACAGATCTTTCAGTTTAGTAACAACAAACGAACCTACGAGCACTTTGTGAAAATCAAAAAATGAAATTTTTGGAATTTCTACTTTTTTATCTTTTACTATGACAGATCTCGCATTTCGACACTGTGAAAATCAAAACTTGAACATTTTTACATATTTTTCTTTTTTATTTTTTACTATGACAGATCTTTCAGGCCGGTAACAACAAAACGTACCTACGACCATTTTGTGAAAATCAAAAAATTTAAATTATGGAATTTTTTGTTTTTCTCTTTTACTACGACAGATCTTTCAGTTCAGTAACAACAAACGAACCTACGAGCACTATGTGAAAATCAAAAAATGAAGTTTTTGGAATTTCTTCTTTTTTCTCTTTTATTATGACAGATTTCGCATTTTGGCACTTTGTGAAAATCAAAAATTGAAATTTATGAAATTTTTTTCTTTTTTCTTTTTTCTTTTTTACTATGACAGTTCTTTCAGTTCGGAAACGATAAACGAACCAACGAGCACTTTGTGAAAATCAAAAAAAATTAAATTTTTTGATTTTTTTCTATTTTCTCTTTTACTATGATAGAACTCACATTTCTGCACTTTGTGACAATCAAAAAATATAATATTTGGAATTTCTTCTTTTTTCTCTTTTACTATGACACATCTCGCATTTCGACACTTTGTGAAAATCAAAAATAGAAATTTTTGTAATTTTTTCCTTTTTTCTTTTTTACTATGACAGATCTTTCAGTTCGGTAACAACAAACGAACCAACGAGCACTATGTGAAAATAAAAAAATAAATTTTTGGAATTTTTTCTATTTTCTCTTTTACTATGATAGATCTGACATTTCGGCACTTTGTGAAAATCAAATTTTTTTATTTTTTACTATGACAGATCTTTCAGTTCGGTAACAACAAAACGTACATACGAGAATTTTGTGACAATCAAAAAATTGAAATTTTTGATTTTTTTTCTTTTTTCTCTTTCACTATGACAGGTCTTTCAGTTCAGTAACAACAAACGAACCTACGAGCACTTTGTGAAAATCAAAAAATATGATTTTTGGAATTTCTTCTTTTTTCTCTTTTACTATGACACATCTCGCATTTCGGCACTTTGTGAAAATCAAAAATAGAAATTTTTGAAATTTTTTTCTTATTTCTTTTTTACTATGACAGATTTTACAGTTCAGTAACAACAAACGAACCAAAGAGCACTTCGTGAAAATCAAAAAATAAAATTTTTGGAATTTCTTCTTTTTCTCTATAACTATGGCAGATCTCACATTTCGGCGCTTTGGGAAAATCAAAAAATTGAAATTTTTGAAATTTTTACTTTTTTCTCTTTTACTATGACAGATCTTTAAGTTCAGTAACAACAAACGAACCTACGAGCACTTTGTGAAAATCAAAAAATGAAATTTTTGGAATTTCTACTTTTTTATCTATTACAATGACAGATCTCGCATTTCGGCATTGTGTAAATCAAAAATTGAAATTTTTTAAATTTTTTTCTTTTTTATTTTTTACTATGACAGATCTTTCGGTAACAAGTTCGGTAACAACAAAACGTACATACAAGTATTTTTTCAGTTCAGTAACAACAAACGAACCTACGAGCACTTTGTGAAAATCAAAAAATATAATATTTGGAATTTCTTCTTTTTTCTCTTTTACTATGACAGATCTTTCGGTAACAAGTTCGGTAACAACAAAACGTACATACAAGTATTTTTTCAGTTCAGTAACAACAAACGAACCTACGAGCACTTTGTGAAAATCAAAAAATATAATTTTTGGAATTTCTTCTTTTTTCTCTTTTACTTTGACACATCTCGCATTTCGGCACTTTGTGAAAATCAAAAAATGTAGTTTTTTAATTTTTTTTCTTTTTTATTTTTTACTATGACAGATCATTCTGTTCGGTAACAACAAAACGTACCTACGAGCATTTTTTGAAAATCGAAAAATTAAATTTTTTGAATTTCTTCTTTTTCTCTATTACTATTACAGATCACGTATTTCGCACTGTGTTAAAATCAAAAATTGAATTTTTTTAAATTTCTTTCTTTTTTCGTTTTACTATGACATATCTTTCAGTTCGGTAACAATAAACGAACCAACGAGCACTATGTGAAAATAAAAAAAAAATAATTTTTTGAATTTTTTCTATTTTCTCTTTTACTATGATAGATCTCACATTTCGGCACTTTGTGAAAATCAAAAAATAGAAATTTTTGATTTTTTTTCTTTTTTCTCTTTCACTATGACAGATCTTTCAGTTCAGTAACAACAAACGAACCTACGAGCACTTTGTGAAAATCAAAAAATATGATTTTTGGAATTTCTTCTTTTTTCTCTTTTACTATGACACATCTCGCATTTCGGCACTTTGTGAAAATCAAAAATAGAAATTTTTGAAATATTTTTCTTTTTTCTTTTTTACTATGACAGATTTTACAGTTCAGTACAACAAACGAACCAAAGAGCACTTCGTGAAAATCAAAAAATAAAATTTTTGGAATTTCTTCTTTTTCTCTATAACTATGGCAGATCTCACATTTCGGCGCTTTGGGAAAATCAAAAAATTGAAATTTTTGAAATTTTTTTTTTTTTCTTTTACTATGACAGATCTTTCAGTTCAGTAACAACAAACGAACCTACGAGCACTTTGTGAAAATCAAAAAATGAAATTTTTGGAATTTCTACTTTTTTATCTATTACAATGACAGATCTCGCATTTCGGCATTGTGTAAATCAAAAATTAAAATTTTTTAAATTTTTTTCTTTTTTATTTTTTACTATGACAGATCTTTCGGTAACAAGTTCGGTAACAACAAAACGTACATACAAGTATTTTTTCAGTTCAGTAACAACAAACGAACCTACGAGCACTTTGTGAAAATCAAAAAATATAATATTTGGAATTTCTTCTTTTTTCTCTTTTACTATGACAGATCTCGCATTTCGGCACTTTGTGAAAATCAAAAAATAGAAATTTTTGAATTTTTATTCTTTTTTCTCTTTTACTATGACAAATCTTTCAGTTCAGTAACAACAAACGAACCTACGAGCACTTTGTGAAAATCAAAAAATGAAGTTTTTGGAATTTCTACTTTTTTATCTTCTACTATGACAGATCTCTCATTTCGGCACTTTGTGAAAATGAAAAATTGAATTTTTTTAAATTTTTTTCTTTTTTATTTTTTACTATGACAGATCATTCAGTTCGGTGGCAACAAAACGTACCTACGAGCATTTTGTGAATATCAAAAAATTGAAATTTTTGAAATTTTTTTCTTTTTTCTCTTTTACTATGACAGATTTTTCAGTTCAGTAACAACAAACGAACCTACGAGCACTTTGTGAAAATCAAGAAATAAAATTTTTGGAATTTCTTCTTTTTCTCTATAACTATGACTGATCTCGCATTTCGGCACTTTGTGAAAATCAAAAATTTAAATTTTGGAATTTTTTCTTTTTTCTCTTTTACTACGACAGATCTTTCAGTTTAGTAACAACAAACGAACCTACGAGCACTTTGTGAAAATCAAAAAATGAAATTTTTGGAATTTCTACTTTTTTATCTTTTACTATGACAGATCTCGCATTTCGACACTGTGAAAATCAAAACTTGAACATTTTTAAATATTTTTCTTTTTTATTTTTTACTATGACAGATCTTTCAGGCCGGTAACAACAAAACGTACCTACGACCATTTTGTGAAAATCAAAAAATTTAAATTATGGAATTTTTTGTTTTTCTCTTTTACTACGACAGATCTTTCAGTTCAGTAACAACAAACGAACCTACGAGCACTATGTGAAAATCAAAAAATGAAGTTTTTTGGAATTTCTTCTTTTTTCTCTTTTATTATGACAGATTTCGCATTTTATCTATTACAATGACAGATCTCGCATTTCGGCATTGTGTAAATCAAAAATTGAAATTTTTTAAATTTTTTTCTTTTTTATTTTTTACTATGACAGATCTTTCGGTAACAAGTTCGGTAACAACAAAATGTACATACAAGTATTTTTTCAGTTCAGTAACAACAAACGAACCTACGAGCACTTTGTGAAAATCAAAAAATATAATATTTGGAATTTCTTCTTTTTTCTCTTTTACTATGACAGATCTCGCATTTCGGCACTTTGCGAAAATCAAAAAATAGAAATTTTTGAATTTTTTTCTTTTTTCTCTTTTACTATGACAAATCTTTCAGTTCAGTAACAACAAACGAACCTACGAGCACGTTGTGAAAATCAAAAAATGAAGTTTTTGGAATTTCTACTTTTTTATCTTCTACTATGACAGATCTCTCATTTCGGCACTTTGTGAAAATGAAAAATTGAATTTTTTTAAATTTTTTTCTTTTTTATTTTTTACTATGACAGATCATTCAGTTCGGTGGCAACAAAACGTACCTACGAGCATTTTGTGAATATCAAAAAATTGAAATTTTTGAAATTTTTTTCTTTTTTCTCTTTTACTATGACAGATTTTTCAGTTCAGTAACAACAAACGAACCTACAAGCACTTTGTGAAAATCAAGAAATAAAATTTTTGGAATTTCTTCTTTTTCTCTATAACTATGACTGATCTCGCATTTCGGCACTTTGTGAAAATCAAAAATTTAAATTTTGGAATTTTTTCGTTTTTCTCTTTTACTACGACAGATCTTTCAGTTTAGTAACAACAAACGAACCTACGAGCACTTTGTGAAAATCAAAAAATGAAATTTTTGGAATTTCTACTTTTTTATCTTTTACTATGACAGATCTCGCATTTCGACACTGTGAAAATCAAAACTTGAACATTTTTACATATTTTTCTTTTTTATTTTTTACTATGACAGATCTTTCAGGCCGGTAACAACAAAACGTACCTACGACCATTTTGTGAAAATCAAAAAATTTAAATTATGGAATTTTTTGTTTTTCTCTTTTACTACGACAGATCTTTCAGTTCAGTAACAACAAACGAACCTACGAGCACTATGTGAAAATCAAAAAATGAAGTTTTTGGAATTTCTTCTTTTTTCTCTTTTATTATGACAGATTTCGCATTTTGGCACTTTGTGAAAATCAAAAATTGAAATTTATGAAATTTTTTTCTTTTTTCTTTTTTCTTTTTTACTATGACAGTTCTTTCAGTTCGGAAACGATAAACGAACCAACGAGCACTTTGTGAAAATCAAAAAAAATTAAATTTTTTGATTTTTTTCTATTTTCTCTTTTACTATGATAGAACTCACATTTCTGCACTTTGTGAAAATCAAAAAATATAATATTTGGAATTTCTTCTTTTTTCTCTTTTACTATGACACATCTCGCATTTCGACACTTTGTGAAAATCAAAAATAGAAATTTTTGTAATTTTACTTTTTTCTTTTTTACTATGACAGATCTTTCAGTTTAGTAACAAAAAACGAACCTAGGAGCACTTTTTGAAAATCAAAAAATAAAATTTTTGGAATTTCTTCTTTTTCTCTATAACTATGACAGATCTCACATTTCGGCGCTTTGTGAAAATCAAAAAATTGAAATTTTTGAATTTTTTTCTTTTTTCTCTTTTACTATGAAAGATGTTACAGTTCAGTAACAACAAACGAACCTACGAGCACTTTGTGAAAATCAAAAAATGAAATTTTTGGAATTTCTACTTCTTTATCTTTTACAATGACAGATCTCGCATTTCGGCACTTTTTGAAAATCAAAAATAGAAATTTTTGAAATTTTTTTCTTTTTTTTTACTATGACAGATCTTTCAGTTCGATAACAACAAACGAACCAACGAGCAATATGGAAAATAAAAAAAAAATTAATTTTTTGAATTTTTTCTATTTTCTCTTTTACTATGATAGATCTCACATTTCGGCACTTTGTGAAAATCAAAAAATAGAAATTTTTGAAATTTTTTTCTTTTTTCTTTTTTACTATGACAGATGTTTCAGTTCAGTAACAACAAACGAACCTACGAGCACTTTGTTAAAATCAAAAAATGAAGTTTTTGGAATTTCTACTTTTTTATCTCTTACTATGACAGATCTCGCATTTCGGTACTTTGTGAAAATCAAAAATCGAATTTTTTAAAATTTTTTTCTTTTTTATTTTTACTATGAGACAGATCTTTCAGTTCGGTAACAACAAAACGTACATACGAGCAATTTGTGAAAATCAAAAAATATAATTTTTGGAATTTCTTCTTTTTTCTCTTTTACTTTGACACATCTCGCATTTCGGCACTTTGTGAAAATCAAAAAATGTAGTTTTTTAATTTTTTTTCTTTTTTATTTTTTACTATGACAGATCATTCTGTTCGGTAACAACAAAACGTACCTACGAGCATTTTTTGAAAATCGAAAAATTAAATTTTTTGAATTTCTTCTTTTTCTCTATTACTATTACAGATCACGTATTTCGCACTTTGTTAAAATCAAAAATTGAATTTTTTTAAATTTCTTTCTTTTTTCGTTTTACTATGACATATCTTTCAGTTCGGTAACAATAAACGAACCAACGAGCACTTTGTGAAAATCAAAAAATATAATATTTGGAATTTCTTCTTTTTTCTCTTTTACTATGACACATCTCGCATTTCGGCACTTTGTGAAAATCAAAAAATAGAAATTGTTGAATTTTTTTCTTTTTTCTCTTTTACTATGACAAATCTTTCAGTTCAGTAACAACAAACGAACCTACGAGCACTTTGTGAAAATCAAAAAATGAAGTTTTTGGAATTTCTACCTTTTTATCTTTTACTATGACAGATCTCTCATTTCGGCACTTTGTGAAAATGAAAAATTGAATTTTTTTAAATTTTTTTCTTTTTTATTTTTTACTATGACAGATCTTTCAGGCCGGTAACAACAAAACGTACCTACGACCATTTTGTGAAAATCAAAAAATTTAAATTATGGAATTTTTTGTTTTTCTCTTTTACTACGACAGATCTTTCAGTTCAGTAACAACAAACGAACCTACGAGCACTATGTGAAAATCAAAAAATGAAGTTTTTTTGAATTTCTTCTTTTTTCTCTTTTATTATGACAGATTTCGCATTTTGGCACTTTGTGAAAATCAAAAATTGAAATTTATGAAATTTTTTTCTTTTTTCTTTTTTACTATGACAGTTCTTTCAGTTCGGAAACGATAAACGAACCAACGAGCACTTTGTGAAAATCAAAAAATATAATATTTGGAATTTCTTCTTTTTTCTCTTTTACTATGACACATCTCGCATTTCGACACTTTGTGAAAATCAAAAATAGAAATTTTTGTAATTTTTTCCTTTTTTCTTTTTTACTATGACAGATCTTTCAGTTCGGTAACAACAAACGAACCAACGAGCACTATGTGAAAATAAAAAAATTAATTTTTGGAATTTTTTCTATTTTCTCTTTTACTATGATAGATCTGACATTTCGGCACTTTGTGAAAATCAAATTTTTTTATTTTTACTATGACAGATCTTTCAGTTCGGTAACAACAAAACGTACATACGAGAATTTTGTGACAATCAAAAAATTGAAATTTTTGATTTTTTTTCTTTTTTCTCTTTCACTATGACAGATCTTTCAGTTCAGTAACAACAAACGAACCTACGAGCACTTTGTGAAAATCAAAAAATATGATTTTTGGAATTTCTTCTTTTTTCTCTTTTACTATGACACATCTCGCATTTCGGCACTTTGTGAAAATCAAAAATAGAAATTTTTGAAATTTTTTTCTTTTTTCTTTTTTACTATGACAGATTTTACAGTTCAGTAACAACAAACGAACCAAAGAGCACTTCGTGAAAATCAAAAAATAAAATTTTTGGAATTTCTTCTTTTTCTCTATAACTATGGCAGATCTCACATTTCGGCGCTTTGGGAAAATCAAAAAATTGAAATTTTTGAAATTTTTACTTTTTTCTCTTTTACTATGACAGATCTTTCAGTTCAGTAACAACAAACGAACCTACGAGCACTTTGTGAAAAACAAAAAATGAAATTTTTGGAATTTCTACTTTTTTATCTATTACAATGACAGATCTCGCATTTCGGCATTGTGTAAATCAAAAATTGAAATTTTTTAAATTTTTTTCTTTTTTATTTTTTACTATGACAGATCTTTCGGTAACAACAAAACGTACATACAAGTATTTTTTCAGTTCAGTAACAACAAAACGAACCTACGAGCACTTTGTGAAAATCAAAAAATATAATATTTGGAATTTCTTCTTTTTTCTCTTTTACTATGACAGATCTCGCATTTCGGCACTTTGTGAAAATCAAAAAATAGAAATTTTTGAATTTTTTTCTTTTTTCTCTTTTACTATGACAAATCTTTCAGTTCAGTAACAACAAACGAACCTACGAGCACTTTGTGAAAATCAAAAAATGAAGTTTTTGGAATTTCTACTTTTTTATCTTCTACTATGACAGATCTCTCATTTCGGCACTTTGTGAAAATGAAAAATTGAATTTTTTTAAATTTTTTTCTTTTTTATTTTTTACTATGACAGATCATTCAGTTCGGTGGCAACAAAACGTACCTACGAGCATTTTGTGAATATCAAAAAATTGAAATTTTTGAAATTTTTTTCTTTTTTCTCTTTTACTATGACAGATTTTTCAGTTCAGTAACAACAAACGAACCTACAAGCACTTTGTGAAAATCAAGAAATAAAATTTTTGGAATTTCTTCTTTTTCTCTATAACTATGACTGATCTCGCATTTCGGCACTTTGTGAAAATCAAAAATTTAAATTTTGGAATTTTTTCTTTTTTCTCTTTTACTACGACAGATCTTTCAGTTTAGTAACAACAAACGAACCTACGAGCACTTTGTGAAAATCAAAAAATGAAATTTTTGGAATTTCTACTTTTTTATCTTTTACTATGACAGATCTCGCATTTCGACACTGTGAAAATCAAAACTTGAACATTTTTAAATATTTTTCTTTTTTATTTTTTACTATGACAGATCTTTCAGGCCGGTAACAACAAAACGTACCTACGACCATTTTGTGAAAATCAAAAAATTTAAATTATGGAATTTTTTGTTTTTCTCTTTTACTACGACAGATCTTTCAGTTCAGTAACAACAAACGAACCTACGAGCACTATGTGAAAATCAAAAAATGAAGTTTTTTGGAATTTCTTCTTTTTTCTCTTTTATTATGACAGATTTCGCATTTTGGCACTTTGTGAAAATCAAAAATTGAAATTTATGAATTTTTTTTCTTTTTTCTTTTTTACTATGACAGTTCTTTCAGTTCGGAAACGATAAACGAACCAACGAGCACTTTGTGAAAATCAAAAAATATAATATTTGGAATTTCTTCTTTTTTCTCTTTTACTATGACACATCTCGCATTTCGACACTTTGTGAAAATCAAAAATAGAAATTTTTGTAATTTTTTCCTTTTTTCTTTTTTACTATGACAGATCTTTCAGTTCGGTAACAACAAACGAACCAACGAGCACTATGTGAAAATAAAAAAATTAATTTTTGGAATTTTTTCTATTTTCTCTTTTACTATGATAGATCTGACATTTCGGCACTTTGTGAAAATCAAATTTTTTTATTTTTACTATGACAGATCTTTCAGTTCGGTAACAACAAAACGTACATACGAGAATTTTGTGACAATCAAAAAATTGAAATTTTTGATTTTTTTTCTTTTTTCTCTTTCACTATGACAGATCTTTCAGTTCAGTAACAACAAACGAACCTACGAGCACTTTGTGAAAATCAAAAAATATGATTTTTGGAATTTCTTCTTTTTTCTCTATTACTATGACACATCTCGCATTTCGGCACTTTGTGAAAATCAAAAATAGAAATTTTTGAAATTTTTTCCTTTTTTCTTTTTTACTATGACAGATTTTACAGTTCAGTAACAACAAACGAACCAAAGAGCACTTCGTGAAAATCAAAAAATAAAATTTTTGGAATTTCTTCTTTTTCTCTATAACTATGGCAGATCTCACATTTCGGCGCTTTGGGAAAATCAAAAAATTGAAATTTTTGAAATTTTTACTTTTTTCTCTTTTACTATGACAGATCTTTCAGTTCAGTAACAACAAACGAACCTACGAGCACTTTGTGAAAATCAAAAAATGAAATTTTTGGAATTTCTACTTTTTTATCTATTACAATGACAGATCTCGCATTTCGGCATTGTGTAAATCAAAAATTGAAATTTTTTAAATTTTTTTCTTTTTTATTTTTTACTATGACAGATCTGTCGGTAACAAGTTCGGTAACAACAAAACGTACATACAAGTATTTTTTCAGTTCAGTAACAACAAACGAACCTACGAGCACTTTGTGAAAATCAAAAAATATAATATTTGGAATTTCTTCTTTTTTCTCTTTTACTATGACAGATCTCGCATTTCGGCACTTTGTGAAAATCAAAAAATAAAAATTTTTGAATTTTTTTCTTTTTTCTCTTTTACTATGACAAATCTTTCAGTTCAGTAACAACAAACGAACCTACGAGCACTTTGTGAAAATCAAAAAATGAAGTTTTTGGAATTTCTACTTTTTTATCTTCTACTATGACAGATCTCTCATTTCGGCACTTTGTGAAAATGAAAAATTGAATTTTTTTAAATTTTTTTCTTTTTTATTTTTTACTATGACAGATCATTCAGTTCGGTGGCAACAAAACGTACCTACGAGCATTTTGTGAATATCAAAAAATTGAAATTTTTGAAATTTTTTTCTTTTTTCTCTTTTACTATGACAGATTTTTCAGTTCAGTAACAACAAACGAACCTACAAGCACTTTGTGAAAATCAAGAAATAAAATTTTTGGAATTTCTTCTTTTTCTCTATAACTATGACTGATCTCGCATTTCGGCACTTTGTGAAAATCAAAAATTTAAATTTTGGAATTTTTTCTTTTTTCTCTTTTACTACGACAGATCTTTCAGTTTAGTAACAACAAACGAACCTACGAGCACTTTGTGAAAATCAAAAAATGAAATTTTTGGAATTTCTACTTTTTTATCTTTTACTATGACAGATCTCGCATTTCGACACTGTGAAAATCAAAACTTGAACATTTTTAAATATTTTTCTTTTTTATTTTTTACTATGACAGATCTTTCAGGCCGGTAACAACAAAACGTACCTACGACCATTTTGTGAAAATCAAAAAATTTAAATTATGGAATTTTTTGTTTTTCTCTTTTACTACGACAGATCTTTCAGTTCAGTAACAACAAACGAACCTACGAGCACTATGTGAAAATCAAAAAATGAAGTTTTTGGAATTTCTTCTTTTTTCTCTTTTATTATGACAGATTTCGCATTTTGGCACTTTGTGAAAATCAAAAATTGAAATTTATGAAATTTTTTTCTTTTTTCTTTTTTCTTTTTTACTATGACAGTTCTTTCAGTTCGGAAACGATAAACGAACCAACGAGCACTTTGTGAAAATCAAAAAAAATTAAATTTTTTGATTTTTTTCTATTTTCTCTTTTACTATGATAGAACTCACATTTCTGCACTTTGTGAAAATCAAAAAATATAATATTTGGAATTTCTTCTTTTTTCTCTTTTACTATGACACATCTCGCATTTCGACACTTTGTGAAAATCAAAAATAGAAATTTTTGTAATTTTACTTTTTTCTTTTTTACTATGACAGATCTTTCAGTTTAGTAACAAAAAACGAACCTAGGAGCACTTTTTGAAAATCAAAAAATAAAATTTTTGGAATTTCTTCTTTTTCTCTATAACTATGACAGATCTCACATTTCGGCGCTTTGTGAAAATCAAAAAATTGAAATTTTTGAATTTTTTTCTTTTTTCTCTTTTACTATGAAAGATATTTCAGTTCAGTAACAACAAACGAACCTACGAGCACTTTGTGAAAATCAAAAAATGAAATTTTTGGAATTTCTACTTCTTTATCTTTTACAATGACAGATCTCGCATTTCGGCACTTTTTGAAAATCAAAAATAGAAATTTTTGAAATTTTTTTCTTTTTTTTTACTATGACAGTTCTTTCAGTTCGGAAACGATAAACGAACCAACGAGCACTTTGTGAAAATCAAAAAATATAATATTTGGAATTTCTTCTTTTTTCTCTTTTACTATGACACATCTCGCATTTCGACACTTTGTGAAAATCAAAAATAGAAATTTTTGTAATTTTTTCCTTTTTTCTTTTTTACTATGACAGATCTTTCAGTTCGGTAACAACAAACGAACCAACGAGCACTATGTGAAAATAAAAAAATTAATTTTTGGAATTTTTTCTATTTTCTCTTTTACTATGATAGATCTGACATTTCGGCACTTTGTGAAAATCAAATTTTTTTATTTTTACTATGACAGATCTTTCAGTTCGGTAACAACAAAACGTACATACGAGAATTTTGTGACAATCAAAAAATTGAAATTTTTGAAATTTTTTCTTTTTTCTCTTTTACTATGACAGATCTTTCAGTTCAGTAACAACAAACGAACCTACGAGCACTTTGTGAAAATCAAAAAATGAAATTTATGGAATTTCCACTTTTTTATCTTTTACTATGACAGATCTCGCATTTCGGCACTATGAAAATCAAAAATTGAAATTTTTTTTTAATTTTTTCCGTTCAGTACAACAAACGAACCTACGAGCACTTTGTGAAAATCGAAAAATTAAATTTTTTGAATTTCTTCTTTTTCTCTATTACTATGACAGATCACGCATTTCGCACTTTGTAAAAATCAAAAAATAGAAATTTTTGAATTTTTTTCGTCTTTCTCTTTTACTATGACAGATCTTTCAGTTCAGTAACAACAAACGGACCTACGAGCACTTTGTGAAAATCAAAAAATGTAATTTTTGGAATTTCTTCTTTTTTATCTTTTACTATGGCAGATCTCGCATTTCGCACTTTGTGAAAATCAGAATTCGAATTTTTTTTAATTTTTTTCTTTTTTATTTTTTACTATGACAGATCTTTCAGTTCGGTAACAATAAAACGTACCTACGAGCATTTTTTGAAAATCAAAAATTGAATTTATTGAAATTTTTTCTGTTTTCTCTTTTACTATGACAGATCTCTCCGTGCAGTAACAACAAACGAACCTACGAGCACTTTGTGAAAATCGAAAAATTAAATTTTTTGAATTTCTTCTTTTTCTCTATTACTATGACAGATCACGCATTTCGCACTTTGTGAAAATCAAAAATTGAAATTTTTTAAATTTTTTTCTTTTTTCTGTTTTACTATGACATATCTTTCAGTTCGGTAACAATAAACGAACCAACGAGCACTTTGTGAAAATCAAAAAATGTAATTTTTGGAATTTCTCCTTTTTTATCTTTTGGTATGACATATCTCGCATTTCGCACTTTGTGAAAATCAAATTTTTTTATTTTTTACAATGACAGATCTTTCAGTTCGGTAACAACAAAACGTACATACGAGAATTTTGTGAAAATCAAAAAATTGAAATTTTTGATTTTTTTTCTTTTTTCTCTTTCACTATGACAGATCTTTCAATTCAGTAACAACAAACGAACCTACGAGCACTTTGTGAAAATCAAAAATGAAATTTTTGGAATTTCTTTTTTTTCTCTTTTATTATGACAGGTTTCGCATTTCGGCACTGTGAAAATTAAAAATTGAAATTTTTGAATTTTTTTCTTTTTTCTTTTTTACTATGACAGTTCTTTCAGTTCGGTAACAATAAAACGTACCTACGAGCATTTTGTGAAAATCAACAATAGAAATTTTTGAAATTTTTTTATTTTTTACAATGACAGATCTTTTAGTTCGGTAACAATAAACGAACCAACAAGCACTATGTGAAAATCAAAAAAATTAAATTTTTGGAATTTTTTCTATTTTCTCTTTTACTATGATATATCTCACATTTCGGCACTTTGTGAAAACCAAAAAATAGAAATTTTTGAATTTTTTTTTCTGTTTAACTATGACAGGTCTTTCAGTTCGGTGACAACAAACGAACCAACGAGCACAATGAGAAAATCAAAAAAAAAATTTTTGATTTTTTTCTATTTTCTCTTTTATTATGATAGATCTCACATTTCGGCATTTTGTGAAAATCAAAAAATAGAGAAATTTTTGAATTTTTTTCGTCTTTCTCTTTTACTATGACAGATCTTTCAGTTCAGTAACAACAAACGAACCTACGAGCACTTTGTGAAAATCAAAAAATATAATTTTTGGAATTTCTTCTTTTTTATCTTTTACTATGACAGATCTCGCATTTCCCACTTTGTGAAAATAAAAAATCGAATTTTTTAAAAAAATTTTCTTTTTTATTTTTTAATATGACAGATCTTTCAGTTCGGTAACAACAAAACGTACATACAAGAATTTTGTGAAAATCAAAAAATTGAAATTTTTGAATTTTTTTTCTTTTTCCTCTTTCACCATGACATATCTTTCAGTTCAGTACCAACAAACGAACCTACGAGCACTTTGTGGAAATCAAAAAATTAATTTTTTTGAATTTCATCTTTTTGCTCTTTTACTATGACAGATCTCGCATTTCGGCACTTTGTGAAAATCAAAAATAGAAATTTTTGAATTTTTTTCTTTTTTCTTTTTTACTATGACAGATCTTTCAATTCAGTAACAACAAACGAACCTACGAGCACTTTGTGAAAATCAAAAAATGTAATTTTTGGAATTTTTCTTTTTTATCTTTCACTATGATAGATCTCGCATTTCGCACTTTGTGAAAATCAAAATTCGATTTTTTTAAAATTTTTCCCTTTTTTATTTTTTACTATGACAGATCTTTCAGTTCGGTAACAACAAACGAACCAACGAGCAATATGTGAAAATAAAAAAAAATTAAATTTTTTGAATTTTTTCTTTTTTTCTTTTACTAAGATAGGTCTCGCATTTCGGCACTTTGTGAAAATCAAAAATAGAAATTTTTGAAATTTTTTTCTTTTTTCTTTTTTACTATGACAGATCTATCAGTTCAGTAACAACAAATGAACCTACGAGTACTTTGTGAAGATCAAAAAATATAATTTTTGGAATTTCCTCTTTTTTCTCTTTTACTAAGACAGATCTCGCATTTCGGCACTTTGTGAAAATCAAAAATAGAAATTTTTGAATTTTTTTTCTTTTTTCTTTTTTACTATGACAGATCTTTCAGTTCGGTAACAACAAACGAACCAACGAGCAATATGTGAAAATAAAAAAAAATTAAATTTTTTGATTTTTTTCTTTTTTCTCTTTTACTAAGATAGGTCTCGCATTTCGGCACTTTGTGAAAATCAAAAATAGAAATTTTTGAAATTTTTTTCTTTTTTCTTTTTTACTATGACAGATCTATCAGTTCAGTAACAACAAATGAACCTACGAGCACTTTGTGAAGATCAAAAAATATAATTTTTGGAATTTCCTCTTTTTTCTCTTTTACTAAGACAGATCTCGCATTTCGGCACTTTGTGAAAATCAAAAATAGAAATTTTTGAAATTTTTTTCTTTTTTCTTTTTTACTATGACAGATTTTTCAGTTCAGTAACAACAAACGAACCTACGAGCACTTCGTGAAAATCACAAAATAAAATTTTTGGAATTTCTTCTTTTTCTCTATAACTATGACAGATCTCACATTTCGGCGCTTTGTGAAAATCAAAAAATTGAAATTTTTGAAATTTTTTCATTTTTCTCTTTTACTATGACAGATCTTTCAGTTCAGTAACAACAAACGAACCTACTAGCACATTGTGAAAATCAAAAAATGAAATTTTTGGAATTTCTACTTTTTCATCTTTTACTATGACAGATCTCGCATTTTGGCACTTTGTGAAAATCAAAACTTGAAAATTTTTAAATATTTTTCTTTTTTATTTTTTACTATGACAGACCTTTCAGGCCGGTAACAACAAAACGTACCTACGACCATTTTGTGAAAATCGAAAAATTTAAATTATGGAATTTTTTCTTTTTCTCTTTTACTACGACAGATCTTTCAGTTCAGTAACAACAAACGAACCTACGAGCCCTTTGTGAAAATCAAAAATGAAATTTTTGGAATTTCTTCTTTTTTCTCTTTTATTATGACAGATTTCGCATTTTGGCACTTTGTGAAAATCAAAAATTGAAATTTTTGAAATTTTTTTCTTTTTTCTTTTTTACTATGACAGTTCTTTCAGTACGGAAACAATAAACGAACCAACGAGCACTTTGTGAAAATCAAAAAAAATTAAATTTTTTGAATTTTTTCTATTTTCTCTTTTACTATGATAGAACTCACATTTCTGCACTTTGTGAAAATCAAAAAATAGAAATTTTTGAATTTTTTTCGTCTTTCTCTTTTACTATGACAGATCTTTCAGTTCAGTAACAACAAACGAACCTACGAGCACTTTGTGAAAATCAAAAAATGTAATTTTTGGAATTTCTTCTTTTTTATCTTTCACTATGATAGATCTCGCATTTCGCACTTTGTGAAAATCAAAAAATAGAAATTTTTGAATTTTTTCCTTTTTTCTCTTTTACTATGACAGATCTTTCAGTTCAGTAACAACAAACGAACCTACGAGCACTTTGTGAAAATCAAAAAATATAATTTTTGGAATTTCTTCTTTTTTATCTTTTACTATGACAGATCTCGCATTTCGCACTTTGTGAAAATCAAAAATCGAATTTTTTAAAAATTTTTTCTTTTTTATTTTTTAATATGACAGATCTTTCAGTTCGGTAACAACAAAACGTACATACAAGAATTTTGTGAAAATCAAAAAATTGAAATTTTTGAATTTTTTTTCTTTTTCCTCTTTCACCATGACATATCTTTCAGTTCAGTAACAACAAACGAACCTACGAGCACTTTGTGGAAATCAAAAAATTAATTTTTTTGAATTTCATCTTTTTTCTCTTTTACTATGACAGATCTCGCATTTCGGCACTTTGTGAAAATCAAAAATAGAAATTTTTGAATTTTTTTCCTTTTTTCTTTTTTACTATGACAGGTCTTTCAGTTCGGTAACAACAAACGAACCAACGAGCACTATGTGAAAATCAAAAAAAAAAAATTTGGATTTTTTTCTATTTTCTCTTTTATTATGATAGATCTCACATTTCTGCACTTTGTGAAAATCAAAAAATAGAAATTTTTGAATTTTTTTCGTCTTTCTCTTTTTCTATGACAGATCTTTCAGTTCAGTAACAACAAACGAACCTACGAGCACTTTGTGAAAATCAAAAAATATAATTTTTGGAATTTCTTCTTTTTTATCTTTTACTATGACAGATCTCGCATTTCGCACTTTGTGAAAATCAAAAATCGAATTTTTTAAAAATTTTTTCTTTTTTATTTTTTAATATGACAGATCTTTCAGTTCGGTAACAACAAAACGTACATACAAGAATTTTGTGAAAATCAAAAAATTGAAATTTTTGAATTTTTTTTCTTTTTCCTCTTTCACCATGACATATCTTTCAGTTCAGTAACAACAAACGAACCTACGAGCACTTTGTGGAAATCAAAAAATTAATTTTTTTGAATTTCATCTTTTTTCTCTTTTACTATGACAGATCTCGCATTTCGGCACTTTGTGAAAATCAAAAATAGAAATTTTTGAATTTTTTTCCTTTTTTCTTTTTTACTATGACAGGTCTTTCAGTTCGGTAACAACAAACGAACCAACGAGCACTATGTGAAAATCAAAAAAAAAAAATTTGGATTTTTTTCTATTTTCTCTTTTATTATGATAGATCTCACATTTCTGCACTTTGTGAAAATCAAAAAATAGAAACTTTTGAATTTTTTTCGTCTTTCTCTTTTACTATGACAGATCTTTCAGTTCAGTAACAACAAACGAACCTACGAGCACTTTGTGAAAATCAAAAAATATAATTTTTGGAATTTCTTCTTTTTTATCTTTTACTATGACAGATCTCGCATTTCGCACTTTGTGAAAATCAAAAATCTAATATTTTAAAAATTTTTTCTTTTTTATTTTTTAATATGACAGATCTTTCAGTTCGGTAACAACAAACGAACCTACGAGCACTTTGTGAAAATCAAAAAATGAAATTTTTGGAATTTCTACTTTTTTATCTATTACAATGACAGATCTCGCATTTCGGCATTGTGTAAATCAAAAATTAAAATTTTTTAAATTTTTTTCTTTTTTATTTTTTACTATGACAGATCTTTCGGTAACAAGTTCGGTAACAACAAAACGTACATACAAGTATTTTTTCAGTTCAGTAACAACAAACGAACCTACGAGCACTTTGTGAAAATCAAAAAATATAATATTTGGAATTTCTTCTTTTTTCTCTTTTACTATGACAGATCTCGCATTTCGGCACTTTGTGAAAATCAAAAATCGAATTTTTTAAAAATTTTTTCTTTTTTATTTTTTAATATGACAGATCTTTCAGTTCGGTAACAACAAAACGTACATACAAGAATTTTGTGAAAATCAAAAAATTGAAATTTTTGAATTTTTTTTCTTTTTCCTCTTTCACCATGACATATCTTTCAGTTCAGTAACAACAAACGAACCTACGAGCACTTTGTGGAAATCAAAAAATTAATTTTTTTGAATTTCATCTTTTTTCTCTTTTACTATGACAGATCTCGCATTTCGGCACTTTGTGAAAATCAAAAATAGAAATTTTTGAATTTTTTTCCTTTTTTCTTTTTTACTATGACAGGTCTTTCAGTTCGGTAACAACAAACGAACCAACGAGCACTATGTGAAAATCAAAAAAAAAAAATTTGGATTTTTTTCTATTTTCTCTTTTATTATGATAGATCTCACATTTCTGCACTTTGTGAAAATCAAAAAATAGAAATTTTTGAATTTTTTTCGTCTTTCTCTTTTTCTATGACAGATCTTTCAGTTCAGTAACAACAAACGAACCTACGAGCACTTTGTGAAAATCAAAAAATATAATTTTTGGAATTTCTTCTTTTTTATCTTTTACTATGACAGATCTCGCATTTCGCACTTTGTGAAAATCAAAAATCGAATTTTTTAAAAATTTTTTCTTTTTTATTTTTTAATATGACAGATCTTTCAGTTCGGTAACAACAAAACGTACATACAAGAATTTTGTGAAAATCAAAAAATTGAAATTTTTGAATTTTTTTTCTTTTTCCTCTTTCACCATGACATATCTTTCAGTTCAGTAACAACAAACGAACCTACGAGCACTTTGTGGAAATCAAAAAATTAATTTTTTTGAATTTCATCTTTTTTCTCTTTTACTATGACAGATCTCGCATTTCGGCACTTTGTGAAAATCAAAAATAGAAATTTTTGAATTTTTTTCCTTTTTTCTTTTTTACTATGACAGGTCTTTCAGTTCGGTAACAACAAACGAACCAACGAGCACTATGTGAAAATCAAAAAAAAAAAATTTGGATTTTTTTCTATTTTCTCTTTTATTATGATAGATCTCACATTTCTGCACTTTGTGAAAATCAAAAAATAGAAACTTTTGAATTTTTTTCGTCTTTCTCTTTTACTATGACAGATCTTTCAGTTCAGTAACAACAAACGAACCTACGAGCACTTTGTGAAAATCAAAAAATATAATTTTTGGAATTTCTTCTTTTTTATCTTTTACTATGACAGATCTCGCATTTCGCACTTTGTGAAAATCAAAAATCTAATATTTTAAAAATTTTTTCTTTTTTATTTTTTAATATGACAGATCTTTCAGTTCGGTAACAACAAACGAACCTACGAGCACTTTGTGAAAATCAAAAAATGAAATTTTTGGAATTTCTACTTTTTTATCTATTACAATGACAGATCTCGCATTTCGGCATTGTGTAAATCAAAAATTAAAATTTTTTAAATTTTTTTCTTTTTTATTTTTTACTATGACAGATCTTTCGGTAACAAGTTCGGTAACAACAAAACGTACATACAAGTATTTTTTCAGTTCAGTAACAACAAACGAACCTACGAGCACTTTGTGAAAATCAAAAAATATAATATTTGGAATTTCTTCTTTTTTCTCTTTTACTATGACAGATCTCGCATTTCGGCACTTTGTGAAAATCAAAAAATAGAAATTTTTGAATTTTTTTCTTTTTTCTCTTGTACTATGACAAATCTTTCAGTTCAGTAACAACAAACGAACCTACGAGCACTTTGTGAAAATCAAAAAATGAAGTTTTTGGAATTTCTACTTTTTTATCTTCTACTATGACAGATCTCTCATTTCGGCACTTTGTGAAAATGAAAAATTGAATTTTTTTAAATTTTTTTCTTTTTTATTTTTTACTATGACAGATCATTCAGTTCGGTGGCAACAAAACGTACCTACGAGCATTTTGTGAATATCAAAAAATTGAAATTTTTGAAATTTTTTTCTTTTTTCTCTTTTACTATGACAGATTTTTCAGTTCAGTAACAACAAACGAACCTACGAGCACTTTGTGAAAATCAAGAAATAAAATTTTTGGAATTTCTTCTTTTTCTCTATAACTATGACTGATCTCGCATTTCGGCACTTTGTGAAAATCAAAAATTTAAATTTTGGAATTTTTTCTTTTTTCTCTTTTACTACGACAGATCTTTCAGTTTAGTAACAACAAACGAACCTACGAGCACTTTGTGAAAATCAAAAAATGAAATTTTTGGAATTTCTACTTTTTTATCTTTTACTATGACAGATCTCGCATTTCGACACTGTGAAAATCAAAACTTGAACATTTTTAAATATTTTTCTTTTTTATTTTTTACTATGACAGATCTTTCAGGCCGGTAACAACAAAACGTACCTACGACCATTTTGTGAAAATCAAAAAATTTAAATTATGGAATTTTTTGTTTTTCTCTTTTACTACGACAGATCTTTCAGTTCAGTAACAACAAACGAACCTACGAGCACTATGTGAAAATCAAAAAATGAAGTTTTTTGGAATTTCTTCTTTTTTCTCTTTTATTATGACAGATTTCGCATTTTGGCACTTTGTGAAAATCAAAAATTGAAATTTATGAAATTTTTTTCTTTTTTCTTTTTTACTATGACAGTTCTTTCAGTTCGGAAACGATAAACGAACCAACGAGCACTTTGTGAAAATCAAAAAATATAATATTTGGAATTTCTTCTTTTTTCTCTTTTACTATGACACATCTCGCATTTCGACACTTTGTGAAAATCAAAAATAGAAATTTTTGTAATTTTCTCCTTTTTTCTTTTTTACTATGACAGATCTTTCAGTTCGGTAACAACAAACGAACCAACGAGCACTATGTGAAAATAAAAAAATTAATTTTTGGAATTTTTCCTATTTTCTCTTTTACTATGATAGATCTGACATTTCGGCACTTTGTGAAAATCAAATTTTTTTATTTTTACTATGACAGATCTTTCAGTTCGGTAACAACAAAACGTACATACGAGAATTTTGTGACAATCAAAAAATTGAAATTTTTGATTTTTTTTCTTTTTTCTCTTTCACTATGACAGATCTTTCAGTTCAGTAACAACAAACGAACCTACGAGCACTTTGTGAAAATCAAAAAATATGATTTTTGGAATTTCTTCTTTTTTCTCTTTTACTATGACACATCTCGCATTTCGGCACTTTGTGAAAATCAAAAATAGAAATTTTTGAAATATTTTTCTTTTTTCTTTTTTACTATGACAGATTTTACAGTTCAGTACAACAAACGAACCAAAGAGCACTTCGTGAAAATCAAAAAATAAAATTTTTGGAATTTCTTCTTTTTCTCTATAACTATGGCAGATCTCACATTTCGGCGCTTTGGGAAAATCAAAAAATTGAAATTTTTGAAATTTTTTTTTTTTTCTTTTACTATGACAGATCTTTCAGTTCAGTAACAACAAACGAACCTACGAGCACTTTGTGAAAATCAAAAAATGAAATTTTTGGAATTTCTACTTTTTTATCTATTACAATGACAGATCTCGCATTTCGGCATTGTGTAAATCAAAAATTAAAATTTTTTAAATTTTTTTCTTTTTTATTTTTTACTATGACAGATCTTTCGGTAACAAGTTCGGTAACAACAAAACGTACATACAAGTATTTTTTCAGTTCAGTAACAACAAACGAACCTACGAGCACTTTGTGAAAATCAAAAAATATAATATTTGGAATTTCTTCTTTTTTCTCTTTTACTATGACAGATCTCGCATTTCGGCACTTTGTGAAAATCAAAAAATAGAAATTTTTGAATTTTTTTCTTTTTTCTCTTTTACTATGACAAATCTTTCAGTTCAGTAACAACAAACGAACCTACGAGCACTTTGTGAAAATCAAAAAATGAAGTTTTTGGAATTTCTACTTTTTTATCTTCTACTATGACAGATCTCTCATTTCGGCACTTTGTGAAAATGAAAAATTGAATTTTTTTAAATTTTTTTCTTTTTTATTTTTTACTATGACAGATCATTCAGTTCGGTGGCAACAAAACGTACCTACGAGCATTTTGTGAATATCAAAAAATTGAAATTTTTGAAATTTTTTTCTTTTTTCTCTTTTACTATGACAGATTTTTCAGTTCAGTAACAACAAACGAACCTACGAGCACTTTGTGAAAATCAAGAAATAAAATTTTTGGAATTTCTTCTTTTTCTCTATAACTATGACTGATCTCGCATTTCGGCACTTTGTGAAAATCAAAAATTTTAATTTTGGAATTTTTTCTTTTTTCTCTTTTACTACGACAGATCTTTCAGTTTAGTAACAACAAACGAACCTACGAGCACTTTGTGAAAATCAAAAAATGAAATTTTTGGAATTTCTACTTTTTTATCTTTTACTATGACAGATCTCGCATTTCGACACTGTGAAAATCAAAACTTGAACATTTTTAAATATTTTTCTTTTTTATTTTTTACTATGACAGATCTTTCAGGCCGGTAACAACAAAACGTACCTACGACCATTTTGTGAAAATCAAAAAATTTAAATTATGGAATTTTTTGTTTTTCTCTTTTACTACGACAGATCTTTCAGTTCAGTAACAACAAACGAACCTACGAGCACTATGTGAAAATCAAAAAATGAAGTTTTTTGGAATTTCTTCTTTTTTCTCTTTTATTATGACAGATTTCGCATTTTGGCACTTTGTGAAAATCAAAAATTGAAATTTATGAATTTTTTTTCTTTTTTCTTTTTTACTATGACAGTTCTTTCAGTTCGGAAACGATAAACGAACCAACGAGCACTTTGTGAAAATCAAAAAATATAATATTTGGAATTTCTTCTTTTTTCTCTTTTACTATGACACATCTCGCATTTCGACACTTTGTGAAAATCAAAAATAGAAATTTTTGTAATTTTCTCCTTTTTTCTTTTTTACTATGACAGATCTTTCAGTTCGGTAACAACAAACGAACCAACGAGCACTATGTGAAAATAAAAAAATTAATTTTTGGAATTTTTCCTATTTTCTCTTTTACTATGATAGATCTGACATTTCGGCACTTTGTGAAAATCAAATTTTTTTATTTTTACTATGACAGATCTTTCAGTTCGGTAACAACAAAACGTACATACGAGAATTTTGTGACAATCAAAAAATTGAAATTTTTTAAATTTTTTTCTTTTTTATTTTTTACTATGACAGATCTTTCGGTAACAAGTTCGGTAACAACAAAATGTACATACAAGTATTTTTTCAGTTCAGTAACAACAAACGAACCTACGAGCACTTTGTGAAAATCAAAAAATATAATATTTGGAATTTCTTCTTTTTTCTCTTTTACTATGACAGATCTCGCATTTCGGCACTTTGCGAAAATCAAAAAATAGAAATTTTTGAATTTTTTTCTTTTTTCTCTTTTACTATGACAAATCTTTCAGTTCAGTAACAACAAACGAACCTACGAGCACTTTGTGAAAATCAAAAAATGAAGTTTTTGGAATTTCTACTTTTTTATCTTCTACTATGACAGATCTCTCATTTCGGCACTTTGTGAAAATGAAAAATTGAATTTTTTTAAATTTTTTTCTTTTTTATTTTTTACTATGACAGATCATTCAGTTCGGTGGCAACAAAACGTACCTACGAGCATTTTGTGAATATCAAAAAATTGAAATTTTTGAAATTTTTTTCTTTTTTCTCTTTTACTATGACAGATTTTTCAGTTCAGTAACAACAAACGAACCTACAAGCACTTTGTGAAAATCAAGAAATAAAATTTTTGGAATTTCTTCTTTTTCTCTATAACTATGACTGATCTCGCATTTCGGCACTTTGTGAAAATCAAAAATTTAAATTTTGGAATTTTTTCTTTTTTCTCTTTTACTACGACAGATCTTTCAGTTTAGTAACAACAAACGAACCTACGAGCACTTTGTGAAAATCAAAAAATGAAATTTTTGGAATTTCTACTTTTTTATCTTTTACTATGACAGATCTCGCATTTCGACACTGTGAAAATCAAAACTTGAACATTTTTACATATTTTTCTTTTTTATTTTTTACTATGACAGATCTTTCAGGCCGGTAACAACAAAACGTACCTACGACCATTTTGTGAAAATCAAAAAATTTAAATTATGGAATTTTTTGTTTTTCTCTTTTACTACGACAGATCTTTCAGTTCAGTAACAACAAACGAACCTACGAGCACTATGTGAAAATCAAAAAATGAAGTTTTTGGAATTTCTTCTTTTTTCTCTTTTATTATGACAGATTTCGCATTTTGGCACTTTGTGAAAATCAAAAATTGAAATTTATGAAATTTTTTTCTTTTTTCTTTTTTCTTTTTTACTATGACAGTTCTTTCAGTTCGGAAACGATAAACGAACCAACGAGCACTTTGTGAAAATCAAAAAAAATTAAATTTTTTGATTTTTTTCTATTTTCTCTTTTACTATGATAGAACTCACATTTCTGCACTTTGTGAAAATCAAAAAATATAATATTTGGAATTTCTTCTTTTTTCTCTTTTACTATGACACATCTCGCATTTCGACACTTTGTGAAAATCAAAAATAGAAATTTTTGTAATTTTACTTTTTTCTTTTTTACTATGACAGATCTTTCAGTTTAGTAACAAAAAACGAACCTAGGAGCACTTTTTGAAAATCAAAAAATAAAATTTTTGGAATTTCTTCTTTTTCTCTATAACTATGACAGATCTCACATTTCGGCGCTTTGTGAAAATCAAAAAATTGAAATTTTTGAATTTTTTTCTTTTTTCTCTTTTACTATGAAAGATATTTCAGTTCAGTAACAACAAACGAACCTACGAGCACTTTGTGAAAATCAAAAAATGAAATTTTTGGAATTTCTACTTCTTTATCTTTTACAATGACAGATCTCGCATTTCGGCACTTTTTGAAAATCAAAAATAGAAATTTTTGAAATTTTTTTCTTTTTTTTTACTATGACAGATCTTTCAGTTCGATAACAACAAACGAACCAACGAGCAATATGGAAAATAAAAAAAAAATTAATTTTTTGAATTTTTTCTATTTTCTCTTTTACTATGATAGATCTCACATTTCGGCACTTTGTGAAAATCAAAAAATAGAAATTTTTGAAATTTTTTTCTTTTTTCTTTTTTACTATGACAGATGTTTCAGTTCAGTAACAAACGAACCTACGAGCACTTTGTTAAAATCAAAAAATGAAGTTTTTGAAATTTCTACTTTTTTATCTCTTACTATGACAGATCTCGCATTTCGGTACTTTGTGAAAATCAAAAATCGAATTTTTTAAAATTTTTTTCTTTTTTATTTTTACTATGAGACAGATCTTTCAGTTCGGTAACAACAAAACGTACATACGAGCAATTTGTGAAAATCAAAAAATATAATTTTTGGAATTTCTTCTTTTTTCTCTTTTACTTTGACACATCTCGCATTTCGGCACTTTGTGAAAATCAAAAAATGTAGTTTTTTAATTTTTTTTCTTTTTTATTTTTTACTATGACAGATCATTCTGTTCGGTAACAACAAAACGTACCTACGAGCATTTTTTGAAAATCGAAAAATTAAATTTTTTGAATTTCTTCTTTTTCTCTATTACTATTACAGATCACGTATTTCGCACTTTGTTAAAATCAAAAATTGAATTTTTTTAAATTTCTTTCTTTTTTCGTTTTACTATGACATATCTTTCAGTTCGGTAACAATAAACGAACCAACGAGCACTTTGTGAAAATCAAAAAATATAATATTTGGAATTTCTTCTTTTTTCTCTTTTACTATGACACATCTCGCATTTCGGCACTTTGTGAAAATCAAAAAATAGAAATTGTTGAATTTTTTTCTTTTTTCTCTTTTACTATGACAAATCTTTCAGTTCAGTAACAACAAACGAACCTACGAGCACTTTGTGAAAATCAAAAAATGAAGTTTTTGGAATTTCTACCTTTTTATCTTTTACTATGACAGATCTCTCATTTCGGCACTTTGTGAAAATGAAAAATTGAATTTTTTTTAATTTTTTTCTTTTTTATTTTTTACTATGACAGATCTTTCAGGCCGGTAACAACAAAACGTACCTACGACCATTTTGTGAAAATCAAAAAATTTAAATTATGGAATTTTTTGTTTTTCTCTTTTACTACGACAGATCTTTCAGTTCAGTAACAACAAACGAACCTACGAGCACTATGTGAAAATCAAAAAATGAAGTTTTTTTGAATTTCTTCTTTTTTCTCTTTTATTATGACAGATTTCGCATTTTGGCACTTTGTGAAAATCAAAAATTGAAATTTATGAAATTTTTTTCTTTTTTCTTTTTTACTATGACAGTTCTTTCAGTTCGGAAACGATAAACGAACCAACGAGCACTTTGTGAAAATCAAAAAATATAATATTTGGAATTTCTTCTTTTTTCTCTTTTACTATGACACATCTCGCATTTCGACACTTTGTGAAAATCAAAAATAGAAATTTTTGTAATTTTTTCCTTTTTTCTTTTTTACTATGACAGATCTTTCAGTTCGGTAACAACAAACGAACCAACGAGCACTATGTGAAAATAAAAAAAATAATTTTTGGAATTTTTTCTATTTTCTCTTTTACTATGATAGATCTGACATTTCGGCACTTTGTGAAAATCAAATTTTTTTATTTTTACTATGACAGATCTTTCAGTTCGGTAACAACAAAACGTACATACGAGAATTTTGTGACAATCAAAAAATTGAAATTTTTGATTTTTTTTCTTTTTTCTCTTTCACTATGACAGATCTTTCAGTTCAGTAACAACAAACGAACCTACGAGCACTTTGTGAAAATCAAAAAATATGATTTTTGGAATTTCTTCTTTTTTCTCTTTTACTATGACACATCTCGCATTTCGGCACTTTGTGAAAATCAAAAATAGAAATTTTTGAAATTTTTTTCTTTTTTCTTTTTTACTATGACAGATTTTACAGTTCAGTAACAACAAACGAACCAAAGAGCACTTCGTGAAAATCAAAAAATAAAATTTTTGGAATTTCTTCTTTTTCTCTATAACTATGGCAGATCTCACATTTCGGCGCTTTGGGAAAATCAAAAAATTGAAATTTTTGAAATTTTTACTTTTTTCTCTTTTACTATGACAGATCTTTCAGTTCAGTAACAACAAACGAACCTACGAGCACTTTGTGAAAAACAAAAAATGAAATTTTTGGAATTTCTACTTTTTTATCTATTACAATGACAGATCTCGCATTTCGGCATTGTGTAAATCAAAAATTGAAATTTTTTAAATTTTTTTCTTTTTTATTTTTTACTATGACAGATCTTTCGGTAACAAGTTCGGTAACAACAAAACGTACATACAAGTATTTTTTCAGTTCAGTAACAACAAACGAACCTACGAGCACTTTGTGAAAATCAAAAAATATAATATTTGGAATTTCTTCTTTTTTCTCTTTTACTATGACAGATCTCGCATTTCGGCACTTTGTGAAAATCAAAAAATAAAAATTTTTGAATTTTTTTCTTTTTTCTCTTTTACTATGACAAATCTTTCAGTTCAGTAACAACAAACGAACCTACGAGCACTTTGTGAAAATCAAAAAATGAAGTTTTTGGAATTTCTACTTTTTTATCTTCTACTATGACAGATCTCTCATTTCGGCACTTTGTGAAAATGAAAAATTGAATTTTTTTAAATTTTTTTCTTTTTTATTTTTTACTATGACAGATCATTCAGTTCGGTGGCAACAAAACGTACCTACGAGCATTTTGTGAATATCAAAAAATTGAAATTTTTGAAATTTTTTTCTTTTTTCTCTTTTACTATGACAGATTTTTCAGTTCAGTAACAACAAACGAACCTACAAGCACTTTGTGAAAATCAAGAAATAAAATTTTTGGAATTTCTTCTTTTTCTCTATAACTATGACTGATCTCGCATTTCGGCACTTTGTGAAAATCAAAAATTTAAATTTTGGAATTTTTTCTTTTTTCTCTTTTACTACGACAGATCTTTCAGTTTAGTAACAACAAACGAACCTACGAGCACTTTGTGAAAATCAAAAAATGAAATTTTTGGAATTTCTACTTTTTTATCTTTTACTATGACAGATCTCGCATTTCGACACTGTGAAAATCAAAACTTGAACATTTTTAAATATTTTTCTTTTTTATTTTTTACTATGACAGATCTTTCAGGCCGGTAACAACAAAACGTACCTACGACCATTTTGTGAAAATCAAAAAATTTAAATTATGGAATTTTTTGTTTTTCTCTTTTACTACGACAGATCTTTCAGTTCAGTAACAACAAACGAACCTACGAGCACTATGTGAAAATCAAAAAATGAAGTTTTTTGGAATTTCTTCTTTTTTCTCTTTTATTATGACAGATTTCGCATTTTGGCACTTTGTGAAAATCAAAAATTGAAATTTATGAATTTTTTTTCTTTTTTCTTTTTTACTATGACAGTTCTTTCAGTTCGGAAACGATAAACGAACCAACGAGCACTTTGTGAAAATCAAAAAATATAATATTTGGAATTTCTTCTTTTTTCTCTTTTACTATGACACATCTCGCATTTCGACACTTTGTGAAAATCAAAAATAGAAATTTTTGTAATTTTTTCCTTTTTTCTTTTTTACTATGACAGATCTTTCAGTTCGGTAACAACAAACGAACCAACGAGCACTATGTGAAAATAAAAAAATTAATTTTTGGAATTTTTTCTATTTTCTCTTTTACTATGATAGATCTGACATTTCGGCACTTTGTGAAAATCAAATTTTTTTATTTTTACTATGACAGATCTTTCAGTTCGGTAACAACAAAACGTACATACGAGAATTTTGTGACAATCAAAAAATTGAAATTTTTGATTTTTTTTCTTTTTTCTCTTTCACTATGACAGATCTTTCAGTTCAGTAACAACAAACGAACCTACGAGCACTTTGTGAAAATCAAAAAATATGATTTTTGGAATTTCTTCTTTTTTCTCTATTACTATGACACATCTCGCATTTCGGCACTTTGTGAAAATCAAAAATAGAAATTTTTGAAATTTTTTCCTTTTTTCTTTTTTACTATGACAGATTTTACAGTTCAGTAACAACAAACGAACCAAAGAGCACTTCGTGAAAATCAAAAAATAAAATTTTTGGAATTTCTTCTTTTTCTCTATAACTATGGCAGATCTCACATTTCGGCGCTTTGGGAAAATCAAAAAATTGAAATTTTTGAAATTTTTACTTTTTTCTCTTTTACTATGACAGATCTTTCAGTTCAGTAACAACAAACGAACCTACGAGCACTTTGTGAAAATCAAAAAATGAAATTTTTGGAATTTCTACTTTTTTATCTATTACAATGACAGATCTCGCATTTCGGCATTGTGTAAATCAAAAATTGAAATTTTTTAAATTTTTTTCTTTTTTATTTTTTACTATGACAGATCTTTCGGTAACAAGTTCGGTAACAACAAAACGTACATACAAGTATTTTTTCAGTTCAGTAACAACAAACGAACCTACGAGCACTTTGTGAAAATCAAAAAATATAATATTTGGAATTTCTTCTTTTTTCTCTTTTACTATGACAGATCTCGCATTTCGGCACTTTGTGAAAATCAAAAAATAAAAATTTTTGAATTTTTTTCTTTTTTCTCTTTTACTATGACAAATCTTTCAGTTCAGTAACAACAAACGAACCTACGAGCACTTTGTGAAAATCAAAAAATGAAGTTTTTGGAATTTCTACTTTTTTATCTTCTACTATGACAGATCTCTCATTTCGGCACTTTGTGAAAATGAAAAATTGAATTTTTTTAAATTTTTTTCTTTTTTATTTTTTACTATGACAGATCATTCAGTTCGGTGGCAACAAAACGTACCTACGAGCATTTTGTGAATATCAAAAAATTGAAATTTTTGAAATTTTTTTCTTTTTTCTCTTTTACTATGACAGATTTTTCAGTTCAATAACAACAAACGAACCTACAAGCACTTTGTGAAAATCAAGAAATAAAATTTTTGGAATTTCTTCTTTTTCTCTATAACTATGACTGATCTCGCATTTCGGCACTTTGTGAAAATCAAAAATTTAAATTTTGGAATTTTTTCTTTTTTCTCTTTTACTACGACAGATCTTTCAGTTTAGTAACAACAAACGAACCTACGAGCACTTTGTGAAAATCAAAAAATGAAATTTTTGGAATTTCTACTTTTTTATCTTTTACTATGACAGATCTCGCATTTCGACACTTTTTGAAAATCAAAAATAGAAATTTTTGAAATTTTTTTCTTTTTTTTTACTATGACAGTTCTTTCAGTTCGGAAACGATAAACGAACCAACGAGCACTTTGTGAAAATCAAAAAATATAATATTTGGAATTTCTTCTTTTTTCTCTTTTACTATGATACATCTCGCATTTCGACACTTTGTGAAAATCAAAAATAGAAATTTTTGTAATTTTTTCCTTTTTTCTTTTTTACTATGACAGATCTTTCAGTTCGGTAACAACAAACGAACCAACGAGCACTATGTGAAAATAAAAAAATTAATTTTTGGAATTTTTTCTATTTTCTCTTTTACTATGATAGATCTGACATTTCGGCACATTGTGAAAATCAAATTTTTTTATTTTTACTATGACAGATCTTTCAGTTCGGTAACAACAAAACGTACATACGAGAATTTTGTGACAATCAAAAAATTGAAATTTTTGAAATTTTTTCTTTTTTCTCTTTTACTATGACAGATCTTTCAGTTCAGTAACAACAAACGAACCTACGAGCACTTTGTGAAAATCAAAAAATGAAATTTATGGAATTTCCACTTTTTTATCTTTTACTATGACAGATCTCGCATTTCGGCACTATGAAAATCAAAAATTGAAATTTTTTTTTAATTTTTTCCGTTCAGTACAACAAACGAACCTACGAGCACTTTGTGAAAATCGAAAAATTAAATTTTTTGAATTTCTTCTTTTTCTCTATTACTATGACAGATCACGCATTTCGCACTTTGTAAAAACCAAAAAATAGAAATTTTTGAATTTTTTTCGTCTTTCTCTTTTACTATGACAGATCTTTCAGTTCAGTAACAACAAACGGACCTACGAGCACTTTGTGAAAATCAAAAAATGTAATTTTTGGAATTTCTTCTTTTTTATCTTTTACTATGGCAGATCTCGCATTTCGCACTTTGTGAAAATCAAAATTCGAATTTTTTTTAATTTTTTTATTTTTTACTATGACAGATCTTTCAGTTCGGTAACAATAAAACGTACCTACGAGCATTTTTTGAAAATCAAAAATTGAATTTATTGAAATTTTTTCTGTTTTCTCTTTTACTATGACAGATCTCTCCGTGCAGTAACAACAAACGAACCTACGAGCACTTTGTGAAAATCGAAAAATTAAATTTTTTGAATTTCTTCTTTTTCTCTATTACTATGACAGATCACGCATTTCGCACTTTGTGAAAATCAAAAATTGAAATTTTTTAAATTTTTTTCTTTTTTCTGTTTTACTATGACATATCTTTCAGTTCGGTAACAATAAACGAACCAACGAGCACTTTGTGAAAATCAAAAAATGTAATTTTTGGAATTTCTTCTTTTTTATCTTTTGGTATGACATATCTCGCATTTCGCACTTTGTGAAAATCAAATTTTTTTATTTTTTACAATGACAGATCTTTCAGTTCGGTAACAACAAAACGTACATACGAGAATTTTGTGAAAATCAAAAAATTGAAATTTTTGATTTTTTTTCTTTTTTCTCTTTCACTATGACAGATCTTTCAATTCAGTAACAACAAACGAACCTACGAGCACTTTGTGAAAATCAAAAATGAAATTTTTGGAATTTCTTCTTTTTTCTCTTTTATTATGACAGGTTTCGCATTTCGGCACTTTGTGAAAATTAAAAATTGAAATTTTTGAATTTTTTTCTTTTTTCTTTTTTACTATGACAGTTCTTTCAGTTCGGTAACAATAAAACGTACCTACGAGCATTTTGTGAAAATCAACAATAGAAATTTTTGAAATTTTTTTATTTTTTACAATGACAGATCTTTTAGTTCGGTAACAATAAACGAACCAACAAGCACTATGTGAAAATCAAAAAAATTAAATTTTTGGAATTTTTTCTATTTTCTCTTTTACTATGATATATCTCACATTTCGGCACTTTGTGAAAACCAAAAAATAGAAATTTTTGAATTTTTTTTTCTGTTTAACTATGACAGGTCTTTCAGTTCGGTGACAACAAACGAACCAACGAGCACAATGAGAAAATCAAAAAAAAAATTTTTGATTTTTTTCTATTTTCTCTTTTATTATGATAGATCTCACATTTCGGCATTTTGTGAAAATCAAAAAATAGAGAAATTTTTGAATTTTTTTCGTCTTTCTCTTTTACTATGACAGATCTTTCAGTTCAGTAACAACAAACGAACCTACGAGCACTTTGTGAAAATCAAAAAATATAATTTTTGGAATTTCTTCTTTTTTATCTTTTACTATGACAGATCTCGCATTTCCCACTTTGTGAAAATAAAAAATCGAATTTTTTAAAAAAATTTTCTTTTTTATTTTTTAATATGACAGATCTTTCAGTTCGGTAACAACAAAACGTACATACAAGAATTTTGTGAAAATCAAAAAATTGAAATTTTTGAATTTTTTTTCTTTTTCCTCTTTCACCATGACATATCTTTCAGTTCAGTACCAACAAACGAACCTACGAGCACTTTGTGGAAATCAAAAAATTAATTTTTTTGAATTTCATCTTTTTGCTCTTTTACTATGACAGATCTCGCATTTCGGCACTTTGTGAAAATCAAAAATAGAAATTTTTGAATTTTTTTTCTTTTTTCTTTTTTACTATGACAGATCATTCAGTTCAGTAACAACAAACGAACCTACGAGCACTTTGTGAAAATCAAAAAATGTAATTTTTGGAATTTTTCTTTTTTATCTTTCACTATGATAGATCTCGCATTTCGCACTTTGTGAAAATCAAAATTCGATTTTTTTAAAATTTTTCCCTTTTTTATTTTTTACTATGACAGATCTTTCAGTTCGGTAACAACAAACGAACCAACGAGCAATATGTGAAAATAAAAAAAAATTAAATTTTTTGAATTTTTTCTTTTTTTCTTTTACTAAGATAGGTCTCGCATTTCGGCACTTTGTGAAAATCAAAAATAGAAATTTTTGAAATTTTTTTCTTTTTTCTTTTTTACTATGACAGATCTATCAGTTCAGTAACAACAAATGAACCTACGAGTACTTTGTGAAGATCAAAAAATATAATTTTTGGAATTTCCTCTTTTTTCTCTTTTACTAAGACAGATCTCGCATTTCGGCACTTTGTGAAAATCAAAAATAGAAATTTTTGAATTTTTTTTCTTTTTTCTTTTTTACTATGACAGATCTTTCAGTTCGGTAACAACAAACGAACCAACGAGCAATATGTGAAAATAAAAAAAATTAAATTTTTGGAATTTTTTCTATTTTCTCTTTTACTATGATATATCTCACATTTCGGCACTTTGTGAAAACCAAAAAATAGAAATTTTTGAATTTTTTTTTCTGTTTAACTATGACAGGTCTTTCAGTTCGGTGACAACAAACGAACCAACGAGCACAATGAGAAAATCAAAAAAAAAATTTTTGATTTTTTTCTATTTTCTCTTTTATTATGATAGATCTCACATTTCGGCATTTTGTGAAAATCAAAAAATAGAGAAATTTTTGAATTTTTTTCGTCTTTCTCTTTTACTATGACAGATCTTTCAGTTCAGTAACAACAAACGAACCTACGAGCACTTTGTGAAAATCAAAAAATATAATTTTTGGAATTTCTTCTTTTTTATCTTTTACTATGACAGATCTCGCATTTCCCACTTTGTGAAAATAAAAAATCGAATTTTTTAAAAAAATTTTCTTTTTTATTTTTTAATATGACAGATCTTTCAGTTCGGTAACAACAAAACGTACATACAAGAATTTTGTGAAAATCAAAAAATTGAAATTTTTGAATTTTTTTTCTTTTTCCTCTTTCACCATGACATATCTTTCAGTTCAGTACCAACAAACGAACCTACGAGCACTTTGTGGAAATCAAAAAATTAATTTTTTTGAATTTCATCTTTTTGCTCTTTTACTATGACAGATCTCGCATTTCGGCACTTTGTGAAAATCAAAAATAGAAATTTTTGAATTTTTTTTCTTTTTTCTTTTTTACTATGACAGATCATTCAGTTCAGTAACAACAAACGAACCTACGAGCACTTTGTGAAAATCAAAAAATGTAATTTTTGGAATTTTTCTTTTTTATCTTTCACTATGATAGATCTCGCATTTCGCACTTTGTGAAAATCAAAATTCGATTTTTTTAAAATTTTTCCCTTTTTTATTTTTTACTATGACAGATCTTTCAGTTCGGTAACAACAAACGAACCAACGAGCAATATGTGAAAATAAAAAAAAATTAAATTTTTTGAATTTTTTCTTTTTTTCTTTTACTAAGATAGGTCTCGCATTTCGGCACTTTGTGAAAATCAAAAATAGAAATTTTTGAAATTTTTTTCTTTTTTCTTTTTTACTATGACAGATCTATCAGTTCAGTAACAACAAATGAACCTACGAGTACTTTGTGAAGATCAAAAAATATAATTTTTGGAATTTCCTCTTTTTTCTCTTTTACTAAGACAGATCTCGCATTTCGGCACTTTGTGAAAATCAAAAATAGAAATTTTTGAATTTTTTTCTTTTTTCTTTTTTACTATGACAGATCTTTCAGTTCGGTAACAACAAACGAACCAACGAGCAATATGTGAAAATAAAAAAAATTAAATTTTTGGAATTTTTTCTATTTTCTCTTTTACTATGATATATCTCACATTTCGGCACTTTGTGAAAACCAAAAAATAGAAATTTTTGAATTTTTTTTTCTGTTTAACTATGACAGGTCTTTCAGTTCGGTGACAACAAACGAACCAACGAGCACAATGAGAAAATCAAAAAAAAAATTTTTGATTTTTTTCTATTTTCTCTTTTATTATGATAGATCTCACATTTCGGCATTTTGTGAAAATCAAAAAATAGAGAAATTTTTGAATTTTTTTCGTCTTTCTCTTTTACTATGACAGATCTTTCAGTTCAGTAACAACAAACGAACCTACGAGCACTTTGTGAAAATCAAAAAATATAATTTTTGGAATTTCTTCTTTTTTATCTTTTACTATGACAGATCTCGCATTTCCCACTTTGTGAAAATAAAAAATCGAATTTTTTAAAAAAATTTTCTTTTTTATTTTTTAATATGACAGATCTTTCAGTTCGGTAACAACAAAACGTACATACAAGAATTTTGTGAAAATCAAAAAATTGAAATTTTTGAATTTTTTTTCTTTTTCCTCTTTCACCATGACATATCTTTCAGTTCAGTACCAACAAACGAACCTACGAGCACTTTGTGGAAATCAAAAAATTAATTTTTTTGAATTTCATCTTTTTGCTCTTTTACTATGACAGATCTCGCATTTCGGCACTTTGTGAAAATCAAAAATAGAAATTTTTGAATTTTTTTTCTTTTTTCTTTTTTACTATGACAGATCATTCAGTTCAGTAACAACAAACGAACCTACGAGCACTTTGTGAAAATCAAAAAATGTAATTTTTGGAATTTTTCTTTTTTATCTTTCACTATGATAGATCTCGCATTTCGCACTTTGTGAAAATCAAAATTCGATTTTTTTAAAATTTTTCCCTTTTTTATTTTTTACTATGACAGATCTTTCAGTTCGGTAACAACAAACGAACCAACGAGCAATATGTGAAAATAAAAAAAAATTAAATTTTTTGAATTTTTTCTTTTTTTCTTTTACTAAGATAGGTCTCGCATTTCGGCACTTTGTGAAAATCAAAAATAGAAATTTTTGAAATTTTTTTCTTTTTTACTATGACAGATCTATCAGTTCAGTAACAACAAATGAACCTACGAGTACTTTGTGAAGATCAAAAAATATAATTTTTGGAATTTCCTCTTTTTTCTCTTTTACTAAGACAGATCTCGCATTTCGGCACTTTGTGAAAATCAAAAATAGAAATTTTTGAATTTTTTTTCTTTTTTCTTTTTTACTATGACAGATCTTTCAGTTCGGTAACAACAAACGAACCAACGAGCAATATGTGAAAATAAAAAAAAATTAAATTTTTTGATTTTTTTCTTTTTTCTCTTTTACTAAGATAGGTCTCGCATTTCGGCACTTTGTGAAAATCAAAAATAGAAATTTTTGAAATTTTTTTCTTTTTTCTTTTTTACTATGACAGATCTATCAGTTCAGTAACAACAAATGAACCTACGAGCACTTTGTGAAGATCAAAAAATATAATTTTTGGAATTTCCTCTTTTTTCTCTTTTACTAAGACAGATCTCGCATTTCGGCACTTTGTGAAAATCAAAAATAGAAATTTTTGAAATTTTTTTCTTTTTTCTTTTTTACTATGACAGATTTTTCAGTTCAGTAACAACAAACGAACCTACGAGCACTTCGTGAAAATCACAAAATAAAATTTTTGGAATTTCTTCTTTTTCTCTATAACTATGACAGATCTCACATTTCGGCGCTTTGTGAAAATCAAAAAATTGAAATTTTTGAAATTTTTTCATTTTTCTCTTTTACTATGACAGATCTTTCAGTTCAGTAACAACAAACGAACCTACTAGCACATTGTGAAAATCAAAAAATGAAATTTTTGGAATTTCTACTTTTTCATCTTTTACTATGACAGATCTCGCATTTTGGCACTTTGTGAAAATCAAAACTTGAAAATTTTTAAATATTTTTCTTTTTTATTTTTTACTATGACAGACCTTTCAGGCCGGTAACAACAAAACGTACCTACGACCATTTTGTGAAAATCGAAAAATTTAAATTATGGAATTTTTTCTTTTTCTCTTTTACTACGACAGATCTTTCAGTTCAGTAACAACAAACGAACCTACGAGCCCTTTGTGAAAATCAAAAATGAAATTTTTGGAATTTCTTCTTTTTTCTCTTTTATTATGACAGATTTCGCATTTTGGCACTTTGTGAAAATCAAAAATTGAAATTTTTGAAATTTTTTTCTTTTTTCTTTTTTACTATGACAGTTCTTTCAGTACGGAAACAATAAACGAACCAACGAGCACTTTGTGAAAATCAAAAAAAATTAAATTTTTTGAATTTTTTCTATTTTCTCTTTTACTATGATAGAACTCACATTTCTGCACTTTGTGAAAATCAAAAAATAGAAATTTTTGAATTTTTTTCGTCTTTCTCTTTTACTATGACAGATCTTTCAGTTCAGTAACAACAAACGAACCTACGAGCACTTTGTGAAAATCAAAAAATGTAATTTTTGGAATTTCTTCTTTTTTATCTTTCACTATGATAGATCTCGCATTTCGCACTTTGTGAAAATCAAAAAATAGAAATTTTTGAATTTTTTCCTTTTTTCTCTTTTACTATGACAGATCTTTCAGTTCAGTAACAACAAACGAACCTACGAGCACTTTGTGAAAATCAAAAAATATAATTTTTGGAATTTCTTCTTTTTTATCTTTTACTATGACAGATCTCGCATTTCGCACTTTGTGAAAATCAAAAATCGAATTTTTTAAAAATTTTTTCTTTTTTATTTTTTAATATGACAGATCTTTCAGTTCGGTAACAACAAAACGTACATACAAGAATTTTGTGAAAATCAAAAAATTGAAATTTTTGAATTTTTTTTCTTTTTCCTCTTTCACCATGACATATCTTTCAGTTCAGTAGCAACAAACGAACCTACGAGCACTTTGTGGAAATCAAAAAATTAATTTTTTTGAATTTCATCTTTTTTCTCTTTTACTATGACAGATCTCGCATTTCGGCACTTTGTGAAAATCAAAAATAGAAATTTTTGAATTTTTTTCCTTTTTTCTTTTTTACTATGACAGGTCTTTCAGTTCGGTAACAACAAACGAACCAACGAGCACTATGTGAAAATCAAAAAAAAAAATTTGGATTTTTTTCTATTTTCTCTTTTATTATGATAGATCTCACATTTCTGCACTTTGTGAAAATCAAAAAATAGAAATTTTTGAATTTTTTTCGTCTTTCTCTTTTTCTATGACAGATCTTTCAGTTCAGTAACAACAAACGAACCTACGAGCACTTTGTGAAAGTCAAAAAATATAATTTTTGGAATTTCTTCTTTTTTATCTTTTACTATGACAGATCTCGCATTTCGCACTTTGTGAAAATCAAAAATCGAATTTTTTAAAAATTTTTTCTTTTTTATTTTTTAATATGACAGATCTTTCAGTTCGGTAACAACAAAACGTACATACAAGAATTTTGTGAAAATCAAAAAATTGAAATTTTTGAATTTTTTTTCTTTTTCCTCTTTCACCATGACATATCTTTCAGTTCAGTAACAACAAACGAACCTACGAGCACTTTGTGGAAATCAAAAAATTAATTTTTTTGAATTTCATCTTTTTTCTCTTTTACTATGACAGATCTCGCATTTCGGCACTTTGTGAAAATCAAAAATAGAAATTTTTGAATTTTTTTCCTTTTTTCTTTTTTACTATGACAGGTCTTTCAGTTCGGTAACAACAAACGAACCAACGAGCACTATGTGAAAATCAAAAAAAAAAAATTTGGATTTTTTTCTATTTTCTCTTTTATTATGATAGATCTCACATTTCTGCACTTTGTGAAAATCAAAAAATAGAAACTTTTGAATTTTTTTCGTCTTTCTCTTTTACTATGACAGATCTTTCAGTTCAGTAACAACAACGAACCTACGAGCACTTTGTGAAAATCAAAAAATATAATTTTTGGAATTTCTTCTTTTTTATCTTTTACTATGACAGATCTCGCATTTCGCACTTTGTGAAAATCAAAAATCTAATATTTTAAAAATTTTTTCTTTTTTATTTTTTAATATGACAGATCTTTCAGTTCGGTAACAACAAAACGTACATACAAGAATTTTGTGAAAATCAAAAAATTGAAATTTTTGAATTTTTTTCCTTTTTTCTTTTTTACTATGACAGATCTTTCAGTTCGGTAACAACAAACGAACCAACGAGCACTATGTGAAAATCAAAAAAAAAATTAAATTTTTGGAATTTTTTCTATTTTCTCTTTTACTATGATAGATCTCAAATTCGACACTTTGTGAAAATCAAAAAATAGAAATTTTTGAATTTTTTTCGTCTTTCTCTTTTACTATGACAGAGCTTTCAGTTCAGTAACAACAAACGAACCTACGAGCACTTTGTGAAAATCAAAAAATGTAATTTTTGGAATTTCTTCTTTTTTATCTTTCACTATTATAGATCTCGCATTTCGCACTTTGTGAAAATCAAAATTCGATTTTTTTTAAATTTTTATCTTTTTTATTTTCTACTATGACAGATCTTTCAGTTCGGTAACAACAAAACGTACATACGAGAATTTTGTGAAAATCAAAAAATTGAAATTTTTTATTTTTTTTTTTTCTCTTTCACTATGACAGATCTATCAGTTCAGTAACAACAAATGAACCTACGAGCACTTTGTGAAGATCAAAAAATATAATTTTTGGAATTTCCTCTTTTTTCTCTTTTACTAAGACAGATCTCGCATTTCGGCACTTTGTGAAAATCAAAAATAGAAATTTTTGAATTTTTTTTCTTTTTTCTTTTTTACTATGACAGATCTTTCAGTTCGGTAACAACAAACGAACCAACGAGCAATATGTGAAAATAAAAAAAAATTAAATTTTTTGATTTTTTTCTTTTTTCTCTTTTACTAAGATAGGTCTCGCATTTCGGCACTTTGTGAAAATCAAAAATAGAAATTTTTGAAATTTTTTTCTTTTTTCTTTTTTACTATGACAGATCTATCAGTTCAGTAACAACAAATGAACCTACGAGCACTTTGTGAAGATCAAAAAATATAATTTTTGGAATTTCCTCTTTTTTCTCTTTTACTAAGACAGATCTCGCATTTCGGCACTTTGTGAAAATCAAAAATAGAAATTTTTGAAATTTTTTTCTTTTTTCTTTTTTACTATGACAAATTTTACAGTTCAGTAACAACAAACGAACCAACGAGCACTTCGTGAAAATCAAAAAATAAAATTTTTGGAATTTCTTCTTTTTCTCTATAACTATGACAGATCTCAAATTCGACACTTTGTGAAAATCAAAAAATAGAAATTTTTGAATTTTTTTCGTCTTTCTCTTTTACTATGACAGAGCTTTAAGTTCAGTAACAACAAACGAACCTACGAGCACTTTGTGAAAATCAAAAAATGTAATTTTTGGAATTTCTTCTTTTTTATCTTTCACTATGATAGATCTCGCATTTCGCACTTTGTGAAAATCAAAATTCGATTTTTTTTAAATTTTTATCTTTTTTTTTTTTACTATGACAGATCTTTCAGTTCGGTAACAACAAAACGTACATACGAGAATTTTGTGAAAATCAAAAAATTGAAATTTTTTATTTTTTTTTCTTTTTTCTCTTTCACTATGACAGATCTATCAGTTCAGTAACAACAAATGAACCTACGAGCACTTTGTGAAGATCAAAAAATATAATTTTTGGAATTTCCTCTTTTTTCTCTTTTACTAAGACAGATCTCGCATTTCGGCACTTTGTGAAAATCAAAAATAGAAATTTTTGAAATTTTTTTCTTTTTTCTTTTTTACTATGACAGATTTTTCAGTTCAGTAACAACAAACGAACCTACGAGCACTTCGTGAAAATCACAAAATAAAATTTTTGGAATTTCTTCTTTTTCTCTATAACTATGACAGATCTCACATTTCGGCGCTTTGTGAAAATCAAAAAATGAAATTTTTGGAATTTCTACTTTTTCATCTTTTACTATGACAGATCTCGCATTTTGGCACTTTGTGAAAATCAAAACTTGAAAATTTTTAAATATTTTTCTTTTTTATTTTTTACTATGACAGACCTTTCAGGCCGGTAACAACAAAACGTACCTACGACCATTTTGTGAAAATCAAAAAATTTAAATTATGGAATTTTTTCTTTTTCTCTTTTACTACGACAGATCTTTCAGTTCAGTAACAACAAACGAACCTACGAGCCCTTTGTGAAAATCAAAAATGAAATTTTTGGAATTTCTTCTTTTTTCTCTTTTATTATGACAGATTTCGCATTTTGGCACTTTGTGAAAATCAAAAATTGAAATTTTTGAAATTTTTTTCTTTTTTCTTTTTTACTATGACAGTTCTTTCAGTACGGAAACAATAAACGAACCAACGAGCACTTTGTGAAAATCAAAAAAAATTAAATTTTTTGAATTTTTTCTATTTTCTCTTTTACTATGATAGAACTCACATTTCTGCACTTTGTGAAAATCAAAAAATAGAAATTTTTGAATTTTTTTCATCTTTCTCTTTTACTATGACAGATCTTTCAGTTCAGTAACAACAAACGAACCTACGAGCACTTTGTGAAAATCAAAAAATGTAATTTTTGGAATTTCTTCTTTTTTATCTTTCACTATGATAGATCTCGCATTTCGCACTTTGTGAAAATCAAAAAATAGAAATTTTTGAATTTTTTCCTTTTTTCTCTTTTACTATGACAGATCTTTCAGTTCAGTAACAACAAACGAACCTACGAGCACTTCGTGAAAATCAAAAAATAAAATTTTTGGAATTTCTTCTTTTTCTCTATAACTATGACAGATCTCAAATTCGACACTTTGTGAAAATCAAAAAATAGAAATTTTTGAATTTTTTTCGTCTTTCTCTTTTACTATGACAGAGCTTTAAGTTCAGTAACAACAAACGAACCTACGAGCACTTTGTGAAAATCAAAAAATGTAATTTTTGGAATTTCTTCTTTTTTATCTTTCACTATGATAGATCTCGCATTTCGCACTTTGTGAAAATCAAAATTCGATTTTTTTAAAATTTTTATCTTTTTTTTTTTTTACTATGACAGATCTTTCAGTTCGGTAACAACAAAACGTACATACGAGAATTTTGTGAAAATCAAAAAAATGAAATTTTTTATTTTTTTTCTTTTTTCTCTTTCACTATGACAGACCTATCAGTTCAGTAACAACAAATGAACCTACGAGCACTTTGTGAAGATCAAAAAATATAATTTTTGGAATTTCCTCTTTTTTCTCTTTTACTAAGACAGATCTCGCATTTCGGCACTTTGTGAAAATCAAAAATAGAAATTTTTGAAATTTTTTTCTTTTTTCTTTTTTACTATGACAGATTTTTCAGTTCAGTAACAACAAACGAACCTACGAGCACTTCGTGAAAATCACAAAATAAAATTTTTGGAATTTCTTCTTTTTCTCTATAACTATGACAGATCTCACATTTCGGCGCTTTGTGAAAATCAAAAAATTGAAATTTTTGAAATTTTTTCATTTTTCTCTTTTACTATGACAGATCTTTCAGTTCAGTAACAACAAACGAACCTACTAGCACATTGTGAAAATCAAAAAATGAAATTTTTGGAATTTCTACTTTTTCATCTTTTACTATGACAGATCTCGCATTTTGGCACTTTGTGAAAATCAAAACTTGAAAATTTTTAAATATTTTTCTTTTTTATTTTTTACTATGACAGACCTTTCAGGCCGGTAACAACAAAACGTACCTACGACCATTTTGTGAAAATCAAAAAATTTAAATTATGGAATTTTTTCTTTTTCTCTTTTACTACGACAGATCTTTCAGTTCAGTAACAACAAACGAACCTACGAGTCCTTTGTGAAAATCAAAAATGAAATTTTTGGAATTTCTTCTTTTTTCTCTTTTATTATGACAGATTTCGTATTTTGGCACTTTGTGAAAATCAAAAATTGAAATTTTTGAAATTTTTTTCTTATTTCTTTTTTACTATGACAGTTCTTTCAGTACGGAAACAATAAACGAACCAACGAGCACTTTGTGAAAATCAAAAAAAATTAAATTTTTTGAATTTTTTCTATTTTCTCTTTTACTATGATAGAACTCACATTTCTGCACTTTGTGAAAATCAAAAAATAGAAATTTTTGAATTTTTTTCGTCTTTCTCTTTTACTATGACAGATCTTTCAGTTCAGTAACAACAAACGAACCTACGAGCACTTTGTGAAAATCAAAAAATGTAATTTTTGGAATTTCTTCTTTTTTATCTTTCACTATGATAGATCTCGCATTTCGCACTTTGTGAAAATCAAAAAATAGAAATTTTTGAATTTTTTCCTTTTTTCTCTTTTACTATGACAGATCTTTCAGTTCAGTAACAACAAACGAACCTACGAGCACTTTGTGAAAATCAAAAAATATAATTTTTGAAATTTCTTCTTTTTTATCTTTTACTATGACAGATCTCGCATTTCGCACTTTGTGAAAATCAAAAATCGAATTTTTTAAAAATTTTTTCTTTTTTATTTTTTAATATGACAGATCTTTCAGTTCGGTAACAACAAAACGTACATACAAGAATTTTGTGAAAATCAAAAAATTGAAATTTTTGAATTTTTTTTCTTTTTCCTCTTTCACCATGACATATCTTTCAGTTCAGTAACAACAAACGAACCTACGAGCACTTTGTGGAAATCAAAAAATTAATTTTTTTGAATTTCATCTTTTTTCTCTTTTACTATGACAGATCTCGCATTTCGGCACTTTGTGAAAATCAAAAATAGAAATTTTTGAATTTTTTTCCTTTTTTCTTTTTTACTATGACAGGTCTTTCAGTTCGGTAACAACAAACGAACCAACGAGCACTATGTGAAAATCAAAAAAAAAAATTTGGATTTTTTTCTATTTTCTCTTTTATTATGATAGATCTCACATTTCTGCACTTTGTGAAAATCAAAAAATAGAAATTTTTGAATTTTTTTCGTCTTTCTCTTTTTCTATGACAGATCTTTCAGTTCAGTAACAACAAACGAACCTACGAGCACTTTGTGAAAATCAAAAAATATAATTTTTGGAATTTCTTCTTTTTTATCTTTTACTATGACAGATCTCGCATTTCGCACTTTGTGAAAATCAAAAATCTAATATTTTAAAAATTTTTTCTTTTTTATTTTTTAATATGACAGATCTTTCAGTTCGGTAACAACAAAACGTACATACAAGAATTTTGTGAAAATCAAAAAATTGAAATTTTTGAATTTTTTTCCTTTTTTCTTTTTTACTATGACAGATCTTTCAGTTCGGTAACAACAAACGAACCAACGAGCACTATGTGAAAATCAAAAAAAAAATAAAATTTTTGGAATTTTTTCTATTTTCTCTTTTACTATGATAGATCTCAAATTCGACACTTTGTGAAAATCAAAAAATAGAAATTTTTGAATTTTTTTCGTCTTTCTCTTTTACTATGACAGAGCTTTCAGTTCAGTAACAACAAACGAACCTACGAGCACTTTGTGAAAATCAAAAAATGTAATTTTTGGAATTTCTTCTTTTTTATCTTTCACTATGATAGATCTCGCATTTCGCACTTTGTGAAAATCAAAATTCGATTTTTTTTAAATTTTTATCTTTTTTATTTTCTACTATGACAGATCTTTCAGTTCGGTAACAACAAAACGTACATACGAGAATTTTGTGAAAATCAAAAAATTGAAATTTTTTATTTTTTTTTTTTCTCTTTCACTATGACAGATCTATCAGTTCAGTAACAACAAATGAACCTACGAGCACTTTGTGAAGATCAAAAAATATAATTTTTGGAATTTCCTCTTTTTTCTCTTTTACTAAGACAGATCTCGCATTTCGGCACTTTGTGAAAATCAAAAATAGAAATTTTTGAATTTTTTTTCTTTTTTCTTTTTTACTATGACAGATCTTTCAGTTCGGTAACAACAAACGAACCTACGAGCACTTCGTGAAAATCACAAAATAAAATTTTTGGAATTTCTTCTTTTTCTCTATAACTATGACAGATCTCACATTTCGGCGCTTTGTGAAAATCAAAAAATTGAAATTTTTGAAATTTTTTCATTTTTCTCTTTTACTATGACAGATCTTTCAGTTCAGTAACAACAAACGAACCTACTAGCACATTGTGAAAATCAAAAAATGAAATTTTTGGAATTTCTACTTTTTCATCTTTTACTATGACAGATCTCGCATTTTGGCACTTTGTGAAAATCAAAACTTGAAAATTTTTAAATATTTTTCTTTTTTATTTTTTACTATGACAGACCTTTCAGGCCGGTAACAACAAAACGTACCTACGACCATTTTGTGAAAATCAAAAAATTTAAATTATGGAATTTTTTCTTTTTCTCTTTTACTACGACAGATCTTTCAGTTCAGTAACAACAAACGAACCTACGAGCCCTTTGTGAAAATCAAAAATGAAATTTTTGGAATTTCTTCTTTTTTCTCTTTTATTATGACAGATTTCGCATTTTGGCACTTTGTGAAAATCAAAAATTGAAATTTTTGAAATTTTTTTCTTTTTTCTTTTTTACTATGACAGTTCTTTCAGTACGGAAACAATAAACGAACCAACGAGCACTTTGTGAAAATCAAAAAAAATTAAATTTTTTGAATTTTTTCTATTTTCTCCTTTAATATGATAGAACTCACATTTCTGCACTTTGTGAAAATCAAAAAATAGAAATTTTTGAATTTTTTTCATCTTTCTCTTTTACTATGACAGATCTTTCAGTTCAGTAACAACAAACGAACCTACGAGCACTTTGTGAAAATCAAAAAATGTAATTTTTGGAATTTCTTCTTTTTTATCTTTCACTATGATAGATGTCGCATTTCGCACTTTGTGAAAATCAAAAAATAGAAATTTTTGAATTTTTTCCTTTTTTCTCTTTTACTATGACAGATCTTTCAGTTCAGTAACAACAAACGAACCTACGAGCACTTCGTGAAAATCAAAAAATAAAATTTTTGGAATTTCTTCTTTTTCTCTATAACTATGACAGATCTCAAATTCGACACTTTGTGAAAATCAAAAAATAGAAATTTTTGAATTTTTTTCGTCTTTCTCTTTTACTATGACAGAGCTTTAAGTTCAGTAACAACAAACGAACCTACGAGCACTTTGTGAAAATCAAAAAATGTAATTTTTGGAATTTCTTCTTTTTTATCTTTCACTATGATAGATCTCGCATTTCGCACTTTGTGAAAATCAAAATTCGATTTTTTTTAAATTTTTATCTTTTTTTTTTTTTACTATGACAGATCTTTCAGTTCGGTAACAACAAAACGTACATACGAGAATTTTGTGAAAATCAAAAAATTGAAATTTTTTATTTTTTTTCTTTTTTCTCTTTCACTATGACAGATCTATCAGTTCAGTAACAACAAATGAACCTACGAGCACTTTGTGAAGATCAAAAAATATAATTTTTGGAATTTCCTCTTTTTTCTCTTTTACTAAGACAGATCTCGCATTTCGGCACTTTGTGAAAATCAAAAATAGAAATTTTTGAAATTTTTTTCTTTTTTCTTTTTTACTATGACAGATTTTTCAGTTCAGTAACAACAAACGAACCTACGAGCACTTCGTGAAAATCACAAAATAAAATTTTTGGAATTTCTTCTTTTTCTCTATAACTATGACAGATCTCACATTTCGGCGCTTTGTGAAAATCAAAAAATTGAAATTTTTGAAATTTTTTCATTTTTCTCTTTTACTATGACAGATCTTTCAGTTCAGTAACAACAAACGAACCTACTAGCACATTGTGAAAATCAAAAAATGAAATTTTTGGAATTTCTACTTTTTCATCTTTTACTATGACAGATCTCGCATTTTGGCACTTTGTGAAAATCAAAACTTGAAAATTTTTAAATATTTTTCTTTTTTATTTTTTACTATGACAGACCTTTCAGGCCGGTAACAACAAAACGTACCTACGACCATTTTGTGAAAATCAAAAAATTTAAATTATGGAATTTTTTCTTTTTCTCTTTTACTACGACAGATCTTTCAGTTCAGTAACAACAAACGAACCTACGAGCCCTTTGTGAAAATCAAAAATGAAATTTTTGGAATTTCTTCTTTTTTCTCTTTTATTATGACAGATTTCGCATTTTGGCACTTTGTGAAAATCAAAAATTGAAATTTTTGAAATTTTTTTCTTTTTTCTTTTTTACTATGACAGTTCTTTCAGTACGGAAACAATAAACGAACCAACGAGCACTTTGTGAAAATCAAAAAAAATTAAATTTTTTGAATTTTTTCTATTTTCTCTTTTACTATGATAGAACTCACATTTCTGCACATTGTGAAAATCAAAAAATAGAAATTTTTGAATTTTTTTCCTCTTTCTCTTTTACTATGACAGATCTTTCAGTTCGGTAACAACAAAACGTACATACAAGAATTTTGTGAAAATCAAAAAATTGAAATTTTTGAATTTTTTTTCTTTTTCCTCTTTCACCATGACATATCTTTCAGTTCAGTAACAACAAACGAACCTACGAGCACTTTGTGGAAATCAAAAAATTAATTTTTTTGAATTTCATCTTTTTTCTCTTTTACTATGACAGATCTCGCATTTCGGCACTTTGTGAAAATCAAAAATAGAAATTTTTGAATTTTTTTCCTTTTTTCTTTTTTACTATGACAGGTCTTTCAGTTCGGTAACAACAAACGAACCAACGAGCACTATGTGAAAATCAAAAAAAAAAATTTGGATTTTTTTCTATTTTCTCTTTTATTATGATAGATCTCACATTTCTGCACTTTGTGAAAATCAAAAAATAGAAATTTTTGAATTTTTTTCGTCTTTCTCTTTTTCTATGACAGATCTTTCAGTTCAGTAACAACAAACGAACCTACGAGCACTTTGTGAAAATCAAAAAATATAATTTTTGGAATTTCTTCTTTTTCATCTTTTACTATGACAGATCTCGCATTTTGGCACTTTGTGAAAATCAAAACTTGAAAATTTTTAAATATTTTTCTTTTTTATTTTTTACTATGACAGACCTTTCAGGCCGGTAACAACAAAACGTACCTACGACCATTTTGTGAAAATCAAAAAATTTAAATTATGGAATTTTTTCTTTTTCTCTTTTACTACGACAGATCTTTCAGTTCAGTAACAACAAACGAACCTACGAGCCCTTTGTGAAAATCAAAAATGAAATTTTTGGAATTTCTTCTTTTTTCTCTTTTATTATGACAGATTTCGCATTTTGGCACTTTGTGAAAATCAAAAATTGAAATTTTTGAAATTTTTTTCTTTTTTCTTTTTTACTATGACAGTTCTTTCAGTACGGAAACAATAAACGAACCAACGAGCACTTTGTGAAAATCAAAAAAAATTAAATTTTTTGAATTTTTTCTATTTTCTCTTTTACTATGATAGAACTCACATTTCTGCACATTGTGAAAATCAAAAAATAGAAATTTTTGAATTTTTTTCCTCTTTCTCTTTTACTATGACAGATCTTTCAGTTCGGTAACAACAAAACGTACATACAAGAATTTTGTGAAAATCAAAAAATTGAAATTTTTGAATTTTTTTTCTTTTTCCTCTTTCACCATGACATATCTTTCAGTTCAGTAACAACAAACGAACCTACGAGCACTTTGTGGAAATCAAAAAATTAATTTTTTTGAATTTCATCTTTTTTCTCTTTTACTATGACAGATCTCGCATTTCGGCACTTTGTGAAAATCAAAAATAGAAATTTTTGAATTTTTTTCCTTTTTTCTTTTTTACTATGACAGGTCTTTCAGTTCGGTAACAACAAACGAACCAACGAGCACTATGTGAAAATCAAAAAAAAAAATTTGGATTTTTTTCTATTTTCTCTTTTATTATGATAGATCTCACATTTCTGCACTTTGTGAAAATCAAAAAATAGAAATTTTTGAATTTTTTTCGTCTTTCTCTTTTTCTATGACAGATCTTTCAGTTCAGTAACAACAAACGAACCTACGAGCACTTTGTGAAAATCAAAAAATATAATTTTTGGAATTTCTTCTTTTTTATCTTTTACTATGACAGATCTCGCATTTCGCACTTTGTGAAAATCAAAAATCGAATTTTTTAAAAATTTTTTCTTTTTTATTTTTTAATATGACAGATCTTTCAGTTCGGTAACAACAAAACGTACATACAAGAATTTTGTGAAAATCAAAAAATTGAAATTTTTGAATTTTTTTTCTTTTTCCTCTTTCACCATGACATATCTTTCAGTTCAGTAACAACAAACGAACCTACGAGCACTTTGTGGAAATCAAAAAATTAATTTTTTTGAATTTCATCTTTTTTCTCTTTTACTATGACAGATCTCGCATTTCGGCACTTTGTGAAAATCAAAAATAGAAATTTTTGAATTTTTTTCCTTTTTTCTTTTTTACTATGACAGGTCTTTCAGTTCGGTAACAACAAACGAACCAACGAGCACTATGTGAAAATCAAAAAAAAAAAATTTAGATTTTTTTCTATTTTCTCTTTTATTATGATAGATCTCACATTTCTGCACTTTGTGAAAATCAAAAAATAGAAACTTTTGAATTTTTTTCGTCTTTCTCTTTTACTATGACAGATCTTTCAGTTCAGTAACAACAAACGAACCTACGAGCACTTTGTGAAAATCAAAAAATATAATTTTTGGAATTTCTTCTTTTTTATCTTTTACTATGACAGATCTCGCATTTCGCACTTTGTGAAAATCAAAAATCTAATATTTTAAAATTTTTTTCTTTTTTATTTTTTAATATGACAGATCTTTCAGTTCGGTAACAACAAAACGTACATACAAGAATTTTGTGAAAATCAAAAAATTGAAATTTTTGAATTTTTTTCCTTTTTTCTTTTTTACTATGACAGATCTTTCAGTTCGGTAACAACAAACGAACCAACGAGCACTATGTGAAAATCAACAAAAAAATAAAATTTTTGGAATTTTTTCTATTTTCTCTTTTACTATGATAGATCTCAAATTCGACACTTTGTGAAAATCAAAAAATAGAAATTTTTGAATTTTTTTCGTCTTTCTCTTTTACTATGACAGAGCTTTCAGTTCAGTAACAACAAACGAACCTACGAGCACTTTGTGAAAATCAAAAAATGTAATTTTTGGAATTTCTTCTTTTTTATCTTTCACTATGATAGATCTCGCATTTCGCACTTTGTGAAAATCAAAATTCGATTTTTTTTAAATTTTTATCTTTTTTATTTTCTACTATGACAGATCTTTCAGTTCGGTAACAACAAAACGTACATACGAGAATTTTGTGAAAATCAAAAAATTGAAATTTTTTATTTTTTTTTTTTTCTCTTTCACTATGACAGATCTATCAGTTCAGTAACAACAAATGAACCTACGAGCACTTTGTGAAGATCAAAAAATATAATTTTTGGAATTTCCTCTTTTTTCTCTTTTACTAAGACAGATCTCGCATTTCGGCACTTTGTGAAAATCAAAAATAGAAATTTTTGAATTTTTTTTCTTTTTTCTTTTTTACTATGACAGATCTTTCAGTTCGGTAACAACAAACGAACCTACGAGCACTTCGTGAAAATCACAAAATAAAATTTTTGGAATTTCTTCTTTTTCTCTATAACTATGACAGATCTCACATTTCGGCGCTTTGTGAAAATCAAAAAATTGAAATTTTTGAAATTTTTTCATTTTTCTCTTTTACTATGACAGATCTTTCAGTTCAGTAACAACAAACGAACCTACTAGCACATTGTGAAAATCAAAAAATGAAATTTTTGGAATTTCTACTTTTTCATCTTTTACTATGACAGATCTCGCATTTTGGCACTTTGTGAAAATCAAAACTTGAAAATTTTTAAATATTTTTCTTTTTTATTTTTTACTATGACAGACCTTTCAGGCCGGTAACAACAAAACGTACCTACGACCATTTTGTGAAAATCAAAAAATTTAAATTATGGAATTTTTTCTTTTTCTCTTTTACTACGACAGATCTTTCAGTTCAGTAACAACAAACGAACCTACGAGCCCTTTGTGAAAATCAAAAATGAAATTTTTGGAATTTCTTCTTTTTTCTCTTTTATTATGACAGATTTCGCATTTTGGCACTTTGTGAAAATCAAAAATTGAAATTTTTGAAATTTTTTTCTTTTTTCTTTTTTACTATGACAGTTCTTTCAGTACGGAAACAATAAACGAACCAACGAGCACTTTGTGAAAATCAAAAAAAATTAAATTTTTTGAATTTTTTCTATTTTCTCTTTTACTATGATAGATACATACATGATACATACAAGAATTTTGTGAAAATCAAAAAATTGAAATTTTTGAATTTTTTTTCTTTTTCCTCTTTCACCATGACATATCTTTCAGTTCAGTAACAACAAACGAACCTACGAGCACTTTGTGGAAATCAAAAAATTAATTTTTTTGAATTTCATCTTTTTTCTCTTTTACTATGACAGATCTCGCATTTCGGCACTTTGTGAAAATCAAAAATAGAAATTTTTGAATTTTTTTCCTTTTTTCTTTTTTACTATGACAGGTCTTTCAGTTCGGTAACAACAAACGAACCAACGAGCACTATGTGAAAATCAAAAAAAAAAAATTTAGATTTTTTTCTATTTTCTCTTTTATTATGATAGATCTCACATTTCTGCACTTTGTGAAAATCAAAAAATAGAAACTTTTGAATTTTTTTCGTCTTTCTCTTTTACTATGACAGATCTTTCAGTTCAGTAACAACAAACGAACCTACGAGCACTTTGTGAAAATCAAAAAATATAATTTTTGGAATTTCTTCTTTTTTATCTTTTACTATGACAGATCTCGCATTTCGCACTTTGTGAAAATCAAAAATCTAATATTTTAAAAATTTTTTCTTTTTTATTTTTTAATATGACAGATCTTTCAGTTCGGTAACAACAAAACGTACATACAAGAATTTTGTGAAAATCAAAAAATTGAAATTTTTGAATTTTTTTCCTTTTTTCTTTTTTACTATGACAGATCTTTCAGTTCGGTAACAACAAACGAACCAACGAGCACTATGTGAAAATCAAAAAAAAAATAAAATTTTTGGAATTTTTTCTATTTTCTCTTTTACTATGATAGATCTCAAATTCGACACTTTGTGAAAATCAAAAAATAGAAATTTTTGAATTTTTTTCGTCTTTCTCTTTTACTATGACAGAGCTTTCAGTTCAGTAACAACAAACGAACCTACGAGCACTTTGTGAAAATCAAAAAATGTAATTTTTGGAATTTCTTCTTTTTTATCTTTCACTATGATAGATCTCGCATTTCGCACTTTGTGAAAATCAAAATTCGATTTTTTTTAAATTTTTATCTTTTTTATTTTCTACTATGACAGATCTTTCAGTTCGGTAACAACAAAACGTACATACGAGAATTTTGTGAAAATCAAAAAATTGAAATTTTTTATTTTTTTTTTTTTCTCTTTCACTATGACAGATCTATCAGTTCAGTAACAACAAATGAACCTACGAGCACTTTGTGAAGATCAAAAAATATAATTTTTGGAATTTCCTCTTTTTTCTCTTTTACTAAGACAGATCTCGCATTTCGGCACTTTGTGAAAATCAAAAATAGAAATTTTTGAATTTTTTTTCTTTTTTCTTTTTTACTATGACAGATCTTTCAGTTCGGTAACAACAAACGAACCTACGAACACTTCGTGAAAATCACAAAATAAAATTTTTGGAATTTCTTCTTTTTCTCTATAACTATGACAGATCTCACATTTCGGCGCTTTGTGAAAATCAAAAAATTGAAATTTTTGAAATTTTTTCATTTTTCTCTTTTACTATGACAGATCTTTCAGTTCAGTAACAACAAACGAACCTACTAGCACATTGTGAAAATCAAAAAATGAAATTTTTGGAATTTCTACTTTTTCATCTTTTACTATGACAGATCTCGCATTTTGGCACTTTGTGAAAATCAAAACTTGAAAATTTTTAAATATTTTTCTTTTTTATTTTTTACTATGACAGACCTTTCAGGCCGGTAACAACAAAACGTACCTACGACCATTTTGTGAAAATCAAAAAATTTAAATTATGGAATTTTTTCTTTTTCTCTTTTACTACGACAGATCTTTCAGTTCAGTAACAACAAACGAACCTACGAGCCCTTTGTGAAAATCAAAAATGAAATTTTTGGAATTTCTTCTTTTTTCTCTTTTATTATGACAGATTTCGCATTTTGGCACTTTGTGAAAATCAAAAATTGAAATTTTTGAAATTTTTTTCTTTTTTCTTTTTTACTATGACAGTTCTTTCAGTACGGAAACAATAAACGAACCAACGAGCACTTTGTGAAAATCAAAAAAAATTAAATTTTTTGAATTTTTTCTATTTTCTCTTTTACTATGATAGATACATACATGATACATACAAGAATTTTGTGAAAATCAAAAAATTGAAATTTTTGAATTTTTTTTCTTTTTCCTCTTTCACCATGACATATCTTTCAGTTCAGTAACAACAAACGAACCTACGAGCACTTTGTGGAAATCAAAAAATTAATTTTTTTGAATTTCATCTTTTTTCTCTTTTACTATGACAGATCTCGCATTTCGGCACTTTGTGAAAATCAAAAATAGAAATTTTTGAATTTTTTTCCTTTTTTCTTTTTTACTATGACAGGTCTTTCAGTTCGGTAACAACAAACGAACCAACGAGCACTATGTGAAAATCAAAAAAAAAAATTTGGATTTTTTTCTATTTTCTCTTTTATTATGATAGATCTCACATTTCTGCACTTTGTGAAAATCAAAAAATAGAAATTTTTGAATTTTTTTCGTCTTTCTCTTTTTCTATGACAGATCTTTCAGTTCAGTAACAACAAACGAACCTACGAGCACTTTGTGAAAATCAAAAAATATAATTTTTGGAATTTCTTCTTTTTTATCTTTTACTATGACAGATCTCGCATTTCGCACTTTGTGAAAATCAAAAATCGAATTTTTTAAAAATTTTTTCTTTTTTATTTTTTAATATGACAGATCTTTCAGTTCGGTAACAACAAAACGTACATACAAGAATTTTGTGAAAATCAAAAAATTGAAATTTTTGAATTTTTTTTCTTTTTCCTCTTTCACCATGACATATCTTTCAGTTCAGTAACAACAAACGAACCTACGAGCACTTTGTGGAAATCAAAAAATTAATTTTTTTGAATTTCATCTTTTTTCTCTTTTACTATGACAGATCTCGCATTTCGGCACTTTGTGAAAATCAAAAATAGAAATTTTTGAATTTTTTTCCTTTTTTCTTTTTTACTATGACAGGTCTTTCAGTTCGGTAACAACAAACGAACCAACGAGCACTATGTGAAAATCAAAAAAAAAAAATTTAGATTTTTTTCTATTTTCTCTTTTATTATGATAGATCTCACATTTCTGCACTTTGTGAAAATCAAAAAATAGAAACTTTTGAATTTTTTTCGTCTTTCTCTTTTACTATGACAGATCTTTCAGTTCAGTAACAACAAACGAACCTACGAGCACTTTGTGAAAATCAAAAAATATAATTTTTGGAATTTCTTCTTTTTTATCTTTTACTATGACAGATCTCGCATTTCGCACTTTGTGAAAATCAAAAATCTAATATTTTAAAATTTTTTTCTTTTTTATTTTTTAATATGACAGATCTTTCAGTTCGGTAACAACAAAACGTACATACAAGAATTTTGTGAAAATCAAAAAATTGAAATTTTTGAATTTTTTTCCTTTTTTCTTTTTTACTATGACAGATCTTTCAGTTCGGTAACAACAAACGAACCAACGAGCACTATGTGAAAATCAAAAAAAAAATAAAATTTTTGGAATTTTTTCTATTTTCTCTTTTACTATGATAGATCTCAAATTCGACACTTTGTGAAAATCAAAAAATAGAAATTTTTGAATTTTTTTCGTCTTTCTCTTTTACTATGACAGAGCTTTCAGTTCAGTAACAACAAACGAACCTACGAGCACTTTGTGAAAATCAAAAAATGTAATTTTTGGAATTTCTTCTTTTTTATCTTTCACTATGATAGATCTCGCATTTCGCACTTTGTGAAAATCAAAATTCGATTTTTTTTAAATTTTTATCTTTTTTATTTTCTACTATGACAGATCTTTCAGTTCGGTAACAACAAAACGTACATACGAGAATTTTGTGAAAATCAAAAAATTGAAATTTTTTATTTTTTTTTTTTTCTCTTTCACTATGACAGATCTATCAGTTCAGTAACAACAAATGAACCTACGAGCACTTTGTGAAGATCAAAAAATATAATTTTTGGAATTTCCTCTTTTTTCTCTTTTACTAAGACAGATCTCGCATTTCGGCACTTTGTGAAAATCAAAAATAGAAATTTTTGAATTTTTTTTCTTTTTTCTTTTTTACTATGACAGATCTTTCAGTTCGGTAACAACAAACGAACCTACGAGCACTTCGTGAAAATCACAAAATAAAATTTTTGGAATTTCTTCTTTTTCTCTATAACTATGACAGATCTCACATTTCGGCGCTTTGTGAAAATCAAAAAATTGAAATTTTTGAAATTTTTTCATTTTTCTCTTTTACTATGACAGATCTTTCAGTTCAGTAACAACAAACGAACCTACTAGCACATTGTGAAAATCAAAAAATGAAATTTTTGGAATTTCTACTTTTTCATCTTTTACTATGACAGATCTCGCATTTTGGCACTTTGTGAAAATCAAAACTTGAAAATTTTTAAATATTTTTCTTTTTTATTTTTTACTATGACAGACCTTTCAGGCCGGTAACAACAAAACGTACCTACGACCATTTTGTGAAAATCAAAAAATTTAAATTATGGAATTTTTTCTTTTTCTCTTTTACTACGACAGATCTTTCAGTTCAGTAACAACAAACGAACCTACGAGCCCTTTGTGAAAATCAAAAATGAAATTTTTGGAATTTCTTCTTTTTTCTCTTTTATTATGACAGATTTCGCATTTTGGCACTTTGTGAAAATCAAAAATTGAAATTTTTGAAATTTTTTTCTTTTTTCTTTTTTACTATGACAGTTCTTTCAGTACGGAAACAATAAACGAACCAACGAGCACTTTGTGAAAATCAAAAAAAATTAAATTTTTTGAATTTTTTCTATTTTCTCTTTTACTATGATAGATACATACATGATACATACAAGAATTTTGTGAAAATCAAAAAATTGAAATTTTTGAATTTTTTTTCTTTTTCCTCTTTCACCATGACATATCTTTCAGTTCAGTAACAACAAACGAACCTACGAGCACTTTGTGGAAATCAAAAAATTAATTTTTTTGAATTTCATCTTTTTTCTCTTTTACTATGACAGATCTCGCATTTCGGCACTTTGTGAAAATCAAAAATAGAAATTTTTGAATTTTTTTCCTTTTTTCTTTTTTACTATGACAGGTCTTTCAGTTCGGTAACAACAAACGAACCAACGAGCACTATGTGAAAATCAAAAAAAAAAAATTTAGATTTTTTTCTATTTTCTCTTTTATTATGATAGATCTCACATTTCTGCACTTTGTGAAAATCAAAAAATAGAAACTTTTGAATTTTTTTCGTCTTTCTCTTTTACTATGACAGATCTTTCAGTTCAGTAACAACAAACGAACCTACGAGCACTTTGTGAAAATCAAAAAATATAATTTTTGGAATTTCTTCTTTTTTATCTTTTACTATGACAGATCTCGCATTTCGCACTTTGTGAAAATCAAAAATCTAATATTTTAAAAATTTTTTCTTTTTTATTTTTTAATATGACAGATCTTTCAGTTCGGTAACAACAAAACGTACATACAAGAATTTTGTGAAAATCAAAAAATTGAAATTTTTGAATTTTTTTCCTTTTTTCTTTTTTACTATGACAGATCTTTCAGTTCGGTAACAACAAACGAACCAACGAGCACTATGTGAAAATCAAAAAAAAAATAAAATTTTTGGAATTTTTTCTATTTTCTCTTTTACTATGATAGATCTCAAATTCGACACTTTGTGAAAATCAAAAAATAGAAATTTTTGAATTTTTTTCGTCTTTCTCTTTTACTATGACAGAGCTTTCAGTTCAGTAACAACAAACGAACCTACGAGCACTTTGTGAAAATCAAAAAATGTAATTTTTGGAATTTCTTCTTTTTTATCTTTCACTATGATAGATCTCGCATTTCGCACTTTGTGAAAATCAAAATTCGATTTTTTTTAAATTTTTATCTTTTTTATTTTCTACTATGACAGATCTTTCAGTTCGGTAACAACAAAACGTACATACGAGAATTTTGTGAAAATCAAAAAATTGAAATTTTTTATTTTTTTTTTTTTCTCTTTCACTATGACAGATCTATCAGTTCAGTAACAACAAATGAACCTACGAGCACTTTGTGAAGATCAAAAAATATAATTTTTGGAATTTCCTCTTTTTTCTCTTTTACTAAGACAGATCTCGCATTTCGGCACTTTGTGAAAATCAAAAATAGAAATTTTTGAATTTTTTTTCTTTTTTCTTTTTTACTATGACAGATCTTTCAGTTCGGTAACAACAAACGAACCTACGAACACTTCGTGAAAATCACAAAATAAAATTTTTGGAATTTCTTCTTTTTCTCTATAACTATGACAGATCTCACATTTCGGCGCTTTGTGAAAATCAAAAAATTGAAATTTTTGAAATTTTTTCATTTTTCTCTTTTACTATGACAGATCTTTCAGTTCAGTAACAACAAACGAACCTACTAGCACATTGTGAAAATCAAAAAATGAAATTTTTGGAATTTCTACTTTTTCATCTTTTACTATGACAGATCTCGCATTTTGGCACTTTGTGAAAATCAAAACTTGAAAATTTTTAAATATTTTTCTTTTTTATTTTTTACTATGACAGACCTTTCAGGCCGGTAACAACAAAACGTACCTACGACCATTTTGTGAAAATCAAAAAATTTAAATTATGGAATTTTTTCTTTTTCTCTTTTACTACGACAGATCTTTCAGTTCAGTAACAACAAACGAACCTACGAGCCCTTTGTGAAAATCAAAAATGGAATTTTTGGAATTTCTTCTTTTTTCTCTTTTATTATGACAGATTTCGCATTTTGGCACTTTGTGAAAATCAAAAATTGAAATTTTTGAAATTTTTTTCTTTTTTCTTTTTTACTATGACAGTTCTTTCAGTACGGAAACAATAAACGAACCAACGAGCACTTTGTGAAAATCAAAAAAAATTAAATTTTTTGAATTTTTTCTATTTTCTCTTTTACTATGATAGAACTCACATTTCTGCACTTTGTGAAAATCAAAAAATAGAAATTTTTGAATTTTTTTCATCTTTCTCTTTTACTATGACAGATCTTTCAGTTCAGTAACAACAAACGAACCTACGAGCACTTTGTGAAAATCAAAAAATGTAATTTTTGGAATTTCTTCTTTTTTATCTTTCACTATGATAGATCTCGCATTTCGCACTTTGTGAAAATCAAAAAATAGAAATTTTTGAATTTTTTCCTTTTTTCTCTTTTACTATGACAGATCTTTCAGTTCAGTAACAACAAACGAACCTACGAGCACTTCGTGAAAATCAAAAAATAAAATTTTTGGAATTTCTTCTTTTTCTCTATAACTATGACAGATCTCAAATTCGACACTTTGTGAAAATCAAAAAATAGAAATTTTTGAATTTTTTTCGTCTTTCTCTTTTACTATGACAGAGCTTTAAGTTCAGTAACAACAAACGAACCTACGAGCACTTTGTGAAAATCAAAAAATGTAATTTTTGGAATTTCTTCTTTTTTATCTTTCACTATGATAGATCTCGCATTTCGCACTTTGTGAAAATCAAAATTCGATTTTTTTTAAATTTTTATCTTTTTTATTTTCTACTATGACAGATCTTTCAGTTCGGTAACAACAAAACGTACATACGAGAATTTTGTGAAAATCAAAAAATTGAAATTTTTTATTTTTTTTTTTTTCTCTTTCACTATGACAGATCTATCAGTTCAGTAACAACAAATGAACCTACGAGCACTTTGTGAAGATCAAAAAATATAATTTTTGGAATTTCCTCTTTTTTCTCTTTTACTAAGACAGATCTCGCATTTCGGCACTTTGTGAAAATCAAAAATAGAAATTTTTGAATTTTTTTTCTTTTTTCTTTTTTACTATGACAGATCTTTCAGTTCGGTAACAACAAACGAACCTACGAGCACTTCGTGAAAATCACAAAATAAAATTTTTGGAATTTCTTCTTTTTCTCTATAACTATGACAGATCTCACATTTCGGCGCTTTGTGAAAATCAAAAAATTGAAATTTTTGAAATTTTTTCATTTTTCTCTTTTACTATGACAGATCTTTCAGTTCAGTAACAACAAACGAACCTACTAGCACATTGTGAAAATCAAAAAATGAAATTTTTGGAATTTCTACTTTTTCATCTTTTACTATGACAGATCTCGCATTTTGGCACTTTGTGAAAATCAAAACTTGAAAATTTTTAAATATTTTTCTTTTTTATTTTTTACTATGACAGACCTTTCAGGCCGGTAACAACAAAACGTACCTACGACCATTTTGTGAAAATCAAAAAATTTAAATTATGGAATTTTTTCTTTTTCTCTTTTACTACGACAGATCTTTCAGTTCAGTAACAACAAACGAACCTACGAGCCCTTTGTGAAAATCAAAAATGAAATTTTTGGAATTTCTTCTTTTTTCTCTTTTATTATGACAGATTTCGCATTTTGGCACTTTGTGAAAATCAAAAATTGAAATTTTTGAAATTTTTTTCTTTTTTCTTTTTTACTATGACAGTTCTTTCAGTACGGAAACAATAAACGAACCAACGAGCACTTTGTGAAAATCAAAAAAAATTAAATTTTTTGAATTTTTTCTATTTTCTCTTTTACTATGATAGATACATACATGATACATACAAGAATTTTGTGAAAATCAAAAAATTGAAATTTTTGAATTTTTTTTCTTTTTCCTCTTTCACCATGACATATCTTTCAGTTCAGTAACAACAAACGAACCTACGAGCACTTTGTGGAAATCAAAAAATTAATTTTTTTGAATTTCATCTTTTTTCTCTTTTACTATGACAGATCTCGCATTTCGGCACTTTGTGAAAATCAAAAATAGAAATTTTTGAATTTTTTTCCTTTTTTCTTTTTTACTATGACAGGTCTTTCAGTTCGGTAACAACAAACGAACCAACGAGCACTATGTGAAAATCAAAAAAAAAAAATTTAGATTTTTTTCTATTTTCTCTTTTATTATGATAGATCTCACATTTCTGCACTTTGTGAAAATCAAAAAATAGAAACTTTTGAATTTTTTTCGTCTTTCTCTTTTACTATGACAGATCTTTCAGTTCAGTAACAACAAACGAACCTACGAGCACTTTGTGAAAATCAAAAAATATAATTTTTGGAATTTCTTCTTTTTTATCTTTTACTATGACAGATCTCGCATTTCGCACTTTGTGAAAATCAAAAATCTAATATTTTAAAAATTTTTTCTTTTTTATTTTTTAATATGACAGATCTTTCAGTTCGGTAACAACAAAACGTACATACAAGAATTTTGTGAAAATCAAAAAATTGAAATTTTTGAATTTTTTTCCTTTTTTCTTTTTTACTATGACAGATCTTTCAGTTCGGTAACAACAAACGAACCAACGAGCACTATGTGAAAATCAAAAAAAAAATAAAATTTTTGGAATTTTTTCTATTTTCTCTTTTACTATGATAGATCTCAAATTCGACACTTTGTGAAAATCAAAAAATAGAAATTTTTGAATTTTTTTCGTCTTTCTCTTTTACTATGACAGAGCTTTCAGTTCAGTAACAACAAACGAACCTACGAGCACTTTGTGAAAATCAAAAAATGTAATTTTTGGAATTTCTTCTTTTTTATCTTTCACTATGATAGATCTCGCATTTCGCACTTTGTGAAAATCAAAATTCGATTTTTTTTAAATTTTTATCTTTTTTATTTTCTACTATGACAGATCTTTCAGTTCGGTAACAACAAAACGTACATACGAGAATTTTGTGAAAATCAAAAAATTGAAATTTTTTATTTTTTTTTTTTTCTCTTTCACTATGACAGATCTATCAGTTCAGTAACAACAAATGAACCTACGAGCACTTTGTGAAGATCAAAAAATATAATTTTTGGAATTTCCTCTTTTTTCTCTTTTACTAAGACAGATCTCGCATTTCGGCACTTTGTGAAAATCAAAAATAGAAATTTTTGAATTTTTTTTCTTTTTTCTTTTTTACTATGACAGATCTTTCAGTTCGGTAACAACAAACGAACCTACGAACACTTCGTGAAAATCACAAAATAAAATTTTTGGAATTTCTTCTTTTTCTCTATAACTATGACAGATCTCACATTTCGGCGCTTTGTGAAAATCAAAAAATTGAAATTTTTGAAATTTTTTCATTTTTCTCTTTTACTATGACAGATCTTTCAGTTCAGTAACAACAAACGAACCTACTAGCACATTGTGAAAATCAAAAAATGAAATTTTTGGAATTTCTACTTTTTCATCTTTTACTATGACAGATCTCGCATTTTGGCACTTTGTGAAAATCAAAACTTGAAAATTTTTAAATATTTTTCTTTTTTATTTTTTACTATGACAGACCTTTCAGGCCGGTAACAACAAAACGTACCTACGACCATTTTGTGAAAATCAAAAAATTTAAATTATGGAATTTTTTCTTTTTCTCTTTTACTACGACAGATCTTTCAGTTCAGTAACAACAAACGAACCTACGAGCCCTTTGTGAAAATCAAAAATGGAATTTTTGGAATTTCTTCTTTTTTCTCTTTTATTATGACAGATTTCGCATTTTGGCACTTTGTGAAAATCAAAAATTGAAATTTTTGAAATTTTTTTCTTTTTTCTTTTTTACTATGACAGTTCTTTCAGTACGGAAACAATAAACGAACCAACGAGCACTTTGTGAAAATCAAAAAAAATTAAATTTTTTGAATTTTTTCTATTTTCTCTTTTACTATGATAGAACTCACATTTCTGCACTTTGTGAAAATCAAAAAATAGAAATTTTTGAATTTTTTTCATCTTTCTCTTTTACTATGACAGATCTTTCAGTTCAGTAACAACAAACGAACCTACGAGCACTTTGTGAAAATCAAAAAATGTAATTTTTGGAATTTCTTCTTTTTTATCTTTCACTATGATAGATCTCGCATTTCGCACTTTGTGAAAATCAAAAAATAGAAATTTTTGAATTTTTTCCTTTTTTCTCTTTTACTATGACAGATCTTTCAGTTCAGTAACAACAAACGAACCTACGAGCACTTCGTGAAAATCAAAAAATAAAATTTTTGGAATTTCTTCTTTTTCTCTATAACTATGACAGATCTCAAATTCGACACTTTGTGAAAATCAAAAAATAGAAATTTTTGAATTTTTTTCGTCTTTCTCTTTTACTATGACAGAGCTTTAAGTTCAGTAACAACAAACGAACCTACGAGCACTTTGTGAAAATCAAAAAATGTAATTTTTGGAATTTCTTCTTTTTTATCTTTCACTATGATAGATCTCGCATTTCGCACTTTGTGAAAATCAAAATTCGATTTTTTTTAAATTTTTATCTTTTTTTTTTTTACTATGACAGATCTTTCAGTTCGGTAACAACAAAACGTACATACGAGAATTTTGTGAAAATCAAAAAATTGAAATTTTTTATTTTTTTTCTTTTTTCTCTTTCACTATGACAGATCTATCAGTTCAGTAACAACAAATGAACCTACGAGCACTTTGTGAAGATCAAAAAATATAATTTTTGGAATTTCCTCTTTTTTCTCTTTTACTAAGACAGATCTCGCATTTCGGCACTTTGTGAAAATCAAAAATAGAAATTTTTGAAATTTTTTTCTTTTTTCTTTTTTACTATGACAGATTTTTCAGTTCAGTAACAACAAACGAACCTACGAGCACTTCGTGAAAATCACAAAATAAAATTTTTGGAATTTCTTCTTTTTCTCTATAACTATGACAGATCTCACATTTCGGCGCTTTGTGAAAATCAAAAAATTGAAATTTTTGAAATTTTTTCATTTTTCTCTTTTACTATGACAGATCTTTCAGTTCAGTAACAACAAACGAACCTACTAGCACATTGTGAAAATCAAAAAATGAAATTTTTGGAATTTCTACTTTTTCATCTTTTACTATGACAGATCTCGCATTTTGGCACTTTGTGAAAATCAAAACTTGAAAATTTTTAAATATTTTTCTTTTTTATTTTTTACTATGACAGACCTTTCAGGCCGGTAACAACAAAACGTACCTACGACCATTTTGTGAAAATCAAAAAATTTAAATTATGGAATTTTTTCTTTTTCTCTTTTACTACGACAGATCTTTCAGTTCAGTAACAACAAACGAACCTACGAGCCCTTTGTGAAAATCAAAACTGAAATTTTTGGAATTTCTTCTTTTTTCTCTTTTATTATGACAGATTTCGCATTTTGGCACTTTGTGAAAATCAAAAATTGAAATTTTTGAAATTTTTTTCTTTTTTCTTTTTTACTATGACAGTTCTTTCAGTACGGAAACAATAAACGAACCAACGAGCACTTTGTGAAAATCAAAAAAAATTAAATTTTTTGAATTTTTTCTATTTTCTCTTTTACTATGATAGAACTCACATTTCTGCACATTGTGAAAATCAAAAAATAGAAATTTTTGAATTTTTTTCCTCTTTCTCTTTTACTATGACAGATCTTTCAGTTCGGTAACAACAAAACGTACATACAAGAATTTTGTGAAAATCAAAAAATTGAAATTTTTGAATTTTTTTTCTTTTTCCTCTTTCACCATGACATATCTTTCAGTTCAGTAACAACAAACGAACCTACGAGCACTTTGTGGAAATCAAAAAATTAATTTTTTTGAATTTCATCTTTTTTCTCTTTTACTATGACAGATCTCGCATTTCGGCACTTTGTGAAAATCAAAAATAGAAATTTTTGAATTTTTTTCCTTTTTTCTTTTTTACTATGACAGGTCTTTCAGTTCGGTAACAACAAACGAACCAACGAGCACTATGTGAAAATCAAAAAAAAAATTTGGATTTTTTTCTATTTTCTCTTTTATTATGATAGATCTCACATTTCTGCACTTTGTGAAAATCAAAAAATAGAAATTTTTGAATTTTTTTCGTCTTTCTCTTTTTCTATGACAGATCTTTCAGTTCAGTAACAACAAACGAACCTACGAGCACTTTGTGAAAATCAAAAAATATAATTTTTGGAATTTCTTCTTTTTTATCTTTTACTATGACAGATCTCGCATTTCGCACTTTGTGAAAATCAAAAATCGAATTTTTTAAAAATTTTTTCTTTTTTAATATGACAGATCTTTCAGTTCGGTAACAACAAAACGTACATACAAGAATTTTGTGAAAATCAAAAAATTGAAATTTTTGAATTTTTTTTCTTTTTCCTCTTTCACCATGACATATCTTTCAGTTCAGTAACAACAAACGAACCTACGAGCACTTTGTGGAAATCAAAAAATTAATTTTTTTGAATTTCATCTTTTTTCTCTTTTACTATGACAGATCTCGCATTTCGGCACTTTGTGAAAATCAAAAATAGAAATTTTTGAATTTTTTTCCTTTTTTCTTTTTTACTATGACAGGTCTTTCAGTTCGGTAACAACAAACGAACCAACGAGCACTATGTGAAAATCAAAAAAAAAAAATTTGGATTTTTTTCTATTTTCTCTTTTATTATGATAGATCTCACATTTCTGCACTTTGTGAAAATCAAAAAATAGAAATTTTTGAATTTTTTTCGTCTTTCTCTTTTACTATGACAGATCTTTCAGTTCAGTAACAACAAACGAACCTACGAGCACTTTGTGAAAATCAAAAAATATAATTTTTGGAATTTCTTCTTTTTTATCTTTTACTATGACAGATCTCGCATTTCGCACTTTGTGAAAATCAAAAATCTAATATTTTAAAAAATTTTTCTTTTTTATTTTTTAATATGACAGATCTTTCAGTTCGGTAACAACAAAACGTACATACAAGAATTTTGTGAAAATCAAAAAATTGAAATTTTTGAATTTTTTTTCTTTTTCCTCTTTCACCATGACATATCTTTCAGTTCAGTACCAACAAACGAACCTACGAGCACTTTGTGGAAATCAAAAAATTAATTTTTTTGAATTTCATCTTTTTGCTCTTTTACTATGACAGATCTCGCATTTCGGCACTTTGTGAAAATCAAAAATAGAAATTTTTGAATTTTTTTCCTTTTTTCTTTTTTACTATGACAGATCTTTCAGTTCGGTAACAACAAACGAACCAACGAGCACTATGTGAAAATCAAAAAAAAAATTAAATTTTTGGAATTTTTTCTATTTTCTCTTTTACTATGATAGATCTCAAATTCGACACTTTGTGAAAATCAAAAAATAGAAATTTTTGAATTTTTTTCGTCTTTCTCTTTTACTATGACAGAGCTTTCAGTTCAGTAACAACAAACGAACCTACGAGCACTTTGTGAAAATCAAAAAATGTAATTTTTGGAATTTCTTCTTTTTTATCTTTCACTATGATAGATCTCGCATTTCGCACTTTGTGAAAATCAAAATTCGATTTTTTTTTAATTTTTATCTTTTTTATTTTCTACTATGACAGATCTTTCAGTTCGGTAACAACAAAACGTACATACGAGAATTTTGTGAAAATCAAAAAATTGAAATTTTTTATTTTTTTTTTCTCTTTCACTATGACAGATCTATCAGTTCAGTAACAACAAATGAACCTACGAGCACTTTATGAAGATCAAAAAATATAATTTTTGGAATTTCCTCTTTTTTCTCTTTTACTAAGACAGATCTCGCATTTCGGCACTTTGTGAAAATCAAAAATAGAAATTTTTGAATTTTTTTTCTTTTTTCTTTTTTACTATGACAGATCTTTCAGTTCGGTAACAACAAACGAACCAACGAGCAATATGTGAAAATAAAAAAAAATTAAATTTTTTGATTTTTTTCTTTTTTCTCTTTTACTAAGATAGGTCTCGCATTTCGGCACTTTGTGAAAATCAAAAATAGAAATTTTTGAAATTTTTTTCTTTTTTCATTTTTACTATGACAGATCTATCAGTTCAGTAACAACAAATGAACCTACGAGCACTTTGTGAAGATCAAAAAATATAATTTTTGGAATTTCCTCTTTTTTCTCTTTTACTAAGACAGATCTCGCATTTCGGCACTTTTTGAAAATCAAAAATAGAAATTTTTGAATTTTTTTCCTTTTTTCTTTTTTACTATGACAGATCTTTCAGTTCGGTAACAACAAACGAACCAACGAGCACTATGTGAAAATCAAAAAAAAAATTAAATTTTTGGAATTTTTTCTATTTTCTCTTTTACTATGATAGATCTCAAATTCGACACTTTGTGAAAATCAAAAAATAGAAATTTTTGAATTTTTTTCGTCTTTCTCTTTTACTATGACAGAGCTTTAAGTTCAGTAACAACAAACGAACCTACGAGCACTTTGTGAAAATCAAAAAATGTAATTTTTGGAATTTCTTCTTTTTTATCTTTCACTATGATAGATCTCGCATTTCGCACTTTGTGAAAATCAAAATTCGATTTTTTTTAAATTTTTATCTTTTTTTTTTTTACTATGACAGATCTTTCAGTTCGGTAACAACAAAACGTACATACGAGAATTTTGTGAAAATCAAAAAATTGAAATTTTTTATTTTTTTTCTTTTTTCTCTTTCACTATGACAGATCTATCAGTTCAGTAACAACAAATGAACCTACGAGCACTTTGTGAAGATCAAAAAATATAATTTTTGGAATTTCCTCTTTTTTCTCTTTTACTAAGACAGATCTCGCATTTCGGCACTTTGTGAAAATCAAAAATAGAAATTTTTGAAATTTTTTTCTTTTTTCTTTTTTACTATGACAGATTTTTCAGTTCAGTAACAACAAACGAACCTACGAGCACTTCGTGAAAATCACAAAATAAAATTTTTGGAATTTCTTCTTTTTCTCTATAACTATGAGAGATCTCACATTTCGGCGCTTTGTGAAAATCAAAAAATTGAAATTTTTGAAATTTTTTCATTTTTCTCTTTTACTATGACAGATCTTTCAGTTCAGTAACAACAAACGAACCTACTAGCACATTGTGAAAATCAAAAAATGAAATTTTTGGAATTTCTACTTTTTCATCTTTTACTATGACAGATCTCGCATTTTGGCACTTTGTGAAAATCAAAACTTGAAAATTTTTAAATATTTTTCTTTTTTATTTTTTACTATGACAGACCTTTCAGGTCGGTAACAACAAAACGTACCTACGACCATTTTGTGAAAATCAAAAAATTTAAATTATGGAATTTTTTCTTTTTCTCTTTTACTACGACAGATCTTTCAGTTCAGTAACAACAAACGAACCTACGAGCCCTTTGTGAAAATCAAAAATGAAATTTTTGGAATTTCTTCTTTTTTCTCTTTTATTATGACAGATTTCGCATTTTGGCACTTTGTGAAAATCAAAAATTGAAATTTTTGAAATTTTTTTCTTTTTTCTTTTTTACTATGACAGTTCTTTCAGTACGGAAACAATAAACGAACCAACGAGCACTTTGTGAAAATCAAAAAAAATTAAATTTTTTGAATTTTTTCTATTTTCTCTTTTACTATGATAGAACTCACATTTCTGCACTTTGTGAAAATCAAAAAATAGAAATTTTTGAATTTTTTTCATCTTTCTCTTTTACTATGACAGATCTTTCAGTTCAGTAACAACAAACGAACCTACGAGCACTTTGTGAAAATCAAAAAATGTAATTTTTGGAATTTCTTCTTTTTTATCTTTCACTATGATAGATCTCGCATTTCGCACTTTGTGAAAATCAAAAAATAGAAATTTTTGAATTTTTTCCTTTTTTCTCTTTTACTATGACAGATCTTTCAGTTCAGTAACAACAAAACGTACCTACGACCATTTTGTGAAAATCAAAAAATTTAAATTTTTGAATTTTTTCCTTTTTTCTCTTTTACTATGACAGATCTTTCAGTTCAGTAACAACAAACGAACCTACGAGCACTTCGTGAAAATCAAAAAATAAAATTTTTGGAATTTCTTCTTTTTCTCTATAACTATGACAGATCTCAAATTCGACACTTTGTGAAAATCAAAAAATAGAAATTTTTGAATTTTTTTCGTCTTTCTCTTTTACTATGACAGAGCTTTAAGTTCAGTAACAACAAACGAACCTACGAGCACTTTGTGAAAATCAAAAAATGTAATTTTTGGAATTTCTTCTTTTTTATGTTTCACTATTATAGATCTCGCATTTCGCACTTTGTGAAAATCAAAATTCGATTTTTTTTAAATTTTTATCTTTTTTTTTTTTTTACTATGACAGATCTTTCAGTTCGGTAACAACAAAACGTACATACGAGAATTTTGTGAAAATCAAAAAATTGAAATTTTTTATTTTTTTTCTTTTTTCTCTTTCACTATGACAGATCTATCAGTTCAGTAACAACAAATGAACCTACGAGCACTTTGTGAAGATCAAAAAATATAATTTTTGGAATTTCCTCTTTTTTCTCTTTTACTAAGACAGATCTCGCATTTCGGCACTTTGTGAAAATCAAAAATAGAAATTTTTGAAATTTTTTTCTTTTTTCTTTTTTACTATGACAGATTTTTCAGTTCAGTAACAACAAACGAACCTACGAGCACTTCGTGAAAATCACAAAATAAAATTTTTGGAATTTCTTCTTTTTCTCTATAACTATGACAGATCTCACATTTCGGCGCTTTGTGAAAATCAAAAAATTGAAATTTTTGAAATTTTTTCATTTTTCTCTTTTACTATGACAAATCTTTCAGTTCAGTAACAACAAACGAACCTACTAGCACATTGTGAAAATCAAAAAATGAAATTTTTGGAATTTCTACTTTTTCATCTTTTACTATGACAGATCTCGCATTTTGGCACTTTGTGAAAATCAAAACTTGAAAATTTTTAAATATTTTTCTTTTTTATTTTTTACTATGACAGACCTTTCAGGCCGGTAACAACAAAACGTACCTACGACCATTTTGTGAAAATCAAAAAATTTAAATTATGGAATTTTTTCTTTTTCTCTTTTACTACGACAGATCTTTCAGTTCAGTAACAACAAACGAACCTACGAGCCCTTTGTGAAAATCAAAAATGAAATTTTTGGAATTTCTTCTTTTTTCTCTTTTATTATGACAGATTTCGCATTTTGGCACTTTGTGAAAATCAAAAATTGAAATTTTTGAAATTTTTTTCTTTTTTATTTTTTACTATGACAGTTCTTTCAGTACGGAAACAATAAACGAACCAACGAGCACTTTGTGAAAATCAAAAAAAATTAAATTTTTTGAATTTTTTCTATTTTCTCTTTTACTATGATAGAACTCACATTTCTGCACATTGTGAAAATCAAAAAATAGAAATTTTTGAATTTTTTTCCTCTTTCTCTTTTACTATGACAGATCTTTCAGTTCGGTAACAACAAAACGTACATACAAGAATTTTGTGAAAATCAAAAAATTGAAATTTTTGAATTTTTTTTCTTTTTCCTCTTTCACCATGACATATCTTTCAGTTCAGTAACAACAAACGAACCTACGAGCACTTTGTGGAAATCAAAAAATTAATTTTTTTGAATTTCATCTTTTTTCTCTTTTACTATGACAGATCTCGCATTTCGGCACTTTGTGAAAATCAAAAATAGAAGTTTTTGAATTTTTTTCCTTTTTTCTTTTTTACTATGACAGGTCTTTCAGTTCGGTAACAACAAACGAACCAACGAGCACTATGTGAAAATCAAAAAAAAAAAATTTGGATTTTTTTCTATTTTCTCTTTTATTATGATAGATCTCACATTTCTGCACTTTGTGAAAATCAAAAAATAGAAATTTTTGAATTTTTTTCGTCTTTCTCTTTTTCTATTACAGATCTTTCAGTTCAGTAACAACAAACGAACCTACGAGCACTTTGTGAAAATCAAAAAATATAATTTTTGGAATTTCTTCTTTTTTATCTTTTACTATGACAGATCTCGCATTTCGCACTTTGTGAAAATCAAAAATCTAATATTTTAAAAATTTTTTCTTTTTTATTTTTTAATATGACAGATCTTTCAGTTCGGTAACAACAAAACGTACATACAAGAATTTTGTGAAAATCAAAAAATTGAAATTTTTGAATTTTTTTTCTTTTTCCTCTTTCACCATGACATATCTTTCAGTTCAGTACCAACAAACGAACCTACGAGCACTTTGTGGAAATCAAAACAAAAATTAAATTTTTGGAATTTTTCTATTTTCTCTTTTACTATGATAGATCTCAAATTCGACACTTTGTGAAAATCAAAAAATAGAAATTTTTGAATTTTTTTCGTCTTTCTCTTTTACTATGACAGAGCTTTCAGTTCAGTAACAACAAACGAACGTACGAGCACTTTGTGAAAATCAAAAAATGTAATTTTTGGAATTTCTTCTTTTTTATCTTTCACTATGATAGATCTCGCATTTCGCACTTTGTGAAAATGAAAATTCGAATTTTTTTAAATTTTTATCTTTTTTATTTTCTACTATGACAGATCTTTCAGTTCGGTAACAACAAAACGTACATACGAGAATTTTGTGAAAATCAAAAAATTGAAATTTTTTATTTTTTTTTTCTCTTTCACTATGACAGATCTATCAGTTCAGTAACAACAAATGAACCTACGAGCACTTTGTGAAGTTAAAAAAATATAATTTTTGGAATATCCTATTTTTTCTCCTTTACTAAGACAGATCTCGCATTTCGGCACTTTGTGAAAATCAAAAATAGAAAATTTTGAAATTTTTTTCTTTTTTCTTTTTTACTATGACAAATTTTACAGTTCAGTAACAACAAACGAACCTACGAGCACTTTGTGAAAATCAAAAAATGTAATTTTTGGAATTTCTTCTTTTTTATCTTTCACTATGATAGATCTCGCATTTCGCACTTTGTGAAAATCAAAATTCGATTTTTTTTTAAATTTTTATCTTTTTTATTTTTTACTATGACAGATCTTTCGGTAACAAGTTCGGTAACAACAAAACGTACATGCAAGTATTTTTTCAGTTCAGTAACAACAAACGAACCTACGAGCACTTTGTGAAAATCAAAAAATATAATATTTGGAATTTCTTCTTTTTTCTCTTTTACTATGACAGATCTCGCATTTCGACACTTTGTGAAAATCAAAAAATAGAAATTTTTGAATTTTTTTCTTTTTTCTCTTTTACTATGACAAATCTTTCAGTTCAGTAACAACAAACGAACCTACGAGCACTTTGTGAAAATCAAAAAATGAAGTTTTTGGAATTTCTACATTTTTATCTTTTACTATGACCTACGAGCACTTCGTGAAAATCAAAAAATAAAATTTTTGGAATTTCTTCTTTTTCTCTATAACTATGGCAGATCTCACATTTCGGCTCTTTGGGAAAATCAAAAAATTGAAATTTTTGAAATTTTTTCTTTTTTCTCTTTTACTATGACAGATCTTTCAGTTCAGTAACAACAAACGAACCTACGAGCACTTTGTGAAAATCAAAAAATGAAATTTTTGGAATTTCTACTTTTTTATCTATTACTATGACAGATCTCGCATTTCGGCATTGTGTAAATCAAAAATTGAAATTTTTTAAATTTTTTCTTTTTTATTTTTTACTATGACAGATCTTTCGGTAACAAGTTCGGTAACAACAAAACGTACATACAAGTATTTTTTCAGTTCAGTAACAACAAACGAACCTACGAGCACTTTGTGAAAATCAAAAAATATAATATTTGGAATTTCTTCTTTTTTTCCCTTTTACTATGACAGATCTCGCATTTCGGCACTTTGTGAAAATCAAAAAATAGAAATTTTTTAATTTTTTTTCTTTTTTCTTATTTACTATGACAGATTTTTCAGTTCAGTAACAACAAACGAACCTACGAGCACTTCGTGAAAATCACAAAATAAAATTTTTGGAATTTCTTCTTTTTCTCTATAACTATGACAGATCTCACATTTCGGCGCTTTGTGAAAATCAAAAAAAATTGAAATTTTTGAAATTTTTTCTTTTTTCTCTTTTACTATGACAGATCTTTCAGTTCAGTAACCACAAACGAACCTACGAGCACTTTGTGAAAATCAAAAAATTAAATTTTTGGAATTTCTACTTTTCTATCTTTTACTATGACAGATCTCGCATTTCGACACTGTGAAAATCAAAACTTGAACATTTTTAAATATTTTTCTTTTTTATTTTTTACTATGACAGATCTTTCAGGCCGGTAACAACAAAACGTACCTACGACCATTTTGTGAAAATCAAAAAATTTAAATTATGGAATTTTTTCTTTTTCTCTTTTACTACGACAGATCTTTCAGTTCAGTAACAACAAACGAACCTACGAGCACTATGTGAAAATCAAAAAATGAAGTTTTTGGAATTTCTTCTTTTTTCTCTTTTATTATGACAGATTTCGCATTTTGGCACTTCGTGAAAATCAAAAATTGAAATTTTTGAAATTTTTTTCTTTTTTCTTTTTTACTATGACAGTTCTTTCAGTTCGGAAACAATAAACGAACCAACGAGCACTTTGTGAAAATCAAAAAAAATTAAATTTTTTGATTTTTTTCTATTTTCTCTTTTACTATGATAGAACTCACATTTGTGCACTTTGTGAAAATCAAAAAATATAATATTTGGAATTTCTTCTTTTTTCTCTTTTACTATGACAGATCTCGCATTTCGACACTTTGTGAAAATCAAAAATAGAAATTTTTGTAATTTTTTCCTTTTTTCTTTTTTACTATGACAGATCTTTCAGTTCGGTAACAACAAACGAACCTACGAGCACTTTGTGAAAATCAAAAAATGAAATTTTTGGAATTTCTTCTTTTTTATCTTTCGGTAACAAGTTCGGTAACAACAAAACGTACATACAAGTATTTTTTCAGTTCAGTAACAACAAACGAACCTACGAGCACTTTGTGAAAATCAAAAAATATAATATTTGGAATTTCTTCTTTTTTCTCTTTTACTATGACAGATCTTACAGTTCGGTAACAACAAACGAACCTACGAGCACTTTGTGAAAATCAAAAAATGAAATTTTTGGAATTTCTTCTTTTTTATCTTTCGGTAACAAGTTCGGTAACAACAAAACGTACATACAAGTATTTTTTCAGTTCAGTAACAACAAACGAACCTACGAGCACTTTGTGAAAATCAAAAAATATAATATTTGGAATTTCTTCTTTTTTCTCTTTTACTATGACAGATCTCGCATTTCGGCACTTTGTGAAAATCAAAAAATAGAAATTTTTGAATTTTTTTCTTTTTTCTCTTTTACTATGACAAATCTTTCAGTTCAGTAACAACAAACGAACCTACGAGCACTTTGTGAAAATCAAAAAATGAAGTTTTTGGAATTTCTACTTTTTTATCTTTTACTATGACCTACGAGCATTTCGTGAAAATAAAAAAATAAAATTTTTGGAATTTCTTCTTTTTCTCTATAACTATGGCAGATCTCACATTTCGGCGCTTTGGGAAAATCAAAAAATTGAAATTTTTGAAATTTTTTCTTTTTTCTCTTTTACTATGACAGATCTTTCAGTTCAGTAACAACAAACGAACCTACGAGCACTTTGTGAAAATCAAAAAATGAAATTTTTGGAATTTCTACTTTTTTATCTATTACTATGACTGATCTCGCATTTCGGCATTGTGTAAATCAAAAATTGAAATTTTTTAAATTTTTTCTTTTTTATTTTTTACTATGACAGATCTTTCGGTAACAAGTTCGGTAACAACAAAACGTACATACAAGTATTTTTTCAGTTCAGTAACAACAAACGAACCTTCCTTTTTTCTTTTTTACTATGACAGATCTTTCAGTTCGGTAACAACAAACGAACCAACGAGCACTATGTGAAAATCAAAAAAAAAATTAAATTTTTGGAATTTTTTCTATTTTCTCTTTTACTATGATAGATCTCAAATTCGACACTTTGTGAAAATCAAAAAATAGAAATTTTTGAATTTTTTTCGTCTTTCCCTTTTACTATGATAGAGCTTTCAGTTCAGTAACAACAAACGAACCTACGAGCACTTTGTGAAAATCAAAAAATGTAATTTTTGGAATTTCTTCTTTTTTATCTTTCACTATGATAGATCTCGCATTTCGCACTTTGTGAAAATCAAAATTCGAATTTTTTTAAATTTTTATCTTTTTTATTTTCTACTATGACAGATCTTTCAGTTCGGTAACAGCAAAACGTACATACGAGAATTTTGTGAAAATCAAAAAATTGAAATTTTTTATTTTTTTTTTCTCTTTCACTATGACAGATCTATCAGTTCAGTAACAACAAATGAACCTACGAGCACTTTGTGAAGTTAAAAAAATATAATTTTTGGAATATCCTCTTTTTTCTCCTTTACTAAGACAGATCTCGCATTTCGGCACTTTGTGAAAATCAAAAATAGAAATTTTTGAATTTTTTTTCTTTTTTCTTTTTTACTATGAGAGATCTTTCAGTTCGGTAACAACAAACGAAACAACGAGCACTATGTGAAAATAAAAAAAAAATGAAATTTTTGGAATTTTTTCTTTTTTCTCTTTTACTAAGATAGATCTCGCATTTCGGCACTTTGTGAAAATCAAAAATAGAAAATTTTGAAATTTTTTTCTTTTTTCTTTTTTACTATGACAAATTTTACAGTTCAGTAACAACAAACGAACCTACGAGCACTTCGTGATAATCAAAAAATAAATTTTTTGGAATTTCTTCTTTTTCTCTATAACTATGACAGATCTCAAATTCGACACTTTGTGAAAATCAAAAAATAGACATTTTTGAATTTTTTTCGTCTTTCTCTTTTACTATGACAGAGCTTTAAGTTCAGTAACAACAAACGAACCTACGAGCACTTTGTGAAAATCAAAAAATGTAATTTTTGGAATTTCTTCTTTTTTATCTTTCACTATGATAGATCTCGCATTTCGCACTTTGTGAAAATCAAAATTCGATTTTTTTTAAATTTTTATCTTTTTTATTTTTTACTATGACAGATCTTTCGGTAACAAGTTCGGTAACAACAAAACGTACATACAAGTATTTTTTCAGTTCAGTAACAACAAACGAACCTACGAGCACTTTGTGAAAATCAAAAAATATAATATTTGGAATTTCTTCTTTTTTCTCTTTTACTATGACAGATCTCGCATTTCGGCACTTTGTGAAAATCAAAAAATAGAAATTTTTGAATTTTTTTCTCATTTCTCTTTTACTATGACAAATCTTTCAGTTCAGTAACAACAAACGAACCTACGAGCACTTTGTGAAAATCAAAAAATGAAGTTTTTGGAATTTCTACTTTTTTATCTTTTACTATGACCTACGAGCACTTCGTGAAAATCAAAAAATAAAATTTTTGGAATTTCTTCTTTTTCTCTATAACTATGGCAGATCTCACATTTCGGCGCTTTGGGAAAATCAAAAAATTGAAATTTTTGAAATTTTTTCTTTTTTCTCTTTTACTATGACAGATCTTTCAGTTCAGTAACAACAAACGAACCTACGAGCACTTTGTGAAAATCAAAAAATGAAATTTTTGGAATTTCTACTTTTTTATCTATTACTATGACAGATCTCGCATTTCGGCATTGTGTAAATCAAAAATTGAAATTTTTTAAATTTTTTCTTTTTTATTTTTTACTATGACAGATCTTTCGGTAACAAGTTCGGTAACAACAAAACGTACATACAAGTATTTTTTCAGTTCAGTAACAACAAACGAACCTACGAGCACTTTGTGAAAATCAAAAAATATAATATTTGGAATTTCTTCTTTTTTTCCCTTTTACTATGACAGATCTCGCATTTCGGCACTTTGTGAAAATCAAAAAATAGAAATTTTTGAAATTTTTTTCTTTTTTCTTATTTACTATGACAGATTTTTCAGTTCAGTAACAACAAACGAACCTACGAGCACTTCGTGAAAATCACAAAATAAAATTTTTGGAATTTCTTCTTTTTCTCTATAACTATGACAGATCTCACATTTCGGCGCTTTGTGAAAATCAAAAAAAATTGAAATTTTTGAAATTTTTTCTTTTTTCTCTTTTACTATGACAGATCTTTCAGTTCAGTAACAACAAACGAACCTACGAGCACTTTGTGAAAATCAAAAAATTAAATTTTTGGAATTTCTACTTTTTTATGTTTTACTATGACAGATCTCCCATTTCGACACTGTGAAAATCAAAACTTGAACATTTTTAAATATTTTTCTTTTTTATTTTTTACTATGACAGATCTTTCAGGCCGGTAACAACAAAACGTACCTACGACCATTTTGTGAAAATCAAAAAATTTAAATTATGGAATTTTTTTCTTTTTCTCTTTTACTACTACAGATCTTTCAGTTCAGTAACAACAAACGAACCTACGAGCACTATGTGAAAATCAAAAAATGAAGTTTTTGGAATTTCTTCTTTTTTCTCTTTTATTATGACAGATTTCGCATTTAGGCACTTCGTGAAAATCAAAAATTGAAATTTTTGAAATTTTTTTCTTTTTTCTTTTTTACTATGACAGTTCTTTCAGTTCGGAAACAATAAACGAACCAACGAGCACTTTGTGAAAATCAAAAAAAATTAAATTTTTTGATTTTTTTTCTATTTTCTCTTTTACTATGATAGAACTCACATTTGTGCACTTTGTGAAAATCAAAAAATATAATATTTGGAATTTCTTCTTTTTTCTCTTTTACTATGATAGAACTCACATTTCTGCACTTTGTGAAAATCAAAAAATAGAAATTTTTGAATTTTTTTCGTCTTTCTCTTTTACTATGACAGATCTTTCAGTTCAGTAACAACAAACGAACCTACGAGCACTTTGTGAAAATCAAAAAATGTAATTTTTGGAATTTCTTCTTCTTTATCTTTCACTATGATAGATCTCGCATTTCGCACTTTGTGAAAATCAAAAAATAGAAATTTTTGAATTTTTTCCTTTTTTCTCTTTTACTATGACAGATCTTTCAGTTCAGTAACAACAAACGAACCTACGAGCACTTTGTGAAAATCAAAAAATATAATTTTTGGAATTTCTTCTTTTTTATCTTTTACTATGACAGATCTCGCATTTCGCACTTTGTGAAAATCAAAAATCGAATTTTTTAAAAATTTTTTCTTTTTTATTTTTTAATATGACAGATCTTTCAGTTCGGTAACAACAAAACGTACATACAAGAATTTTGTGAAAATCAAAAAATTGAAATTTTTGAATTTTTTTTCTTTTTCCTCTTTCACCATGACATATCTTTCAGTTCAGTACCAACAAACGAACCTACGAGCACTTTGTGGAAATCAAAAAATTAATTTTTTTGAATTTCATCTTTCTGCTCTTTTACTATGACAGATCTCGCATTTCGGCACTTTGTGAAAATCAAAAATAGAAATTTTTGAATTTTTTTCCTTTTTTCTCTTTTACTATGACAGATCTTTCAGTTCGGTAACAACAAACGAACCAACGAGCACTATGTGATAATCAAAAAAAAAATTAAATTTTTGGAATTTTTTCTATTTTCTCTTTTACTATGATAGATCTCAAATTCGACACTTTGTGAAAATCAAAAAATAGAAATTTTTGAAATTTTTTCATTTTTCTCTTTTACTATGACAGATCTTTCAGTTCAGTAACAACAAACGAACCTACTAGCACTTTGTGAAAATCAAAAAATTAAATTTTTGGAATTTCTACTTTTTCATCTTTTACTATGACAGATCTCGCATTTTGGCACTTTGTGAAAATCAAAACTTGAAAATTTTTAAATATTTTTCTTTTTTATTTTTTACTATGACAGACCTTTCAGGCCGGTAACAACAAAACGTACCTACGACGATTTTGTGAAAATCAAAAAATTTAAATTATGGAATTTTTTCTTTTTCTCTTTTACTACGACAGATCTTTCAGTTCAGTAACAACAAACGAACCTACGAGCACTTTGTGAAAATCAAAAATGAAATTTTTGGAATTTCTTCTTTTTTCTCTTTTATTATGACAGATTTCGCATTTTGGCACTTTGTGAAAATCAAAAATTGAAATTTTTGAAATTTTTTTCGTCTTTCAGTTCGGTAACAACAAAACGTACATACAAGAATTTTGTGAAAATCAAAAAATTGAAATTTTTGAATTTTTTTTCTTTTTCCTCTTTCACCATGACATATCTTTCAGTTCAGTACCAACAAACGAACCTACGAGCACTTTGTGGAAATCAAAAAATTAATTTTTTTGAATTTCATCTTTTTGCTCTTTTACTATGACAGATCTCGCATTTCGGCACTTTGTGAAAATCAAAAATAGAAATTTTTGAATTTTTTTCCTTTTTTCTTTTTTACTATGACAGAGCTTTCAGTTCAGTAACAACAAACGAACCTACGAGCACTTTGTGAAAATCAAAAAATGTAATTTTTGGAATTTCTTCTTTTTATCTTTCACTATGATAGATCTCGCATTTCGCACTTTGTGAAAATCAAATTTCGATCGGTAACAACAAACGAACCAACGAGCAATATGTGAAAATAAAAAAAAAATTAAATTTTTTGAATTTTTTCTTTTTTCTCTTTTACTAAGATAGGTCTCGCATTTCGGCACTTTGTGAAAATCAAAAATAGAAATTTTTGAAATTTTTTTCTTTTTTTTTTTTACTATGACAGATCTATCAGTTCAGTAACAACAAATGAACCTACGAGCACTTTGTGAAGATCAAAAAATATAATTTTTGGAATTTCCTCTTTTTTCTCTTTTACTAAGACAGATCTCGCATTTCGGCACTTTGTGAAAATCAAAAATAGAAATTTTTGAATTTTTTTTCTTTTTTCTTTTTTACTATGACAGATAATTCAGTTCAGTAACAACAAACGAACCTACGAGCACTTCGTGAAAATCAAAAAATGAAATTTTTGGAATTTCTACTTTTTCATCTTTTACTATGACAGATCTCGCATTTTGGCACTTTGTGAAAATCAAAACTTGAAAATTTTTAAATATTTTTCTTTTTTATTTTTTACTATGACAGACCTTTCAGGCCGGTAACAACAAAACGTACCTACGACCATTTTGGAAAATCAAAAAATTTAAATTATGGAATTTTTTCTTTTTCTCTTTTACTACGACAGATCTTTCAGTTCAGTAACAACAAACGAACCTACGAGCACTTTGTGAAAATCAAAAATTGTAATTTTTGAAATTTTTTTCTTTTTTCTTTTTTACTATGACAGTTCTTTCAGTTCGGAAACAATAAACGAACCAACGAGCACTTTGTGAAAATCAAAAAAAATTAAATTTTTTGAATTTTTTCTATTTTCTCTTTGTACTATGATAGAACTCACATTTCTGCACTTTGTGAAAATCAAAAAATAGAAATTTTTGAATTTTTTTCCTCTTTCTCTTTTACTATGACAGATCTTTCAGTTCAGTAACAACAAACGAACCTACGAGCACTTTGTGAAAATCAAAAAATGTAATTTTTGGAATTTCTTCTTTTTTATCTTTCACTATGATAGATCTCGCATTTCGCACTTTGTGAAAATCAAAAAATAGAAATTTTTGAATTTTTTCCTTTTTTCTCTTTTACTATGACAGATCTTTCAGTTCAGTAACAACAAACGAACCTACGAGCACTTTGTGAAAATCAAAAAATATAATTTTTGGAATTTCTTCTTTTTTATCTTTTACTATGACAGATCTCGCATTTCCCACTTTGTGAAAATCAAAAATCGAATTTTTTTAAAAAAATTTCTTTTTTATTTTTTAATATGACAGATCTTTCAGTTCGGTAACAACAAAACGTACATACAAGAATTTTGTGAAAATCAAAAAATTGAAATTTTTGAATTTTTTTTCTTTTTCCTCTTTCACCATGACATATCTTTCAGTTCAGTACCAACAAACGAACCTACGAGCACTTTGTGGAAATCAAAAAATTAATTTTTTTGAATTTCATCTTTTTGCTCTTTTACTATGACAGATCTCGCATTTCGGCACTTTGTGAAAATCAAAAATAGAAATTTTTGATTTTTTTCCTTTTTTCTTTTTTACTATGACAGAGCTTTCAGTTCAGTAACAACAAACGAACCTACGAGCACTTTGTGAAAATCAAAAAATGTAATTTTTGGAATTTCTTCTTTTTTATCTTTCACTATGATAGATCTCGCATTTCGCACTTTGTGAAAATCAAAATTCGATTTTTTTTAAATTTTTCCCTTTTTTATTTTTTACTATGACAGATCTTTCAGTTCGGTAACAACAAACGAACCAACGAGCAATATGTGAAAATAAAAAAAAATTAAATTTTTTGAATTTTTTCTTTTTTCTCTTTTACTAAGATAGGTCTCGCATTTCGGCACTTTGTGAAAATCAAAAATAGAAACTTTTGAATTTTTTTCTTTTTTCTTTTTTACTATGACAGATCTATCAGTTCAGTAACAACAAATGAACCTACGAGCACTTTGTGAAAATCAAAAAATTTAAATTATGGAATTTTTTCTTTTTCTCTTTTACTACGACAGATCTTTCAGTTCAGTAACAACAAACGAACCTACGAGCACTTTGTGAAAATCAAAAATGAAATTTTTGGAATTTCTTCTTTTTTCTCTTTTATTATGACAGATTTCGCATTTTGGCACTTTGTGAAAATCAAAAATTGAAATTTTTGAAATTTTTTTCTTTTTTCTTTTTTACTATGACAGTTCTTTCAGTTCGGAAACAATAAACGAACCAACGAGCACTTTGTGAAAATCAAAAAAAATTAAATTTTTTGAATTTTTTCTATTTTCTCTTTTACTATGATAGAACTCACATTTCTGCACTTTGTGAAAATCAAAAAATAGAAATTTTTGAATTTTTTTCGTCTTTCTCTTTTACTATGACAGATCTTTCAGTTCAGTAACAACAAACGAACCTACGAGCACTTTGTGAAAATCAAAAAATGTAATTTTTGGAATTTCTTCTTTTTTATCTTTCACTATGATAGATCTCGCATTTCGCACTTTGTGAAAATCAAAAAATAGAAATTTTTGAATTTTTTCCTTTTTTCTCTTTTACTATGACAGATCTTTCAGTTCAGTAACAACAAACGAACCTACGAGCACTTTGTGAAAATCAAAAAATATAATTTTTGGAATTTCTTCTTTTTTATCTTTTACTATGACAGATCTCGCATTTCGCACTTTGTGAAAATCAAAAATCGAATTTTTTAAAAATTTTTTCTTTTTTATTTTTTAATATGACAGATCTTTCAGTTCGGTAACAACAAAACGTACATACAAGAATTTTGTGAAAATCAAAAAATTGAAATTTTTGAATTTTTTTTCTTTTTCCTCTTTCACCATGACATATCTTTCAGTTCAGTACCAACAAACGAACCTACGAGCACTTTGTGGAAATCAAAAAATTAATTTTTTTGAATTTCATCTTTTTGCTCTTTTACTATGACAGATCTCGCATTTCGGCACTTTGTGAAAATCAAAAATAGAAATTTTTGAATTTTTTTCCTTTTTTCTCTTTTACTATGACAGATCTTTCAGTTGGGTAACAACAAACGAACCAACGAGCACTATGTGATAATCAAAAAAAAAAAATTAAATTTTTGGAATTTTTTCTATTTTCTCTTTTACTATGATAGATCTCAAATTCGACACTTTGTGAAAATCAAAAAATAGAAATTTTTGAAATTTTTTCATTTTTCTCTTTTACTATGACAGATCTTTCAGTTCAGTAACAACAAACGAACCTACTAGAACTTTGTGAAAATCAAAAAATTAAATTTTTGGAATTTCTACTTTTTCATCTTTTACTATGACAGATCTCGCATTTTGGCACTTTGTGAAAATCAAAACTTGAAAATTTTTAAATATTTTTCTTTTTTATTTTTTACTATGACAGACCTTTCAGGCCGGTAACAACAAAACGTACCTACGACGATTTTGTGAAAATCAAAAAATTTAAATTATGGAATTTTTTCTTTTTCTCTTTTACTACGACAGATCTTTCAGTTCAGTAACAACAAACGAACCTACGAGCACTTTGTGAAAATCAAAAAATATAATTTTTGGAATTTCTTCTTTTTTATCTTTTACTATGACAGATCTCGCATTTCGCACTTTGTGAAAATCAAAAATCGAATTTTTTAAACATTTTTTCTTTTTTATTTTTTAATATGACAGATCTTTCAGTTCGGTAACAACAAAACGTACATACAAGAATTTTGTGAAAATCAAAAAATTGAAATTTTTGAATTTTTTTTCTTTTTCCTCTTTCACCATGACATATCTTTCAGTTCAGTAACAACAAACGAACCTACGAGCACTTTGTGGAAATCAAAAAATTAATTTTTTTGAATTTCATCTTTTTTCTCTTTTACTATGACAGATCTCGCATTTCGGCACTTTGTGAAAATCAAAAATAGAAATTTTTGAATTTTTTTCCTTTTTTCTTTTTTACTATGACAGGTCTTTCAGTTCGGTAACAACAAACGAACCAACGAGCATGTTGTGAAAATCAAAAAAAAAAAATTTGGATTTTTTTCTATTTTCTCTTTTATTATGATAGATCTCACATTTCTGCACTTTGTGAAAATCAAAAAATAGAAATTTTTGATTTTTTTTCGTTTTTCTCTTTTACTATGACAGATCTTTCAGTTCAGTAACAACAAACGAACCTACGAGCACTTTGTGAAAATCAAAAAATATAATTTTTGGAATTTCTTCTTTTTTATCTTTTACTATGACAGATCTCGCATTTCGCACTTTGTGAAAATCAAAAATCGAATTTTTTAAAAATTTTTTCTTTTTTATTTTTTAATATGACAGATCTTTCAGTTCGGTAACAACAAAACGTACATACAAGAATTTTGTGAAAATCAAAAAATTGAAATTTTTGAATTTTTTTTCTTTTTCCTCTTTCACCATGACATATCTTTCAGTTCAGTACCAACAAACGAACCTACGAGCACTTTGTGGAAATCAAAAAATTAATTTTTTTGAATTTCATCTTTTTGCTCTTTTACTATGACAGATCTCGCATTTCGGCACTTTGTGAAAATCAAAAATAGAAATTTTTGAATTTTTTTCCTTTTTTCTCTTTTACTATGACAGATCTTTCAGTTGGGTAACAACAAACGAACCAACGAGCACTATGTGATAATCAAAAAAAAAAATTAAATTTTTGGAATTTTTTCTATTTTCTCTTTTACTATGATAGATCTCAAATTCGACACATTGTGAAAATCAAAAAATAGAAATTTTTGAAATTTTTTCATTTTTCTCTTTTACTATGACAGATCTTTCAGTTCAGTAACAACAAACGAACCTACTAGAACTTTGTGAAAATCAAAAAATTAAATTTTTGGAATTTCTACTTTTTCATCTTTTACTATGACAGATCTCGCATTTTGGCACTTTGTGAAAATCAAAACTTGAAAATTTTTAAATATTTTTCTTTTTTATTTTTTACTATGACAGACCTTTCAGGCCGGTAACAACAAAACGTACCTACGACGATTTTGTGAAAATCAAAAAATTTAAATTATGGAATTTTTTCTTTTTCTCTTTTACTACGACAGATCTTTCAGTTCAGTAACAACAAACGAACCTACGAGCACTTTGTGAAAATCAAAAAATATAATTTTTGGAATTTCTTCTTTTTTATCTTTTACTATGACAGATCTCGCATTTCGCACTTTGTGAAAATCAAAAATCGAATTTTTTAAACATTTTTTCTTTTTTATTTTTTAATATGACAGATCTTTCAGTTCGGTAACAACAAAACGTACATACAAGAATTTTGTGAAAATCAAAAAATTGAAATTTTTGAATTTTTTTTCTTTTTCCTCTTTCACCATGACATATCTTTCAGTTCAGTAACAACAAACGAACCTACGAGCACTTTGTGGAAATCAAAAAATTAATTTTTTTGAATTTCATCTTTTTTCTCTTTTACTATGACAGATCTCGCATTTCGGCACTTTGTGAAAATCAAAAATAGAAATTTTTGAATTTTTTTCCTTTTTTCTTTTTTACTATGACAGGTCTTTCAGTTCGGTAACAACAAACGAACCAACGAGCATGTTGTGAAAATCAAAAAAAAAAAAATTTGGATTTTTTTCTATTTTCTCTTTTATTATGATAGATCTCACATTTCTGCACTTTGTGAAAATCAAAAAATAGAAATTTTTGATTTTTTTTCGTTTTTCTCTTTTACTATGACAGATCTTTCAGTTCAGTAACAACAAACGAACCTACGAGCACTTTGTGAAAATCAAAAAATATAATTTTTGGAATTTCTTCTTTTTTATCTTTTACTATGACAGATCTCGCATTTCGCACTTTGTGAAAATCAAAAATCTAATATTTTAAAATTTTTTTCTTTTTTATTTTTTAATATGACAGATCTTTCAGTTCGGTAACAACAAAACGTACATACAAGAATTTTGTGAAAATCAAAAAATTGAAATTTTTGAATTTTTTTTCTTTTTCCTCTTTCACCATGACATATCTTTCAGTTCAGTACCAACAAACGAACCTACGAGCACTTTGTGGAAATCAAAAAATTAATTTTTTTGAATTTCATCTTTTTGCTCTTTTACTATGACAGATCTCGCATTTCGGCACTTTGTGAAAATCAAAAATAGAAATTTTTGAATTTTTTTCCTTTTTTCTTTTTTACTATGACAGATCTTTCAGTTCGGTAACAACAAACGAACCAACGAGCACTATGTGAAAATCAAAACAAAAATTAAATTTTTGGAATTTTTCTATTTTCTCTTTTACTATGATAGATCTCAAATTCGACACTTTGTGAAAATCAAAAAATAGAAATTTTTGAATTTTTTTCGTCTTTCTCTTTTACTATGACAGAGCTTTCAGTTCAGTAACAACAAACGAACGTACGAGCACTTTGTGAAAATCAAAAAATGTAATTTTTGGAATTTCTTCTTTTTTATCTTTCACTATGATAGATCTCGCATTTCGCACTTTGTGAAAATGAAAATTCGAATTTTTTTAAATTTTTATCTTTTTTATTTTCTACTATGACAGATCTTTCAGTTCGGTAACAACAAAACGTACATACGAGAATTTTGTGAAAATCAAAAAATTGAAATTTTTTATTTTTTTTTTCTCTTTCACTATGACAGATCTATCAGTTCAGTAACAACAAATGAACCTACGAGCACTTTGTGAAGTTAAAAAAATATAATTTTTGGAATATCCTATTTTTTCTCCTTTACTAAGACAGATCTCGCATTTCGGCACTTTGTGAAAATCAAAAATAGAAAATTTTGAAATTTTTTTCTTTTTTCTTTTTTACTATGACAAATTTTACAGTTCAGTAACAACAAACGAACCTACGAGCACTTTGTGAAAATCAAAAAATGTAATTTTTGGAATTTCTTCTTTTTTATCTTTCACTATGATAGATCTCGCATTTCGCACTTTGTGAAAATCAAAATTCGATTTTTTTTTAAATTTTTATCTTTTTTATTTTTTACTATGACAGATCTTTCGGTAACAAGTTCGGTAACAACAAAACGTACATGCAAGTATTTTTTCAGTTCAGTAACAACAAACGAACCTACGAGCACTTTGTGAAAATCAAAAAATATAATATTTGGAATTTCTTCTTTTTTCTCTTTTACTATGACAGATCTCGCATTTCGGCACTTTGTGAAAATCAAAAAATAGAAATTTTTGAATTTTTTTCTTTTTTCTCTTTTACTATGACAAATCTTTCAGTTCAGTAACAACAAACGAACCTACGAGCACTTTGTGAAAATCAAAAAATGAAGTTTTTGGAATTTCTACATTTTTATCTTTTACTATGACCTACGAGCACTTCGTGAAAATCAAAAAATTAAATTTTTGGAATTTCTTCTTTTTCTCTATAACTATGGCAGATCTCACATTTCGGCGCTTTGGGAAAATCAAAAAATTGAAATTTTTGAAATTTTTTCTTTTTTCTCTTTTACTATGACAGATCTTTCAGTTCAGTAACAACAAACGAACCTACGAGCACTTTGTGAAAATCAAAAAATGAAATTTTTGGAATTTCTACTTTTTTATCTATTACTATGACAGATCTCGCATTTCGGCATTGTGTAAATCAAAAATTGAAATTTTTTAAATTTTTTCTTTTTTATTTTTTACTATGACAGATCTTTCGGTAACAAGTTCGGTAACAACAAAACGTACATACAAGTATTTTTTCAGTTCAGTAACAACAAACGAACCTACGAGCACTTTGTGAAAATCAAAAAATATAATATTTGGAATTTCTTCTTTTTTTCCCTTTTACTATGACAGATCTCGCATTTCGGCACTTTGTGAAAATCAAAAAATAGAAATTTTTTAATTTTTTTTCTTTTTTCTTATTTACTATGACAGATTTTTCAGTTCAGTAACAACAAACGAACCTACGAGCACTTCGTGAAAATCACAAAATAAAATTTTTGGAATTTCTTCTTTTTCTCTATAACTATGACAGATCTCACATTTCGGCGCTTTGTGAAAATCAAAAAAAATTGAAATTTTTGAAATTTTTTCTTTTTTCTCTTTTACTATGACAGATCTTTCAGTTCAGTAACCACAAACGAACCTACGAGCACTTTGTGAAAATCAAAAAATTAAATTTTTGGAATTTCTACTTTTCTATCTTTTACTATGACAGATCTCGCATTTCGACACTGTGAAAATCAAAACTTGAACATTTTTAAATATTTTTCTTTTTTATTTTTTACTATGACAGATCTTTCAGGCCGGTAACAACAAAACGTACCTACGACCATTTTGTGAAAATCAAAAAATTTAAATTATGGAATTTTTTCTTTTTCTCTTTTACTACGACAGATCTTTCAGTTCAGTAACAACAAACGAACCTACGAGCACTATGTGAAAATCAAAAAATGAAGTTTTTGGAATTTCTTCTTTTTTCTCTTTTATTATGACAGATTTCGCATTTTGGCACTTCGTGAAAATCAAAAATTGAAATTTTTGAAATTTTTTTCTTTTTTCTTTTTTACTATGACAGTTCTTTCAGTTCGGAAACAATAAACGAACCAACGAGCACTTTGTGAAAATCAAAAAAAATTAAATTTTTTGATTTTTTTCTATTTTCTCTTTTACTATGATAGAACTCACATTTGTGCACTTTGTGAAAATCAAAAAATATAATATTTGGAATTTCTTCTTTTTTCTCTTTTACTATGACAGATCTCGCATTTCGACACTTTGTGAAAATCAAAAATAGAAATTTTTGTAATTTTTTCCTTTTTTCTTTTTTACTATGACAGATCTTTCAGTTCGGTAACAACAAACGAACCTACGAGCACTTTGTGAAAATCAAAAAATGAAATTTTTGGAATTTCTTCTTTTTTATCTTTCGGTAACAAGTTCGGTAACAACAAAACGTACATACAAGTATTTTTTCAGTTCAGTAACAACAAACGAACCTACGAGCACTTTGTGAAAATCAAAAAATATAATATTTGGAATTTCTTCTTTTTTCTCTTTTACTATGACAGATCTTACAGTTCGGTAACAACAAACGAACCTACGAGCACTTTGTGAAAATCAAAAAATGAAATTTTTGGAATTTCTTCTTTTTTATCTTTCGGTAACAAGTTCGGTAACAACAAAACGTACATACAAGTATTTTTTCAGTTCAGTAACAACAAACGAACCTACGAGCACTTTGTGAAAATCAAAAAATATAATATTTGGAATTTCTTCTTTTTTCTCTTTTACTATGACAGATCTCGCATTTCGGCACTTTGTGAAAATCAAAAAATAGAAATTTTTGAATTTTTTTCTTTTTTCTCTTTTACTATGACAAATCTTTCAGTTCAGTAACAACAAACGAACCTACGAGCACTTTGTGAAAATCAAAAAATGAAGTTTTTGGAATTTCTACTTTTTTATCTTTTACTATGACCTACGAGCATTTCGTGAAAATCAAAAAATAAAATTTTTGGAATTTCTTCTTTTTCTCTATAACTATGGCAGATCTCACATTTCGGCGCTTTGGGAACATCAAAAAATTGAAATTTTTGAAATTTTTTCTTTTTTCTCTTTTACTATGACAGATCTTTCAGTTCAGTAACAACAAACGAACCTACGAGCACTTTGTGAAAATCAAAAAATGAAATTTTTGGAATTTCTACTTTTTTATCTATTACTATGACTGATCTCGCATTTCGGCATTGTGTAAATCAAAAATTGAAATTTTTTAAATTTTTTCTTTTTTATTTTTTACTATGACAGATCTTTCGGTAACAAGTTCGGTAACAACAAAACGTACATACAAGTATTTTTTCAGTTCAGTAACAACAAACGAACCTTCCTTTTTTCTTTTTTACTATGACAGATCTTTCAGTTCGGTAACAACAAACGAACCAACGAGCACTATGTGAAAATCAAAAAAAAAATTAAATTTTTGGAATTTTTTCTATTTTCTCTTTTACTATGATAGATCTCAAATTCGACACTTTGTGAAAATCAAAAAATAGAAATTTTTTAATTTTTTTCGTCTTTCCCTTTTACTATGATAGAGCTTTCAGTTCAGTAACAACAAACGAACCTACGAGCACTTTGTGAAAATCAAAAAATGTAATTTTTGGAATTTCTTCTTTTTTATCTTTCACTATGATAGATCTCGCATTTCGCACTTTGTGAAAATCAAAATTCGAATTTTTTTAAATTTTTATCTTTTTTATTTTCTACTATGACAGATCTTTCAGTTCGGTAACAACAAAACGTACATACGAGAATTTTGTGAAAATCAAAAAATTGAAATTTTTTATTTTTTTTTTCTCTTTCACTATGACAGATCTATCAGTTCAGTAACAACAAATGAACCTACGAGCACTTTGTGAAGTTAAAAAAATATAATTTTTGGAATATCCTCTTTTTTCTCCTTTACTAAGACAGATCTCGCATTTCGGCACTTTGTGAAAATCAAAAATAGAAATTTTTGAATTTTTTTTCTTTTTTCTTTTTTACTATGAGAGATCTTTCAGTTCGGTAACAACAAACGAAACAACGAGCACTATGTGAAAATAAAAAAAAAATGAAATTTTTGGAATTTTTTCTCTTTTACTAAGATAGATCTCGCATTTCGGCACTTTGTGAAAATCAAAAATAGAAAATTTTGAAATTTTTTTCTTTTTTCTTTTTTACTATGACAAATTTTACAGTTCAGTAACAACAAACGAACCTACGAGCACTTCGTGATAATCAAAAAATAAAATTTTTGGAATTTCTTCTTTTTCTCTATAACTATGACAGATCTCAAATTCGACACTTTGTGAAAATCAAAAAATAGACATTTTTGAATTTTTTTCGTCTTTCTCTTTTACTATGACAGAGCTTTAAGTTCAGTAACAACAAACGAACCTACGAGCACTTTGTGAAAATCAAAAAATGTAATTTTTGGAATTTCTTCTTTTTTATCTTTCACTATGATAGATCTCGCATTTCGCACTTTGTGAAAATCAAAATTCGATTTTTTTTAAATTTTTATCTTTTTTATTTTTTACTATGACAGATCTTTCGGTAACAAGTTCGGTAACAACAAAACGTACATACAAGTATTTTTTCAGTTCAGTAACAACAAACGAACCTACGAGCACTTTGTGAAAATCAAAAAATATAATATTTGGAATTTCTTCTTTTTTCTCTTTTACTATGACAGATCTCGCATTTCGGCACTTTGTGAAAATCAAAAAATAGAAATTTTTGAATTTTTTTCTCATTTCTCTTTTACTATGACAAATCTTTCAGTTCAGTAACAACAAACGAACCTACGAGCACTTTGTGAAAATCAAAAAATGAAGTTTTTGGAATTTCTACTTTTTTATCTTTTACTATGACCTACGAGCACTTCGTGAAAATCAAAAAATAAAATTTTTGGAATTTCTTCTTTTCTCTATAACTATGGCAGATCTCACATTTCGGCGCTTTGGGAAAATCAAAAAATTGAAATTTTTGAAATTTTTTCTTTTTTCTCTTTTACTATGACAGATCTTTCAGTTCAGTAACAACAAACGAACCTACGAGCACTTTGTGAAAATCAAAAAATGAAATTTTTGGAATTTCTACTTTTTTATCTATTACTATGACAGATCTCGCATTTCGGCATTGTGTAAATCAAAAATTGAAATTTTTTAAATTTTTTCTTTTTTATTTTTTACTATGACAGATCTTTCGGTAACAAGTTCGGTAACAACAAAACGTACATACAAGTATTTTTTCAGTTCAGTAACAACAAACGAACCTACGAGCACTTTGTGAAAATCAAAAAATATAATATTTGGAATTTCTTCTTTTTTTCCCTTTTACTATGACAGATCTCGCATTTCGGCACTTTGTGAAAATCAAAAAATAGAAATTTTTGAAATTTTTTTCTTTTTTCTTATTTACTATGACAGATTTTTCAGTTCAGTAACAACAAACGAACCTACGAGCACTTCGTGAAAATCACAAAATAAAATTTTTGGAATTTCTTCTTTTTCTCTATAACTATGACAGATCTCACATTTCGGCGCTTTGTGAAAATCAAAAAAAATTGAAATTTTTGAAATTTTTTCTTTTTTCTCTTTTACTATGACAGATCTTTCAGTTCAGTAACAACAAACGAACCTACGAGCACTTTGTGAAAATCAAAAAATTAAATTTTTGGAATTTCTACTTTTTTATCTTTTACTATGACAGATCTCCCATTTCGACACTGTGAAAATCAAAACTTGAACATTTTTAAATATTTTTCTTTTTTATTTTTTACTATGACAGATCTTTCAGGCCGGTAACAACAAAACGTACCTACGACCATTTTGTGAAAATCAAAAAATTTAAATTATGGAATTTTTTTCTTTTTCTCTTTTACTACTACAGATCTTTCAGTTCAGTAACAACAAACGAACCTACGAGCACTATGTGAAAATCAAAAAATGAAGTTTTTGGAATTTCTTCTTTTTTCTCTTTTATTATGACAGATTTCGCATTTTGGCACTTCGTGAAAATCAAAAATTGAAATTTTTGAAATTTTTTTCTTTTTTCTTTTTTACTATGACAGTTCTTTCAGTTCGGAAACAATAAACGAACCAACGAGCACTTTGTGAAAATCAAAAAAAATTAAATTTTTTGATTATTTTCTATTTTCTCTTTTACTATGATAGAACTCACATTTGTGCACTTTGTGAAAATCAAAAAATATAATATTTGGAATTTCTTCTTTTTTCTCTTTTACTATGATAGATCTCGCATCTCGACACTTTGTGAAAATCAAAAATAGAAATTTTTGTAATTTTTTCCTTTTTTCTTTTTTACTATGACAGATCTTTCAGTTCGGTAACAACAAACGAACCTACGAGCACTTTGTGAAAATCAAAAAATGAAATTTTTGGAATTTCTTCTTTTTTATCTTTCACTATGAAAGATCTCGCATTTCGCACTTTGTGAAAATCAAAATTCGATTTTTTTTTAAATTTTTATCTTTTTTATTTTTTACTATGACAGATCTTTCAGTTCGGTAACAACAAAACGTACATACGAGAATTTTGTGAAAATCAAAAAATTGAAATTTTTTATTTTTTTTCTTTTTTCTCTTTCACTATGACAGATCTATCAGTTCAGTAACAACAAATGAACCTACGCGCACTTTGTGAAGATCAAAAAATATAATTTTTGGAATATCCTCTTTTTTCTCCTTTACTAAGACAGCTCTCGCATTTCGGCACTTTGTGAAAATCAAAAATAGAAATTTTTGAATTTTTTTTCTTTTTTCTTTTTTACTATGAGAGATCTTTCAGTTCGGTAACAACAAACGAACCAACGAGCACTATGTGAAAATCAAAAAAAAAATGAAATTTTTGGAATTTTTTCTTTTTTCTCTTTTACTAAGATAGATCTCGCATTTCGGCACTTTGTGAAAATCAAAAATATAAAATTTTGAAATTTTTTTCTTTTTTCTTTTTTACTATGACAGACTTTACAGTTCAGTAACAACAAACGAACCTACGAGCACTTCGTGAAAATCAAAAAATAAAATTTTTGGAATTTCTTCTTTTTCTCTATAACTATGGCAGATCTCACATTTCGGCGCTTTGGGAAAATCAAAAAATTGAAATTTTTGAAATTTTTTCTTTTTTCTCTTTTACTATGACAGATCTTTCAGTTCAGTAACAACAAACGAACCTACGAGCACTTTGTGAAAATCAAAAAATGAAATTTTTGGAATTTCTACTTTTTTATCTATTACTATGACAGATCTCGCATTTCGGCATTGTGTAAATCAAAAATTGAAATTTTTTAAATTTTTTCTTTTTTATTTTTTACTATGACAGATCTTTCGGTAACAAGTTCGGTAACAACAAAACGTACATACAAGTATTTTTTCAGTTCAGTAACAACAAACGAACCTACGAGCACTTTGTGAAAATCAAAAAATATAATATTTGGAATTTCTTCTTTTTTCTCTTTTACTATGACAGATCTCGCATTTCGGCACTTTGTGAAAATCAAAAAATAGAAATTTTTGAATTTTTTTCTTTTTTCTCTTTTACTATGACAAATCTTTCAGTTCAGTAACAACAAACGAACCTACGAGCACTTTGTGAAAATCAAAAAATATAATTTTTGGAATTTCTTCTTTTTTATCTTTTACTATGACAGATCTCGCATTTCGCACTTTGTGAAAATCAAAATTCTAATATTTTAAAAATTTTTTCTTTTTTATTTTTTAATATGACAGATCTTTCAGTTCGGTAACAACAAAACGTACATACAAGAATTTTGTGAAAATCAAAAAATTGAAATTTTTGAATTTTTTTTTCTTTTTCCTCTTTCACCATGACATATCTTTCAGTTCAGTACCAACAAACGAACCTACGAGCACTTTGTGGAAATCAAAAAATTAATTTTTTTGAATTTCATCTTTTTGCTCTTTTACTATGACAGATCTCGCATTTCGGCACTTTGTGAAAATCAAAAATAGAAATTTTTGAATTTTTTTCCTTTTTTCTTTTTTACTATGACAGATCTTTCAGTTCGGTAACAACAAACGAACCAACGAGCACTATGTGAAAATCAAAAAAAAAAATTAAATTTTTGGAATTTTTTCTATTTTCTCTTTTACTATGATAGATCTCGCATTTCGGCACTTTGTGAAAATCAAAAAATAGAAATTTTTGAATTTTTTTCGTCTTTCTCTTTTACTATGACAGAGCTTTCAGTTCAGTAACAACAAACGAACCTACGAGCACTTTGTGAAAATCAAAAAATGTAATTTTTGGAATTTCTTCTTTTTTATCTTTTACTATGACAGATCTCGCATTTCGCACTTTGTGAAAATCAAAATTCTAATATTTTAAAAATTTTTTCTTTTTTATTTTTTAATATGACAGATCTTTCAGTTCGGTAACAACAAAACGTACATACAAGAATTTTGTGAAAATCAAAAAATTGAAATTTTTGAATTTTTTTTCTTTTTCCTCTTTCACCATGACATATCTTTCAGTTCAGTACCAACAAACGAACCTACGAGCACTTTGTGGAAATCAAAAAATTAATTTTTTTGAATTTCATCTTTTTGCTCTTTTACTATGACAGATCTCGCATTTCGGCACTTTGTGAAAATCAAAAATAGAAATTTTTGAATTTTTTTCCTTTTTTCTTTTTTACTATGACAGATCTTTCAGTTCGGTAACAACAAACGAACCAACGAGCACTATGTGAAAATCAAAAAATGAAATTTTTGGAATTTCTACTTTTTTATCTATTACTATGACTGATCTCGCATTTCGGCATTGTGTAAATCAAAAATTGAAATTTTTTAAATTTTTTCTTTTTTATTTTTTACTATGACAGATCTTTCGGTAACAAGTTCGGTAACAACAAAACGTACATACAAGTATTTTTTCAGTTCAGTAACAACAAACGAACCTTCCTTTTTTCTTTTTTACTATGACAGATCTTTCAGTTCGGTAACAACAAACGAACCAACGAGCACTATGTGAAAATCAAAAAAAAAATTAAATTTTTGGAATTTTTTCTATTTTCTCTTTTACTATGATAGATCTCAAATTCGACACTTTGTGAAAATCAAAAAATAGAAATTTTTTAATTTTTTTCGTCTTTCCCTTTTACTATGATAGAGCTTTCAGTTCAGTAACAACAAACGAACCTACGAGCACTTTGTGAAAATCAAAAAATGTAATTTTTGGAATTTCTTCTTTTTTATCTTTCACTATGATAGATCTCGCATTTCGCACTTTGTGAAAATCAAAATTCGAATTTTTTTAAATTTTTATCTTTTTTATTTTCTACTATGACAGATCTTTCAGTTCGGTAACAACAAAACGTACATACGAGAATTTTGTGAAAATCAAAAAATTGAAATTTTTTATTTTTTTTTTCTCTTTCACTATGACAGATCTATCAGTTCAGTAACAACAAATGAACCTACGAGCACTTTGTGAAGTTAAAAAAATATAATTTTTGGAATATCCTCTTTTTTCTCCTTTACTAAGACAGATCTCGCATTTCGGCACTTTGTGAAAATCAAAAATAGAAATTTTTGAATTTTTTTTCTTTTTTCTTTTTTACTATGAGAGATCTTTCAGTTCGGTAACAACAAACGAAACAACGAGCACTATGTGAAAATAAAAAAAAAATGAAATTTTTGGAATTTTTTCTCTTTTACTAAGATAGATCTCGCATTTCGGCACTTTGTGAAAATCAACAATAGAAAATTTTGAAATTTTTTTCTTTTTTCTTTTTTACTATGACAAATTTTACAGTTCAGTAACAACAAACGAACCTACGAGCACTTCGTGATAATCAAAAAATAAAATTTTTGGAATTTCTTCTTTTTCTCTATAACTATGACAGATCTCAAATTCGACACTTTGTGAAAATCAAAAAATAGACATTTTTGAATTTTTTTCGTCTTTCTCTTTTACTATGACAGAGCTTTAAGTTCAGTAACAACAAACGAACCTACGAGCACTTTGTGAAAATCAAAAAATGTAATTTTTGGAATTTCTTCTTTTTTATCTTTCACTATGATAGATCTCGCATTTCGCACTTTGTGAAAATCAAAATTCGATTTTTTTTAAATTTTTATCTTTTTTATTTTTTACTATGACAGATCTTTCGGTAACAAGTTCGGTAACAACAAAACGTACATACAAGTATTTTTTCAGTTCAGTAACAACAAACGAACCTACGAGCACTTTGTGAAAATCAAAAAATATAATATTTGGAATTTCTTCTTTTTTCTCTTTTACTATGACAGATCTCGCATTTCGGCACTTTGTGAAAATCAAAAAATAGAAATTTTTGAATTTTTTTCTCATTTCTCTTTTACTATGACAAATCTTTCAGTTCAGTAACAACAAACGAACCTACGAGCACTTTGTGAAAATCAAAAAATGAAGTTTTTGGAATTTCTACTTTTTTATCTTTTACTATGACCTACGAGCACTTCGTGAAAATCAAAAAATAAAATTTTTGGAATTTCTTCTTTTTCTCTATAACTATGGCAGATCTCACATTTCGGCGCTTTGGGAAAATCAAAAAATTGAAATTTTTGAAATTTTTTCTTTTTTCTCTTTTACTATGACAGATCTTTCAGTTCAGTAACAACAAACGAACCTACGAGCACTTTGTGAAAATCAAAAAATGAAATTTTTGGAATTTCTACTTTTTTATCTATTACTATGACAGATCTCGCATTTCGGCATTGTGTAAATCAAAAATTGAAATTTTTTAAATTTTTTCTTTTTTATTTTTTACTATGACAGATCTTTCGGTAACAAGTTCGGTAACAACAAAACGTACATACAAGTATTTTTTCAGTTCAGTAACAACAAACGAACCTACGAGCACTTTGTGAAAATCAAAAAATATAATATTTGGAATTTCTTCTTTTTTTCCCTTTTACTATGACAGATCTCGCATTTCGGCACTTTGTGAAAATCAAAAAATAGAAATTTTTGAAATTTTTTTCTTTTTTCTTATTTACTATGACAGATTTTTCAGTTCAGTAACAACAAACGAACCTACGAGCACTTCGTGAAAATCACAAAATAAAATTTTTGGAATTTCTTCTTTTTCTCTATAACTATGACAGATCTCACATTTCGGCGCTTTGTGAAAATCAAAAAAAATTGAAATTTTTGAAATTTTTTCTTTTTTCTCTTTTACTATGACAGATCTTTCAGTTCAGTAACAACAAACGAACCTACGAGCACTTTGTGAAAATCAAAAAATTAAATTTTTGGAATTTCTACTTTTTTATCTTTTACTATGACAGATCTCCCATTTCGACACTGTGAAAATCAAAACTTGAACATTTTTAAATATTTTTCTTTTTTATTTTTTACTATGACAGATCTTTCAGGCCGGTAACAACAAAACGTACCTACGACCATTTTGTGAAAATCAAAAAATTTAAATTATGGAATTTTTTTCTTTTTCTCTTTTACTACTACAGATCTTTCAGTTCAGTAACAACAAACGAACCTACGAGCACTATGTGAAAATCAAAAAATGAAGTTTTTGGAATTTCTTCTTTTTTCTCTTTTATTATGACAGATTTCGCATTTTGGCACTTCGTGAAAATCAAAAATTGAAATTTTTGAAATTTTTTTCTTTTTTCTTTTTTACTATGACAGTTCTTTCAGTTCGGAAACAATAAACGAACCAACGAGCACTTTGTGAAAATCAAAAAAAATTAAATTTTTTGATTATTTTCTATTTTCTCTTTTACTATGATAGAACTCACATTTGTGCACTTTGTGAAAATCAAAAAATATAATATTTGGAATTTCTTCTTTTTTCTCTTTTACTATGATAGATCTCGCATCTCGACACTTTGTGAAAATCAAAAATAGAAATTTTTGTAATTTTTTCCTTTTTTCTTTTTTACTATGACAGATCTTTCAGTTCGGTAACAACAAACGAACCTACGAGCACTTTGTGAAAATCAAAAAATGAAATTTTTGGAATTTCTTCTTTTTTATCTTTCACTATGAAAGATCTCGCATTTCGCACTTTGTGAAAATCAAAATTCGATTTTTTTTTAAATTTTTATCTTTTTTATTTTTTACTATGACAGATCTTTCAGTTCGGTAACAACAAAACGTACATACGAGAATTTTGTGAAAATCAAAAAATTGAAATTTTTTATTTTTTTTCTTTTTTCTCTTTCACTATGACAGATCTATCAGTTCAGTAACAACAAATGAACCTACGCGCACTTTGTGAAGATCAAAAAATATAATTTTTGGAATATCCTCTTTTTTCTCCTTTACTAAGACAGCTCTCGCATTTCGGCACTTTGTGAAAATCAAAAATAGAAATTTTTGAATTTTTTTTCTTTTTTCTTTTTTACTATGAGAGATCTTTCAGTTCGGTAACAACAAACGAACCAACGAGCACTATGTGAAAATCAAAAAAAAAATGAAATTTTTGGAATTTTTTCTTTTTTCTCTTTTACTAAGATAGATCTCGCATTTCGGCACTTTGTGAAAATCAAAAATATAAAATTTTGAAATTTTTTTCTTTTTTCTTTTTTACTATGACAGACTTTACAGTTCAGTAACAACAAACGAACCTACGAGCACTTCGTGAAAATCAAAAAATAAAATTTTTGGAATTTCTTCTTTTTCTCTATAACTATGGCAGATCTCACATTTCGGCGCTTTGGGAAAATCAAAAAATTGAAATTTTTGAAATTTTTTCTTTTTTCTCTTTTACTATGACAGATCTTTCAGTTCAGTAACAACAAACGAACCTACGAGCACTTTGTGAAAATCAAAAAATGAAATTTTTGGAATTTCTACTTTTTTATCTATTACTATGACAGATCTCGCATTTCGGCATTGTGTAAATCAAAAATTGAAATTTTTTAAATTTTTTCTTTTTTATTTTTTACTATGACAGATCTTTCGGTAACAAGTTCGGTAACAACAAAACGTACATACAAGTATTTTTTCAGTTCAGTAACAACAAACGAACCTACGAGCACTTTGTGAAAATCAAAAAATATAATATTTGGAATTTCTTCTTTTTTCTCTTTTACTATGACAGATCTCGCATTTCGGCACTTTGTGAAAATCAAAAAATAGAAATTTTTGAATTTTTTTCTTTTTTCTCTTTTACTATGACAAATCTTTCAGTTCAGTAACAACAAACGAACCTACGAGCACTTTGTGAAAATCAAAAAATATAATTTTTGGAATTTCTTCTTTTTTATCTTTTACTATGACAGATCTCGCATTTCGCACTTTGTGAAAATCAAAATTCTAATATTTTAAAAATTTTTTCTTTTTTATTTTTTAATATGACAGATCTTTCAGTTCGGTAACAACAAAACGTACATACAAGAATTTTGTGAAAATCAAAAAATTGAAATTTTTGAATTTTTTTTTCTTTTTCCTCTTTCACCATGACATATCTTTCAGTTCAGTACCAACAAACGAACCTACGAGCACTTTGTGGAAATCAAAAAATTAATTTTTTTGAATTTCATCTTTTTGCTCTTTTACTATGACAGATCTCGCATTTCGGCACTTTGTGAAAATCAAAAATAGAAATTTTTGAATTTTTTTCCTTTTTTCTTTTTTACTATGACAGATCTTTCAGTTCGGTAACAACAAACGAACCAACGAGCACTATGTGAAAATCAAAAAAAAAAATTAAATTTTTGGAATTTTTTCTATTTTCTCTTTTACTATGATAGATCTCGCATTTCGGCACTTTGTGAAAATCAAAAAATAGAAATTTTTGAATTTTTTTCGTCTTTCTCTTTTACTATGACAGAGCTTTCAGTTCAGTAACAACAAACGAACCTACGAGCACTTTGTGAAAATCAAAAAATGTAATTTTTGGAATTTCTTCTTTTTTATCTTTTACTATGACAGATCTCGCATTTCGCACTTTGTGAAAATCAAAATTCTAATATTTTAAAAATTTTTTCTTTTTTATTTTTTAATATGACAGATCTTTCAGTTCGGTAACAACAAAACGTACATACAAGAATTTTGTGAAAATCAAAAAATTGAAATTTTTGAATTTTTTTTCTTTTTCCTCTTTCACCATGACATATCTTTCAGTTCAGTACCAACAAACGAACCTACGAGCACTTTGTGGAAATCAAAAAATTAATTTTTTTGAATTTCATCTTTTTGCTCTTTTACTATGACAGATCTCGCATTTCGGCACTTTGTGAAAATCAAAAATAGAAATTTTTGAATTTTTTTCCTTTTTTCTTTTTTACTATGACAGATCTTTCAGTTCGGTAACAACAAACGAACCAACGAGCACTATGTGAAAATCAAAAAAAAAATTAAATTTTTGGAATTTTTTCTATTTTCTCTTTTACTATGATAGATCTCAAATTCGACACTTTGTGAAAATCAAAAAATATAAATTTTTGAATTTTTTTCGTCTTTCTCTTTTACTATGACAGAGCTTTCAGTTCAGTAACAACAAACGAACCTACGAGCACTTTGTGAAAATCAAAAAATGTAATTTTTGGAATTTCTTCTTTTTTATCTTTCACTATGATAGATCTCGCATTTCGCACTTTGTGAAAATCAAAATTCGAATTTTTTTTATTTTCTACTATGACAGATCTTTCAGTTCGGTAACAACAAAACGTACATACGAGAATTTTGTGAAAATCAAAAAAATGAAATTTTTTATTTTTTTTTTCTCTTTCACTATGACAGATCTATCAGTTCAGTAACAACAAATGAACCTACGAGCACTTTGTGAAGTTAAAAAAATATAATTTTTGGAATATCCTCTTTTTTCTCCTTTACTAAGACAGATCTCGCATTTCGGCACTTTGTGAAAATCAAAAATAGAAATTTTTGAATTTTTTTTCTTTTTTCTTTTTTACTATGAGAGATCTTTCAGTTCGGTAACAACAAACGAAACAACGAGCACTATGTGAAAATAAAAAAAAAATGAAATTTTTGGAATTTTTTTTTTTTCTCTTTTACTAAGATAGATCTCGCATTTCGGCACATTGTGAAAATCAAAAATAGAAAATTTTGAAATTTTTTTCTTTTTTCTTTTTTACTATGACAAATTTTACAGTTCAGTAACAACAAACGAACCTACGAGCACTTCGTGAAAATCAAAAAATAAAATTTTTGGAATTTCTTCTTTTTCTCTATAACTATGACAGATCTCAAATTCGACACTTTGTGAAAATCAAAAAATAGAAATTTTTGAATTTTTTTCGTCTTTCTCTTTTACTATGACAGAGCTTTAAGTTCAGTAACAACAAACGAACCTACGAGCACTTTGTGAAAATCAAAAAATGTAATTTTTGGAATTTCTTCTTTTTTATCTTTCACTATGATAGATCTCGCATTTCGCACTTTGTGAAAATCAAAATTCGATTTTTTTTTTAATTTTTATCTTTTTTATTTTTTACTATGACAGATCTTTCGGTAACAAGTTCGGTAACAACAAAACGTACATACAAGTATTTTTTCAGTTCAGTAACAACAAACGAACCTACGAGCACTTTGTGAAAATCAAAAAATATAATATTTGGAATTTCTTCTTTTTTCTCTTTTACTATGACAGATCTCGCATTTCGGCACTTTGTGAAAATCAAAAAATAGAAATTTTTGAATTTTTTTCTTTTTTCTCTTTTACTATGACAAATCTTTCAGTTCAGTAACAACAAACGAACCTACGAGCACTTTGTGAAAATCAAAAAATATAATTTTTGGAATTTCTTCTTTTTTATCTTTTACTATGACAGATCTCGCATTTCGCACTTTGTGAAAATCAAAATTCTAATATTTTAAAAATTTTTTCTTTTTTATTTTTTAATATGACAGATCTTTCAGTTCGGTAACAACAAAACGTACATACAAGAATTTTGTGAAAATCAAAAAATTGAAATTTTTGAATTTTTTTTTCTTTTTCCTCTTTCACCATGACATATCTTTCAGTTCAGTACCAACAAACGAACCTACGAGCACTTTGTGGAAATCAAAAAATTAATTTTTTTGAATTTCATCTTTTTGCTCTTTTACTATGACAGATCTCGCATTTCGGCACTTTGTGAAAATCAAAAATAGAAATTTTTGAATTTTTTTCCTTTTTTCTTTTTTACTATGACAGATCTTTCAGTTCGGTAACAACAAACGAACCAACGAGCACTATGTGAAAATCAAAAAAAAAATTAAATTTTTGGAATTTTTTCTATTTTCTCTTTTACTATGATAGATCTCGCATTTCGGCACTTTGTGAAAATCAAAAAATAGAAATTTTTGAATTTTTTTCGTCTTTCTCTTTTACTATGACAGAGCTTTCAGTTCAGTAACAACAAACGAACCTACGAGCACTTTGTGAAAATCAAAAAATGTAATTTTTGGAATTTCTTCTTTTTTATCTTTTACTATGACAGATCTCGCATTTCGCACTTTGTGAAAATCAAAATTCTAATATTTTAAAAATTTTTTCTTTTTTATTTTTTAATATGACAGATCTTTCAGTTCGGTAACAACAAAACGTACATACAAGAATTTTGTGAAAATCAAAAAATTGAAATTTTTGAATTTTTTTTTCTTTTTCCTCTTTCACCATGACATATCTTTCAGTTCAGTACCAACAAACGAACCTACGAGCACTTTGTGGAAATCAAAAAATTAATTTTTTTGAATTTCATCTTTTTGCTCTTTTACTATGACAGATCTCGCATTTCGGCACTTTGTGAAAATCAAAAATAGAAATTTTTGAATTTTTTTCCTTTTTTCTTTTTTACTATGACAGATCTTTCAGTTCGGTAACAACAAACGAACCAACGAGCACTATGTGAAAATCAAAAAAAAATTAAATTTTTGGAATTTTTTCTATTTTCTCTTTTACTATGATAGATCTCAAATTCGACACTTTGTGAAAATCAAAAAATAGAAATTTTTGAATTTTTTTCGTCTTTCTCTTTTACTATGACAGAGCTTTCAGTTCAGTAACAACAAACGAACCTACGAGCACTTTGTGAAAATCAAAAAATGTAATTTTTGGAATTTCTTCTTTTTTATCTTTCACTATGATAGATCTCGCATTTCGCACTTTGTGAAAATCAAAATTCGAATTTTTTTTATTTTCTACTATGACAGATCTTTCAGTTCGGTAACAACAAAACGTACATACGAGAATTTTGTGAAAATCAAAAAATTGAAATTTTTTATTTTTTTTTTTCTCTTTCACTATGACAGATCTATCAGTTCAGTAACAACAAATGAACCTACGAGCACTTTGTGAAGTTAAAAAAATATAATTTTTGGAATATCCTCTTTTTTCTCCTTTACTAAGACAGATCTCGCATTTCGGCACTTTGTGAAAATCAAAAATAGAAATTTTTGAATTTTTTTTCTTTTTTCTTTTTTACTATGAGAGATCTTTCAGTTCGGTAACAACAAACGAAACAACGAGCACTATGTGAAAATAAAAAAAAAATGAAATTTTTGGAATTTTTTCTTTTTTCTCTTTTACTAAGATAGATCTCGCATTTCGGCACTTTGTGAAAATCAAAAATAGAAAATTTTGAAATTTTTTTCTTTTTTCTTTTTTACTATGACAAATTTTACAGTTCAGTAACAACAAACGAACCTACGAGCACTTCGTGAAAATCAAAAAATAAAATTTTTGGAATTTCTTCTTTTTCTCTATAACTATGACAGATCTCAAATTCGACACTTTGTGAAAATCAAAAAATAGAAATTTTTGAATTTTTTTCGTCTTTCTCTTTTACTATGACAGAGCTTTAAGTTCAGTAACAACAAACGAACCTACGAGCACTTTGTGAAAATCAAAAAATGTAATTTTTGGAATTTCTTCTTTTTTATCTTTCACTATGATAGATCTCGCATTTCGCACTTTGTGAAAATCAAAATTCGATTTTTTTTTAAATTTTTATCTTTTTTATTTTTTACTATGACAGATCTTTCGGTAACAAGTTCGGTAACAACAAAACGTACATACAAGTATTTTTTCAGTTCAGTAACAACAAACGAACCTACGAGCACTTTGTGAAAATCAAAAAATATAATATTTGGAATTTCTTCTTTTTTCTCTTTTACTATGACAGATCTCGCATTTCGGCACTTTGTGAAAATCAAAAAATAGAAATTTTTGAATTTTTTTCTTTTTTCTCTTTTACTATGACAAATCTTTCAGTTCAGTAACAACAAACGAACCTACGAGCACTTTGTGAAAATCAAAAAATGAAGTTTTTGGAATTTCTTCTTTTTCTCTATAACTATGGCAGATCTCACATTTCGGCGCTTTGTGAAAATCAAAAAAAATTGAAATTTTTGAAATTTTTTCTTTTTTCTCTTTTACTATGACAGATCTTTCAGTTCAGTAACAACAAACGAATCTACGAGCACTTTGTGAAAATCAAAAAATTAAATTTTTGGAATTTCTACTTTTTTATCTTTTACTATGACCTACGAGCACTTCGTGAAAATCAAAAAATAAAATTTTTGGAATTTCTTCTTTTTCTCTATAACTATGGCAGATCTCACATTTCGGCGCTTTGGGAAAATCAAAAAATTGAAATTTTTGAAATTTTTTCTTTTTTCTCTTTTACTATGACAGATCTTTCAGTTCAGTAACAACAAACGAACCTACGAGCACTTTGTGAAAATCAAAAAATGAAATTTTTGGAATTTCTACTTTTTTATCTATTACTATGACAGATCTCGCATTTCGGCATTGTGTAAATCAAAAATTGAAATTTTTTAAATTTTTTCTTTTTTATTTTTTACTATGACAGATCTTTCGGTAACAAGTTCGGTAACAACAAAACGTACATACAAGTATTTTTTCAGTTCAGTAACAACAAACGAACCTACGAGCACTTTGTGAAAATCAAAAAATATAATATTTGGAATTTCTTCTTTTTTTCCCTTTTACTATGACAGATCTCGCATTTCGGCACTTTGTGAAAATCAAAAAATAGAAATTTTTGAAATTTTTTTCTTTTTTCTTATTTACTATGACAGATTTTTCAGTTCAGTAACAACAAACGAACCTACGAGCACTTCGTGAAAATCACAAAATAAAATTTTTGGAATTTCTTCTTTTTCTCTATAACTATGACAGATCTCACATTTCGGCGCTTTGTGAAAATCAAAAAAAATTGAAATTTTTGAAATTTTTTCTTTTTTCTCTTTTACTATGACAAATCTTTCAGTTCAGTAACAACAAACGAACCTACGAGCACTTTGTGAAAATCAAAAAATTAAATTTTTGGAATTTCTACTTTTTTATCTTTTACTATGACAGATCTCGCATTTCGACACTGTGAAAATCAAAACTTGAACATTTTTAAATATTTTTCTTTTTTATTTTTTACTATGACAGATCTTTCAGGCCGGTAACAACAAAACGTACCTACGACCATTTTGTGAAAATCAAAAAATTTAAATTATGGAATTTTTTCTTTTTCTCTTTTACTACGACAGATCTTTCAGTTCAGTAACAACAAACGAACCTACGAGCACTATGTGAAAATCAAAAAATGAAGTTTTTGGAATTTCTTCTTTTTTCTCTTTTATTATGACAGATTTCGCATTTTGGCACTTCGTGAAAATCAAAAATTGAAATTTTTGAAATTTTTTTCTTTTTTCTTTTTTACTATGACAGTTCTTTCAGTTCGGAAACAATAAACGAACCAACGAGCACTTTGTGAAAATCAAAAAAAAATTAAATTTTTTGATTTTTTTCTATTTTCTCTTTTACTATGATAGAACTCACATTTGTGCACTTTGTGAAAATCAAAAAATATAATATTTGGAATTTCTTCATTTTTCTCTTTTACTATGACAGATCTCGCATTTCGACACTTTGTGAAAATCAAAAATAGAAATTTTTGTAATTTTTTCCTTTTTTCTTTTTTACTATGACAGATCTTTCAGTTCGGTAACAACAAACGAACCTACGAGCACTTTGTGAAAATCAAAAAATGAAATTTTTGGAATTTCTTCTTTTTTATCTTTCACTATGAAAGATCTCTTTGTGAAAATCAAAATTCGATTTTTTTTTAAATTTTTATCTTTTTTATTTTTTACTATGACAGATCTTTCAGTTCGGTAACAACAAAACGTACATACGAGAATTTTGTGAAAATCAAAAAATTGAAATTTTTTATTTTTTTTCTTTTTTCTCTTTCACTATGACAGATCTATCAGTTCAGTAACAACAAATGAACCTACGAGCACTTTGTGAAGATCAAAAAATATAATTTTTGGAATATCCTCTTTTTTCTCCTTTACTAAGACAGCTCTCGCATTTCGGCACTTTGTGAAAATCAAAAATAGAAATTTTTGAATTTTTTTCTTTTTTCTCTTTTACTATGACAAATCTTTCAGTTCAGTAACAACAAACGAACCTACGAGCACTTTGTGAAAATCAAAAAATGAAGTTTTTGGAATTTCTACTTTTTTATCTTTTACTATGACCTACGAGCACTTCGTGAAAATCAAAAAATAAAATTTTTGGAATTTCTTCTTTTTCTCTATAACTATGGCAGATCTCACATTTCGGCGCTTTGGGAAAATCAAAAAATTGAAATTTTTGAAATTTTTTCTTTTTTCTCTTTTACTATGACAGATCTTTCAGTTCAGTAACAACAAACGAACCTACGAGCACTTTGTGAAAATCAAAAAATGAAATTTTTGGCATTTCTACTTTTTTATCTTTTACTATGACAGATCTCGCATTTCGACACTGTGAAAATCAAAACTTGAACATTTTTAAATATTTTTCTTTTTTATTTTTTACTATGACAGATCTTTCAGGCCGGTAACAACAAAACGTACCTACGACCATTTTGTGAAAATCAAAAAATTTAAATTATGGAATTTTTTCTTTTTCTCTTTTACTACGACAGATCTTTCAGTTCAGTAACAACAAACGAACCTACGAGCACTATGTGAAAATCAAAAAATGAAGTTTTTGGAATTTCTTCTTTTTTCTCTTTTATTATGACAGGTTTCGCATTTTGGCACTTCGTGAAAATCAAAAATTGAAATTTTTGAAATTTTTTTCTTTTTTCTTTTTTACTATGACAGTTCTTTCAGTTCGGAAACAATAAACGAACCAACGAGCACTTTGTGAAAATCAAAAAAAATTAAATTTTTTGATTTTTTTCTATTTTCTCTTTTACTATGATAGAACTCACATTTGTGCACTTTGTGAAAATCAAAAAATATAATATTTGGAATTTCTTCTTTTTTCTCTTTTACTATGACAGATCTCGCATTTCGACACTTTGTGAAAATCAAAAATAGAAATTTTTGTAATTTTTTCCTTTTTTCTTTTTTACTATGACAGATCTTTCAGTTCGGTAACAACAAACGAACCAACGAGCACTATGTGAAAATAAAAAAATAAATTTTTGGAATTTTTTCTATTTTCTCTTTTACTATGATAGATCTGACATTTCGGCACTTTGTGGAAATCAAAAAATATAAATTTTTGAATTTTTTTCTTTTTGCTCTTTTACTATAACAAATCTTTCAGTTCAGTAACAACAAACGAACCTACGAGCACTTTGTGAAAATCAAAAAATATGATTTTTGGAATTTCTTCTTTTTTCTCTTTTACTATGACACATCTCGCATTTCGGCACTTTGTGAAAATCAAAAATAGAAATTTTTGAAATTTTTTTCTTTTTTCTTTTTTACTATGACAGATTTTACAGTTCAGTAACAACAAACGAACCAAAGAGCACTTCGTGAAAATCAAAAAATGTAATTTTTGGAATTTCTTCTTTTTTATCTTTCACTATGATAGATCTCGCATTTCGCACTTTGTAAAAATCAAAATTCAATTTTTTTTTAATTTTTCCCTTTTTTATTTTTTACTATGACAGATCTTTCAGTTCGGTAACAACAAACGAACCAACGAGCAATATGTGAAAATAAAAAAAAATTAAATTTTTTGAATTTTTTCTTTTTTCTCTTTTACTAAGATAGGTCTCGCATTTCGGCACTTTGTGAAAATCAAAAATAGAAATATTTGAAATTTTTTTCTTTTTTCTTTTTTACTATGACAGATCTATCAGTTCAGTAACAACAAATGAACCTACGAGCACTTTGTGAAGATCAAAAAATATAATTTTTGGAATTTCCTCTTTTTTCTCTTTTACTAAGACAGATCTCGCATTTCGGCACTTTGTGAAAATCAAAAATAGAAATTTTTGAATTTTTTTTCTTTTTTCTTTTTTACTATGACAGATCTTTCAGTTCGGTAACAACAAACGAACCAACGAGCAATATGTGAAAATAAAAAAAAATTAAATTTTTTGATTTTTTTCTTTTTTCTCTTTTACTAAGATAGGTCTCGCATTTCGGCACTTTGTGAAAATCAAAAATAGAAATTTTTGAAATTTTTTTCTTTTTTCTTTTTTACTATGACAGATTTTTCAGTTCAGTAACAACAAACGAACCTACGAGCACTTCCTGAAAATCACAAAATAAAATTTTTGGAATTTCTTCTTTTTCTCTATAACTATGACAGATCTCACATTTCGGCGCTTTGTGAAAATCAAAAAATGAAATTTTTGAAATTTTTTCATTTTTCTCTTTTACTATGACAGATCTTTCAGTTCAGTAACAACAAACGAACCTACTAGCACTTTGTGAAAATCAAAAAATGAAATTTTTGGAATTTCTACTTTTTCATCTTTTACTATGACAGATCTCGCATTTTGGCACTTTGTGAAAATCAAAACTTGAAAATTTTTTAATATTTTTCTTTTTTATTTTTTACTATGACAGACCTTTCAGGCCGGTAACAACAAAACGTACCTACGACCATTTTGTGAAAATCAAAAAATTTAAATTATGGAATTTTTTCTTTTTCTCTTTTACTACGACAGATATTTCAGTTCAGTAACAACAAACGAACCTACGAGCACTTTGTGAAAATCAAAAAATATAATTTTTGGAATTTCTTCTTTTTTATCTTTTACTATGACAGATCTCGCATTTCGCACTTTGTGAAAATCAAAAATCGAATTTTTTAAAAATTTTTTCTTTTTTATTTTTTAATATGACAGATCTTTCACTTCGGTAACAACAAAACGTACATACAAGAATTTTGTGAAAATCAAAAAATTGAAATTTTTGAATTTTTTTTCTTTTTCCTCTTTCACCATGACATATCTTTCAGTTCAGTAACAACAAACGAACCTACGAGCACTTTGTGGAAATCAAAAAATTAATTTTTTCGAATTTCATCTTTTTTCTCTTTTACTATGACAGATCTCGCATTTCGGCACTTTGTGAAAATCAAAAATAGAAATTTTTGAATTTTTTTCCTTTTTTCTTTTTTACTATGACAGGTCTTTCAGTTCGGTAACAACAAACGAACCAACGAGCACTATGTGAAAATCAAAAAAAAAAAATTTGGATTTTTTTCTATTTTCTCTTTTATTATGATAGATCTCAAATTCGACACTTTGTGAAAATCAAAAAATAGAAATTTTTGAATTTTTTTCGTCTTTCTCTTTTACTATGACAGAGCTTTCAGTTCAGTAACAACAAACGAACCTACGAGCACTTTGTGAAAATCAAAAAATGTAATTTTTGGAATTTCTTCTTTTTTATCTTTCACTATGATAGATCTCGCATTTCGCACTTTGTGAAAATCAAAATTCGATTTTTTTTAAATTTTTATCTTTTTTATTTTCTACTATGACAGATCTTTCAGTTCGGTAACAACAAAACGTACATACGAGAAATTTGTGAAAATCAAAAAATTGAAATTTTTTATTTTTTTTTTCTCTTTCACTATGACAGATCTATCAGTTCAGTAACAACAAATGAACCTACGAGCACTTTGTGAAGTTAAAAAAATATAATTTTTGGAATATCCTCTTTTTTCTCCTTTACTAAGACAGATCTCGCATTTCGGCACTTTGTGAAAATCAAAAATAGAAATTTTTGATTTTTTTTTTCTTTTTTCTTTTTTACTATGAGAGATCTTTCAGTTCGGTAACAACAAACGAAACAACGAGCACTATGTGAAAATAAAAAAAAATGAAATTTTTGGAATTTTTTCTTTTTTCTCTTTTACTAAGATAGATCTCGCATTTCGGCACTTTGTGAAAATCAAAAATAGAAAATTTTGAAATTTTTTTCTTTTTTCTTTTTTACTATGACAAATTTTACAGTTCAGTAACAACAAACGAACCTACGAGCACTTCGTGAAAATCAAAAAATAAAATTTTTGGAATTTCTTCTTTTTCTCTATAACTATGACAGATCTCAAATTCGACACTTTGTGAAAATCAAAAAATAGAAATTTTTGAATTTTTTTCGTCTTTCTCTTTTACTATGACAGAGCTTTCAGTTCAGTAACAACAAACGAACCTACGAGCACTTTGTGAAAATCAAAAAATGTAATTTTTGGAATTTCTTCTTTTTTATCTTTCACTATGATAGATCTCGCATTTCGCACTTTGTGAAAATCAAAATTCGATTTTTTTTAAATTTTTATCTTTTTTATTTTTTACTATGACAGATCTTTCAGTTCGGTAACAACAAAACGTACATACGAGAATTTTGTGAAAATCAAAAAATTGAAATTTTTTATTTTTTTTCTTTTTTCTCTTTCACTATGACAGATCTATCAGTTCAGTAACAACAAATGAACCTACGAGCACTTTGTGAAGATCAAAAAATATAATTTTTGGAATATCCTCTTTTTTCTCCTTTACTAAGACAGATCTCGCATTTCGGCACTTTGTGAAAATCAAAAATAGAAATTTTTGAATTTTTTTTCTTTTTTCTTTTTTACTATGAGAGATCTTTCAGTTCGGTAACAACAAACGAACCAACGAGCACTATGTGAAAATCAAAAAAAAAATGAAATTTTTGGAATTTTTTCTTTTTTCTCTTTTATTAAGATAGATCTCGCATTTCGGCACTTATATAATATTTTGTATAAAATTTTATATAAAATTTTGAAATTTTTTTCTTTTTTCTTTTTTACTATGACAGATTTTACAGTTCAGTAACAACAAACGAACCTACGAGCACTTCGTGAAAATCAAAAAATAAAATTTTTTGAATTTCTTCTTTTTCTCTATAACTGTGGCAGATCTCACATTTCGGCGCTTTGGGAAAATCAAAAAATTGAAATTTTTGAAATTTTTTCTTTTTTCTCTTTTACTATGACAGATCTTTCAGTTCAGTAACAACAAACGAACCTACGAGCACTTTGTGAAAATCAAAAAATGAAATTTTTGGAATTTCTACTTTTTTATCTATTACTATGACAGATCTCGCATTTCGGCATTGTGTAAATCAAAAATTGAAATTTTTTAAATTTTTTCTTTTTTATTTTTTACTATGACAGATCTTTCGGTAACAAGTTCGGTAACAACAAAACGTACATACAAGTATTTTTTCAGTTCAGTAACAACAAACGAACCTACGAGCACTTTGTGAAAATCAAAAAATATAATATTTGGAATTTCTTCTTTTTTCTCTTTTACTATGACAGATCTCGCATTTCGGCACTTTGTGAAAATCAAAAAATAGAAATTTTTGAATTTTTTTCTTTTTTCTCTTTTACTATGACAAATCTTTCAGTTCAGTAACAACAAACGAACCTACGAGCACTTTGTGAAAATCAAAAAATGAAGTTTTTGGAATTTCTACTTTTTTATCTTTTACTATGACCTACGAGCACTTCGTGATAGAAATTTTTGAATTTTTTTTCTTTTTTCTTTTTTACTATGAGAGATCTTTCAGTTCGGTAACAACAAACGAACCAACGAGCACTATGTGAAAATCAAAAAAAAAATGAAATTTTTGGAATTTTTTCTTTTTTCTCTTTTATTAAGATAGATCTCGCATTTCGGCACTTATATAATATTTTGTATAAAATTTTATATAAAATTTTGAAATTTTTTTCTTTTTTCTTTTTTACTATGACAGATTTTACAGTTCAGTAACAACAAACGAACCTACGAGCACTTCGTGAAAATCAAAAAATAAAATTTTTTGAATTTCTTCTTTTTCTCTATAACTGTGGCAGATCTCACATTTCGGCGCTTTGGGAAAATCAAAAAATTGAAATTTTTGAAATTTTTTCTTTTTTCTCTTTTACTATGACAGATCTTTCAGTTCAGTAACAACAAACGAACCTACGAGCACTTTGTGAAAATCAAAAAATGAAATTTTTGGAATTTCTACTTTTTTATCTATTACTATGACAGATCTCGCATTTCGGCATTGTGTAAATCAAAAATTGAAATTTTTTAAATTTTTTCTTTTTTATTTTTTACTATGACAGATCTTTCGGTAACAAGTTCGGTAACAACAAAACGTACATACAAGTATTTTTTCAGTTCAGTAACAACAAACGAACCTACGAGCACTTTGTGAAAATCAAAAAATATAATATTTGGAATTTCTTCTTTTTTCTCTTTTACTATGACAGATCTCGCATTTCGGCACTTTGTGAAAATCAAAAAATAGAAATTTTTGAATTTTTTTCTTTTTTCTCTTTTACTATGACAAATCTTTCAGTTCAGTAACAACAAACGAACCTACGAGCACTTTGTGAAAATCAAAAAATGAAGTTTTTGGAATTTCTACTTTTTTATCTTTTACTATGACCTACGAGCACTTCGTGATAGAAATTTTTGAATTTTTTTTCTTTTTTCTTTTTTACTATGAGAGATCTTTCAGTTCGGTAACAACAAACGAACCAACGAGCACTATGTGAAAATCAAAAAAAAAATGAAATTTTTGGAATTTTTTCTTTTTTCTCTTTTATTAAGATAGATCTCGCATTTCGGCACTTATATAATATTTTGTATAAAATTTTATATAAAATTTTGAAATTTTTTTCTTTTTTCTTTTTTACTATGACAGATTTTACAGTTCAGTAACAACAAACGAACCTACGAGCACTTCGTGAAAATCAAAAAATAAAATTTTTTGAATTTCATCTTTTTCTCTATAACTGTGGCAGATCTCACATTTCGGCGCTTTGGGAAAATCAAAAAATTGAAATTTTTGAAATTTTTTCTTTTTTCTCTTTTACTATGACAGATCTTTCAGTTCAGTAACAACAAACGAACCTACGAGCACTTTGTGAAAATCAAAAAATGAAATTTTTGGAATTTCTACTTTTTTATCTATTACTATGACAGATCTCGCATTTCGGCATTGTGTAAATCAAAAATTGAAATTTTTTAAATTTTTTCTTTTTTATTTTTTACTATGACAGATCTTTCGGTAACAAGTTCGGTAACAACAAAACGTACATACAAGTATTTTTTCAGTTCAGTAACAACAAACGAACCTACGAGCACTTTGTGAAAATCAAAAAATATAATTTTTGGAATTTCTTCTTTTTTATCTTTTACTATGACAGATCTCGCATTTCGCACTTTGTGAAAATCAAAAATCGAATTTTTTAAAAATTTTTTCTTTTTTATTTTTTAATATGACAGATCTTTCAGTTCGGTAACAACAAAACGTACATACAAGAATTTTGTGAAAATCAAAAAATTGAAATTTTTGAATTTTTTTTCTTTTTCCTCTTTCACCATGACATATCTTTCAGTTCAGTAACAACAAACGAACATACGAGCACTTTGTGGAAATCAAAAAATTAATTTTTTTGAATTTCATCTTTTTTCTCTTTTACTATGACAGATCTCGCATTTCGCACTTTGTGAAAATCAAAATTAGATTTTTTTTTAATTTTTTTCTTTTTTCTCTTTTACTATGACAGATCTTTCCGCTCAGTAACAACAAACGAACCTACGAGCACTTTGTGGAAATCAAAAAATTAATTTTTTTGAATTTCATCTTTTTTCTCTTTTACTATGACAGATCTCGCATTTCGGCACTTTGTGAAAATCAAAAATAGAAATTTTTGAATTTTTTTCCTTTTTTCTTTTTTACTATGACAGGTCTTTCAGTTCGGTAACAACAAACGAACCAACGAGCACTATGTGAAAATCAAAAAAAAAAATTGGATTTTTTTCTATTTTCTCTTTTATTATGATAGATCTCACATTTCTGCACTTTGTGAAAAACAAAAAATAGAAATTTTTGAATTTTTTTCGTCTTTCTCTTTTACTATGACAGATCTTTCAGTTCAGTAACAACAAATGAACCTACTTTGTGAAAATCAAAAAATATAATTTTTGGAATTTCTTCTTTTTTATCTTTTACTATGACAGATCTCGCATTTCGCACTTTGTGAAAATCAAAAATCTAATTTTTTAAAATTTTTTTCTTTTTTATTTTTTAATATGACAGATCTTTCAGTTCGGTAACAACAAAACGTACATACAAGAATTTTGTGAAAATCAAAAAATTGAAATTTTTGAATTTTTTTTCTTTTTCCTCTTTCACCATGACATATCTTTCAGTTCAGTACCAACAAACGAACCTACGAGCACTTTGTGGAAATCAAAAAAATAATTTTTTTGAATTTCATCTTTTTGCTCTTTTACTATGACAGATCTCGCATTTCGGCACTTTGTGAAAATCAAAAATAGAAATTTTTGAATTTTTTTCCTTTTTTCTTTTTTACTATGACAGATCTTTCAGTTCGGTAACAACAAACGAACCAACGATCACTATGTGAAAATCAAAAAAAAAATTAAATTTTTGGAATTTTTTCTATTTTCTCTTTTACTATGATAGATCTCAAATTCGACACTTTGTGAAAATCAAAAAATAGAAATTTTTGAATTTTTTTCGTCTTTCTCTTTTACTATGACAGAGCTTTCAGTTCAGTAACAACAAACGAACCTACGAGCACTTTGTGAAAATCAAAAAATGTAATTTTTGGAATTTCTTCTTTTTTATCTTTCACTATGATAGATCTCGCATTTCGCACTTTGTGAAAATCAAAATTCGATTTTTTTAAAATTTTTATCTTTTTTATTTTCTACTATGACAGATCTTTCAGTTCGGTAACAACAAAACGTACATACGAGAAATTTGTGAAAATCAAAAAATTGAAATTTTTTATTTTTTTTTTCTCTTTCACTATGACAGATCTATCAGTTCAGTAACAACAAATGAACCTACGAGCACTTTGTGAAGTTAAAAAAATATAATTTTTGGAATATCCTCTTTTTTCTCCTTTACTAAGACAGATCTCGCATTTCGGCACTTTGTGAAAATCAAAAATAGAAATTTTTGATTTTTTTTTTCTTTTTTCTCTTTTACTATGAGAGATCTTTCAGTTCGGTAACAACAAACGAAACAACGAGCACTATGTGAAAATAAAAAAAAATGAAATTTTTGGAATTTTTTCTTTTTTCTCTTTTACTAAGATAGATCTCGCATTTCGGCACTTTGTGAAAATCAAAAATAGAAAATTTTGAAATTTTTTTCTTTTTTCTTTTTTACAATGACAAATTTTACAGTTCAGTAACAACAAACGAACCTACGAGCACTTCGTGAAAATCAAAAAATAAAATTTTTGGAATTTCTTCTTTTTCTCTATAACTATGACAGATCTCAAATTCGACACTTTGTGAAAATCAAAAAATAGAAATTTTTGAATTTTTTTCGTCTTTCTCTTTTACTATGACAGAGCTTTCAGTTCAGTAACAACAAACGAACCTACGAGCACTTTGTGAAAATCAAAAAATGTAATTTTTGGAATTTCTTCTTTTTTATCTTTCACTATGATAGATCTCGCATTTCGCACTTTGTGAAAATCAAAATTCGATTTTTTTTAAATTTTTATCTTTTTTATTTTTTACTATGACAGATCTTTCAGTTCGGTAACAACAAAACGTACATACGAGAATTTTGTGAAAATCAAAAAATTGAAATTTTTTATTTTTTTTCTTTTTTCTCTTTCACTATGACAGATCTATCAGTTCAGTAACAACAAATGAACCTACGAGCACTTTGTGAAGATCAAAAAATATAATTTTTGGAATATCCTCTTTTTTCTCCTTTACTAAGACAGATCTCGCATTTCGGCACTTTGTGAAAATCAAAAATAGAAATTTTTGAATTTTTTTTCTTTTTTCTTTTTTACTATGAGAGATCTTTCAGTTCGGTAACAACAAACGAACCAACGAGCACTATGTGAAAATCAAAAAAAAAATGAAATTTTTGGAATTTTTTCTTTTTTCTCTTTTATTAAGATAGATCTCGCATTTCGGCACTTATATAATATTTTGTATAAAATTTTATATAAAATTTTGAAATTTTTTTCTTTTTTCTTTTTTACTATGACAGATTTTACAGTTCAGTAACAACAAACGAACCTACGAGCACTTCGTGAAAATCAAAAAATAAAATTTTTGGAATTTCTTCTTTTTCTCTATAACTATACCTACGAGCACTTTGTGAAAATCAAAAAATATAATTTTTGGAATTTCTTCTTTTTTATCTTTTACTATGACAGATCTCGCATTTCGCACTTTGTGAAAATCAAAAATCGAATTTTTTAAAAATTTTTTCTTTTTTATTTTTTAATATGACAGATCTTTCAGTTCGGTAACAACAAAACGTACATACAAGAATTTTGTGAAAATCAAAAAATTGAAATTTTTGAATTTTTTTTCTTTTTCCTCTTTCACCGTGACATATCTTTCAGTTCAGTAACAACAAACGAACATACGAGCACTTTGTGGAAATCAAAAAATTAATTTTTTTGAATTTCATCTTTTTTCTCTTTTACTATGACAGATCTCGCATTTCGCACTTTGTGAAAATCAAAATTAGATTTTTTTTTAATTTTTTTCTTTTTTCTCTTTTACTATGACAGATCTTTCCGCTCAGTAACAACAAACGAACCTACGAGCACTTTGTGGAAATCAAAAAATTAATTTTTTTGAATTTCATTTTTTTTCTCTTTTACTATGACAGATCTCGCATTTCGGCACTTTGTGAAAATCAAAAATAGAAATTTTTGAATTTTTTTCCTTTTTTCTTTTTTACTATGACAGGTCTTTCAGTTCGGTAACAACAAACGAACCAACGAGCACTATGTGAAAATCAAAAAAAAAAATGGATTTTTTTCTATTTTCTCTTTTATTATGATAGATCTCACATTTCTGCACTTTGTGAAAAACAAAAAATAGAAATTTTTGAATTTTTTTTGTCTTTCTCTTTTACTATGACAGATCTTTCAGTTCAGTAACAACAAATGAACCTACGAGCACTTTGTGAAAATCAAAAAATATAATTTTTGGAATTTCTTCTTTTTTATCTTTTACTATGACAGATCTCGCATTTCGCACTTTGTGAAAATCAAAAATCTAATTTTTTAAAATTTTTTTCTTTTTTATTTTTTAATATGACAGATCTTTCAGTTCGGTAACAACAAAACGTACATACAAGAATTTTGTGAAAATCAAAAAATTGAAATTTTTGAATTTTTTTTCTTTTTCCTCTTTCACCATGACATATCTTTCAGTTCAGTACCAACAAACGAACCTACGAGCACTTTGTGGAAATCAAAAAAATAATTTTTTTGAATTTCATCTTTTTGCTCTTTTACTAAGACAGATCTCGCATTTCGGCACTTTGTGAAAATCAAAAATAGAAATTTTTGAATTTTTTTCCTTTTTTCTTTTTTACTATGACAGATCTTTCAGTTCGGTAACAACAAACGAACCAACGATCACTATGTGAAAATCAAAAAAAAAATTAAATTTTTGGAATTTTTTCTATTTTCTCTTTTACTATGATAGATCTCAAATTCGACACTGTGAAAATCAAAAAATAGAAATTTTTGAATTTTTTTCGTCTTTCTCTTTTACTATGACAGAGCTTTCAGTTCAGTAACAACAAACGAACCTACGAGCACTTTGTGAAAATCAAAAAATGTAATTTTTGGAATTTCTTCTTTTTTATCTTTCACTATGATAGATCTCGCATTTCGCACTTTGTGAAAATCAAAATTCGATTTTTTTTAAATTTTTATCTTTTTTATTTTCTACTATGACAGATCTTTCAGTTCGGTAACAACAAAACGTACATACGAGAATTTTGTGAAAATCAAAAAATTGAAATTTTTATTTTTTTTTTTCTCTTTCACTATGACAGATCTATCAGTTCAGTAACAACAAATGAACCTACGAGCACTTTGTGAAGTTAAAAAAATATAATTTTTGGAATATCCTCTTTTTTCTCCTTTACTAAGACAGATCTCGCATTTCGGCACTTTGTGAAAATCAAAAATAGAAAATTTTGAAATTTTTTTCTTTTTTCTTTTTTACTATGACAAATTTTACAGTTCAGTAACAACAAACGAACCTACGAGCACTTCGTGAAAATCAAAAAATAAAATTTTTGGAATTTCTTCTTTTTCTCTATAACTATGACAGATCTCAAATTCGACACTTTGTGAAAATCAAAAAATAGAAATTTTTGAATTTTTTTCGTCTTCCTCTTTTACTATGACAGAGCTTTCAGTTCAGTAACAACAAACGAACCTACGAGCACTTTGTGAAAATCAAAAAATGTAATTTCTGGAATTTCTTCTTTTTTATCTTTCACTATGATAGATCTCGCATTTCGCACTTTGTGAAAATCAAAATTCGATTTTTTTTAAATTTTTATCTTTTTTATTTTTTACTATGACAGATCTTTCAGTTCGGTAACAAGAAAACGTACATACGAGAATTTTGTGAAAATCAAAAAATTGAAATTTTTTATTTTTTTTTTTTTTCTCTTTCACTATGACAGATCTATCAGTTCAGTAACAACAAATGAACCTACGAGCACTTTGTGAAGATCAAAAAATATAATTTTTGGAATATCCTCTTTTTTCTCCTTTACTAAGACAGATCTCGCATTTCGGCACTTTGTTAAAATCAAAAATAGAAATTTTTGAATTTTTTTTCTTTTTTCTTTTTTACTATGAGAGATCTTTCAGTTCGGTAACAACAAACGAACCAACGAGCACTATGTGAAAATCAAAAAAAAAATGAAATTTTTGGAATTTTTTCTTTTTTCTCTTTTACTAAGATAGATCTCGCATTTCGGCACTTTATGAAAATCAAAAATATAAAATTTTGAAATTTTTTTCTTTTTTCTTTTTTACTATGACAGATTTTACAGTTCAGTAACAACAAACGAACCTACGAGCACTTCGTGAAAATCAAAAAATAAAATTTTTGGAATTTCTTCTTTTTCTCTATAACTATGGCAGATCTCACATTTCGGCGCTTTGGGAAAATCAAAAAATTGAAATTTTTGAAATTTTTTCTTTTTTCTCTTTTACTATGACAGATCTTTCAGTTCAGTAACAACAAACGAACCTACGAGCACTTTGTGAAAATCAAAAAATGAAATTTTTGGAATTTCTACTTTTTTATCTATTACTATGACAGATCTCGCATTTCGGCATTGTGTAAATCAAAAATTGAAATTTTTTAAATTTTTTCTTTTTTATTTTTTACTATGACAGATCTTTCGGTAACAAGTTCGGTAACAACAAAACGTACATACAAGTATTTTTTCAGTTCAGTAACAACAAACGAACCTACGAGCACTTTGTGAAAATCAAAAAATATAATATTTGGAATTTCTTCTTTTTTCCCTTTTACTATGACAGATCACGCATTTCGGCACTTTGTGAAAAACAAAAAATAGAAATTTTTGAATTTTTTTCTTTTTTCTCTTTTACTATGACAAATCTTTCAGTTCAGTAACAACAAACGAACCTACGAGCACTTTGTGAAAATCAAAAAATGAAGTTTTTGGAATTTCTACTTTTTTATCTTTTACTATGACCTACGAGCACTTCGTGAAAATCAAAAAATAGAATTTTTGGAATTTCTTCTTTTTCTCTATAACTATGGCAGATCTCACATTTCGGCGCTTTGGGAAAATCAAAAAATTGAAATTTTTGAAATTTTTTCTTTTTTCTCTTTTACTATGACAGATCTTTCAGTTCAGTAACAACAAACGAACCTACGAGCACTTTGTGAAAATCAAAAAATTAAATTTTTGGAATTTCTACTTTTTCATCTTTTACTATGACAGATCTCGCATTTTGGCACTTTGTGAAAATCAAAACTTGAAAATTTTTAAATATTTTTCTTTTTTATTTTTTACTATGACAGACCTTTGAGGCCGGTAACAACAAAACGTACCTACGACCATTTTGTGAAAATCAAAAAATTTAAATTATGGAATTTTTTCTTTTTCTCTTTTACTACGACAGATCTTTCAGTTCAGTAACAACAAACGAACCTACGAGCACTTTGTGAAAATCAAAAATGACATTTTTGGAATTTCTTCTTTTTTCTCTTTTATTATGACAGATTTCGCATTTTGGCACTTTGTGAAAATCAAAAATTGAAATTTTTGAAATTTTTTTCTTTTTTCTTTTTTACTATGACAGTTCTTTCAGTTCGGAAACAATAAACGAACCAACGAGCACTTTGTGAAAATCAAAAAAAATTAAATTTTTTGAATTTTTTCTATTTTCTCTTTTACTATGATAGAACTCACATTTCTGCACTTTGTGAAAATCAAAAAATAGAAATTTTTGAATTTTTTTCGTCTTTCTCTTTTACTATGACAGATCTTTCAGTTCAGTAACAACAAACGAACCTACGAGCACTTTGTGAAAATCAAAAAATGTAATTTTTGGAATTTCTTCTTTTTTATCTTTTACTATGACAGATCTCGCATTTCGCACTTTGTGAAAATCAAAAAATTGAAATTTTTGAATTTTTTTTCTTTTTCCTCTTTCACCATGACATATCTTTCAGTTCAGTAACAACAAACGAACCTACGAGCACTTTGTGGAAATAAAAAATTAAATTTTTTGAATTTCATCTTTTTTCTCTTTTACTATGACAGATCTCGCATTTCGGCACTTTGTAAAATCAAAAATAGAAATTTTTGAATTTTTTTCCTTTTTTCTTTTTTAACAACAAACGAACCAACGAGCACTATGCGAAAATCAAAAAAAAAAAATAAAATTTTTGGAATTTCTTCTTTTTCTCTATAACTATGGCAGATCTCACATGTCGGCGCTTTGGGAAAATCAAAAAATTGAAATTTTTGAAATTTTTTCTTTTTTCTCTTTTACTATGACAGATCTTTCAGTTCAGTAACAACAAACGAACCTACGAGCACTTTGTGAAAATCAAAAAATGAAATTTTTGGAATTTCTACTTTTTCATCTTTTACTATGACAGATCTCGCATTTTGGCACTTTGTGAAAATCAAAACTTGAAAATTTTTAAATATTTTTCTTTTTTATTTTTTACTATGACAGACCTTTGAGGCCGGTAACAACAAAACGTACCTACGACCATTTTGTGAAAATCAAAAAATTTAAATTATGGAATTTTTTCTTTTTCTCTTTTACTACGACAGATCTTTCAGTTCAGTAACAACAAACGAACCTACGAGCACTTTGTGAAAATCAAAAATGACATTTTTGGAATTTCTTCTTTTTTCTCTTTTATTATGACAGATTTCGCATTTTGGCACTTTGTGAAAATCAAAAATTGAAATTTTTGAAATTTTTTTCTTTTTTCTTTTTTACTATGACAGTTCTTTCAGTTCGGAAACAATAAACGAACCAACGAGCACTTTGTGAAAATCAAAAAAAATTAAATTTTTTGAATTTTTTCTATTTTCTCTTTTACTATGATAGAACTCACATTTCTGCACTTTGTGAAAATCAAAAAATAGAAATTTTTGAATTTTTTTCGTCTTTCTCTTTTACTATGACAGATCTTTCAGTTCAGTAACAACAAACGAACCTACGAGCACTTTGTGAAAATCAAAAAATGTAATTTTTGGAATTTCTTCTTTTTTATCTTTTACTATGACAGATCTCGCATTTCGCACTTTGTGAAAATCAAAAAATTGAAATTTTTGAATTTTTTTTCTTTTTCCTCTTTCACCATGACATATCTTTCAGTTCAGTAACAACAAACGAACCTACGAGCACTTTGTGGAAATAAAAAATTAAATTTTTTGAATTTCATCTTTTTTCTCTTTTACTATGACAGATCTCGCATTTCGGCACTTTGTAAAATCAAAAATAGAAATTTTTGAATTTTTTTCCTTTTTTCTTTTTTAACAACAAACGAACCAACGAGCACTATGCGAAAATCAAAAAAAAAAAATAAAATTTTTGGAATTTCTTCTTTTTCTCTATAACTATGGCAGATCTCACATTTCGGCGCTTTGGGAAAATCAAAAAATTGAAATTTTTGAAATTTTTTCTTTTTTCTCTTTTACTATGACAGATCTTTCAGTTCAGTAACAACAAACGAACCTACGAGCACTTTGTGAAAATCAAAAAATATAATTTTTGGAATTTCTTCTTTTTTATCTTTTACTATGACAGATCTCGCATTTCGCACTTTGTGAAAATCAAAAATCTAATTTTTTAAAAAATTTTTCTTTTTTATTTTTTAATATGACAGATCTTTCAGTTCGGTAACAACAAAACGTACATACAAGAATTTTGTGAAAATCAAAAAATTGAAATTTTTGAATTTTCCTCTTTCACCATGACATATATTTCAGTTCAGTACCAACAAACGAACCTACGAGCACTTTGTTGAAATCAAAAAATTAATTTTTTTGAATTTCATCATTTTGCTCTTTTACTATGACAGATCTCGCATTTCGGCACTTTGTGAAAATCAAAAATAGAAATTTTTGAATTTTTTTCCTTTTTTCTTTTTTACTATGACAGATCTTTCAGTTCGGTAACAACAAACGAACCAACGAGCACTATGTGAAAATCAAAAAAAAAATTAAATTTTTGGAATTTTTTCTATTTTCTCTTTTACTATGATAGATCTCAAATTCGACACTTTGTGAAAATCAAAAAATAGAAATTTTTTAATTTTTTTCGTCTTTCTCTTTTACTATGACAGAGCTTTCAGTTCAGTAACAACAAACGAACCTACGAGCACTTTGTGAAAATCAAAAAATGTAATTTTTGGAATTTCTTCTTTTTTATCTTTCACTATGATAGATCTCGCATTTCGCACTTTGTGAAAATCAAAATTCGATTTTTTTTAAATTTTTATCTTTTTTATTTTCTACTATGACAGATCTTTCAGTTCGGTAACAACAAAACGTACATACGAGAATTTTGTGAAAATCAAAAAATTGAAATTTTTTATTTTTTTTTTCTCTTTCACTATGACAGATCTATCAGTTCAGTAACAACAAATGAACCTACGAGCACTTTGTGAAGTTAAAAAAATATAATTTTTGGAATATCCTCTTTTTTCTCCTTTACTAAGACAGATCTCGCATTTCGGCACTTTGTGAAAAGTGAAATTTTTGAATTTTTTTTCCTTTTTCTTTTTTACTATGAGAGATCTTTCAGTTCGGTAACAACAAACGAAACAACGAGCACTATGTGAAAATAAAAAAAAAATGAAATTTTTGGAATTTTTTCTTTTTTCTCTTTTACTAAGATAGATCTCGCATTTCGGCACTTTGTGAAAATCAAAAATAGAAAATTTTGAAATTTTTTTCTTTTTTCTTTTTTACTATGACAAATTTTACAGTTCAGTAACAACAAACGAACCTACGAGCACTTCGTGAAAATCAAAAAATAAAATTTTTGGAATTTCTTCTTTTTCTCTATAACTATGACAGATCTCAAATTCGACACTTTGTGAAAATCAAAAAATAGAAATTTTTGAATTTTTTTCGTCTTTCTCTTTTACTATGACAGAGCTTTCAGTTCAGTAACAACAAACGAACCTACGAGCACTTTGTGAAAACCAAAAAATCTAATTTTTGGAATTTCTTCTTTTTTATCTTTCACTATGATAGATCTCGCATTTCGCACTTTGTGAAAATCAAAATTCGATTTTTTTTAAATTTTTATCTTTTTTATTTTTTACTATGACAGATCTTTCAGTTCGGTAACAACAAAACGTACATACGAGAATTTTGTGAAAATCAAAAAATTGAAATTTTTTATTTTTTTTCTTTTTTCTCTTTCACTATGACAGATCTATCAGTTCAGTAACAACAAATGAACCTACGAGCACTTTGTGAAGATCAAAAAATATAATTTTTGGAATATCCTCTTTTTTCTCCTTTACTAAGACAGATCTCGCATTTCGGCACTTTGTGAAAATCAAAAATAGAAATTTTTGAATTTTTTTTCTTTTTTCTTTTTTACTATGAGAGATCTTTCAGTTCGGTAACAACAAACGAACCAACGAGCACTATGTGAAAATCAAAAAAAAAATGAAATTTTTGGAATTTTTTCATTTTTCTCTTTTACTAAGATAGATCTCGCATTTCGGCACTTTGTGAAAATCAAAAATATAAAATTTTGAAATTTTTTTCTTTTTTCTTTTTTACTATGACAGATTTTACAGTTCAGTAACAACAAACGAACCTACGAGCACTTCGTGAAAATCAAAAAATAAAATTTTTGGAATTTCTTCTTTTTCTCTATAACTATGGCAGATCTCACATTTCGGCGCTTTGGGAAAATCAAAAAATTGAAATTTTTGAAATTTTTTCTTTTTTCTCTTTTACTATGACAGATCTTTCAGTTCAGTAACAACAAACGAACCTACGAGCACTTTGTGAAAATCAAAAAATGAAATTTTTGGAATTTCTACTTTTTTATCTATTACTATGACAGATCTCGCATTTTGGCACTTTGTGAAAATCAAAAATTGAAATTTTTTAAATTTTTTCTTTTTTATTTTTTACTATGACAGATCTTTCGGTAACAAGTTCGGTAACAACAAAACGTACATACAAGTATTTTTTCAGTTCAGTAACAACAAACGAACCTACGAGCACTTTGTGAAAATCAAAAAATATAATATTTGGAATTTCTTCTTTTTTCTCTTTTACTATGACAGATCTCGCATTTCGGCACTTTGTGAAAATCAAAAAATAGAAATTTTTGAATTTTTTTCTTTTTTCTCTTTTACTATGACAAATCTTTCAGTTCAGTAACAACAAACGAACCTACGAGCACTTCGTGAAAATCAAAAAATAAAATTTTTGGAATTTCTTCTTTTTCTCTATACCTATGGCAGATCTCACATTTCGGCGCTTTGGAAAAATCAAAAAATTGAAATTTTTGAAATTTTTTCTTTTTTCTCTTTTACTATGACAGATCTTTCAGTTCAGTAACAACAAACGAACCTACGAGCACTTTGTGAAAATCAAAAAATGAAATTTTTGGAATTTCTACTTTTTCATCTTTTACTATGACAGATCTCGCATTTTGGCACTTTGTGAAAATCAAAACTTGAAAATTTTTAAATATTTTTCTTTTTTATTTTTTACTATGACAGACCTTTGAGGCCGGTAACAACAAAACGTACCTACGACCATTTTGTGAAAATCAAAAAATTTAAATTATGGAATTTTTTCTTTTTCTCTTTTACTACGACAGATCTTTCAGTTCAGTAACAACAAACGAACCTACGAGCACTTTGTGAAAATCAAAAATGAAATTTTTGGAATTTCTTCTTTTTTCTCTTTTATTATGACAGATTTCGCATTTTGGCACTTTGTGAAAATCAAAAATTGAAATTTTTGAAATTTTTTTCTTTTTTTTTTACCATGACAGTTCTTTCAGTTCGGAAACAATAAACGAACCAACGAGCACTTTGTGAAAATCAAAAAAAAAAAAATTTTTTGAATTTTTTCTATTTTCTCTTTTACTATGATAGAACTCACATTTCTGCACTTTGTGAAAATCAAAAAATAGAAATTTTTGAATTTTTTTTCGTCTTTCTCTTTTACTATGACAGATCTTTCAGTTCAGTAACAACAAACGAACCTACGAGCACTTTGTGAAAATTAAAAAATGTAATTTTTGGAATTTCTTCTTTTTTATCTTTCACATGATAGATCTCGCATTTCGCACTTTGTGAAAATCAAAAAATAGAAATTTTTGAATTTTTTCCTTTTTTCTCTTTTACTATGACAGATCTTTCAGTTCAGTAACAACAAACGAACCTACGAGCACTTTGTGAAAATCAAAAAATATAATTTTTGGAATTTCTTCTTTTTTATCTTTTACTATGACAGATCTCGCATTTCGCACTTTGTGAAAATCAAAAATCGAATTTTTTAAAAATTTTTTCTTTTTTATTTTTTAATATGACAGATCTTTCAGTTCGGTAACAACAAAACGTACATACAAGAATTTTGTGAAAATCAAAAAATTGAAATTTTTTAATTTTTTTTCTTTTTCCTCTTTCACCATGACATATCTTTCAGTTCAGTAACAACAAACGAACCTACGAGCACTTTGTGGAAATAAAAAATTAAATTTTTTGAATTTCATCTTTTTTCTCTTTTACTATGACAGATCTCGCATTTCGGCACTTTGTGAAAATCAAAAATAGAAATTTTTGAATTTTTTTCCTTTTTTCTTTTTTACTATGACAGATCTTTCAGTTCGGTAACAACAAACGAACCAACGAGCACTATGTGAAAATCAAAAAAAAAATTAAATTTTTGGAATTTTTTCTATTTTCTCTTTTACTATGATAGATCTCAAATTCGACACTTTGTGAAAATCAAAAAATAGATATTTTTGAATTTTTTCGTCTTTCTCTTTTACAATGACAGAGCTTTCAGTTCAGTAACAACAAACGAACCTACGAGCACTTTGTGAAAATCAAAAAATGTAATTTTTGGAATTTCTTCTTTTTTATCTTTCACTATGATAGATCTCGCATTTCGCACTTTGTGAAAATCAAAATTAGATTTTTTTTTAATTTTTTTCTTTTTTCTCTTTTACTATGACAGATCTTTCCGCTCAGTAACAACAAACGAACCTACGAGCACTTTGTCGAAATCGAAAAATTAATTTTTTTGAATTCTTCTTTTTCTCTATTACTATGACAGATCACGCATTTCGTACTTTGTGAAAATCAAAAATTGAAATTTTTGAAATTTTTTTCTTTTTTCCTTTTTACTATGACAGATCTTTCAGTTCGGTAACAACAAAACGTACCTACGACCATTTTGTGAAAATCAAAAAATTTAAATTATGGAATTTTTTCTTTTTCTCTTTTACTACGACAGATCTTTCAGTTCAGTAACAACAAACGAACCTACGAGCACTTTGTGGAAATCAAAAAATTAATTTTTTTGAATTTCATCTTTTTTCTCTTTTACTATGACAGCTCTCGCATTTCGGCACTTTGTGAAAATCAAAAATAGAAATTTTTGATTTTTTTTCCTTTTTTCTTTTTTACTATGACAGGTCTTTCAGTTCGGTAACAACAAACTAACCAACGAGCACTATGTGAAAATCAAAAAAAAAAAAATTTGGATTTTTTTCTATTTTCTCTTTTATTATGATAGATCTCACATTTCTGCACTTTGTGAAAATCAAAAAATAGAAATTTTTGAATTTTTTTCGTCTTTCTCTTTTACTATGACAGATCTTTCAGTTCAGTAACAACAAACGAACCTACGAGCACTTTGTGAAAATCAAAAAATATAATTTTTGGAATTTTTTCTTTTTTATCTTTTACTATGACAGATCTCGCATTTCGCACTTTGTGAAAATCAAAAATCTAATTTTTTAAAAATTTTTTCTTTTTTATTTTTTAATATGACAGATCTTTCAGTTCGGTAACAACAAAACGTACATACAAGAATTTTGTGAAAATCAAAAAATTGAAATTTTTGAATTTTTTTTCTTTTTCCTCTTTCACCATGACATATCTTTCAGTTCAGAACCAACAAACGAACCTACGAGCACTTTGTCGAAATCAAAAAATTAATTTTTTTGAATTTCATCTTTTTGCTCTTTTACTATGACAGATCTCGCATTTCGGCACTTTGTGAAAATCAAAAATAGAAATTTTTGAATTTTTTTCCTTTTTTCTTTTTTACTATGACAGATCTTTCAGTTCGGTTACAACAAACGAACCAACGAGCACTATGTGAAAATCAAAAAAAAAATTAAATTTTTGGAATTTTTTCTATTTTCTCTTTTACTATGATAGATCTCAAATTCGACACTTTGTGAAAATCAAAAAATAGAAATTTTTGAATTTTTTTCGTCTTTCTCTTTTACTATGACAGATCTTTCAGTTCAGTAACAACAAACGAACCTACGAGCACTTTGTGAAAATCAAAAAATATAATTTTTGGAATTTCTTCTTTTTTATCTTTTACTATGACAGGTCTCGCATTTCGCACTTTGTGAAAATCAAAAATCTAATTTTTTAAAATTTTTTTCTTTTTTATTTTTTAATATGACAGATCTTTCAGTTCGGTAACAACAAAACGTACATACAAGAATTTTGTGAAAATCAAAAAATTGAAATTTTTGAATTTTTTTTCTTTTTCCTCTTTCACCATGACATATTTTTCAGTTCAGTACCAACAAACGAACCTACGAGCACTTTGTTGAAATCAAAAAATTAATTTTTTTGAATTTCATCTTTTTGCTCTTTTACTATGACAGATCTCGCATTTCGGCACTTTGTGAAAATCAAAAATAGAAATTTTTGAATTTTTTTCCTTTTTTCTTTTTTACTATGACAGATCTTTCAGTTCGCTAACAACAAACGAACCAACGAGCACTATGTGAAAATCAAAAAAAAAATTAAATTTTTGGAATTTTTTCTATTTTCTCTTTTACTATGATAGATCTCAAATTCGACACTTTGTGAAAATCAAAAAATAGAAATTTTTGAATTTTTTCGTCTTTCTCTTTTACTATGACAGAGCTTTCAGTTCAGTAACAACAAACGAACCTACGAGCACTTTGTGAAAATCAAAAAATGTAATTTTTGGAATTTCTTCTTTTTTATCTTTCACTATGATAGATCTCGCATTTCGCACTTTGTGAAAATCAAAATTCGATTTTTTTTAAATTTTTATCTTTTTTATTTTCTACTATGACAGATCTTTCAGTTCTGTAACAACAAAACGTACATACGAGAATTTTGTGAAAATCAAAAAAATTGAAATTTTTTATTTTTTTTTTCTCTTTCACTATGACAGATCTATCAGTTCAGTAACAACAAATGAACCTACGAGCACTTTGTGAAGTTAAAAAAATATAATTTTTGGAATATCCTCTTTTTTCTCCTTTACTAAGACAGATCTCGCATTTCGGCACTTTGTGAAAATCAAAAATAGAAATTTTTGAATTTTTTTTCTTTTTTCTTTTTTACTATGAGAGATCTTTCAGTTCGGTAACAACAAACGAAACAACGAGCACTATGTGAAAATAAAAAAAAAAATGAAATTTTTGGAATTTTTTCTTTTTTCTCTTTTACTAAGATAGATCTCGCATTTCGGCACTTTGTGAAAATCAAAAATAGAAAATTTTGAAATTTTTTTCTTTTTTCTTTTTTACTATGACAAATTTTACAGTTCAGTAACAACAAACGAATCTACGAGCACTTCGTGAAAATCAAAAAATAAAATTTTTGGAATTTCTTCTTTTTCTCTATAACTATGGCAGATCTCACATTTCGGCGCTTTGGGAAAATCAAAAAATTGAAATTTTTGAAATTTTTTCTTTTTTCTCTTTTACTATGACAGATCTTTCAGTTCAGTAACAACAAACGAACCTACGAGCACTTTGTGAAAATCAAAAAATGAAATTTTTGGAATTTCTACTTTTTCATCTTTTACTACGACAGATCTCGCATTTTGGCACTTTGTGAAAATCAAAACTTGAAAATTTTTAAATATTTTTCTTTTTTATTTTTTACTATGACAGACCTTTGAGGCCGGTAACAACAAAACGTACCTACGACCATTTTGTGAAAATCAAAAAATTTAAATTATGGAATTTTTTCTTTTTCTCTTTTACTACGACAGATCTTTCAGTTCAGTAACAACAAACGAACCTACGAGCACTTTGTGAAAATCAAAAATGAAATTTTTGGAATTTCTTCTTTTTTCTCTTTTATTATGACAGATTTCGCATTTTGGCACTTTGTGAAAATCAAAAATTGAAATTTTTGAAATTTTTTTTTTTTTTATTTTTACCATGACAGTTCTTTCAGTTCGGAAACAATAAACGAACCAACGAGCACTTTGTGAAAATCAAAAAAAATTAAATTTTTGGAATTTTTTCTATTTTCTCTTTTACTATGATAGATCTCAAATTCGACACTTTGTGAAAATCAAAAAATAGATATTTTTGAATTTTTTCGTCTTTCTCTTTTACAATGACAGAGCTTTCAGTTCAGTAACAACAAACGAACCTACGAGCACTTTGTGAAAATCAAAAAATGTAATTTTTGGAATATCTTCTTTTTTATCTTTCACTATGATAGATCTCGCATTTCGCACTTTGTGAAAATCAAAATTAAATTTTTTTTAAATTTTTTCTTTTTTCTCTTTTACTATGACAGATCTTTCCGCTCAGTAACAACAAACGAACCTACGAGCACTTTGTGAAAATCGAAAAATTAAATTTTTTGAATTCTTCTTTTTCTCTATTACTATGACAGATCACGCATTTCGTACTTTGTGAAAATCAAAAATTGAAATTTTTGAAATTTTTTTCTTTTTTCCTTTTTACTATGACAGATCTTTCAGTTCGGTAACAACAAAACGTACCTACGACCATTTTGTGAAAATCAAAAAATTTAAATTATGGAATTTTTTCTTTTTCTCTTTTACTACGACAGATCTTTCAGTTCAGTAACAACAAACGAACCTACGAGCACTTTGTGGAAATCAAAAAATTAATTTTTTTGAATTTCATTTTTTTTCTCTTTTACTATGACAGATCTCGCATTTCGGCACTTTGTGAAAATCAAAAATAGAAATTTTTGAATTTTTTTCCTTTTTTCTTTTTTACTATGACAGGTCTTTCAGTTCGGTAACAACAAACGAACCAACGAGCACTATGTGAAAATCAAAAAAAAAAATTTGGATTTTTTTCTATTTTCTCTTTTATTATGATAGATCTCACATTTCTGCACTTTGTGAAAATCAAAAAATAGAAATTTTTTATTTTTTTTCTTTTTTCTCTTTCACTATGACAGATCTATCAGTTCAGTAACAACAAATGAACCTACGAGCACTTTGTGAAGATCAAAAAATATAATTTTTGGAATATCCTCTTTTTTCTCCTTTACTAAGACAGATCTCGCATTTCGGCACTTTGTGAAAATCAAAAATAGAAATTTTTGAATTTTTTTTCTTTTTTCTTTTTTACTATGAGAGATCTTTCAGTTCGGTAACAACAAACGAACCAACGAGCACTATGTGAAAATCAAAAAAAAAATTAAATTTTTGGAATTTTTTCTTTTTTCTCTTTTACTAAGATAGATCTCGCATTTCGGCACTTTGTGAAAATCAAAAATATAAAATTTTGAAATTTTTTTCTTTTTTCTCTTTTACTATGACAGATCTTTCAGTTCAGTAACAACAAACGAACCTACGAGCACTTCGTGAAAATCAAAAAATAAAATTTTTGGAATTTCTTCTTTTTCACTATAACTATGGCAGATCTCACATTTCGGCGCTTTGGGAAAATCAAAAAATTGAAATTTTTGAAATTTTTTCTTTTTTCTCTTTTACTATGACAGATCTTTCAGTTCAGTAACAACAAACGAACCTACGAGCACTTTGTGAAAATCAAAAAATGAAATTTTTGGAATTTCTACTTTTTTATCTATTACTATGACAGATCTCGTATTTCGGCATTGTGTAAATCAAAAATTGAAATTTTTTAAATTTTTTCTTTTTTATTTTTTACTATGACAGATCTTTCGGTAACAAGTTCGGTAACAACAAAACGTACATACAAGTATTTTTTCAGTTCAGTAACAACAAACGAACCTACGAGCACTTTGTGAAAATCAAAAAATATAATATTTGGAATTTCTTCTTTTTTCTCTTTTACTATGACAGATCTCGCATTTCGGCACTTTGTGAAAATCAAAAAATAGAAATTTTTGAATTTTTTTCTTTTTTCTCTTTTACTATGACAAATCTTTCAGTTCAGTAACAACAAACGAACCTACGAGCACTTCGTGAAAATCAAAAAATAAAATTTTTGGAATTTCTTCTTTTTCTCTATACCTATGGCAGATCTCACATTTCGGCGCTTTGGAAAAATCAAAAAATTGAAATTTTTGAAATTTTTTCTTTTTTCTCTTTTACTATGACAGATCTTTCAGTTCAGTAACAACAAACGAACCTACGAGCACTTTGTGAAAATCAAAAAATGAAATTTTTGGAATTTCTACTTTTTCATCTTTTACTATGACAGATCTCGCATTTTGGCACTTTGTGAAAATCAAAACTTGAAAATTTTTAAATATTTTTCTTTTTTATTTTTTACTATGACAGACCTTTGAGGCCGGTAACAACAAAACGTACCTACGACCATTTTGTGAAAATCAAAAAATTTAAATTATGGAATTTTTTCTTTTTCTCTTTTACTACGACAGATCTTTCAGTTCAGTAACAACAAACGAACCTACGAGCACTTTGTGAAAATCAAAAATGAAATTTTTGGAATTTCTTCTTTTTTCTCTTTTATTATGACAGATTTCGCATTTTGGCACTTTGTGAAAATCAAAAATTGAAATTTTTGAAATTTTTTTCTTTTTTTTTTACCATGACAGTTCTTTCAGTTCGGAAACAATAAACGAACCAACGAGCACTTTGTGAAAATCAAAAAAAAAAAAATTTTTTGAATTTTTTCTATTTTCTCTTTTACTATGATAGAACTCACATTTCTGCACTTTGTGAAAATCAAAAAATAGAAATTTTTGAATTTTTTTTCGTCTTTCTCTTTTACTATGACAGATCTTTCAGTTCAGTAACAACAAACGAACCTACGAGCACTTTGTGAAAATCAAAAAATGTAATTTTTGGAATTTCTTCTTTTTTATCTTTCACATGATAGATCTCGCATTTCGCACTTTGTGAAAATCAAAAAATAGAAATTTTTGAATTTTTTCCTTTTTTCTCTTTTACTATGACAGATCTTTCAGTTCAGTAACAACAAACGAACCTACGAGCACTTTGTGAAAATCAAAAAATATAATTTTTGGAATTTCTTCTTTTTTATCTTTTACTATGACAGATCTCGCATTTCGCACTTTGTGAAAATCAAAAATCGAATTTTTTAAAAATTTTTTCTTTTTTATTTTTTAATATGACAGATCTTTCAGTTCGGTAACAACAAAACGTACATACAAGAATTTTGTGAAAATCAAAAAATTGAAATTTTTTAATTTTTTTTCTTTTTCCTCTTTCACCATGACATATCTTTCAGTTCAGTAACAACAAACGAACCTACGAGCACTTTGTGGAAATAAAAAATTAAATTTTTTGAATTTCATCTTTTTTCTCTTTTACTATGACAGATCTCGCATTTCGGCACTTTGTGAAAATCAAAAATAGAAATTTTTGAATTTTTTTCCTTTTTTCTTTTTTACTATGACAGATCTTTCAGTTCGGTAACAACAAACGAACCAACGAGCACTATGTGAAAATCAAAAAAAAAATTAAATTTTTGGAATTTTTTCTATTTTCTCTTTTACTATGATAGATCTCAAATTCGACACTTTGTGAAAATCAAAAAATAGATATTTTTGAATTTTTTCGTCTTTCTCTTTTACAATGACAGAGCTTTCAGTTCAGTAACAACAAACGAACCTACGAGCACTTTGTGAAAATCAAAAAATGTAATTTTTGGAATTTCTTCTTTTTTATCTTTCACTATGATAGATCTCGCATTTCGCACTTTGTGAAAATCAAAATTAGATTTTTTTTTAATTTTTTTCTTTTTTCTCTTTTACTATGACAGATCTTTCCGCTCAGTAACAACAAACGAACCTACGAGCACTTTGTCGAAATCGAAAAATTAATTTTTTTGAATTCTTCTTTTTCTCTATTACTATGACAGATCACGCATTTCGTACTTTGTGAAAATCAAAAATTGAAATTTTTGAAATTTTTTTCTTTTTTCCTTTTTACTATGACAGATCTTTCAGTTCGGTAACAACAAAACGTACCTACGACCATTTTGTGAAAATCAAAAAATTTAAATTATGGAATTTTTTCTTTTTCTCTTTTACTACGACAGATCTTTCAGTTCAGTAACAACAAACGAACCTACGAGCACTTTGTGGAAATCAAAAAATTAATTTTTTTGAATTTCATCTTTTTTCTCTTTTACTATGACAGCTCTCGCATTTCGGCACTTTGTGAAAATCAAAAATAGAAATTTTTGATTTTTTTTCCTTTTTTCTTTTTTACTATGACAGGTCTTTCAGTTCGGTAACAACAAACTAACCAACGAGCACTATGTGAAAATCAAAAAAAAAAAAATTTGGATTTTTTTCTATTTTCTCTTTTATTATGATAGATCTCACATTTCTGCACTTTGTGAAAATCAAAAAATAGAAATTTTTGAATTTTTTTCGTCTTTCTCTTTTACTATGACAGATCTTTCAGTTCAGTAACAACAAACGAACCTACGAGCACTTTGTGAAAATCAAAAAATATAATTTTTGGAATTTTTTCTTTTTTATCTTTTACTATGACAGATCTCGCATTTCGCACTTTGTGAAAATCAAAAATCTAATTTTTTAAAAATTTTTTCTTTTTTATTTTTTAATATGACAGATCTTTCAGTTCGGTAACAACAAAACGTACATACAAGAATTTTGTGAAAATCAAAAAATTGAAATTTTTGAATTTTTTTTCTTTTTCCTCTTTCACCATGACATATCTTTCAGTTCAGAACCAACAAACGAACCTACGAGCACTTTGTCGAAATCAAAAAATTAATTTTTTTGAATTTCATCTTTTTGCTCTTTTACTATGACAGATCTCGCATTTCGGCACTTTGTGAAAATCAAAAATAGAAATTTTTGAATTTTTTTCCTTTTTTCTTTTTTACTATGACAGATCTTTCAGTTCGGTTACAACAAACGAACCAACGAGCACTATGTGAAAATCAAAAAAAAAATTAAATTTTTGGAATTTTTTCTATTTTCTCTTTTACTATGATAGATCTCAAATTCGACACTTTGTGAAAATCAAAAAATAGAAATTTTTGAATTTTTTTCGTCTTTCTCTTTTACTATGACAGATCTTTCAGTTCAGTAACAACAAACGAACCTACGAGCACTTTGTGAAAATCAAAAAATATAATTTTTGGAATTTCTTCTTTTTTATCTTTTACTATGACAGGTCTCGCATTTCGCACTTTGTGAAAATCAAAAATCTAATTTTTTAAAATTTTTTTCTTTTTTATTTTTTAATATGACAGATCTTTCAGTTCGGTAACAACAAAACGTACATACAAGAATTTTGTGAAAATCAAAAAATTGAAATTTTTGAATTTTTTTTCTTTTTCCTCTTTCACCATGACATATTTTTCAGTTCAGTACCAACAAACGAACCTACGAGCACTTTGTTGAAATCAAAAAATTAATTTTTTTGAATTTCATCTTTTTGCTCTTTTACTATGACAGATCTCGCATTTCGGCACTTTGTGAAAATCAAAAATAGAAATTTTTGAATTTTTTTCCTTTTTTCTTTTTTACTATGACAGATCTTTCAGTTCGCTAACAACAAACGAACCAACGAGCACTATGTGAAAATCAAAAAAAAAATTAAATTTTTGGAATTTTTTCTATTTTCTCTTTTACTATGATAGATCTCAAATTCGACACTTTGTGAAAATCAAAAAATAGAAATTTTTGAATTTTTTCGTCTTTCTCTTTTACTATGACAGAGCTTTCAGTTCAGTAACAACAAACGAACCTACGAGCACTTTGTGAAAATCAAAAAATGTAATTTTTGGAATTTCTTCTTTTTTATCTTTCACTATGATAGATCTCGCATTTCGCACTTTGTGAAAATCAAAATTCGATTTTTTTTAAATTTTTATCTTTTTTATTTTCTACTATGACAGATCTTTCAGTTCTGTAACAACAAAACGTACATACGAGAATTTTGTGAAAATCAAAAAAATTGAAATTTTTTATTTTTTTTTTCTCTTTCACTATGACAGATCTATCAGTTCAGTAACAACAAATGAACCTACGAGCACTTTGTGAAGTTAAAAAAATATAATTTTTGGAATATCCTCTTTTTTCTCCTTTACTAAGACAGATCTCGCATTTCGGCACTTTGTGAAAATCAAAAATAGAAATTTTTGAATTTTTTTTCTTTTTTCTTTTTTACTATGAGAGATCTTTCAGTTCGGTAACAACAAACGAAACAACGAGCACTATGTGAAAATAAAAAAAAAAATGAAATTTTTGGAATTTTTTCTTTTTTCTCTTTTACTAAGATAGATCTCGCATTTCGGCACTTTGTGAAAATCAAAAATAGAAAATTTTGAAATTTTTTTCTTTTTTCTTTTTTACTATGACAAATTTTACAGTTCAGTAACAACAAACGAATCTACGAGCACTTCGTGAAAATCAAAAAATAAAATTTTTGGAATTTCTTCTTTTTCTCTATAACTATGGCAGATCTCACATTTCGGCGCTTTGGGAAAATCAAAAAATTGAAATTTTTGAAATTTTTTCTTTTTTCTCTTTTACTATGACAGATCTTTCAGTTCAGTAACAACAAACGAACCTACGAGCACTTTGTGAAAATCAAAAAATGAAATTTTTGGAATTTCTACTTTTTCATCTTTTACTACGACAGATCTCGCATTTTGGCACTTTGTGAAAATCAAAACTTGAAAATTTTTAAATATTTTTCTTTTTTATTTTTTACTATGACAGACCTTTGAGGCCGGTAACAACAAAACGTACCTACGACCATTTTGTGAAAATCAAAAAATTTAAATTATGGAATTTTTTCTTTTTCTCTTTTACTACGACAGATCTTTCAGTTCAGTAACAACAAACGAACCTACGAGCACTTTGTGAAAATCAAAAATGAAATTTTTGGAATTTCTTCTTTTTTCTCTTTTATTATGACAGATTTCGCATTTTGGCACTTTGTGAAAATCAAAAATTGAAATTTTTGAAATTTTTTTTTTTTTTATTTTTACCATGACAGTTCTTTCAGTTCGGAAACAATAAACGAACCAACGAGCACTTTGTGAAAATCAAAAAAAATTAAATTTTTGGAATTTTTTCTATTTTCTCTTTTACTATGATAGATCTCAAATTCGACACTTTGTGAAAATCAAAAAATAGATATTTTTGAATTTTTTCGTCTTTCTCTTTTACAATGACAGAGCTTTCAGTTCAGTAACAACAAACGAACCTACGAGCACTTTGTGAAAATCAAAAAATGTAATTTTTGGAATATCTTCTTTTTTATCTTTCACTATGATAGATCTCGCATTTCGCACTTTGTGAAAATCAAAATTAGATTTTTTTTAAATTTTTTCTTTTTTCTCTTTTACTATGACAGATCTTTCCGCTCAGTAACAACAAACGAACCTACGAGCACTTTGTGAAAATCGAAAAATTAAATTTTTTGAATTCTTCTTTTTCTCTATTACTATGACAGATCACGCATTTCGTACTTTGTGAAAATCAAAAATTGAAATTTTTGAAATTTTTTTCTTTTTTCCTTTTTACTATGACAGATCTTTCAGTTCGGTAACAACAAAACGTACCTACGACCATTTTGTGAAAATCAAAAAATTTAAATTATGGAATTTTTTCTTTTTCTCTTTTACTACGACAGATCTTTCAGTTCAGTAACAACAAACGAACCTACGAGCACTTTGTGGAAATCAAAAAATTAATTTTTTTGAATTTCATTTTTTTTCTCTTTTACTATGACAGATCTCGCATTTCGGCACTTTGTGAAAATCAAAAATAGAAATTTTTGAATTTTTTTCCTTTTTTCTTTTTTACTATGACAGGTCTTTCAGTTCGGTAACAACAAACGAACCAACGAGCACTATGTGAAAATCAAAAAAAAAAATTTGGATTTTTTTCTATTTTCTCTTTTATTATGATAGATCTCACATTTCTGCACTTTGTGAAAATCAAAAAATAGAAATTTTTTATTTTTTTTCTTTTTTCTCTTTCACTATGACAGATCTATCAGTTCAGTAACAACAAATGAACCTACGAGCACTTTGTGAAGATCAAAAAATATAATTTTTGGAATATCCTCTTTTTTCTCCTTTACTAAGACAGATCTCGCATTTCGGCACTTTGTGAAAATCAAAAATAGAAATTTTTGAATTTTTTTTCTTTTTTCTTTTTTACTATGAGAGATCTTTCAGTTCGGTAACAACAAACGAACCAACGAGCACTATGTGAAAATCAAAAAAAAAATTAAATTTTTGGAATTTTTTCTTTTTTCTCTTTTACTAAGATAGATCTCGCATTTCGGCACTTTGTGAAAATCAAAAATATAAAATTTTGAAATTTTTTTCTTTTTTCTCTTTTACTATGACAGATCTTTCAGTTCAGTAACAACAAACGAACCTACGAGCACTTCGTGAAAATCAAAAAATAAAATTTTTGGAATTTCTTCTTTTTCACTATAACTATGGCAGATCTCACATTTCGGCGCTTTGGGAAAATCAAAAAATTGAAATTTTTGAAATTTTTTCTTTTTTCTCTTTTACTATGACAGATCTTTCAGTTCAGTAACAACAAACGAACCTACGAGCACTTTGTGAAAATCAAAAAATGAAATTTTTGGAATTTCTACTTTTTTATCTATTACTATGACAGATCTCGTATTTCGGCATTGTGTAAATCAAAAATTGAAATTTTTTAAATTTTTTCTTTTTTATTTTTTACTATGACAGATCTTTCGGTAACAAGTTCGGTAACAACAAAACGTACATACAAGTATTTTTTCAGTTCAGTAACAACAAACGAACCTACGAGCACTTTGTGAAAATCAAAAAATATAATATTTGGAATTTCTTCTTTTTTCTCTTTTACTATGACAGATCTCGCATTTCGGCACTTTGTGAAAATCAAAAAATAGAAATTTTTGAATTTTTTTCTTTTTTCTCTTTTACTATGACAAATCTTTCAGTTCAGTAACAACAAACGAACCTACGAGCACTTTGTGAAAATCAAAAAATGAAGTTTTTGGAATTTCTACTTTTTTATCTTTTACTATGACCTACGAGCACTTCGTGAAAATCAAAAAATAAAATTTTTGGAATTTCTTCTTTTTCTCTATAACTATGGCAGATCTCACATTTCGGCGCTTTGGGAAAATCAAAAAATTGAAATTTTTGAAATTTTTTCTTTTTTCTCTTTTACTATGACAGATCTTTCAGTTCAGTAACAACAAACGAACCTACGAGCACTTTGTGAAAATCAAAAAATGAAATTTTTTGAATTTCTACTTTTTCATCTTTTACTATGACAGATCTCGCATTTTGGCACTTTGTGAAAATCAAAACTTGAAAATTTTTAAATATTTTTCTTTTTTATTTTTTACTATGACAGACCTTTCAGGCCGGTAACAACAAAACGTACCTACGACCATTTTGTGAAAATCAAAAAATTTAAATTATGGAATTTTTTCTTTTTCTCTTTTACTACGACAGATCTTTCAGTTCAGTAACAACAAACGAACCTACGAGCACTTTGTGAAAATCAAAAATGAAATTTTTGGAATTTCTTCATTTTTCTCTTTTATTATGACAGATTTCGCATTTTGGCACTTTGTGAAAATCAAAAATTGAAATTTTTGAAATTTTTTTCTTTTTTCTTTTTTACTATGACAGTTCTTTCAGTTCGGAAACAATAAACGAACCAACGAGCACTTTGTGAAAATCAAAAAAAAAATTAAATTTTTGGAATTTTTTCTATTTTCTCTTTTACTATGATAGATCTCAAATTCGACACTTTGTGAAAATCAAAAAATAGATATTTTTGAATTTTTTCGTCTTTCTCTTTTACAATGACAGAGCTTTCAGTTCAGTAACAACAAACGAACCTACGAGCACTTTGTGAAAATCAAAAAATGTAATTTTTGGAATTTCTTCTTTTTTATCTTTCACTATGATAGATCTCGCATTTCGCACTTTGTGAAAATCAAAATTAGATTTTTTTTTAATTTTTTCTTTTTTCTCTTTTACTATGACAGATCTTTCCGCTCAGTAACAACAAACGAACCTACGAGCACTTTGTGAAAATCAAAAAATATAATTTTTGGAATTTCTTCTTTTTTATCTTTTACTATGACAGATCTCGCATTTCGCACTTTGTGAAAATCAAAAATCGAATTTTTTAAAAATTTTTTCTTTTTTATTTTTTAATATGACAGATCTTTCAGTTCGGTAACAACAAAACGTACATACAAGAATTTTGTGAAAATCAAAAAATTGAAATTTTTGAATTTTTTTTCTTTTTCCTCTTTCACCATGACATATCTTTCAGTTCAGTAACAACAAACGAACCTACGAGCACTTTGTGGATATAAAAAATTAAATTTTTTGAATTTCATCTTTTTTCTCTTTTACTATGACAGATCTCGCATTTCGGCACTTTGTGAAAATCAAAAATAGAAATTTTTGAATTTTTTTCCTTTTTTCTTTTTTACTATGACAGATCTTTCAGTTCGGTAACAACAAACGAACCAACGAGCACTATGTGAAAATCAAAAAAAAATTAAATTTTTGGAATTTTTTCTATTTTCTCTTTTACTATGATAGATCTCAAATTCGACACTTTGTGAAAATCAAAAAATAGATATTTTTGAATTTTTTCGTCTTTCTCTTTTACAATGACAGAGCTTTCAGTTCAGTAACAACAAACGAACCTACGAGCACTTTGTGAAAATCAAAAAATGTAATTTTTGGAATTTCTTCTTTTTTATCTTTCACTATGATAGATCTCGCATTTCGCACTTTGTGAAAATCAAAATTAGATTTTTTTTTAATTTTTTTCTTTTTTCTCTTTTACTATGACAGATCTTTCCGCTCAGTAACAACAAACGAACCTACGAGCACTTTGTGAAAATCGAAAAATTAAATTTTTTGAATTCTTCTTTTTCTCTATTACTATGACAGATCACGCATTTCGTACTTTGTGAAAATCAAAAATTGAAATTTTTGAAATTTTTTTCTTTTTTCCTTTTTACTATGACAGATCTTTCAGTTCGGTAACAACAAAACGTACCTACGACCATTTTGTGAAAATCAAAAAATTTAAATTATGGATTTTTTTCTTTTTCTCTTTTACTACGACAGATCTTTCAGTTCAGTAACAACAAACGAACCTACGAGCACTTTGTGGAAATCAAAAAATTAATTTTTTTGAATTTCATCTTTTTTCTCTTTTACTATGACAGATCTCGCATTTCGGCACTTTGTGAAAATCAAAAATAGAAATTTTTGAATTTTTTTCCTTTTTTCTTTTTTACTATGACAGGTCTTTCAGTTCGGTAACAACAAACGAACCAACGAGCACTATGTGAAAATCAAAAAAAAAAAAAATTTGGATTTTTTTCTATTTTCTCTTTTATTATGATAGATCTCACATTTCTGCACTTTGTGAAAATCAAAAAATAGAAATTTTTTATTTTTTTTCTTTTTTCTCTTTCACTATGACAGATCTATCAGTTCAGTAACAACAAATGAACCTACGAGCACTTTGTGAAGATCAAAAAATATAATTTTTGGAATATCCTCTTTTTTCTCCTTTACTAAGACAGATCTCACATTTCGGCACTTTGTGAAAATCAAAAATAGAAATTTTTGAATTTTTTTTCTTTTTTCTTTTTTACTATGAGAAATCTTTCTGTTCGGTAACAACAAACGAACCAACGAGCACTATGTGAAAATCAAAAAAAAAAAATGAAATTTTTGGAATTTTTTCTTTTTTCTCTTTTACTAAGATAGATCTCGCATTTCGGCACTTTGTGAAAATCAAAAATATAAAATTTTGAAATTTTTTTCTTTTTTCTTTTTTACTATGACAGATTTTACAGTTCAGTAACAACAAACGAACCTACGAGCACTTCGTGAAAATCAAAAAATAAAATTTTTGGAATTTCTTCTTTTTCACTATAACTATGGCAGATCTCACATTTCGGCGCTTTGGGAAAATCAAAAAATTGAAATTTTTGAAATTTTTCTTTTTTCTCTTTTACTATGACAGATCTTTCAGTTCAGTAACAACAAACGAACCTACGAGCACTTTGTGAAAATCAAAAAATGACATTTTTTGAATTTCTACTTTTTCATCTTTTACTATGACAGATCTCGCATTTTGGCACTTTGTGAAAATCAAAACTTGAAAATTTTTAAATATTTTTCTTTTTTATTTTTTACTATGACAGACCTTTCAGGCCGGTAACAACAAAACGTACCTACGACCATTTTGTGAAAATCAAAAAATTTAAATTATGGAATTTTTTCTTTTTCTCTTTTACTACGACAGATCTTTCAGTTCAGTAACAACAAACGAACCTACGAGCACTTTGTGAAAATCAAAAATGAAATTTTTGGAATTTCTTCTTTTTTCTCTTTTATTATGACAGATTTCGCATTTTGGCACTTTGTGAAAATCAAAAATTGAAATTTTTGAAATTTTTTTCTTTTTTCTTTTTTACTATGACAGTTCTTTCAGTTCGGAAACAATAAACGAACCAACGAGCACTTTGTGAAAATAAAAAAAAATTAAATTTTTTGAATTTTTTCTATTTTCTCTTTTACTATGATAGAACTCACATTTCTGCACTTTGTGAAAATCAAAAAATAGAAATTTTTGAATTTTTTTCGTCTTTCTCTTTTACTATGACAGATCTTTCAGTTCAGTAACAACAAACGAACCTACGAGCACTTTGTGAAAATCAAAAAATGTAATTTTTGGAATTTCTTCTTTTTTATCTTTCACTATGATAGATCTCGCATTTCGCACTTTGTGAAAATCAAAAATCGAATTTTTTAAAAATTTTTTCTTTTTTATTTTTTAATATGACAGATCTTTCAGTTCGGTAACAACAAAACGTACATACAAGAATTTTGTGAAAATCAAAAAATTGAAATTTTTGAATTTTTTTTCTTTTTCCTCTTTCACCATGACATATCTTTCAGTTCAGTTACAACAAACGAACCTACGAGCACTTTGTGGATATAAAAAATTAAATTTTTTGAATTTCATCTTTTTTCTCTTTTACTATGACAGATCTCGCATTTCGGCACTTTGTGAAAATCAAAAATAGAAATTTTTGAATTTTTTTCCTTTTTTCTTTTTTACTATGACAGATCTTTCAGTTCGGTAACAACAAACGAACCAACGAGCACTATGTGAAAATCAAAAAAAAATTAAATTTTTGGAATTTTTTCTATTTTCTCTTTTACTATGATAGATCTCAAATTCGACACTTTGTGAAAATCAAAAAATAGATATTTTTGAATTTTTTCGTCTTTCTCTTTTACAATGACAGAGCTTTCAGTTCAGTAACAACAAACGAACCTACGAGCACTTTGTGAAAATCAAAAAATGTAATTTTTGGAATTTCTTCTTTTTTATCTTTCACTATGATAGGTCTCGCATTTCGCACTTTGTGAAAATCAAAATTAGATTTTTTTTTAATTTTTTTCTTTTTTCTCTTTTAGTATGACAGATCTTTCCGCTCAGTAACAACAAACGAACCTACGAGCACTTTGTGAAAATCGAAAAATTAAATTTTTTGAATTCTTCTTTTACTCTATTACTATGACAGATCACGCATTTCGTACTTTGTGAAAATCAAAAATTGAAATTTTTGAAATTTTTTTCTTTTTTCCTTTTTACTATGACAGATCTTTCAGTTCGGTAACAACAAAACGTACCTACGACCATTTTGTGAAAATCAAAAAATTTAAATTATGGAATTTTTTCTTTTTCTCTTTTACTACGACAGATCTTTCAGTTCAGTAACAACAAACGAACCTACGAGCACTTTGTGGAAATCAAAAAATTAATTTTTTTGAATTTCATCTTTTTTCTCTTTTACTATGACAGATCTCGCATTTCGGCACTTTGTGAAAATCAAAAATAGAAATTTTTGAATTTTTTTCCTTTTTTCTTTTTTACTATGACAGGTCTTTCAGTTCGGTAACAACAAACGAACCAACGAGCACTATGTGAAAATCAAAAAAAAAAAAAAAATTTGGATTTTTTTCTATTTTCTCTTTTATTATGATAGATCTCACATTTCTGCACTTTGTGAAAATCAAAAAATAGAAATTTTTTATTTTTTTTCTTTTTTCTCTTTCACTATGACAGATCTATCAGTTCAGTAACAACAAATGAACCTACGAGCACTTTGTGAAGATCAAAAAATATAATTTTTGGAATATCCTCTTTTTTCTCCTTTACTAAGACAGATCTCGCATTTCGGCACTTTGTGAAAATCAAAAATAGAAATTTTTGAATTTTTTTTCTTTTTTCTTTTTTACTATGAGAGATCTTTCAGTTCGGTAACAACAAACGAACCAACGAGCACTATGTGAAAATCAAAAAAAAAATTAAATTTTTGGAATTTTTTCTTTTTTCTCTTTTACTAAGATAGATCTCGCATTTCGGCACTTTGTGAAAATCAAAAATATAAAATTTTGAAATTTTTTTCTTTTTTCTTTTTTACTATGACAGATTTTACAGTTCAGTAACAACAAACGAACCTACGAGCACTTCGTGAAAATCAAAAAATAAAATTTTTGGAATTTCTTCTTTTTCACTATAACTATGGCAGATCTCACATTTCGGCGCTTTGGGAAAATCAAAAAATTGAAATTTTTGAAATTTTTCTTTTTTCTCTTTTACTATGACAGATCTTTCAGTTCAGTAACAACAAACGAACCTACGAGCACTTTGTGAAAATCAAAAAATGACATTTTTTGAATTTCTACTTTTTCATCTTTTACTATGACAGATCTCGCATTTTGGCACTTTGTGAAAATCAAAACTTGAAAATTTTTAAATATTTTTCTTTTTTATTTTTTACTATGACAGACCTTTCAGGCCGGTAACAACAAAACGTACCTACGACCATTTTGTGAAAATCAAAAAATTTAAATTATGGAATTTTTTCTTTTTCTCTTTTACTACGACAGATCTTTCAGTTCAGTAACAACAAACGAACCTACGAGCACTTTGTGAAAATCAAAAATGAAATTTTTGGAATTTCTTCTTTTTTCTCTTTTATTATGACAGATTTCGCATTTTGGCACTTTGTGAAAATCAAAAATTGAAATTTTTGAAATTTTTTTCTTTTTTCTTTTTTACTATGACAGTTCTTTCAGTTCGGAAACAATAAACGAACCAACGAGCACTTTGTGAAAATCAAAAAAAATTAAATTTTTTGAATTTTTTCTATTTTCTCTTTTACTATGATAGAACTCACATTTCTGCACTTTGTGAAAATCAAAAAATAGAAATTTTTGAATTTTTTTCGTCTTTCTCTTTTACTATGACAGATCTTTCAGTTCAGTAACAACAAACGAACCTACGAGCACTTTGTGAAAATCAAAAAATGTAATTTTTGGAATTTCTTCTTTTTTATCTTTCACTATGATAGATCTCGCATTTCGCACTTTGTGAAAATCAAAAATCGAATTTTTTAAAAATTTTTTCTTTTTTATTTTTTAATATGACAGATCTTTCAGTTCGGTAACAACAAAACGTACATACAAGAATTTTGTGAAAATCAAAAAATTGAAATTTTTGAATTTTTTTTCTTTTTCCTCTTTCACCATGACATATCTTTCAGTTCAGTTACAACAAACGAACCTACGAGCACTTTGTGGATATAAAAAATTAATTTTTTTGAATTTCATCTTTTTTCTCTTTTACTATGACAGATCTCGCATTTCGGCACTTTGTGAAAATCAAAAATAGAAATTTTTGAATTTTTTTCCTTTTTTCTTTTTTACTATGACAGATCTTTCAGTTCGGTAACAACAAACGAACCAACGAGCACTATGTGAAAATCAAAAAAAAAATTAAATTTTTGGAATTTTTTCTATTTTCTCTTTTACTATGATAGATCTCAAATTCGACACTTTGTGAAAATCAAAAAATAGATATTTTTGAATTTTTTCGTCTTTCTCTTTTACAATGACAGAGCTTTCAGTTCAGTAACAACAAACGAACCTACGAGCACTTTGTGAAAATCAAAAAATGTAATTTTTGGAATTTCTTCTTTTTTATCTTTCACTATGATAGATCTCGCATTTCGCACTTTGTGAAAATCAAAATTAGATTTTTTTTTAATTTTTTTCTTTTTTCTCTTTTACTATGACAGATCTTTCCGCTCAGTAACAACAAACGAACCTACAAGCACTTTGTGAAAATCGAAAAATTAAATTTTTTGAATTCTTCTTTTTCTCTATTACTATGACAGATCACGCATTTCGTACTTTGTGAAAATCAAAAATTGAAATTTTTGAAATTTTTTTCTTTTTTCCTTTTTACTATGACAGATCTTTCAGTTCGGTAACAACAAAACGTACCTACGACCATTTTGTGAAAATCAAAAAATTTAAATTATGGAATTTTTTCTTTTTCTCTTTTACTACGACAGATCTTTCAGTTCAGTAACAACAAACGAACCTACGAGCACTTTGTGGAAATCAAAAAATTAATTTTTTTGAATTTCATCTTTTTTCTCTTTTACTATGACAGCTCTCGCATTTCGCACTTTGTGAAAATCAAAATTCGATTTTTTTTAAATTTTTATCTTTTTTATTTTCTACTATGACAGATCTTTCAGTTCGGTAACAACAAAACGTACATACGAGAATTTTGTGAAAATCAAAAAATTGAAATTTTTTATTTTTTTTTTCTCTTTCACTATGACAGATCTATCAGTTCAGTAACAACAAATGAACCTACGAGCACTTTGTGAAGTTAAAAAAATATAATTTTTGGAATATCCTCTTTTTTCTCCTTTACTAAGACAGATCTCGCATTTCGGCACTTTGTGAAAATCAAAAATAGAAATTTTTGAATTTTTTTTCTTTTTTCTTTTTTACTATGAGAGATCTTTCAGTTCGGTAACAACAAACGAAACAACGAGCACTATGTGAAAATAAAAAAAAAATGAAATTTTTGGAATTTTTTCTTTTTTCTCTTTTACTAAGATAGATCTCGCATTTCGGCACTTTGTGAAAATCAAAAATAGAAAATTTTGAAATTTTTTTCTTTTTTCTTTTTTACTATGACAAATTTTACAGTTCAGTAACAACAAACGAACCTACGAGCACTTCGTGAAAATCAAAAAATAAAATTTTTGGAATTTCTTCTTTTTCTCTATAACTATGACAGATCTCAAATTCGACACTTTGTGAAAATCAAAAAATAGAAATTTTTGAATTTTTTTCGTCTTTCTCTTTTACTATGACAGAGCATTCAGTTCAGTAACAACAAACGAACCTACGAGCACTTTGTGAAAATCAAAAAATGTAATTTTTGGAATTTCTTCTTTTTTATCTTTCACTATGATAGACCTCGCATTTCGCACTTTGTGAAAATCAAAATTCGATTTTTTTAAATTTTTATCTTTTTTATTTTTTACTATGACAGATCTTTCAGTTCGGTAACAACAAAACGTACATACGAGAATTTTGTGAAAATCAAAAAATTGAAATTTTTTATTTTTTTTCTTTTTTCTCTTTCACTATGACAGATCTATCAGTTCAGTAACAACAAATGAACCTACGAGCACTTTGTGAAGATCAAAAAATATAATTTTTGGAATATCCTCTTTTTTCTCCTTTACTAAGACAGATCTCGCATTTCGGCACTTTGTGAAAATCAAAAATAGAAATTTATGAATTTTTTTTCTTTTTTCTTTTTTACTATGAGAGATCTTTCAGTTCGGTAACAACAAACGAACCAACGAGCACTATGTGAAAATCAAAAAAAAAATGAAATTTTTGGAATTTTTTCTTTTTTCTCTTTTACTAAGATAGATCTCGCATTTCGGCACTTTGTGAAAATCAAAAATATAAAATTTTGAATTTTTTTTCTTTTTTCTTTTTTACTATGACAGATTTTACAGTTCAGTAACAACAAACCAACCTACGAGCACTTCGTGAAAATCAAAAAATAAAATTTTTGGAATTTCTTCTTTTTCTCTATAACTATGGCAGATCTCACATTTCGGCGCTTTGGGAAAATCAAAAAATTGAAATTTTTGAAATTTTTTCTTTTTTCTCTTTTACTATGACAGATCTTTCAGTTCAGTAACAACAAACGAACCTACGAGCACTTTGTGAAAATCAAAAAATGAAATTTTTGGAATTTCTACTTTTTTATCTATTACTATGACAGATCTCGCATTTCGGCATTGTGTAAATCAAAAATTGAAATTTTTTAAATTTTATCTTTTTTATTTTTTACTATGACAGATCTTTCGGTAACAAGTTCGGTAACAACAAAACGTACATACAAGTATTTTTTCAGTTCAGTAACAACAAACGAACCTACGAGCACTTTGTGAAAATCAAAAAATATAATATTTGGAATTTCTTCTTTTTTCTCTTTTACTATGACAGATCTCGCATTTCGGCACTTTGTGAAAATCAAAAAATGAAGTTTTTGGAATTTCTACTTTTTTATCTTTTACTATGACCTACGAGCACTTCGTGAAAATCAAAAAATAAAATTTTTGAAATTTCTTCTTTTTCTCTATAACTATGGCAGATCTCACATTTCGGCGCTTTGGGAAAATCAAAAAATTGAAATTTTTGAAATTTTTTCTTTTTTCTCTTTTACTATGACAGATCTTTCAGTTCAGTAACAACAAACGAACCTACGAGCACTTTGTGAAAATCAAAAAATGAAATTTTTGGAATTTCTACTTTTTCATCTTTTACTATGACAGATCTCGCATTTTGGCACTTTGTGAAAATCAAAACTTGAAAATTTTTAAATATTTTTCTTTTTTATTTTTTACTATGACAGACCTTTGAGGCCGGTAACAACAAAACGTACCTACGACCATTTTGTGAAAATCAAAAAATTTAAATTATGGAATTTTTTCTTTTTCTCTTTTACTACGACAGATCTTTCAGTTCAGTAACAACAAACGAACCTACGAGCACTTTGTGAAAATCAAAAATGAAATTTTTGGAATTTCTTCTTTTTTCTCTTTTATTATGACAGATTTCGCATTTTGGCACTTTGTGAAAATCAAAAATTGAAATTTTTGAAATTTTTTTCTTTTTTCTTTTTTACTATGACAGTTCTTTCAGTTCGGAAACAATAAACGAACCAACGAGCACTTTGTGAAAATCAAAAAAAATTAAATTTTTTGAATTTTTTCTATTTTCTCTTTTACTATGATAGAACTCACATTTCGGCACTTTGTGAAAATCAAAAAATAGAAATTTTTGAATTTTTTTCGTCTTTCTCTTTTACTATGACAGATCTTTCAGTTCAGTAACAACAAACGAACCTACGAGCACTTTGTGAAAATCAAAAAATGTAATTTTTGGAATTTCTTCTTTTTTATCTTCCACTATGATAGATCTCGCATTTCGCACTTTGTGAAAATCAAAAATCGAATTTTTTAAAAATTTTTTCTTTTTTATTTTTTAATATGACAGATCTTTCAGTTCGGTAACAACAAAACGTACATACAAGAATTTTGTGAAAATCAAAAAATTGAAATTTTTGAATTTTTTTTCTTTTTCCTCTTTCACCATGACATATCTTTCAGTTCAGTAACAACAAACGAACCTACGAGCACTTTGTGGATATAAAAAATTAAATTTTTTGAATTTCATCTTTTTTCTCTTTTACTATGACAGATCTCGCATTTCGGCACTTTGTGAAAATCAAAAATAGAAATTTTTGAATTTTTTTCCTTTTCCTTTTTTACTATGACAGATCTTTCAGTTCGGTAACAACAAACGAACCAACGAGCACTATGTGAAAATCAAAAAAAAAATTAAATTTTTGGAATTTTTTCTATTTTCTCTTTTACTATGATAGATCTCAAATTCGACACTTTGTGAAAATCAAAAAATAGATATTTTTGAATTTTTTCGTCTTTCTCTTTTACAATGACAGAGCTTTCAGTTCAGTAACAACAAACGAACCTACGAGCACTTTGTGAAAATCAAAAAATGTAATTTTTGGAATTTCTTCTTTTTTATCTTTCACTATGATAGATCTCGCATTTCGCACTTTGTGAAAATGAAAATTAGATTTTTTTTTAATTTTTTTCTTTTTTCTCTTTTACTATGACAGATCTTTCCGCTCAGTAACAACAAACGAACCTACGAGCACTTTGTGAAAATCGAAAAATTAAATTTTTTGAATTCTTCTTTTTCTCTATTACTATGACAGATCACGCATTTCGTACTTTGTGAAAATCAAAAATTGAAATTTTTGAAATTTTTTTCTTTTTTCCTTTTTACTATGACAGATCTTTCAGTTCGGTAACAACAAAACGTACCTACGACCATTTTGTGAAAATCAAAAAATTTAAATTATGGAATTTTTTCTTTTTCTCTTTTACTACGACAGATCTTTCAGTTCAGTAACAACAAACGAACCTACGAGCACTTTGTGGAAATCAAAAAATTAATTTTTTTGAATTTCATCTTTTTTCTCTTTTACTATGACAGCTCTCGCATTTCGCACTTTGTGAAAATCAAAATTCGATTTTTTTTAAATTTTTATCTTTTTTATTTTCTACTATGACAGATCTTTCAGTTCGGTAACAACAAAACGTACATACGAGAATTTTGTGAAAATCAAAAAATTGAAATTTTTTATTTTTTTTTTCTCTTTCACTATGACAGATCTATCAGTTCAGTAACAACAAATGAACCTACGAGCACTTTGTGAAGTTAAAAAAATATAATTTTTGGAATATCCTCTTTTTTCTCCTTTACTAAGACAGATCTCGCATTTCGGCACTTTGTGAAAATCAAAAATAGAAATTTTTGAATTTTTTTTCTTTTTTCTTTTTTACTATGAGAGATCTTTCAGTTCGGTAACAACAAACGAAACAACGAGCACTATGTGAAAATAAAAAAAAAATGAAATTTTTGGAATTTTTTCTTTTTTCTCTTTTACTAAGATAGATCTCGCATTTCGGCACTTTGTGAAAATCAAAAATAGAAAATTTTGAAATTTTTTTCTTTTTTCTTTTTTACTATGACAAATTTTACAGTTCAGTAACAACAAACGAACCTACGAGCACTTCGTGAAAATCAAAAAATAAAATTTTTGGAATTTCTTCTTTTTCTCTATAACTATGACAGATCTCAAATTCGACACTTTGTGAAAATCAAAAAATAGAAATTTTTGAATTTTTTTCGTCTTTCTCTTTTACTATGACAGAGCATTCAGTTCAGTAACAACAAACGAACCTACGAGCACTTTGTGAAAATCAAAAAATGTAATTTTTGGAATTTCTTCTTTTTTATCTTTCACTATGATAGACCTCGCATTTCGCACTTTGTGAAAATCAAAATTCGATTTTTTTAAATTTTTATCTTTTTTATTTTTTACTATGACAGATCTTTCAGTTCGGTAACAACAAAACGTACATACGAGAATTTTGTGAAAATCAAAAAATTGAAATTTTTTATTTTTTTTCTTTTTTCTCTTTCACTATGACAGATCTATCAGTTCAGTAACAACAAATGAACCTACGAGCACTTTGTGAAGATCAAAAAATATAATTTTTGGAATATCCTCTTTTTTCTCCTTTACTAAGACAGATCTCGCATTTCGGCACTTTGTGAAAATCAAAAATAGAAATTTATGAATTTTTTTTCTTTTTTCTTTTTTACTATGAGAGATCTTTCAGTTCGGTAACAACAAACGAACCAACGAGCACTATGTGAAAATCAAAAAAAAAATGAAATTTTTGGAATTTTTTCTTTTTTCTCTTTTACTAAGATAGATCTCGCATTTCGGCACTTTGTGAAAATCAAAAATATAAAATTTTGAAATTTTTTTCTTTTTTCTTTTTTACTATGACAGATTTTACAGTTCAGTAACAACAAACCAACCTACGAGCACTTCGTGAAAATCAAAAAATAAAATTTTTGGAATTTCTTCTTTTTCTCTATAACTATGGCAGATCTCACATTTCGGCGCTTTGGGAAAATCAAAAAATTGAAATTTTTGAAATTTTTTCTTTTTTCTCTTTTACTATGACAGATCTTTCAGTTCAGTAACAACAAACGAACCTACGAGCACTTTGTGAAAATCAAAAAATGAAATTTTTGGAATTTCTACTTTTTTATCTATTACTATGACAGATCTCGCATTTCGGCATTGTGTAAATCAAAAATTGAAATTTTTTAAATTTTTTCTTTTTTATTTTTTACTATGACAGATCTTTCGGTAACAAATTCGGTAACAACAAAACGTACATACAAGTATTTTTTCAGTTCAGTAACAACAAACGAACCTACGAGCACTTTGTGAAAATCAAAAAATATAATATTTGGAATTTCTTCTTTTTTCTCTTTTACTATGACAGATCTCGCATTTCGGCACTTTGTGAAAATCAAAAAATGAAGTTTTTGGAATTTCTACTTTTTTATCTTTTACTATGACCTACGAGCACTTCGTGAAAATCAAAAAATAAAATTTTTGGAATTTCTTCTTTTTCTCTATAACTATGGCAGATCTCACATTTCGGCGCTTTGGGAAAATCAAAAAATTGAAATTTTTGAAATTTTTTCTTTTTTCTCTTTTACTATGACAGATCTTTCAGTTCAGTAACAACAAACGAACCTACGAGCACTTTGTGAAAATCAAAAAATGAAATTTTTGGAATTTCTACTTTTTCATCTTTTACTATGACAGATCTCGCATTTTGGCACTTTGTGAAAATCAAAACTTGAAAATTTTTAAATATTTTTCTTTTTTATTTTTTACTATGACAGACCTTTGAGGCCGGTAACAACAAAACGTACCTACGACCATTTTGTGAAAATCAAAAAATTTAAATTATGGAATTTTTTCTTTTTCTCTTTTACTAAGACAGATCTTTCAGTTCAGTAACAACAAACGAACCTACGAGCACTTTGTGAAAATCAAAAATGAAATTTTTGGAATTTCTTCTTTTTTCTCTTTTATTATGACAGATTTCGCATTTTGGCACTTTGTGAAAATCAAAAATTGAAATTTTTGAAATTTTTTTCTTTTTTCTTTTTTACTATGACAGTTCTTTCAGTTCGGAAACAATAAACGAACCAACGAGCACTTTGTGAAAATCAAAAAAAATTAAATTTTTTGAATTTTTTCTATTTTCTCTTTTACTATGATAGAACTCACATTTCGGCACTTTGTGAAAATCAAAAAATAGAAATTTTTGAATTTTTTTCGTCTTTCTCTTTTACTATGACAGATCTTTCAGTTCAGTAACAACAAACGAACCTACGAGCACTTTGTGAAAATCAAAAAATGTAATTTTTGGAATTTCTTCTTTTTTATCTTCCACTATGATAGATCTCGCATTTCGCACTTTGTGAAAATCAAAAATCGAATTTTTAAAAAAATTTTTTTTTTATTTTTTAATATGACAGATCTTTCAGTTCGGTAACAACAAAACGTACATACAAGAATTTTGTGAAAATCAAAAAATTGAAATTTTTGAATTTTTTTTCTTTTTCCTCTTTCACCATGACATATCTTTCAGTTCAGTAACAACAAACGAACCTACGAGCACTTTGTGGATATAAAAAATTAAATTTTTTGAATTTCATCTTTTTTCTCTTTTACTATGACAGATCTCGCATTTCGGCACTTTGTGAAAATCAAAAATAGAAATTTTTGAATTTTTTTCCTTTTCCTTTTTTACTATGACAGATCTTTCAGTTCGGTAACAACAAACGAACCAACGAGCACTATGTGAAAATCAAAAAAAAAATTAAATTTTTGGAATTTTTTCTATTTTCTCTTTTACTATGATAGATCTCAAATTCGACACTTTGTGAAAATCAAAAAATAGATATCTTTGAATTTTTTCGTCTTTCTCTTTTACAATGACAGAGCTTTCAGTTCAGTAACAACAAACGAACCTACGAGCACTTTGTGAAAATCAAAAAATGTAATTTTTGGAATTTCTTCTTTTTTATCTTTCACTATGATAGATCTCGCATTTCGCACTTTGTGAAAATCAAAATTAGATTTTTTTTTAATTTTTTTCTTTTTTCTCTTTTACTATGACAGATCTTTCCGCTCAGTAACAACAAACGAACCTACGAGCACTTTGTGAAAATCGAAAAATTAAATTTTTTGAATTCTTCTTTTTCTCTATTACTATGACAGATCACGCATTTCGTACTTTGTGAAAATCAAAAATTGAAATTTTTGAAATTTTTTTCTTTTTTCCTTTTTACTATGACAGATCTTTCAGTTCGGTAACAACAAAACGTACCTACGACCATTTTGTGAAAATCAAAAAATTTAAATTATGGAATTTTTTCTTTTTCTCTTTTACTACGACAGATCTTTCAGTTCAGTAACAACAAACGAACCTACGAGCACTTTGTGGAAATCAAAAAATTAATTTTTTTGAATTTCATCTTTTTTCTCTTTTACTATGACAGATCTCGCATTTCGGCACTTTGTGAAAATCAAAAATAGAAATTTTTGAATTTTTTTTCTTTTTTCTTTTTTACTATGAGAGATCTTTCAGTTCGGTAACAACAAACGAAACAACGAGCACTATGTGAAAATAAAAAAAAAATGAAATTTTTGGAATTTTTTCTTTTTTCTCTTTTACTAAGATAGATCTCGCATTTCGGCACTTTGTGAAAATCAAAAATAGAAAATTTTGAAATTTTTTTCTTTTTTCTTTTTTACTATGACAAATTTTACAGTTCAGTAACAACAAACGAACCTACGAGCACTTCGTGAAAATCAAAAAATAAAATTTTTGGAATTTCTTCTTTTTCTCTATAACTATGACAGATCTCAAATTCGACACTTTGTGAAAATCAAAAAATAGAAATTTTTGAATTTTTTTCGTCTTTCTCTTTTACTATGACAGAGCATTCAGTTCAGTAACAACAAACGAACCTACGAGCACTTTGTGAAAATCAAAAAATGTAATTTTTGGAATTTCTTCTTTTTTATCTTTCACTATGATAGACCTCGCATTTCGCACTTTGTGAAAATCAAAATTCGATTTTTTTAAATTTTTATCTTTTTTATTTTTTACTATGACAGATCTTTCAGTTCGGTAACAACAAAACGTACATACGAGAATTTTGTGAAAATCAAAAAATTGAAATTTTTTATTTTTTTTTCTTTTTTCTCTTTCACTATGACAGATCTATCAGTTCAGTAACAACAAATGAACCTACGAGCACTTTGTGAAGATCAAAAAATATAATTTTTTAAATATCCTCTTTTTTCTCCTTTACTAAGACAGATCTCGCATTTCGGCACTTTGTGAAAATCAAAAATAGAAATTTATGAATTTTTTTTCTTTTTTCTTTTTTACTATGAGAGATCTTTCAGTTCGGTAACAACAAACGAACCAACGAGCACTATGTGAAAATCAAAAAAAAAATGAAATTTTTGGAATTTTTTCTTTTTTCTCTTTTACTAAGATAGATCTCGCATTTCGGCACTTTGTGAAAATCAAAAATATAAAATTTTGAAATTTTTTTCTTTTTTCTTTTTTACTGACAGATTTTACAGTTCAGTAACAACAAACGAACCTACGAGTACTTCGTGAAAATCAAAAAATAAAATTTTTGGAATTTCTTCTTTTTCTCTATAACTATGGCAGATCTCACATTTCGGCGCTTTGGGAAAATCAAAAAATTGAAATTTTTGAAATTTTTTCTTTTTTCTCTTTTACTATGACAGATCTTTCAGTTCAGTAACAACAAACGAACCTACGAGCACTTTGTGAAAATCAAAAAATGAAATTTTTGGAATTTCTACTTTTTTATCTATTACTATGACAGATCTCGCATTTCAGCATTGTGTAAATCAAAAATTGAAATTTTTTAAATTTTTTCTTTTTTATTTTTTACTATGACAGATCTTTCGGTAACAAGTTCGGTAACAAGTTCGGTAACAACAAAACGTACATACAAGTATTTTTTCAGTTCAGTAACAACAAACGAACCTACGAGCACTTTGTGAAAATCAAAAAATATAATATTTGGAATTTCTTCTTTTTTCTCTTTTACTATGACAGATCTCGCATTTCGGCACTTTGTGAAAATCAAAAAATGAAGTTTTTGGAATTTCTACTTTTTTATCTTTTACTATGACCTACGAGCACTTCGTGAAAATCAAAAAATAAAATTTTTGGAATTTCTTCTTTTTCTCTATAACTATGGCAGATCTCACATTTCGGCGCTTTGGGAAAATCAAAAAATTGAAATTTTTGAAATTTTTTCTTTTTTCTCTTTTACTATGACAGATCTTTCAGTTCAGTAACAACAAACGAACCTACGAGCACTTTGTGAAAATCAAAAAATGAAATTTTTGGAATTTCTACTTTTTCATCTTTTACTATGACAGATCTCGCATTTTGGCACTTTGTGAAAATCAAAACTTGAAAATTTTTAAATATTTTTCTTTTTTATTTTTTACTATGACAGACCTTTGAGGCCGGTAACAACAAAACGTACCTACGACCATTTTGTGAAAATCAAAAAATTTAAATTATGGAATTTTTTCTTTTTCTCTTTTACTACGACAGATCTTTCAGTTCAGTAACAACAAACGAACCTACGAGCACTTTGTGAAAATCAAAAATGAAATTTTTGGAATTTCTTCTTTTTTCTCTTTTATTATGACAGATTTCGCATTTTGGCACTTTGTGAAAATCAAAAATTGAAATTTTTGAAATTTTTTTCTTTTTTCTTTTTTACTATGACAGTTCTTTCAGTTCGGAAACAATAAACGAACCAACGAGCACTTTGTGAAAATCAAAAAAAATTAAATTTTTTGAATTTTTTCTATTTTCTCTTTTACTATGATAGAACTCACATTTCGGCACTTTGTGAAAATCAAAAAATAGAAATTTTTGAATTTTTTTCGTCTTTCTCTTTTACTATGACAGATCTTTCAGTTCAGTAACAACAAACGAACCTACGAGCACTTTGTGAAAATCAAAAAATGTAATTTTTGGAATTTCTTCTTTTTTATCTTCCACTATGATAGATCTCGCATTTCGCACTTTGTGAAAATCAAAAATCGAATTTTTTAAAAATTTTTTCTTTTTTATTTTTTAATATGACAGATCTTTCAGTTCGGTAACAACAAAACGTACATACAAGAATTTTGTGAAAATCAAAAAATTGAAATTTTTGAATTTTTTTTCTTTTTCCTCTTTCACCATGACATATCTTTCAGTTCAGTAACAACAAACGAACCTACGAGCACTTTGTGGATATAAAAAATTAAATTTTTTGAATTTCATCTTTTTTCTCTTTTACTATGACAGATCTCGCATTTCGGCACTTTGTGAAAATCAAAAATAGAAATTTTTGAATTTTTTTCCTTTTCCTTTTTTACTATGACAGATCTTTCAGTTCGGTAACAACAAACGAACCAACGAGCACTATGTGAAAATCAAAAAAAAAATTAAATTTTTGGAATTTTTTCTATTTTCTCTTTTACTATGATAGATCTCAAATTCGACACTTTGTGAAAATCAAAAAATAGATATTTTTGAATTTTTTCGTCTTTCTCTTTTACAATGACAGAGCTTTCAGTTCAGTAACAACAAACGAACCTACGAGCACTTTGTGAAAATCGAAAAATGTAATTTTTGGAATTTCTTCTTTTTTATCTTTCACTATGATAGATCTCGCATTTCGCACTTTGTGAAAATCAAAATTAGATTTTTTTTTAATTTTTTTCTTTTTTCTCTTTTACTATGACAGATCTTTCCGCTCAGTAACAACAAACGAACCTACGAGCACTTTGTGAAAATCGAAAAATTAAATTTTTTGAATTCTTCTTTTTCTCTATTACTATGACAGATCACGCATTTCGTACTTTGTGAAAATCAAAAATTGAAAATTTTGAAATTTTTTTCTTTTTTCCTTTTTACTATGACAGATCTTTCAGTTCGGTAACAACAAAACGTACCTACGACCATTTTGTGAAAATCAAAAAATTTAAATTATGGAATTTTTTCTTTTTCTCTTTTACTACGACAGATCTTTCAGTTCAGTAACAACAAACGAACCTACGAGCACTTTGTGGAAATCAAAAAATTAATTTTTTTGAATTTCATCTTTTTTCTCTTTTACTATGACAATTTTTAAATATTTTTCTTTTTTATTTTTTACTATGACAGACCTTTGAGGCCGGTAACAACAAAACGTACCTACGACCATTTTGTGAAAATCAAAAAATTTAAATTATGGAATTTTTTCTTTTTCTCTTTTACTACGACAGATCTTTCAGTTCAGTAACAACAAACGAACCTACGAGCACTTTGTGAAAATCAAAAATGAAATTTTTGGAATTTCTTCTTTTTTCTCTTTTATTATGACAGATTTCGCATTTTGGCACTTTGTGAAAATCAAAAATTGAAATTTTTGAAATTTTTTTCTTTTTTCTTTTTTACTATGACAGTTCTTTCAGTTCGGAAACAATAAACGAACCAACGAGCACTTTGTGAAAATCAAAAAAAATTAAATTTTTTGAATTTTTTCTATTTTCTCTTTTACTATGATAGAACTCACATTTCGGCACTTTGTGAAAATCAAAAAATAGAAATTTTTGAATTTTTTTCGTCTTTCTCTTTTACTATGACAGATCTTTCAGTTCAGTAACAACAAACGAACCTACGAGCACTTTGTGAAAATCAAAAAATGTAATTTTTGGAATTTCTTCTTTTTTATCTTCCACTATGATAGATCTCGCATTTCGCACTTTGTGAAAATCAAAAATCGAATTTTTTAAAAATTTTTTCTTTTTTATTTTTTAATATGACAGATCTTTCAGTTCGGTAACAACAAAACGTACATACAAGAATTTTGTGAAAATCAAAAAATTGAAATTTTTGAATTTTTTTTCTTTTTCCTCTTTCACCATGACATATCTTTCAGTTCAGTAACAACAAACGAACCTACGAGCACTTTGTGGATATAAAAAATTAAATTTTTTGAATTTCATCTTTTTTCTCTTTTACTATGACAGATCTCGCATTTCGGCACTTTGTGAAAATCAAAAATAGAAATTTTTGAATTTTTTTCCTTTTCCTTTTTTACTATGACAGATCTTTCAGTTCGGTAACAACAAACGAACCAACGAGCACTATGTGAAAATCAAAAAAAAAATTAAATTTTTGGAATTTTTTCTATTTTCTCTTTTACTATGATAGATCTCAAATTCGACACTTTGTGAAAATCAAAAAATAGATATTTTTGAATTTTTTCGTCTTTCTCTTTTACAATGACAGAGCTTTCAGTTCAGTAACAACAAACGAACCTACGAGCACTTTGTGAAAATCGAAAAATGTAATTTTTGGAATTTCTTCTTTTTTATCTTTCACTATGATAGATCTCGCATTTCGCACTTTGTGAAAATCAAAATTAGATTTTTTTTTAATTTTTTTCTTTTTTCTCTTTTACTATGACAGATCTTTCCGCTCAGTAACAACAAACGAACCTACGAGCACTTTGTGAAAATCGAAAAATTAAATTTTTTGAATTCTTCTTTTTCTCTATTACTATGACAGATCACGCATTTCGTACTTTGTGAAAATCAAAAATTGAAAATTTTGAAATTTTTTTCTTTTTTCCTTTTTACTATGACAGATCTTTCAGTTCGGTAACAACAAAACGTACCTACGACCATTTTGTGAAAATCAAAAAATTTAAATTATGGAATTTTTTCTTTTTCTCTTTTACTACGACAGATCTTTCAGTTCAGTAACAACAAACGAACCTACGAGCACTTTGTGGAAATCAAAAAATTAATTTTTTTGAATTTCATCTTTTTTCTCTTTTACTATGACAGCTCTCGCATTTCGCACTTTGTGAAAATCAAAATTCGATTTTTTTTAAATTTTTATCTTTTTTATTTTCTACTATGACAGATCTTTCAGTTCGGTAACAACAAAACGTACATACGAGAATTTTGTGAAAATCAAAAAATTGAATTTTTTTATTTTTTTTTCTCTTTCACTATGACAGATCTATCAGTTCAGTAACAACAAATGAACCTACGAGCACTTTGTGAAGTTAAAAAAATATAATTTTTGGAATATCCTCTTTTTTCTCCTTTACTAAGACAGATCTCGCATTTCGGCACTTTGTGAAAATCAAAAATAGAAATTTTTGAATTTTTTTTCTTTTTTCTTTTTTACTATGAGAGATCTTTCAGTTCGGTAACAACAAACGAAACAACGAGCACTATGTGAAAATAAAAAAAAAATGAAATTTTTGGAATTTTTTCTTTTTTCTCTTTTACTAAGATAGATCTCGCATTTCGGCACTTTGTGAAAATCAAAAATAGAAAATTTTGAAATTTTTTTCTTTTTTCTTTTTTACTATGACAAATTTTACAGTTCAGTAACAACAAACGAACCTACGAGCACTTCGTGAAAATCAAAAAATAAAATTTTTGGAATTTCTTCTTTTTCTCTATAACTATGACAGATCTCAAATTCGACACTTTGTGAAAATCAAAAAATAGAAATTTTTGAATTTTTTTCGTCTTTCTCTTTTACTATGACAGAGCATTCAGTTCAGTAACAACAAACGAACCTACGAGCACTTTGTGAAAATCAAAAAATGTAATTTTTGGAATTTCTTCTTTTTTATCTTTCACTATGATAGACCTCGCATTTCGCACTTTGTGAAAATCAAAATTCGATTTTTTTAAATTTTTATCTTTTTTATTTTTTACTATGACAGATCTTTCAGTTCGGTAACAACAAAACGTACATACGAGAATTTTGTGAAAATCAAAAAATTGAAATTTTTTATTTTTTTCTTTTTTCTCTTTCACTATGACAGATCTATCAGTTCAGTAACAACAAATGAACCTACGAGCACTTTGTGAAGATCAAAAAATATAATTTTTGGAATATCCTCTTTTTTCTCCTTTACTAAGACAGATCTCGCATTTCGGCACTTTGTGAAAATCAAAAATAGAAATTTATGAATTTTTTTTCTTTTTTCTTTTTTACTATGAGAGATCTTTCAGTTCGGTAACAACAAACGAACCAACGAGCACTATGTGAAAATCAAAAAAAAAATGAAATTTTTGGAATTTTTTCTTTTTTCTCTTTTACTAAGATAGATCTCGCATTTCGGCACTTTGTGAAAATCAAAAATATAAAATTTTGAAATTTTTTTCTTTTTTCTTTTTTACTATGACAGATTTTACAGTTCAGTAACAACAAACCAACCTACGAGCACTTCGTGAAAATCAAAAAATAAAATTTTTGGAATTTCTTCTTTTTCTCTATAACTATGGCAGATCTCACATTTCGGCGCTTTGGGAAAATCAAAAAATTGAAATTTTTTCTTTTTTCTCTTTTACTATGACAGATCTTTCAGTTCAGTAACAACAAACGAACCTACGAGCACTTTGTGAAAATCAAAAAATGAAATTTTTGGAATTTCTACTTTTTCATCTTTTACTATGACAGATCTCGCATTTTGGCACTTTGTGAAAATCAAAACTTGAAAATTTTTAAATATTTTTCTTTTTTATTTTTTACTATGACAGACCTTTCAGGCCGGTAACAACAAAACGTACCTACGACCATTTTGTGAAAATCAAAAAATTTAAATTATGGAATTTTTTCTTTTTCTCTTTTACTACGACAGATCTTTCAGTTCAGTAACAACAAACGAACCTACGAGCACTTTGTGAAAATCAAAAATGAAATTTTTGGAATTTCTTCTTTTATTATGACAGATTTCGCATTTTGGCAGTTTGTGAAAATCAAAAATTGAAATTTTTGAAATTTTTTTCTTTTTTCTTTTTTACTATGACAGTTCTTTCAGTTCGGAAACAATAAACGAACCAACGAGCACTTTGTGAAAATCAAAAAAAAATAAATTTTTTGAATTTTTTCTATTTTCTCTTTTACTATGATAGAACTCACATTTCTACACTTTGTGAAAATCAAAAAATAGAAATTTTTGAATTTTTTTCGTCTTTCTCTTTTACTATGACAGATCTTTCAGTTCAGTAACAACAAACGAACCTACGAGCACTTTGTGAAAATCAAAAAATGTAATTTTTGGAATTTCTTCTTTTTTTATCTTTCACTATGATAGATCTCGCATTTCGCACTTTGTGAAAATCAAAAAATAGAAATTTTTGAATTTTTTCCTTTTTTCTCTTTTACTATGACAGATCTTTCAGTTCAGTAACAACAAACGAACCAACGAGCACTATGTGAAAATCAAAAAAAAAAATTTGGATTTTTTTCTATTTTCTCTTTTATTATGATAGATCTCACATTTCTGCACTTTGTGAAAATCAAAAAATAGAAATTTTTTATTTTTTTTCTTTTTTCTCTTTCACTATGACAGATCTATCAGTTCAGTAACAACAAATGAACCTACGAGCACTTTGTGAAGATCAAAAAATATAATTTTTGGAATATCCTCTTTTTTCTCCTTTACTAAGACAGATCTCGCATTTCGGCACTTTGTGAAAATCAAAAATAGAAATTTTTGAATTTTTTTTCTTTTTTCTTTTTTACTATGAGAGATCTTTCAGTTCGGTAACAACAAACGAACCAACGAGCACTATGTGAAAATCAAAAAAAAATGAAATTTTTGGAATTTTTTCTTTTTTCTCTTTTACTAAGATAGATCTCGCATTTCGGCACTTTGTGAAAATCAAAAATATAAAATTTTGAAATTTTTTTCTTTTTTCTTTTTTACTATGACAGATTTTACAGTTCAGTAACAACAAACGAACCTACGAGCACTTCGTGAAAATCAAAAAATAAAATTTTTGGAATTTCTTCTTTTTCACTATAACTATGGCAGATCTCACATTTCGGCGCTTTGGGAAAATCAAAAAATTGAAATTTTTGAAATTTTTTCTTTTTTCTCTTTTACTATGACAGATCTTTCAGTTCAGTAACAACAAACGAACCTACGAGCACTTTGTGAAAATCAAAAAATGAAATTTTTGGAATTTCTACTTTTTTATCTATTACTATGACAGATCTCGTATTTCGGCATTGTGTAAATCAAAAATTGAAATTTTTTAAATTTTTTCTTTTTTATTTTTTACTATGACAGATCTTTCGGTAACAAGTTCGGTAACAACAAAACGTACATACAAGTATTTTTTCAGTTCAGTAACAACAAACGAACCTACGAGCACTTTGTGAAAATCAAAAAATATAATATTTGGAATTTCTTCTTTTTTCTCTTTTACTATGACAGATCTCGCATTTCGGCACTTTGTGAAAATCAAAAAATAGAAATTTTTGAATTTTTTTCTTTTTTCTCTTTTACTATGACAAATCTTTCAGTTCAGTAACAACAAACGAACCTACGAGCACTTTGTGAAAATCAAAAAATGAAGTTTTTGGAATTTCTACTTTTTTATCTTTTACTATGACCTACGAGCACTTCGTGAAAATCAAAAAATAAAATTTTTGGAATTTCTTCTTTTTCTCTATAACTATGGCAGATCTCACATTTCGGCGCTTTGGGAAAATCAAAAAATTGAAATTTTTGAAATTTTTTCTTTTTTCTCTTTTACTATGACAGATCTTTCAGTTCAGTAACAACAAACGAACCTACGAGCACTTTGTGAAAATCAAAAAATGAAATTTTTTGAATTTCTACTTTTTCATATTTTACTATGACAGATCTCGCATTTTGGCACTTTGTGAAAATCAAAACTTGAAAATTTTTAAATATTTTTCTTTTTTATTTTTTACTATGACAGACCTTTCAGGCCGGTAACAACAAAACGTACATACGACCATTTTGTGAAAATCAAAAAATTTAAATTATGGAATTTTTTCTTTTTCTCTTTTACTACGACAGATCTTTCAGTTCAGTAACAACAAACGAACCTACGAGCACTTTGTGAAAATCAAAAATGAAATTTTTGGAATTTCTTCTTTTTTCTCTTTTATTATGACAGATTTCGCATTTTGGCACTTTGTGAAAATCAAAAATTGAAATTTTTGAAATTTTTTTCTTTTTTCTTTTTTACTATGACAGTTCTTTCAGTTCGGAAACAATAAACGAACCAACGAGCACTTTGTGAAAATCAAAAAAAATTAAATTTTTTGAATTTTTTCTATTTTCTCTTTTACTATGATAGAACTCACATTTCTGCACTGTGTGAAAATCAAAAAATAGAAATTTTTGAATTTTTTTCGTCTTTCTCTTTTACTATGACAGATCTTTCAGTTCAGTAACAACAAACGAACCTACGAGCACTTTGTGAAAATCAAAAAATGTAATTTTTGGAATTTCTTCTTTTTTATCTTTCACATGATAGATCTCGCATTTCGCACTTTGTGAAAATCAAAAAATTGAAATTTTTGAATTTTTTCCTTTTTTCTCTTTTACTATGACAGATCTTTCAGTTCAGTAACAACAAACGAACCTACGAGCACTTTGTGAAAATCAAAAAATAAAATTTTTGGAATTTCTTCTTTTTCACTATAACTATGGCAGATCTCACATTTCGGCGCTTTGGGAAAATCAAAAAATTGAAATTTTTTAAATTTTTTCTTTTTTCTCTTTTACTATGACAGATCTTTCAGTTCAGTAACAACAAACGAACCTACGAGCACTTTGTGAAAATCAAAAAATGAAATTTTTGGAATTTCTACTTTTTTATCTATTACTATGACAGATCTCGTATTTCGGCATTGTGTAAATCAAAAATTGAAATTTTTTAAATTTTTTCTTTTTTATTTTTTACTATGACAGATCTTTCGGTAACAAGTTCGGTAACAACAAAACGTACATACAAGTATTTTTTCAGTTCAGTAACAACAAACGAACCTACGAGCACTTTGTGAAAATCAAAAAATATAATATTTGGAATTTCTTCTTTTTTCTCTTTTACTATGACAGATCTCGCATTTCGGCACTTTGTGAAAATCAAAAAATAGAAATTTTTGAATTTTTTTCTTTTTTCTCTTTTACTATGACAAATCTTTCAGTTCAGTAACAACAAACGAACCTACGAGCACTTTGTGAAAATCAAAAAATGAAGTTTTTGGAATTTCTACTTTTTTATCTTTTACTATGACCTACGAGCACTTCGTGAAAATCAAAAAATAAAATTTTTGGAATTTCTTCTTTTTCTCTATAACTATGGCAGATCTCACATTTCGGCGCTTTGGGAAAATCAAAAAATTGAAATTTTTGAAATTTTTTCTTTTTTCTCTTTTACTATGACAGATCTTTCAGTTCAGTAACAACAAACGAACCTACGAGCACTTTGTGAAAATCAAAAAATGAAATTTTTTGAATTTCTACTTTTTCATATTTTACTATGACAGATCTCGCATTTTGGCACTTTGTGAAAATCAAAACTTGAAAATTTTTAAATATTTTTCTTTTTTATTTTTTACTATGACAGACCTTTCAGGCCGGTAACAACAAAACGTACATACGACCATTTTGTGAAAATCAAAAAATTTAAATTATGGAATTTTTTCTTTTTCTCTTTTACTACGACAGATCTTTCAGTTCAGTAACAACAAACGAACCTACGAGCACTTTGTGAAAATCAAAAATGAAATTTTTGGAATTTCTTCTTTTTTCTCTTTTATTATGACAGATTTCGCATTTTGGCACTTTGTGAAAATCAAAAATTGAAATTTTTGAAATTTTTTTCTTTTTTCTTTTTTACTATGACAGTTCTTTCAGTTCGGAAACAATAAACGAACCTACGAGCACTTTGTGAAAATCAAAAAATGTAATTTTTGGAATTTCTTCTTTTTTATCTTTCACATGATAGATCTCGCATTTCGCACTTTGTGAAAATCAAAAAATTGAAATTTTTGAATTTTTTCCTTTTTTCTCTTTTACTATGACAGATCTTTCAGTTCAGTAACAACAAACGAACCTACGAGCACTTTGTGAAAATCAAAAAATAAAATTTTTGGAATTTCTTCTTTTTCACTATAACTATGGCAGATCTCACATTTCGGCGCTTTGGGAAAATCAAAAAATTGAAATTTTTTAAATTTTTTCTTTTTTCTCTTTTACTATGACAGATCTTTCAGTTCAGTAACAACAAACGAACCTACGAGCACTTTGTGAAAATCAAAAAATGAAATTTTTGGAATTTCTACTTTTTTATCTATTACTATGACAGATCTCGTATTTCGGCATTGTGTAAATCAAAAATTGAAATTTTTTAAATTTTTTCTTTTTTATTTTTTACTATGACAGATCTTTCGGTAACAAGTTCGGTAACAACAAAACGTACATACAAGTATTTTTTCAGTTCAGTAACAACAAACGAACCTACGAGCACTTTGTGAAAATCAAAAAATATAATATTTGGAATTTCTTCTTTTTTCTCTTTTACTATGACAGATCTCGCATTTCGGCACTTTGTGAAAATCAAAAAATAGAAATTTTTGAATTTTTTTCTTTTTTCTCTTTTACTATGACAAATCTTTCAGTTCAGTAACAACAAACGAACCTACGAGCACTTTGTGAAAATCAAAAAATGAAGTTTTTGGAATTTCTACTTTTTTATCTTTTACTATGACCTACGAGCACTTCGTGAAAATCAAAAAATAAAATTTTTGGAATTTCTTCTTTTTCTCTATAACTATGGCAGATCTCACATTTCGGCGCTTTGGGAAAATCAAAAAATTGAAATTTTTGAAATTTTTTCTTTTTTCTCTTTTACTATGACAGATCTTTCAGTTCAGTAACAACAAACGAACCTACGAGCACTTTGTGAAAATCAAAAAATGAAATTTTTTGAATTTCTACTTTTTCATATTTTACTATGACAGATCTCGCATTTTGGCACTTTGTGAAAATCAAAACTTGAAAATTTTTAAATATTTTTCTTTTTTATTTTTTACTATGACAGACCTTTCAGGCCGGTAACAACAAAACGTACCTACGACCATTTTGTGAAAATCAAAAAATTTAAATTATGGAATTTTTTCTTTTTCTCTTTTACTACGACAGATCTTTCAGTTCAGTAACAACAAACGAACCTACGAGCACTTTGTGAAAATCAAAAATGAAATTTTTGGAATTTCTTCTTTTTTCTCTTTTATTATGACAGATTTCGCATTTTGGCACTTTGTGAAAATCAAAAATTGAAATTTTTGAAATTTTTTTCTTTTTTCTTTTTTACTATGACAGTTCTTTCAGTTCGGAAACAATAAACGAACCAACGAGCACTTTGTGAAAATCAAAAAAAATTAAATTTTTTGAATTTTTTCTATTTTCTCTTTTACTATGATAGAACTCACATTTCTGCACTGTGTGAAAATCAAAAAATAGAAATTTTTGAATTTTTTTCGTCTTTCTCTTTTACTATGACAGATCTTTCAGTTCAGTAACAACAAACGAACCTACGAGCACTTTGTGAAAATCAAAAAATGTAATTTTTGGAATTTCTTCTTTTTTATCTTTCACATGATAGATCTCGCATTTCGCACTTTGTGAAAATCAAAAAATAGAAATTTTTGAATTTTTTCCTTTTTTCTCTTTTACTATGACAGATCTTTCAGTTCAGTAACAACAAACGAACCTACGAGCACTTTGTGAAAATCAAAAAATAAAATTTTTGGAATTTCTTCTTTTTCACTATAACTATGGCAGATCTCACATTTCGGCGCTTTGGGAAAATCAAAAAATTGAAATTTTTGAAATTTTTTCTTTTTTCTCTGTTACTATGACAGATCTTTCAGTTCAGTAACAACAAACGAACCTACGAGCACTTTGTGAAAATCAAAAAATGAAATTTTTGTAATTTCTACTTTTTTATCTATTACTATGACAGATCTCGTATTTCGGCATTGTGTAAATCAAAAATTGAAATTTTTTAAATTTTTTCTTTTTTATTTTTTACTATGACAGATCTTTCGGTAACAAGTTCGGTAACAACAAAACGTACATACAAGTATTTTTTCAGTTCAGTAACAACAAACGAACCTACGAGCACTTTGTGAAAATCAAAAAATATAATATTTGGAATTTCTTCTTTTTTCTCTTTTACTATGACAGATCTCGCATTTCGGCACTTTGTGAAAATCAAAAAATAGAAATTTTTGAATTTTTTTCTTTTTTCTCTTTTACTATGACAAATCTTTCAGTTCAGTAACAACAAACGAACCTACGAGCACTTTGTGAAAATCAAAAAATGAAGTTTTTGGAATTTCTACTTTTTTATCTTTTACTATGACCTACGAGCACTTCGTGAAAATCAAAAAATAAAATTTTTGGAATTTCTTCTTTTTCTCTATAACTATGGCAGATCTCACATTTCGGCGCTTTGGGAAAATCAAAAAATTGAAATTTTTGAAATTTTTTCTTTTTTCTCTTTTACTATGACAGATCTTTCAGTTCAGTAACAACAAACGAACCTACGAGCACTTTGTGAAAATCAAAAAATGAAATTTTTTGAATTTCTACTTTTTCATATTTTACTATGACAGATCTCGCATTTTGGCACTTTGTGAAAATCAAAACTTGAAAATTTTTAAATATTTTTCTTTTTTATTTTTTACTATGACAGACCTTTCAGGCCGGTAACAACAAAACGTACCTACGACCATTTTGTGAAAATCAAAAAATTTAAATTATGGAATTTTTTCTTTTTCTCTTTTACTACGACAGATCTTTCAGTTCAGTAACAACAAACGAACCTACGAGCACTTTGTGAAAATCAAAAATGAAATTTTTGGAATTTCTTCTTTTTTCTCTTTTATTATGACAGATTTCGCATTTTGGCACTTTGTGAAAATCAAAAATTGAAATTTTTGAAATTTTTTTCTTTTTTCTTTTTTACTATGACAGTTCTTTCAGTTCGGAAACAATAAACGAACCAACGAGCACTTTGTGAAAATCAAAAAAAATTAAATTTTTTGAATTTTTTCTATTTTCTCTTTTACTATGATAGAACTCACATTTCTGCACTGTGTGAAAATCAAAAAATAGAAATTTTTGAATTTTTTTCGTCTTTCTCTTTTACTATGACAGATCTTTCAGTTCAGTAACAACAAACGAACCTACGAGCACTTTGTGAAAATCAAAAAATGTAATTTTTGGAATTTCTTCTTTTTTATCTTTCACATGATAGATCTCGCATTTCGCACTTTGTGAAAATCAAAAAATAGAAATGTTTGAATTTTTTCCTTTTTTCTCTTTTACTATGACAGATCTTTCAGTTCAGTAACAACAAACGAACCTACGAGCACTTTGTGAAAATCAAAAAATATAATTTTTGGAATTTCTTCTTTTTTATCTTTTACTATGACAGATCTCGCATTTCGCACTTTGTGAAAATCAAAAATCGAATTTTTTAAAATTTTTTTCTTTTTTATTTTTTAATATGACAGATCTTTCAGTTCGGTAACAACAAAACGTACATACAAGAATTTTGTGAAAATCAAAAAATTGAAATTTTTGAATTTTTTTTCTATTTCCTCTTTCACCATGACATATCTTTCAGTTCAGTAACAACAAACGAACCTACGAGCACTTTGTGGAAATAAAAAATTAAATTTTTTGAATTTCATCTTTTTTCTCTTTTACTATGACAGATCTCGCATTTCGGCACTTTGTGAAAATCAAAAATAGAAATTTTTGAATTTTTTTTCCTTTTTTCTTTTTTACTATGACAGATCTTTCAGTTCGGTAACAACAAACGAACCAACGAGCACTATGTGAAAATCAAAAAAAAAATTAAATTTTTGGAATTTTTTCTATTTTCTCTTTTACTATGATAGATCTCAAATTCGACACTTTGTGAAAATCAAAAAATAGATATTTTTGAATTTTTTCGTCTTTCTCTTTTACAATGACAGAGCTTTCAGTTCAGTAACAACAAACGAACCTACGAGCACTTTGTGAAAATCAAAAAATGTAATTTTTGGAATTTCTTCTTTTTTATCTTTCACTATGATAGATCTCACATTTCGGCACTTTGTGAAAATCAAAAAATAGAAATTTTTGAAATTTTTTTCTTTTTTCTTTTTTACTATGACAGATGTTTCAGTTCAGTAACAACAAACGAACCTACGAGCACTTTGTTAAAATCAAAAAATGAAGTTTTTGGAATTTCTACTTTTTTATCTTTTACTATGCAGGTCTCGCATTTCGACACTTTGTGAAAATCAAAAATAGAAATTTTTGTAATTTTTTCCTTTTTTCTTTTTTACTATGACAGATCTTTCAGTTCGGTAACAACAAACGAACCAACGAGCAGTATCTCTTTTACTAAGATAGATCTCGCATTTCGGCACTTTGTGAAAATCAAAAATATAAAATTTTGAAATTTTTTTCTTTTTTCTTTTTTACTATGACAGATTTTACAGTTCAGTAACAACAAACGAACCTACGAGCACTTCGTGAAAATCAAAAAATAAAATTTTTGGAATTTCTTCTTTTTCTCTATAACTATGGCAGATCTCACATTTCGGCGCTTTGGGAAAATCAAAAAATTGAAATTTTTGAAATTTTTTCTTTTTTCTCTTTTACTATGACAGATCTTTCAGTTCAGTAACAACAAACGAACCAACGAGCACTTTGTGAAAATCAAAAAATGAAATTTTTGGAATTTCTACTTTTTTATCTATTACTATGACAGATCTCGCATTTCGGCATTGTGTAAATCAAAAATTGAAATTTTTTAAATTTTTTCTTTTTTATTTTTTACTATGACAGATCTTTCGGTAACAAGTTCGGTAACAACAAAACGTACATACAAGTATTTTTTCAGTTCAGTAACAACAAACGAACCTACGAGCACTTTGTGAAAATCAAAAAATATAATATTTGGAATTTCTTCTTTTTTCTCTTTTACTATGACAGATCTCGCATTTCCGCACTTTGTGAAAATCAAAAAATAGAAATTTTTGAATTTTTTTCTCTTTTCTCTTTTACTATGACAAATCTTTCAGTTCAGTAACAACAAACGAACCTACGAGCACTTTGTGAAAATCAAAAAATGAAGTTTTTGGAATTTCTACTTTTTTATCTTTTACTATGACCTACGAGCACTTCGTGAAAATCAAAAAATAAAATTTTTGGAATTTCTTCTTTTTCTCTATAACCATGGCAGATCTCACATTTCGGCGCTTTGGGAAAAATCAAAAAATTGAAATTTTTTCTTTTTTCTCTTTTACTATGACAGATCTTTCAGTTCAGTAACAACAAACGAACCTACGAGCACTTTGTGAAAATCAAAAAATGAAATTTTTGGAATTTCTACTTTTTCATCTTTTACTATGACAGATCTCGCATTTTGGCACTTTGTGAAAATCAAAACTTGAAAATTTTTAAATATTTTTCTTTTTTATTTTTTACTATGACAGACCTTTCAGGCCGGTAACAACAAAACGTACCTACGACCATTTTGTGAAAATCAAAAAATTTAAATTATGGAATTTTTTCTTTTTCTCTTTTACTACGACAGATCTTTCAGTTCAGTAACAACAAACGAACCTACGAGCACTTTGTGAAAATCAAAAATGAAATTTTTGGAATTTCTTCTTTTATTATGACAGATTTCGCATTTTGGCAGTTTGTGAAAATCAAAAATTGAAATTTTTGAAATTTTTTTCTTTTTTCTTTTTTACTATGACAGTTCTTTCAGTTCGGAAACAATAAACGAACCAACGAGCACTTTGTGAAAATCAAAAAAAAATAAATTTTTTGAATTTTTTCTATTTTCTCTTTTACTATGATAGAACTCACATTTCTACACTTTGTGAAAATCAAAAAATAGAAATTTTTGAATTTTTTTCGTCTTTCTCTTTTACTATGACAGATCTTTCAGTTCAGTAACAACAAACGAACCTACGAGCACTTTGTGAAAATCAAAAAATGTAATTTTTGGAATTTCTTCTTTTTTTATCTTTCACTATGATAGATCTCGCATTTCGCACTTTGTGAAAATCAAAAAATAGAAATTTTTGAATTTTTTCCTTTTTTCTCTTTTACTATGACAGATCTTTCAGTTCAGTAACAACAAACGAACCAACGAGCACTATGTGAAAATCAAAAAAAAAAATTTGGATTTTTTTCTATTTTCTCTTTTATTATGATAGATCTCACATTTCTGCACTTTGTGAAAATCAAAAAATAGAAATTTTTTATTTTTTTTCTTTTTTCTCTTTCACTATGACAGATCTATCAGTTCAGTAACAACAAATGAACCTACGAGCACTTTGTGAAGATCAAAAAATATAATTTTTGGAATATCCTCTTTTTTCTCCTTTACTAAGACAGATCTCGCATTTCGGCACTTTGTGAAAATCAAAAATAGAAATTTTTGAATTTTTTTTCTTTTTTCTTTTTTACTATGAGAGATCTTTCAGTTCGGTAACAACAAACGAACCAACGAGCACTATGTGAAAATCAAAAAAAAATTAAATTTTTGGAATTTTTTCTTTTTTCTCTTTTACTAAGATAGATGTCGCATTTCGGCACTTTGTGAAAATCAAAAATATAAAATTTTGAAATTTTTTTCTTTTTTCTTTTTTACTATGACAGATTTTACAGTTCAGTAACAACAAACGAACCTACGAGCACTTCGTGAAAATCAAAAAATAAAATTTTTGGAATTTCTTCTTTTTCACTATAACTATGGCAGATCTCACATTTCGGCGCTTTGGGAAAATCAAAAAATTGAAATTTTTGAAATTTTTTCTTTTTTCTCTTTTACTATGACAGATCTTTCAGTTCAGTAACAACAAACGAACCTGCGAGCACTTTGTGAAAATCAAAAAATGAAATTTTTGGAATTTCTACTTTTTTATCTATTACTATGACAGATCTCGTATTTCGGCATTGTGTAAATCAAAAATTGAAATTTTTTAAATTTTTTCTTTTTTATTTTTTACTATGACAGATCTTTCGGTAACAAGTTCGGTAACAACAAAACGTACATACAAGTATTTTTTCAGTTCAGTAACAACAAACGAACCTACGAGCACTTTGTGAAAATCAAAAAATATAATATTTGGAATTTCTTCTTTTTTCTCTTTTACTATGACAGATCTCGCATTTCGGCACTTTGTGAAAATCAAAAAATAGAAATTTTTGATTTTTTTCTTTTTTCTCTTTTACTATGACAAATCTTTCAGTTCAGTAACAACAAACGAACCTACGAGCACTTTGTGAAAATCAAAAAATGAAGTTTTTGGAATTTCTACTTTTTTATCTTTTACTATGACCTACGAGCACTTCGTGAAAATCAAAAAATAAAATTTTTGGAATTTCTTCTTTTTCTCTATAACTATGGCAGATCTCACATTTCGGCGCTTTGGGAAAATCAAAAAATTGAAATTTTTGAAATTTTTTCTTTTTTCTCTTTTACTATGACAGATCTTTCAGTTCAGTAACAACAAACGAACCTACGAGCACTTTGTGAAAATCAAAAAATGAAATTTTTTGAATTTCTACTTTTTCATATTTTACTATGACAGATCTCGCATTTTGGCACTTTGTGAAAATCAAAACTTGAAAATTTTTAAATATTTTTCTTTTTTATTTTTTACTATGACAGACCTTTCAGGCCGGTAACAACAAAACGTACCTACGACCATTTTGTGAAAATCAAAAAATTTAAATTATGGAATTTTTTCTTTTTCTCTTTTACTACGACAGATCTTTCAGTTCAGTAACAACAAACGAACCTACGAGCACTTTGTGAAAATCAAAAATGAAATTTTTGGAATTTCTTCTTTTTTCTCTTTTATTATGACAGATTTCGCATTTTGGCACTTTGTGAAAATCAAAAATTGAAATTTTTGAAATTTTTTTCTTTTTTCTTTTTTACTATGACAGTTCTTTCAGTTCGGAAACAATAAACGAACCAACGAGCACTTTGTGAAAATCAAAAAAAATTAAATTTTTTGAATTTTTTCTATTTTCTCTTTTACTATGATAGAACTCACATTTCTGCACTGTGTGAAAATCAAAAAATAGAAATTTTTGAATTTTTTTCGTCTTTCTCTTTTACTATGACAGATCTTTCAGTTCAGTAACAACAAACGAACCTACGAGCACTTTGTGAAAATCAAAAAATGTAATTTTTGGAATTTCTTCTTTTTTATCTTTCACATGATAGATCTCGCATTTCGCACTTTGTGAAAATCAAAAAATAGAAATTTTTGAATTTTTTCCTTTTTTCTCTTTTACTATGACAGATCTTTCAGTTCAGTAACAACAAACGAACCTACGAGCACTTTGTGAAAATCAAAAAATAAAATTTTTGGAATTTCTTCTTTTTCACTATAACTATGGCAGATCTCACATTTCGGCGCTTTGGGAAAATCAAAAAATTGAAATTTTTGAAATTTTTTCTTTTTTCTCTTTTACTATGACAGATCTTTCAGTTCAGTAACAACAAACGAACCTACGAGCACTTTGTGAAAATCAAAAAATGAAATTTTTGGAATTTCTACTTTTTTATCTATTACTATGACAGATCTCGTATTTCGGCATTGTGTAAATCAAAAATTGAAATTTTTTAAATTTTTTCTTTTTTATTTTTTACTATGACAGATCTTTCGGTAACAAGTTCGGTAACAACAAAACGTACATACAAGTATTTTTTCAGTTCAGTAACAACAAACGAACCTACGAGCACTTTGTGAAAATCAAAAAATATAATATTTGGAATTTGTTCTTTTTTCTCTTTTACTATGACAGATCTCGCATTTCGGCACTTTGTGAAAATCAAAAAATAGAAATTTTTGAATTTTTTTCTTTTTTCTCTTTTACTATGACAAATCTTTCAGTTCAGTAACAACAAACGAACCTACGAGCACTTTGTGAAAATCAAAAAATGAAGTTTTTGGAATTTCTACTTTTTTATCTTTTACTATGACCTACGAGCACTTCGTGAAAATCAAAAAATAAAATTTTTGGAATTTCTTCTTTTTCTCTATAACTATGGCAGATCTCACATTTCGGCGCTTTGGGAAAATCAAAAAATTGAAATTTTTGAAATTTTTTCTTTTTTCTCTTTTACTATGACAGATCTTTCAGTTCAGTAACAACAAACGAACCTACGAGCACTTTGTGAAAATCAAAAAATGAAATTTTTTGAATTTCTACTTTTTCATATTTTACTATGACAGATCTCGCATTTTGGCACTTTGTGAAAATCAAAACTTGAAAATTTTTAAATATTTTTCTTTTTTATTTTTTACTATGACAGACCTTTCAGGCCGGTAACAACAAAACGTACCTACGACCATTTTGTGAAAATCAAAAAATTTAAATTATGGAATTTTTTCTTTTTCTCTTTTACTACGACAGATCTTTCAGTTCAGTAACAACAAACGAACCTACGAGCACTTTGTGAAAATCAAAAATGAAATTTTTGGAATTTCTTCTTTTTTCTCTTTTATTATGACAGATTTCGCATTTTGGCACTTTGTGAAAATCAAAAATTGAAATTTTTGAAATTTTTTTCTTTTTTCTTTTTTACTATGACAGTTCTTTCAGTTCGGAAACAATAAACGAACCAACGAGCAATTTGTGAAAATCAAAAAAAATTAAATTTTTTGAATTTTTTCTATTTTCTCTTTTACTATGATAGAACTCACATTTCTGCACTGTGTGAAAATCAAAAAATAGAAATTTTTGAATTTTTTTCGTCTTTCTCTTTTACTATGACAGATCTTTCAGTTCAGTAACAACAAACGAACCTACGAGCACTTTGTGAAAATCAAAAAATGTAATTTTTGGAATTTCTTCTTTTTTATCTTTCACATGATAGATCTCGCATTTCGCACTTTGTGAAAATCAAAAAATAGAAATTTTTGAGTTTTTTCCTTTTTTCTCTTTTACTATGACAGATCTTTCAGTTCAGTAACAACAAACGAACCTACGAGCACTTTGTGAAAATCAAAAAATATAATTTTTGGAATTTCTTCTTTTTTATCTTTTACTATGACAGATCTCGCATTTCGGCACTTTGTGAAAATGAGAAATTGAATTTTTTAAAATTTTTTTCTTTTTTATTTTTTACTATGACAGATCATTCAGTTCGGTGGCAACAAAACGTACCTACGAGCATATTGTGAATATCAAAAAATTAAAATTTTTGAAATTTTTTTCTTTTTTCTCTTTTACTATGACAGATTTTTCAGTTCAGTAACAACGAACGAACCTACGAGCACTTTGTGAAAACCAAGAAATAAAATTTTTGGAATTTCTTCTTTTTCTCTATAACTATGACTGATCTCGCATTTCGGCACTTTGTGAAAATCAAAAATTTAAATTTTGGAATTTTTTCTTTTATCTCTTTTACTACGACAGATCTTTCAGTTTAGTAACAACAAACGAACCTACGAGCACTTTGTGAAAATCAAAAAATGAGAATTTTTGAATTTCTTCTTCATTCTCTTTTACTATGACAGATCTCGCATTTCGGCACTTTGTGAAACTCAAAAATTGAAATTTTTTAATTTTTTTTATTTTTTGCTATGACATATCTTTCTGTTCGGTAACAACAAAACGTACCTACGAGCTCTTTGTGAAATTCAAAAAATTGATTTTTTTCAATTTTTTTCTTTTGTCTCTATTACTATGACAGATCTTTCAGTTTAGTAACAAAAAAACGAACCTAGGAGCACTTTTTGAAAATCAAAAAATAAAATTTTTGGAATTTCTTCTTTTTCTCTATAACTATGACAGATCTCACATTTCGGCGCTTTGTGAAAATCAAAAAATTGAAATTTTTGAATTTTTTTCTTTTTCCTTTTTACTATGAAAGATATTTCAGTTCAGTAACAACAAACGAACCTACGAGCACTTTGTGAAAATCAAAAAATGAAATTTTTGGAATTTCTACTTCTTTATCTTTTACAATGACAGATCTCGCATTTCGGCACTTTGTGAAAATCAAAAAATAGAAATTTTTGAAATTTTTTTCTTTTTTCTTTTTTACTATGACAGATGTTTCAGTTCAGTAACAACAAACGAACCTACGAGCACTTTGTTAAAATCAAAAAATGAAGTTTTTGGAATTTCTACTTTTTCTCTATAACTATGACAGATCTCACAATTCGGCGCTTTGTGAAAATCAAAAAAAATTGAAATTTTTTAAATTTTTTCTTTTTTCTCTTTTACTATGACAGATCTTTCAGTTCAGTAACAACAAACGAACCTACGAGCACTTTGTGAAAATCAAAAAATGAAATTTTTGGAATTTCTACTTTTTTATCTTTTACTATGACAGATCTCGCATTTCGACACTGTGAAAATCAAAACTTGAACATTTTTAAATATTTTTCTTTTTTATTTTTTACTATGACAGATCTTTCCGGCCGGTAACAACAAAACGTACCTACGACCATTTTGTGAAAATCAAAATATTTAAATTATGGAATTTTTTCTTTTTCTCTTTTACTACGACAGATCTTTCAGTTCAGTAACAACAAACGAACCTACGAGCACTTTGTGAAAATCAAAAATGAAATTTTTGGAATTTCTTCTTTTTTCTCTTTTATTATGACAGATTTCGCATTTTGGCACTTTGTGAAAATCAAAAATTGGAATTTTTGAAATTTTTTTCTTTTTTCTTTTTTACTATGACAGTTCTTTCAGTTCGGAAACAATAAACGAACCAACGAGCACTTTGTGAAAATCAAAAAAAATTAAATTTTTTGATTTTTTTCTATTTTCTCTTTTACTATGATAGAACTCACATTTCTGCACTTTGTGAAAATCAAAAAATATAATATTTGGAATTTCTTCTTTTTTCTCTTTTACTATGACAGATCTCGCATTTCGACACTTTGTGAAAATCAAAAATAGAAATTTTTGTAATTTTTTCCTTTTTTCTTTTTTACTATGACAGATCTTTCAGTTTAGTAACAAAAAACGAACCTAGGAGCACTTTTTGAAAAACAAAAAATAAATTTTTGGAATTTCTTCTTTTTCTCTATAACTATGACAAATCTCACATTTCGGCGCTTTGTGAAAATCAAAAAATTGAAATTTTTGAATTTTCTTCTTTTTCTCTTTTACTATGAAAGATAATTCAGTTCAGTAACAACAAACGAACCTACGAGCACTTTGTGAAAATCAAAAAATGAAATTTTTGGAATTTCTACTTCCTTATCTTTTACAATGACAGATCTCCCATTTCGGCACTTTGTGAAAATCAAAAATAGAAATTTTTGAAATTTTTTATTTTTTATTTTTTACAATGACAGATCTTTCAGTTCGGTAACAATAAACGAACCAACAAGCACTATGTGAAAATCAAAAAAAATTAAATTTTTGGATTTTTTTCTATTTTCTCTTTTACTATGATAGATCTCACATTTCGGCACTTTGTGAAAATCAAAAAATAGAAATTTTTGAAATTTTTTTCTTTTTTCTTTTTTACTATGACAGATGTTTCAGTTCAGTAACAACAAACGAATCTACGAGCACTTTGTTAAAATCAAAAAATGAAGTTTTTGGAATTTCTACTTTTTTATCTTTTACTATGACAGATCTCGCATTTCGGTACTTTGTGAAAATCAAAAATCGAATTTTTTTAAATTTTTTTCTTTTTTATTTTTTACTATGACAGATCTTTTAGTTCGGTAACAACAAAACGTACATACGAGAATATTGTGACAATGAAAAAATTGAAATTTTTGATTTTTTTTCTTTTTTCTCTTTCACTATGACAGATCTTTCAGTTCAGTAACAACAAACGAACCTACGAGCAATTTGTGAAAATCAAAAAATATAATTTTTGGAATTTCTTCTTTTTTCTCTTTTACTTTGACACATCTCGCATTTCGGCACTTTGTGAAAATAAAAAAATGAAGTTTTTTAATATTTTTTCTTTTTTATTTTTTACTATGACAGATCATTCTGTTCGGTAACAACAAAACGTACCTACGAGCATTTTTTGAAAATCGAAAAATTAAATTTTTTGAATTTCTTCTTTTTCTCTATTACTATTACAGATCACGTATTTCGCACTTTGTTAAAATCAAAAATTGAAATTTTTTAAATTTCTTTCTTTTTTCGTTTTACTATGACATATCTTTCAGTTCGGTAACAATAAACGAACCAACGAGCACTATGTGAAAATAAAAAAAAAATAATTTTTTGAATTTTTTCTATTTTCTCTTTTACTATGATAGATCTCACATTTCGGCTCTTTTGAAAATCAAAAAATAGAAATTTTTGAATTTTTTTCGTCTTTCTCTTTTACTATGACAGATCTTTCAGTTCAGTAACAACAAACGAACCTACGAGTACTTTGTGAAAATCAAAATAATTTTTGGAATTTCTTCATTTTTATCTTTTACTATGACAGATCTCGCATTTCGCACTTTGTGAAAATCAAATTTTTTTATTTTTTACTATGACAGATCTTTCAGTTCGGTAACAACAAACGAATCTACGAGCACTTTGTTAAAATCAAAAAATGAAGTTTTTGGAATTTCTACTTTTTTATCTTTTACTATGACAGATCTCGCATTTCGGTACTTTGTGAAAATCAAAAATCGAATTTTTTTAAATTTTTTTCTTTTTTATTTTTTACTATGACAGATCTTTTAGTTCGGTAACAACAAAACGTTCATACGAGAATTTTGTGACAATCAAAAAATTGAAATTTTTGATTTTTTTTCTTTTTTCTCTTTCACTATGACAGATCTTTCAGTTCAGTAGCAACAAACGAACCTACGAGCACTTTGTGAAAATAAAAAAATATTATTTTTGGAATTTCTTCTTTTTTCTCTTTTACTATGACACATCTCGCATTTCGGCACTTTGTGAAAATCAAGAAATTTTTGAATTTTTTTTCTTTTTTCTTTTTTACTATGACAGATTTTACAGTTCAGTAACAACAAACGAACCAAAGAGCACTTCGTGAAAATCAAAAAATAAAATTTTTGGAATTTCTTCTTTTTCTCTATAACTATGGCAGATCTCACATTTCGGCGCTTTGGGAAAATCAAAAAATTGAAATTTTTGAAATTTTTTCTTTTTTCTCTTTTACTATGACAGATCTTTCAGTTCAGTAACAACAAACGAACCTACGAGCACTTTGTGAAAATCAAAAAATGAAATTTTTGGAATTTCTACTTTTTTATCTATTACTATGACAGATCTCGCATTTCGGCATTGTGTAAATCAAAAATTGAAATTTTTTAAATTTTTTTCTTTTTTATTTTTTACTATGACAGATCTTTCGGTAACAAGTTCGGTAACAACAAAACGTACATACAAGTATTTTTTCAGTTCAGTAACAACAAACGAACCTACGAGCACTTTGTGAAAATCAAAAAATATAATATTTGGAATTTCTTCTTTTTTCTCTTTTACTATGACAGATCTCGCATTTCGACACTTTGTGAAAATCAAAAATAGAAATTTTTGTAATTTTTTCCTTTTTTCTTTTTTACTATGACAGATCTTTCAGTTTAGTAACAAAAAACGAACCTAGGAGCACTTTTTGAAAAACAAAAAATAAATTTTTGGAATTTCTTCTTTTTCTCTATAACTATGACAAATCTCACATTTCGGCGCTTTGTGAAAATCAAAAAATTGAAATTTTTGAATTTTCTTCTTTTTCTCTTTTACTATGAAAGATAATTCAGTTCAGTAACAACAAACGAACCTACGAGCACTTTGTGAAAATCAAAAAATGAAATTTTTGGAATTTCTACTTCCTTATCTTTTACAATGACAGATCTCCCATTTCGGCACTTTGTGAAAATCAAAAATAGAAATTTTTGAAATTTTTTATTTTTTATTTTTTACAATGACAGATCTTTCAGTTCGGTAACAATAAACGAACCAACAAGCACTATGTGAAAATCAAAAAAAATTAAATTTTTGGATTTTTTTCTATTTTCTCTTTTACTATGATAGATCTCACATTTCGGCACTTTGTGAAAATCAAAAAATAGAAATTTTTGAAATTTTTTTCTTTTTTCTTTTTTACTATGACAGATGTTTCAGTTCAGTAACAACAAACGAATCTACGAGCACTTTGTTAAAATCAAAAAATGAAGTTTTTGGAATTTCTACTTTTTTATCTTTTACTATGACAGATCTCGCATTTCGGCATTGTGTAAATCAAAAATTGAAATTTTTTAAATTTTTTTCTTTTTTATTTTTTACTATGACAGATCTTTCGGTAACAAGTTCGGTAACAACAAAACGTACATACAAGTATTTTTTCAGTTCAGTAACAACAAACGAACCTACGAGCACTTTGTGAAAATCAAAAAATATAATATTTGGAATTTCTTCTTTTTTCTCTTTTACTATGACAGATCTCGCATTTCGGCACTTTGTGAAAATCAAAAAATAGAAATTTTTGAATTTTTTTCTTTTTTCTCTTTTACTATGACAAATCTTTCAGTTCAGTAACAACAAACGAACCTACGAGCACTTTGTGAAAATCAAAAAATGAAGTTTTTGGAATTTCTACTTTTTTATCTTTTACTATGACAGATCTCTCATTTCGGCACTTTGTGAAAATGAAAAATTGAATTTGTTTAAATTTTTTTCTTTTTTATTTTTTACTATGACAGATCATTCAGTTCGGTGGCAACAAAACGTACCTACGAGCATTTTGTGAATATCAAAAAATTGAAATTTTTGAATTTTTTTTCTTTTTTCTCTTTTACTATGACAGATTTTTCAGTTCAGTAACAACAAACGAACCTACGAGCACTTTGTGAAAATCAAGAAATAAAATTTTTGGAATTTCTTCTTTTTCTCTATAACTATGACTGATCTCGCATTTCGGCAGTTTGTGAAAATCAAAAATTTAAATTTTGGAATTTTTTCTTTTTTCTCTTTTACTACGACAGATCTTTCAGTTTAGTAACAACAAACGAACCTACGAGCACTTTGTGAAAATCAAAAAATGAGAATTTTTGAATTTCTTCTTCATTCTCTTTTACTATAACAGATCTCGCATTTCGGCACTTTGTGAAACTCAAAAATTGAAATTTTTTAATTTTTTTTATTTTTTGCTATGACATATCTTTCTGTTCGGTAACAACAAAACGTACCTACGAGCTCTTTGTGAAATTCAAAAAATTGATTTTTTTCAATTTTTTTCTTTTGTCTCTATTACTATGACAGATCTTTCAGTTTAGTAACAAAAAAACGAACCTAGGAGCACTTTTTGAAAATCAAAAAATAAAATTTTTGGAATTTCTTCTTTTTCTCTATAACTATGACAGATCTCACATTTCGGCGCTTTGTGAAAATCAAAAAATTGAAATTTTTGAATTTTTTTCTTTTTCCTTTTTACTATGAAAGATATTTCAGTTCAGTAACAACAAACGAACCTACGAGCACTTTGTGAAAATCAAAAAATGAAATTTTTGGAATTTCTACTTCTTTATCTTTTACAATGACAGATCTCGCATTTCGGCACTTTGTGAAAATCAAAAAATAGAAATTTTTGAAATTTTTTTCTTTTTTCTTTTTTACTATGACAGATGTTTCAGTTCAGTAACAACAAACGAACCTACGAGCACTTTGTGAAAATCAAAAATGAAATTTTTGGAATTTCTTCTTTTTTCTCTTTTATTATGACAGATTTCGCATTTTGGCACTTTGTGAAAATCAAAAATTGGAATTTTTGAAATTTTTTTCTTTTTTCTTTTTTACTATGACAGTTCTTTCAGTTCGGAAACAATAAACGAACCAACGAGCACTTTGTGAAAATCAAAAAAAATTAAATTTTTTGATTTTTTTCTATTTTCTCTTTTACTATGATAGAACTCACATTTCTGCACTTTGTGAAAATCAAAAAATATAATATTTGGAATTTCTTCTTTTTTCTCTTTTACTATGACAGATCTCGCATTTCGACACTTTGTGAAAATCAAAAATAGAAATTTTTGTAATTTTTTCCTTTTTTCTTTTTTACTATGACAGATCTTTCAGTTTAGTAACAAAAAACGAACCTAGGAGCACTTTTTGAAAAACAAAAAATAAATTTTTGGAATTTCTTCTTTTTCTCTATAACTATGACAAATCTCACATTTCGGCGCTTTGTGAAAATCAAAAAATTGAAATTTTTGAATTTTCTTCTTTTTCTCTTTTACTATGAAAGATAATTCAGTTCAGTAACAACAAACGAACCTACGAGCACTTTGTGAAAATCAAAAAATGAAATTTTTGGAATTTCTACTTCCTTATCTTTTACAATGACAGATCTCCCATTTCGGCACTTTGTGAAAATCAAAAATAGAAATTTTTGAAATTTTTTATTTTTTATTTTTTACAATGACAGATCTTTCAGTTCGGTAACAATAAACGAACCAACAAGCACTATGTGAAAATCAAAAAAAATTAAATTTTTGGATTTTTTTCTATTTTCTCTTTTACTATGATAGATCTCACATTTCGGCACTTTGTGAAAATCAAAAAATAGAAATTTTTGAAATTTTTTTCTTTTTTCTTTTTTACTATGACAGATGTTTCAGTTCAGTAACAACAAACGAATCTACGAGCACTTTGTTAAAATCAAAAAATGAAGTTTTTGGAATTTCTACTTTTTTATCTTTTACTATGACAGATCTCGCATTTCGGCATTGTGTAAATCAAAAATTGAAATTTTTTAAATTTTTTTCTTTTTTATTTTTTACTATGACAGATCTTTCGGTAACAAGTTCGGTAACAACAAAACGTACATACAAGTATTTTTTCAGTTCAGTAACAACAAACGAACCTACGAGCACTTTGTGAAAATCAAAAAATATAATATTTGGAATTTCTTCTTTTTTCTCTTTTACTATGACAGATCTCGCATTTCGGCACTTTGTGAAAATCAAAAAATAGAAATTTTTGAATTTTTTTCTTTTTTCTCTTTTACTATGACAAATCTTTCAGTTCAGTAACAACAAACGAACCTACGAGCACTTTGTGAAAATCAAAAAATGAAGTTTTTGGAATTTCTACTTTTTTATCTTTTACTATGACAGATCTCTCATTTCGGCACTTTGTGAAAATGAAAAATTGAATTTGTTTAAATTTTTTTCTTTTTTATTTTTTACTATGACAGATCATTCAGTTCGGTGGCAACAAAACGTACCTACGAGCATTTTGTGAATATCAAAAAATTGAAATTTTTGAATTTTTTTTCTTTTTTCTCTTTTACTATGACAGATTTTTCAGTTCAGTAACAACAAACGAACCTACGAGCACTTTGTGAAAATCAAGAAATAAAATTTTTGGAATTTCTTCTTTTTCTCTATAACTATGACTGATCTCGCATTTCGGCAGTTTGTGAAAATCAAAAATTTAAATTTTGGAATTTTTTCTTTTTTCTCTTTTACTACGACAGATCTTTCAGTTTAGTAACAACAAACGAACCTACGAGCACTTTGTGAAAATCAAAAAATGAGAATTTTTGAATTTCTTCTTCATTCTCTTTTACTATAACAGATCTCGCATTTCGGCACTTTGTGAAACTCAAAAATTGAAATTTTTTAATTTTTTTTATTTTTTGCTATGACATATCTTTCTGTTCGGTAACAACAAAACGTACCTACGAGCTCTTTGTGAAATTCAAAAAATTGATTTTTTTCAATTTTTTTCTTTTGTCTCTATTACTATGACAGATCTTTCAGTTTAGTAACAAAAAAACGAACCTAGGAGCACTTTTTGAAAATCAAAAAATAAAATTTTTGGAATTTCTTCTTTTTCTCTATAACTATGACAGATCTCACATTTCGGCGCTTTGTGAAAATCAAAAAATTGAAATTTTTGAATTTTTTTCTTTTTCCTTTTTACTATGAAAGATATTTCAGTTCAGTAACAACAAACGAACCTACGAGCACTTTGTGAAAATCAAAAAATGAAATTTTTGGAATTTCTACTTCTTTATCTTTTACAATGACAGATCTCGCATTTCGGCACTTTGTGAAAATCAAAAAATAGAAATTTTTGAAATTTTTTTCTTTTTTCTTTTTTACTATGACAGATGTTTCAGTTCAGTAACAACAAACGAACCTACGAGCACTTTGTTAAAATCAAAAAATGAAGTTTTTGGAATTTCTACTTTTTCTCTATAACTATGACAGATCTCACAATTCGGCGCTTTGTGAAAATCAAAAAAAATTGAAATTTTTTAAATTTTTTCTTTTTTCTCTTTTACTATGACAGATCTTTCAGTTCAGTAACAACAAACGAACCTACGAGCACTTTGTGAAAATCAAAAAATGAAATTTTTGGAATTTCTACTTTTTTATCTTTTACTATGACAGATCTCGCATTTCGACACTGTGAAAATCAAAACTTGAACATTTTTAAATATTTTTCTTTTTTATTTTTTACTATGACAGATCTTTCAGGCCGGTAACAACAAAACGTACCTACGACCATTTTGTGAAAATCAAAAAATTTAAATTATGGAATTTTTTCTTTTTCTCTTTTACTACGACAGATCTTTCAGTTCAGTAACAACAAACGAACCTACGAGCACTTTGTGAAAATCAAAAATGAAATTTTTGGAATTTCTTCTTTTTTCTCTTTTATTATGACAGATTTCGCATTTTGGCACTTTGTGAAAATCAAAAATTGGAATTTTTGAAATTTTTTTCTTTTTTCTTTTTTACTATGACAGTTCTTTCAGTTCGGAAACAATAAACGAACCAACGAGCACTTTGTGAAAATCAAAAAAAATTAAATTTTTTGATTTTTTTCTATTTTCTCTTTTACTATGATAGAACTCACATTTCTGCACTTTGTGAAAATCAAAAAATATAATATTTGGAATTTCTTCTTTTTTCTCTTTTACTATGACAGATCTCGCATTTCGACACTTTGTGAAAATCAAAAATAGAAATTTTTGTAATTTTTTCCTTTTTTCTTTTTTACTATGACTGATCTTTCAGTTTAGTAACAAAAAACGAACCTAGGAGCACTTTTTGAAAAACAAAAAATAAATTTTTGGAATTTCTTCTTTTTCTCTATAACTATGACAAATCTCACATTTCGGCGCTTTGTGAAAATCAAAAAATTGAAATTTTTGAATTTTCTTCTTTTTCTCTTTTACTATGAAAGATAATTCAGTTCAGTAACAACAAACGAACCTACGAGCACTTTGTGAAAATCAAAAAATGAAATTTTTGGAATTTCTACTTCCTTATCTTTTACAATGACAGATCTCCCATTTCGGCACTTTGTGAAAATCAAAAATAGAAATTTTTGAAATTTTTTATTTTTTATTTTTTACAATGACAGATCTTTCAGTTCGGTAACAATAAACGAACCAACAAGCACTATGTGAAAATCAAAAAAAATTAAATTTTTGGATTTTTTTCTATTTTCTCTTTTACTATGATAGATCTCACATTTCGGCACTTTGTGAAAATCAAAAAATAGAAATTTTTGAAATTTTTTTCTTTTTTCTTTTTTACTATGACAGATGTTTCAGTTCAGTAACAACAAACGAATCTACGAGCACTTTGTTAAAATCAAAAAATGAAGTTTTTGGAATTTCTACTTTTTTATCTTTTACTATGACAGATCTCGCATTTCGGCATTGTGTAAATCAAAAATTGAAATTTTTTAAATTTTTTTCTTTTTTATTTTTTACTATGACAGATCTTTCGGTAACAAGTTCGGTAACAACAAAACGTACATACAAGTATTTTTTCAGTTCAGTAACAACAAACGAACCTACGAGCACTTTGTGAAAATCAAAAAATATAATATTTGGAATTTCTTCTTTTTTCTCTTTTACTATGACAGATCTCGCATTTCGGCACTTTGTGAAAATCAAAAAATAGAAATTTTTGAATTTTTTTCTTTTTTCTCTTTTACTATGACAAATCTTTCAGTTCAGTAACAACAAACGAACCTACGAGCACTTTGTGAAAATCAAAAAATGAAGTTTTTGGAATTTCTACTTTTTTATCTTTTACTATGACAGATCTCTCATTTCGGCACTTTGTGAAAATGAAAAATTGAATTTGTTTAAATTTTTTTCTTTTTTATTTTTTACTATGACAGATCATTCAGTTCGGTGGCAACAAAACGTACCTACGAGCATTTTGTGAATATCAAAAAATTGAAATTTTTGAATTTTTTTTCTTTTTTCTCTTTTACTATGACAGATTTTTCAGTTCAGTAACAACAAACGAACCTACGAGCACTTTGTGAAAATCAAAAAATGAAGTTTTTGGAATTTCTACTTTTTTATCTTTTACTATGACAGATCTCTCATTTCGGCACTTTGTGAAAATGAAAAATTGAATTTGTTTAAATTTTTTTCTTTTTTATTTTTTACTATGACAGATCATTCAGTTCGGTGGCAACAAAACGTACCTACGAGCATTTTGTGAATATCAAAAAATTGAAATTTTTGAATTTTTTTTCTTTTTTCTCTTTTACTATGACAGATTTTTCAGTTCAGTAACAACAAACGAACCTACGAGCACTTTGTGAAAATCAAGAAATAAAATTTTTGGAATTTCTTCTTTTTCTCTATAACTATGACTGATCTCGCATTTCGGCAGTTTGTGAAAATCAAAAATTTAAATTTTGGAATTTTTTCTTTTTTCTCTTTTACTACGACAGATCTTTCAGTTTAGTAACAACAAACGAACCTACGAGCACTTTGTGAAAATCAAAAAATGAGAATTTTTGAATTTCTTCTTCATTCTCTTTTACTATAACAGATCTCGCATTTCGGCACTTTGTGAAACTCAAAAATTGAAATTTTTTAATTTTTTTTATTTTTTGCTATGACATATCTTTCTGTTCGGTAACAACAAAACGTACCTACGAGCTCTTTGTGAAATTCAAAAAATTGATTTTTTTCAATTTTTTTCTTTTGTCTCTATTACTATGACAGATCTTTCAGTTTAGTAACAAAAAAACGAACCTAGGAGCACTTTTTGAAAATCAAAAAATAAAATTTTTGGAATTTCTTCTTTTTCTCTATAACTATGACAGATCTCACATTTCGGCGCTTTGTGAAAATCAAAAAATTGAAATTTTTGAATTTTTTTCTTTTTCCTTTTTACTATGAAAGATATTTCAGTTCAGTAACAACAAACGAACCTACGAGCACTTTGTGAAAATCAAAAAATGAAATTTTTGGAATTTCTACTTCTTTATCTTTTACAATGACAGATCTCGCATTTCGGCACTTTGTGAAAATCAAAAAATAGAAATTTTTGAAATTTTTTTCTTTTTTCTTTTTTACTATGACAGATGTTTCAGTTCAGTAACAACAAACGAACCTACGAGCACTTTGTTAAAATCAAAAAATGAAGTTTTTGGAATTTCTACTTTTTCTCTATAACTATGACAGATCTCACAATTCGGCGCTTTGTGAAAATCAAAAAAAATTGAAATTTTTTAAATTTTTTCTTTTTTCTCTTTTACTATGACAGATCTTTCAGTTCAGTAACAACAAACGAACCTACGAGCACTTTGTGAAAATCAAAAAATGAAATTTTTGGAATTTCTACTTTTTTATCTTTTACTATGACAGATCTCGCATTTCGACACTGTGAAAATCAAAACTTGAACATTTTTAAATATTTTTCTTTTTTATTTTTTACTATGACAGATCTTTCAGGCCGGTAACAACAAAACGTACCTACGACCATTTTGTGAAAATCAAAAAATTTAAATTATGGAATTTTTTCTTTTTCTCTTTTACTACGACAGATCTTTCAGTTCAGTAACAACAAACGAACCTACGAGCACTTTGTGAAAATCAAAAATGAAATTTTTGGAATTTCTTCTTTTTTCTCTTTTATTATGACAGATTTCGCATTTTGGCACTTTGTGAAAATCAAAAATTGGAATTTTTGAAATTTTTTTCTTTTTTCTTTTTTACTATGACAGTTCTTTCAGTTCGGAAACAATAAACGAACCAACGAGCACTTTGTGAAAATCAAAAAAAATTAAATTTTTTGATTTTTTTCTATTTTCTCTTTTACTATGATAGAACTCACATTTCTGCACTTTGTGAAAATCAAAAAATATAATATTTGGAATTTCTTCTTTTTTCTCTTTTACTATGACAGATCTCGCATTTCGACACTTTGTGAAAATCAAAAATAGAAATTTTTGTAATTTTTTCCTTTTTTCTTTTTTACTATGACAGATCTTTCAGTTTAGTAACAAAAAACGAACCTAGGAGCACTTTTTGAAAAACAAAAAATAAATTTTTGGAATTTCTTCTTTTTCTCTATAACTATGACAAATCTCACATTTCGGCGCTTTGTGAAAATCAAAAAATTGAAATTTTTGAATTTTCTTCTTTTTCTCTTTTACTATGAAAGATAATTCAGTTCAGTAACAACAAACGAACCTACGAGCACTTTGTGAAAATCAAAAAATGAAATTTTTGGAATTTCTACTTCCTTATCTTTTACAATGACAGATCTCCCATTTCGGCACTTTGTGAAAATCAAAAATAGAAATTTTTGAAATTTTTTATTTTTTATTTTTTACAATGACAGATCTTTCAGTTCGGTAACAATAAACGAACCAACAAGCACTATGTGAAAATCAAAAAAAATTAAATTTTTGGATTTTTTTCTATTTTCTCTTTTACTATGATAGATCTCACATTTCGGCACTTTGTGAAAATCAAAAAATAGAAATTTTTGAAATTTTTTTCTTTTTTCTTTTTTACTATGACAGATGTTTCAGTTCAGTAACAACAAACGAATCTACGAGCACTTTGTTAAAATCAAAAAATGAAGTTTTTGGAATTTCTACTTTTTTATCTTTTACTATGACAGATCTCGCATTTCGGTACTTTGTGAAAATCAAAAATCGAATTTTTTTAAATTTTTTTCTTTTTTATTTTTTACTATGACAGATCTTTTAGTTCGGTAACAACAAAACGTACATACGAGAATATTGTGACAATGAAAAAATTGAAATTTTTGATTTTTTTTCTTTTTTCTCTTTCACTATGACAGATCTTTCAGTTCAGTAACAACAAACGAACCTACGAGCAATTTGTGAAAATCAAAAAATATAATTTTTGGAATTTCTTCTTTTTTCTCTTTTACTTTGACACATCTCGCATTTCGGCACTTTGTGAAAATAAAAAAATGAAGTTTTTTAATATTTTTTCTTTTTTATTTTTTACTATGACAGATCATTCTGTTCGGTAACAACAAAACGTACCTACGAGCATTTTTTGAAAATCGAAAAATTAAATTTTTTGAATTTCTTCTTTTTCTCTATTACTATTACAGATCACGTATTTCGCACTTTGTTAAAATCAAAAATTGAAATTTTTTAAATTTCTTTCTTTTTTCGTTTTACTATGACATATCTTTCAGTTCGGTAACAATAAACGAACCAACGAGCACTATGTGAAAATAAAAAAAAAATAATTTTTTGAATTTTTTCTATTTTCTCTTTTACTATGATAGATCTCACATTTCGGCTCTTTTGAAAATCAAAAAATAGAAATTTTTGAATTTTTTTCGTCTTTCTCTTTTACTATGACAGATCTTTCAGTTCAGTAACAACAAACGAACCTACGAGTACTTTGTGAAAATCAAAATAATTTTTGGAATTTCTTCATTTTTATCTTTTACTATGACAGATCTCGCATTTCGCACTTTGTGAAAATCAAATTTTTTTATTTTTTACTATGACAGATCTTTCAGTTCGGTAACAACAAACGAATCTACGAGCACTTTGTTAAAATCAAAAAATGAAGTTTTTGGAATTTCTACTTTTTTATCTTTTACTATGACAGATCTCGCATTTCGGTACTTTGTGAAAATCAAAAATCGAATTTTTTTAAATTTTTTTCTTTTTTATTTTTTACTATGACAGATCTTTTAGTTCGGTAACAACAAAACGTTCATACGAGAATTTTGTGACAATCAAAAAATTGAAATTTTTGATTTTTTTTCTTTTTTCTCTTTCACTATGACAGATCTTTCAGTTCAGTAGCAACAAACGAACCTACGAGCACTTTGTGAAAATAAAAAAATATTATTTTTGGAATTTCTTCTTTTTTCTCTTTTACTATGACACATCTCGCATTTCGGCACTTTGTGAAAATCAAGAAATTTTTGAATTTTTTTTCTTTTTTCTTTTTTACTATGACAGATTTTACAGTTCAGTAACAACAAACGAACCAAAGAGCACTTCATGAAAATCAAAAAATAAAATTTTTGGAATTTCTTCTTTTTCTCTATAACTATGGCAGATCTCACATTTCGGCGCTTTGGGAAAATCAAAAAATTGAAATTTTTGAAATTTTTTCTTTTTTCTCTTTTACTATGACAGATCTTTCAGTTCAGTAACAACAAACGAACCTACGAGCACTTTGTGAAAATCAAAAAATGAAATTTTTGGAATTTCTACTTTTTTATCTATTACTATGACAGATCTCGCATTTCGGCATTGTGTAAATCAAAAATTGAAATTTTTTAAATATTTTTCTTTTTTATTTTTTACTATGACAGATCTTTCGGTAACAAGTTCGGTAACAACAAAACGTACATACAAGTATTTTTTCAGTTCAGTAACAACAAACGAACCTACGAGCACTTTGTGAAAATCAAAAAATATAATATTTGGAATTTCTTCTTTTTTCTCTTTTACTATGACAGATCTCGCATTTCGGCACTTTGTGAAAATCAAAAAATAGAAATTTTTGAATTTTTTTCTTTTTTCTCTTTTACTATGACAAATCTTTCAGTTCAGTAACAACAAACGAACCTACGAGCACTTTGTGAAAATCAAAAAATGAAGTTTTTGGAATTTCTACTTTTTTATCTTTTACTATGACAGATCTCTCATTTCGGCACTTTGTGAAAATGAAAAATTGAATTTGTTTAAATTTTTTTCTTTTTTATTTTTTACTATGACAGATCATTCAGTTCGGTGGCAACAAAACGTACCTACGAGCATTTTGTGAATATCAAAAAATTGAAATTTTTGAATTTTTTTTCTTTTTTCTCTTTTACTATGACAGATTTTTCAGTTCAGTAACAACAAACGAACCTACGAGCACTTTGTGAAAATCAAGAAATAAAATTTTTGGAATTTCTTCTTTTTCTCTATAACTATGACTGATCTCGCATTTCGGCAGTTTGTGAAAATCAAAAATTTAAATTTTGGAATTTTTTCTTTTTTCTCTTTTACTACGACAGATCTTTCAGTTTAGTAACAACAAACGAACCTACGAGCACTTTGTGAAAATCAAAAAATGAGAATTTTTGAATTTCTTCTTCATTCTCTTTTACTATAACAGATCTCGCATTTCGGCACTTTGTGAAACTCAAAAATTGAAATTTTTTAATTTTTTTTATTTTTTGCTATGACATATCTTTCTGTTCGGTAACAACAAAACGTACCTACGAGCTCTTTGTGAAATTCAAAAAATTGATTTTTTTCAATTTTTTTCTTTTGTCTCTATTACTATGACAGATCTTTCAGTTTAGTAACAAAAAAACGAACCTAGGAGCACTTTTTGAAAATCAAAAAATAAAATTTTTGGAATTTCTTCTTTTTCTCTATAACTATGACAGATCTCACATTTCGGCGCTTTGTGAAAATCAAAAAATTGAAATTTTTGAATTTTTTTCTTTTTCCTTTTTACTATGAAAGATATTTCAGTTCAGTAACAACAAACGAACCTACGAGCACGTTGAGAAAATCAAAAAATGAAATTTTTGGAATTTCTACTTCTTTATCTTTTACAATGACAGATCTCGCATTTCGGCACTTTGTGAAAATCAAAAATAGAAATTTTTGAAATTTTTTTCTTTTTTTTTACTATGACAGATCTTTCAGTTCGGTAACAACAAACGAACCAACGAGCAATATGGAAAATAAAAAAAAAATTAATTTTTTGAATTTTTTCTTTTTTCTCTTTTACTAAGATAGGTCTCGCATTTCGGCACTTTGTGAAAATCAAAAATAGAAATTTTTGAATTTTTTTTCATTTCTCTTATTTACTATGACAGATTTTTCAGTTCAGTAACAACAAACGAACCTACGAGCACTTCGTGAAAATCACAAAATAAAATTTTTGGAATTTCTTCTTTTTCTCTATAACTATGACAGATCTCACATTTCGGCGCTTTGAAATTTTTTCTTTTTTCTCTTTTACTATGACAGATCTTTCAGTTCAGTAACAACAAACGAACCTACGAGCACTTTGTGAAAATCAAAAAATGAAATTTTTGGAATTTCTACTTTTTTATCTTTTACTATGACAGATCTCGCATTTCGACACTGTGAAAATCAAAACTTGAACATTTTTAAATTTTTTTCTTTTTTCTTTTTTACTATGACAGTTCTTTCAGTTCGGAAACAATAAACGAACCAACGAGCACTTTGTGAAAATCAAAAAAAATTAAATTTTTTGATTTTTTTCTATTTTCTCTTTTACTATGATAGAACTCACATTTCTGCACTTTGTGAAAATCAAAAAATATAATATTTGGAATTTCTTCTTTTTTCTCTTTTACTATGACAGATCTCGCATTTCGACACTTTGTGAAAATCAAAAATAGAAATTTTTGTAATTTTTTCCTTTTTTCTTTTTTACTATGACAGATCTTTCAGTTCGGTAACAACAAACGAACCAACGAGCACTATGTGAAAATAAAAAAATAAATTTTTGGAATTTTTTCTATTTTCTCTTTTACTATGATAGATCTGACATTTCGGCACTTTGTGAAAATCAAAAAATAGAAATTTTTGAATTTTTTTCTTTTTGCTCTTTTACTATGACAAATCTTTCAGTTCAGTAACAACAAACGAACCTACGAGCACTTTGTGAAAATCAAAAAATGAAGTTTTTGGAATTTCTACTTTTTTATCTTTTACTATGACAGATCTCGCATTTCGGCACTTTGTGAAAATGAAAAATTGAATTTTTTTAAATTTTTTTCTTTTTTATTTTTTACTATGACAGATCATTCAGTTCGGTGGCAACAAAACGTACCTACGAGCATATTGTGTATATCAAAAAATTTAAATTTTTGAATTTTTTTTCTTTTTTCTCTTTTACTATGACAGATTTTTCAGTTCAGTATCAACAAACGAACTTACGAGCACTTTGTGAAAATCAAGAAATAAAATTTTTGGAATTTCTTCTTTTTCTCTATAACTATGACTGATCTCGCATTTCGGCACTTTGTGAAAATCAAAAATTTAAATTTTGGAATTTTTTCTTTTTTCTCTTTTACTACGACAGATCTTTCAGTTTAGTAACAACAAACGAACCTACGAGCACTTTGTGAAAATCAAAAAATGAGAATTTTTGAATTTCTTCTTCATTCTCTTTTACTATGACAGATCTCGCATTTCGGCACTTTGTGAAACTCAAAAATTGAAATTTTTTAATTTTTTTTCATTTTTATTTTTTGCTATGACATATCTTTCTGTTCGGTAACAACAAAACGTACCTACGAGCTCTTTGTGAAATTCAAAAAATTGATTTTTTTCTATTTTTTTTCTTTTGTCTCTATTACTATGACAGATCTTTCAGTTTAGTAACAAAAAACGAACCTAGGAGCACTTTTTGAAAATCAAAAAATTAAATTTTTGGAATTTCTTCTTTTTCTCTATAACTATGACAAATCTCACATTTCGGCGCTTTCTGAAAATCAAAAAATTGAAATATTTGAATTTTTTTCTTTTTTCTCTTTTACTATGAAAGATAATTCAGTTCAGTAACAACAAACGAACCTACGAGCACTTTGTGAAAATCAAAAAATGAAATTTTTGGAATTTCTACTTTTTTATCTATTACTATGACAGATCTCGCATTTCGGCATTGTGTAAATCAAAAATTGAAATTTTTTAATTTTTTTTCTTTTTTATTTTGTACTATGACAGATCTTTCGGTAACAAGTTCGGTAACAACAAAACGTACATACAAGTATTTTTTCAGTTCAGTAACAACAAACGAACCTACGAGCACTTTGTGAAAATCAAAAAATATAATATTTGGAATTTCTTCTTTTTTCTCTTTTACTATGACATATCTCTCATTTCGGCACTTTGTGAAAATGAAAAATTGAATTTTTTTAAATTTTTTTCTTTTTTATTTTTTACTATGAGAGATCATTCAGTTCGGTGGCAACAAAACGTACCTACGAGCATTTTGTGAATATCAAAAAATTGAAATTTTTGAAATTTTTTTCTTTTTTCTCTTTTACTATGACAGATTTTTCAGTTCAGTAACAACAAACGAACCTACGAGCACTTTGTGAAAATCAAGAAATAAATTTTTTGGAATTTCTTCTTTTTCTCTATAACTATGACTGATCTCGCATTTCGGCACTTTGTGAAAATCAAAAATTTAAATTTTGAAATTTTTTCTTTTTTCTCTTTTACTACGACAGATCTTTCAGTTTAGTAACAACAAACGATCCTACGAGCACTTTGTGAAAATCAAAAAATGAGAATTTTTGAATTTCTTCTTCATTCTCTTTTACTATAACAGATCTCGCATTTCGGCACTTTGTGAAACTCAAAAATTGAAATTTTTTAATTTTTTTTTCTTTTTTATTTTTTGCTATGACATATCTTTCTGTTCGGTAACAACAAAACGTACCTACGAGCTCTTTGTGAAATTCAAAAAATTGATTTTTTTCAATTTTTTTCTTTTGTCTCTATTACTATGACAGATCTTTCAGTTTAGTAACAAAAAACGAACCTAGGAGCACTTTTTGAAAATCAAAAAATAAAATTTTTGGAATTTCTTCTATTTCTCTATAACTATGACAGATCTCACATTTCGGCGCTTTGTGAAAATCAAAAAATTGAAATTTTTGAATTTTTTTCTTTTTTCTCTTTTACTATGAAAGATATTTCAGTTCAGTAACAACAAACGAACCTACGAGCACTTTGTGAAAATCAAAAAATGAAATTTTTGGAATTTCTACTTCTTTATCTTTTACAATGACAGATCTCGCATTTCGGCACTTTGTGAAAATCAAAAATAGAAATTTTTGAAATTTTTTTCTTTTTTTTTACTATGACAGATCTTTCAGTTCGGTAACAACAAACGAGCAATATGGAAAATAAAAAAAAAATTATTTTTTTGAATTTTTTCTTTTTTCTCTTTTACTAAGATAGGTCTCGCATTTCGGCACTTTGTGAAAATCAAAAATAGAAATTTTTGAAATTTTTTTCTTTTTTCTTATTTACTATGACAGATTTTTCAGTTCAGTAACAACAAACGAACCTACGAGCACTTCGTGAAAATCACAAAATAAAATTTTTGGAATTTCTTCTTTTTCTCTATAACTATGACAGATCTCACATTTCGGCGCTTTGTGAAAATCAAAAAATTGAAATTTTTGAATTTTCTTCTTTTTTCTCTTTTACTATGAAAGATAATTCAGTTCAGTAACAACAAACGAACCTACGAGCACTTTGTGAAAATCAAAAAATGAAATTTTTGGAATTTCTACTTCTTTATCTTTTACAATGACAGATCTCCCATTTCGGCACTTTGTGAAAATCAAAAATAGAAATTTTTGAAATTTTTTATTTTTTATTTTTTACAATGACAGATCTTTCAGTTCGGTAACAATAAACGAACCAACAAGCACTATGTGAAAATCAAAAAAAATTAAATTTTTGGATTTTTTTCTATTTTCTCTTTTACTATGATAGATCTCACATTTCGGCACTTTGTGAAAATCAAAAAATAGAAATTTTTGAAATTTTTTTCTTTTTTCTTTTTTACTATGACAGATGTTTCAGTTCAGTAACAACAAACGAATCTACGAGCACTTTGTTAAAATCAAAAAATGAAGTTTTTGGAATTTCTACTTTTTTATCTTTTACTATGACAGATCTCGCATTTCGGTACTTTGTGAAAATCAAAAATCGAATTTTTTTAAATTTTTTTCTTTTTTATTTTTTACTATGACAGATCTTTTAGTTCGGTAACAACAAAACGTACATACGAGAATATTGTGACAATGAAAAAATTGAAATTTTTGATTTTTTTTCTTTTTTCTCTTTCACTATGACAGATCTTTCAGTTCAGTAACAACAAACGAACCTACGAGCAATTTGTGAAAATCAAAAAATATAATTTTTGGAATTTCTTCTTTTTTCTCTTTTACTTTGACACATCTCGCATTTCGGCACTTTGTGAAAATAAAAAAATGAAGTTTTTTAATATTTTTTCTTTTTTATTTTTTACTATGACAGATCATTCTGTTCGGTAACAACAAAACGTACCTACGAGCATTTTTTGAAAATCGAAAAATTAAATTTTTTGAATTTCTTCTTTTTCTCTATTACTATTACAGATCACGTATTTCGCACTTTGTTAAAATCAAAAATTGAAATTTTTTAAATTTCTTTCTTTTTTCGTTTTACTATGACATATCTTTCAGTTCGGTAACAATAAACGAACCAACGAGCACCATGTGAAAATAAAAAAAAAATAATTTTTTGAATTTTTTCTATTTTCTCTTTTACTATGATAGATCTCACATTTCGGCTCTTTTGAAAATCAAAAAATAGAAATTTTTGAATTTTTTTCGTCTTTCTCTTTTACTATGACAGATCTTTCAGTTCAGTAACAACAAACGAACCTACGAGTACTTTGTGAAAATCAAAATAATTTTTGGAATTTCTTCATTTTTATCTTTTACTATGACAGATCTCGCATTTCGCACTTTGTGAAAATCAAATTTTTTTATTTTTTACTATGACAGATCTTTCAGTTCGGTAACAACAAAACGTTCATACGAGAATTTTGTGACAATCAAAAAATTGAAATTTTTGATTTTTTTTCTTTTTTCTCTTTCACTATGACAGATCTTTCAGTTCAGTAGCAACAAACGAACCTACGAGCACTTTGTGAAAATAAAAAAATATTATTTTTGGAATTTCTTCTTTTTTCTCTTTTACTATGACACATCTCGCATTTCGGCACTTTGTGAAAATCAAGAAATTTTTGAATTTTTTTTCTTTTTTCTTTTTTACTATGACAGATTTTACAGTTCAGTAACAACAAACGAACCAAAGAGCACTTCGTGAAAATCAAAAAATAAAATTTTTGGAATTTCTTCTTTTTCTCTATAACTATGGCAGATCTCACATTTCGGCGCTTTGGGAAAATCAAAAAATTGAAATTTTTGAAATTTTTTCTTTTTTCTCTTTTACTATGACAGATCTTTCAGTTCAGTAACAACAAACGAACCTACGAGCACTTTGTGAAAATCAAAAAATGAAATTTTTGGAATTTCTACTTTTTTATCTATTACTATGACAGATCTCGCATTTCGGCATTGTGTAAATCAAAAATTGAAATTTTTTAAATTTTTTTCTTTTTTATTTTTTACTATGACAGATCTTTCGGTAACAAGTTCGGTAACAACAAAACGTACATACAAGTATTTTTTCAGTTCAGTAACAACAAACGAACCTACGAGCACTTTGTGAAAATCAAAAAATATAATATTTGGAATTTCTTCTTTTTTCTCTTTTACTATGACAGATCTCGCATTTCGGCACTTTGTGAAAATCAAAAAATAGAAATTTTTGAATTTTTTTCTTTTTTCTCTTTTACTATGACAAATCTTTCAGTTCAGTAACAACAAACGAACCTACGAGCACTTTGTGAAAATCAAAAAATGAAGTTTTTGGAATTTCTACTTTTTTATCTTTTACTATGACAGATCTCTCATTTCGGCACTTTGTGAAAATGAAAAATTGAATTTGTTTAAATTTTTTTCTTTTTTATTTTTTACTATGACAGATCATTCAGTTCGGTGGCAACAAAACGTACCTACGAGCATTTTGTGAATATCAAAAAATTGAAATTTTTGAAATTTTTTTCTTTTTTCTCTTTTACTATGACAGATTTTTCAGTTCAGTAACAACAAACGAACCTACGAGCACTTTGTGAAAATCAAGAAATAAAATTTTTGGAATTTCTTCTTTTTCTCTATAACTATGACTGATCTCGCATTTCGGCAGTTTGTGAAAATCAAAAATTTAAATTTTGGAATTTTTTCTTTTTTCTCTTTTACTACGACAGATCTTTCAGTTTAGTAACAACAAACGAACCTACGAGCACTTTGTGAAAATCAAAAAATGAGAATTTTTGAATTTCTTCTTCATTCTCTTTTACTATAACAGATCTCGCATTTCGGCACTTTGTGAAACTCAAAAATTGAAATTTTTTAATTTTTTTTATTTTTTGCTATGACATATCTTTCTGTTCGGTAACAACAAAACGTACCTACGAGCTCTTTGTGAAATTCAAAAAATTGATTTTTTTCAATTTTTTTCTTTTGTCTCTATTACTATGACAGATCTTTCAGTTTAGTAACAAAAAAACGAACCTAGGAGCACTTTTTTAAAATCAAAAAATAAAATTTTTGGAATTTCTTCTTTTTCTCTATAACTATGACAGATCTCACATTTCGGCGCTTTGTGAAAATCAAAAAATTGAAATTTTTGAATTTTTTTCTTTTTCCTTTTTACTATGAAAGATATTTCAGTTCAGTAACAACAAACGAACCTACGAGCACGTTGAGAAAATCAAAAAATGAAATTTTTGGAATTTCTACTTCTTTATCTTTTACAATGACAGATCTCGCATTTCGGCACTTTGTGAAAATCAAAAATAGAAATTTTTGAAATTTTTTTCTTTTTTTTTACTATGACAGATCTTTCAGTTCGGTAACAACAAACGAACCAACGAGCAATATGGAAAATAAAAAAAAAATTAATTTTTTGAATTTTTTCTTTTTTCTCTTTTACTAAAATAGGTCTCGCATTTCGGCACTTTGTGAAAATCAAAAATAGAAATTTTTGAATTTTTTTTCATTTCTCTTATTTACTATGACAGATTTTTCAGTTCAGTAACAACAAACGAACCTACGAGCACTTTGTGAAAATCAAAAAATGAAGTTTTTGGAATTTCTACTTTTTTATCTTTTACTATGACAGATCTCTCATTTCGGCACTTTGTGAAAATGAAAAATTGAATTTGTTTAAATTTTTTTCTTTTTTATTTTTTACTATGACAGATCATTCAGTTCGGTGGCAACAAAACGTACCTACGAGCATTTTGTGAATATCAAAAAATAGAAATTTTTGAATTTTTTTCTTTTTGCTCTTTTACTATGACAAATCTTTCAGTTCAGTAACAACAAACGAACCTACGAGCACTTTGTGAAAATCAAAAAATGAAGTTTTTGGAATTTCTACTTTTTTATCTTTTACTATGACAGATCTCGCATTTCGGCTCTTTGTGAAAATGAAAAATTGAATTTTTTTAAATTTTTTTCTTTTTTATTTTTTACTATGACAGATCATTCAGTTCGGTGGCAACAAAACGTACCTACGAGCATATTGTGTATATCAAAAAATTTAAATTTTTGAAATTTTTTTCTTTTTTCTCTTTTACTATGACAGATTTTTCAGTTCAGTAACAACAAACGAACTTACGAGCACTTTGTGAAAATCAAGAAATAAAATTTTTGGAATTTCTTCTTTTTCTCTATAACTATGACTGATCTCGCATTTCGGCACTTTGTGAAAATCAAAAATTTAAATTTTGGAATTTTTTCTTTTTTCTCTTTTACTACGACAGATCTTTCAGTTTAGTAACAACAAACGAACCTACGAGCACTTTGTGAAAATCAAAAAATGAGAATTTTTGAATTTCTTCTTCATTCTCTTTTACTATGACAGATCTCGCATTTCGGCACTTTGTGAAACTCAAAAATTGAAATTTTTTAATTTTTTTTCATTTTTATTTTTTGCTATGACATATCTTTCTGTTCGGTAACAACAAAACGTACCTACGAGCTCTTTGTGAAATTCAAAAAATTGATTTTTTTCTATTTTTTTTCTTTTGTCTCTATTACTATGACAGATCTTTCAGTTTAGTAACAAAAAACGAAAACGATTTTTGGAATTTCTTCTTTTTCTCTATAACTATGACAAATCTCACATTTCGGCGCTTTCTGAAAATCAAAAAATTGAAATATTTGAATTTTTTTCTTTTTTCTCTTTTACTATGAAAGATAATTCAGTTCAGTAACAACAAACGAACCTACGAGCACTTTGTGAAAATCAAAAAATGAAATTTTTGGAATTTCTACTTTTTTACCTATTACTATGACAGATCTCGCATTTCGGCATTGTGTAAATCAAAAATTGAAATTTTTTAAATTTTTTTCTTTTTTATTTTGTACTATGACAGATCTTTCGGTAACAAGTTCGGTAACAACAAAACGTACATACAAGTATTTTTTCAGTTCAGTAACAACAAACGAACCTACGAGCACTTTGTGAAAATCAAAAAATATAATATTTGGAATTTCTTCTTTTTTCTCTTTTACTATGACAGATCTCGCATTTCGGCACTTTGTGGAAATCAAAAAATAGAAATTTTTGAATTTTTTTCTTTTTTCTCTTTTACTATGACAAATCTTTCAGTTCAGTAACAACAAACGAACCTACGAGCACTTTGTGAAAATCAAAAAATGAAGTTTTTGGAATTTCTACTTTTTTATCTTTTACTATGACATATCTCTCATTTCGGCACTTTGTGAAAATGAAAAATTGAATTTTTTTAAATTTTTTTCTTTTTTATTTTTACTATGAGAGATCATTCAGTTCGGTGGCAACAAAACGTACCTACGAGCATTTTGTGAATATCAAAAAATTGAAATTTTTGAAATTTTTTTCTTTTTTCTCTTTTACTATGACAGATTTTTCAGTTCAGTAACAACAAACGAACCTACGAGCACTTTGTGAAAATCAAGAAATAAATTTTTTGGAATTTCTTCTTTTTCTCTATAACTATGACTGATCTCGCATTTCGGCACTTTGTGAAAATCAAAAATTTAAATTTTGAAATTTTTTCTTTTTTCTCTTTTACTACGACAGATCTTTCAGTTTAGTAACAACAAACGATCCTACGAGCACTTTGTGAAAATCAAAAAATGAGAATTTTTGAATTTCTTCTTCATTCTCTTTTACTATAACAGATCTCGCATTTCGGCACTTTGTGAAACTCAAAAATTGAAATTTTTTAATTTTTTTTTCTTTTTTATTTTTTGCTATGACATATCTTTCTGTTCGGTAACAACAAAACGTACCTACGAGCTCTTTGTGAAATTCAAAAAATTGATTTTTTTCAATTTTTTTCTTTTGTCTCTATTACTATGACAGATCTTTCAGTTTAGTAACAAAAAACGAACCTAGGAGCACTTTTTGAAAATCAAAAAATAAAATTTTTGGAATTTCTTCTATTTCTCTATAACTATGACAGATCTCACATTTCGGCGCTTTGTGAAAATCAAAAAATTGAAATTTTTGAATTTTTTTCTTTTTTCTCTTTTACTATGAAAGATATTTCAGTTCAGTAACAACAAACGAACCTACGAGCACTTTGTGAAAATCAAAAAATGAAATTTTTGGAATTTCTACTTCTTTATCTTTTACAATGACAGATCTCGCATTTCGGCACTTTGTGAAAATCAAAAATAGAAATTTTTGAAATTTTTTTCTTTTTTTTTACTATGACAGATCTTTCAGTTCGGTAACAACAAACGAGCAATATGGAAAATAAAAAAAAAAATATTTTTTTGAATTTTTTCTTTTTTCTCTTTTACTAAGATAGGTCTCGCATTTCGGCACTTTGTGAAAATCAAAAATAGAAATTTTTGAAATTTTTTTCTTTTTTCTTATTTACTATGACAGATTTTTCAGTTCAGTAACAACAAACGAACCTACGAGCACTTCGTGAAAATCACAAAATAAAATTTTTGGAATTTCTTCTTTTTCTCTATAACTATGACAGATCTCACATTTCGGCGCTTTGTGAAAATCAAAAAAAATTGAAATTTTTTCTTTTTTCTCTTTTACTATGACAGATCTTTCAGTTCAGTAACAACAAACGAACCTACGAGCACTTTGTGAAAATCAAAAAATGAAATTTTTGGAATTTCTACTTTTTTATCTTTTACTATGACAGATCTCGCATTTCGACACTGTGAAAATCAAAACTTGAACATTTTTAAATATTTTTCTTTTTTATTTTTTACTATGACAGATCTTTCAGGCCGGTAACAACAAAACGTACCTACGACCATTTTGTGAAAATCAAAAATGAAATTTTTGGAATTTCTTCTTTTTTCTCTTTTATTATGACAGATTTCGCATTTTGGCACTTTGTGGAAATCAAAAATTGAAATTTTTGAAATTTTTTTCTTTTTTCTTTTTTACTATGACAGTTCTTTCAGTTCGGAAACAATAAACGAACCAACGAGCACTTTGTGAAAATCAAAAAAAATTAAATTTTTTGATTTTTTTCTATTTTCTCTTTTACTATGATAGAACTCACATTTCTGCACTTTGTGAAAATCAAAAAATATAATATTTGGAATTTCTTCTTTTTTCTCTTTTACTATGACAGATCTCGCATTTCGACACTTTGTGAAAATCAAAAATAGAAATTTTTGTAATTTTTTCCTTTTTTCTTTTTTACTATGACAGATCTTTCAGTTCGGTAACAACAAACGAACCAACGAGCACTATGTGAAAATAAAAAAATAAATTTTTGGAATTTTTTCTATTTTCTCTTTTACTATGATAGATCTGACATTTCGGCGCTTTGTGAAAATCAAAACATAGAAATTTTTGAATTTTTTTCTTTTTGCTCTTTTACTATGACAAATCTTTCAGTTCAGTAACAACAAACGAACCTACGAGCACTTTGTGAAAATCAAAAAATGAAGTTTTTGGAATTTCTACTTTTTTATCTTTTACTATGACAGATCTCGCATTTCGGCACTTTGTGAAAATGAAAAATTGAATTTTTTTAAATTTTTTTCTTTTTTATTTTTTACTATGACAGATCATTCAGTTCGGTGGCAACAAAACGTACCTACGAGCATATTGTGAATAGCAAAAAATTTAAATTTTTGAAATTTTTTTCTTTTTTCTCTTTTACTATGACAGATTTTTCAGTTCAGTAACAACAAACGAACTTACGAGCACTTTGTGAAAATCAAGAAATAAAATTTTTGGAATTTCTTCTTTTTCTCTATAACTATGACTGATCTCGCATTTCGGCACTTTGTGAAAATCAAAAATTTAAATTTTGGAATTTTTTCTTTTTTCTCTTTTACTATGAAAGATATTTCAGTTCAGTAACAACAAACGAACCTACGAGCACTTTGTGAAAATCAAAAAATGAAATTTTTGGAATTTCTACTTCTTTATCTTTTACAATGACAGATCTCGCATTTCGGCACTTTGTGAAAATCAAAAATAGAAATTTTTGAAATTTTTTTCTTTTTTTTTACTATGACAGATCTTTCAGTTCGGTAACAACAAACGAGCAATATGGAAAATAAAAAAAAAATTATTTTTTTGAATTTTTTCTTTTTTCTCTTTTACTAAGATAGGTCTCGCATTTCGGCACTTTGTGAAAATCAAAAATAGAAATTTTTGAAATTTTTTTCTTTTTTCTTATTTACTATGACAGATTTTTCAGTTCAGTAACAACAAACGAACCTACGAGCACTTCGTGAAAATCACAAAATAAAATTTTTGGAATTTCTTCTTTTTCTCTATAACTATGACAGATCTCACATTTCGGCGCTTTGTGAAAATCAAAAAATTGAAATTTTTGAATTTTCTTCTTTTTTCTCTTTTACTATGAAAGATAATTCAGTTCAGTAACAACAAACGAACCTACGAGCACTTTGTGAAAATCAAAAAATGAAATTTTTGGAATTTCTACTTCTTTATCTTTTACAATGACAGATCTCCCATTTCGGCACTTTGTGAAAATCAAAAATAGAAATTTTTGAAATTTTTTATTTTTTATTTTTTACAATGACAGATCTTTCAGTTCGGTAACAATAAACGAACCAACAAGCACTATGTGAAAATCAAAAAAAATTAAATTTTTGGATTTTTTTCTATTTTCTCTTTTACTATGATAGATCTCACATTTCGGCACTTTGTGAAAATCAAAAAATAGAAATTTTTGAAATTTTTTTCTTTTTTCTTTTTTACTATGACAGATGTTTCAGTTCAGTAACAACAAACGAATCTACGAGCACTTTGTTAAAATCAAAAAATGAAGTTTTTGGAATTTCTACTTTTTTATCTTTTACTATGACAGATCTCGCATTTCGGTACTTTGTGAAAATCAAAAATCGAATTTTTTTAAATTTTTTTCTTTTTTATTTTTTACTATGACAGATCTTTTAGTTCGGTAACAACAAAACGTACATACGAGAATATTGTGACAATGAAAAAATTGAAATTTTTGATTTTTTTTCTTTTTTCTCTTTCACTATGACAGATCTTTCAGTTCAGTAACAACAAACGAACCTACGAGCAATTTGTGAAAATCAAAAAATATAATTTTTGGAATTTCTTCTTTTTTCTCTTTTACTTTGACACATCTCGCATTTCGGCACTTTGTGAAAATAAAAAAATGAAGTTTTTTAATATTTTTTCTTTTTTATTTTTTACTATGACAGATCATTCTGTTCGGTAACAACAAAACGTACCTACGAGCATTTTTTGAAAATCGAAAAATTAAATTTTTTGAATTTCTTCTTTTTCTCTATTACTATTACAGATCACGTATTTCGCACTTTGTTAAAATCAAAAATTGAAATTTTTTAAATTTCTTTCTTTTTTCGTTTTACTATGACATATCTTTCAGTTCGGTAACAATAAACGAACCAACGAGCACCATGTGAAAATAAAAAAAAAATAATTTTTTGAATTTTTTCTATTTTCTCTTTTACTATGATAGATCTCACATTTCGGCTCTTTTGAAAATCAAAAAATAGAAATTTTTGAATTTTTTTCGTCTTTCTCTTTTACTATGACAGATCTTTCAGTTCAGTAACAACAAACGAACCTACGAGTACTTTGTGAAAATCAAAATAATTTTTGGAATTTCTTCATTTTTATCTTTTACTATGACAGATCTCGCATTTCGCACTTTGTGAAAATCAAATTTTTTTATTTTTTACTATGACAGATCTTTCAGTTCGGTAACAACAAAACGTTCATACGAGAATTTTGTGACAATCAAAAAATTGAAATTTTTGATTTTTTTTCTTTTTTCTCTTTCACTATGACAGATCTTTCAGTTCAGTAGCAACAAACGAACCTACGAGCACTTTGTGAAAATAAAAAAATATTATTTTTGGAATTTCTTCTTTTTTCTCTTTTACTATGACACATCTCGCATTTCGGCACTTTGTGAAAATCAAGAAATTTTTGAATTTTTTTTCTTTTTTCTTTTTTACTATGACAGATTTTACAGTTCAGTAACAACAAACGAACCAAAGAGCACTTCGTGAAAATCAAAAAATAAAATTTTTGGAATTTCTTCTTTTTCTCTATAACTATGGCAGATCTCACATTTCGGCGCTTTGGGAAAATCAAAAAATTGAAATTTTTGAAATTTTTTCTTTTTTCTCTTTTACTATGACAGATCTTTCAGTTCAGTAACAACAAACGAACCTACGAGCACTTTGTGAAAATCAAAAAATGAAATTTTTGGAATTTCTACTTTTTTATCTATTACTATGACAGATCTCGCATTTCGGCATTGTGTAAATCAAAAATTGAAATTTTTTAAATTTTTTTCTTTTTTATTTTTTACTATGACAGATCTTTCGGTAACAAGTTCGGTAACAACAAAACGTACATACAAGTATTTTTTCAGTTCAGTAACAACAAACGAACCTACGAGCACTTTGTGAAAATCAAAAAATATAATATTTGGAATTTCTTCTTTTTTCTCTTTTACTATGACAGATCTCGCATTTCGGCACTTTGTGAAAATCAAAAAATAGAAATTTTTGAATTTTTTTCTTTTTTCTCTTTTACTATGACAAATCTTTCAGTTCAGTAACAACAAACGAACCTACGAGCACTTTGTGAAAATCAAAAAATGAAGTTTTTGGAATTTCTACTTTTTTATCTTTTACTATGACAGATCTCTCATTTCGGCACTTTGTGAAAATGAAAAATTGAATTTGTTTAAATTTTTTTCTTTTTTATTTTTTACTATGACAGATCATTCAGTTCGGTGGCAACAAAACGTACCTACGAGCATTTTGTGAATATCAAAAAATTGAAATTTTTGAAATTTTTTTCTTTTTTCTCTTTTACTATGACAGATTTTTCAGTTCAGTAACAACAAACGAACCTACGAGCACTTTGTGAAAATCAAGAAATAAAATTTTTGGAATTTCTTCTTTTTCTCTATAACTATGACTGATCTCGCATTTCGGCAGTTTGTGAAAATCAAAAATTTAAATTTTGGAATTTTTTCTTTTTTCTCTTTTACTACGACAGATCTTTCAGTTTAGTAACAACAAACGAACCTACGAGCACTTTGTGAAAATCAAAAAATGAGAATTTTTGAATTTCTTCTTCATTCTCTTTTACTATAACAGATCTCGCATTTCGGCACTTTGTGAAACTCAAAAATTGAAATTTTTTAATTTTTTTTATTTTTTGCTATGACATATCTTTCTGTTCGGTAACAACAAAACGTACCTACGAGCTCTTTGTGAAATTCAAAAAATTGATTTTTTTCAATTTTTTTCTTTTGTCTCTATTACTATGACAGATCTTTCAGTTTAGTAACAAAAAAACGAACCTAGGAGCACTTTTTTAAAATCAAAAAATAAAATTTTTGGAATTTCTTCTTTTTCTCTATAACTATGACAGATCTCACATTTCGGCGCTTTGTGAAAATCAAAAAATTGAAATTTTTGAATTTTTTTCTTTTTCCTTTTTACTATGAAAGATATTTCAGTTCAGTAACAACAAACGAACCTACGAGCACGTTGAGAAAATCAAAAAATGAAATTTTTGGAATTTCTACTTCTTTATCTTTTACAATGACAGATCTCGCATTTCGGCACTTTGTGAAAATCAAAAATAGAAATTTTTGAAATTTTTTTCTTTTTTTTTACTATGACAGATCTTTCAGTTCGGTAACAACAAACGAACCAACGAGCAATATGGAAAATAAAAAAAAAATTAATTTTTTGAATTTTTTCTTTTTTCTCTTTTACTAAAATAGGTCTCGCATTTCGGCACTTTGTGAAAATCAAAAATAGAAATTTTTGAATTTTTTTTCATTTCTCTTATTTACTATGACAGATTTTTCAGTTCAGTAACAACAAACGAACCTACGAGCACTTTGTGAAAATCAAAAAATGAAGTTTTTGGAATTTCTACTTTTTTATCTTTTACTATGACAGATCTCTCATTTCGGCACTTTGTGAAAATGAAAAATTGAATTTGTTTAAATTTTTTTCTTTTTTATTTTTTACTATGACAGATCATTCAGTTCGGTGGCAACAAAACGTACCTACGAGCATTTTGTGAATATCAAAAAATAGAAATTTTTGAATTTTTTTCTTTTTGCTCTTTTACTATGACAAATCTTTCAGTTCAGTAACAACAAACGAACCTACGAGCACTTTGTGAAAATCAAAAAATGAAGTTTTTGGAATTTCTACTTTTTTATCTTTTACTATGACAGATCTCGCATTTCGGCTCTTTGTGAAAATGAAAAATTGAATTTTTTTAAATTTTTTTCTTTTTTATTTTTTACTATGACAGATCATTCAGTTCGGTGGCAACAAAACGTACCTACGAGCATATTGTGTATATCAAAAAATTTAAATTTTTGAAATTTTTTTCTTTTTTCTCTTTTACTATGACAGATTTTTCAGTTCAGTAACAACAAACGAACTTACGAGCACTTTGTGAAAATCAAGAAATAAAATTTTTGGAATTTCTTCTTTTTCTCTATAACTATGACTGATCTCGCATTTCGGCACTTTGTGAAAATCAAAAATTTAAATTTTGGAATTTTTTCTTTTTTCTCTTTTACTACGACAGATCTTTCAGTTTAGTAACAACAAACGAACCTACGAGCACTTTGTGAAAATCAAAAAATGAGAATTTTTGAATTTCTTCTTCATTCTCTTTTACTATGACAGATCTCGCATTTCGGCACTTTGTGAAACTCAAAAATTGAAATTTTTTAATTTTTTTTCATTTTTATTTTTTGCTATGACATATCTTTCTGTTCGGTAACAACAAAACGTACCTACGAGCTCTTTGTGAAATTCAAAAAATTGATTTTTTTCTATTTTTTTTCTTTTGTCTCTATTACTATGACAGATCTTTCAGTTTAGTAACAAAAAACGAAAACGATTTTTGGAATTTCTTCTTTTTCTCTATAACTATGACAAATCTCACATTTCGGCGCTTTCTGAAAATCAAAAAATTGAAATATTTGAATTTTTTTCTTTTTTCTCTTTTACTATGAAAGATAATTCAGTTCAGTAACAACAAACGAACCTACGAGCACTTTGTGAAAATCAAAAAATGAAATTTTTGGAATTTCTACTTTTTTACCTATTACTATGACAGATCTCGCATTTCGGCATTGTGTAAATCAAAAATTGAAATTTTTTAAATTTTTTTCTTTTTTATTTTGTACTATGACAGATCTTTCGGTAACAAGTTCGGTAACAACAAAACGTACATACAAGTATTTTTTCAGTTCAGTAACAACAAACGAACCTACGAGCACTTTGTGAAAATCAAAAAATATAATATTTGGAATTTCTTCTTTTTTCTCTTTTACTATGACAGATCTCGCATTTCGGCACTTTGTGGAAATCAAAAAATAGAAATTTTTGAATTTTTTTCTTTTTTCTCTTTTACTATGACAAATCTTTCAGTTCAGTAACAACAAACGAACCTACGAGCACTTTGTGAAAATCAAAAAATGAAGTTTTTGGAATTTCTACTTTTTTATCTTTTACTATGACATATCTCTCATTTCGGCACTTTGTGAAAATGAAAAATTGAATTTTTTTAAATTTTTTTCTTTTTTATTTTTACTATGAGAGATCATTCAGTTCGGTGGCAACAAAACGTACCTACGAGCATTTTGTGAATATCAAAAAATTGAAATTTTTGAAATTTTTTTCTTTTTTCTCTTTTACTATGACAGATTTTTCAGTTCAGTAACAACAAACGAACCTACGAGCACTTTGTGAAAATCAAGAAATAAATTTTTTGGAATTTCTTCTTTTTCTCTATAACTATGACTGATCTCGCATTTCGGCACTTTGTGAAAATCAAAAATTTAAATTTTGAAATTTTTTCTTTTTTCTCTTTTACTACGACAGATCTTTCAGTTTAGTAACAACAAACGATCCTACGAGCACTTTGTGAAAATCAAAAAATGAGAATTTTTGAATTTCTTCTTCATTCTCTTTTACTATAACAGATCTCGCATTTCGGCACTTTGTGAAACTCAAAAATTGAAATTTTTTAATTTTTTTTTCTTTTTTATTTTTTGCTATGACATATCTTTCTGTTCGGTAACAACAAAACGTACCTACGAGCTCTTTGTGAAATTCAAAAAATTGATTTTTTTCAATTTTTTTCTTTTGTCTCTATTACTATGACAGATCTTTCAGTTTAGTAACAAAAAACGAACCTAGGAGCACTTTTTGAAAATCAAAAAATAAAATTTTTGGAATTTCTTCTATTTCTCTATAACTATGACAGATCTCACATTTCGGCGCTTTGTGAAAATCAAAAAATTGAAATTTTTGAATTTTTTTCTTTTTTCTCTTTTACTATGAAAGATATTTCAGTTCAGTAACAACAAACGAACCTACGAGCACTTTGTGAAAATCAAAAAATGAAATTTTTGGAATTTCTACTTCTTTATCTTTTACAATGACAGATCTCGCATTTCGGCACTTTGTGAAAATCAAAAATAGAAATTTTTGAAATTTTTTTCTTTTTTTTTACTATGACAGATCTTTCAGTTCGGTAACAACAAACGAGCAATATGGAAAATAAAAAAAAAAATATTTTTTTGAATTTTTTCTTTTTTCTCTTTTACTAAGATAGGTCTCGCATTTCGGCACTTTGTGAAAATCAAAAATAGAAATTTTTGAAATTTTTTTCTTTTTTCTTATTTACTATGACAGATTTTTCAGTTCAGTAACAACAAACGAACCTACGAGCACTTCGTGAAAATCACAAAATAAAATTTTTGGAATTTCTTCTTTTTCTCTATAACTATGACAGATCTCACATTTCGGCGCTTTGTGAAAATCAAAAAAAATTGAAATTTTTTCTTTTTTCTCTTTTACTATGACAGATCTTTCAGTTCAGTAACAACAAACGAACCTACGAGCACTTTGTGAAAATCAAAAAATGAAATTTTTGGAATTTCTCCTTTTTTATCTTTTACTATGACAGATCTCGCATTTCGACACTGTGAAAATCAAAACTTGAACATTTTTAAATATTTTTCTTTTTTATTTTTTACTATGACAGATCTTTCAGGCCGGTAACAACAAAACGTACCTACGACCATTTTGTGAAAATCAAAAATGAAATTTTTGGAATTTCTTCTTTTTTCTCTTTTATTATGACAGATTTCGCATTTTGGCACTTTGTGGAAATCAAAAATTGAAATTTTTGAAATTTTTTTCTTTTTTCTTTTTTACTATGACAGTTCTTTCAGTTCGGAAACAATAAACGAACCAACGAGCACTTTGTGAAAATCAAAAAAAATTAAATTTTTTGATTTTTTTCTATTTTCTCTTTTACTATGATAGAACTCACATTTCTGCACTTTGTGAAAATCAAAAAATATAATATTTGGAATTTCTTCTTTTTTCTCTTTTACTATGACAGATCTCGCATTTCGACACTTTGTGAAAATCAAAAATAGAAATTTTTGTAATTTTTTCCTTTTTTCTTTTTTACTATGACAGATCTTTCAGTTCGGTAACAACAAACGAACCAACGAGCACTATGTGAAAATAAAAAAATAAATTTTTGGAATTTTTTCTATTTTCTCTTTTACTATGATAGATCTGACATTTCGGCGCTTTGTGAAAATCAAAACATAGAAATTTTTGAATTTTTTTCTTTTTGCTCTTTTACTATGACAAATCTTTCAGTTCAGTAACAACAAACGAACCTACGAGCACTTTGTGAAAATCAAAAAATGAAGTTTTTGGAATTTCTACTTTTTTATCTTTTACTATGACAGATCTCGCATTTCGGCACTTTGTGAAAATGAAAAATTGAATTTTTTTAAATTTTTTTCTTTTTTATTTTTTACTATGACAGATCATTCAGTTCGGTGGCAACAAAACGTACCTACGAGCATATTGTGAATAGCAAAAAATTTAAATTTTTGAAATTTTTTTCTTTTTTCTCTTTTACTATGACAGATTTTTCAGTTCAGTAACAACAAACGAACTTACGAGCACTTTGTGAAAATCAAGAAATAAAATTTTTGGAATTTCTTCTTTTTCTCTATAACTATGACTGATCTCGCATTTCGGCACTTTGTGAAAATCAAAAATTTAAATTTTGGAATTTTTTCTTTTTTCTCTTTTACTACGACAGATCTTTCAGTTTAGTAACAACAAACGAACCTACGAGCACTTTGTGAAAATCAAAAAATGAGAATTTTTGAATTTCTTCTTCATTCTCTTTTACTATGACAGATCTCGCATTCGGCACTTTGTGAAACTCAAAAATTGAAATTTTTTTATTTTTTTTCATTTTTATTTTTTGCTATGACATATCTTTCTGTTCGGTAACAACAAAACGTACCTACGAGCTCTTTGTGAAATTTAAAAAAAATTGATTTTTTTCTATTTTTTTTCTTTTGTCTCTATTACTATGACAGATCTTTCAGTTTAGTAACAAAAAACGAACCTAGGAGCACTTTTTGAAAATCAAAAAATTAATTTTTTGGAATTTCTTCTTTTTCTCTATAACTATGACAAATCTCACATTTCGGCGCTTTGTGAAAATCAAAAAATTGAAATATTTGAATTTTTTTCTTTTTTCTCTTTTACTATGAAAGATAATTCAGTTCAGTAACAACAAACGAACCTACGAGCACTTTGTGAAAATCAAAAAATGAAATTTTTGGAATTTCTACTTTTTTATCTATTACTATGACAGATCTCGCATTTCGGCATTGTGTAAATCAAAAATTGAAATTTTTTAAATTTTTTTCTTTTTTATTTTTTACTATGACAGATCTTTCGGTAACAAGTTCGGTAACAACAAAACGTACATACAAGTATTTTTTCAGTTCAGTAACAACAAACGAACCTACGAGCACTTTGTGAAAATCAAGAAATAAATTTTTTGGAATTTCTTCTTTTTCTCTATAACTATGACTGATCTCGCATTTCGGCACTTTGTGAAAATCAAAAATTTAAATTTTGAAATTTTTTCTTTTTTCTCTTTTACTACGACAGATCTTTCAGTTTAGTAACAACAAACGAACCTACGAGCACTTTGTGAAAATCAAAAAATGAGAATTTTTGAATTTCTTCTTCATTCTCTTTTACTATAACAGATCTCGCATTTCGGCACTTTGTGAAACTCAAAAATTGAAATTTTTTAATTTTTTTCTTTTTTCTCTTTTACTATGAAAGATATTTCAGTTCAGTAACAACAAACGAACCTACGAGCACTTTGTGAAAATCAAAAAATGAAATTTTTGGAATTTCTACTTCTTTATCTTTTACAATGACAGATCTCGCATTTCGGCACTTTGTGAAAATCAAAAATAGAAATTTTTGAAATTTTTTTCTTTTTTTTTACTATGACAGATCTTTCAGTTCGGTAACAACAAACGAACCAACGAGCAATATGGAAAATAAAAAAAAAATAATTTTTTGATTTTTTTTCTTTTTTCTCTTTTACTAAGATAGGTCTCGCATTTCGGCACTTTGTGAAAATCAAAAATAGAAATTTTTGAAATTTTTTTCTTTTTTCTTATTTACTATGACAGATTTTTCAGTTCAGTAACAACAAACGAACCTACGAGCACTTCGTGAAAATCACAAAATAAAATCTTTGGAATTTCTTCTTTTTTTCTATAACTATGACAGATCTCACATTTCGGCGCTTTGTGAAAATAAAAAAAAATTGAAATTTTTTAAATTTTTTCTTTTTTCTCTTTTACTATGACAGATCTTTCAGTTCAGTAACAACAAACGAACCTACGAGCACTTCGTGAAAATCACAAAATAAAATTTTTGGAATTTCTTCTTTTTCTCTATAACTATGACAGATCTCACATTTCTGCACTTTGTGAAAATCAAAAAATATAATATTTGGAATTTCTTCTTTTTTCTCTTTTACTATGACAGATCTCGCATTTCGACACTTTGTGAAAATCAAAAATAGAAATTTTTGTAATTTTTTCCTTTTTTCTTTTTTACTATGACAGATCTTTCAGTTCGGTAACAACAAACGAACCAACGAGCACTATGTGAAAATAAAAAAAATAAATTTTTGGAATTTTTTCTATTTTCTCTTTTACTATGATAGATCTGACATTTCGGCACTTTGTGAAAATCAAAAAATAGAAATTTTTGAATTTCTTCTTCATTCTCTTTTACTATGACAGATCTCGCATTTCGGCACTTTGTGAAACTCAAAAATTGAAATTTTTTAATTTTTTTCTTTTTTATTTTTTGCTATGACATATCTTTCTGTTCGGTAACAACAAAACGTACCTACGGGCTCTTTGTGAAATTCAAAAAATTGATTTTTTTCTATTTTTTTTCTTTTGTCTCTATTACTATGACAGATCTTTCAGTTTAGTAACAAAAAACGAACCTACGAGCACTTTTTGAAAATCAAAAAATAAAATTTTTGGAATTTCTTCTTTTTCTCTATAACTATGACAAATCTCACATTTCGGCGCTTTGTGAAAATCAAAAAATTGAAATTTTTGAATTTTTTTCTTTTTTCTCTTTTACTATGAAAGATAATTCAGTTCAGTAACAACAAACGAACCTACGAGCACTTTGTGAAAATCAAAAAATGAAATTTTTGGAATTTCTACTTCTTTATCTTTTACAATGACAGATCTCGCATTTCGGCACTTTGTGAAAATCAAAAATAGAAATTTTTGAAATTTTTTATTTTTTATTTTTTACAATGACAGATCTTTCAGTTCGGTAACAATAAACGAACCAACAAGCACTATGTGAAAATAAAAAAAAATTAAATTTTTGGAATTTTTTCTATTTCCTCTTTTACTATGATAGATCTCACATTTCGGCACTTTGTGAAAATCAAAAAATGAAGTTTTTTAATTTTTTTCTTTTTTATTTTTTACTATGACAGATCATTCTGTTCGGTAACAACAAAACGTACCTACGAGCATTTTTTGAAAATCGAAAAATTTAATTTTTTGAATTTCTTCTTTTTCTCTATTACTATTACAGATCACGTATTTCGCACTTTGTTAAAATCAAAAATTGAATTTTTTTAAATTTCTTTCTTTTTTCGTTTTACTATGACATATCTTTCAGTTCGGTAACAATAAACGAACCAACGAGCACTATGTGAAAATAAAAAAAAAATAATTTTTTGAATTTTTTCTATTTTCTCTTTTACTATGATAGATCTCACATTTCGGCACTTTGTGAAAATCAAAAAATAGAAATTTTTGAATTTTTTTCGTCTTTCTCTTTTACTATGACAGATCTTTCAGTTCAGTAACAACAAACGAACCTACGAGTACTTTGTGAAAATCAAAATAATTTTTGGAATTTCTTCATTTTTATCTTTTACTATGACAGATCTCGCATTTCGCACTTTGTGAAAATCAATTTTTTTTATTTTTTACTATGACAGATCTTTCAGTTCGGTAACAACAAAACGTACATACGAGAATTTTGTGACAATCAAAAAATTGAAATTTTTGATTTTTTTTCTTTTTTCTCTTTCACTATGACAGATCTTTCAGTTCAGTAACAACAAACGAACCTACGAGCACTTTGTGAAAATCAAAAAATATGATTTTTGGAATTTCTCCTTTTTTCTCTTTTACTATGACACATCTCGCATTTCGGCACTTTGTGAAAATCAAAAATAGAAATTTTTGAAATTTTTTTCTTTTTTCTTTTTTACTATGACAGATTTTACAGTTCAGTAACAACAAACGGACCTACGAGCACTTTGTGAAAATCAAAAAATGAAATTTTTGGAATTTCTACTTTTTTATCTATTACTATGACAGATCTCGCATTTCGGCACTTTGTGAAAATCAAAAAATAGAAATTTTTGAATTTTTTTCTTTTTTCTCTTTTACTATGACAAATCTTTCAGTTCAGTAACAACAAACGAACCTACGAGCACTTTGTGAAAATCAAAAAATGAAGTTTTTTTAATTTCTACTTTTTTATCTTTTACTATGACAGATCTCTCATTTCGGCACTTTGTGAAAATGAAAAATTGAATTTTTTAAAATTTTTTTTTTTTTATTTTTTACTATGACAGATCATTCAGTTCGGTGGCAACAAAACGTACCTACGAGCATTTTGTGAATATCAAAAAATTGAATTTTTTGAAATTTTTTTCTTTTTTCTCATTTACTATGACAGATTTTTCAGTTCAGTAACAACAAACGAACCTACGAGCACTTCGTGAAAATCACAAAATAAAATCTTTGGAATTTCTTCTTTTACTCTATAAGTATGACTGATCTCGCATTTCGGCACTTTGTGAAAATCAAAAATTTAAATTTTTGAATTTTTTCTTTTTTCTCTTTTACTACGACAGATCTTTCAGTTCAGTAACAACAAACGAACCTACGAGCACTTTGTGAAAATCAAAAAATGAGAATTTTTGAATTTCTTCTTCATTCTCTTTTACTACAACAAATCTCGCATTTCGGCACTTTGTGAAACTCAAAAATTGAAATTTTTTAATTTTTTTTTCTTTTTTATTTTTTGCTATGACATATCTTTCTGTTCGGTAACAACAAAACGTACCTACGAGCTCTTTGTGAAATTCAAAAAATTCATTTTTTTCAATTTTTTTCTTTTGTCTCTATTACTATGACAGATCTTCCAGTTTAGTAACAAAAAACGAACCTAGGAGCACTTTTTGAAAATCAAAAAATAAAATTTTTGGAATTTCTTCTTTTTCTCTATAACTATGACAGATCTCACATTTCGGCGCTTTGTGAAAATCAAAAAATTGAAATTTTTGAATTTTTTTCTTTTTTCTCTTTTACTATGAAAGATATTTCAGTTTAGTAACAACAAACGAACCTACGAGCACTTTGTGAAAATCAAAAAATGAAATTTTTGGAATTTCTACTTCTTTATCTTTTACAATGACAGATCTCGCATTTCGGCACTTTGTGAAAATCAAAAATAGAAATTTTTGAAATTTTTTTCTTTTTTTTTACTATGACAGATCTTTCAGTTCGGTAACAACAAACGAACCAACGAGCAATATGGAAAATAAAAAAAAAATTAATTTTTTGAATTTTTTCTTTTTTCTCTTTTACTAAGATAGGTCTCGCATTTCGGCACTTTGTGAAAATCAAAAATAGAAATTTTTGAAATTTTTTTCTTTTTTCTTATTTACTATGACAGATTTTTCAGTTCAGTAACAACAAACGAACCTACGAGCACTTCGTGAAAATCACAAAATAAAATTTTTGGAATTTCTTCTTTTTTTCTATAACTATGACAGATCTCACATTTCGGCGCTTTGTGAAAATCAAAAAAAATTGAAATTTTTTAAATTTTTTCTTTTTTCTCTTTTACTATGACAGATCTTTCAGTTCAGTAACAACAAACGAAGTTTGTGAAAATCAAAAATTAAAATTTTTGAATTTTTTTTCTCTTTTTTACTGTGACTGATCTTTCAGTTCGGTAACAACAAAACGTACCCACGAACATTTTGTGAAAATCAAAAAATTGAATTTTTTGAAATTTTTTTCTTTTTTCTATTTTACGATGACTGCTCTTTCAGTTCAGTAACAACAAACGAACCTAAAAGCACTTTGTGAAAATTAAAAAATGAAATTTTTATAATTTCTTCTTTTTTCTATTTTACTATGACAGATCTAGCATTTCGGCATTTTGTGAAAATCAAAAATTGAAATTTTTGAATTTTTTTTCTCTTTTTTACTGTGACTGATCTTTCAGTTCGGTAACAACAAAACGTACCCACGAACATTTAGTGAAAATCAAAAAATTGAAATTTTTGATTTTTTTTTCTTTTTGCTCTTTTACTATGACAGATCTTTCAGTTCAGTAATAACAAACGAACCTACGAGCACATTGTGAAAATCAAAAAATGAAATTGTTGGAATTTCTTATTTTTTCTCTTTTACTATGACAGATCTCGCATTTCGGCAGTTTGTGAAAATCAAAAATTAAAATTTTTGAATTTTTTTTCTCTTTTTTACTGTGACTGATCTTTCAGTTCGGTAACAACAAAACGTACCCACGAACATTTTGTGAAAATCAAAAAATTGAAATTTTTTAATTTTTTTTCTTTTTTCCCTTTTACTATTACAGATCTTTCAGTTCAGTAACAACAATCGAACCTACGAGCACTTTGTGAAAATCAAAAAATGAAATTTTTGGAATTTCTTCTTTTTTCTATTTAACTATGACAGATCTCGCATTTCGGCACTTTGTGAAAATCAAAAATTGAAATTTTTGAATTTTTTTTCTCTTTTTTACTGTGACTGATCTTTCACTTCGGTAACAACAAAACGTACCGACGAACATTTTGTGAAAATCAAAAAATTGAAATTTTTGAATTTTTTTTCTTTTTTCTCTTTTACTATGACAGATCTTTCAGTTCAGTAACAACAAACGAACCTACGAGCACTTTGTGAAAATTAAAAAATGACATTTTTATAATTTCTTCTTTTTTCTATTTTCCTATTACAGATCTCGCATTTCGGCACTTTGTGAAAATCAAAAATTGAAATTTTTGAATTTTTTTTCTCTTTTTTACTGTGACTGATCTTTCAGTTCGGTAACAACAAAACGTACCCACGAACATTTTGTGAAAATCAAAAAATTGAAATTTTTTAAATTTTTTTCTTTTTTCTCTTTTACTATGACTGCTCTTTCAGTTCAGTAACAACAAACGAACCTACGAGCACTTTGTGAAAATCAAAAAATGAAATTTTTGGAATTTCTTATTTTTTCTCTTTTACTATGACAGATCTCGCATTTCGGCAGTTTGTGAAAATCAAAAATTAAAATTTTTGAATTTTTTTTCTCTTTTTTACTGTGACTGATCTTTCAGTTCGGTAACAACAAAACGTACCCACGAACATTTTGTGAAAATCAAAAAATTGAAATTTTTGATTTTTTTTCTTTTTTCACTGTTACTATGACAGATCTTTCAGTTCAGTAACAACAAACGAACCTACGAGCACTTTGTGAAAATTAAAAAATGAAATTTTTATAATTTCTTCTTTTTTCTATTTTACTATGACAGATCTAGCATTTCGGCACTTTGTGAAAATCAAAAATTGAAATTTTTGAATTTTTTTTCTCTTTTTTACTGTGACTGATCTTTCAGTTCGGTAACAACAAAACGTGCCCACGAACATTTTGTGAAAATCAAAAAATTGAAATTTTTTTCTTTTTCTCTTTTACTATGACTGCTCTTTCAGTTCAGTAACAACAAACGAACCTAAAAGCAGTTTGTAAAAATTAAAAAATGAAATTTTTATAATTTCTTCTTTTTTCTATTTTACTATGACAGATCTCTGGGATTTCGGCACTTTGTGAAAATCAAAAATTGAAATTTTTGAATTTTTTTTCTCTTTTTTAATGTGACTGATCTTTCAGTTCGGTAACAACAAAACGTACCCACGAACATTTTGTGAAAATCAAAAAATTGAAATTTTTGATTTTTTTTTCTTTTTTCTCTTTTACTATGACAGATCTTTCAGTTCAGTAACAACAAACGAACCTACGAGCACTTTGTGAAAATCAAAAAATATAATATTTGGAATTTCTTCTTTTTTCTCTTTTACTATGACAGATCTCGCATTTCGGCACTTTGTGAAAATCAAAAAATAGAAATTTTTGAATTTTTTTCTTTTTTCTCTTTTACTATGACAAATCTTTCAGTTCAGTAACAACAAACGAACCTACGAGCACTATGTGAAAATAAAAAAAATAAATTTTTGGAATTTTTTCTATTTTCTCTTTTACTATGATAGATCTGACATTTCGGCACTTTGTGAAAATCAAAAAATAGAAATTTTTGAATTTCTTCTTCATTCTCTTTTACTATGACAGATCTCGCATTTCGGCACTTTGTGAAACTCAAAAATTGAAATTTTTTAATTTTTTTCTTTTTTATTTTTTGCTATGACATATCTTTCTGTTCGGTAACAACAAAACGTACCTACGGGCTCTTTGTGAAATTCAAAAAATTGATTTTTTTCTATTTTTTTTCTTTTGTCTCTATTACTATGACAGATCTTTCAGTTTAGTAACAAAAAACGAACCTACGAGCACTTTTTGAAAATCAAAAAATAAAATTTTTGGAATTTCTTCTTTTTCTCTATAACTATGACAAATCTCACATTTCGGCGCTTTGTGAAAATCAAAAAATTGAAATTTTTGAATTTTTTTCTTTTTTCTCTTTTACTATGAAAGATAATTCAGTTCAGTAACAACAAACGAACCTACGAGCACTTTGTGAAAATCAAAAAATGAAATTTTTGGAATTTCTACTTCTTTATCTTTTACAATGACAGATCTCGCATTTCGGCACTTTGTGAAAATCAAAAATAGAAATTTTTGAAATTTTTTATTTTTTATTTTTTACAATGACAGATCTTTCAGTTCGGTAACAATAAACGAACCAACAAGCACTATGTGAAAATAAAAAAAAATTTAATTTTTGGAATTTTTTCTATTTCCTCTTTTACTATGATAGATCTCACATTTCGGCACTTTGTGAAAATCAAAAAATGAAGTTTTTTAATTTTTTTCTTTTTTATTTTTTACTATGACAGATCATTCTGTTCGGTAACAACAAAACGTACCTACGAGCATTTTTTGAAAATCGAAAAATTTAATTTTTTGAATTTCTTCTTTTTCTCTATTACTATTACAGATCACGTATTTCGCACTTTGTTAAAATCAAAAATTGAATTTTTTTAAATTTCTTTCTTTTTTCGTTTTACTATGACATATCTTTCAGTTCGGTAACAATAAACGAACCAACGAGCACTATGTGAAAATAAAAAAAAAATAATTTTTTGAATTTTTTCTATTTTCTCTTTTACTATGATAGATCTCACATTTCGGCACTTTGTGAAAATCAAAAAATAGAAATTTTTGAATTTTTTTCGTCTTTCTCTTTTACTATGACAGATCTTTCAGTTCAGTAACAACAAACGAACCTACGAGTACTTTGTGAAAATCAAAATAATTTTTGGAATTTCTTCATTTTTATCTTTTACTATGACAGATCTCGCATTTCGCACTTTGTGAAAATCAATTTTTTTTATTTTTTACTATGACAGATCTTTCAGTTCGGTAACAACAAAACGTACATACGAGAATTTTGTGACAATCAAAAAATTGAAATTTTTGATTTTTTTTCTTTTTTCTCTTTCACTATGACAGATCTTTCAGTTCAGTAACAACAAACGAACCTACGATCACTTTGTGAAAATCAAAAAATATGATTTTTGGAATTTCTCCTTTTTTCTCTTTTACTATGACACATCTCGCATTTCGGCACTTTGTGAAAATCAAAAATAGAAATTTTTGAAATTTTTTTCTTTTTTCTTTTTTACTATGACAGATTTTACAGTTCAGTAACAACAAACGGACCTACGAGCACTTTGTGAAAATCAAAAAATGAAATTTTTGGAATTTCTACTTTTTTATCTATTACTATGACAGATCTCGCATTTCGGCACTTTGTGAAAATCAAAAAATAGAAATTTTTGAATTTTTTTCTTTTTTCTCTTTTACTATGACAAATCTTTCAGTTCAGTAACAACAAACGAACCTACGAGCACTTTGTGAAAATCAAAAAATGAAGTTTTTTTAATTTCTACTTTTTTATCTTTTACTATGACAGATCTCTCATTTCGGCACTTTGTGAAAATGAAAAATTGAATTTTTTAAAATTTTTTTTTTTTTATTTTTTACTATGACAGATCATTCAGTTCGGTGGCAACAAAACGTACCTACGAGCATTTTGTGAATATCAAAAAATTGAATTTTTTGAAATTTTTTTCTTTTTTCTCATTTACTATGACAGATTTTTCAGTTCAGTAACAACAAACGAACCTACGAGCACTTCGTGAAAATCACAAAATAAAATCTTTGGAATTTCTTCTTTTACTCTATAAGTATGACTGATCTCGCATTTCGGCACTTTGTGAAAATCAAAAATTTAAATTTTTGAATTTTTTCTTTTTTCTCTTTTACTACGACATATCTTTCAGTTCAGTAACAACAAACGAACCTACGAGCACTTTGTGAAAATCAAATAATGAGAATTTTTGAATTTCTTCTTCATTCTCTTTTACTACAACAAATCTCGCATTTCGGCACTTTGTGAAACTCAAAAATTGAAATTTTTTAATTTTTTTTTCTTTTTTATTTTTTGCTATGACATATCTTTCTGTTCGGTAACAACAAAACGTACCTACGAGCTCTTTGTGAAATTCAAAAAATTCATTTTTTTCAATTTTTTTCTTTTGTCTCTATTACTATGACAGATCTTCCAGTTTAGTAACAAAAAACGAACCTAGGAGCACTTTTTGAAAATCAAAAAATAAAATTTTTGGAATTTCTTCTTTTTCTCTATAACTATGACAGATCTCACATTTCGGCGCTTTGTGAAAATCAAAAAATTGAAATTTTTGAATTTTTTTCTTTTTTCTCTTTTACTATGAAAGATATTTCAGTTTAGTAACAACAAACGAACCTACGAGCACTTTGTGAAAATCAAAAAATGAAATTTTTGGAATTTCTACTTCTTTATCTTTTACAATGACAGATCTCGCATTTCGGCACTTTGTGAAAATCAAAAATAGAAATTTTTGAAATTTTTTTCTTTTTTTTTACTATGACAGATCTTTCAGTTCGGTAACAACAAACGAACCAACGAGCAATATGGAAAATAAAAAAAAAATTAATTTTTTGAATTTTTTCTTTTTTCTCTTTTACTAAGATAGGTCTCGCATTTCGGCACTTTGTGAAAATCAAAAATAGAAATTTTTGAAATTTTTTTCTTTTTTCTTATTTACTATGACAGATTTTTCAGTTCAGTAACAACAAACGAACCTACGAGCACTTCGTGAAAATCACAAAATAAAATTTTTGGAATTTCTTCTTTTTTTCTATAACTATGACAGATCTCACATTTCGGCGCTTTGTGAAAATCAAAAAAAATTGAAATTTTTTAAATTTTTTCTTTTTTCTCTTTTACTATGACAGATCTTTCAGTTCAGTAACAACAAACGAAGTTTGTGAAAATCAAAAATTAAAATTTTTGAATTTTTTTTCTCTTTTTTACTGTGACTGATCTTTCAGTTCGGTAACAACAAAACGTACCCACGAACATTTTGTGAAAATCAAAAAATTGAATTTTTTGAAATTTTTTTCTTTTTTCTATTTTACGATGACTGCTCTTTCAGTTCAGTAACAACAAACGAACCTAAAAGCACTTTGTGAAAATTAAAAAATGAAATTTTTATAATTTCTTCTTTTTTCTATTTTACTATGACAGATCTAGCATTTCGGCATTTTGTGAAAATCAAAAATTGAAATTTTTGAATTTTTTTTCTCTTTTTTACTGTGACTGATCTTTCAGTTCGGTAACAACAAAACGTACCCACGAACATTTAGTGAAAATCAAAAAATTGAAATTTTTGATTTTTTTTTCTTTTTGCTCTTTTACTATGACAGATCTTTCAGTTCAGTAATAACAAACGAACCTACGAGCACATTGTGAAAATCAAAAAATGAAATTGTTGGAATTTCTTATTTTTTCTCTTTTACTATGACAGATCTCGCATTTCGGCAGTTTGTGAAAATCAAAAATTAAAATTTTTGAATTTTTTTTCTCTTTTTTACTGTGACTGATCTTTCAGTTCGGTAACAACAAAACGTACCCACGAACATTTTGTGAAAATCAAAAAATTGAAATTTTTTAATTTTTTTTCTTTTTTCCCTTTTACTATTACAGATCTTTCAGTTCAGTAACAACAATCGAACCTACGAGCACTTTGTGAAAATCAAAAAATGAAATTTTTGGAATTTCTTCTTTTTTCTATTTAACTATGACAGATCTCGCATTTCGGCACTTTGTGAAAATCAAAAATTGAAATTTTTGAATTTTTTTTCTCTTTTTTACTGTGACTGATCTTTCAGTTCGGTAACAACAAAACGTACCGACGAACATTTTGTGAAAATCAAAAAATTGAAATTTTTGAATTTTTTTTCTTTTTTCTCTTTTACTATGACAGATCTTTCAGTTCAGTAACAACAAACGAACCTACGAGCACTTTGTGAAAATTAAAAAATGACATTTTTATAATTTCTTCTTTTTTCTATTTTCCTATTACAGATCTCGCATTTCGGCACTTTGTGAAAATCAAAAATTGAAATTTTTGAATTTTTTTTCTCTTTTTTACTGTGACTGATCTTTCAGTTCGGTAACAACAAAACGTACCCACGAACATTTTGTGAAAATCAAAAAATTGAAATTTTTTAAATTTTTTTCTTTTTTCTCTTTTACTATGACTGCTCTTTCAGTTCAGTAACAACAAACGAACCTACGAGCACTTTGTGAAAATCAAAAAATGAAATTTTTGGAATTTCTTATTTTTTCTCTTTTACTATGACAGATCTCGCATTTCGGCAGTTTGTGAAAATCAAAAATTAAAATTTTTGAATTTTTTTTCTCTTTTTTACTGTGACTGATCTTTCAGTTCGGTAACAACAAAACGTACCCACGAACATTTTGTGAAAATCAAAAAATTGAAATTTTTGATTTTTTTTCTTTTTTCACTGTTACTATGACAGATCTTTCAGTTCAGTAACAACAAACGAACCTACGAGCACTTTGTGAAAATTAAAAAATGAAATTTTTATAATTTCTTCTTTTTTCTATTTTACTATGACAGATCTAGCATTTCGGCACTTTGTGAAAATCAAAAATTGAAATTTTTGAATTTTTTTTCTCTTTTTTACTGTGACTGATCTTTCAGTTCGGTAACAACAAAACGTGCCCACGAACATTTTGTGAAAATCAAAAAATTGAAATTTTTTTCTTTTTCTCTTTTACTATGACTGCTCTTTCAGTTCAGTAACAACAAACGAACCTAAAAGCAGTTTGTAAAAATTAAAAAATGAAATTTTTATAATTTCTTCTTTTTTCTATTTTACTATGACAGATCTCTGGGATTTCGGCACTTTGTGAAAATCAAAAATTGAAATTTTTGAATTTTTTTTCTCTTTTTTAATGTGACTGATCTTTCAGTTCGGTAACAACAAAACGTACCCACGAACATTTTGTGAAAATCAAAAAATTGAAATTTTTGATTTTTTTTTCTTTTTTCTCTTTTACTATGACAGATCTTTCAGTTCAGTAACAACAAACGAACCTACGAGCACTTTGTGAAAATCAAAAAATATAATATTTGGAATTTCTTCTTTTTTCTCTTTTACTATGACAGATCTCGCATTTCGGCACTTTGTGAAAATCAAAAAATAGAAATTTTTGAATTTTTTTCTTTTTTCTCTTTTACTATGACAAATCTTTCAGTTCAGTAACAACAAACGAACCTACGAGCACTTTGTGAAAATCAAAAAATGAAGTTTTTGGAATTTCTACTTTTTTATCTTTTACTATGACAGATCTCTCATTTCGGCACTTTGTGAAAATGAAAAATTGAATTTTTTTAAATTTTTTTCTTTTTTATTTTTTACTATGACAGATCATTCAGTTCGGTGGCAACAAAACGTACCTACGAGCATTTTGTGAATATCAAAAAATTGAAATTTTTGAAATTTTTTTCTTTTTTCTCTTTTACTATGACAGATTTTTCAGTTCAGTAACAACAAACGAACCTACGAGCACTTTGTGAAAATCAAGAAATAAAATTTTTGGAATTTCTTCTTTTACTCTATAAGTATGACTGATCTCGCATTTCGGCACTTTGTGAAAATCAAAAATTTAAATTTTTGAATTTTTTCTTTTTTCTCTTTTACTACGACAGATCTTTCAGTTTAGTAACAACAAACGAACCTACGAGCACTTTGTGAAAATCAAAAAATGAGAATTTTTGAATTTCTTCTTCATTCTCTTTTACTATAACAGATCTCGCATTTCGGCACTTTGTGAAACTCAAAAATTGAAATTTTTTAATTTTTTTTTCTTTTTTATTTTTTGCTATGACATATCTTTCTGTTCGGTAACAACAAAACGTACCTACGAGCTCTTTGTGAAATTCAAAAAATTGATTTTTTTCAATTTTTTTCTTTTGTCTCTATTACTATGACAGATCTTCCAGTTTAGTAACAAAAAACGAACCTAGGAGCACTTTTTGAAAATCAAAAAATAAAATTTTTGGAATTTCTTCTTTTTCTCTATAACTATGACAGATCTCACATTTCGGCGCTTTGTGAAAATCAAAAAATTGAAATTTTTGAATTTTTTTCTTTTTTCTCTTTTACTATGAAAGATATTTCAGTTTAGTAACAACAAACGAACCTACGAGCACTTTGTGAAAATCAAAAAATGAAATTTTTGGAATTTCTACTTCTTTATCTTTTACAATGACAGATCTCGCATTTCGGCACTTTGTGAAAATCAAAAATAGAAATTTTTGAAATTTTTTTCTTTTTTTTTACTATGACAGATCTTTCAGTTCGGTAACAACAAACGAACCAACGAGCAATATGGAAAATAAAAAAAAAATTAATTTTTTGAATTTTTTCTTTTTTCTCTTTTACTAAGATAGGTCTCGCATTTCGGCACTTTGTGAAAATCAAAAATAGAAATTTTTGAATTTTTTTTTTTTCTTATTTACTATGACAGATTTTTCAGTTCAGTAACAACAAACGAACCTACGAGCACTTCGTGAAAATCACAAAATAAAATTTTTGGAATTTCTTCTTTTTCTCTATAACTATGACAGATCTCACATTTCGGCGCTTTGTGAAAATCAAAAAAAATTGAAATTTTTTAAATTTTTTCTTTTTTCTCTTTTACTATGACAGATCTTTCAGTTCAGTAACAACAAACGAAGTTTGTGAAAATCAAAAATTAAAATTTTTGAATTTTTTTTCTCTTTTTTACTGTGACTGATCTTTCAGTTCGGTAACAACAAAACGTACCCACGAACATTTTGTGAAAATCAAAAAATTGAATTTTTTGAAATTTTTTTCTTTTTTCTATTTTACGATGACTGCTCTTTCAGTTCAGTAACAACAAACGAACCTAAAAGCACTTTGTGAAAATTAAAAAATGAAATTTTTATAATTTCTTCTTTTTTCTATTTTACTATGACAGATCTAGCATTTCGGCATTTTGTGAAAATCAAAAATTGAAATTTTTGAATTTTTTTTCTCTTTTTTACTGTGACTGATCTTTCAGTTCGGTAACAACAAAACGTACCCACGAACATTTAGTGAAAATCAAAAAATTGAAATTTTTGATTTTTTTTTCTTTTTGCTCTTTTACTATGACAGATCTTTCAGTTCAGTAATAACAAACGAACCTACGAGCACATTGTGAAAATCAAAAAATGAAATTGTTGGAATTTCTTATTTTTTCTCTTTTACTATGACAGATCTCGCATTTCGGCAGTTTGTGAAAATCAAAAATTAAAATTTTTGAATTTTTTTTCTCTTTTTTACTGTGACTGATCTTTCAGTTCGGTAACAACAAAACGTACCCACGAACATTTTGTGAAAATCAAAAAATTGAAATTTTTTAATTTTTTTTCTTTTTTCCCTTTTACTATTACAGATCTTTCAGTTCAGTAACAACAATCGAACCTACGAGCACTTTGTGAAAATCAAAAAATGAAATTTTTGGAATTTCTTCTTTTTTCTATTTAACTATGACAGATCTCGCATTTCGGCACTTTGTGAAAATCAAAAATTGAAATTTTTGAATTTTTTTTCTCTTTTTTACTGTGACTGATCTTTCAGTTCGGTAACAACAAAACGTACCGACGAACATTTTGTGAAAATCAAAAAATTGAAATTTTTGAATTTTTTTTCTTTTTTCTCTTTTACTATGACAGATCTTTCAGTTCAGTAACAACAAACGAACCTACGAGCACTTTGTGAAAATTAAAAAATGACATTTTTATAATTTCTTCTTTTTTCTATTTTCCTATTACAGATCTCGCATTTCGGCACTTTGTGAAAATCAAAAATTGAAATTTTTGAATTTTTTTTCTCTTTTTTACTGTGACTGATCTTTCAGTTCGGTAACAACAAAACGTACCCACGAACATTTTGTGAAAATCAAAAAATTGAAATTTTTTAAATTTTTTTCTTTTTTCTCTTTTACTATGACTGCTCTTTCAGTTCAGTAACAACAAACGAACCTACGAGCACTTTGTGAAAATCGAAAAAGGAAATTTTTGGAATTTCTTATTTTTTCTCTTTTACTATGACAGATCTCGCATTTCGGCACTTTGTGAAAATCAAAAATTGAAATTTTTGAATTTTTTTTCTCTTTTTTACTGTGACTGATCTTTCAGTTCGGTAACAACAAAACGTGCCCACGAACATTTTGTGAAAATCAAAAAATTGAAATTTTTGATTTTTTTTCTTTTTTCACTGTTACTATGACAGATCTTTCAGTTCAGTAACAACAAACGAACCTACGAGCACTTTGTGAAAATTAAAAAATGAAATTTTTATAATTTCTTCTTTTTTCTATTTTACTATGACAGATCTAGCATTTCGGCACTTTGTGAAAATCAAAAATTGAAATTTTTGAATTTTTTTTCTCTTTTTTACTGTGACTGATCTTTCAGTTCGGTAACAACAAAACGTGCCCACGAACATTTTGTGAAAATCAAAAAATTGAAAATTTTTTCTTTTTCTCTTTTACTATGACTGCTCTTTCAGTTCAGTAACAACAAACGAACCTAAAAGCAGTTTGTAAAAATTAAAAAATGAAATTTTTATAATTTCTTCTTTTTTCTATTTTACTATGACAGATCTCTGGGATTTCGGCACTTTGTGAAAATCAAAAATTGAAATTTTTGAATTTTTTTTCTCTTTTTTAATGTGACTGATCTTTCAGTTCGGTAACAACAAAACGTACCCACGAACATTTTGTGAAAATCAAAAAATTGAAATTTTTGATTTTTTTTTCTTTTTTCTCTTTTACTATGACAGATCTTTCAGTTCAGTAACAACAAACGAACCTACGAGCACTTTGTGAAAATCAAAAAATATAATATTTGGAATTTCTTCTTTTTTCTCTTTTACTATGACAGATCTCGCATTTCGGCACTTTGTGAAAATCAAAAAATAGAAATTTTTGAATTTTTTTCTTTTTTCTCTTTTACTATGACAAATCTTTCAGTTCAGTAACAACAAACGAACCTACGAGCACTTTGTGAAAATCAAAAAATGAAGTTTTTGGAATTTCTACTTTTTTATCTTTTACTATGACAGATCTCTCATTTCGGCACTTTGTGAAAATGAAAAATTGAATTTTTTTAAATTTTTTTCTTTTTTATTTTTTACTATGACAGATCATTCAGTTCGGTGGCAACAAAACGTACCTACGAGCATTTTGTGAATATCAAAAAATTGAAATTTTTGAAATTTTTTTCTTTTTTCTCTTTTACTATGACAGATTTTTCAGTTCAGTAACAACAAACGAACCTACGAGCACTTTGTGAAAATCAAGAAATAAAATTTTTGGAATTTCTTCTTTTACTCTATAAGTATGACTGATCTCGCATTTCGGCACTTTGTGAAAATCAAAAATTTAAATTTTTGAATTTTTTCTTTTTTCTCTTTTACTACGACAGATCTTTCAGTTTAGTAACAACAAACGAACCTACGAGCACTTTGTGAAAATCAAAAAATGAGAATTTTTGAATTTCTTCTTCATTCTCTTTTACTATAACAGATCTCGCATTTCGGCACTTTGTGAAACTCAAAAATTGAAATTTTTTAATTTTTTTTCTTTTTTATTTTTTGCTATGACATATCTTTCTGTTCGGTAACAACAAAACGTACCTACGAGCTCTTTGTGAAATTCAAAAAATTGATTTTTTTCAATTTTTTTCTTTTGTCTCTATTACTATGACAGATCTTCCAGTTTAGTAACAAAAAACGAACCTAGGAGCACTTTTTGAAAATCAAAAAATAAAATTTTTGGAATTTCTTCTTTTTCTCTATAACTATGACAGATCTCACATTTCGGCGCTTTGTGAAAATCAAAAAATTGAAATTTTTGAATTTTTTTCTTTTTTCTCTTTTACTATGAAAGATATTTCAGTTTAGTAACAACAAACGAACCTACGAGCACTTTGTGAAAATCAAAAAATGAAATTTTTGGAATTTCTACTTCTTTATCTTTTACAATGACAGATCTCGCATTTCGGCACTTTGTGAAAATCAAAAATAGAAATTTTTGAAATTTTTTTCTTTTTTTTTACTATGACAGATCTTTCAGTTCGGTAACAACAAACGAACCAACGAGCAATATGGAAAATAAAAAAAAAATAATTTTTTGATTTTTTTCTTTTTTCTCTTTTACTAAGATAGGTCTCGCATTTCGGCACTTTGTGAAAATCAAAAATAGAAATTTTTGAAATTTTTTTCTTTTTTCTTATTTACTATGACAGATTTTTCAGTTCAGTAACAACAAACGAACCTACGAGCACTTCGTGAAAATCACAAAATAAAATCTTTGGAATTTCTTCTTTTTTTCTATAACTATGACAGATCTCACATTTCGGCGCTTTGTGAAAATAAAAAAAAAATGAAATTTTTTAAATTTTTTCTTTTTTCTCTTTTACTATGACAGATCTTTCAGTTCAGTAACAACAAACGAACCTACGAGCACTTTGTGAAAATCAAAAAATGAGAATTTTTGAATTTCTTCTTCATTCTCTTTTACTACAACAGATCTCGCATTTCGGCACTTTGTGAAACTCAAAAATTGAAATTTTTTAATTTTTTTTTCTTTTTTATTTTTTGCTATGACATATCTTTCTGTTCGGTAACAACAAAACGTACCTACGAGCTCTTTGTGAAATTCAAAAAATTGATTTTTTTCATTTTTTTTCTTTTGTCTCTATTACTATGACAGATCTTCCAGTTTAGTAACAAAAAACGAACCTAGGAGCACTTTTTGAAAATCAAAAAATAAAATTTTTGGAATTTCTTCTTTTTCTCTATAACTATGACAGATCTCACATTTCGGCGCTTTGTGAAAATCAAAAAATTGAAATTTTTGAATTTTTTTCTTTTTTCTCTTTTACTATGAAAGATATTTCAGTTTAGTAACAACAAACGAACCTACGAGCACTTTGTGAAAATCAAAAAATGAAATTTTTGGAATTTCTACTTCTTTATCTTTTACAATGACAGATCTCGCATTTCGGCACTTTGTGAAAATCAAAAATAGAAATTTTTGAAATTTTTTTCTTTTTTTTTACTATGACAGATCTTTCAGTTCGGTAACAACAAACGAACCAACGAGCAATATGGAAAATAAAAAAAAAAATTAATTTTTTGAATTTTTTCTTTTTTCTCTTTTACTAAGATAGGTCTCGCATTTCGGCACTTTGTGAAAATCAAAAATAGAAATTTTTGAATTTTTTTTTTCTTATTTACTATGACAGATTTTTCAGTTCAGTAACAACAAACGAACCTACGAGCACTTCGTGAAAATCACAAAATAAAATTTTTGGAATTTCTTCTTTTTCTCTATAACTATGACAGATCTCACATTTCGGCGCTTTGTGAAAATCAAAAAAAAATTGAAATTTTTTAAATTTTTTCTTTTTTCTCTTTTACTATGACAGATCTTTCAGTTCAGTAACAACAAACGAAGTTTGTGAAAATCAAAAATTAAAATTTTTGAATTTTTTTTCTCTTTTTTACTGTGACTGATCTTTCAGTTCGGTAACAACAAAACGTACCCACGAACATTTTGTGAAAATCAAAAAATTGAATTTTTTGAAATTTTTTTCTTTTTTCTATTTTACGATGACTGCTCTTTCAGTTCAGTAACAACAAACGAACCTAAAAGCACTTTGTGAAAATTAAAAAATGAAATTTTTATAATTTCTTCTTTTTTCTATTTTACTATGACAGATCTAGCATTTCGGCATTTTGTGAAAATCAAAAATTGAAATTTTTGAATTTTTTTTCTCTTTTTTACTGTGACTGATCTTTCAGTTCGGTAACAACAAAACGTACCCACGAACATTTAGTGAAAATCAAAAAATTGAAATTTTTGATTTTTTTTTCTTTTTGCTCTTTTACTATGACAGATATTTCAGTTCAGTAATAACAAACGAACCTACGAGCACTTTGTGAAAATCAAAAAATGAAATTTTTGGAATTTCTTCTTTTTTCTATTTAACTATGACAGATCTCGCATTTCGGCACTTTGTGAAAATCAAAAATTGAAATTTTTGAATTTTTTTTCTCTTTTTTACTGTGACTGATCTTTCAGTTCGGTAACAACAAAACGTACCGACGAACATTTTGTGAAAATCAAAAAATTGAAATTTTTGAATTTTTTTTCTTTTTTCTCTTTTACTATGACAGATCTTTCAGTTCAGTAACAACAAACGAACCTACGAGCACTTTGTGAAAATTAAAAAATGACATTTTTATAATTTCTTCTTTTTTCTATTTTCCTATTACAGATCTCGCATTTCGGCACTTTGTGAAAATCAAAAATTGAAATTTTTGAATTTTTTTTCTCTTTTTTACTGTGACTGATCTTTCAGTTCGGTAACAACAAAACGTACCCACGAACATTTTGTGAAAATCAAAAAATTGAAATTTTTTAAATTTTTTTCTTTTTTCTCTTTTACTATGACTGCTCTTTCAGTTCAGTAACAACAAACGAACCTACGAGCACTTTGTGAAAATCAAAAAATGAAATTTTTGGAATTTCTTATTTTTTCTCTTTTACTATGACAGATCTCGCATTTCGGCAGTTTGTGAAAATCAAAAATTAAAATTTTTGAATTTTTTTTCTCTTTTTTACTGTGACTGATCTTTCAGTTCGGTAACAACAAAACGTACCCACGAACATTTTGTGAAAATCAAAAAATTGAAATTTTTGATTTTTTTTCTTTTTTCACTGTTACTATGACAGATCTTTCAGTTCAGTAACAACAAACGAACCTACGAGCACTTTGTGAAAATTAAAAAATGAAATTTTTATAATTTCTTCTTTTTTCTATTTTACTATGACAGATCTAGCATTTCGGCACTTTGTGAAAATCAAAAATTGAAATTTTTGAATTTTTTTTTCTCTTTTTTACTGTGACTGATCTTTCAGTTCGGTAACAACAAAACGTGCCCACGAACATTTTGTGAAAATCAAAAAATTGAAATTTTTTTCTTTTTCTCTTTTACTATGACTGCTCTTTCAGTTCAGTAACAACAAACGAACCTAAAAGCAGTTTGTAAAAATTAAAAAATGAAATTTTTATAATTTCTTGTTTTTTCTATTTTACTATGACAGATCTCTGGGATTTCGGCACTTTGTGAAAATCAAAAATTGAAATTTTTGAATTTTTTTTCTCTTTTTTAATGTGACTGATCTTTCAGTTCGGTAACAACAAAACGTACCCACGAACATTTTGTGAAAATCAAAAAATTGAAATTTTTGATTTTTTTTTCTTTTTTCTCTTTTACTATGACAGATCTTTCAGTTCAGTAACAACAAACGAACCTACGAGCACTTTGTGAAAATCAAAAAATATAATATTTGGAATTTCTTCTTTTTTCTCTTTTACTATGACAGATCTCGCATTTCGGCACTTTGTGAAAATCAAAAAATAGAAATTTTTGAATTTTTTTCTTTTTTCTCTTTTACTATGACAAATCTTTCAGTTCAGTAACAACAAACGAACCTACGAGCACTTTGTGAAAATCAAAAAATGAAGTTTTTGGAATTTCTACTTTTTTATCTTTTACTATGACAGATCTCTCATTTCGGCACTTTGTGAAAATGAAAAATTGAATTTTTTTAAATTTTTTTCTTTTTTATTTTTTACTATGACAGATCATTCAGTTCGGTGGCAACAAAACGTACCTACGAGCATTTTGTGAATATCAAAAAATTGAAATTTTTGAAATTTTTTTCTTTTTTCTCTTTTACTATGACAGATTTTTCAGTTCAGTAACAACAAACGAACCTACGAGCACTTTGTGAAAATCAAGAAATAAAATTTTTGGAATTTCTTCTTTTACTCTATAAGTATGACTGATCTCGCATTTCGGCACTTTGTGAAAATCAAAAATTTAAATTTTTGAATTTTTTCTTTTTTCTCTTTTACTACGACAGATCTTTCAGTTTAGTAACAACAAACGAACCTACGAGCACTTTGTGAAAATCAAAAAATGAGAATTTTTGAATTTCTTCTTCATTCTCTTTTACTATAACAGATCTCGCATTTCGGCACTTTGTGAAACTCAAAAATTGAAATTTTTTTATTTTTTTTTCTTTTTTATTTTTTGCTATGACATATCTTTCTGTTCGGTAACAACAAAACGTACCTACGAGCTCTTTGTGAAATTCAAAAAATTCATTTTTTTCAATTTTTTTCTTTTGTCTCTATTACTATGACAGATCTTTCAGTTTAGTAACAAAAAACGAACCTAGGAGCACTTTTTGAAAATCAAAAAATAAAATTTTTGGAATTTCTTCTTTTTCTCTATAACTATGACAGATCTCACATTTCGGCGCTTTGTGAAAATCAAAAAATTGAAATTTTTGAATTTTTTTCTTTTTTCTCTTTTACTATAAAAGATATTTCAGTTCAGTAACAACAAACGAACCTACGAGCACTTTGTGAAAATCAAAAAATGAAATTTTTGGAATTTCTACTTCTTTATCTTTTACAATGACAGATCTCGCATTTCGGCACTTTGTGAAAATCAAAAATAGAAATTTTTGAAATTTTTTTCTTTTTTTTTACTATGACAGATCTTTCAGTTCGGTAACAACAAACGAACCAACGAGCAATATGGAAAATAAAAAAAAAATAATTTTTTGATTTTTTTCTTTTTTCTCTTTTACTAAGATAGGTCTCGCATTTCGGCACTTTGTGAAAATCAAAAATAGAAATTTTTGAAATTTTTTTCTTTTTTCTTATTTACTATGACAGATTTTTCAGTTCAGTAACAACAAACGAACCTACGAGCACTTCGTGAAAATCACAAAATAAAATCTTTGGAATTTCTTCTTTTTTTTCTATAACTATGACAGATCTCACATTTCGGCGCTTTGTGAAAATAAAAAAAAATTGAAATTTTTTAAATTTTTTCTTTTTTCTCTTTTACTATGACAGATCTTTCAGTTCAGTAACAACAAACGAACCTACGAGCACTTTGTGAAAATCAAAAAATGAGAATTTTTGAATTTCTACTTCATTCTCTTTTACTACAACAGATCTCGCATTTCGGCACTTTGTGAAACTCAAAAATTGAAATTTTTTAATTTTTTTTTCTTTTTTATTTTTTGCTATGACATATCTTTCTGTTCGGTAACAACAAAACGTACCTACGAGCTCTTTGTGAAATTCAAAAAATTGATTTTTTTCAATTTTTTTCTTTTGTCTCTATTACTATGACAGATCTTCCAGTTTAGTAACAAAAAACGAACCTAGGAGCACTTTTTGAAAATCAAAAAATAAAATTTTTGGAATTTCTTCTTTTTCTCTATAACTATGACAGATCTCACATTTCGGCGCTTTGTGAAAATCAAAAAATTGAAATTTTTGAATTTTTTTCTTTTTTCTCTTTTACTATGACAGATCTTTCAGTTCAGTAACAACAAACGAAGTTTGTGAAAATCAAAAATTAAAATTTTTGAATTTTTTTTCTCTTTTTTACTGTGACTGATCTTTCAGTTCGGTAACAACAAAACGTACCCACGAACATTTTGTGAAAATCAAAAAATTGAATTTTTTGAAATTTTTTTCTTTTTTCTATTTTACGATGACTGCTCTTTCAGTTCAGTAACAACAAACGAACCTAAAAGCACTTTGTGAAAATTAAAAAATGAAATTTTTATAATTTCTTCTTTTTTCTATTTTACTATGACAGATCTAGCATTTCGGCATTTTGTGAAAATCAAAAATTGAAATTTTTGAATTTTTTTTCTCTTTTTTACTGTGACTGATCTTTCAGTTCGGTAACAACAAAACGTACCCACGAACATTTAGTGAAAATCAAAAAATTGAAATTTTTGATTTTTTTTTCTTTTTGCTCTTTTACTATGACAGATCTTTCAGTTCAGTAATAACAAACGAACCTACGAGCACTTTGTGAAAATCAAAAAATGAAATTGTTGGAATTTCTTATTTTTTCTCTTTTACTATGACAGATCTCGCATTTCGGCAGTTTGTGAAAATCAAAAATTAAAATTTTTGAATTTTTTTTTCTCTTTTTTACTGTGACTGATCTTTCAGTTCGGTAACAACAAAACGTACCCACGAACATTTTGTGAAAATCAAAAAATTGAAATTTTTTAATTTTTTTTCTTTTTTCCCTTTTACTATTACAGATCTTTCAGTTCAGTAACAACAATCGAACCTACGAGCACTTTGTGAAAATCAAAAAATGAAATTTTTGGAATTTCTTCTTTTTTCTATTTAACTATGACAGATCTCGCATTTCGGCACTTTGTGAAAATCAAAAATTGAAATTTTTGAATTTTTTTTCTCTTTTTTACTGTGACTGATCTTTCAGTTCGGTAACAACAAAACGTACCGACGAACATTTTGTGAAAATCAAAAAATTGAAATTTTTGAATTTTTTTTCTTTTTTCTCTTTTACTATGACAGATCTTTCAGTTCAGTAACAACAAACGAACCTACGAGCACTTTGTGAAAATTAAAAAATGACATTTTTATAATTTCTTCTTTTTTCTATTTTCCTATTACAGATCTCGCATTTCGGCACTTTGTGAAAATCAAAAATTGAAATGTTTGAATTTTTTTTCTCTTTTTTACTGTGACTGATCTTTCAGTTCGGTAACAACAAAACGTACCCACGAACATTTTGTGAAAATCAAAAAATTGAAATTTTTTAAATTTTTTTCTTTTTTCTCTTTTACTATGACTGCTCTTTCAGTTCAGTAACAACAAACGAACCTACGAGCACTTTGTGAAAATCAAAAAATGAAATTTTTGGAATTTCTTATTTTTTCTCTTTTACTATGACAGATCTCGCATTTCGGCAGTTTGTGAAAATCAAAAATTAAAATTTTTGAATTTTTTTTCTCTTTTTTACTGTGACTGATCTTTCAGTTCGGTAACAACAAAACGTACCCAAGAACATTTTGTGGAAATCAAAAAATTGAAATTTTTGATTTTTTTTCTTTTTTCACTGTTACTATGACAGATCTTTCAGTTCAGTAACAACAAACGAACCTACGAGCACTTTGTGAAAATTAAAAAATGAAATTTTTATAATTTCTTCTTTTTTCTATTTTACTATGACAGATCTAGCATTTCGGCACTTTGTGAAAATCAAAAATTGAAATTTTTGAATTTTTTTTCTCTTTTTTACTGTGACTGATCTTTCAGTTCGGTAACAACAAAACGTGTCCACGAACATTTTGTGAAAATCAAAAAATTGAAATTTTTTTCTTTTTCTCTTTTACTATGACTGCTCTTTCAGTTCAGTAACAACAAACGAACCTAAAAGCAGTTTGTAAAAATTAAAAAATGAAATTTTTATAATTTCTTCTTTTTTCTATTTTACTATGACAGATCTCTGGGATTTCGGCACTTTGTGAAAATCAAAAATTGAAATTTTTGAATTTTTTTTCTCTTTTTTAATGTGACTGATCTTTCAGTTCGGTAACAACAAAACGTACCCACGAACATTTTGTGAAAATCAAAAAATTGAAATTTTTGATTTTTTTTTCTTTTTTCTCTTTTACTATGACAGATCTTTCAGTTCAGTAACAACAAACGAACCTACGAGCACTTTGTGAAAATCAAAAAATATAATATTTGGAATTTCTTCTTTTTTCTCTTTTACTATGACAGATCTCGCATTTCGGCACTTTGTGAAAATCAAAAAATAGAAATTTTTGAAATTTTTTTCTTTTTTCTCTTTTACTACGACAGATCTTTCAGTTTAGTAGCAACAAACGAACCTACGAGCACTTTGTGAAAATCAAAAAATGAGAATTTTTGAATTTCTTCTTCATTCTCTTTTACTATAACAGATCTCGCATTTCGGCACTTTGTGAAACTCAAAAATTGAAATTTTTTAATTTTTTTTTCTTTTTTATTTTTTGCTATGACATATCTTTCTGTTCGGTAACAACAAAACGTACCTACGAGCTCTTTGTGAAATTCAAAAAATTGATTTTTTTTATTTTTTTCTTTTGTCTCTATTACTATGACAGATCTTTCAGTTTAGTAACAAAAAACGAACCTAGGAGCACTTTTTGAAAATCAAAAAATAAAATTTTTGGAATTTCTTCTTTTTCTCTATAACTATGACAGATCTCACATTTCGGCGCTTTGTGAAAATCAAAAAATTGAAATTTTTGAATTTTTTTCTTTTTTCTCTTTTACTATGAAAGATATTTCAGTTCAGTAACAACAAACGAACCTACGAGCACTTTGTGAAAATCAAAAAATGAAATTTTTGGAATTTCTACTTCTTTATCTTTTACAGTGACAGATCTCGCATTTCGGCACTTTGTGAAAATCAAAAATAGAAATTTTTGAAATTTTTTTCTTTTTTTTTACTATGACAGATCTTTCAGTTCGGTAACAACAAACGAACCAACGAGCAATATGGAAAATAAAAAAAAAATTAATTTTTTGATTTTTTTCTTTTTTCTCTTTTACTAAGATAGGTCTCGCATTTCGGCACTTTGTGAAAATCAAAAATAGAAATTTTTGAAATTTTTTTCTTTTTTCTTATTTACTATGACAGATTTTTCAGTTCAGTAACAACAAACGAACCTACGAGCACTTCGTGAAAATCACAAAATAAAATCTTTGGAATTTCTTCTTTTTCTCTATAACTATGACAGATCTCACATTTCGGCGCTTTGTGAAAATCAAAAAAAATTGAAATTTTTTAAATTTTTTCTTTTTTCTCTTTTACTATGACAGATCTTTCAGTTCAGTAACAACAAACGAACCTACGAGCACTTTGTGAAAATCAAAAAATGAGAATTTTTGAATTTCTTCTTCATTCTCTTTTACTACAACAGATCTCGCATTTCGGCACTTTGTGAAACTCAAAAATTGAAATTTTTTAATTTTTTTTTCTTTTTTATTTTTTGCTATGACATATCTTTCTGTTCGGTAACAACAAAACGTACCTACGAGCTCTTTGTGAAATTCAAAAAATTGATTTTTTTCAATTTTTTTCTTTTGTCTCTATTACTATGACAGATCTTTCAGTTTAGTAACAAAAAACGAACCTAGGAGCACTTTTTGAAAATCAAAAAATAAAATTTTTGGAATTTCTTCTTTTTCTCTATAACTATGACAGATCTCACATTTCGGCGCTTTGTGAAAATCAAAAAATTGAAATTTTTGAATTTTTTTCTTTTTTCTCTTTTACTATGAAAGATATTTCAGTTCAGTAACAACAAACGAACCTACGAGCACTTTGTGAAAATCAAAAAATGAAATTTTTGGAATTTCTACTTCTTTATCTTTTACAATGACAGATCTCGCATTTCGGCACTTTGTGAAAATCAAAAATAGAAATTTTTGAAATTTTTTTCTTTTTTTTTTACTATGACAGATCTTTCAGTTCGGTAACAACAAACGAACCAACGAGCAATATGGAAAATAAAAAAAAAAATAATTTTTTGAATTTTTTCTTTTTTCTCTTTTACTAAGATAGGTCTCGCATTTCGGCACTTTGTGAAAATCAAAAATAGAAATTTTTGATATTTTTTTTTTTCTTATTTACTATGACAGATTTTTCAGTTCAGTAACAACAAACGAACCTACGAGCACTTCGTGAAAATCACAAAATAAAATTTTTGGAATTTCTTCTTTTTCTCTATAACTATGACAGATCTCACATTTCGGCGCTTTGTGAAAATCAAGAAAAATTGAAATTTTTTAAATTTTTTCTTTTTTCTCTTTTACTATGACAGATCTTTCAGTTCAGTAACAACAAACGAACCTACGAGCACTTTGTGAAAATCAAAAAATGAAATTTTTGGAATTTCTACTTTTTTATCTTTTACTATGACAGATCTCGCATTTCGACACTGTGAAAATCAAAACTTGAACATTTTTAAATATTTTTCTTTTTTATTTTTTACTATGACAGATCTTTCAGGCCGGTAACAACAAAACGTACCTACGACCATTTTGTGAAAATCAAAAAATTTAAATTATGGAATTTTTTCTTTTTCTCTTTTACTACGACAGATCTTTCAGTTCAGTAACAACAAACGAACCTACGAGCACTTTGTGAAAATCAAAAATCAAATTTTTGGAATTTCTTCTTTTTTCTCTTTTATTATGACAGATTTCGCATTTTGGCACTTTGTGAAAATCAAAAATTGAAATTTTTGAAATTTTTTTCTTTTTTCTTTTTTACTATGACAGTTCTTTCAGTTCGGAAACAATAAACGAACCAACGAGCACTTTGTGAAAATCAAAAAAAATTAAATTTTTTGATTTTTTTCTATTTTCTCTTTTACTATGATAGAACTCACATTTCTGCACTTTGTAAAAATCAAAAAATATAATATTTGGAATTTCTTCTTTTTTCTCTTTTACTATGACAGATCTCGCATTTCGACACTTTGTGAAAATCAAAAATAGAAATTTTTGTAATTTTTTCCTTTTTTCTTTTTTACTATGACAGATCTTTCAGTTCGGTAACAACAAACGAACCAACGAGCACTATGTGAAAATAAAAAAATAAATTTTTGGAATTTTTTCTATTTTCTCTTTTACTATGATAGATCTGACATTTCGGCACTTTGTGAAAATCAAAAAATAGAAATTTTTGAATTTTTTTCTTTTTGCTCTTTTACTATGACAAATCTTTCAGTTCAGTAACAACAAACGAACCTACGAGCACTTTGTGAAAATCAAAAAATGAAGTTTTTGGAATTTCTACTTTTTTATCTTTTACTATGACAGATCTCGCATTTCGGCACTTTGTGAAAATGAAAAATTGAATTTTTTTAAATTTTATTCTTTTTTATTTTTTACTATGACAGATCATTCAGTTCGGTGGCAACAAAACGTACCTACGAGCATATTGTGAATATCAAAAAATTTAAATTTTTGAAATTTTTTTCTTTTTTCTCTTTTACTATGACAGATTTTTCAGTTCAGTAACAACGAACGAACCTACGAGCACTTTGTGAAAATCAAGAAATAAAATTTTTGGAATTTCTTCTTTTTCTCTATAACTATGACTGATCTCGCATTTCGGCACTTTGTGAAAATCAAAAATTTAAATTTTGCAATTTTTTTCTTTTTTCTCTTTTACTATGAAAGATATTTCAGTTCAGTAACAACAAACGAACCTACGAGCACTTTGTGAAAATCAAAAAATGAAATTTTTGGAATTTCTACTTCTTTATCTTTTACAGTGACAGATCTCGCATTTCGGCACTTTGTGAAAATCAAAAATAGAAATTTTTGAAATTTTTTTCTTTTTTTTTACTATGACAGATCTTTCAGTTCGGTAACAACAAACGAACCAACGAGCAATATGGAAAATAAAAAAAAAATTAATTTTTTGATTTTTTTCTTTTTTCTCTTTTACTAAGATAGGTCTCGCATTTCGGCACTTTGTGAAAATCAAAAATAGAAATTTTTGAAATTTTTTTCTTTTTTCTTATTTACTATGACAGATTTTTCAGTTCAGTAACAACAAACGAACCTACGAGCACTTCGTGAAAATCACAAAATAAAATCTTTGGAATTTCTTCTTTTTCTCTATAACTATGACAGATCTCACATTTCGGCGCTTTGTGAAAATCAAAAAAAATTGAAATTTTTTAAATTTTTTCTTTTTTCTCTTTTACTATGACAGATCTTTCAGTTCAGTAACAACAAACGAACCTACGAGCACTTTGTGAAAATCAAAAAATGAGAATTTTTGAATTTCTTCTTCATTCTCTTTTACTACAACAGATCTCGCATTTCGGCACTTTGTGAAACTCAAAAATTGAAATTTTTTAATTTTTTTTTCTTTTTTATTTTTTGCTATGACATATCTTTCTGTTCGGTAACAACAAAACGTACCTACGAGCTCTTTGTGAAATTCAAAAAATTGATTTTTTTCAATTTTTTTCTTTTGTCTCTATTACTATGACAGATCTTTCAGTTTAGTAACAAAAAACGAACCTAGGAGCACTTTTTGAAAATCAAAAAATAAAATTTTTGGAATTTCTTCTTTTTCTCTATAACTATGACAGATCTCACATTTCGGCGCTTTGTGAAAATCAAAAAATTGAAATTTTTGAATTTTTTTCTTTTTTCTCTTTTACTATGAAAGATATTTCAGTTCAGTAACAACAAACGAACCTACGAGCACTTTGTGAAAATCAAAAAATGAAATTTTTGGAATTTCTACTTCTTTATCTTTTACAATGACAGATCTCGCATTTCGGCACTTTGTGAAAATCAAAAATAGAAATTTTTGAAATTTTTTTCTTTTTTTTTTACTATGACAGATCTTTCAGTTCGGTAACAACAAACGAACCAACGAGCAATATGGAAAATAAAAAAAAAATTAATTTTTTGAATTTTTTCTTTTTTCTCTTTTACTAAGATAGGTCTCGCATTTCGGCACTTTGTGAAAATCAAAAATAGAAATTTTTGATATTTTTTTTTTTCTTATTTACTATGACAGATTTTTCAGTTCAGTAACAACAAACGAACCTACGAGCACTTCGTGAAAATCACAAAATAAAATTTTTGGAATTTCTTCTTTTTCTCTATAACTATGACAGATCTCACATTTCGGCGCTTTGTGAAAATCAAGAAAAATTGAAATTTTTTAAATTTTTTCTTTTTTCTCTTTTACTATGACAGATCTTTCAGTTCAGTAACAACAAACGAACCTACGAGCACTTTGTGAAAATCAAAAAATGAAATTTTTGGAATTTCTACTTTTTTATCTTTTACTATGACAGATCTCGCATTTCGACACTGTGAAAATCAAAACTTGAACATTTTTAAATATTTTTCTTTTTTATTTTTTACTATGACAGATCTTTCAGGCCGGTAACAACAAAACGTACCTACGACCATTTTGTGAAAATCAAAAAATTTAAATTATGGAATTTTTTCTTTTTCTCTTTTACTACGACAGATCTTTCAGTTCAGTAACAACAAACGAACCTACGAGCACTTTGTGAAAATCAAAAATCAAATTTTTGGAATTTCTTCTTTTTTCTCTTTTATTATGACAGATTTCGCATTTTGGCACTTTGTGAAAATCAAAAATTGAAATTTTTGAAATTTTTTTCTTTTTTCTTTTTTACTATGACAGTTCTTTCAGTTCGGAAACAATAAACGAACCAACGAGCACTTTGTGAAAATCAAAAAAAATTAAATTTTTTGATTTTTTTCTATTTTCTCTTTTACTATGATAGAACTCACATTTCTGCACTTTGTAAAAATCAAAAAATATAATATTTGGAATTTCTTCTTTTTTCTCTTTTACTATGACAGATCTCGCATTTCGACACTTTGTGAAAATCAAAAATAGAAATTTTTGTAATTTTTTCCTTTTTTCTTTTTTACTATGACAGATCTTTCAGTTCGGTAACAACAAACGAACCAACGAGCACTATGTGAAAATAAAAAAATAAATTTTTGGAATTTTTTCTATTTTCTCTTTTACTATGATAGATCTGACATTTCGGCACTTTGTGAAAATCAAAAAATAGAAATTTTTGAATTTTTTTCTTTTTGCTCTTTTACTATGACAAATCTTTCAGTTCAGTAACAACAAACGAACCTACGAGCACTTTGTGAAAATCAAAAAATGAAGTTTTTGGAATTTCTACTTTTTTATCTTTTACTATGACAGATCTCGCATTTCGGCACTTTGTGAAAATGAAAAATTGAATTTTTTTAAATTTTATTCTTTTTTATTTTTTACTATGACAGATCATTCAGTTCGGTGGCAACAAAACGTACCTACGAGCATATTGTGAATATCAAAAAATTTAAATTTTTGAAATTTTTTTCTTTTTTCTCTTTTACTATGACAGATTTTTCAGTTCAGTAACAACGAACGAACCTACGAGCACTTTGTGAAAATCAAGAAATAAAATTTTTGGAATTTCTTCTTTTTCTCTATAACTATGACTGATCTCGCATTTCGGCACTTTGTGAAAATCAAAAATTTAAATTTTGCAATTTTTTCTTTTTTCTCTTTTACTACGACAGATCTTTCAGTTTAGTAACAACAAACGAACCTACGAGCACTTTGTGAAAATCAAAAAATGAGAATTTTTGAATTTCTTCTTCATTCTCTTTTACTATGACAGATCTCGCATTTCGGCACTTTGTGAAACTCAAAAATTGAAATTTTTTATTTTTTTTTCTTTTTTATTTTTTGCTATGACATATCTTTCTGTTCGGTAACAACAAAACGTACCTACGAGCTCTTTGTGAAATTCAAAAAATTGATTTTTTTCTATTTTTTTCTTTTGTCTCTATTACTATGACAGATCTTTCAGTTTAGTAACAACAAACGAACCTACGAGCACTTTGGGAAAATCAAAAAATGAGAATTTTTGAATTTCTTCTTCATTCTCTTTTACTATGACAAATCTCACATTTCGGCGCTTTGTGAAAATCAAAAAATTGAAATTTTTTAATTTTTTTCTTTTTTCTCTTTTACTATGAAAGATAATTCAGTTCAGTAACAACAAACGAACCTACGAGCACTTTGTGAAAATCAAAAAATGAAATTTTTGGAATTTCTACTTCTTTATCTTTTACAATGACAGATCTCACATTTCGGCACTTTGTGAAAATCAAAAATAGAAATTTTTTAAATTTTTTATTTTTTATTTTTTACAATGACAGATCTTTCAGTTCGGTAACAATAAACGAACCAACGAGCACTATGTGAAAATCAAAAAAAATTAAATTTTTGGAATTTTTTCTATTTTCTCTTTTACTATGATAGATCTCACATTTCGGCACTTTGTGAAAATCAAAAAATAGAAATTTTTGAAATTTTTTTCTTTTTTCTTTTTTACTATGACAGATGTTTCAGTTCAGTAACAACAAACGAACCTACGAGCACTTTGTTAAAATCAAAAAATGAAGTTTTTGGAATTTCTACTTTTTTATCTTTTACTATGACAGATCTCGAATTTCGGTACTTTGTGAAAATCAAAAATCGAATTTTTTTAAATTTTTTTCTTTTTTATTTTTTACTATGACAGATCTTTCAGTTCGGTAACAACAAAACGTACATACGAGAATATTGTGACAATCAAAAAATTGAAATTTTTGATTTTTTTTCTTTTTTCTCTTTCACTATGACAGATCTTTCAGTTCAGTAACAACAAACGAACCTACGAGCAATTTGTGAAAATCAAAAAATATAATTTTTGGAATTTCTTCTTTTTTCTCTTTTACTTTGACACATCTCGCATTTCGGCACTTTGTGAAAATAAAAAAATGAAGTTTTTTAATTTTTTACTATGACAGATCATTCTGTTCGGTAACAACAAAACGTACCTACGAGCATTTTTTGAAAATCGAAAAATTAAATTTTTTGAATTTCTTCTTTTTCTCTATTACTATTACAGATCACGTATTTCGCACTTTGTTAAAATCAAAAATTGAAATTTTTTACATTTCTTTCTTTTTTCGTTTTAGTATGACATATCTTTCAGTTCGGTAACAATAAACGAACCAACGAGCACTATGTGAAAATAAAAAAAAATAATTTTTTGAATTTTTTCTATTTTCTCTTTTACTATGATAGATCTCACATTTCGGCACTTTGTGAAAATCAAAAAATAGAAATTTTTGAATTTTTTTCTTCTTTCTCTTTTACTATGACAGATCTTTCAGTTCAGTAACAACAAACGAACCTACGAGTACTTTGTGAAAATCAAAATAATTTTTGGAATTTCTTCATTTTTATCTTTTACTATGACAGATCTCGCATTTCGCACTTTGTGAAAATCAATTTTTTTTATTTTTTACTATGACAGATCTTTCAGTTCGGTAACAACAAAACGTACATACGAGCACTTTGTGACAATCAAAAAATTGAAATTTTTGATTTTTTTTCTTTTTTCTCTTTCACTATGACAGATCTTTCAGTTCAGTAACAACAAACGAACCTACGAGCACTTTGTGAAAATCAAAAAATATGATTTTTGGAATTTCTTCTTTTTTTTCTTTTACTATGACACATCTCGCATTTCGGCACTTTGTGAAAATCAAAAATAGAAATTTTTGAAATTTTTTTCTTTTTTCTTTTTTACTATGACAGATTTTACAGTTCAGTAACAACAAACGAACCAAAGAGCACTTCGTGAAAATCAAAAAATAAAATTTTTGGAATTTCTTCCTTTTCTCTATAACTATGGCAGATCTCACATTTCGGCGATTTGGGAAAATCAAAAAATTAAAATTTTTGAAATTTTTTCTTTTTTCTCTTTTACTATGACAGATCTTTCAGTTCAGTAACAACAAACGAACCTACGAGCACTTTGTGAAAATCAAAAAATGAAATTTTTGGAATTTCTACTTTTTTATCTATTACTATGACAGATCTCGCATTTCGGCATTGTGTAAATCAAAAATTGAAATTTTTTAAATTTTTTTCTTTTTTATTTTTTACTATGACAGATCTTTCGGTAACAAGTTCGGTAACAACAAAACGTACATACAAGTATTTTTTCAGTTCAGTAACAACAAACGAACCTACGAGCACTTTGCGAAAATCAAAAAATATAATATTTGGAATTTCTTCTTTTTTCTCTTTTACTATGACAGATCTCGCATTTCGGCACTTTGTGAAAATCAAAAAATAGAAATTTTTGAATTTCTTTCTTTTTTCTCTTTTACTATGACAAATCTTTCAGTTCAGTAACAACAAACGAACCTACGAGCACTTTGTGAAAATCAAAAAATGAAGTTTTTGGAATTTCTACTTTTTTATCTTTTACTATGACAGATCTCTCATTTCGGCACTTTGTGAAAATGAAAAATTGAATTTTTTTAAATTTTTTTCTTTTTTATTTTTTACTATGACAGATCATTCAGTTCGGTGGCAACAAAACGTACCTACGAGCATTTTGTGAATATCAAAAAATTGAAATTTTTGAAATTTTTTTCTTTTTTCTCTTTTACTATGACAGATTTTTCAGTTCAGTAACAACAAACGAACCTACGAGCACTTTGTGAAAATCAAGAAATAAAATTTTTGGAATTTCTTCTTTTTCTCTATAACTATGACTGATCTCGCATTTCGGCACTTTGTGAAAATCAAAAATTTAAATTTTGGAATTTTTTCTTTTTTCTCTTTTACTACGACAGATCTTTCAGTTTAGTAACAACAAACGAACCTACGAGCACTTTGTGAAAATCAAAAAATGAGAATTTTTGAATTTCTTCTTCATTCTCTTTTACTATAACAGATCTCGCATTTCGGCACTTTGTGAAACTCAAAAATTGAAATTTTTTAATTTTTTTTTCTTTTTTATTTTTTGCTATGACATATCTTTCTGTTCGGTAACAACAAAACGTACCTACGAGCTCTTTGTGAAATTCAAAAAAATGATTTTTTTCAATTTTTTTCTTTTGTCTCTATTACTATGACAGATCTTTCAGTTTAGTAACAAAAAACGAACCTAGGAGCACTTTTTGAAAATCAAAAAATAAAATTTTTGGAATTTCTTCTTTTTCTCTATAACTATGACAGATCTCGCATTTCGGCACTTTGTGAAAATCAAAAATAGAAATTTTTGAAATTTTTTTCTTTTTTTTTACTATGACAGATCTTTCAGTTCGGTAACAACAAACGAACCAACGAGCAATATGGAAAATAAAAAAAAATTAATTTTTTGAATTTTTTCTTTTTTCTCTTTTACTAAGATAGGTCTCGCATTTCGGCACTTTGTGAAAATCAAAAATAGAAATTTTTGAAATTTTTTTCTTTTTTCTTTTTTACTATGACAGATTTTTCAGTTCAGTAACAACAAACGAACCTACGAGCACTTCGTGAAAATCACAAAATAAAATTTTTGGAATTTCTTCTTTTTCTCTATAACTATGACAGATCTCACATTTCGGCGCTTTGCGAAAATCAAAAAAAATTGAAATTTTTGAAATTTTTCTTTTTTCTCTTTTACTATGACAGATCTTTCAGTTCAGTAACAACAAACGAACCTACGAGCACTTTGTGAAAATCAAAAAATGAAATTTTTGGAATTTCTACTTTTTTATCTTTTACTATGACAGATCTCGCATTTCGACACTGTGAAAATCAAAACTTGAAAATTTTTAAATATTTTTCTTTTTTATTTTTTACTATGACAGATCTTTCAGGCCGGTAACAACAAAACGTACCTACGACCATTTTGCGAAAATCAAAAAATTTAAATTATGGAATTTTTTCTTTTTCTCTTTTACTACGACAGATCTTTCAGTTCAGTAACAACAAACGAACCTACGAGCACTTTGTGAAAATCAAAAATGAAATTTTTGGAATTTCTTCTTTTTTCTCTTTTATTATGACAGATTTCGCATTTTGGCACTTTGTGAAAATCAAAAATTGAAATTTTTGAAATTTTTTTCTTTTTTCTTTTTTACTATGACAGTTCTTTCAGTTCGGAAACAATAAACGAACCAACGAGCACTTTGTGAAAATCAAAAAAAAATTAAATTTTTTGATTTTTTTCTATTTTCTCTTTTACTATGATAGAACTCACATTTCTGCACTTTGTGAAAATCAAAAAATATAATATTTGGAATTTCTTCTTTTTTCTCTTTTACTATGACAGATCTCGCCTTTCGACACTTTGTGAAAATCAAAAATAGAAATTTTTGTAATTTTTTCCTTTTTTCTTTTTTACTATGACAGATCTTTCAGTTCGGTAACAACAAACGAACCAACGAGCACTATGTGAAAATAAAAAAATAAATTTTTGGAATTTTTTCTATTTTCTCTTTTACTATGATAGATCTGACATTTCGGCACTTTGTGAAAATCAAAAAATAGAAATTTTTGATTTTTTTTCTTTTTGCTCTTTTACTATGACAAATCTTTCAGTTCAGTAACAACAAACGAACCTACGAGCACTTTGTGAAAATCAAGAAATAAATTTTTTGGAATTTCTTCTTTTTCTCTATAACTATGACAGATCTCGCATTTCGGCACTCTGTGAAACACAAAAATTGAAATTTTTTAATTTTTTTTTCTTTTTTATTTTTTGCTATGACATATCTTTCAGGCCGGTAACAACAAAACGTACCTACGACCATTTTGCGAAAATCAAAAAATTTAAATTATGGAATTTTTTCTTTTTCTCTTTTACTACGACAGATCTTTCAGTTCAGTAACAACAAACGAACCTACGAGCACTTTGTGAAAATCAAAAATGAAATTTTTGGAATTTCTTCTTTTTTCTCTTTTATTATGACAGATTTCGCATTTTGGCACTTTGTGAAAATCAAAAATTGAAATTTTTGAAATTTTTTTCTTTTTTCTTTTTTACTATGACAGTTTTTTCAGTTCGGAAACAATAAACGAACCAACGAGCACTTTGTGAAAATCAAAAAAAAATTAAATTTTTTGATTTTTTTCTATTTTCTCTTTTACTATGATAGAACTCACATTTCTGCACTTTGTGAAAATCAAAAAATATAATATTTGGAATTTCTTCTTTTTTCTCTTTTACTATGACAGATCTCGCCTTTCGACACTTTGTGAAAATCAAAAATAGAAATTTTTGTAATTTTTTCCTTTTTTCTTTTTTACTATGACAGATCTTTCAGTTCGGTAACAACAAACGAACCAACGAGCACTATGTGAAAATAAAAAAATAAATTTTTGGAATTTTTTCTATTTTCTCTTTTACTATGATAGATCTGACATTTCGGCACTTTGTGAAAATCAAAAAATAGAAATTTTTGATTTTTTTTCTTTTTGCTCTTTTACTATGACAAATCTTTCAGTTCAGTAACAACAAACGAACCTACGAGCACTTTGTGAAAATCAAGAAATAAATTTTTTGGAATTTCTTCTTTTTCTCTATAACTATGACAGATCTCGCATTTCGGCACTCTGTGAAACACAAAAATTGAAATTTTTTAATTTTTTTTTCTTTTTTATTTTTTGCTATGACATATCTTTCTGTTCGGTAACAACAAAACGTACCTACGAGCTCTTTGTGAAATTCAAAAAAATGATTTTTTTCAATTTTTTTCTTTTGTCTCTATTACTATGACAGATCTTTCAGTTTAGTAACAAAAAACGAACCTAGGAGCACTTTTTGAAAATCAAAAAATAAATTTTTTGGAATTTCTTCTTTTTCTCTATAACTATGACAGATCTCACATTTCGGCGCTTTGAGAAAATCAAAAAATTGAAATTTTTGAATTTTTTTCTTTTTTCTCTTTTACTATGAAAGATATTTCAGTTCAGTAACAACAAACGAACCTACGAGCACTTTGTGAAAATAAAAAAATTAAATTTTTGGAATTTCTACTTCTTTATCTTTTACAATGACAGATCTCGCATTTCGGCACTTTGTGAAAATCAAAAATAGAAATTTTTGAAATTTTTTTCTTTTTTTTTACTATGACAGATCTTTCAGTTCGGTAACAACAAACGAACCAACGAGCAATATGGAAAATAAAAAAAAAAATAATTTTTTGAATTTTTTCTTTTTTCTCTTTTACTAAGATAGGTCTCGCATTTCGGCACTTTGTGAAAATCAAAAATAGAAATTTTTGAAATTTTTTTCTTTTTTCTTTTTTACTATGACAGATTTTTCAGTTCAGTAACAACAAACGAACCTACGAGCACTTCGTGAAAATCACAAAATAAAATTTTTGGAATTTCTTCTTTTTCTCTATAACTATGACAGATCTCACATTTTTGCGAAAATCAAAAAAAAATTGAAATTTTTGAAATTTTTTCTTTTTTCTCTTTTACTATGACAGATCTTTCAGTTCAGTAACAACAAACGAACCTACGAGCACTTTGTGAAAATCAAAAAATGAAATTTTTGGAATTTCTACTTTTTTATCTTTTACTATGACAGATCTCGCATTTCGACACTGTGAAAATCAAAACTTGAAAATTTTTAAATATTTTTCATTTTTATTTTTTACTATGACAGATCTTTCAGGCCGGTAACAACAAAACGTACCTACGACCATTTTGTGAAAATCAAAAAATTTAAATTATGGAATTTTTTCTTTTTCTCTTTTACTACGACAGATCTTTCAGTTCAGTAACAACAAACGAACCTACGAGCACTTTGTGAAAATCAAAAATGAAATTTTTGGAATTTCTTCTTTTTTCTCTTTTATTATGACAGATTTCGCATTTTGGCACTTTGTGAAAATCAAAAATTGAAATTTTTGAAATTTTTTTCTTTTTTCTTTTTTACTATGACAGTTCTTTCAGTTCGGAAACAATAAACGAACCAACGAGCACTTTGTGAAAATCAAAAAAAATTAAATTTTTTGATTTTTTTCTATTTTCTCTTTTACTATGATAGAACTCACATTTCTGCACTTTGAGAAAATCAAAAAATATAATATTTGGAATTTCTTCTTTTTTCTCTTTTACTATGACAGATCTCGCCTTTCGACACTTTGTGAAAATCAAAAATAGAAATTTTTGTAATTTTTTCCTTTTTTCTTTTTTACTATGACAGATCTTTCAGTTCGGTAACAACAAACGAACCAACGAGCACTATGTGAAAATAAAAAAATAAATTTTTGGAATTTTTTCTATTTTCTCTTTTACTATGATAGATCTGACATTTCGGCACTTTGTGAAAATCAAAAAATAGAAATTTTTGATTTTTTTCTTTTTGCTCTTTTACTATGACAAATCTTTCAGTTCAGTAACAACAAACGAACCTACGACCACTTTGTGAAAATCAAAAAATGAAGTTTTTGGAATTTCTACTTTTTTATCTTTTACTATGACAGATCATTCAGTTCGGTGGCAACAAAACGTACCTACGAGCATATTGTGAATATCAAAAAATTTAAATTTTTGAAATTTTTTTCTTTTTTCTCTTTTACTATGACAGATTTTTCAGTTCAGTAACAACGAACGAACCTACGAGCACTTTGTGAAAATCAAGAAATAAATTTTTTGGAATTTCTTCTTTTTCTCTATAACTATGACAGATCTCGCATTTCGGCACTCTGTGAAACTCAAAAATTGAAATTTTTTAATTTTTTTTTCTTTCTTATTTTTTGCTATGACATATCTTTCTGTTCGGTAACAACAAAACGTACCTACGAGCTCTTTGTGAAATTCAAAAAATTGATTTTTTTCTATTTTTTTTCTTTTGTCTCTATTACTATGACAGATCTTTCAGTTTAGTAACAAAAAACGAACCTAGGAGCACTTTTTGAAAATCAAAAAATAAATTTTTGGAATTTCTTCTTTTTTCTCTTTTACTATGACAGATCTCGCATTTCGGTACTTTGTCAAAATCAAAAATCGAATTTTTTTAAATTTTTTTCTTTTTTATTTTTTACTATGACAGATCTTTCAGTTCGGTAACAACAAAACGTACATACGAGAATATTGTGACAATCAAAAAATTGAAATTTTTGAATTTTTTTTCTTTTTTCTCTTTTACTATGACAGATCTTTCAGTTCAGTAACAACAAACGAACCTACGAGCACTTTGTGAAAATCAAAAAATGAAATTTTTGGAATTTCTTATTTTTTCTCTTTTACTATGACAGATCTTTCAGTTCAGTAACAACAACCGAACCTACGAGCACTTTGTGAAAATTAAAAAATTTTTTTTTTTATAATTTCTTCTTTTTTCTATTTTACTATGACAGATCTCGCATTTCGGCACTTTGTGAAAATCAAAAATTGAAATTATTGAATTTTTTTTCTCTTTTTTACTGTGACTGATCTTTCAGTTCGGTAACAACAAAACGTACACACGAACATTTTGTGAAAATCAAAAAATTGAAATTTTTGATTTTTTTTCTTTTTTCTCTTTTACTATGACCGATCTTTCAGTTCAGTAACAACAAACGAACCTACGAGCACTTTGTGAAAATCAAAAAATGAAATTTTTATAATTTCTTCTTTTTTCTATTTTACTATGACAGATCTCGTATTTCGGCACTTTGTGAAAATCAAAAATTGGAATTTTTGAATTTTTTTTTTCTCTCTTTTTACTGTGACTGATCTTTCTGTTCGGTAACAACAAAACGTACCCACGAACATTTTGTGAAAATCAAAAAATTGAAATTTTTGAAATTTTTTTCTTTTTTCTCTATTACTATGACAGATCTTTCAGTTCAGTAACAACAAACGAACCTACGAGCACTTTGTGAAAATCAAAAAATGAAATTTTTTGAATTTCTTATTTTTTCTCTTTTACTATGACAGATCTCGCATTTCGGCGTTTCAATTGAAATTTTTGAATTTTTTTTTCTCATTTTTACTGTGACTGATCTTTCAGTTCGGTAACAACAAAACGTACCCACGAACATTTTGTGAAAATCAAAAAATTGAAATTTTTGAAATTTTTTTCTTTTTTCTCTTTTACTATGACAGATCTTTCAGTTCAGTAACAACAAACAAACCTACGAGCACTTTGTGAAAATCAAAAAATGAAATATTTGGAATTTCTCATTTATTTCTCTTTTACTATGACAGATCTCGCATTTCGGCACTTTGTGAAAATCTAAAATTGAAATTTTTTCTTTTTTTTTCTTTTTTACTGTGACTGATCTTTCAGTTCGGTAACAAGAAAACGTACCCACGAACATTTTGTGACAATCAAAAAATTGAAATTTTTACTTTTTTTTTCTTTTTTACTGTGACTGATCTTTCAGTTCGGTAACAACAAAACGTACCCACGAACATTTTGTGAAAATCAAAAAATTGAAATTTTTGAATTTTATTTCGTTTTTCTCTTTTACTATGACAGATCTTTCAGTTCAGTAACAACAACCGAACCTACGAGCACTTTGTGAAAATTAAAAAAATTAAATTTTTATAATTTCTTCTTTTTTCTCTTTTACTATGACAGATCTTTCAGTTCAGTAACAACAAACGAAGCTACGAGCCCTTTGTGAAAATCAAAAAATGAAATTTTTTGAACTTCTTCTTTTTTACCTTTTACGACAGATCTCGCATTTCGGCAATTTGAGAAAATGAAGAAATTGAATTTTTTCTTTTTTCTCTTTTACTATGGCTAATCTCCCATTTCGGCACTTTGTGTAATTCAAATATTGAAATTTTTAATTTTTTTTTCTTATTCTTTTTTACTATGACAGTTCTTTCAGTTCGGTAACAATAAAAGGTACCTACGAGCATTTTGCGAAAATAAAAAAATTGAAATTTTTGAATATTTTTTCTTTTTTCTCCTTTACTATGACAGATATTTCAATTAGGTAACGAACCAATAAAACGAACCTACGAGCACTTTGTGAAAATCAAAAAATTAATTATTGGAATTTCTTCTTTTTCTCTATTACTATGACAGATTTCGCATTTCGGCACTTTCTGAAAATCAAAAATAGAAAGTTTTTAAATTTTTTTCTTTTTTCCTTTTTACTATGACAGATCTTTCAGTTCGGTAACAACAAAACGTACCTACGAGAATTTTGTGAAAATCAAAAAATTGAAATTTTTGAAATTTTTTCTTTTTTCTCTTTTACTATGACAGATCTTTCAGTTCAGTAACAAGAAACGAACCTACGAGCACTTTGTGAAAATCAAAAAATGAAATTTTTGCAATTTTTTCTTGTTTCTCTTTTACTATGACAGATCTTTCCCTACGAGCCCTTTTGTGAAAATCAAAAAATGAAATTTTTTAAACTTCTTCTTTTTTACCTTTTACGACAGATCTCGCATTTCGGCAATTTGAGAAAATGAAGAAATTGAATTTTTTTTCTTTTTTCTCTTTTACTATGACAGATCTCGCATTTCGGCACTTTGTGAAAATCAAAAATTGAAATTTTTCTTTTTTTTTTTTCTTTTTTTACTATGACAGTTCTTTTAGTTCGGTAACAATAAAACGTACCTACGAGCATTTTGTTAAATAAAAAAATTGAAATTTTTGAATATTTTTTCTTTTTTCTCTTTTACTATGACAGATATTTCAGTTAAGTAACAACAAACGAACCTACGAGCACTTTGTGAAAATCAAAAAATTAAATTATTGGAATTTCTTCTTTTTCTCTATTATTATGACAGATATCGCATTTCGGTACTTTGTGAAAATCAAAAATTGAAACTGTTTAAATTTTTTTCTTTCTTCTCTTTTATTAAGTCAGATCTTTTAGTTCGGGAGCAACAAAACGTACCTACGACCATTTTGTGAAAATCAAAACATTTAAATTTTGGAATTTTTTCTTTTTTCTCATTTAATACGACAGATCTTTCAGTTCAGTAACAACAAACGAACCTACGAGAATTTTGTGAAAATCAAAAAATTAAATTATTGGAATTTCTTCTTTTTCTTATTATTATGACAGATATAGCATTTCGGCACTTTATGAAAATCAAAAATTGAAACTGTTTAAATTTTTTTCTTTTTTCTCTTTTATTAAGTCAGATCTTTTAGTTCGGGAACAACAAAACGTACCTACGAGCATTTTGTGAAAATAAAAAAATTGAAATTTTTGAATAGTTTTTCTTTTTTCTCTTTTACTATGACAGATATTTCAGTTAAGTAACAACAAACGAAACTACGAGAATTTTGTGAAAATCAAAAAATTGAAATTTTTGAAATTTTTTCTTTTTTCTCTTTTACTATGACAGATCTTTCAGTTCAGTAACAACAAACGAACCTACGAGCACTTTGTGAAAATCAAAAAATGAAGTTTTTGGAATTTCTACTTTTTTATCGTTTACTATGACAGCTCTCGCATTTCGGCACTTTGTGAAAATCAAAAATTGAAACTGTTTAAATTTTTTTCTTTTTTCTCTTTTATTAAGTCAGATCTTTTAGTTCGGGAACAACAAAACGTACCTACGACCATTTTGTGAAAATCAAAACATTTAAATTTTGGAATTTTTTCTTTTTTCTCATTTAATACGACAGATCTTTCAGTTCAGTAACAACAAACGAACCTACGAGCACTTTGTGAAAATCAAAAATGAAATTTTTGGAATTTCTTATTTTTTCTTCTCTTCACTCAAATGACAGATCTGTGATAGTAATAGAGTAAAAAGGAAAAAAAGCGAGAATTTTGTGAAAATCAAAAAATTGAAATTTTTGAATATGTTTTCTTTTTTCTCTTTTACTATGACAGATATTTCAGTTCGGTAACAACAAACGAACCTAGGAGCACTATGTGAAAATCAAAAAATGAAATTTTTTGAATTTTTTCTTTTTTCTCTTTTACTATGACAGATCTCGCATTTCGGCACTTTGTGAAAATCAAAAAATTGAAATTTTTGCAATTTTTTCTTTTTTCTCTTTTACTATGACAGATCTTTCAGTTCAGTAACAACAAACGAAGCTACGAGCCCTTTGTGAAAATCAAAAAATTAAATTTTTTAAACTTCTTCTTTTTTACCTTTTACGACAGATCTCGCATTTCGGCATTTTGAGAAAATGAAGAAATTGAATTTTTTTCTTTTTTCTCTTTTACTATGACAGATCTCGCATTTCGGCACTTTGTGAAAATCAAAAATTGAAATTTTTATTTTTTTTCTTTTCTCTTTTTTTACTATGACAGTTCTTTCAGTTCGGTAACAATAAAACGTACCTACGAGCATTTTGTGAAAATAAAAAAATTGAAATTTTTGAATATTTTTTCTTTTTTCTCTTTTACTATGACAGATATTTCAGTTAAGTAACAACAAACGAACCTACGAGCACTTTGTGAAAATCAAAAAATTAAATTATTGGAATTTCTTCTTTTTTCTATATTACTATGACAGATTTTTCAGTTCAGTAACAACAAACGAAGCTACGAGCCCTTTGTGAAAATCAAAAAATGAAATTTTTTGAACTTCTTCTTTTTTACCTTTTACGACCGATCTCGCATTTCGGCACTTTGAGAAAATGAAGAAATTGAATTTTTTTCTTTTTTCTCTTTTACTATGACAGATCTCGCATTTCGGCACTTTGTGAAAATCAATAATAGAAATTTTTATTTTTTTTCTTTTTTCTTTTTTTACTATGACAGTTCTTTCAGTTCGGTAACAATAAAACGTACCTCCTTTATTATGACAGATATTTCAATTAGGTAACAACAAACGAACCTACGAGCACTTTGTGAAAATCAAAAAATTAAATTATTGGAATTTTTTCTTTTTCTCTATTACTATGACAGATTTCGCATTTCGGCACTTTCTGAAAATCAAAAATAGAAATTTTTTAATTTTTTCCTTTTTACTATGACAGATCTTCAAGTTCGGTAACAACAAAACGTACCTAGGAGAATTTTTTGAAAATCAAAAAATTGAAATTTTTGAAATTTTTTCTTTTTTCTCTGTTACTATGACAGATCTTTCAGTTCAGTAACAACAAACGAACCTACGAGCACTTTGTGAAAATCAAAAATGAAATTTTTGGAATTTCTTCTTTTTCTCTATAACTATGCCAGATCTCGCGTTTCGGCACTTTGTGAAAATCAAAAATTGAAACTGTGTATTTTTTTTTCTTTTTTCTCTTTTACTAAGTCAGATCTTTTAGTTCGGGAACAACAAAACGTACCTACGACCATTTTGTGAAAATCAAAACATTTAAATTTTGGATTTTTTTCTTTTTTCTCATTTAATACGACAGATCTTTCAGTTCAGTAACAACAAACGAACCTACGAGCACTTTGTGAAAATCAATAATGAAATTTTTGGAATTTCTTGTTTTTCTTCTCTTCACTCAAATGACAGATCTGTGATAGTAATAGAGTAAAAAAAGCGAGAATTTTGTGAAAATCAAAAAATTGAAATTTTTGAATATTTTTCCTTTTTTCTCTTTTACTATGACAGGTATTTCAGTTCGGTAACAACAAACGAACCTAGGAGCACTATGTGAAAATCAAAAAAATTAAATTTTTTGAATTTTTTCTCTTTTACTATGACAGATCTCGCATTTCGGCACTTTGTGAAAATCAAAAAATTGAAATTTTTGCAATTTTTTCTTTTTTCTCTTTTACTATGACAGATTTTTCAGTTCAGTAACAACAAACGAAGCTACGAGCCCTTTGTGAAAATCAAAAAATGAAATTTTTTGAACTTCTTCTTTTTTACCTTTTACGACAGATCTCGCATTTCGGCACTATGAGAAAATGAAGAAATTGAATTTTTTTCTTTTTTCTCTTTTACTATGACAGATCTCGCATTTCAGCACTTTGTGAAAATCAAGAATTGAACTTTTTCTTTTTTTTTTCTTTTTTCTTTTTTTACTATGACAGTTCTTTAAGTTCGGTAACAATAAAACGTACCTACGAGCATTTTGTGAAAATAAAAAAATTGAAATTTTTGAATATTTTTTCTTTTTTCACTTTTACTATGACAGATATTTCAGTTAAGTAACAACAAACGAACCTACGAGAATTTTGTGAAAATCAAAAAATTGAAATTTTTGAAATTTTTTCTTTTTTCTCTTTTACTATGACAGATCTTTCAGTTCAGTAACAACAAACGAACCTACGAGCACTTTGTGAAAATCAAAAAATGAAGTTTTTGGAATTTCTACTTTTTTATCGTTTACTATGACAGATCTCGCATTTCGGCACTTTGTGAAAATCAAAAATTGAAACTGTTTAAATTTTTTTCTTTTTTCTCTTTTATTAAGTCAGATCTTTTAGTTCGGGAACAACAAAACGTACCTACGACCATTTTGTGAAAATCAAAACATTTAAATTTCGGAATTTTTTCTTTTTTCTCATTTAATACGACAGATCTTTCAGTTCAGTAACAACAAACGAACCTACGAGCACTTTGTGAAAATCAAAAATGAAATTTTTGGAATTTCTTATTTTTTCTTCTCTTCACTCAAATGACAGATCTGTGATAGTAATAGAGTAAAAAGGAAAAAAAGCGAGAATTTTGTGAAAATCAAAAAATTGAAATTTTTGAATATTTTTTCTTTTTTCTCTTTTACTATGACAGATCTCGCATTTCGGCACTTTGTGAAAATCAAAAAATTGAAATTTTTGCAATTTTTTCTTTTTTCTCTTTTACTATGACAGATCTTTCAGTTTCGTAACAACAAACGAAGCTACGAGCCCTTTGTGAAAATCAAAATATGAAATTTTTTAAACTTCTTCTTTTTTACCTTTTACGACAGATCTCGCATTTCGGCACTTTGAGAAAATGAAGAAATTGAATTTTTTTCTTTTTTCTCTTTTACTATGACAGATCTCGCATTTCGGCACTTTGTGAAAATCAAAAATTGAAATTTTTCTTTTTTTTTTTCTTTTTTTACTATGACAGTTCTTTCAGTTCGGTAACAATAAAACGTACCTACGAGCATTTTGTGAAAATAAAAAAATTGAAATTGTTGAATATTTTTTCTTTTTTCTCTTTTACTATGACAGATATTTCAGTTAAGTAACAACAAACGAACCTACGAGCACTTTGTGAAAATCAAAAAATTAAATTATTGGAATTTCTTCTTTTTCTCTATTATTATGACAGATATCGCATTTCGGTACTTTGTGAAAATCAAAAATTGAAACTGTTTAAATTTTTTTCTTTCTTCTCTTTTATTAAGTCAGATCTTTTAGTTCGGGAACAACAAAACGTACCTACGACCATTTTGTGAAAATCAAAACATTTAAATTTTGGAATTTTTTCTTTTTTCTCATTTAATACGACAGATCTTTCAGTTCAGTAACAACAAACGAACCTACGAGCACTTTGTGAAAATCAAAAATGAAATTTTTGGAATTTCTTCTTTTTTCTTCTCTTCACTCAAATGACAGATCTGTGATGGTAATAGAGTAAAAAGGAAAAAATGCGAGAATTTTGTGAAAATCAAAAAATTGAAATTTTTGAATATTTTTTCTTTTTTCTTTTTTACTATGACAGATATTTCAGTTCGGCAACAACAAACGAACCTAGGAGCACTATGTGAAAATCAAAAAAATGAAATTTTTGAATTTTTTCTTTTTTCTCTTTTACTATGACACATCTCGCACTTCGGCACTTTGTGAAAATCAAAAAATTGAAATTTTTGCAATTTTTTCTTTTTTCTCTTTTACTATGACAGATCTTTCAGTTCAGTAACAACAAACGAAGCTACGAGCCCTTTGTGAAAAACAAAAAAAAAAAATTTTAAACTTCTTCTTTTTTACCTTTTACGACAGATCTCGCATTTCGGCAATTTGAAAAAATGAAGAAATTGAATTTTTTTCTTTTTTCTCTTTTACTATGACAGATCTCGCATTTCGGCACTTTGTGAAAATCAAAAATTGAAATTTTTCTTTTTTTTTTTTTCTTTTTTTACTATGACAGTTCTTTCAGTTCGGTAACAATAAAACGTACCTACGAGCATTTTGTGAAAATAAAAAAATTGAAATTTTTGAATATTTTTTCTTTTTTCTCTTTTACTATGACAGATATTTCAGTTAAGTAACAACAAACGAACCTACGAGAATTTTGTGAAAATCAAAAAATTGAAATTTTTGAAATTTTTTCTTTTTTCTCTTTTACTATGACAGATCTTTCAGTTCAGTAACAACAAACGAACCTACGAGCAGTTTGTGAAAATCAAAAAATGAAGTTTTTGGAATTTCTACTTTTTTATCGTTTACTATGACAGCTCTCGCATTTCGGCACTTTGTGAAAATCAAAAATTGAAACTGTTTAATTTTTTTTCTTTTCTCTCTTTTATTAAGTCAGATCTTTTAGTTCGGGAACAACAAAACGTACCTACGACCATTTTGTGAAAATCAAAACATTTAAATTTTGGAATTTTTTCTTTTTTCTCATTTAATACGACAGATCTTTCAGTTCAGTAACAACAAACGAACCTACGAGCACTTTGTGAAAATCAAAAATGAAATTTTTGGAATTTCTTATTTTTTCTTCTCTTCACTCAAATGACAGACCTGTGATAGTAATAGAGTAAAAAGGAAAAAAAGCGAGAATTTTGTGAAAATCAAAAAATTGAAATTTTTGAATATTTTTTCTTTTTTCTCTTTTACTATGACAGATATTTCAGTTCGGTAACAACAAACGAACCTAGGAGCACTATGTGAAAATCAAAAAAATGAAATTTTTTGAATTTTTTCTTTTTTCTCTTTTACCATGACAGATCTCGCATTTCGGCACTTTGTGAAAATCAAAAAATTGAAATTTTTGCAATTTTTTCTTTTTTCTCTTTTACTATGACAGATTTTTCAGTTCAGTAACAACAAACGAAGCTACGAGCCCTTTGTGAAAATCAAAAAATGAAATTTTTTGAACTTCTTCTTTTTTACCTTTTACGACAGATCTCGCATTTCGGCACTATGAGAAAATGAAGAAATTGAATTTTTTTCTTTTTTCTCTTTTACTATGACAGATCTCGCATTTCAGCACTTTGTGAAAATCAAAAATTGAAATTTTTCTTTTTTTTTCTTTTTTCTTTTTTTACTATGACAGTTCTTTAAGTTCGGTAACAATAAAACGTACCTACGAGCATTTTGTGAAAATAAAAAAATTGAAATTTTTGAATATTTTTTCTTTTTTCTTTTTTACTATGACAGACATTTCAGTTAAGTAACAACAAACGAACCTACGAGCCCTTTGTGAAAATTAAAAAATGAAATTTTTTGAACTTCTTCTTTTTTACCTTTTACGACAGATCTCGCATTTCGGCACTTTGAGAAAATGAAGAAATTGAATTTTTTTCTTTTTTCTCTTTTACTATGACAGATCTCGCATTTCGGCACTTTGTGAAAATCAATAATTGAAATTTTTATTTTTTTTCTTTTTTCTTTTTTTACTATGACAGTTCTTTCAGTTCGGTAACAATAAAACGTACCTCCTTTATTATGACAGATATTTCAATTAGGTAACAACAAACGAACCTACGAGCACTTTGTGAAAATCAAAAAATTAAATTATTGGAATTTCTTCTTTTTCTCTATTACTATGACAGATTTCGCATTTCGGCACTTTCTGAAAATCAAAAATAGAAATTTTTTAAATTTTTTTATTTTTTCCTTTTTACTATGACAGATCTTCAAGTTCGGTAACAACAAAACGTACCTACGAGCATTTTGTGAAAATAAAAAAAATGAAATTTTTTAATATTTTTTCTTTTTTCTCTTTTACTATGACAGATCTTTCAGTTCAGTAACAACAAACGAAGCTACGAGCCCTTTGTGAAAATCAAAAAATGAAATTTTTTGAACTTCTTCTTTTTTACCTTTTACGACAGATCTCGCATTTCGGCAATTTGAGAAAATGAAGAAATTGAATTTTTTTCTTTTTTCTCTTTTACTATGGCTAATGTCCCATTTCGGCACTTTGTGAAATTCAAAAATTGAAATTTTTAATTTTTTTTTCTTTTTCTTTTTTACTATGACAGTTCTTTCAGTTCGGTAACAATAAAAGGTACCTACGAGCATTTTGCGAAAATAAAAAAATTGAAATTTTTGAATATTTTTTCTTTTTTCTCCTTTACTATGACAGATATTTCAATTAGGTAACGAACCAATAAAACGAACCTACGAGCACTTTGTGAAAATCAAAAAATTAATTATTGGAATTTCTTCTTTTTCTCTATTACTATGACAGATTTCGCATTTCGGCACTTTCTGAAAATCAAAAATAGAAAGTTTTTAAATTTTTTTCTTTTTTCCTTTTTACTATGACAGATCTTTCAGTTCGGTAACAACAAAACGTACCTACGAGAATTTTGTGAAAATCAAAAAATTGAAATTTTTGAAATTGTTTCTTTTTTCTCTTTTACTATGACAGATCTTTCAGTTCAGTAACAACAAACGAACCTACGAGCACTTTGTGAAAATCAAAAAATGAAGTTTTTGGAATTTCTACTTTTTTATCGTTTACTATGACAGATCTCGCATTTCGGCACTTTGTGAAAATCAAAAATTGAAACTGTTTAAATTTTTTTCTTTTTTCTCTTTTATTAAGTCAGATCTTTTAGTTCGGGAACAACAAAACGTACCTACGACCATTTTGTGAAAATCAAAACATTTAAATTTTGGAATTTTTTCTTTTTTCTCATTTAATACGCCAGATCTTTCAGTTCAGTAACAACAAACGAACCTACGAGCACTTTGTGAAAATCAAAAATGAAATTTTGGAATTTCTTATTTTTTCTTCTCTTCACTCAAATGACAGATCTGTGATAGTAATAGAGTAAAAAGGAAAAAAAGCGAGAATTTTGTGAAAATCAAAAAATTGAAATTTTTGAATATTTTTTCTTTTTTCTCTTTTACTATGACAGATATTTCAGTTCGGTAACAACAAACGAACCTAGGAGCACTATGTGAAAATCAAAAAAATGAAATTTTTTGAATTTTTTCTTTTTTCTCTTTTACTATGACATCTCGCATTTCGGCACTTTGTGAAAATCAAAAAATTGAAATTTTTGCAATTTTTTCTTTTTTCTCTTTTACTATGACAGATCTTTCAGTTCAGTAACAACAAACGAAGCTACGAGCCCTTTGTGAAAATCAAAAAATGAAATTTTTTAAACTTCTTCTTTTTAACCTTTTACGACAGATCTCGCATTTCGGCACTTTGAGAAAATGAAGAAATTGAATTTTTTTCTTTTTTCTCTTTTACTATGACAGATCTCGCATTTCGGCACTTTGTGAAAATCAAAGATTGAAATTTTTATTTTTTTTTCTTTTTTCTTTTTTTACTATGACAGTTCTTTCAGTTCGGTAACAATAAAACGTACCTACGAGCATTTTGTGAAAATAAAAAAATTGAAATTTTTGAATATTTTTTCTTTTTTCTCTTTTACTATGACAGATATTTCAGTTAAGTAACAACAAACGAACCTACGAGCACTTTGTGAAAATCAAAAAATTAAATTATTGGAATTTCTTCTTTTTCTCTATTATTATGACAGATATCGCATTTCGGTACTTTGTGAAAATCAAAAGTTGAAATTGTTTAAATTTTTTTCTTTCTTCTCTTTTATTAAGTCAGATCTTTTAGTTCGGGAACAACAAAACGTACCTACGACCATTTTGTGAAAATCAAAACATTTAAATTTTGGAATTTTTTCTTTTTTCTCATTTAATACGACAGATCTTTCAGTTCAGTAACAACAAACGAACCTACGAGCACTTTGTGAAAATCAAAAATGAAATTTTTGGAATTTCTTCTTTTTTCTTCTCTTCACTCAAATGACAGATCTCTGATGGTAATAGAGTAAAAAGGAAAAAAAGCGAGAATTTTGTGAAAATCAAAAAATTGAAATTTTTGAATATTTTTCCTTTTTTCTTTTTTACTATGACAGATATTTCAGTTCGGCAACAACAAACGAACCTAGGAGCACTATGTGAAAATCAAAAAAATGAAATTTTTGAATTTTTTCTTTTTTCTCTTTTACTATGACACATCTCACATTTCGGCACTTTGTGAAAATCAAAAAATTGAAATTTTTGCAATTTTTTCTTTTTTCTCCTTTACTATGACAGATCTTTCAGTTCAGTAACAACAAACGAAGCTACGAGCCCTTTGTGAAAAACAAAAAAAAAAATTTTAAACTTCTTTTTTACCTTTTACGACAGATCTCGCATTTCGGCAATTTGAAAAAATGAAGAAATTGAATTTTTTTCTTTTTTCTCTTTTACTATGACAGATCTCGCATTTCGGCACTTTGTGAAAATCAAAAATTGAAATTTTCCTTTTTTTTTTCTTTTTTACTATGACAGTTCTTTCAGTTCGGTAACAATAAAACGTACCTACGAGCATTTTGTGAAAATAAAAAAATTGAAATTATGAATATTTTTTCTTTTTGCTCTTTTACTATGACAGATATTTCAGTTAAGTAACAACAAACGAACCTACGAGCACTTTGTGAAAATCAAAAAATTAAATTATTGGAATTTCTTCTTTTTCTCTATTATTATGACAGATTTCGCATTTCGGTACTTTGTGAAAATCAAAAATTGAAACTGTTTAAATTTTTTTCTTCTTTCTCTTTTATTAAGTCAGATCTTTTAGTTCGGGAACAACAAAACGTACCTACGACCATTTTGTGAAAATCAAAACATTTAAATTTTGGATTTTTTTCTTTTTTCTCATTTAATACGACAGATCTTTCAGTTCAGTAACAACAAACGAACCTACGAGCACTTTGTGAAAATCAAAAATGAAATTTTTGGAATTTCTTCTTTTTTCTTCTCTTCACTCAAATGACAGATCTGTGATGGTAATAGAGTAAAAAGGAAAAAAAGCGAGAATTTTGTGAAAGTAAAAAAATTGAAATTTTTGAATATTTTTTCTTTTTTCTTTTTTACTATGACAGATATTTCAGTTCGGTAACAACAAACGAACCTAGGAGTACTATGTGAAAATCAAAAAAATTAAATTTTTTGAATTTTTTCTTTTTTCTCTTTTACTATGACAGATCTCGCATTTCGGCACTTTGTGAAAATCAAAAAATTGAAATTTTTGCAATTTTTTCTTTTTTCTCTTTTACTATGACAGATCTTTCAGTTCAGTAACAACAAACGAAGCTACGAGCCCTTTGTGAAAATCAAAAAAAAAAAAAATTAAACTTCTTTTTTACCTTTTACGACAGATCTCGCATTTCGGCAATTTGAAAAAATGAAGAAATTGAATTTTTTTCTTTTTTCTCTTTTACTATGACAGATCTCGCATTTCGGCACTTTCTGAAAATCAAAAATAGAAATTTTTTAAATTTTTTTCTTTTTTCCTTTTTACTATGACAGATCTTTCAGTTCGGTAACAACAAAACGTACCTACGAGAATTTTGTGAAAATCAAAAAATTGAAATTTTTGAAATTTTTTCATTTTTCTCTTTTACTATGACAGATCTTTCAGTTCAGTAACAACAAACGAACCTACGAGCACTTTGTGAAAATCAAAAAATTAAATTATTGGAATTTCTTCTTTTTCACTATTACTATGACAGATTTCGCATTTCGGCACTTTTGTGAAAATCAAAAATTGAAACTGTTTAAATTTTTTTCTTTTTTCTCTTTTATTAAGTCAGATCTTATAGTTCGGGAACAACAAAACGTACCTACGACCATTTTGTGAAAATCAAAACATTTAAATTTTGGAATTTTTCCTTTTTTCTCATTTAATACGACAGATCTTTCAGTTCAGTAACAACAAACGAACCTACGAGCACTTTGTGAAAATCAAAAATGAAATTTTTGGAATTTCTTCTTTTTCTCTATAACTATGACAGATCTCGCGTTTCGGCACTTTGTGAAAATCAAAAATTGAAACTGTGTATTTTTTTTTCTTTTTTCTCTTTTACTAAGTCAGATCTTTTTGTTCGGGAACAACAAAACGTACCTACGACCATTTTGTGAAAATCAAAACATTTAAATTTTGGTTTTTTTTCTTTTTTCTCATTTAATACGACAGATCTTTCAGTTCAGTAACAACAAACGAACCTACGAGCACTTTGTGAAAATCAAAAATGAAATTTTTGGAATTTCTTCTTTTTTCTTCTCTTCACTCAAATGACAGATCTCTGATGGTAATAGAGTAAAAAGGAAAAAAAGCGAGAATTTTGTGAAAATCAAAAAATTGAAATTTTTGAATATTTTTCCTTTTTTCTTTTTTACTATGACAGATATTTCAGTTCGGCAACAACAAACGAACCTAGGAGCACTATGTGAAAATCAAAAAAATGAAATTTTTGAATTTTTTCTTTTTTCTCTTTTACTATGACACATCTCGCATTTCGGCACTTTGTGAAAATCAAAAAATTGAAATTTTTGCAATTTTTTCTTTTTTCTCCTTTACTATGACAGATCTTTCAGTTCAGTAACAACAAACGAAGCTACGAGCCCTTTGTGAAAAACAAAAAAAAAAAATTTTAAACTTCTTTTTTACCTTTTACGACAGATCTCGCATTTCGGCAATTTGAAAAAATGAAGAAATTGAATTTTTTTCTTTTTTCTCTTTTACTATGACAGATCTCGCATTTCGGCACTTTGTGAAAATCAAAAATTGAAATTTTCCTTTTTTTTTTTCTTTTTTACTATGACAGTTCTTTCAGTTCGGTAACAATAAAACGTACCTACGAGCATTTTGTGAAAATAAAAAAATTGAAATTATGAATATTTTTTCTTTTTTCTCTTTTACTATGACAGATATTTCAGTTAAGTAACAACAAACGAACCTACGAGCACTTTGTGAAAATCAAAAAATTAAATTATTGGAATTTCTTCTTTTTCTCTATTATTATGACAGATTTCGCATTTCGGTACTTTGTGAAAATCAAAAATTGAAACTGTGTATTTTTTTTTCTTTTTTCACTTTTACTAAGTCAGATCTTTTAGTTCGGGAACAACAAATCGTACCTACGACCATTTTGTGAAAATCAAAACATTTAAATTTTGAAATTTTTTCTTTTTCTCATTTAATACGACAGATCTCTCAGTTCAGTAACAACAAACGAACCTACGAGCACTTTGTGAAAATCAAAAATGAAATTTTTGGAATTTCTTCTTTTTCTCTATAACTATTCAGATCTCGCATTTCGGCACTTTGTGAAAATCAAAAATTGAAACTGTTTAAATTTTTTTCTTTTTTCTCTTTTACTAAGTCAGATCTTTTAGTTCGGGAACAACAAAACGTATCTACGACCATTTTGTGAAAATAAATCAAAACATTTAAATTTTGGAATTTTTTCTATTTTTCTCATTTAATACGACAGATCTTTCAGTTCAGTAATAACAAACGAACCTACGAGCACTTTGTGAAAATCAAAAATGAAATTTTTGGAATTTCTTCTTTTTTCTTCTCTTCACTCATATGACAGATCTGTGATAGTAATTGAGTAAAAAGGAAAAAAGCGAGAATTTTGTGTAAATCAAAAAATTGAAATTTTTGAATATTTTTCCTTTTTTCTCTTTTACTATGACAGATATTTCAGTTCGGTAACAACAAACGAACCTAGGAGCACTATGTGAAAATCAAAAAAAGTAAATTTTTTGAATTTTTTCTTTTTTCTCTTTTACTATGACAGATCTCGCATTTCGGCACTTTTTGAAAATCAAAAAAATTGAAATTTTTGCAATTTTTCTTTTTTCTCTTTTACTATGACAGATTTTTCAGTTCAGTAACAACAAACGAAGCTACGAGCCCTTTGTGAAAATCAAAAAATGAAATTTTTTGAACTTCTTCTTTTTTACCTTTTACGACAGATCTCGCATTTCGGCACTATGAGAAAATGAAGAAATTGAATTTTTTTCTTTTTTACTATGACATATTTTTCAGTTCAGTAACAACAAACGAAGCTACGAGCCCTTTGTGAAAATCAAAAAAATGACATTTTTTGAACTTCTTCTTTTTTACCTTTTACGACAGATCTCGCATTTCGGCACTATGAGAAAATGAAGAAATTGAATTTTTTTCTTTTTTCTTTTTACTATGACAGATCTCGCATTTCGGCACTTTGTGAAAATCAAAAATTGAAATTTTTATTTTTTTTTCTTGTTTCTTTTTTACTATGACAGTTCTTTAAGTTCGGTAACAATAAAATGTACCTACGAGCATTTTGTGAAAATAAAAAAATTGAAATTTTTGAATATTTTTTCTTTTTTTCTCTTTTACTATGACAGATTTTCAGTTAAGTAACAACAAACGAACCTACGAGCACTTTGTGAAAATCAAAAAATTAAATTATTTTAATTTCTTCTTTTTCTCTATTATTATGACAGATTTCGCATTTCGGCACTTTGTGAAAATCAAAAATTGAAACTGTTTAAATTTTTTTCTTTTTTCTCTTTTATTAAGTCAGATCTTATAGTTCGGGAACAACAAAACGTACCTACGACCATTTTTTGAAAATCAAAACATTTAAACTTTGGAATTTTTTCTTTTTTCTCATTTAATACGACAGATCTTTCAGTACAGTAACAAGAAACGAACCTACGAGCACTTTGTGAAAATCAAAAATGAAATTTTTGGAATTTCTTCCTTTTCTCTATAACTATGACAGATCTCGCATTTCGGCACTTTGTGAAAATCAAAAATTGAAACTGTGTATTTTTTTTTCTTTTTTCTCTTTTACTAAGTCAGATCTTTTAGTTCGGGAACAACAAAACGCACCTACGACCATTTTGTGAAAATCAAAACATTTAAATTTTGGAATTTTTTCTTTTTTCTCATTTAATACGACAGACCTTTCAGTTCAGTAAAAACAAACGAACCTACGAGCACTTTGTGAAAATCAAAAATGAAATTTTAATTTTTTTTCCTGTTTCTTTTTTTACTTCGGTAACAATAAAACGTACCTACGAGCATTTTGTGCAAATAAAAAAATTGAAATTTTTGAATATTTTTTCATTTTTCTCTTTTACTATGACAGATATTTCAGTTAAGTAACAACAAACGAACCTACGAGCACTTTGTGAAAATCAAAAAATTAAATTATTGGAATTTCTTCTTTTTCTCTATTATTATGACAGATATCGCATTTCGGTACTTTGTGAAAATCAAAAATTGAAACTGTTTAAATTTTTTTCTTTTTTCTCTTTTATTAAGTCAGATCTTTTAGTTCGGGAACAACAAAACGTACCTACGACCATTTTGTGAAAATCAAAACATTTAAATTTTGGAATTTTTTCTTTTTTCTCTTTTAATACGACAGATCTTTCAGTTCAGTAAAAACAAACGAACCTACGAGCACTTTGTGAAAATCAAAAATGAAATTTTAATTTTTTTTCCTGTTTCTTTTTTTACTTCGGTAACAATAAAACGTACCTACGAGCATTTTGTGAAAATAAAAAATTGAAATTTTTGATTATTTTTTCTTTTTTCTCTTTTACTATGACAGATATTTCAGTTAAGTAACAACAAACCAACCTACGAGCACTTTGTGAAAATCAAAAAATTAAATTATTGGAATTTCTTCTTTTTCTCTATTATTATGACAGATATCGCATTTCGGTACTTTGTGAAAATCAAAAATTGAAACTGTTTAAATTTTTTTCTTTTTTCTCTTTTATTAAGTCAGATCTTTTAGTTCGGGAACAACAAAACGTACCTACGACCATTTTGTGAAAATCAAAACATTTAAATTTTGGAATTTTTTCTTTTTTCTCTTTTAATACGACAGATCTTTCAGTTCAGTAAAAACAAACGAACCTACGAGCACTTTGTGAAAATCAAAAATGAAATTTTAATTTTTTTTCCTGTTTCTTTTTTTACTTCGGTAACAATAAAACGTACCTACGAGCATTTTGTGCAAATAAAAAAATTGAAATTTTTGAATATTTTTTCATTTTTCTCTTTTACTATGACAGATATTTCAGTTAAGTAACAACAAACGAACCTACGAGCACTTTGTGAAAATCAAAAAATTAAATTATTGGAATTTCTTCTTTTTCTCTATTATTATGACAGATCTCGCATTTCGACACTTTGTGAAAATCAAAAATTGAAACTGTGTATTTTTTTTTTCTTTTTTTTCTTTACTAAGTCAGATCTTTTAGTTCGGGAACAACAAATCGTACCTACGACCATTTTGTGAAAATCAAAACATTTAAATTTTGGAATTTTTTCTTTTTCTCATTTAATACGACAGATCTCTCAGTTCAGTAACAACAAACGAACCTACGAGCACTTTGTGAAAATCAAAAATGAAATTTTTGGAATTTCTTCTTTTTCTCTATAACTATTCAGATCTCGCATTTCGGCACTTTGTGAAAATCAAAAATTGAAACTGTTTAAATTTTTTTCTTTTTTCTCTTTTACTAAGTCAGATCTTTTAGTTCGGGAACAACAAAACGTATCTACGACCATTTTGTGAAAATAAATCAAAACATTTAAATTTTGGAATTTTTTCTATTTTTCTCATTTAATACGACAGATCTTTCAGTTCAGTAATAACAAACGAACCTACGAGCACTTTGTGAAAATCAAAAATGAAATTTTTGGAATTTCTTCTTTTTTCTTCTCTTCACTCATATGACAGATCTGTGATAGTAATTGAGTAAAAAGGAAAAAAGCGAGAATTTTGTGTAAATCAAAAAATTGAAATTTTTGAATATTTTTCCTTTTTTCTCTTTTACTATGACAGATATTTCAGTTCGGTAACAACAAACGAACCTAGGAGCACTATGTGAAAATCAAAAAAAGTAAATTTTTTGAATTTTTTCTTTTTTCTCTTTTACTATGACAGATCTCGCATTTCGGCACTTTTTGAAAATCAAAAAAATTGAAATTTTTGCAATTTTTCTTTTTTCTCTTTTACTATGACAGATTTTTCAGTTCAGTAACAACAAACGAAGCTACGAGCCCTTTGTGAAAATCAAAAAATGAAATTTTTTGAACTTCTTCTTTTTTACCTTTTACGACAGATCTCGCATTTCGGCACTATGAGAAAATGAAGAAATTGAATTTTTTTCTTTTTTACTATGACATATTTTTCAGTTCAGTAACAACAAACGAAGCTACGAGCCCTTTGTGAAAATCAAAAAAATGACATTTTTTGAACTTCTTCTTTTTTACCTTTTACGACAGATCTCGCATTTCGGCACTATGAGAAAATGAAGAAATTGAATTTTTTTCTTTTTTCTTTTTACTATGACAGATCTCGCATTTCGGCACTTTGTGAAAATCAAAAATTGAAATTTTTATTTTTTTTTCTTGTTTCTTTTTTACTATGACAGTTCTTTAAGTTCGGTAACAATAAAATGTACCTACGAGCATTTTGTGAAAATAAAAAAATTGAAATTTTTGAATATTTTTTCTTTTTTTCTCTTTTACTATGACAGATTTTCAGTTAAGTAACAACAAACGAACCTACGAGCACTTTGTGAAAATCAAAAAATTAAATTATTTTAATTTCTTCTTTTTCTCTATTATTATGACAGATTTCGCATTTCGGCACTTTGTGAAAATCAAAAATTGAAACTGTTTAAATTTTTTTCTTTTTTCTCTTTTATTAAGTCAGATCTTATAGTTCGGGAACAACAAAACGTACCTACGACCATTTTTTGAAAATCAAAACATTTAAACTTTGGAATTTTTTCTTTTTTCTCATTTAATACGACAGATCTTTCAGTACAGTAACAAGAAACGAACCTACGAGCACTTTGTGAAAATCAAAAATGAAATTTTTGGAATTTCTTCCTTTTCTCTATAACTATGACAGATCTCGCATTTCGGCACTTTGTGAAAATCAAAAATTGAAACTGTGTATTTTTTTTTCTTTTTTCTCTTTTACTAAGTCAGATCTTTTAGTTCGGGAACAACAAAACGCACCTACGACCATTTTGTGAAAATCAAAACATTTAAATTTTGGAATTTTTTCTTTTTTCTCATTTAATACGACAGATCTTTCAGTTCAGTAACAACAAACGAACCTACGAGCACTTTGTGAAAATCAAAAATGAAATTTTTGGAATTTCTTCTTTTTTCTTCTCTTCACTCAAATGACAGATCTGTGATGGTAATAGAGTAAAAAGGAAAAAAATCGAGAATTTTGTGAAAATCAAAAAATTGAAATTTTTGAATATTTTTTCTTTTTTCTTTTTTACTATGACAGATATTTCAGTTCGGTAACAATAAACGAACCTAGGAGCACTATGTGAAAATCAAAAAATGACATTTTTTGAACTTCTTCTTTTTTACCTTTTACGACAGATCTCGCATTTCGGCACTATGAGAAAATGAAGAAATTGAATTTTTTTCTTTTTTCTTTTTACTATGACAGATCTCGCATTTCGGCACTTTGTGAAAATCAAAAATTGAAATTTTTATTTTTTTTTCTTGTTTCTTTTTTACTATGACAGTTCTTTAAGTTCGGTAACAATAAAACGTACCTACGAGCATTTTGTGAAAATAAAAAATTGAAATTTTTGATTATTTTTTCTTTTTTCTCTTTTACTATGACAGATATTTCAGTTAAGTAACAACAAACCAACCTACGAGCACTTTGTGAAAATCAAAAAATTAAATTATTGGAATTTCTTCTTTTTCTCTATTATTATGACAGATATCGCATTTCGGTACTTTGTGAAAATCAAAAATTGAAACTGTTTAAATTTTTTTCTTTTTTCTCTTTTATTAAGTCAGATCTTTTAGTTCGGGAACAACAAAACGTACCTACGACCATTTTGTGAAAATCAAAACATTTAAATTTTGGAATTTTTTCTTTTTTCTCTTTTAATACGACAGATCTTTCAGTTCAGTAAAAACAAACGAACCTACGAGCACTTTGTGAAAATCAAAAATGAAATTTTAATTTTTTTTCCTGTTTCTTTTTTTACTTCGGTAACAATAAAACGTACCTACGAGCATTTTGTGCAAATAAAAAAATTGAAATTTTTGAATATTTTTTCATTTTTCTCTTTTACTATGACAGATATTTCAGTTAAGTAACAACAAACGAACCTACGAGCACTTTGTGAAAATCAAAAAATTAAATTATTGGAATTTCTTCTTTTTCTCTATTATTATGACAGATCTCGCATTTCGGCACTTTGTGAAAATCAAAAATTGAAACTGTGTATTTTTTTTTTCTTTTTTTTCTTTTACTAAGTCAGATCTTTTAGTTCGGGAACAACAAATCGTACCTACGACCATTTTGTGAAAATCAAAACATTTAAATTTTGGAATTTTTTCTTTTTCTCATTTAATACGACAGATCTCTCAGTTCAGTAACAACAAACGAACCTACGAGCACTTTGTGAAAATCAAAAATGAAATTTTTGGAATTTCTTCTTTTTCTCTATAACTATTCAGATCTCGCATTTCGGCACTTTGTGAAAATCAAAAATTGAAACTGTTTAAATTTTTTTCTTTTTTCTCTTTTACTAAGTCAGATCTTTTAGTTCGGGAACAACAAAACGTATCTACGACCATTTTGTGAAAATAAATCAAAACATTTAAATTTTGGAATTTTTTCTATTTTTCTCATTTAATACGACAGATCTTTCAGTTCAGTAATAACAAACGAACCTACGAGCACTTTGTGAAAATCAAAAATGAAATTTTTGGAATTTCTTCTTTTTTCTTCTCTTCACTCATATGACAGATCTGTGATAGTAATTGAGTAAAAAGGAAAAAAGCGAGAATTTTGTGAAAATCAAAAAATTGAAATTTTTGAATATTTTTCCTTTTTTCTCTTTTACTATGACAGATATTTCAGTTCGGTAACAACAAACGAACCTAGGAGCACTATGTGAAAATCAAAAAAAGTAAATTTTTTGAATTTTTTCTTTTTTCTCTTTTACTATGACAGATCTCGCATTTCGGCACTTTTTGAAAATCAAAAAAATTGAAATTTTTGCAATTTTTCTTTTTTCTCTTTTACTATGACAGATTTTTCAGTTCAGTAACAACAAACGAAGCTACGAGCCCTTTGTGAAAATCAAAAAATGAAATTTTTTGAACTTCTTCTTTTTTACCTTTTACGACAGATCTCGCATTTCGGCACTATGAGAAAATGAAGAAATTGAATTTTTTTCTTTTTTACTATGACATATTTTTCAGTTCAGTAACAACAAACGAAGCTACGAGCCCTTTGTGAAAATCAAAAAAATGACATTTTTTGAACTTCTTCTTTTTTACCTTTTACGACAGATCTCGCATTTCGGCACTATGAGAAAATGAAGAAATTGAATTTTTTTCTTTTTTCTTTTTACTATGACAGATCTCGCATTTCGGCACTTTGTGAAAATCAAAAATTGAAATTTTTATTTTTTTTCTTGTTTCTTTTTTACTATGACAGTTCTTTAAGTTCGGTAACAATAAAATGTACCTACGAGCATTTTGTGAAAATAAAAAAATTGAAATTTTTAAATATTTTTTCTTTTTTTCTCTTTTACTATGACAGATTTTCAGTTAAGTAACAACAAACGAACCTACGAGCACTTTGTGAAAATCAAAAAATTAAATTATTTTAATTTCTTCTTTTTCTCTATTATTATGACAGATTTCGCATTTCGGCACTTTGTGAAAATCAAAAATTGAAACTGTTTAAATTTTTTTCTTTTTTCTCTTTTATTAAGTCAGATCTTATAGTTCGGGAACAACAAAACGTACCTACGACCATTTTTTGAAAATCAAAACATTTAAACTTTGGAATTTTTTCTTTTTTCTCATTTAATACGACAGATCTTTCAGTTCAGTAACAAGAAACGAACCTACGAGCACTTTGTGAAAATCAAAAATGAAATTTTTGGAATTTCTTCCTTTTCTCTATAACTATGACAGATCTCGCATTTCGGCACTTTGTGAAAATCAAAAATTGAAACTGTGTATTTTTTTTTCTTTTTTCTCTTTTACTAAGTCAGATCATTTAGTTCGGGAACAACAAAACGCACCTACGACCATTTTGTGAAAATCAAAACATTTAAATTTTGGAATTTTTTCTTTTTTCTCATTTAATACGACAGATCTTTCAGTTCAGTAACAACAAACGAACCTACGAGCACTTTGTGAAAATCAAAAATGAAATTTTTGGAATTTCTTCTTTTTTCTTCTCTTCACTCAAATGACAGATCTGTGATGGTAATAGAGTAAAAAGGAAAAAAATCGAGAATTTTGTGAAAATCAAAAAATTGAAATTTTTGAATATTTTTTCTTTTTTCTTTTTTACTATGACAGATATTTCAGTTCGGTAACAACAAACGAACCTAGGAGCACTATGTGAAAATCAAAAAATGACATTTTTTGAACTTCTTCTTTTTTACCTTTTACGACAGATCTCGCATTTCGGCACTATGAGAAAATGAAGAAATTGAATTTTTTTCTTTTTTCTTTTTACTATGACAGATCTCGCATTTCGGCACTTTGTGAAAATCAAAAATTGAAATTTTTATTTTTTTTTCTTGTTTCTTTTTTACTATGACAGTTCTTTAAGTTCGGTAACAATAAAACGTACCTACGAGCATTTTGTGAAAATAAAAAAATTGAAATTTTTGATTATTTTTTCTTTTTTCTCTTTTACTATGACAGATATTTCAGTTAAGTAACAACAAACCAACCTACGAGCACTTTGTGAAAATCAAAAAATTAAATTATTGGAATTTCTTTTTTTTCTCTATTATTATGACAGATATCGCATTTCGGTACTTTGTGAAAATCAAAAATTGAAACTGTTTAAATTTTTTTCTTTTTTCTCTTTTATTAAGTCAGATCTTTTAGTTCGGGAACAACAAAACGTACCTACGACCATTTTGTGAAAATCAAAACATTTAAATTTTGGAATTTTTTCTTTTTTCTCTTTTAATACGACAGATCTTTCAGTTCAGTAAAAACAAACGAACCTACGAGCACTTTGTGAAAATCAAAAATGAAATTTTAATTTTTTTTCCTGTTTCTTTTTTTACTTCGGTAACAATAAAACGTACCTACGAGCATTTTGTGCAAATAAAAAAATTGAAATTTTTGAATATTTTTTCATTTTTATCTTTTACTATGACAGATATTTCAGTTAAGTAACAACAAACGAACCTACGAGCACTTTGTGAAAATCAAAAAATTAAATTATTGGAATTTCTTCTTTTTCTCTATTATTATGACAGATCTCGCATTTCGGCACTTTGTGAAAATCAAAAATTGAAACTGTGTATTTTTTTTCTTTTTTCTCATTTACTAAGTCAGATCTTTTAGTTCGGGAACAACAAATCGTACCTACGACCATTTTGTGAAAATCAAAACATTTAAATTTTGGAATTTTTCCTTTTTCTCATTTAATACGACAGATCTCTCAGTTCAGTAACAACAAACGAACCTACGAGCACTTTGTGAAAATCAAAAATGAAATTTTTGGAATTTCTTCTTTTTCTCTATAACTATTCAGATCTCGCATTTCGGCACTTTGTGAAAATCAAAAATTGAAACTGTTTAAATTTTTTTCTTTTTTCTCTTTTACTAAGTCAGATCTTTTAGTTCGGGAACAACAAAACGTATCTACGACCATTTTGTGAAAATAAATCAAAACATTTAAATTTTGGAATTTTTTCTAGTTTTCTCATTTAATACGACAGATCTTTCAGTTCAGTAATAACAAACGAACCTACGAGCACTTTGTGAAAATCAAAAATGAAATTTTTGGAATTTCTTCTTTTTTCTTCTCTTCACTCATATGACAGATCTGTGATAGTAATTGAGTAAAAAGGAAAAAAAGCGAGAATTTTGTGAAAATAAAAAAATTGAAATTTTTGAATATTTTTCCTTTTTTCTCTTTTACTATGACAGATATTTCAGTTCGGTAACAACAAACGAACCTAGGAGCACTATGTGAAAATCAAAAAAAGTAAATTTTTTGAATTTTTTCTCTTTTACTATGACAGATCTCGCATTTCGGCACTTTTTGAAAATCAAAAAAATTGAAATTTTTGCAATTTTTCTTTTTTCTCTTTTACTATGACAGATTTTTCAGTTCAGTAACAACAAACGAAGCTACGAGCCCTTTGTGAAAATCAAAAAATGAAATTTTTTGAACTTCTTCTTTTTTACCTTTTACGACAGATCTCGCATTTCGGCACTATGAGAAAATGAAGAAATTGAATTTTTTTCTTTTTTACTATGACATATTTTTCAGTTCAGTAACAACAAACGAAGCTACGAGCCCTTTGTGAAAATCAAAAAAATGACATTTTTTGAACTTCTTCTTTTTTACCTTTTACGACAGATCTCGCATTTCGGCACTATGAGAAAATGAAGAAATTGAATTTTTTTCTTTTTTCTTTTTACTATGACAGATCTCGCATTTCGGCACTTTGTGAAAATCAAAAATTGAAATTTTTATTTTTTTTTCTTGTTTCTTTTTTACTATGACAGTTCTTTAAGTTCGGTAACAATAAAATGTACCTACGAGCATTTTGTGAAAATAAAAAAATTGAAATTTTTGAATATTTTTTCTTTTTTTCTCTTTTACTATGACAGATTTTCAGTTAAGTAACAACAAACGAACCTACGAGCACTTTGTGAAAATCAAAAAATTAAATTATTTTAATTTCTTCTTTTTCTCTATTATTATGACAGATTTCGCATTTCGGCACTTTGTGGAAATCAAAAATTGAAACTGTTTAATTTTTTTTCTTTTTTCTCTTTTATTAAGTCAGATCTTATAGTTCGGGAACAACAAAACGTACCTACGACCATTTTTTGAAAATCAAAACATTTAAACTTTGGAATTTTTTCTTTTTTCTCATTTAATACGACAGATCTTTCAGTTCAGTAACAAGAAACGAACCTACGAGCACTTTGTGAAAATCAAAAATGAAATTTTTGGAATTTCTTCCTTTTCTCTATAACTATGACAGATCTCGCATTTCGGCACTTTGTGAAAATCAAAAATTGAAACTGTGTATTTTTTTTTCTTTTTTCTCTTTTACTAAGTCAGATCTTTTAGTTCGGGAACAACAAATCGCACCTACGACCATTTTGTGAAAATCAAAACATTTAAATTTTGGAATTTTTTCTTTTTTCTCATTTAATACGACAGATCTTTCAGTTCAGTAACAACAAACGAACCTACGAGCACTTTGTGAAAATCAAAAATGAAATTTTTGGAATTTCTTCTTTTTTCTTCTCTTCACTCAAATGACAGATCTGTGATGGTAATAGAGTAAAAAGGAAAAAAATCGAGAATTTTGTGAAAATCAAAAAATTGAAATTTTTGAATATTTTTCTTTTTTCTTTTTTACTATGACAGATATTTCAGTTCGGTAACAACAAACGAACCTAGGAGCACTATGTGAAAATCAAAAAAAAAAATTTTTGAATTTTTTCTTTTTTCTCTTTTACTATGAAAGATCTCGCATTTCGGCACTTTGTGAAAATCAAAAAATTGAAATTTTTGCAATTTTTTCTTTTTTCTCTTTTACTATGACAGATCTTTCAGTTCAGTAACAACAAACGAAGCTACGAGCCCTTTGTGAAAATCAAAAAATGAAATTTTTTGAACTTCTTCTTTTTTACCTTTTACGACAGATCTCGTATTTCGGCACTTTGAGAAAATGAAGAAATTGAATATTTTTCTTTTTTCTCTTTTACTATGACAGATCTCGCATTTCGGCACTTTGTGAAAATCAAAAATTCAAATTTTTCTTTTTTTTTCTTTTTTCTTTTTTTACTATGACAGTTCTTTCAGTTCGGTAACAATAAAACGTACCTACGAGCATTTTGTGAAAATAAAAAAATTGAAATTTTTGATTATTTTTTCTTTTTTCTCTTTTACTATGACAGATATTTCAGTTAAGTAACAACAAACGAACCTACGAGCACTTTGTGAAAATCAAAAAATTAAATTATTGGAATTTCTTCTTTTTCTCTATTATTATGACAGATCTCGCATTTCGGCACTTTGTGAAAATCAAAAATTGAAACTGTGTATTTTTTTTTCTTTTTTCTCTTTTACTAAGTCAGATCTTTTAGTTCGGGAACAACAAATCGTACCTACGACCATTTTGTGAAAATCAAAACATTTAAATTTTGGAATTTTTTCTTTTTCTCATTTAATACGACAGATCTCTCAGTTCAGTAACAACAAACGAACCTACGAGCACTTTGTGAAAATCAAAAATGAAATTTTTGGAATTTCTTCTTTTTCTCTATAACTATTCAGATCTCGCATTTCGGCACTTTGTGAAAATCAAAAATTGAAACTGTTTAAATTTTTTTCTTTTTTCTCTTTTACTAAGTCAGATCTTTTAGTTCGGGAACAACAAAACGTACCTACGACCATTTTGTGAAAATAAATCAAAACATTTAAATTTTGGAATTTTTTCTATTTTTCTCATTTAATACGACAGATCTTTCATTTCAGTAATAACAAACGAACCTACGAGCACTTTGTGAAAATCAAAAATGAAATTTTTGGAATTTCTTCTTTTTTCTTCTCTTCACTCAAATGACAGATCTGTGATGGTAATAGAGTAAAAAGGAAAAAAATCGAGAATTTTGTGAAAATCAAAAAATTGAAATTTTTGAATATTTTTTCTTTTTTCTTTTTTACTATGACAGATATTTCAGTTCGGTAACAACAAACGAACCTAGGAGCACTATGTGAAAATCAAAAAATGACATTTTTTGAACTTCTTCTTTTTTACCTTTTACGACAGATCTCGCATTTCGGCACTATGAGAAAATGAAGAAATTGAATTTTTTTCTTTTTTCTTTTTACTATGACAGATCTCGCATTTCGGCACTTTGTGAAAATCAAAAATTGAAATTTTTATTTTTTTTTCTTGTTTCTTTTTTACTATGACAGTTCTTTAAGTTCGGTAACAATAAAATGTACCTACGAGCATTTTGTAAAAATAAAAAAATTGAAATTTTTGACTATTTTTTCTTTTTTTCTCTTTTACTACGACAGATTTTCAGTTAAGTAACAACAAACGAACCTACGAGCACTTTGTGAAAATCAAAAAATTAAATTATTTTAATTTCTTCTTTTTCTCTATTATTATGACAGATTTCGCATTTCGGCACTTTGTGAAAATCAAAAATTGAAACTGTTTAAATTTTTTTCTTTTTTCTCTTTTATTAAGTCAGATCTTATAGTTCGGGAACAACAAAACGCACCTTCGACCATTTTGTGAAAATCAAAACATTTAAATTTTGGAATTTTTTCTTTTTTCTCATTTAATACGACAGATCTTTCAGTTCAGTAACAACAAACGAACCTACGAGCACTTTGTGAAAATCAAAAATGAAATTTTTGGAATTTCATCTTTTTTCTTCTCTTCATTCAAATGACAGATCTATGATGGTAATAGAGTAAAAAGGAAAAAAAGCGAGAATTTTGTGAAAATCAAAAAATTGAAATTTTTGAATATTTTTTCTTTTTTCTTTTTTACTATGACAGATATTTCAGTTCGGTAACAACAAACGAACCTAGGAGCACTATGTGAAAATCAAAAAAATTAAATTTTTTGAATTTTTTCTTTTTTCTCTTTTACTATGACAGATCTCGCATTTCGGCACTTTGTGAAAATCAAAAAATTGAAATTTTTGCAATTTTTTCTTTTTTCTCTTTTACTATGACAGATCTTTCAGTTCAGTAACAACAAACGAAGCTACGAGCCCTTTGTGAAAATCAAAAAATGAAATTTTTTGAACTTCTTCTTTTTTACCTTTTACGACAGATCTCGTATTTCGGCACTTTGAGAAAATGAAGAAATTGAATTTTTTTCTTTTTTCTCTTTTACTATGACAGATCTCGCATTTCGGCACTTTGTGAAAATCAAAAATTGAAATTTTTCTTTTTTTTTCTTTTTTCTTTTTTTACTATGACAGTTCTTTCAGTTCGGTAACAATAAAACGTACCTACGAGCATTTTGTGAAAATAAAAAAATTGAAATTTTTGATTATTTTTTCTTTTTTCTCTTTTACTATGACAGATATTTCAGTTAAGTAACAACAAACCAACCTACGAGCACTTTGTGAAAATCAAAAAATTAAATTATTGGAATTTCTTCTTTTTCTCTATTATTATGACAGATATCGCATTTCGGTACTTTGTGAAAATCAAAAATTGAAACTGTTTAAATTTTTTTCTTTTTTCTCTTTTATTAAGTCAGATCTTTTAGTTCGGGAACAACAAAACGTACCTACGACCATTTTGTGAAAATCAAAACATTTAAATTTTGGAATTTTTTCTTTTTTCTCTTTTAATACGACAGATCTTTCAGTTCAGTAACAACAAACGAACCTACGAGCACTATGTGAAAATCAAAAATGAAATTTTTGGAATTTCTTCTTTTTTCTTCTCTTCACTCAAATGACAGATCTGTGATGGTAATAGAGTAAAAAGGAAAAAAAGCGAGAATTTTGTGAAAATCAAAAAATTGAAATTTTTGAATATTTTTTCTTTTTTCTTTTTTACTATGACAGATATTTCAGTTCGGCAACAACAAACGAACCTAGGAGCACTATGTGAAAATTAAAAAAATGAAATTTTTGAATTTTTTCTTTTCTCTCTTTTACTATGACACATCTCGCATTTCGGCACTTTGTGGAAATCAAAAAATTGAAATTTTTGCAATTTTTTCTTTTTTCTCTTTTACTATGACAGATCTTTCAGTTCAGTAACAACAAACGAAGCTACGAGCCCTTTGTGAAAAACAACAAAAAATTTTTTTTAAACTTCTTCTTTTTTACCTTTTACGACAGATCTCGCATGTCGGCAATTTGAAAAAATGAAGAAATTGAATTTTTTTCTTTTTTCTCTTTTACTATGACAGATCTCGCATTTCGGCACTTTCTTAAAATCAAAAATTGAAATTTTTCTTTTTTTTTCCTTTTTCTTTTTTTACTATGACAGTTCTTTCAGTTCGGTAACAATAAAACGTACCTACGAGCATTTTGTGAAAATAAAAAAATTGAAATTTTTGAATATTTTTTCTTTTTTCTCTTTTACTATGACAGATATTTCAGTTAAGTAACAACAAACGAACCTACGAGCACTTTGTGAAAATCAAAAAATTAAATTATTGGAATTTCTTCTTTTTCTCTATTATTATGACAGATCTCGCATTTCGGCATTTTGTGAAAATCAAAAATTGAAACTGTTTACATTTTTTTTTCTCTTTTATTAAGTCAGATCTTTTAGTTCGCGAACAACAAAACGTACCTACGGCCATTTTGTGAAAATCAAAACATTTAAATTTTGGAATTTTTCTTTTTTCTCATTTAATACGACAGATCTTTCAGTTCAGTAACAACAAACGAACCTACGAGCACTTTGTAAAAATCAAAAATGAAATTTTTGGAATTTCTTCTTTTTTCTTCTCTTCACTCAAATGACAGATCTGTGATAGTAATAGAGTAAAAAGGAAAAAAGCGAGAATTTTGTGAAAATCAAAAAATTGAAATTTTTGAATATTTTTTTTTCTCTTTTACTATGACAGATATTTCAGTTCGGTAACAACAAACGAACCTAGGAGCACTATGTGAAAATCAAAAAAATGAAATTTTTTGAATTTTTTCTTTTTTCTCTTTTACTATGACAGATCTCGCATTTCGGCACTTTGTGAAAATCAAAAATTAAAATTTTTATTTTTTTTTCTTTTTTCTTTTTTTACTATGACAGTTCTTTCAGTTCAGTAACAATAAAACGTACCTACGAGCATTTTGTGAAAATAAAAAAATTGAAATTTTTGAATATTTTTTCTTTTTTCTCTTTACTATGACAGATATTTCTGTTAAGTAACAACAAACGAACCTACGAGCACTTTGTGAAAATCAAAAAATTAAATTATTGGAATTTCTTCTTGTTCTCTATTATTATGACAGATTTCGCATTTCGGTACTTTGTGAAAATCAAAAATTGAAACTGTTTAAATTTTTTTCATTTTTCTCTTTTATTAAGTCAGATCTTTTAGTTCGGGAACAACAAAACGTACCTACGACCATTTTGTGAAAATCAAAACATTTAAATTTTGGAATTTTTTCATTTTTCTCATTTAATACGACAGATCTTTCAGTTCAGTAACAACAAACGAACCTACGAGCACTTTGTGAAAATCAAAAATGAAATTTTTGGAATTTCTTCTTTTTCTCTATAACTATGACAGATTTCGCATTTCGGTACTTTGTGAAAATCAAAAATTGAAACTGTTTAAATTTTTTTCTTTTTTCTCTTTTATTAAGTCAGATATTTTAGTTCGGGAACAACAAAACGTACCTACGACCATTTTGTGAAAATCAAAACATTTAAATTTTGGAATTTTTTCATTTTTCTCATTTAATACGACAGATCTTTCAGTTCAGTAACAACCAACGAACCTACGAGCACTTTGTGAAAATCAAAAATGAAATTTTTGGAATTTCTTCTTTTTCTCTATAACTATGACAGATCTCGCATTTCGGCACTTTGTGAAAATCAAAAATTGGAATTGTTTAAATTTTTTTCTTTTTTCTCTTTTACTAAGTCAGATCTTTTAGTTCGGGAACAACAAAACGTACCTACGACCATTTTGTGAAAATCAAAACATTTAAATTTTTGAATTTTTTCTTTTTTCTCATTTAATACGACAAATCTTTCAGTTCAGTAACAACAAACGTACCTACGAGCACTTTGTGAAAATCAAAAATGAAATTTTTGGAATTTCTTCTTTTTTCTTCTCTTCACTCAAATGACAGATCTGTTATAGTAATAGAGTAAAAAGGAAAAAAAGCGAGAATTTTGTGAAAATCAAAAAATTGAAATTTTTGAATATTTTTCATTTTTCTCTTTTACTATGACAGATATTTCAGTTCGGTAACAACAAAAGAACCTAGGAGCACTATGTGAAAATCAAAAAAATGAAATTTTTTGAACTTTTTCTTTTTTTCTCTTTTACTATGACAGATGTCGCATTTCGGCACTTTGTGAAAATCAAAAATTTGAAATTTTTGCAATTTTTTCATTTTTCTCTTTTACTATGACAGATCTTTCAGTTCAGTAACAACAAACGAAGCTACGAACCCTTTGTGAAAATCAAAAAATGAAATTTTTTGAACTTCTTCTATTTTACCTTTTACGACAGATCTCGCATTTCGGTACTTTGAGAAAATGAAGAAATTGAATTTTTTTCTTTTTTCTCTTTTACTATGACAGATCTCGCATTTCGGCACTTTGTGAAAATCAAAAATTGAAATTTTTTTTTTTTTTTTCTTATTTCCTTTTTTTTCTATGACAGTTCTTGCAGTTCGGTAACAATAAAACGTACCTACGAGCATTTTGTGTAAAATAAATAAATTGAAATTTTTGAATATTTTTTCTTTTTTCTCTTTTACTATGACAGATATTTCAGTTAAGTAACAACAAACGAACCTACGAGCACTTTGTGAAAATCAAAAATGAAATTTTTGGAATTTCTTCTTTTTCTCTATAACTATGACAGATTTCGCATTTCGGTACTTTGTGAAAATCAAAAATTGAAACTGTTTAAATTTTTTTCTTTTTTCTCTTTTATTAAGTCAGATATTTTAGTTCGGGAACAACAAAACGTACCTACGACCATTTTGTGAAAATCAAAACATTTAAATTTTGGAATTTTTTCATTTTTCTCATTTAATACGACAGATCTTTCAGTTCAGTAACAACAAACGAACCTACGAGCACTTTGTGAAAATCAAAAATGAAATTTTTGGAATTTCTTCTTTTTCTCTATAACTATGACAGATCTCGCATTTCGGCACTTTGTGAAAATCAAAAATTGAAACTGTTTAAATTCTTTTCTTTTTTCACTTTTACTAAGTCAGATCTTTTAGTTCGGGAACAACAAAACATTTAAATTTTGGAATTTTTTCTTTTTTCTCATTTAAAACGACAGATCTTTCAGTTCAGTAACAACAAACGAACCTACGAGCACTTTACTTCTTTTTTCTTCTCTTCACTCAAATGACAGATCTGTGATAGTAATAGAGTAAAAAGGAAAAAAGCGAGAATTTTGTGAAAATCAAAAAATTGAAATTTTTGAATATTTTTCCATTTTTCTCTTTTACTATGACAGATATTTCAGTTCGGTAACAACAAACGAACCTAGGAGCACTATGTGAAAATCAAAAAAATTAAATTTTTTGAATTTTTTCTTTTTTCTCTTTTACTATGACAGATCTCGCATTTCGGCACTTTTTGAAAATCAAAAAATTGAAATTTTTGCAATTTTTTCTTTTTTCTCTTTTACTATGACAGATTTTTCAGTTCAGTAACAACAAACGAAGCTACGAGCCCTTTGTGAAAATCAAAAATGAAATTTTTGGAATTTCTTCTTTTTTCTTCTCTTCACTCAAATGACAGATCTGTGATAGTAATTGAGTAAAAAGGAAGAAAGCGAGAATTTTGTGAAAATCAAAAAATTGAAATTTTTGAATATTTTTTTCTTTTTTCTCTTTTACTATGACAGATATTTCAGTTCGGTAACAACAAACGAACCTAGGAGCAGTATGTGAAAATAAAAAAATTAAATTTTTTCTTTTTTCTCTTTTACTTTGACAGATCTCACATTTCGGCACTTTGTGAAAATCAAAAATTGAAATTTTTATTTTTTTTTCTTTTTTCTTTTTTTACTATGACAGTTCTTTCAGTTCGGTAACAATAAAACGTACCTACGAGCGTTTTGTGAAAATAAAAAAATTGAAATTTTTGAATATTTTCTCTTTTTTCTCTTTTACTATGACAGATATTTCAGTTAAGTAACAACAAACGAACCTACGAGCACTTTGTGAAAATCAAAAAATTAAATTATTGGAATTTCTTCTTTTTCTCTATTATTATGACAGATTTCGCATTTCGGCATTTTGTGAAAATCAAAAATTGAAACTGTTTACATTTTTTTTCTTTTTTCTCTTTTATTAAGTCAGATCTTTTAGTTCGCGAACAACAAAACGTACCTACGGCCATTTTGTGAAAATCAAAACATTTAAATTTTGGAATTTTTCTTTTTTCTCATTTAATACGACAGATCTTTCAGTTCAGTAACAACAAACGAACCTACGAGCACTTTGTGAAAATCAAAAATGAAATTTTTGGAATTTCTTCTTTTTTCTTCTCTTCACTCAAATGACAGATCTGTGATAGTAATAGAGTAAAAAGGAAAAAAGCGAGAATTTTGTGAAAATCAAAAAATTGAAATTTTTGAATATTTTTTTCTCTTTTACTATGACAGATATTTCAGTTCGGTAACAACAAACGAACCTAGGAGCACTATGTGAAAATCAAAAAAATGAAATTTTTTGAATTTTTTCTTTTTTCTCTTTTACTATGACAGATCTCGCATTTCGGCACTTTGTGAAAATCAAAAATTAAAATTTTTATTTTTTTCTTTTTTCTTTTTTTACTATGACAGTTCTTTCAGTTCGGTAACAATAAAACGTACCTACGAGCATTTTGTGAAAATAAAAAAATTGAAATTTTTGAATATTTTTTCTTTTTTCTCTTTTACTATGACAGATATTTCAGTTAAGTAACAACAAACGAACCTACGAGCACTTTG